>JASKUP010000024.1:0-1498417 GCA_030448955.1 Trichopoda pennipes | reverse complement strand
ATACTCTAGAAAAATAATCAAATTTCAATGTTATGTTGAAGATTATTGAAAGAGATTTTGTTAATACCATAGCACATTTGTTAAGTAAACTGTTGATTTATCAAGAAATGGAAGTGATACAGCCAAATGTAGTACCTCTGATAGCTGATAAGAGCGTGTCTCATCAAAATTTTTATCAGAATAGGTAGTAGAGAAGAAATCTGCAAAGAAATTACTTATTGTCAGCTGATCGTCAGATTCAAAATTTTTGTACCCCATCACAGAGGAAAACGTCATTGATCTTTTTCACTAAAATGAAATTTGAAAGCACAAAGGAAAATCTTTAAGCTAATTTAATATTGAATAGTTTTTATCCTGATATAAAATTTACGATTGAAAGAGAGTTAGAATCTAAACTTCCATATTTAGATATATTGATAATAAGAAAGGAGAATAGGTTAGTGTTTGATTGGTATAAGAAACCAACATCTTCTGGAAGACTTATTAATTTTTATTCCAAACATCCGAGAAAAATGATAATAAACACAGCGAAAAATATGATAGATAGAATATTAACTATAAGTGATAGAGAATTTCGGTTGAAGAATAAGGACACAATAAAAAATATACTTCATGACAATGATTTTCCAGTAGAATTAACTAACCGATTAATTAGACAATATGATAATCATAGGCATAATTTAGGAAATACCATGGCAGAACCAAGAATTTATAAATCATTAACTTATGTTCCTGGAATATCAGATAGATTAAGAAAGTCTAAAATATATGACACTGATAGATATAAAATTGCACACAAAACATATAACACATTAAATAGATTATTTAGCAATATGAAGGATAAAATAGGAAAAATGGAAATATCTGATGTAGTATACAAGATACCATGTGGAGGAAATGACCAGGTGAACTGTGACAAAGTTTATATTGGGACAACAAAGAATAAACTTAAAACAAGATTAGCTGGTCATAGATGTGACCAAAAATATAGGAATATTTCAACACAGAAGACATCCTTATCTTCACATTGTAAGAAATATAATCATTATCCAAAGTTTGATGAAACATCAGTATTAGATATAGAAAAAAACTACAAGAGACGTTATATGTTAGAAATGTTAGAAATTGTTAATGTTCCAAATGTAAGGAGAATAAATTTCAAAACAGACACAGACAATTTAGCGCAGAATTATAGGTACTTAATACAAAAAACACATAATTTGTTATAATTATTTCATAAGAAAGAATTTGTTATTTAGTTTCCGTTTCCTTGTTTTTGTATGTTTTAATATTTTAAATTTTAATTTTTGTATGTTTGTATGTATGAAGAAAATAATTTTATATGTTTTGTCAAATGTTTTTCAAAAATTTTTTCTTTTCAAATTGTTATAATTTTTGTTTTTGAAAATATAAAAAATAATTTCCTGAAGAAGCTTTCCAAAGGAAAGCGAAATATTGAGAGAAAAAAAGAAAAATAAATCGTTTTAATTTAAAGGACCGAGTGAAAAGATTAAAATTTAATAAAATTTAAAAAAAGGTCGAATAAAACTAAAAATAATAATCTAATTTAATATATTTATATATATATATATATATATATATATATATATATATTATATAATTTAATATATACTACACTAGCTGACCCATTGAGAACGAATTTGTGAGATCGCAAAGAAAAAACGCAAACAAATAATCTCTATGCCCAGCGCGATTGTTTTAACGGCGGCAGTAATCGCATCTATGTTACTTTGGGCCTTTCGCCGTCATCCGCCAATGCACATTGGAGGCAGTTGTCGGCCAGCGACGAATTTGTTGCGTGTGCGTACTTTTGATGTAAACAACGCTCAATATTTACGTAAATGCGACCATATAATATCAAAACACAGCGCACAAAAACATTAAATGCATTGAATGAATGAATACACAACAATTCATTCAAGTCGATCCATATATACATAAAGAAGATTTGTATGGGAGGTACCATGCATCTTTATCAAATCCCGCCTATATTTGCAGCAGAACGTAAAATATGTTCACTTAACTGAAATACCAAATTCTGTTCAATTCCGTTAGCAGGAGCAGAAATATTGGATTCTTAATTTGTGGTTTGTATGAGAGGTACCACGCCCCTTTTTCCAACTGGACCGAATTGTAAATCTAAACCACCCGGGGCGCCACCCAAACGCCTACAAATAAATTTATGCAAATCGATCCAGCCGTTTAGGAGGAGTTCAGTCACAACACACGTTCAGTAGAATCAGTAGAATAATATATATAAAGATAAACCATTTAGGAAACATGATAATGTAACTTTTAGACCTGTGTTTTGGATTCAAAAATTATACAGTAATTTTTAATTAATGCTTTGACTTTATTTTGTGATAAAGCTGAAATTTGTAACAGCTAAAGCCACGCTTTATAATTTTTACTAGCAATCGGAAATATACTATTAACAGATATTTATAATTGCCGTTTCTCAACTTGTGTTTAATAGAAAATTAAGTTTACCGGAGGCGGATTAAATCGGTGTTATCGAAGTCATGATAACATATAGAGTTATTTATTCATAAAGTATGAAAATATTGAGGTTTTAATTTAAAGATATTTTTTTTTTTAATTTTATAAAACTACATAATTATAGATGTTGTCTCTTTGTGATCAATAAATTATTTTGAAGGTTTTTTTTAAATTAATGCATTTAATATTTCTATGGACGGTTGTTTAGATGGCAGCAATATTATATTATTACATCTATACATAAATAAATGTTTTGCGGCTTTGTAGACTGTATTATTTTTAGTTATGTCGTGGACGATTACCTGCTTGTAGGTTAATTTATTTTGCTCCTACAAAATTTATGTACTGCAAATTTAACGGTATAAACGTATGTAATATTACACATTTTTGCTAAAGTTTTCTTTTTGTGGACTTTTATTTCTTTATGTGTACTTTTGTTGTTATAAAAAAATGAAAACTAAGTATTCCGGCTGCTAAAATGAAAATAATCCCTAACAAAGCTTCATAATATATAAATGAAGATAGCAAAAAAATGTTTCCAGCATTAACAATAATAACTTCAAAATATCTACAGTTATGTCTTTAATAAGAGGATATTTGATCCAAGATAAAAAAGAAGTATTAATAGTTCTAGTTTTAATAAATTTTATGATTTTTTATTAATATGTTATATCATATTTTTTAAAACCAAAAATTTTATAAAATAAGTATTACTACTTTCAAATCTTAACACCTTATGGTAAAACTCGGTTTTCATAAGTTAAGATTAAATTTTAGATTTTTACTTAAAAGATATTGTTACGAAGATGATTTGTTAAGTTTTAAAAGAAAATATTTATCAGTAAAAAAAAAGCAAACGAAACGACCCACTGTGCATTTTACAAAATAGGTAGTTTTACAATACATCTTATACACGCGAGACGACAACCACACGTTTGTAGGAATTTCTACTAAATAAGATGAACAATAGAAAACAAAAACAACTAACGCAGAACAAAAACAAAACTCGTAGCTAAGCAGGGGCCTAAACTGAATAATAATAATAGCAATAACATGGGGGGATGTTAAAGTAGAATGTTCTTGAAAATGTTATATGAGCCATCAGTGAGATAAGACAACAGAGTTACCACCGTGTTTATTTTTTGTATTGAAAGTAAATAAATCGTTTAACTTAATTTAAAATTCTAAAATACTGTATTATTATTTTGCAATAAAAAACTTAAAATAACAAAATGTTTACTGGTTACGTAATAATGATTATATACTTGCATGGCATTTAGTTTTACGCTACATGTTATGACCGGTTTTAATGTGCCCTTTATATTATATGACATATCTCCGGTACTCTGTGGATTAATGTGGATTAATTTTTCGGTGATAGCTTCGGCTTTCCAGTTTTTGTGTGAGAAACAGTTAATATCCTTACGTGCGTGTCTGATTCTTTACACTATCTTTAGATTAATTGTTTTTTGTAGCCTCCTTTGGTATTTTCTAGCGATTGTGCCGTATGCTTTTGCTAATTATTTCCTAGAGTCTATTATTGCCCCCATATTTTCAAAGTTGGGTTTGTAATTCATAATGAACATAAGGTAAATAGTTAACTGCTCATATAGTTAACAATTAAACCAATTTGGTGACATTTTAAAAAATTATATAAATAAGTTGACTAAAAAAGCGAAATTAGATTGATTTTATTACATGAATTTATATGTCGAAGGTTGTTGTTGTTGTTTTTACGCATTCCTATTACAGTAGTAAAAATTTATGTTATAATTTCGTTTCTTTTAAGTTTTTTTTTCTTTTTTAAAGAAAAGTAGCACTTCAGGCAACAATGCCTATTTAGTAAAGTACCGTGCTACATTCTTTAGGAAAGGGATAGAGAATAGATGAAACAGGTGGTGAAAGTAGAAGGATAGTCGGAAATTTACTGCCGTATATAAGACAGCACAGCGACCAGTGACTATGCCTTCATCGCTGAGCAGCCCCACCGACAGTCAATTTTTATTTTTCTAGCGAAAAAAACCAAGGTCTTCGTTGGGAATCGAACCCACAACCCCCATATTTACAACCTAGTACACTACCTACTGGCCTACAGGGGCACCTAACCTAAGTTGATGACTTGCTTATTGTATCAATTATATTTTCAAATATCTTGTTAATGATTTTTGAATCTGTCACGAATGGCTTGTAAGGTGTTTTTTGTAGGGGCGCTGCTTTCGGTACTTAGCAGCATACAACAAGAAAAATTCAAAATTAAACGTCCCAATGGCAGTGCTAAGGCGTTTTCCCTATTAAGTTTATAACAGATCGTTTGTTTAAAAATCTAAGTGACTTATGGTCAAATTCAGTATCCATAATGAAATGGATCTTTGTTAAAAATTCCAATATTTACGAAATAAAGTAAATTACTATGGTTTTGTTTATTAAGGTGGGTGCATCAAAAAAATAATGGTATCTTAAGGCTACCTGCACATTAGTAGAATTATTCAAACTTAAGTTTAAAGTTTAGCATGTTGTGGATTCTGCAGGATTCTGAATGCAATAAGAATAGGGAATCATGTAAACTAGATTTCAATCACATAACATGTTCTGTCTGCTATTGCTATTTAACTCAACGCGATTAATTTGTAGATAGTTTTTAAACATGTACATAATATTTTTCTGTTGCTTACTATTCTTTTGTTTTCTTTAAAAGTACACAAATTATTTGAACACTTTTATTTCCTTCCTAATAAAATAAAGAAGAGAGAGGCATAAACTTCAGTCTATTTAAAAACTATTACGATACGTAAAAATCAATGTTGATGTTTTAATATGTACATGCGCTATACCATTTGCCATGACCATGAATTTTAAAACTGAGATTTTTTTCGCTTCAGCTGTGCTTAATTGTGTAAATACAATTGCTCACTATGTGTCCGTGTGTCTGGGTATGTATGTGTGTTTTTATTCTTTTAATTTTCCTTGTAGGCTTAACAAATAAATAAAGCAAAAGGAAATACTAAGGAAATAACAAAAGTACAAAATCTTTTTAAACCATCCATTTCAAAAGGTATGACATCCATTTCCAACGGAGACCTTAACATTTGTTATGTTTTCTTTTCATATTTTAAATTTCATTTAACGATTTTTTTAACTTAAGAAATAGGTCTGCAGCTACAAGAGCAAAGGATAACATGCTTAAAGGTTATTTTATATATATATATTTTTTATTTTTTTTATTAATTTTCCTGTCACCTTCTTGACCTTAAGTGTACAACACATTATTGCATTTTGAATGGTATAAAGTAGAGCAGCGATCAACTAACTCATTTAAATTAAATATGTAGACCCGAATGTTTCGTTTGTATATTTAATGAACATTGTTTAGTCTTATAATTTATATCCCAAACACAAAAATGGATGTAGGCGTGAAAATACACATTTTGTGTTATATTTACAGTGTAAGCCCTAAGGACATCGTTTTAATCAAATGTCCTTGTTGATAGTGAGTTAACGAGGATGTATCGAAAAGATATTTCAGTTTCTAAAGTACGATATATATCTTTAAAAATTGCTGTTGTTTTTCTTTTTATTGTACTTAAATTACCATTTAACACAAGTATATTCCGACAAGAATGAATATGTAAATTTTTTACCCTGGTAGATCTAATGAGTGTTTTGTTATTTCTTATTTCCACAGTTATAATATAGAGGTTATCTTGAAAAATGCATAGGAAATTGGGGCAAATTGTACACACAATTCAAAATAACCTTCAGTCATGAACATCATATTTTTATGTCTTTGTTCCTAAATCATTATACACCAAACAAATAGCCAGGTTAATGACTAATTCGTTTATTTTTATAAAAGTCTCCTTCGCCTAAACTTGATATTTATTCCACTCTTAATTTTAGTGGGTTGATGTTGTATGAAGAATTAAAAAGCATTTGAAAAAGCACACAAGAAAAAATTCTAAGGATATCATTTAAGCCAAGAACAAATTCTATCTTTTTATTTCTTTTTTGTGTGTGTGTATGGCTGTGTATTTTTAGTGTGTGTATTGTGAAACCAGTACATTGCCGGGAGCTAATTTAAATATCTATGAATGTATATAGTTTACGAGGAAAATAAGAAAATGGGAAAACTTATAACATTTAATATTTTACTAGTAACCACTTAAATCTATACTATGTTCAAAGTAATACAGTGACGCCAAGATTTAAAAGCAATTTTAAAAAACACATTCTTGTCATACAAACATCAGTATTATTATGTGTTGTTGTAATTTGAAACAAATAGTAAGTGTCTTATATTTAAGAATTCTATAATTTTGCTTTCATGGTTTTATGTCTGTTAATTTAATTTGGCATCGCTAACTAAACAGGTACAGGCATTTTCTTTTTATTTTCTTATTATTTATTATTTTATTTAGATGATCAAATGCATTTATTAAATATAAAATCTTAGCAACATTTTCTGTAAAATCATAGCTAATCTGATTTCCAGAGAAAAGCAATATAAATTATTAATGAAACTTTTTATATGTATAAAAAATATTGTAATTCACTTTTGATTTTGATATTTTAGAAAGACCCTATTTAATTTTCTAAAATTTCCCTGAAGGGGTAAAAAAATAGTCTTGTTTACTTTAAAATTTCACACTTTACCACTCAGGGTCACCTGCAAGAAAGTACTGGTGTATTGGAATAGGCATAAAATCTTGAAAAATATGTTTTACTAAAGGCTTTGTTAATACGCCCATGAGGTATTTTAGTATACCAGCGGTAAATTATTCACCTCACTACTATTATCAAGGACATGCTTTTTGAGAATTGTCAATAGCCTGCAGAAAACATGATATACACCACCTTTATATATTGAAATTAAATGTGAAGTTAACAAAATTAATTCCTAACGATATAAAAACAAAACAAAACACGTCTATTTTATACGTAGGACAAAAAAATAGCATAATATTTTTAGTTATTACAAATCGTATGTGACTACTAATTATCGGGCTTTTCAACAAGAAATTTGTTTTGCAATTCTCGCAACACAAACAACATTTTGACATCTATTCTTTTGATGTATCCATAGTAGATGCATTGGAAATTGTTACAGTGAATTCAATTTCGCACAAAAATTGCATCAAAATAATAAAAATCCACAATGAAAAAGGTGGTTCCGTTAAAGTTACATTTCGAAAAATTCGATGTCTTCGAACAACATAATCGTCCTTCTGAGACGGCTATTAAGAATTTGTTCGTTACATTTAAATCGACAGGCTCCATACAAAATGTGCGAACACGATACAATACGTATTCGACCGGGTCGTTTAACTGAAAACATCGAAGCTGTGAGCCTCAGTATTGAAGCAGATTCATTGGGTTTATCAATCGGCGCACGTCGTCCTAGATTCGCTCAGTTCATTCAAGAACAACCAGCTGAGTTTTCTGAAAAAAATCATTTTTCAGACAAAGTCAATTTTCACTTGTCGGGGTATATCAACAAGAAAATTTGCCGCATTTGGGCTTCTGAAAATCCTAGAGCGATTACTGAGATGCCTTAGCATGCTCAACGTTTCACTGTATGGTGCGCTATCTGGTCTGGAGGCGTGATTGGGCCCATTTTTTATATTAGGCTGTAAAGGCGATATCGGTGATCTCAATCACCCTATGTGAACTGGAAACATGATTGTGCCTTTTCTTTCCTTTTTCCGAAGAAAAGGCTGGAAATGCGGCAACTGTCAATGGATCACGCGAGATGCTAATAATTAAATTTTAGCCGTTTCAACCTTAAAACTTAAAATACCTGATGTAATTAACGAAAGAGGACTCATAAGCTTGAGTTCTAGATATATCCACAAAATTTTCGAAAATGCGAGCCTGCTTAAAACGAACTATGCAAAACCCTCTGTTAAGGGCAGATGGGCTTATACATTATTTAAATTAATTGTAAATACTTCATGCTTACGTATATACATACATATGAACATATGTTTTAACTAAAAGTAAATTTTATTTATTTTATTTTTCCTAAACATTCTTATAAATTATATAGAATTAACACTTTTTGTCTACATATGCCCCCAGTTGAACATCCCAAAATATGTTCTTATACCCATATGCATAAGGGCTCCCAAAAATTTTTCTACAATCTGTTTGCTTGAAAGAAGTTACTAAACTGTCTCCTTCTGTAATTTTCTAGACATTCTATTAAGTTATGTTTTTTTACTCTCTAGCGATCTGCTCTATAATCCTTTTCTTTTTATTGTTGTGTTCTATTAAAAGCAAGATAAGTCAACATTACAATTCAAGACAAAACTATCTGACTTTTATCTACGTTTAAAATTACAGCGGTAAAGCCAGTTGAAGAACAATGCAGCACTTGGTACGCTGATTAAAGTTGTAATGTACATATGTTTGCCCATTTGAAGATGCAAACAGACAGTGGAGCTTAATTTTACAATGGCACGACAACGGCTTTGATGTGTTATGATGTTGTAAAGTATTTTTTAGCAGAATTATTTTCGAATAGTTATGTATGTATACTTATCAGGCAATCTGAAAAGTGTTCACCAAATGAACAACGTTTTCTTTTTAGGAAAATGGAAGGCAGTGACATAAATATATGTATTTTTCATTTGAGATTTTTCATTTGAGATGTCCGGGAAATAGTAACAAAAAATTTAATAAACTCTAAATATATTTACATATCGGCATACAACTAAAAGACCGATTTATAAAACTATAAAATAAAATAGCTAATAAATGAGTAAGAGAAATCTCGATATTTAAAAGCATACTTTCTGCAGGTTATTCTAAACTCTGAAGATAGTAATCAGTTAAAGCCACTAGAATTTCATACACCTTATATATTTTATGTTATTTGGAGCAGCATCTATTCAGAAGTTTAATATTTATTAATATTTATTGCGAAAAAAAGATATATTTTTGTTACGTATTTTTATTTAATAGATTCCCTGCCCTTGGGGTTCGTTATTTAATGAAATATATTGATTCATATAGTAGACCAATGACTATTTTAATTTCTCCTTTTAAAAGTCATATACATATAATGCTAGAGGGTACAAAAACACTTCATTCCGTTCCGAATATTAATATTTTTCAAATGCCTTAGTGTTATGAGATAGTGTTATAGTGTGAAAGCAAATGCTATAAATACTTCAGGTAAATCGAAAATTTCTTAGCCTATAATATCATCACAATCACAATTACACTTATAATTTTTCTTTTGTTAGAATCTTGATTTTGGATAAATAAAATGAAACGTTACGTTAGATTTTTTGAAAACCGCGACAATATTACACACACATGAGGCAACATAAGCTGGAACTTGGTTAATTAATGCAAAAAACTTTTAAATAAACACCAATTCTGTAATTATTTCTTGAATTAATCATGGGGTGAATAATAAAACCGAATAAAGCACAAACATTTTATTGATAAATTATTTTTTGATATAGAATGCATACAGATAAATGAGATAAGAAAAATATAGTAGAAATTAATGTTTAAAAATACGTTAGTGAAAGAACGCAAAGGAAAAAAAAACTGCCGAAATTATATCAATTATATATCAATTATTATATCAATTTATTTTCAATTTTTTTGACGCCGCAAATCATATAAATATACTCACATCATGACTCTTTTCCAGCTAATACGTTCGATGTAGACGAAAACACATTATGTTTGGTAAAACGATATCAAAAAATTTAGACATTTCAGACAATGTGAAAGTAAAGATAAATATTTACATACAAGATTCATTGCTCCGTACGAAAGAATGTTGAATAGAGCACATTCATATTTTTCTCAATATTTCCGCGCGTGTGTCGAGTATAAACAGATATATTAAAGTGTGAATTAGACCAAGATTAGAGTTGTATACGTCAATATTTAGGCAAAAGTTCAGCCGCTTTAAATCTATCAGGGTAATCAAGTTCGTTCATTAAGAGGTTTTTCTATAACAGAGTTTTCTATTTTTTATCATGGAGGCAATAGTTTAGTGGAAGGAATAACTAAAACTTGCTCAAACACAAAAACTATTGCATAAGAACTTTGTTGTATGTGTTTTTGGTTAATGGCAAAAGCGATCTTCAATACGTTTAAATGAAAATAAACTGTGGCGAGTTGGGAAATAATTGAAAATTGCTATAAAAAAAACCAAACCATTTATGGATCCACCACCATTGTACATTAGTATATTCTCTGCTTAATGCAAAATTTCCGTAAACAGAGGTTCAAATGTGTTTTTAAATATTTTATATTTTGGAAAAATAAAACAAAACTGTTAAGTTGATTCACGTAAGTTTGAACTCAAAAAACCCTGTTATTATAAATTTTAGCGAACAATGTACCTCTGTGACTAGGGTAACACGTGTATGAGTAAGTAAGTAAGCTTTCTTTTAGTAAGGCCTTAACTTTGCAGTTCACTCTAATGTGCCTTAGAAATTCTGATAATATTAAGTACTACCCATAAAGGTATGAATATGTCTATATTTAATTATGTTTTAAGAAACAAATAATTTTTACGACAAAGCTATTAAGTCCCTTGTAACTGAACAAAAAATTTTCATTAACATGTTAATAGTTAGAAAGTAAACTAAAAATTATATCTTTAATTACTGAAATATTATATTAGTTTCTATGCTAGACACCTATTTATCAACCTTATTGATAACTTCATCCAAGTTGAGGCTCTTTATACCTACTTCGTTAAAAAAATTATGAATTATAAAAGCAATCACAGACTAAATATTATTTTTTATGACACAATTGACATGAATAAAAAATTAAAGACGCTCACTTTAGATCAAAGAAGACAAACTTAACAAGGCAATATATAGCACTCACTTAGAGGTAGCTAGTATATTGACTAGACATTATCTAATCCATATATTTCCACCATTTTTACACAATTTCCGTGATAGGGTACACAATCGGATGAGTGAAAAATGAAAACGGATTGAGCGAAATCGACAACACTAAGAAAACAGAACAACAATCCCACCAAACTAAAATTGCACCTACATGCAAAAAACCTAACAGACGTACGACTTATGACGACACAAAACTAATGGAGAAAGGACTGAAACATAACCCAACTTTTGAAAAGATACAAGATAAAACACAAATTGTAGATGCCGGAGCACAAAAACAAAAAGAGACAAATAATGAGGAACTGACTGTTTAACTTTAATTCCGACTATCCTTCTACTTTTACCACCTGTTTCATCTATTCTCTATCTCTTTCCTAAAGAATGTAGCACGGTACTTGCCTAAATAGGCGTTGTTGCCTGATGTGCTACTTCTCTTAAAAAAAAAAAAAAAAAAAAAAAAACTACAACATTTAGACATATGATACATATGTAATGATCCAGATAACAACAACAAAGAACTCGACAGTACGCCATCGCTAAAAAAAACGGCTACAATCCCACTAATGTCGGCAAACTTCTTAGACGATGCAATACTAAACACAGAAATAAAGAAGATAAAGAGACAAACAATACAACACGACGGTACACTTTTTCTACACATGACCAGAAACATATAGCTTAACTAACCCTTTTCACAAAGAAGGTTTACTCACAGCATTAGAAACCGGCAACACTCTAGGACATAATCTCAGCACATCGACAGAAACAACTGACAAATTTAGTTCCCACGGAGTTAACAGACTTACTTGTATTTGTAAACATACTAATATAGGACAAACTAAACGAACACTAAAAACAAGATTTACACAACAAAAAGGAGACGACTCCAGCTGTGCATCACACCTTGACACTCAGGCATATGCACCAAGGGAAGTGAGAGTATGATATTACTATATCCTAGCAAAAAGGGACGAAGACTAGACACACAACACGGAAAGTACACAAAACAAAAACTTTTTACAGTGAGATTGTAAACAAACACGCTTACCTGTATAAGGATAAAGGAAAGCCATATTACATTGGTCTACATATAAAATGAGAGGTGGCGGACAATCTACCTATATGAGTAGACAACACCCTAATGAAAGAACTACTTAGACCCGAGCGAACACTGCCTCACCAGTACAGTCCAGAACACGGCTTGACAATGATGTCATCACATCGAAAGTGCTCGCCGTTCACATCGAACGTACAGCCAGCAATGATGGTTTACACTGAAGGAAGTAGCAACAATATTTTTTACTTTAATTTCAATAAGAGAAAGCCAAAAGCGAGTAGTTAAACAACATTTATACGCAGACTCATTGGTCTTCTTGGGTTTACCTTAAAGCTTTCTTTCACAGAGCTGGATAAGCACTAAAAATTTTGAATAAAAACTTACTCAAACCCCCGTCTTTCAATGAGTACTGCATTATACGAACAACGTTCCTTTCTCAAAACTCTTAGTCGGTATAACCTCTTTCATATGTCATTTCTTTATTAAACAGCTTTTGTAGACGTACGCACTGGCGATACTCATCCACCGAAGTAGATCGATAAGACGTGTAGTTCAAAAGTCTTTATTACATTCACATAACCTCGCAATCAAGTTTTGGTATTTTTATAACTTCAAAAAAAATCAGAATTATTTCTTTCTTAAAAATATTTTTAAAAAAGCAGCAGTAAAGTCAAAAAATGCTTCGTGAATAAAATATTACTTTCACATGGAGTTTTGAAATTGTAGTTTTGATTAAGCGAATAAAGGCTTACAAAAGGCCTCATTAACTTTCACTGGAAGTGGAACGTAGTGTGGAATAGTTTGATATAAATCTGACTTTGTGTCTCTGACAACTTCAAATCTTTTTTTATCATATTTGTTGTTTTTTATTCAGTTTAATTTCTTGCCTTTTTGTGTAACTATGGTTTTATGTTTATTATTACCTGTCTTGTGTGGAATTTATTTTTTCTGATGTTTTTATTTTCATCCTCTAAATTGTGTTCGTTCATGCTGAAAAGTATTTTCTTTTTAAATATTTTAAGTAAAAAATGTTATGGTATTCCACTCTTTTGCATTATGTTAGATTAACACAAAACAAAGTTGGGAAAAATAATTCCTTTGGTTTGTGTCGTTTTTATTGTTAGATACTCGTACCTTTCTTATAATAATAATTGAAGTGGTGAACATATATATTTACTTAACAACTGGAAAACACATATACGTACACTGAGAAATTAATGCTTTTTTAAAAAATGGATCAGGCGCAGGACTTCATTCCAACAAAACAATTTTTAGTATAATTTAAAATATATCGTTTCACAATAAACAATAAACAGCAAAAAAAAAATAAATAAATTCTGAGAAATTAGGATTTGATTTCTAAATAATATTTGACAAGAAATTTTTGTGCTCAGTTTACTTTCATAACGTATTACACTATTGGCAATAAAGATGAATTATTCTCTGTATGCTATCATATTAATGATTTATTGTATAGAACGAAATAAAACAAAAATTTAATTAAGATGATTCAAATGTTTATTGTATTACGAAGAAAAAAGTTACGATAGTATGAATGAAAAATGATATCTGAAAAAATCCACTAGGACCCTGCTGACAGATGTCGATTCTTTCATCTAAGTTTTTAGTCTTTTTTTTGCAAAATGGCTGGCCTATTTTTTAAGGCTGAAATCGATTCGATTGGCTCTATATAGAATCTGTCCTTAACATAGCCCTACAAAAAAATAATCCAATGGTGTTAAAACACACGATTTGGCTGCCCACGGAAATTTGGTTTGCAATGAATTAATCGTGCGGCATGTGGCATCATCCTGTTGAAACCATATGTCAGAGATATCCACATCTGGGTTGTTAGCATCTCGCAATAGCATGATCCATTGATCGTTATGGCCCAATCACGTCTCCAGACCACATAGCTCACCATACAGTGACTCGTTGAGAATGCTAAGGCCTCTCAATAATCGCTCTAGGATTTTCAGATACAAAACAAAATAAATAAAAATTCTTTCAGTGTATAAACCCTATCGTTTCCACTGTACTGTAGACTTATGATACTGTTGTTATTTTTAAGGAACTTTCCAAATATATACGCACGTGCATATGACATGTAAGTGTATATGTTGGGTTAAATCACATCATTAAATGTAGCATCCATACAAAAGATTAAACTGCTTTGTTTTATAATTTCATTCTTTTCTGCGTTTCTTTTGAATTCCTATAGAACATAAAAGGTGACTATAAAAAAGAAATTACAAAAGATTTAATGGTTTCATTGTTTTTTTTTTTCTGTTTTCTTAGAACGTTGGTTTATTGTATGTCATTTTTGTAGTTTTTTCAAAGGTTTCAATTTAATTTAGTATTTTATAATGTAAAGGGGTAAAAGCTATATCAAGCACACACGCATTTATTTAAGCCGCCTGGAATTTCACATAAGTGCTAAAGAAATATGTACAGGAGTGCTTTTCTATGTGTATAGTTTTGTGTGTATTTGATAAAGGTAATATAAACAAAAATATTTAACGTATTCCATTGTTGTAGTATTGCTAATAGCTTAAATTAATTTTAACGTAAACCATGATCAATTCGTGCTATTAAAAATTAAGGACAAGAGTATTAGCAAATTGGATAAGTAGGTAAAAAAAGTAGTAATTTTCATAGAAATCAAAGTCGTCAAGTGTAGTAAGGAGTATTTCGCAATCGAATTAGAGATAAGGTACCTCGTCGAAAAGTTGCAGGAGCTAAAAGCAAATGATATTTCCTTGACGGAACAGAACACCCGATCGGTGTTGCTTCATAGAACAGAAGACAATAAAGGCGTCCATTTTGTATCCCACTACACCATTTAATAGTGTAATTTAATTAAATTCCGCTTTATGCAATGGTCAGCAAAAATTAAATAGAAAATGAAAAAAGCTATTGAACTGATCCTGCCTTAAGGAAAAAGTAGCAAAGGTCTTGACAAAAGAATCCACCAACTGCAGAAAACACATGCCATTTATTCTTGCCACCATTAAATCTATCAACCACCACTGAACCAGAAATGACGTAACATGGACAATAAAATGTATTATAATCTCAAGAAACTTTATATTTTGCTTAAAATGTCACCTAAACTCTGCTTTAACAGGCAATCAAAGTAATTTGGGAACCACATCCACATGGATATAAGATTATAGTCTCAATTATTAAAAGATATTTTAAGGAAATATTAGATAATTTTCCAGACATGCCAAAAGCAAATACTTCACTTGCAAAAATTTTCGGCAAATGAGATAGTATTGTTAAGAACTTGCGAAACGAAATATTCACCGTAAAACAATAAATATAAAAAACAATACTAGACTATGTTGTCACATAAAATCAAAATATTTCGACTAACATAAATAGTGAAAATAAAATTTCGGATCATGAAGAAAGCAATTAACATTGTAATAAATAATGTTACATACAATCTTAACCAAAACACATATAAAAAGGTTAATCATTTTAATTATAACTGCAATATAAAGGGTTTTTCTACAACAAGTTTGTTTAATAAAGCAAAATTAAACAAAAACTTTAGATTAAGATGATTCAATGGTTATTGTATTGCGAAGAGAAAAGCTAGGCAATTATCAATGTAAAATTATATGTGGTAAATATCTACTACGACCACGTGGACAGATGTCGATTCTTTTGTTAAAGCTTTTAATCACTTTTTGCCAAAATGGCGGTCCAATTTCGTTAATCACATCGCGGTATTGACTTTTAAGGTTAAAATCGATTCCATTAGCTGCGTATAGACTCTGGTCTTAAAATAGCCTCACAAAAATTAATCCTGAGGTGTTTAATCACACGATCTGGCTGGCCACTTAACTGCTGATGCAATCGGGATATTTGGTTTGCAATAAATTGATCGTATTGTTAAATATTTTTTCAGAAAAACCAGCCGCTTGTTCCTAAATAAATTGAGGGAATCTACGGCGATATGAATGGTGGGTAGGCTTTTATTCCTGCACTACTTGAACCTTGTTAGGCTTTTAAGTCAAACTCTTACCCAAGATTCGTATGTTGAGAACGTCGAGCAATTTACAAATGTGGCCTAGGCTGTTTTTAGTTTAACAACCCGATCGATCACGCGAACGACCAAATTTTTAAAAGCGGTTTCAGAAGGACGATTATATTGTCGGAAAAAAAACTTAAAAAAAACTTTAAGAGAACCACCATTTTCATAATAGATTTTAATTATTTTAACGCGATTTTCCTGTGAAATTGAATTTATTGTAACAATTCGTACTAGATCTACTACGAATACGAGTAAAATTATCATGTTGTTGATATTGCCAAAATAATAAATTAAACTTCTTGTTGAAAAACTCGATATAAAAAAAGACCTGAACTAAAAAATAAAAAATTCATTCGGAAAACAGTAAGAAAAATCCAACAATATCGCCTTAGAAATACTGAGCATTTCAGAATCGGAAGAGTTTCAACAAATGCTATACAACTCTTTGCCTAATATATTAGGATGGAATCCAAATAATACATTTAAAAATTTTGTTGTTTATTTTTAGCACAATTTGTAAAATGTTACCAAGTTAGAAAATCATATATTTTAAAGCTTTCTAAATACTACTAAATAAAATTATAATAATAATAATAATAATAATAATAATAATAATAATAATAATAATGATAATAATACATGGTCCGGTTAGGTAAAGGAAGAACAATCACCAGAAATATGTCACAAAATAAATTTGATGATATACCTGTTCCAGGACAGTTAAGGTGTGGAGTGATGCTTTTCGTAAAATTTAAAATTTGGAGCAAAAAAAAAACAAAAACCTTAAATATTTCAAATACAAATTTTAAGGAATTGAACATTTCGGAAAGTGACTAATATTGTGGCACATGTCTTGTGCAGCTTAAGTAAAATAATACTGTCTTATCTTTGGGATTTATTTTACTTTGTTTAAATGTTTTTCGTATTTGTTAAATAGGTTTAAGATACGAACACCGATTTACTTACTGCTCGTCTGCCTTTCGCACTTTTATTACAATTCTTTTTGCGTAAGCTTTTTTCTTAAATACATTTAATTGCAAATTTCAATTTACTGTATCTCAGAACAATTTTCGCATTCAGTTCATCAATTAATTGTTAAATTTCACTACGTTAGCTGATTTATGCATTAGAAACGAAATAATAATGATTTGAATTTAAAAACAATTTTAGGGAAGCTCGACCCAAAAATTTAAATATACTTAAAATTAACATGTGCCATAAACGTAAATGGCATTCGCCCTCGCCTTGCGACACCGACAAATGTCGTGCGCGTAGAACCGGCGTTTCTTTACACACACTTCATAACAAACTAAATAGTTTTCACATATAAAAAAGTTGTTCGTACCTCAATCGCAACAGTAGAACAAACTAAAATCTGTTTTTTATACTTACTTCACGTTCAGGAAAAAACACACATATATTTCACAGTATTTTTGTGCACAAGGAATTTGCTATTTTTTTAATTAAAGCAAAGCCAAAAGGCAAAACAACGAGTTAAATATTTTAGTTGAAAATTGCATTTGATGAAACTTTAAAATTTATTTTGTTATTTTCTTTTAAAATATTGCGTAAAAAGAAACTTAAAAAAGAAATTTTGTTTGGAATATTTTAAGAAGTCATAGAAACAGTGAAAAGTGTTGAGTGAATGAAAAGTGCTACAGAAAGATGCAACGTAGAAAGTATAGTTGATGTGGTTGTGACAATGCCCTACATTTATTTTATTTATGTCGGTTTTTGTAATTAATTTCTTAAAGTGATATAACAGATATTTTAAACCAACGCTACCCTATAACGTCCAGTTTCCAGTTGCCATATCTAGAAACCACTATACTATATCAGTTTCGGCATTGCCTCAGGTTACTGCTTCCAAATTTATTACCATATTTATATATTTTAAATAAATATTTACATTCTCATTGGTTAAAAGGAGGTTTAGTGTTAACGAAAGTAAAATAAGTTTTAAATAAACGAATGTGAAATGACACACCATATGTGTTCTTTGCTATAGAACGATAAAACAAAGGCTTACATTTTTGCATTTCAACTCTCTTTAATTAATGTATATAGAAAATCGTAGCAGACCACTTCTTTAATGAGCAATTTTAAGACCATATTATGGGTTGCTTATCACATGAAATTAATATATTTATGTTTACTACAATTATCACCACGATATATATGACACTGCACAGAGTTGTTTCACAAAACAGAACCATTTAAAAAAAACTATAAATTTTTATACATTCATAAGCGTTTTTTTTATATTAATATTTGAAGAATAACTAAGATAACACCTAAATATTATAATTCTAAAATAAATATTTTTCAGAGTACAGAATGGGAAAACATTGCTGTTATTGACGTAGTGAAATAATAAAAAATATTTGTTTGCTTAATGCCAGAGAACAGAGAGAAATAACTATAATAACAACTCAGTCGAAGTGAAAAATTATAAGTCAAGTAAATTATGAGAAATTAATTACTTAAAACGTCTTGAAGCCAGAAGTGCTCTTAAATTTGTATATCTTACCAAAAATCATATAATTTCCAGTAAGAAAGTGGTGCAGTGTTTTGTGGTTCGAAACAAAGACAAACTTGCTTAATTGTCATAGAAGAAGTAACGACTAGAAGGCCGCCTACACCGAATACTTGACGCTGCTACTTGTACACTGGTACTTAGCCTCTATTTCGAATTAAGGGCAGAATGAATGCTGTTTATTTTACAAAGGCGCTCAATAGCATAATGCCACTGTATGATGAAAGGAATGACGTGATAAGGTTTACATCTGCACCAGGCCGTGGTCCTTAATCAGATGGTGGCTATTACCACCGTGGATGGTATGTAGCGCCATCCTCGCCCTAGAAGGCCTTCAGATACGTATATCCTCCGGTCACTCCTAGTTGCAATTTCGAAAGCCCGGAGTAGACCGCAGCGTTCACTTCTTACTAATGAGTTGGAGACTATCCAACTCCTGGCCCAGAACGCATGAAGCTTAATATAATTAAGAACACGACGGCATTCATACTCTCTGAACCTAGACCATTCATGGTGTTCATTGTGAATGATCCGACCCACAAACTCAAACGAGGGCCACGAAACACACAGCCACCACGATACTCCCGAAGGGCCTACCTCAATAATCAGCCAGAGAACAGCTAAATGCCTAAAGAGACTAATAGCGGAACTCTGCGGGCTACTGATTCCCGTGGAAATATAGTGGATTGTCCAGTTGACTCCTACTAGCCTTGAAGTGGACTGAGCTCCCTTTTACCCCGCAAGACACAAGTCTAAATGCCTGTTGTAGGATCCATAAAGACTATCATGTGCCCCCGGGGGGAATGATGAAAGGAATATGCAGTTTCGATGGACAGAGACCAGAAACACACATCAAAGCCGGCAGAATATCTGCTGGGAAACAATGATATTCATATTTTTAGCTGGGCTACAAAGTCCCTACATCAAAATGCCATTGCGAGTCTGCAGAAAAATAGTTAAAAATAGTCTTTGAGAAAAAATGCTATAGACATGGATTAGTTACGCATAGAAGAACCTGTTAAAAAACTTGTGACTACGTCAATATATTTTCAATATGTTTTCTGCTATATACGAAGTTAGTTGTTTAATTATTAATAAACGTTTTGTTATATTGAGTTCTTTTATTGGAAAAACAAATAACACAGTACTTTATAGTTTTAAATTAAGTTAAACGATTTATTTACTTTCAATGCACACAAAATAAATACGATGGTAACTTTGTTTTTTTTACTCACTGATGACTCACTTTGAATAAATTAATTTGCCCAGCAAGTGATAGTTATTAGTTGTTTTAAGTAGTTCTGGCATAGACATAAATACATTAACATCCCCCCACATTGTTGTTGTTGTAATTATTTAGTTTAGGCTCTTGTTTGGCTGTGTGTTTTGTGTTTGCTCTGTTTTAGTTGTTTTGTTTTCTGTTGTTTATCTTATTTGATAGAATTTTTTATAAGCATGTTGTTATCTTGCACGTATAAAACTTCTTAGAAAACTATGCAGTTTGTAAGGAGCGCAGTGTGTCATTTTGTTTACTTTTTGTACCGATAATTAATAAAAAATCTTTGTAATAATATTTCATAGGTATAACAAAATACGAAGACCCTATTTTCGCAGTCAAAACAGGAAATGTTTTTTAGATTTTTAACTACCACTTTTACGTTATAGAATGTACTGAAATTATGATAGACGATCAAAATTCCAATTGAAAATGTTTTAATAGTAATTTTGGCTGGAAAAATATTTTTTTTCACAATTCTGATACTACGTCTAAATCTAGATATTTTTTTTGAAGATATTTACCTTATTTTTTTAACATATTTGTAACTTGGATTGATTCTACAATATCTACACATCTTTATGTAAGGCAACTAAAACAAAGCGTTACATAAAAATTCATTAATAAAATTTCAGTAATACCAATACTGAAATTTTAGATTCAAAATATATGCTTTTAAGGTCCACAATAATTCTATAATAATATTATTTCTTCAGAGAAACATTTTTACATAATATATAAATTTGTTGGGCAACATTTGGAGATTAATAAGCTGCATTGTGGAGATCGTGGGGATAAAAATTTTCAATTAGGGCATTGCACTATAAAGCCTATCTACAATAAAAGAAGAGTGTTATTTCCGTAACGTTTCTTTGTGAATTTCTTATACACATATATAGAGTGACAACGTTCCACACTCAGCTAAGCACTCTCTTTAAATTTGAAAAAAAGAAACTATCAACAACTTATGCTAGATAGATACGAGGGACCATTGAAGCATTAACATGTTCCACCCAATGTTTCTTTGTTTTCAGCAATAAATTTTTATTGAAATAAAAATTTTGTTTGTTATTTCATATTTCAATGATACACTGTGTTCAATCGTCGATAAAGATGTTTTTAATATTTCGCATGTTGTTTGGTTTAAAGCAACCATGGAGGGCGTTAAGTTAAGAAAAAATTAAATATGTATAGGGTTATTTAAGTAAGTTAGTTCGCGTATGTGTTTAATGCATCACGCAAAAAAGATTTTATAATGTTATGGGAGCACCTACCTCGCATGTACTAAACCATTATGGTTTCTGATACAACTTCCATTTGCGTTTTATGTGAGTAAACCGTATTTCTTAATTGAACTAAAAAAAAGATATCTAATGAAATGCTGAACGTGGAATCATGCCTTAGAATCTGAATAGAATACCAGGCTTAATAATTTCAATTTTAAAGCATGAATTGTATGGAAATAAAGTGGCAATTTTTTAGCATACAGTTTGCTCAATATTCTCATTATTTTATTTTAATGTTATCAATGTACTTGCTATGTTTTATGAGTTTAATAAACTTTGAACATTCATAAGGAAGTGAAGTACTACCAACCAAGAGAATGTGTATCAGTAGTTTTTCATCGATTCTAATTTTATCTTAAAACACGCCCAAGTAACATACAGAATATTTCTCTACACTCACTTATTCTTTCAACAAATCTGAAGCGCTTGTGAATTTTGGTTAAGTCTATTTTTTCGCATTTGTGTGATTATGTGGCTCGTAAATGCGTTTTTGTTGTATTATTTATTTTTGTATATTTGTTTTTTTTTTTGTTGTCTGATGCCAATCTGTCAGTGCAAAGTATATATTTAAATTTAGGCAAATACTGCAAACATAAAGTTTTAGATATTTTTCTACAATCATTATAAAGTGTCTTTTAACAAAAATTTTGTTTTCAAACAAAATAAAACAGACAATGATTCAAATTTTACATTGCATTATGAAGAGAAATGTTCGGCAATTATGAATGATATCTAACAAATATCTACCACGACTTAGCTACCAGATGTCGATTCTTTCATCAAAGTTTCGTTAATCGTTTGAGTTTAAGGTTGAAATCGATTCGAGTGACAACGTGTAGACTTTGTCTTTAACATAGCCTTACAAAAAACTAATCCAGTAGTGTTAAATGTGCCTAGCACTTAACTGCTGTTTGTTGTGAAATTATGCGATCGGGAAACTTGCTTTTCAATAAATTGATCGTTTTATTACCTGTGTGACATGTGGCACCATCCTGTTGAAACCTTATGTCAGGGATATCCACGTCATCAACAATAGGCCAAAATTGAGTCGTTAGAATCTCGCGATAACGTGATCCATTAATTGTTACCGCATTTCCAAACTTTTCTTCAAAAAAAATTTCTCCTCAAGTCCTCATAGCACACATCACAGTGGTATGCTGAGCATGCAAAGGCTTATCAATAATCCCTCTAGAAATTTCAGAATCCCAAATGCGGCAATTTTGCTTGTTGACACACCTTGATAAGTAAAAATGGACTTCTTCGAAAAAAGATTGTTCCTGAATGAATTGAGCAAATCTACTGCGATAGAAATGGTCAGCCAGCTTCAATTCCTGCACCAATTGAACCTTGTAAATCTTCAAAGTTAAATCCTGATGCAAAATTCGTCGTGTGGTGGTTGTCAGAATTGAGAAAATTTAATCTGCTCCAACACTATGGCTCTTCAAGGCTGCTATGTTTTCAGTTGAACGACCCAGTCGAAAACTCATTGGTGTTCGCACATTTTTTATTGAGCCTGTTGAGTCAAATTTAGGTCCAAATTTTTAATAGCGTACCCAGAAGGACGATTATGTTGTCTGAAAATATCATAGTGGATTTTAATTACTTTAGTGCAATTTTCGGGAGAAATTAAATTAATTGTAATAACGGATCTATTACGAATACTTCAAAAAACTTAATGTCAAAACTATAATGTTGTTGTGGCAACACTAATTGAAAAATAAATTTCTTGTTGAAAAACCTGATATAAAATATTGCCAGTCAATTATAATTTAGAAATTGTTATTTGCATATAAATGTATAAAAAGCGCTTTAAAAAAGAATCTATTTTAAAAAAAAAGTATGTAGATAGGTACCATAACAAGTCAGCAAGTTTCTTAAATATGAAATGTGTTATATCTACAGTTTCCGCGAATTTATATAAAATAAAGGTATAGAAAAATTACCAGCTAGTTATACCGCCATATACTCGTATACTATGGAAGTTTCCAAGGAGCACGACAATTTTCAATTTGCCTGTAAGGTAAACAATTTATGGCATTAATATATTTGTTTAGGAAATAACAAATTTTTTTTGCTAAAAGTCGCCGATTTTGTTATAATATTAAAAATTTGAGTAATAAAAGAATCACCTAATGATGAAGTATTATTGGAAAAAAATGTTTCATGAAAAACTGAATAGGTTTTGTGATATAAAATATATGAAAGTCTATGAAAAATCATATTTTACTAAAATCGGTGTTTGCACACACTTGCTTGCTATAAAATGTACATTAATAAAACTATATCCGGTCCATTCAAATAATTTTTATTATAGTGTTTTGGTTGTGAATTAAAAATTCGGCAGCTACATATTGGCAAAAGTTATTTGGTCCTTGAAGTCAATATAAATCCCATGATTGATCAGTCTGCTGAAATGGATTCTTAGAACAAATGTAAGGGTATTTCTATATACCGAATTTTAAAAATTTGAAATTTCTTTTGATAATTGATGTGTTTAGTTCTTTTAAGTATATTGATATGTACACGCTGCGAAGGCTATACTTCCAATTAAGATTTATTAATCATTTCACCGACTAATCTCCCCAATTGGATCGTAGTTTTTTAAGTTCTTTTGTAGAGCAATGCTAAAGTATACATAAAAATATAGATGCTTTTAATTCTATCGATAGAGTGTGACTGAATGTCAAGTTTCAAGTTATATATAACAGTATATACATATGTATTACAAAGTATACTTGAATATCGTGATATATCCTTTTTCAAAAAGTGTTTGAAAGAATTATTTTACGAAATCATTTATATCCAAATGATATAGTAATATGTAGATGTCGTTATTAGCTCCCGATTAATTTTTTTTAAATCACATTAATTAAGTTTACTTGTTTTTTCTTGTAAACAGTAAGCTGTATTTAAAATGTTTTATTTAGGGAGGTGTTACGTCATTGCTGGAATATCGCAATTTATTCTTATTAAATTTTGTAAGAAAATTTTCAGCAGCAAATTTAAATCATTTGTACGTTTTTAATTAAAAGTTAATTCCTTTAGTATGCATACTCTCTGGCAACAACAAATTTCGGGATGTAACTAAATTTAATTAACATTTATATCGAATGGAGTATCGATGTAGCTTTTAGAGCTCATCAGTGTTTCTCACCCAAATTTTGTTCACAAAACTATAAATATATACGTAAATCTAAAACAGAATTGATTGTAATCAATAAAACTAGTAGAAAAAATATTGTTGTTTGTTTTGAGTTCTTTTAGTGAAAAATAACAACCACAGTACTTTAAATTTTTATATTAAGTTAAACGATTTATTTGCTTTCAATAAACACAATATAAAGGCAACTGTAACTTTATTATCTTTACTCAGTGATGACCCAACTTGAACTAATTCATTTGGCCAGAAAGTGCAATATATTTTAAGCGGTTCTTGCACATTAAATAATATTCTACCTTAACACCGCCCCATATTGTTGTTGTTATTATCATTCAGTTTGTCTCCTTGGCTGTATGTTTTGTTTAGTTCTGTATTATTTGTTTTTGTTTTCTGTTGTTGACTTATTTTGTAGAATTTCTTTTAAGAATGCTATTATAGTGTAGGTATATAGGATTTCTTAGAAAACTACGCAGTTTGTAAAATACACAGTGGGTCGTTTACTTTTTTATTTTAATTTATTTTCTTTTAATTTTTAATAAATCATCTTCGTAACAATATAAAAAAATTAAAAAAAAGCAGAGCAACCATTAAAATTTTATTCTTTTTATAATGCCACATTGGTGACTATCATGATGTATTAAAAAGAACTATTAAAATAAAAATTGAAACAAAAGTAAGCTTAAATAAAATTAAGAATTGCCAAAAATAATGCGAACACGCTAAGCAGTAAGCAGAAATTTTATTAAGAATCATTTAGCATTATAGGCATTAATTATGGCTGTTTCCTTAAAGACCTCTACTATCTACAAAAAAATAATTTCATAAAATTTTCACAAAAGTATACTTGGCATAGTTCTGTAGTACAGTTCTAAATGGCTTTCCCGATTTTATTTAGACTTTACACGACCATAATAAAGAGCAGTTGGGTTTAAGTTTCAAAATTGTATTATCTATAACACCTCGGAAGTATAATAAACTAGAATCGTTAAATTTTTCCTGCTTATGTCGTTGATTTTCCTTTTGAAAAGATTGAAATAATTGCAGACGATGGATTTTTAGATTTTTTACGTATTATTCTATTAGAAAATTGCTTTCAAACCTGTAAATAAATTTTATACATTTAGTTATAACTTTATAAATAACTAGAAATTAAAAAAAACAAATGTTCACTATAAAAAACAATCAATTTTGATATCTTAAAATTAATTTCTTTAAATAATTTTACTTAAAATACTAATTTTCTTCTCAAGTCTAAAATACTAGCCGTCAATCGAAAAAAGTAAATTTTAGCAAAAATATTTTAAATTGTGGAAAAAAAGAAATTAAATTTCATTTTTCCAAATCACAAATATGCTGTTTTAAAGCATTGTGACTTAGCTGCACCCCTAATATATTTTTATGTTTGCATATAATCGGAGTGGCGATTCATAAACTATAGAATTATTTCTACTTTTTTTTAAAAATCATTCATAATGTGTCGTCAAACGTATCTCGTTTAATCTATGTATTTCCGTATAGGTATATGCAAATAATTTCACAATTTTATAACTGCGACCAAATAAAATCTATAAAAATTATTTTGAGTTAAAGAATTCAACCGTGTATAAAAATTTTAAAAGTTTTATAATAATCATTATTAATTTGTTTATTGTGAAGTTTTTTGCAGGTTTTAACCTTGCTTAAACATAATTATTTTTTAATCACTTTTCACGTTGCCTGAGATTGTTACTTTTGGATATTTTACGGTGTTTGTTTTTGCATATAAGAATGTTTTCAAAATATATATTTTTCATTATTATTGAATTATTTCCGGTAAAACCTTTTCAAATTACAATGTGCATTTAACTACAGCTTTAAAAAGCGTGCGTTGGGTAAACCTCTATTGGCAGAGATGTGATAGAGATTAACACTTTTGAATCTTAAAAAGGTATTAAAAAAAATAAAGCACTTTAGTTTTTTCATTTTCAAAAGACTGCTTTCTTTATTTTCTTATACTTTTTTATATATTGATTTTACAATTTATTTTCTTATAGTTAAAATATATAAAATCTGCTAACCAATCATATTAATAATTTTTTTTTTAAAAAGAGAAGTAGCACTTCAAGCAACAATGCCTATTTAGTCAAGTACCGTGCTACCTTCTTTAGGAAAGGGATAGAGAAGAGACAGGTGGTGAAATTAGAAGGATAGTCGGAAATTAACTGCCGTATAAAAAGACAGCAACAGCGACCAGTGACTATGCCTTCATCGCTGAGCAGTCCCACCGACAGCCAATTTTTAATTTTGTAGTGAAAAAAACCAAGGTCTTCGTTGGGAATCGAACCCACAACCCCTATACTGACAAGCTAGTACACTACCTACTAGCCTACAGAGGCACTTACAAAACTATAAATCTATAAAAAAAAATATATTAATAATGAAATGGATTGTTGCAAAACAATTCCCAGTAAATTAAAATTATATGGAAAAGAAAATAATTAATTGGGTTATTGCTGAACAACTCCCGATTAATTTGTCTGTGTTTAGATTTAGTAAACAGTTCCTGGAATTGCATTTAGGTTATGATAACGTAAAAATAAAGTAAAAATAAGGTAAGTAAATTAATGTAAGTATTAAGGTAATGATAAGGAGGATTGTAATAAAGTAAAGTAAAGTTAATGTAGGCACAACAAAAATGAAATTGAAAACTAGAATCGCAGGACATAGGTCAGCCAGAAATACAGGAATAATATTAGTTTACAAAAAACAGCATTATCTTTGCATTGCTCTAAAGTTAATCAATTTTAATTTTAAAAAATAATTATAAACGTCGTTATATGTTAGAAATGTTACAAATAATTAAAGTACCATTAACCAAAAGAATAAATTTTAAAGCAGATACGGAGAATGTTAGTGCATAAAATTATAAAACAAAATTCTGTATCTGCATAATATTAATGATTAATACTTTAATTTTTTGTAACGTTTGGTCACTAAATTTATGTTTTTAGAATGTATGTGTAAAATACTATTGTTTCGTAAATTTGTTATGTATTTTCAAAATTGTTTTTCATTTAAAAATTGTTTAATATTGAAAATTTGTTTGTATGTATGTAAAATAAAAAATTTTTTCAATTTGTCGTTTTTATCGTTTTTGTTTGTTTTGTTTTTTTGAAAAAATTTTTTGATTATTTTGAATTTGTTAATCAAAAAATTTTTTCAATTTGTTTGTTCATTATTTTTGTTTTTCCTGATGATGCCTACCAACGGTGTGGCGAAATATCGAAAAAATAATAAAAAATAAAAGTTTTTTAAAAATGGTTTAAAATTTTTTTTTTATTAAATTGACCTAGTGCTTTATAATTAACTGCTAAAAAAAATTCATGTATTTATATTATATTCTATATATATTATACTAATGCATTTATATTATGTTGGTTCGTGTTAAGGGAATAACGGGAGACATTATAACAATTAACCTCAGTATCTGGCTGTATTGCTGGCCAATTCCCTCGAGGGTCATAGCGACACCCCGAGTGGCATCAATTCTTGCTTGAGACTATCTTAGCTCCCTCCACACCATTAGTAATATTTTGTTCATAATGCAACCGTTCATCGGATAAGAAGTAGTCACAGCTTCCCGCGGTTTGGTTTTACCAGCACAGCCACTACGTTACGAATGGTTTCACCGATAACTGAAACAGAGACGTAACCCTGCCGGGTTTCGGGTAACCGACATACTTGATCCAGCTTCAAGCTGTCTTTGTGTGTTTATACCATTTTTCATTTCTACATATAAAAGAGAGAAAAACTTCATTAGAAGGCGCGGTTTGCAAAGCTCCTAAAACTTAATTATATGCTCTTCATACAAGTGGATACTATCAGCGGAAAGCTTATGACTTCTAGCTTAACATTTTTTTTATATGTCATTTAAAGCTATAAATTTCACGTTAACGTGGGTGTTTGAAAAATAAAATGTAAAAATGCTCCAAAATCTTAACGGATCGGCATATTCGTACACAATGAAATAGTAAAATAAAATTTTATTTTTCTTAATTTTAACACATAAATTTCTGAAACGGGGAATAAATGCTCCAAAAATTGTTTTTTTTTTTTTGTTAACGTCGTTGTATCCAAGATACGGAGCTTTAAAAATCTGTTTACTATTTTCAATCTTTCAACACCGGGGAATTTTGATGAATTTCATAGATTTTGTTTCGAAACTGGCTATGTTTGAATAGCACTGGATGGTGAACCGTTACAATTTTTGACACAAGTTTTTTTTATTCGCATTTGGTATAGGTTGTCTTTTACATAATCCCACCACATTTACTAGTTCCGACGTAAGTTTCAATTATATAAGCTAAAAGACCATATCACATTTTTGGGGAAAATCCTAAAAAAACGGTAGTTCTTGCTATTTCCATATTCAGAGAACATAGCTCGCCACTGTTTTATTGAAAATTTTATTAAGATTATATCCATCCTAAAATTATAATATGAACATAAAGAAGTATACTAGTTCAAAAACATTAATTTAAGGTCGGCCAAAAATTAAAAAAAAAAATCTATCCCTATTTTTTGCCAAACTAAGAGAGGTAACTTAAGGTAAACTCTTAGTTTTTGAGCAATAAATACAATTTTTATGACATTTTCAAAAAATTTTGGATGTATACCTAAAAGTTGCCTTTATCTATGGGCTGATCTGCTTAGTTTCTGTGAAGTTTCATAGAATATCTTAAGTTGTTCATGAGCTACCGAATTATTTCCAAAAAAAAAAAAAAAAAATTACAAACCACTGTGCGTTAGTCAGTACAAATTATTCGTTAGTACCAGACGTGGGAGTAGATCGATAATGGATAATGTTGAATAAAATGTTTAGATAAAAAACTATTAATTAGTTAATAAAAATTTGGTTTCAAAGCAGTAGCACACATTCTAGACCTACTGTCTGTTTCAGTCAGTCAGAAAAATCCAATCCACAGACGGGATAAAGTTTGTTTATTCGATATATGATGTTTAAAAGCTCCTACCTGTGTTTCATCAAAACAATTATTTTGTTCCAACTGTAATTACCAAATATAGCAACTTCGTTATAATTGTATTATTATGTTTTTATTTCATTTAAAAAATGCCACTGAGATTTCAAAGGTAATGAAATATTTCCAAGTATAATGAATACAAGTAATTCAGAATTAAATATATAAAACAATTTTGGTTGATAACTACACCCATATTCTGTGAATTTCTAGTTCAGATATCAAATCGTTGATCTCAATTAGAAAAGGCCCTAAATCACATAATTTAAATTTGCAAGAAAATGGTTAAAAAAAACGAAATTTTTTATGTCAAAATATGTTATTTAAAATACAAATGCTTGTAAATTCTTTATTTTTAATGTTATTCTATAAAATTTTTGCGACGAAGCGTATTTGAATGAAATGTATTTCGGCCATGAAAAAACACAATTTCTTAAATATTTATGTTAGAACCTTCCTGCATGAGATCAGCGATATATATAAAAAAATATACATGTTTACTTATTTTTGAATAGTAACAAAAACAATTATAAAAAAAGGTATTTAAAAACAAAATAGTTTTTACACAAAAATATATTATTGTAATGGCAAAAGTTTTTTTGTAACACAACGTCCAAGTCGTGTAAGTAAAAATGTAAACGTTCCACAAAATTCTGTTCTTTCTACATCAACAAGTGTCTTTTGTGATGATTAACATTGTATGAATGTACAACTGAAAAAAGGGAATATAATAGTAAATCTCGTCATAAAACAAAAGAATTGTTATGACAGTTGCCGCTATTGTGGCAAATGTGAATAATTCAAACAACGTATGAATGACTTATTCACCAACACATAGAACTAAATGAACATTGCCGTATACATAGAATGGAATAGAGTTACAACAAAGGAGCAACAAAAATATCATATTTTTTAAATACATTGTTGTGTCTTCGTCATCATTTTGTTCTGTAAAAAGCATCACCAACAGGCAACCAGATGACTAAACATAAAAACAACAAGTACAGCAAAAAGGCTAAAGTGATTTACTTTTAGAAAAATATTAATAAAACGCTAAAAATACAAAACCTTTTAAAAACAAAGCAAAATGGTAAATAAATATTAAGATACAAAAATACATTTTCTATTGCCCAGAATAGGAGTGATGAAAAAACGAGACAATATAAAAGCTGATTCAACACAGACAATGAAATCTTTATTTGAGACAGACTTAAGGTCTTCAACATAAAAATTTATTTAGAACATCAATTTATGGGTTGAGATGAAAACAAAAACCATCTTTTTGATGGCAGTCCAAATCAATTCCGACTGGAGAACTATGCTAATGAAGAACTCTAAAAATAAGTCATTATGTGGTACCTATTAAGAAAAGTAAATATGCTCATATTTATAGCAAGTGGATGTGCAAACAAATAGAGAATTTTGTTGTCCACTTTCTGTTGCATTTTATGTGTGTAATTTGCGTGTTCAATTGCAAAATGATCCATCAGCCGAACGTTTTTCCAAGCAATTGTTAGATATTGAGAATGGCGCAATTCCAGTTGACCCCACCAAAAGAACTTTGAACAATCAAAACAAGAATTGGTCACAAACGTATTTCCCGGTATTGCACAAAATTTTAAAAACCATGATTTGTTGGGGGAAACAGCTGTCTGCGAAAATTGCAGATGTTTCGGATATAAGTGTGACAATTTTGAATGACATTCCCAAGGAAATTTTTACCTACAAATCGGTTGACTCCGTTACCTATCAAGACGATGTTGTAAATTATCCAGCCGAAATCGATCGAAGAATGTCGTATATGTAAAAGCATTGCAATAGAATAAGACGTATTATATAAGCGTACAAAAATATTGAATTGTGAAAAAGATAAAATTATTAAAAAAAACATAAAAACGAAAAAAAAAGAAATATATATATATATATATATATATATATATATATATATATATATATATATATATATATATATATATATAAGACATGAAATGTATTACTGCGTTAAGTTAAATGCATATATTTGCTACTGCTCATATACCTCACTAGTAGATTCCACCCAATATGTAAAAATTCAATATTCTAAAATATCAAACTCCATTGATTAAATGAGAAAAAAATGTGTTTAAAAAGCATAGCAAATAACAACAAACTCCAACCTTTAAAAAAAAAAGTGCAAACGAATTTTACCGTGGTTTATTCTCAAGATTATGAAAGAAATATTTTAACATATTTGCAGCAAAAATTTATCAAAAATGAAAAGAACGAAGATATATTTTTCATTCAAATTGCCCTTAAAATATTTCTTTCTATTTTGCAAAAATAAATAAAATATATAAAAATAAAAAAATTATTCGAGCGAAGTTCGTCGTATATTCGAACAAATGTTTAAAATTTACTTTTCAAAAATTATTTAATAATATGGTGTGTTAAGGTAAGTTGATTAAATTAAATTATAAATACTGTAAGATAATCAAATGCAACTTTATTTGGTATACAAGTATATTAAAAATATAGCCATAGGCGAATAAACTAACAAGTTGTACTAGTGCAGCAAGGACAAACAACATGATTGTTTGTTGTTTGCTTTTGTACTACTGACTCTTTAGAGTCAAGGGATGGTAAAAATTTTAACAATATAAAGAGCCAGCAAAATTTAGTCAGGCACCCTAAGAGTTGAGTTAATTAAAAGCTTTAGTGCTATTATTCAAATTTGGATATTTCCATCTGATGTTAGCTTCTTGAAATATGGCACAAAGGGACAAACAAAAGAGGATGCGATTAAGAAATCTAAGACAGAGCTGTAAATTATTACAGATAATTTAATTTATTTGTAAAAATAAAGGATAATAACAAAGCAGAAAAACTTTATATGTTTTCTTAAGCGATTTTAGTTTACTTGCTTTTTCATTAAAAATAAAGCAAACAAATTGTTTTAAAAGAAAGGATTGGAGTGTTCATAATTAGTACCTAACTACCAAAGAATTAAAAAAAATGATTTTAATTGAGATTAAATAGTCAATATATTTTCAATATTTTTATTTTTATTGGTGTATTAAAATTTGTTATTATTTTGAGTTAGCTTTTTCTTTAGGTATAAAAATTAATTAGTTTAATTATTATAAATTTTTTCAAAGTCATTCGAAAAACGCCATTTGTGTTTACTGTAATATTAAATAAAAAATAGATTTCGAATTTTTTGGGCAAAAAAAATTAATACGTTTCTATTAACACTTTTATTACTTTTTTCATTGTTTCATAGATTTTTTTGATTAGAGATGTGCAAATTGCATTATTTAAGTGATCTTAGTTATATTTATATGAACGTGCATATTATAATTACAATAAAATTAAAATAGCGTTATTTTAAAAATTTAATTTTCATGCATTCACGAATTTACTTTCTTAGAATTGCTTAAAACTCACTCCCCTCCAATACACCACGATTTTGTTGGAATACGCAATTTACTCCCAGTTAAATATAGGGCTTTTGACTCCACTGTAGGACATATGATAAATCAACCTTATGTGTTTATTTACTATCATCGTTTATCGCCTTTCATTAAAATAATTTCTGCAAGAAACCGACTAAAAATTGCAAATCACACTTGGTTTAAGTTTCTATAAATTCATAATTTGTTATAGCGGATTAAAAACTAATTGTTTTTTTAATCTTCTATTTACATTTTTTTTAGAGGATAACTAGAAGAACGCAAACATTCTACATAATTTTCCAGGGTTGTCTTACAGACTATAACAATATTTTGTTCATGTTTACAACATTAATTATTCAAAAAGAGAACAATATTATTCTTAACAGTACGTATATTCCGTTTATTACCAATAAATCTATAATATAATTATTAAATTAAAAAAAATCTTTAATGACAGATTCCAATTAGCATAGTTAGATTTGTACACTTATATGGATACCGGGATAAAATTACGTATTGGACGTGATGGAAGATTAAAACAGATATTACTCATTAAAAATTGACAGGACACATTTCCTGTAATAAAATTAAGGGCGAACGAATCACTGCGATTGATTAACAATAGCGAAGATGCTATGGTTAAAACATACTCTCATTACATCTATGTCAGCTTCCGAGAGGGAGCATTAATAATGCAATGAAAGTGCCAAAAGGATAGAAAGAAATGCATACGAGTCTTGTAACTACAGATCTTGCAGCTACTCTTTTATTGACTGATTAGATAATCGACTCAATGCAGATGTGTTTCGTGATTTTAATTGTTGATATGACAGAGAGATGTGCTGTGACGTAATCAGGGAACTTGTTTCTTAAAACCGTAATTTCGTACGTGCAACACGTTCTTCAGAAAAAACGCATGTCTTTGTGGTTGATTGACCAGGTTCGCTTTTTAGCCGAGAAGTTAACTTGGGAATAAACACCTTGCCAGGGACTTCCAATGTGCAAAGAATCAATTCTAACCTTCCTTCCACAACCACACTTGGCAGAGTTATATCCGTTGGAACTCCTTTAAGAATAGAACTCTTGGGTTGAAAATTAACTCTAAAAAGTGGTTCCTTAAAAAGCTTAGAAATTTATTTAAACAGAGTTATATCAAGAAGGTAGAAATATTTTCATTACAGTTGGAATAATAAGACGCCGTAACATAAATAAGTGATAATACCGGTTTTAAGCTGGCAGTTTGATCATGCTAAACAATGTATTATTTATATTACAAGTCATCAAAATTAAAACATTATAAAATAATAATTATAATAATTTGTCTATAACCTTAAATTAAGTAAATGTGTAGTTGATGACAAATCTTTAAATTCGGCATACTCTTCGTTTTCGTATAATATTTAAGGATATCGTTAAATAAAGTTTACGAGCAATGAAATAATTATTTTCAACTCGCAGCAATATTCACAGCAGAACAACATAGATGACATTGTAGTGACCAGTATTGTGTCCTTTCTTCTATTAATATAATAAAAACGGTTACTATATACTAGCAACATTATAGTTAACATAACTATAATCATCCTCTTGTCATCTTGTACCAAGAAAATATAAAATAAACCGTGCACTACAAACCTTGCCATCGCAATCATAAAATTTGTATATAAGTTTTATTTAAAATATAGTTCACTCGACTTTTTAAACCTCTCTCCACAAAGAAGTATTTTTGTTTATGTATATAAACACTTTTATTGTTCTTTTATGACAAAGCGTAATATAATATTTAAGAAACATCACAAATGGTAAATGAAAGGCATCAAAAACAACAATGGCAACAGCAATGACAACAACAACAACAACAAAGGACAGAGAGATTTTCATCTTTTGTTTTATTTCTTATTTAGTGGCAACCACTATCAAACAACCAAACGGCCAAACAAATATTCAGTCGACATTTAGCTCAGCCATAGTTGTTACATTTACAATACTAAACAATGACAAATAAAATCCTTTTAATGTCTCATTAAAAAGAAAAAAACATTTAATATATACAATAATTTATGAAGTAATGTGTTGGCAAGTATTTTTGCCTAATAAAATGACTACAACAAAAACAGTAGCAAAAGCAGTAGAATCAACTCATGAAGACATTAAAAACAATAACTCCGAGCTAAGACGTTAGCGAAGCCTTAGTGACATTTGGTTTTTTTTAATCATAAAATTATGTATAAAAAAACTTTCTTACATTTTTTAATTATTTGAGTATTCTAATAAGCGTTCTTTTGTTCTCGTACAGTAGAGTTAAGTGCTAAGAAAATATTTTGTAACGATATTGGTCATTTTAAAGCTGTAGCTGTATCAGCTACGTTCTGATGTCTATTTTTGCAGGTTCCGAGTGGGAGTGGTGTTGCAGTTGCAGATTTTATTATGTTAAAGTTTTAAAACTGAGAAAGTTTAATTTTAATACGATATTTTGATTTTGACTATAATTACTTTTAATTGACTTTAACATTCTAAAATGTAAAAATTTACTTGTTTTAAGATTTTTTTCTATTTCTGATAAAATTCTTTTTGTTTATATTTAAAATCATTAAAACATGTTAGAAAATGGCTGTTGTCAGTAATTCAAAACGTACATTTTAAAAGTAAAGTTCTAATAAATCTGTTTATTTTTTGGTACTGTAGAATAATTACTTATCGCAAGTCATATTATTTTTACTTGAATTATTCTAATTTTCGCTGATGTTAATTTTAAATAAATTTTAGTGCACACATGTTGTTTTGTGAAAAAAGTGATTCTCTATGGCTGTTTTTTTAATAAAGTAAATTTGAAGCCATATAGGCGTAATCTGCAAATATCATATTTTCAGCTTGTCTAGATGATACTTGAAATTTCCATGACATGTTAATAACGCAGTTATCCACCTTATGGCAGAATATTATATATGAGCATTCCACTAGTGTCTCAGGTATGCTACATATGCAAGCCAGTATATATTTAGTAGCCCCCCTCCACCTTTTTATGTTTAGTGAGTTGACTCATTGTAGAAATTTCGCTGGCATTAAGCCATTTCCCAGCGCTATTCTGTGTTCACTGAAATTCATAGCGGATCTAGCTTTTGATACTTGGGATGCCCACGCCAGTGTTTTCTCATTAACCAAGGTTCATCTGGAACACATTCCAGTACTAATTAAGAGTAGCCGCTACCTTGCCTCATGGGTTTTATAACCGTCTTGTTTTCTAGTGCAATGAAAAACTTTTTTCCATGCAGATGATCCAGAGCATACAGCAGCCCAAGCAATTCTGCCTGATGAAGGGAGTATACATCTGCTCCTGCTTCACTATGAAATTTTTTGACTATTTTTCTTCTTCTCCTGTGTTAGAATACTATTTGAGTTTCCCTGATCACCTTAACAACTAGGTCCAAAATATTCCTATGCCCGACTTTCGGTCGCCGTCTATATATACTGAAATTTTTACTGTTTTCTTAACAATTTCTCAAAGTGAATAGTGAACTTATGCATTAATACTTAAAATTAATAACTCATTTATTAAAAATAGCTAAATTAAAAAGCAATATAAAAATCCACCAGCAACTTTGGTAATACACACAACACACATTTCCAAGAAAACTTAAATAAAATAGTGAAATAAAGACTTTATAGTTGTATATAACTCAATAATTATCTTAAATAAAAAACCTGCACGAAGCAAATTAATAGATATATTATTATAACTGGCAATAACTAGCTTTTCAAAGATATTTTATGTGTATGGCATATGCCCTTCTGCAAAGTTCCCCTGTAGGCTAATAGGTAGTGTGCTAGCTTACATGACTGGGGTTTGTGGGTTCGATTCCCAACAAAGACCTTGTTTTTTTTTCACTACAAATAAACATTGACTGTCGGTGGGGCTGCTCAGTGATGAAGTCATTGTCACTGGTCACTGAGCTGTCTTATCCGACAGTTAATTTCCGTAATTATCCTTCTACTTTCACCACCTGTCGCATCTCTTCTCTATCCCTTTCTTAAAGAATATAGCATAGTACTTGACTAAATAGGCATTGTTGCCTGTAACAGTAATAATTATTTTCTTCTTGCCTAAAAATATATAGAATTTAGTAATATGTTTTTAGGGAGTCAAAATTTCTGTCAAAGACTTATTCACTTCAAGATCAGATACTGCCACCTGAACCAAACTTCAACTCCACTGTGCATTTCTAGTCTTAGAGTTTATTATTAACAACAATAATAAAGTAATTATAAATGCATTATTGTCTTAAGTGCGGGGCTTAAATTTTTGTACATAAAGTTTTTGTTAATCCATAATTGGTTTTAGTTCTATTTATTTTTAATTCTTCTATTAAATTGAATGACATTTTTTTGTTATTTGAGAAAAAAAAATTTTAATCTTTTTCTTTTTTTTTATTTTAATAGTTTAGCATAATCTTTTGTGGTAATAAGTTTAACAGACGGTATTATCCTCTATATTTATATTATTACAAAAAAAAAAAATTTCAATTCTTGTAATAATAAACAACATTCCTCGATTATCACACTTTTGTGTGCAAGATATCAACATTGTGGTTATTATGCTATTTTAGTATCTATTGTTCTTTAACTTCAATAAAGTTCGATCATACCTCATAATTTTATATTCGTAATTGGACTTGCTATTGCATTAGCGTAAATATAAAATCGTTATATAATATGTTTTCATGTTTATACCTTTTAGAAAACGTTTTGTTATATTAAGTTCCTTTGTTGCAATATTATGACACTGCATTATAGCGCTTTAAATGGAATTAAACGATTTATTTACATCCAATACACACAAAATAAATATGATGGTAACTTTGTTGTCTGCACTGAACTTGAATTCATTCATGTGCCCAGCAAGTGCTGCTTATAACGCTGTATTAATTGGTAATCGCATATAAGTTGACACAAACAAAATTATAAATTCATTTTTTAAATTCAATTTTTACTGATAAAAAAAATTGTAATTGGTAACTTTTATTGACCTAAAATTGGCAATAATTGCAAGATCAGCGTCTGCAATTAATGTCAATTCAATATTAATATTAAGTCATGCCACTTTGTAAAGGTGTCATTATAAGATTATAAAATAAGAACTTTGTTAATTTAGTTTTACTTTTTAACACAACGGTCGACCATAAAAAAAACATTTTTTTTAATTCTTATAATACGCCCGAGCTAAAAGTAGCCAGCCTTACCAAAGGCTCAAAAGTGTAAATAGATAAAAAATACTGAAATTCTTAGAGAAAAAACTAAAGATTCTAAATATTGATTCTTAAGAGTGATATCCTTAGAAAAAAAAATAAGGTTTCTAAAAACTGACATCATTAAGAAAAAAAGTGACTACTACCTAACAAAAACAAATAATTATATAAACTAAGGACAAAAAAAAAAATAACTAAGGAAAAGGTAACAATAATTAATTATCTTTAAAAGGAAGAACTCTAAATTGACTTAAAAGTTAAAAAAAATATATAATAAAAACCATCCAAAAATCTACAAATCGTTAATAAAAAATAACCGTGTCCGTCAAGCAAGCAACAACGACATCAAAACCACATCCTCAAGAAGAATCCAACATGAGATTGAAGTAGACCAGCAAGAACATCATCAGTAAAAAGTCGAAAAAGAATCCAGTAAACTAAGGTAGAAACTAAGAATTATTTAAAACTTTTTGGATATTTCAATATTTATTTCAATATTTATAAACTTTTTAAAAACAAATATTTCTTGGTAGTTGAATGTAATTTTTAAACGGGAAAGAAGAATAATATATTTGGTCTTAATAATAAAAGTAAAACAAAAGCAAAAAAAGGAGAAAACATTTTTTGTGTTTAAAAAAAAAATAAAAATTTGAAAACAAAGGTAGCAAATCCACGGATTTGGAAATAATTTTACTGATAAAATACCTGATGTGGTAAAATGCCTTAAAGAATTTTCTGGGCAACCAGGGGAACTTAGGAAAAAAAGTGTGGACCGAATACTTACTATATACGAACAACCTAAAGAAACTCCAAAGTATTTTGGAATATTAAGTATAATTAGAAATAAAATAATAGGAAACGCGGACATAGCCCTAGAGACATACAATATACCTTTAAACTAGTCTGCCACTTCAAAGTGTCTCATCACACATTATGGGGACAAGAGGAATGTCTACACATTAGAATACCAGATGTCAACTTTGGTTCAGAGAAACAAAATATTTTCAGAATTCTACCAGGACGTGTACAAACACTTTTCTCTTATATTAAATAAAATTGGGTGCCTAGAAATGAGCAATGAATCGCTCATCTTATTAGCAAAACCATATAGAGAAAAAGCACTTGACATTTTTATCAGGGGTTTGAACGAAGATCTACCGCGACTTCTTAGGATAAAAGAATCTGTTGACTTGCCACAAGCTCAGCACCTTTGCCCAAAGCTAGATAATCAAAACTATAGAGCCAATCATGCATATAGCACAAGAAAACACCAACCTCCACAATTACTACTAAAAATAAATATTCATGCAACTCAAAATCGCCCATTTTATCCTCAATTGGCCTACATGCCGCAAACCAACCAACAGGTATGACAATCAAGACATCAGCCTTTTTCACATAATTCGCATAGTTCCCCAAGACCTCCCAAACCACAGCCACGGCCAGAGCCGATGGAGGTCGACCATAGTACTCGTTTAAGACACATTAACTACATGAACCGGCCACATCAGATCCCGTATCCCGCATCTTTGTAAATAAGTTAGAGCACTTTTGAACGATGGGCTCATAGGACCATCGAGATTACTGTATAATTCACCGGTATAGATACCGTATTGAGATTGATGTTAGAAAATTAAATACAGTAACAATCTCAGACAAATATCCAATTCCGGACATAACCGAGGTGATTTTTTTCGTTTTTTGATTTAAAAGGCGGTTTTCACTAGATTCCACTAAATAATCTGAATCGAGAAAACCGTTTTTACGATAAATAACGGCAAATATGAATTTACACGCTTGTTGTTTGATTTAAAAAATACGCCATCCATATTAATTGCGGGGGCTGCTATGTCTACATTGATGACATCATAATTTTTAGCCGTACTGAAGAAGAACATTTTCAGCATATTAGGAAGATGTTTAGAACGTTGGAAGATGCCAACATGAAGATTCAACTCGACAAGTGTAATTTTTTTGAAGAATTTTTTGGATACGTAATATCCAGAAATGGTATTTTGAAGGAGTATAATTATGAACTATTTTATAAAATTGGTAAATTAATTGTTGTTGCAGAGGCTTTGTCTGAATAACGCCACTGGAATCATCTATTAATACATTATCAATAGCTACTATTTCTGATGAGAGCTTCTCTCACGGATTAATATTAAGTATAGAAGCTCCAATAAATGCATTCAATAATCAGATATTCCTGAGGACTGGCGTAGCGTCAACGTATCAATTTAAGATTGTTTTTCTAACTTACTATCGGCATTACTCACGGAACCAGATTATTCAGAAAAAGCCCTTACCTCCATTCTAAAGTGCTATCTCAATCCTTGTTGTTGCAGAGGCTTTGTCTGAATAACGCCACTGGAATCATCTATTAATACATTATCAATAGCTACTATTTCTGATGAGAGCTTCTCTCACGGATTAATATTAAGTATAGAAGCTCCAATAAATGCATTCAATAATCAGATATTCCTGAGGACTGGCGTAGCGTCAACGTATCAATTTAAGATTGTTTTTCCAACTTACTATCGGCATTACTCACGGAACCAGATTATTCAGAAAAAGCCCTTACCTCCATTCTAAAGTGCTATCTCAATCCTTCGGATATAAACTGTATAAAAACAGAAGAAAGCATAATGAGAAAAATTCAACAAATGTACCCTTTACATTTTTACAAATACAAAATAAGATTCACACAGACAGAAGTCGAAGATATAACAGCCATAGATAAGTTTTCAAAGTACGTAAAATTAATTAATTCAAGAGCAGCAGAAGATAATAGGCAACCCCTAAGAGATATCCTTTTTTCTATGGTACCAATGACATTGAGATATCTTTCAATTCGGTATCCATAAAATTTATGATATAAAACGAGTTAAGATTTTCAATTTTTACAACTCCCCCATATACGAGTTGCTCAAATGGTCAGATGGAACGATTCCAATCTATGCTGCAAGAAATTATGAGTCGCTTACAGGTTGAACAAACTCATCGTACATTTTATGAATTACTGGATAGATCAGTAAGGGAAAACAACTATTCTATTCATACGGTCACTGCAAAAAGACCTTTAGAGATATTTTTTGCACGACGCGACCGGTTATTAGAAAAAGACAGAAATGATATAATAAAAAAACTTTCGGAACTACAAGAAGCTGACCTAAACTATCACAATGCTCACAAATTTCCGCCAAGAGAATATAAGGTAGGAAAAGAAATCTCCATTAAATAAAAATATAAGACTAGGGAATAAAATTTCTCCCAGATACAAAAGGGAAATTGTGGCAGAAAACTACAGTATAACCGCTAAAACGCAGTCTGGCAGAATTATACATAAAAATAATATCAGACAGCCTCAAAAACAATATTTTTCTCTACAGGACTATCAATGCGGACTTTAATGATCATTTTAACTGTAGCCACAATAATAGACGTCCAACAACTTCATATTCACGACTTAACTAACAACAACGGATATATACCAATCAAAGTAAGAGAAAAGAATACAATAAAAGACTATAACAAGGTGCATCAATACGACCACATACGACGGAACCATTCCTTTGATTTCTAGAAACAAAAATACTCTAAAAGTCACAACATATGAGGACAAGCGACTTCTAGACACAATTAATAAAAACCTTATATTATTAAAAACAAAACCAAGTGACCTGCACGTACATTCAAAACAAAAGAGAGTCCTAATGAATATTTAGGGTTAAAGCACGTAGCAGGATCAATGGATAGCGATGATGAGAAAGCAATATACGAAGCAATAACAAACATACGAGACAACGAACGTAGCACCAACACTACACTGAATGAATTGGTACGCATCAATAAAGGCATGACAGAAGAGATCAATAATATTACTAACCATATCAACAGACAGCAGATACTCAGTGGTAGTTATATAAATAAATTCAAAGATGACTCGCAGAACCGGATAAAAACTTTAGACGGCGAAGTAGAATTTATTGAACAGACATATAGAATTGACAACGATATATCTCTCCTTCCAGCTAATTAGGCGTAATTCCTTCTGATATGCTAACGGAAAAAGAAATTAATTTAATAAGCGACTCTGACAGTTACAGCAGAATGCAAATTGCAGTTATTGTCGAAGACAATAATATTATCCTTACATTGTTGATCCCTCAATTTTCCATTAATATTTTATCCCAAATAACATTTATTCCTATTTCTAATGCTGCGAAAAAATTTCTAATATTAGATATATATTAATTGATAATAATACAAATAACTTCAATTAAAATATTAAAGATGATTTAGAAAAAAATATAGTAAAAGTAGAGAATAAGTGCATGAAAATATTTTAAAGTTCCAAGAAGCACAATGTGAATTAAGAACAGTGCAAGAATCTTCTGTTGTAGAGGTAATGCCAGGAGTACTTATATTTAAAAACTTTGATGGAAATATTACTCAAGATTGTAATGATTTAAAAATAAAACTAAAATAATTACAAAAATCAAAAAAAAAAAAATATAAATAAATTAGGTCTTAAACTCGAAAGCTTATATGTTGGCCAATTGAACAATAATGACAATATAAAATTGTTATTTGATAAAAACAGAAATACGCACATAATGAGCTTAAGCTCAGATATAAAAATATTATCATTTGTTATTATTATTATTGCTATTATAATTCTTTCAAGAAACAGTGTTGCAAGCAGTACAATTAAAAAAAAACTTAGCACTCCCCCAACTAAGCCTCCACGATTGTGGGCACGATTGTGGATAAGAGGGGAAGAGTTAACACAAACAAAATCATAAATTTATTTTTTTAATTTAAATTTTTACTGATAAACAAAATTGTTATTTGTAACTTTTATTGACCTAAAATTGGCAATAATTGGAAGATCAGCGTCTGTAATTAATACAACAATTTTTTTAATTCTTGGAATACGCAAGAATATAGCTTCTACAAGAATATTGTACTGTAACATCACCCCATCATATTATCATTCAGTGTAGGCGCCTGCTTGGCTGTGGGTTTTTTGTTCTGTGTTATTTGTTTTTGTTTTCTGCTACTTAGCTTATTTCGAGAAATTTCTTATAAGCATATTGTTGTTTTCTTGTGTATTAGTTTTCTTAGAAAACTACGCAGTTCGTTTACTTTTTACTGACAGTTATTTTCTTTGAAAAATTTAATAAGGCTAAACAATATCTTACATGCCACTAAGAAGTTCATAAATGATAAGTTTTGAATTTTATTTAAAAAAATGTAAACCCACAATTTATTGTGTGAGTAATATCTTATCAGACAGATTTCGTTTTTCATTATTAATTGTTTTTTTAATGTTTTTAATTACAATTTAAATATTTAATTTACCAAATTTCATTACCCTATTAAGTACCTTGATTTATTTTTTATTCCAAAACCAAATACACTTTATATAATAAACATTTTCAGAACTTAATTATTATTAATAATCAAATTAATTACAATAATTATTTGTAAGCTTTTCTGATATCACACAAAAATGTTGGTAATGAAATATGTTTCCAAAAATATGTTTAAATTTTTGTTTAAAGCAAATAAAGATATTAGTTTAAATTTGTTTCTTTTAATTTAATTGGTAAATAAAAATATATTTCCAATTACTCGCTGAAATGGTTTTATTTATTTGATAATTTAGTTGATAACCAAATGAACAATTTAATTTGCCTCAAACAATGATACCATAATTTCCATAGATTTTAATATAACGAGTTAAATAAAATTATTAATTCAGCTATATTCAGACATCGGCAAACAGAGTGTGTCGAAAATTTCTTAACGACCGAAGCGATTCTTTTCATTAAAATCTGCGTATCTGGGCGGTATTATGCCTATAAAGAGTTAATTGTTTGTTCATTATACAATATTATTAAATTAATATGAATATGAGTTTTGGTATTTGTTCAAAACACCTTTATAGTCTGTACAAATTATCGGTACAATGTGGTCATGGTACCTCCCAACTATTCATTTTTGTACATCTTAAGAGTGGTTTTGAATTTGATCTTATTGACGTAATAGTCAATACACATCATGCGCAGAATTGCATAATTGGGCATGCCGCCATAGTCATATATCTGACTATGGCTATTTGAGCTCACAATATTGCTGAGTCTGAATATTTTATACATGTAATACACTTGTAAGTGTATATTATCTAGCAGAAAATAGTCTTAATTAGATCAGCGGGCATGGTAACGTACTTTAAAATAAAATAAGTAAAATGTTTAAATTCCGAACAAAATCGAATACACTTATTATTATCTCGTCAAGTTTCTGTACAAGTATGTGTAATAAGTGTTTGAAATTTCAGCCATTTACTTTTATAGCTGCCTAATTACACGATAGTTAAAATATTTCTATTGGATATCAAAGCGTATCGGGCATAACTAATAGTCCATGTTGTTTTACACGAACAAGCACGAATATAAAACTATTAAAAATTTAATTATTATTAAATAGCTGAATGAATATTAAAATGGTTATTAGAGTTAAAAATATCAACAAATAGTAGCAGATAAATATTTTATAATTGTCTTATAGTTTTGTTTATAGCTGTTTGTGGTTGTATTGTGCACGTGAGCAAGCTACTTTATTTTGTTTAATTTTTCAGAAATAGACGGCGTAGTATTTGCATACTAAAAGAGACACAATTCGACATTTATTTGCTCGGCTAAAAAAACAAATATTTTCTGTAATGTGTAGTGCGATTTACAGCGATGCGCTCTAGCTAAAGAGTATGTTGCGCCAACGAATTAGAGAATTTAGAAACAAGTATTTTCATTTAATCGGAGTATTAGTAAGATTGTAGTAACGATATAAATATTCCACATTACCTGATGTTTCAGTGAGTCAGTAAAGCTGATTGTCTTACTGTTACGGGTGAGTCTCTTCGCTTTCTACTGCGCGCAAGCGATAAACTTTGAAATACTTTTGCTGCACTGGCCCCATATATGTGTGTTGCTGCTTTAAAAACAAATGTACATCACATCAACGATTATCTGGTCAAGAAAAGTTATTCGTAAGTATTTTTGTGTTATTAAAAAAAAAGGAAAATTTTGACTCCTACATAATATACTACAGCATTTTCTATACTCCTACATCCGTCGTTAGCTTTCTTTGTATCTAATTTGATAAAAAAGAATACCAGAAATAGTTTATGATCAAATTAAATAGGGGGAAAACTAAAGATGGCAATGGCCGGTTTGTTCACAAACCAAATTTGACGCGGGTTGACGTAAAATTATACCCAAATCAAATCAAAACTTTATATCCTTGTAGAAACAATGACAGCAATTAAAAATATATTATTTGTTTCCCACAACTTTTCTTCGCAAAACAGAACTGAGGAAAGATTGATAATGAGAAATGTTTTTGTTTTTGAAATGTTTGCAGTGTTTTTGTATAGAAGTGTGTTATAATTTTGTTATCCATTTGCTGTGTTTTTTCAGTACAAACTCTCATTTAATCAATTTGGCTTGAGTAAAATCCACTGATGCGCTATATGAGTAGTAGTGAAATGGTCATATGGCTCTCTTCCGCAGTAACACATTTCAAATATAATTTTTTTGAATAAAAAATATTTTATGAGAATATCATATTTATTTTTAAAGGAATCTAGCATAAATTAAAGTAGATTAAGTCAATTATTATTTTGTAATTAACAACACGAAAATATTTTAACTACATTTCGATTCAAATATTTTCATTTTTAATAGGTTTCTTCAATTAAACATGACATGTAAATGGTAATTGAAAAAAAAAACAATTATTTCTTTTTGTAAAGAAAGCGTTGCAACTACAATAACACCTAATTGTAAAAGAAAATATTCTATTGTAATAACATGTAGTGGAAAAATTAGTAAATAAAAACATTATGTAATTATCACGTTTTAACTATTTATTGTCAAAAAACCATCTATATAAAACTGATTAATTATTACATAATAAATAAATAAGTAGTAGTAATCCAATTTTCCAATTTTTCTAGGGAATGGAAATCCTCTAGGATTATCCCTATCTCTAAGACTAATGGTGAATTTCGACCGATAGCTATTCTACCGTTTTTATCAAAAGTTTTTGAGAATATCTGCAGCAATCAAATGAATGACTATCTCACACGAATAAAATTTTTATCCGTGGTTCAATCTGGTTTTGTTAGGGGCAGAAGCTGTATAATGGCTTTAGCGGATGTGGTCGAGAGCCTCAGATCTGAACTCGACATCAACAAAGTGGGTGGGTTTCTTGAGTTTACTGGATCATAGTAAGGCCTTCGATGCGGTAGATCACTCTATCTTGTTAATAAAACTGCGTAAGTTATTTTATTTCTCAAGCTCGTCCTGCAGTCTAATATCCTCTTATTTGATTAACAGATGTCAAATAGTGAGTGTTGATGATAGGAGATCTAATGCGCTTGTAGTTAGTAGAGGAATACCACAGGGCTTTATATTGGGTCCGCTTCTCTTCTGTCTCTACATAAATGACCTACCTGACATTTCTAAGAGCAGCAGGATGCACATGTTTGCTGATGACGTGCAGGTCTATAACAGTACCTGGATTAATGACGTTACTAGGTGTGTGAATGGGATAAATGACGATTTGCACATGATCAATTGCTAAGCCATGTCTAATGGATTGTATATCAATGCTTCGAAGTCGAAATGTATTGTCCTCTCGAAAGCTAGGAGAACTCTGGTCAACATTAATGTGAAAATTGACGGGAATGTGATCGAATTGGTTGAATCGGCATCTAATTTTGGCGTAATTTTGGAACTCTATGCCAAATTCTATACAAAAAATTGGCAACACAAATTTATTTAAAAAGGAGCTTTATAAATTATTTAGTTCTACCCAACCTTAACTTAAATTTTATTTTAACACTTTTACATTACACTTCTTTCGATTAGTCATATCTTTATTAGTTATAACTTTATTATTCTTGACATTTATTTCATTTTATACCTGTATATTGTTAATGATCTGTTTCTAGATTTAAGTTTTAAATTAACTCAATTTGTAAGGATCAACAGCACCGCCACTTATAAGATGTTATCATCTTGTTGTGCTAGTTGTTTGAAGAATAAATAATAATAATAATAATAATCTTATAAGTATTTAAGTTAGACTTTATAATATTAAAACCATAATAGCGAACGAAAATAATCTGTTAAGTTGTGCTTCAAATACTAGACATTTCAGAATCTAATTTTTAGAACGACCTTTCTGTTTATTTGCTAGTATTTGAAAATAAGATATATTTAGCTTTAATTTAATTAAACCATTTGGTTATACTAAAATAATATTTTATTACAAAATAAACTGTTTAATTTTTCTTATTAAGTAATCAAACTCAAATTTTTACGTTGCTTAAGAAAAAGCCATAGGCAGTATTAAATTTATTTTGAAAAAGTATTAAGAAAAGTGCCAAGTGCGATTTGCAGTTTTAGAAAATAAAAAACATAGAATCTTATCATTAATATTTAATCACTTAATGAGTTAAAAAATAACAAAATGCTCAACTCTTCTAATTAATGAAACTAAATTTCTTCTTTAAACAAAATATTTCATATTACAAATTTAATATGAATTAAATTACAAATGTAAATTAAAACATTAGCTTTATATAGGAGTTGAGGCATAAATAAAGCATTGTAGGGCATTTAGATTCTAAGTATTCGAAACATATTCCTGCATGTTTTATTTGTCCACTTCATGAGTGTCATTTAATGTGCTGTAATATAATGAAATAATTTTCTTTTGTTTCATGTCAGCACATGTATTTACTAACGATTTAAATATATAGACACGTATTTTCTTGTAGTGGATATTAATATATTCAGTATATATTCCTCTTCATAGTATGGATGTGTTAAGGAATATTTAAATGTGTTAATGCAAATGTAAAGAAAACATTTTGAAGTTACACATTTATATAGATGACGACATACTTACTCACTTGCTTGCATACATCTATGAAATAAATACATAAAGTCAAACATACAGGCATGTGTGTGTTTGTATAAAGAAATGTTAATGGCATTTCAATTTAGACGTGATGACATTACAGCAAGTTTGTTATGTTGTATTTTATTATAATGAGTACACTTACGGGTTTTGCATAATTTGGACTTTTTAGTTTTATAGTTATTTGGTCTTAATATTCTTAAACACATAAACACACATACAATCTGACTTTAAATACAATGAATTTTAAGTGTTATCAATGAATACAGGAAAACTCCAGAAAGGAAATAAGGAATGTTTGCATCTATACATTGTCACTTGCACATTAATTTCGCTGTACAATACAATACTCTCATATAAGAGTATTGATAAGATAACTCAAAATAAAAGTATTCAAACACGATTTTTAAACATTAATAATTGTTATTAATTAAAATGCGATAATTAGTGAGAATATCACGTAATTGTTTTCAGTTAGAAAATAAATATTATAAAAGAATCAAGCACAACTAAAAATTAAAATTATTAAAAATATAATAACATTTATTCTTAATATTTTAATAAGAAATATTCTTAATATTTAATAATGTTGATGTTTAATATAATAATTATAGTTATTTGACCTTTTTAATATTATTAATAGTTTGGTATTAAGTACTAGATCATTTTTTATGTTTAATGTCAAAATAATAAATATTTATTTATTTAAATTTTTTGTTTTACACTTTTAAGTCATTTCCATGGTCATATATCATGATATTAAAATTGCTAGAACACAAGTGGCAAATCTATATCATAGCAAATTATTTGCAATGATATAATATAAAGCATTGAAATGGTAAATTGTTTTACATAATATTATGATATAAATTATGGACTTAAGCATAAGTCAACAAAAAGAACAATTCAATACCTTTATTCTAAATTATTTATTATAAAGTCCCCTGGTGGGTGGCTACAAGGCTCACTCCCCTAAAATATGCCAACTGACTAGAAAATGAGACTGGCAAAGTTTCAGTATAATCTGATAATACTAATATGTGCCCAATGGAGGTTAAAGTTAAGAAAAACAGCGGTTTTTAAAAAAAAAATCCTGGTTTTTCATCCCTAAAAACGAAGCTAGTTTCTTTAGGAATAAAACTCTAGTCGTGTTTGATAGAAAATTTTATTGTTTTTAGCTTTGAATTTAATAATTTTTTGGCTAAAATTTATAGTTTTAGGGGCATTTAGCATTTACCAGGCGAAGTCGAGGTTAAATATAGATTTCGTATCTGATTTATTCACTTTGGAAATAATTATAAATTTCCCTAATAATATTGTTTAAATAAGTTATCTATAATTATTCGGAATCATTATCAATATAAGCAGCAATTTTATTCGTGCTTGATTCCTTTTCAAAAAAATATTAATATTATTAATATTTATTAATATTAATATTTATTTGAAAAGGAATCGAGCACGAATAAAATTGCTGCTTATAATATTGTTTAAATTTAAAATTTTCGGGATTATCCTTAATAAAGTAAATTTCACATCAAAATCAAAAACTGCTATTGCTGCGGTGACTGTTTTTTACTTTTTGCATTACATTTTTTAAACAACGAAATAATTTTTATTTAAAATCTGTTGTTATTGTACAAGTTAACAGACGTGTTTGAAAAAAACTAATTAATAATTCAGAAACATTTTTCTATAAATTGTTTTTATTATCAATATGAATCTACCATAAATTTCCACAGTATCCAGGCATCATTTTAGTGGCATTAAATTATCTTCTAATTGTCAAGTTTCACGTAGTTTATTTTATAATATGCGTCAAGTGAAACTAAACAATAAATAAGCTGCTAGGTCTACAATAAGAAAGCCAGAATATGAACCAAAGATGTTCATTATTGTGCCGCAAAGCTGGAAAAACTGTCTTATGAATAGAGAAAATTGCAAAAAAGCACTAAAGGATCAAAAAAAATATGGGTGAGTTCGCATCTTTCAAAAATGATTTATTTATTAAATATTAACATTAAAAACTAGCATTATTATTTTATTTTAAGAAGGCGATAAATATGTAGAATTGGAGTGTGCAACAACGATTAGCAGCACAACAGAGGAACATCAGCCGATGAGCAAAAATACAGACACATATTTAGAACAAGGACCAGAAATAAAAAAGGGGAAGTACAGATGTTCTATTTCTGATAGAGATTCAATGCAGAGGTAGTTTTTTTTTATAAGCAGAAGTGCCAAAGGAAACTGCAGACAACAATTCCACAACAACGAATTAATTTAATAAAAATTAGATTCAGAAATTCCGATTTATGGCATGCTGTTGTGCACTGGGATGGAAGATTGCTTCCAGAGTTTTTGAGAAAAGAAAATGTAAAAAGGCTAGCAATTTTAATTACTTGTGGCGATGAAGAATAGTTGATAGGGGTTCAAACTCTTGAAAATAGTACGAGAATTAATGAGGCAAAAGCTGTATTATCAGCAATTGAGAAGTGGGGAGCAGTTGGACAAATTTAGGCTACGTGTTTTGATAACACACCAGGAACCTGTATTTTACTAGCTCAATTATTAGATAAAAAATTCTTTGTTTAGGATATCGCCACCATATTTTAGAAGTTGTATTAAATGAAGTTTTTGATTGCAAAATGGGCAGATCCACTCCTCTTCAACCAGAAAGTTGTCGAAAATTCCAGATTGGGTGGTCTAAGATATACAAAAATAAATGCATTTGTGGAAGATAAACATTTTAAAAATAAAATAAGTAACCCGAAAAAATGTCAAATTATCTTATTGAACAATTAAAAATTCATCAGACCAAGGACGAGTACAAAAAACTTATCCAAATTTGCAAAATTTATTTAGGACGTCTACCACGGGACCACTTTTAGAGTACCTGAAGCTAGTCATCACGCCAGATAAATTGGAAAGGCTATTTATTTCTTTAAAATATATATTTTCGGGGATCATTAACTGATTCAGAGAGCAAAGCTGTTGAGGATATTTGCTTACTTATAATCAACATTTATGTGAAAGCATGATTTATTGCATACAAGTCCATCCTGGTGCTTAACCAAGACCTAAAATTTTTTAAATCTTTAGTTCAATAAAGTAATCAACCATTTATGGCATCTTAATTAACCATGCTTGTTTTAATGGGCCAAACAAGAAAACGATAATAGTAAATTAAGAGCAAAACTAAATTTCGAAGAAGTTGATCATTTGTTGGACAGAGAATATGATTTTTAAATTGAAATTCCAAATTAATAAAAATAAAATTTCCTATCAAATAAGACCCGATTTATATACCTAAAAAAATAGTTTCGATTTTAAGTATGAAAAGCAAGAATTTTTTTGGCACGTGTTAATATTATTAGACTGAGCTGAAACTCAATCCAAAAATTATTGTAACCATACTAGTGCCCTAGTTAAGAAAGATTGGAAGCAGTATATGAATAAAATAAAATTGGTTAGGTTCCGTACCCAAGGAGAAAAAACTTAGTCTGATTCTTTTAACCGTGATGTTTCTCCACCTGTTACATTCTTCTATCTCTGGAATGGTTGATATTAGACATTTAAAATTTTTAGAGAAGTTCCACTGGCATTATGAAATTATATGGCATTTTCCCATTAAAACGTTACAGGAAGGAAAGAAAATTTTACAATATTTTTACACGGAAGTAAATTTCACGCACTTGACCTCAACTTCTAAAATATTTTATTTCAAATTTTGAAATTTAAGATGGGTATTTTCTTCAGCCTTTTGTATGAACTGCTGTCAAAATGATTCAGGAATAGTAAAGGGGTTTTCAGCAGGACGTTTGTTTTCTAAACTAAAATAAAACAAAAAATTAGGTTAAGATGATTCAAATTTTTATTGTAATACGAAGAGCGAAGTTCGGCACTAGCTTGAGCAGTCTGGGGGTTGTGCGTTCGATTCCCAACAAAGACCTTGGTTGCTTTCACTATAAAAAATAAAAATTGAATGTCGGTGAGGCTGCTTAGTGATGAAGACATAGTTACTGATCGCTGTGCTGCCTTATACGACAGTTAATTTCCGATAACATTGGCCTTCTAGAAATGAAAGCTGGCCCGGTAGGCTAGTAGATAGTGTACTTAGCCTACCAATCTAGGGGTGGTTGTTTTCACTACAAAAATAATAGCTTGAAGGCTATGTAACTAAAATAAAATATGGCTGACAAATGTCGATTCTTTCGTCAAAGTTTTTAATCTGTGGTATTATGTTGTTTGGGTGTCCTCCGCCAGTAGATGAAATAATGTTGCCATTTTCCGTCCTAACTGGCTGATTTGTGTTCGATGGCGAGCGCTTTCGATGCGAATGCATCATTCTCAAGCCGCGGTTTAGTTTGTACTGGTGCGTCGGTGTTGGCGTTCAGGTAGTTCTGTTATTAGGTCCGTATATATTCAGGTAAGCAGAATACCGGCCACCTGGCATTTATATGCAAAGTGAACTTACCAATACCTCCGTCTTTTACTATTATATAGGTACGTGTGTCCGTCTGAGGGTGTTTTTCGTTTGCCCGTTTGCATGAGTAGTTTTAATGGTGTGAAAATTGTGTCTGCGGTCGTGTTTACCTGTTCGTTTATAATGTCGTTGTTGAATGTTTTTGTTTTGTAGATTTCCATATTTTCAAGAATGTCTAGTCTTCGTCCTTTTTTGCTAGGATGTAATAATGTCATACATTCATCTATTTCCCTTGGTGTGTGTCCGTGAGTATCAAGGTGTAATGCAAAGTTTGAATCTTCTCTTTTTCGTTTGTATGAGCGTATGTGTTCTGTAAACCTTGTTCTTAGTGTTCGTCCAGTTTGCCTGTATACCCCGCTGGAATTAAATTTATCTGTTGTTTCTGTCGTTGTTTTGAGATAGTATCTGAGGGTGTTTCCACTTTTCAATGCTGTGAGTATTCCTTCTTTGTGAAAAAGGTTAGTGAGTCTGTATATTTCTGGTCCTGTGTAAGTAAAGGTGTGCCGTCGTGTTGTATCGGCTGTCTCCTTGTCTTCTTTATTTCTGTTCTTAGTGTTGTATTGTCTAAGTAGTTTATCGATGGTAGTGGTTTTGTAGCCGTTATTCATAGCTGTGGCGTAGATTGTGTCGAGTTTCCTCCTGTACTTATCTGGAGTAAGTGGAATTATCCCAAGCCTATGTATCATATGTCATAAAAATAATCAGCTGTTAAAGTGTCTTAATAGAATATTGCGTCGTGGTATAAACCTTGCAATATTTTTGGCAACTTTTTTAGCTACAATAGGGGCAGTCAGACTTTAAGCGATCAATTGTGAGCTTATATTTTCCAATACTGCATCCGAATTTTGCAAAAAAGGTTTTTTGATTAAAAAGGCTTCTCTGCAGGTATCAAGAGGTATTGCAAAATCACCATAAGCAGTCTTTGAAATAATTTTACATAAGAGTACTCTTTAGGTTCTGCGAATATTTTAAATGCAGTTGAAAAATGCATATCGTTGGCTAAAGTGAGAAAAAAAGAAATTTTTTATACTGTTCTCCATCGCAGAAACATATACATATCTTCATGTAAAGCCTAACAATGCGTGGTAATATTTACGTCGGTACCTAATGTGTGTGTATGCTATAATTCGACGGTGGTCAAACCACTGCTGCGATATGATATATGCGCCCCCGTCCAAGGAAGCCGAAGACTAATTTCTAGCAACAGGTCATTCCCAGTTGCAATTTCGGAGGTTTCGAAGCATGTTCACCAAACCCCACTACTTGCTGAAGAGTTTGAGACTATCCAACTCCTTGTCTAGAACATATGACAAGCATGCTCACTGAATCCGAATCATACATACAACCATTGTTCTCAGTAAAGATGAGATGATCCTGGCCCCTTAAAAAAATTCATGAGAGCCGCGAAACCACAACAACCACGATACTCGGAAGGACCACCCTCAAAAACCAGACAGATAACAGCTAAAGGGCTAAAAAACCAAAAAGCTGAACTCTGGGGCTTACTGATTCCCCGAGGTTTCAGTTGACTCCCTGCTAGCCTTCAGGCAAAGCGTGATTTGATTTACATCTGCACCGACTATATAGTCATAATCAGATGGCGGTCAAACCACTTGGTTGATTGGACATCAACCACGCCCTAGAAGGCCATCGATTACGTTTATCCGCCGGTCACTTCTAGTAGCAATTTCGAAAGCCCGAAGTAGGTCGCAGCCTTCACTCCTTGCTAAAGAGTTGGAGACTTTCCAACTCCTGGTCCAGAACGCATGAAGCTCTTTTTTATCAAGAACACGACAGCATTCATACTCACTGGACCTGAACCATTCATTGTGTTAATTTGAATGATCCGACCCACAAACTCTCACGAGGGCCCCAAACCATAACCACCACGATACTCCCATATAGGGGCCAACCTCAATAACCAGTCAGAGCACATCATTGCCTAAAGAGAACAAATAGTATACTCTGAGGCGTACTGATTTCCGTGGAAATATGTGGATTGTCCAGGTGACTCCTACTAGCCTTTGAGGGGCCTGGGCTCCCTTTTACCCCGCAAGACACCAGTCTAAATGGAATAGTAGGTTCCAAAAAGACTATCATGTGCCCCCGGGGGGAAGCCTTCAGGCAATTGGGCTCCCGTTTTTTTCCCCCGGTGACACATGTAATGACGGTGAGACTCCATCAAAACATAAATGTGCCCCCAGCGGGGGGAGCCTAGCAATCTGCTTGAATTTGCAAAAACTGTTGCGGAAAGTTTATTATCTCGCTTAGAAAATTTTATAATTTGCTAGTGGTTTAGAAGAAAACCGCCATTTTATACCATTTAAGCACGCAACATTGTTTCAGATGTGTCAACTAAATACGTATGTTTAGATTTGAGACATAATATTTGGTTATTGGTGGCCATTTTGGCAGCTGTCAAGTCATTTCTGTCTAGTTTGGTTTAGCATTTTAATATGAGTAGACTGACGCCTGAACAATGCTTCCAAATTGTGCAACTTTAACTCAAAGCAATATTGCTGTTGATCCCGAATTTTGTTTAACAATGATTTTTGAATGAAAATGGATACACCAATAAATAAAACTTCCATTCTAGACACCGTTACATCCACAAAAACTGTCTGAAATAACGGGATTATAAACGTTTTTAACGCACTGCGGTTACAATAAAACTTTCGGCACTTATCCCAAATATACTGCCTGCATTTACAGCTGCTAGTACCTTCCGTTTTTCCGAGTAACTAAATTTAATTTTTTCTTAAGCTCTTCTTATTATTTATAGTCTTTTCCATTTTTTTTTTGTTAATTATTTGGCGCAATCAACTTTCACTCTAAATTTCAAATAATGTACTGATAGCCGTAGGTTGCAATTCCATAGTACTACGCATATTGTTTCGTATTGGAAAAAATTTTCCAGAAATAGTTTTCAACATTACAGCAACTTTGTTTTTTTTACATACGTTTTTGACAGTATTTCATACGAAATTATGAAGTGAGTACCTTGCTTAATACACAAAATTGATAAATAGATTTATAAGTGTTATTTGCATGGTTTGTCTTTTGTCATCCCGTTCATAGTTCCTAAATAACTATGTGTTCATTAAATTAAAGAAAGATCACTCAAAAATATATCTTTCTTTCCTCTAAATATTGTTCATATTCTGTTTAAATTTTATATTTTGAATTAATCCAAATTGATTTAAACTATATAAAATCGGACAAAATATACTTTCATCTCTGCTCCGTTTTTCTGAAGCTTACAATTAAGTAAACAGTTTGCCGGTAATCTAAATTGACCTTTGATCGGAGACAGACGATTTTTCTTTTAAATTTATGGCTTAATAATCGTGTACTTTTATAAAATATTTATTTACAAGGTGAAGTGTTGCAAATATACTTTTGACGCCACTATAGTATTTCTTCTGTGTCTTAAGACATTAGTAAAAATGAATGCTCCTTTGTCACGCAACTCAAACAACAAAAGCCTACAACCATCGGCTATTTTTTAAATAGAATATTAAATGAGAGCACCATTTAAATTCAAAAATTTTTTAAATAAAAAAATAATAATAAACGTTAACAACAACCAACCTCAGGTGGACATATTTTAAGGAAGAATAAAAATGTGCTTGTAATAGCTAAATAGTATTTCATGACGCTGCTTTGTACATTCTAAATGTTTGCTGCAAAGGCTTTGCTTGTTTATTTGTTTTAAATAAATAGAGCAAAAATAGAATATTTCAATGCAAATTGTTAAAGCTTTCTATTAACGATAATCACTGCATTTATATATAGCGAAATACAGAGGCTGACTGGAATAAAATATTAATTTCAACAAATATCGCTAAAGTTAAAAAACATTAATTTGTATAACGATGTTAAATATGATTAATTATTGTATCGGGTTTTTTAACCAGAAGTTTTTTTTTTTTTTTTTAAGAGTCAAGTACCGTGCTACATTCTTTAGGAAAGGGATAGAGAAGAGATAAAACAGGTGGTGAAAGTAGAAGGATAGTCGGAAATTAACTGCCGTATAAAGACAGCAACAGCGACCAGTGACTATGCCTTCATCGCTGAGCAGCTCCACCGACAGTCAATTTTGTAGTGAAAAAAAACCACAGTCTTCGTTGGGAATCGAACCCACAACCCCCGCACTGACAAGCTAGTTCACTACCTACTAGCCTAAAGGGGCACCATTGTGGCAACACTAGCAAAATGATAGTTTTGACATTTAGTTTTTTGACGTATTTGTAGTAAATGCATTGGCAATTGTTGCAATGAATTCAATTTCGTATGAAAATCGCATTAAAATAATTAAAATCCACTATGAAAATGAGGGTTCTGCTAAAGTTAAATTTGTGATACTTTCGGGCAACATAATCGTCTTTCTGAGACCGCTATAAGGAATTTAGTCGTTAAATTTGAGTCGGCAGGCTCGATACAAAAGTTCAACTTGCGCAGAAATTAAAGCCGATCGGCAATTCACATTGTCAAATTTTCGCTTAATTCACGCAGAAAGAAACGACTGGTTTTTCTGAAAATAAACATTTTTTCAAGCGAAGCCTATGTTCACTTGTCAAGGTATGTTAACAAGCCAATTGCCGCACTTGTGCTTCTGAAAATCTTAGAGCTATTCTTGAGAAAACTTTATATACGCAACGTGTCACTGTATGGTGCGTTATGTGGTTTGGAGGCGTAATTGGGCCGTTTTTTTCGAAGCTGAGGGTGAAAATGCGATAACGGTCAATGGATCAAGTTATAGCGTGTTGCTAACGGTGCCACATGTCAAACAGCCAATGAGGCAATTAATTTATTGCAAACTAAATTTTCCGATCGCATAATTTGGCGACAATCAGCATTTAAGTTGCCACCCACTTAGTGTGGTTTAACACCATGGGATTTTTTTTTGTGTGGCTATGTTAAGGACAGAGTTTATACGGATCCATTCAAATCGACTTCATTCTTAAAACTCAAAACCCGTCATGTGATTAACGAAATAGGACCGCCATTTTGCAAAAAAGGGATTGAAAACTTTGATCAAAGCATCGATATCTGTCAAAGTGGTTGTAGTGCACATATGACAGATATCATTTTTCATTTATACTTGCCGAACTTTAGTCTTCCTAATACAACAAAATTTCAATCATCTTAATCTTTTTTCTTTTTTTAGATCTTTATTTTATATATTTTTGCTTTTCAATATTTCGCTTTCCTTTGGAAAGCTTCTTCAGGAAGAAAGCGAAATATTGAAAAGAAAAAATATATAAAAAAAGATCTAAAAAAAGAAAAAAGATATTTATTAAAGATAAAAAAGATCGTTTAAAAAACTATAAAAATAATCAAATAATCTAAATTTTTTATTTTGTTTTGCTTTAGAAAACAAACATCTTGTTGAGAAAACCTTACTATTTTACATGAGTTTGAAAAAAGCAACTCAAATAAAATTTTTAAATGCAAAGAAATAAATAAACATTAAATCACGAAACATTTAATTTACCTTAATCCAAAGTTTCGCAAAAAAATATCAACATTATTTTTAAAATATTAGGAACGTAAGCGGAAAAGTAGTTTTAAGCCCAAAATATTTTGAAATAAAACAGTTAATGAAATAATATAAAATAATTATGTATTGCTTTCTGTTGTTTTTATTTTATATAAATTTTATTTAGAAGAGCCACTTTTTCAAATCATAATCGTCATTGATTTTAAAGAGTTGCATGTATTAAAAAATAGAAATATATCGTTGTCTGGACAATAATGCAAATGAAATAATAATAATGTTACAATTAATTTACTTTATTCCTTTAAATATTTATGCCACATTCCTTTAAATATTTATTATCCAAAGAATTCAAATGTATTACTGCATATTCATATGACAATTTCAGTACTGTTCATATAAATTTGACAGAAAACTCAAATTGATTAAATAAAAATTATATTCAACCAATATAGCACAGCAAAAATACAACAAAACGCAATAAACCTTTATACAAGAATACAGTAACATATGTTTTTCACTTTCATATTTCCACTGATTAGCTATATGAGCAGTACTGAAATAGCTATATGGATACCTTTTCCGCACAGTAATACATTTAAAAGTGAGTGATAATAGCAACAACAATATGGAGAGATGCTGAAGTAGAATATTCTTGTATGTACGAGAACCGCTGAAAACAACTACATAAGCAGCACTTGCTGGGCAAATTGATCAATTTAAGTTGAGCCATTAGTGAGTATAAACAACAAAGCTATCAACGAGTTTATTTTGGGTGAATTGTGAGTAAATAAATCGTTTAATTTACCTTACAACTCTATAGTGCCGCATTATGCATATTTTGCATAAAAGAACTAAAAATAACAAAACAATTTTTGAAAGGAATAACTAAATTTTTAAATTTTTTTAGAATTACAATAAATGTTATACGATTGTGGATTAGGTATGAGTACTTTTATTTCCTAATAATACTGTGGCAACAAAAAAAGTGATAGAGGGAATGGAAATTAGCACATTATGTATCAGCGGATCGCATTATTTTTTGACAAAAATGCTGCAGAAGAATCAGGTAATTTAAAAACTTAATAAAGCCCTTTAAAAATAATATATATAACTTCAAAATGAAATTATTATTTGTTTTGCACCAAAGCCTTGCAGGAAAAAAACTAACATGAAACTGGTCGCCTGAGATAAAAACTTTTGTAACTTCATATGACAATTTAAAGAATATAACATCTGAAAATTCAAAATTTGTCTTTATGCATAATATTCTTGATAATATATTTTTACTGATATAATAACATTTAACTTTTTCCCGCACTTATATTTTGTTTGTAGTGGTAAGTCTTACTATTTTCCCGCAAAGAAACTTAATAAATTTTGATATGGCAAATAGCCGAAACCGGTTTGTGCACAAACCAAATTTAACGAGGGTCCACGTGAAACCATACCCAAATAAAAATTAATAAATTTTCTTATTTTAATTCAAATCAATATTTTTCATATTTATCAGTCCGTTAAAGATTTATCGTTTTTTTTTTCCCTAAAGTATAAAATTTGACCTAGCGATATGTTTTAATAATGGTCCTTGTATTTAACGAGAATCTACAAATTTTCAAAAGTTTATTAATAGCTTGAAATAATTTCTAGTTTAATTAATTTTTAATTTATGCTCTAAATACATTATGTTCTAAATACTTTTTATTTATATATATATATTTATATTAAGTATATTTAATAAATGTATTAAACATTTGACATCAGCTACAGACTATTTGCTTTGTAAAATCAAAATCGTCTATTATTTTTCTATGCATGCAAAAGTGTAAAAAATCATAACAACAATTTTTCGCTTTAATTAAAATAAATTTATATGCTTCCTCTTATTCCCTCATTTTTCGCCAAACGGACGTTTGCCGGCAAAATCGATAACGAGACAAAGATTTATTACAAACTTTATATTAAATTGAATATAGAGACTTCCTTTCTTTTTATTTTTTACTAGCATTCTAGTCCAGTACATGCTATTCTGTGTAGACGTGAGCAAAAAATACCAACTAAACTTTTTCCTAATGCAACACATTGGGTCATAAGCAATATTTTTTTGATAAAAACCTGTCGTTTCTACAAAACAAGGCCAATGCAAAAAAAAAATTTTTTTGTATTTTTATTATATTAAAAAATTAAAAGATCCTTAAATTAAATGACTTTGAAATTAGAAAGCTGTTTTTGTTGCCCTGACTTTTTCCTAAAATATGTTTATTGTTTTTTTATCTGGGCCTGCGGCTGGTAAAAGCTGCCATAAACAAAATGTTTACAAGTAGTGTGTTATCAACATTGCAGTTTTAGATTAATGAGATAAATAAAAATAGCAAATTCTTATAAGATTTTTGACATGCAGAATATCCTTGTAGCAATATTTTAACCATATTGGTTATATACGATTATATACGAGGTCTGCAAATTAAGTAATTAGAGGTGGAGGTGCTCGGCTTGGAGGAGCGGCAGATGAACATGTGTTTTGTTTTCTTGCCAAACTTCAGCAGGCCTGCAAAGATGGTGCTTTGTCAGCAGCCCAAGTTTTTCGGTGGTTGAAGGCATTTTAGAAGGATCGTCGGTTGACAGTCAGATTGATCTCGGAAGAGTTAAAGGTATCTAGATTTAAGGTGCATAGAATGGCACACTTCAACATCTCCAAGGCCCAAAAAAAGTAAGGATGGCAAAGTCAGAGATCAAATACTTGATAATTTGTTTTTTCGACATCCACAGAAACGTGCACAAAGAATATGTATCTCAAAGCCAAACAGCAAAACAACACTTCAAATTAAATATCAAGAACAGGTGGATGTTACAACACGATAATGCTTCTGGTCACGCAGCAATTTCAATAAACTAGTTTTGGCCAGTAAAAATATTCCTGCGGCTACTCAGTTTCCATATTCTCCTGACTTAATTCCATGTGATTTTTTCCTCTTCGCGAAGTTGAAAAAGTATCTCAAGAGAAACCATCTTTGGACATTCAAAAACATTTAAATGGCTGTAACCGACCAGCTGAAGGCTATTCCAATATCGGAGTTCCAGCATTGCTATGAGGTGCGGAAGAACCATCTCCAGCGCTGTGTGGTTTCAGAAGGAAGTTATTTTGAGGGTGTTAATAAAAAATTTTAATTTTATTTGAAGAAAATTAATTTAAATAATCAGTCTCATTACTTAGTTGATTGACCGTGTACATATCTGGCTTTAAGAATATTTTAAATTTACGACAATTATTGTTTAACATAATATTATGAATAAAACCCTTTTTATAGCTGCAAGAATCAAAACGAACTTAAAATTACGCATAAGATATACAATATCAAAAGTAAAAATCATACGAATATAGTGGTGAGTGGTCCTAAATTTTATTTTGAAATATCTTAGTACGGCCCTACTGTGTGCTGGTGTTGTTTGTATACTATTTTTTTATTTAATTCTTTTTTCCCTTGTCTGGGATTTTATGAAGACATAAAAGTTAAAGCTTAAGTTGATTCTATTTCCTTCATTTGTTTTTGTTGTTATTTATTTTTTGTTCGTGTTTTGTTTTAAGCTTATTTTATTGCTTCAGTTAAGTGTTTTTAAATTTCACCATTTAAAATTAAAATTACTAAAATAACAATTTAAAGTTTGAAATTTTTTCAATTTTATATTTCATTACAAAGTTGGAAATTTAAATAGTTTTGAAGTTTAAACGATGTATATATATTGTCTTCAGCTTAATCAGGAACATATATATCAAATACTAATATATAAATAAAAAGACAATAAAGCTTTTCATAGTATAAATAAAAGTAAAAATATTGGAATTGGAATTTTATATAGACAATTTTTATTCAACTGGCACTTGCATTTTATTTGAATACAGATTGAAGATCTGATCTACTTAAACATTTTTAAATTCAAAGAAAGCGAATAGCAAAGCATAATGCCATAAAGAAGCAAGAAAAACTTTATTTAACACAAAAAGTGTTCAGCGGCTGGTGTCTCTTCTAGTCTACTGATATGTAGTTTTAATTTAGATTCGCTCTAAGAGCCTATGGACAGAAAAATAGATATATCCTTCACGAAAAAAGTTGAATATTTTTGTAAATGGTTTGGTGGCGTTCTATTATGAAGAGTTTCCAGCTTCAACATTTTTTATGTAATTTTTAGCAAATGTCCACCACGAGCACGCTAACAGATATCGATTCTTTCGTCAAAGTTTTTAGTCACTTTGTGGCAAAACGTCGGTCCTATTTTCATAATCACAATACAAGTTTTGAGTTTTAAGGCTGTAAAGACACTGCCTTTGACATAGCCCTACAAAAAATAATCCAATTGTGTTAAATCACACGGGAAATTCAGTTTAAAATAAATTGATCGTTTCATTGTCTGAATGATATGTGGTACCGTCCTGTTGATACCACATATCAGTGATATCCGTATCGTCAATAATAGGCAAAAGTAAAGCAGTTAGCATATCGTGATAGCATGATCCTTTGACCATTATATCATTTCCAGCCTTCGACAATCACGCCCCCAGACCACATAGCGTACCATACGGTGATACGTTGAACCTGCCAAGACTTCTCAATAATCGCTCTACAATTTTCAGAAACTTAAATGCGGCAATTTTGCTTGTTGACATGCAAATGAAAAAATTCATTTTTGTCAGAAAAACGAGATGATTGTTCCTAAATAAATTGAGCGAATCTACAGCAATGTGAATGTTCGGTCGGCTTCAATTCCTGCACCAGTTAAACCTTGTAAGGCTTCAAAGTCAAATTCTTATCCTAGTTTTGGATAACCCCAATTGCTGAGAACCACGAGGAATTAATAAATTTGGATCTGCTTCAACACTGTGACTTATGGCTGCGATGTTTTCAGTTGAACGACCCGGTCGCAAACCCATTGGTGTTAGCACATTTTGTATCAAGCCACCTCAAATTTAACGCTCAAATTCCTATTAACGGTTTCAGTACAGGTTTCAGGACAATAATATAAGAACAGAACCACGATATATATAGTGGATTTGAATTATTATTGTACGATTTTCGTGCGAAACTGAATTAATTGTAACAGTTGCCAATACTGCGAATACGTAAAAAAATTAAATGTGAAATATTGTTGGTGTTGCTACAATTGAAAAACAATCTTCTTGTTGAAAAATCTTATCAGAACTGAATATTGTAGAAATTACAAATATGATAACAAACTTCTATAAACACAGAGAGCACTGAAGATGGCAAATAGCCGAAACCAGTTTGTTCACAAACCAAATTTTACTCGGGTTGATGTAAAATCATGCCCAAATTCTATAAACTCCTTTACCACTAGTGACGGGCGTGGAAATAAGTGACATTTTCTGTAGGAATATTCTTTAAATTTCAATTTTATTTATTCCTCTTAATAACAGTTTAAAAGATGATGTTTTAGCATACACAGAGTAACACTGCGTAAATTTCAAACAGAGGTGTTTAAAGACAAAAGCATATGTAAAAATTACTTGAATAACATATAAACTATACGAAATTAAATTTTTTTGTTTGAAAAAGAAGTAATTTCCGGAAATATGGTTTTGGATGACGCTTGCAAATCAATAAGAAAATATCTAAGCTTACTGTTCAGGAGGAGCTTTACTGTTCAGAACGAACAGAAAATTTGATGCAACTCAGTTCAATTTGTATAATCTCTTCTAATGTAAATTGAAGGTGCTTCATTTTAAAAATATTCCCAATTTCTTGAAAATTTTACTTGGAACCACGATCTTTGTCCACAAAAAACAATTTGTAACAATAAAATCAGCCATTTTGTAACAGCTATTTTCATTCTTTGCTTTTCTTTGCTTTTCTTCTAGATTTTTTTAAACATAAATGATTAATAAAAAACAAGATATTAGCTGGCTGTTGCTATATAAATTTTAGATGAAATAATTTTTTGTAATAAAAGAACTTCCAAAAATATAATTTCAAATGTATTAATTATTATTATTTTGTGCAAGCTTTAATGTTTATATCTATCGATATTTTCAGCCAATTCTGAGTGCAAAAATTTTTAAGAAAAATAAGCAGCTTTGGCTTATCTAAAATGTAGATGACAGTTTCCTGGCGAGTTGAGTTAAGCAATTACCGAAATGACCATAGTTTCTAGCCTTACAACCAAATTGAAATTTAGTGAAAAGTTAACTAATACATAATTATAGGTGTTACCTATGAAAGTACAAAATGTTTCCTCTTTTGATATTAAATTATTAATATTTATTTTTAATATATTAATGCTTATAAGTGATTTGATTATAAGAATATTAAGCAATAAATTTGCTTTCTTAGGATCCAAAAATATTGTTAATCTTACAAACACAAAGCTGAAAATAGGCCAAAAATCCCCTTAAATTAAAACGGTTAATTAGAAGTTCAAGATTTCGAAATCCTGAAAAATTATTCCTAACTGATATCCCTAATGGTAACAGTTCTTAGGTTTATACTTGTCGTTACTTTTCGAATTCTTAATAGCTGCATAGTGTGTAAATATCGGTCTGCAACGGTTAACTCTAACCCGGCTTCGAGTGGCCAGGTACAGGTATCTCCCGGTAACAATTTTCTAAAGATTTTTATCGTTTTAAGTCACCGATAATCAAATAGTCCGTAATATTGTGATAGTCCCTACATATGAGTTCAAGTATTTTGTATAGAAACAGAAAAGTTAAGATCAAAATTTGTTTTTTATTTTATTTAGAATTAATAAATATTTATATCTAACTTTGTGCTGGTATCATTGTGTAAAATAAATCTTAGAAAATTAATGTTTTATGCAGCGTGATGCCAGTATCTTGTTATGTCTGTTTCATATTTGTTGTTTGCAGTCCCACAAAGGTAACAACGGCTTTTGTATGCTAGCCGACCGATGTTATCATGTTTTGATCCTTCCGATAAAAAAATAATTTACCTCCTCGTGATAATAGACGCAAGAAACCTCTCTTAAGTTTGACTTTTTAACTAAATTAATCACCAAGAATTATTTCTCTCATTCGGGGTCGATTGTTAAAAGGGGGTAATGTAAAAGAATATCAGTTGTTATATTTATACCCGATTCCGTGTAAAAATGTACCTAAAGTAAAAAAATATATTCTCCCAGAATTTCAATAGTTATATTCACAGTAACAGCTTTTAGCTGTGTTATACAAGAAAAATACTCATACCTTAATTCCGTATTTAGCCGGATTTAAGGTCGGCAAAATGAAAATAATTGTTTATCAACTGGATTTTTTTATCTAAATTATAGTTTTCTTTTAGGTTCTTAGTAAGCATATTCCAAATATCTGAAATATGTCCGGCTTTATCAGTTTAATTAAGTATTGATCGTGTGAATGCATTGGCAAAACATAAAGAGCAGAAGTAAGATCATGATCAAGACCATTTATACACACAACCAATAAAATTTTTAATAAGCGCATAATATAAATTAAACGCAACTTACCAGAACTCACTTTTAAAGTTGATACATATGTCACATATATTTTGTGTTGAAAACTGATGCTACGTGTTAAAATTTTGTCGGTACAGTTAAGGTTCAAAAGATATTTATTTTAAAATTCGTAAATATTTAGCTGTTTCGGTTTCAGTGAAAATAACGTAAAAAAAAACGGACACGCGGTAATACCAACAAGATGTGTAAAAATAATCATGTGTGTTTACCACATACATATACATACAACACTTTCTAAAGAAGAGAAGAAGAATACTACCATCAATAAAGTATTGACTGACAACACCATAAATATTTTCTATTTAAAGCATGCACACGTATTCACAGTCTTAATAAAATAAACTTTTTACACATTTTGATATTGAGTATTAAAAATGTAATTAAAAAATCAAGAATGACATACTTGAATGCTTATCAAAACACACTTGATTAAACTTTATTATACAGCAAAAAAAAATGTAAAACGTGTTTGTGTCTATACTTATCTACAAGATTTGATATTTAATCGTTTATGTTTTAGCTAGCAGAAGTAAGCATAACCCAGCTACAAACCAACAGCAAGACAGAACTAAAGAGAAATGTTCATTATAGTTTCTTTCTTAATCCTTTTGATAATGTTAAGCTTATAATCTTAGGTTTATTCGCACCGTTATTCTCAAACAAAAATACTCACTGGTATTTGAACACACACATTAAGGGAATAAACTTTCTGACATTTTGATGTTGGTACGTGTACTGCTCACCTTCACTTAAAACCCGTAAGCGTATTTCATCAATCACTCAGTTTGACTGCTAAATTTTTCAAATAGTTGATGAGGCGATAGAATGCCGCAAAATTACTTTTTTATACTTTTGATACATGTCAAACTAAGCAGTGGTACAAATCTTAGGAGTGTGTGTTATCTAGTGTATGAATGCTTATGCTGAGGTTTTACTTTTTTGCCAGGAACCAGTCATTTTGGCATTATTCTGTTGTAGTTGTTGCTATTAAAATATCGTTATAAATAATCTTAAGATGTTGAAGAGATGGTATAAAGCAAATGAATGAAACTCGTTGGGTTGGTTAAAGTTTGAAATAAAAACTTTCACTATTAATTTCGTATAAAGTGCACGCACTGTGAATAATAATCAAATAAAGAAAATGATAGTAAAGTTTCATCTTGTCTTATCGCCTGAGCAACACAATGAAGTGACATCAATAATACTAAAAATCTCTCAACATATTGTATTAAGTAGTTTTTAATTTTTTTTGTTTTGTTTTGTTTGTTTTATATTTTTAATAAAAGAAAAAAACCAAAGTTGTTTCTTTATCTTGTTACTTTTTTACAACTTTTTGTAAATATGACCTTTTTGACTAAAGCTGGCAATGAGGCGCTCTCGGCTAGCATTCATTTTTTTCTTTAAGTAAAATAATAGTGTATACGTCCAGGAGAAAACCCATTTAGCAATGATTCTTTCTTTTTTTGTTTTATATCGGGTTTTTCAACAAGAAGTTAATTTTTCAATTGTGGCAACACCCATAACATGGTAGTTTTGACATTTAGTTTTTGACGTAGATGCATTGGCAATTGTTACAGTGAATTTTATTTCTGAGACCACTATTATGGCTTGATACAATATGTGCGACCAGCAACGCCTTTTCGACCGGATTGTTCAACCGACAACATCATAGCCGTTGCAGCAGTTCCAAATTTAACAATACCTTGACGTTCATTTCGCGTAAGTATTTGACTTTAAAGCCTCACAAGGTTTAACTTTTGAAGGAATTAGAGCCCTCCGACCATTCATATCGCCGTAGATTCGCTCAATTTAATCAGGAACAACCGCTGATTTTTCTAAAAAAAATTGTTTTTTAAACGAAGCCCATTTTCACTTGTTAGGGTAAGTCAATAAGTAAAATTGCCGCATTTCGGCTTCTGGAAAATCCTTAAGCTTTAAGACGTGGCTGATGGCTAAGTTGTGTATTAATTATCTTCGATCTTCAATATTTAAGAAAGCTCACGCTGATTACTTTGAGAATTATATTTTCAGAAGCCTTGTAATTATTTTAAAATTTGTTACGCTGCAGAATAGCTGACTTTCCATAAAATATTTTAGTTTTAGGATGGCATTTTAAACAAATTAGTAATCTTAGGTTAAGCTTTTACCAGGTAGCCAGTTTTAAATTTCATCGCTGTATAGTTTACAATTTCATTGATTTTACACGACTTTTATAGTTTAAATGTCTGTAAAATCGTATGTGCCGCCAGTTGTCATTCGTAAGTTTGGACAAAATTTGGTTATTTATTTAAATAAAAGAGTATATGCTTTTGCGCAATATGAATACTATATGAAAATAAGAATCCGACTTGGCATACCGGCAATCTGTACTGGTAAACTCCAATTTCGAGCGGCTGGAAGGAAGTTTTGAAATCTCCTTCCTGAAATGTTAGCCTACGACTAGTAAAGTATTTTTCTTATAACACAGAAACATTTTAAGACAAGTTTTTTTTTGCCTCAATTTTAAGTCAAGCACCTGTCTGTAAAGCTTTATGAAGTATTGTTTATTATTTAAGTTTCTTGTTTATATTTTTTAAGCGAATATGTTTCTGTATATTTTTTTAGTAATTCCAAATGCTTGCCCAGTTAAACAATTAAATAAATATGTAATTAAATATTATAGAGGACATAAAATTTAAGCTCAAATTTTCAATACACATGAAAGTCACGTCACTATTTTGATACCTTTTAATATAATGATTTAATTTTTCTAATTGTAACTATTGCATATACTGTCTAGATTTGTCCTTTCTGCCTATCACTGCTTAAAATATAATAATATTTTAATAATAATATCACGTAACTTGCGAAGGAGCCTTTAATTTTTATTATTAGTTGCTTCAGTGCCCATACTAATATACTTTTGATACTAGAAATTATGGTTCCAGAGATAGAGGAAGTTAATAGGACATTGTAGTAAAACAAAAGTTTTTACACTTTATTCCGAAATTCCATTCATCAAAATTATTATTCCCGAAACTTTGTCGCCCGGGTGTACAAAGCGTAGCGGTAATACTGTAACTTTTTCAGGAGTGTATTTTTAGATTTTTTGTTGTGATTAACAATATTAAGAATTTAATTGAATTCTGTTCAATTGCAAGAAATTCTTATTGTGTAATTATACTTGTTTACAATTTATAATTGAACGGTTTCGTTTATTTTGTTTTGCCACTATTTTGATAAATGTTAGCCTTGACAGTTCATATTTGGTAGTCGTAAAGTAGATATGTGGCTAATTTATTATGGAAAAATATTCAATAAAACGACGTGTTTTAATCGTTAAAACATTTTATTAAAGTCAATCATCATTGACAGTGATGATGAAAAAGTTACGTGAAATTTTTGGAAGAAACAACGTGGCAACGTGTAGTTTATGATTTCGAAGAAAGAGCGTCTGTAGGTGGTACAAGTTAAATTTTTCAAATATTCCATATGGATTTCAAGATTTCATATATAAACAAAAAATACTATAAGTAATTTATAATTATTCGGAATCATTATCAATATAAGCAGCAATTTTATTCGTGCTTGATTCCTTTTCAAATAAATATTAAGTAATATTCTCACAAAATATTTATTACAAAACAATTTTCATTAAAAATGAACATTTCATGATATTCTCATAAAACATTCTTTCAAATAAAAATATTTGAAATGTTATTTCCATTGCATGTGCCAGTTGCTTTTTTAGAATTTTGTAAAATTATTTACAAATATTTTTTATTTTCTGAACTTTCAAATTACATATGAATGGTTTCCAATGGCAACCCTTATGTAGAAATTGAAAATAAACAATGTTTTTTGTTGTTTTGAAATGTTTTGTAATGTTTGTATAGAAGTGTTTTTGAGTCTTGATGTCTAGGCTATGTTGATTTTATGGAAAAAATTCTTATAAAATCAATTTGGCTTTGGATATAAGACACTTAGGTTTTTCTATACAATATTGGGGTAAAATTCACTGATGAGCTTTGTGAGCGAAAGTGAAATTGCAATATGGATGTGCTCTCCCCCATTACAAAACATTTCAAATATTTTTATTTGAAAGAATGTTTTATGAGAATATCATGAAATGTTCATTTTTAATGAAAATTGTTTTGTAATAAATATTTTGTGAGAATATCACTTAATATTTATTTGAAAAGGAATCAAGCACGAATAAAATTGCTGCTTCCAAAAAATACAATTTAATTTATTATATAAAGAATTGTATTATTTGAAAATAATTTATTATATATTTTCATTAAAATAAAATCACAAGATATAAAAAATATGATTAAAAATAGTTAAGATTTATACACGTAGAATTAATACAGTTTCAAATTAACAACAACAAAGACGTTTTTTAAAAAAAGGACACAGAAATCATGCATAAAATTACCACACATATTGCTGCTGATGGCTACACGAAAGACAATATCTTGTCTTTTTTTTGGTGAATATATACTCTTGCAAATTGTAAGTTTGCCTCATTAAAGTTGGAAGCATTATGTGATGAAAAAATTGACAACTACTGCTTGTGTAGCTACATTGATGTGTGGTGTATTTATCATTTTAACAGATGTACAATCGTCTATTTATCCATATCTAAAATTATTTTGACAAAAGCTGGATGATTGTAATGAAAAACCATTGTGTCGTTCTGTCTGTGGTGCACGATGTATACTATTTTGATTAATTCAACACAAACCTACTTCGTTGTTATTTTAGAAGTTAGTTGATGTTATGCTTATTATTAAAATGTTTAAATTAATTATATATGCACTTTGCATGTTCCTGTGTCTATCTATGTTAAAAGAGTGTTTAGTATTTTTTTAGATTTAAAAAAAACTCAGAATAGACCATTTTTAATAAATTATACATTAATGATATCTGCCAAGTTCGAAGAAGTTGAACCCATTAATTATTGCTCATAGATCCACTCGTGCGGGTTTAACTAAATTTTTAGAGAAGCACCTGGTGGTGCACAGCAGTTGTTTAGAGTGAAAAACACTAATTTTACATACTTACATTCACAAAGCAGGACATACATACGTATTTAAATACTTAATAATCAGAAGAACCGCTTTAATCATGGTCCATTGATGGATGTCAAAATTTTGTTTAGATGTGAACAATTGTATTGCTTCTGTTCGTTGGAATATAATTCGGTACGTTATTCACTAAATTATTTTATGTAATCAGTCGGACCTTTTCTACAACGCGATGAATAATTACCACATTCGAGTTCGGGGTAAAAAGTGGATTTGGCCATTATTAATATATACATTCGATGCAGCTATGGTAAACGCATGATAGCGACATTATATTTATTGCAAATATGAACAAAAAAGTCGAATTGACTTTTAGGATACAAACGCATTAATCATTTAATCGTTGTGGGCAGTGCGACGAAAAATCGCATTCGGATGTTTGAAGTGCCTGGTGAATACTATCCAGTTACATGTTTCTAGGACTGGCAAAATGGAGCAGCTTCAGATACGTCAAAAATCGTAAATGCCAAACAATTTATTTCTTTTATTAATAAATAAAAAATAGAAATTAATATTTTAAAATTATTGGTGTGAGCTAAATAAGTGTTTGTTTTTCAATTGTGGCAGCACCAACAACATGATAGTTTGACATTTAGTTTTTGACGTATTCATGTCAGATGCAACTGTTACAATAAATTCAACTACACGATTTATTTAGACTATCAATTTACTTTACCATCGAAGAACTAATTTTAATTTTTAACGTTTCAACTCTTATGATTTACCCGACAACCTCTTAATATTTATTTTGTGCAAAATAAGGACGGTGCCACATATCACACAGCCAATTTATTTCAATTCAATTTTCCCGATCCCAAAATTTGACTACAATCAGCAGTTAAGTGAGCAGTCACGATCGTGTTATTTAACGGCACTGAATTATATCATGTGGGGCTATGTTAAGGACAGGATCTATACGGAGCCAACCGAATCGATTTCAGCCTTAAAAAATTTCTGATGTCATTAACGAAATAGGACCGCCATTTTGCAAAAAAGTGACAAAAAGCTTTGATCAAAAAATCAACATCTGTCAGCGTCGTCATTGTGGACATTTGCAAGATATCATTTTCCACTCACAATTGCCGAATACAATAACAATAAATAAATAAAAATTTTAATCATCTAAATCTAAATTTTTTATATTATTTTGTTTAAAAAACAAACTTCTGGTTGAAAAATCCTTCAATATAGAGGCGATATCTGAAGCTATTTAAAACAGGCGGGAGCTCTTGCTATTTTCCACTTTCCTTTGTGTGCTCACGCTTTATTGGAACATTTTTCGACATTTGTCAAAACATCTCCTAGATAGTGCGCTTCATGCTTGTTCAGGTTGAATACGACTAAATTATTGCGTTCTTGCAGCTTTAAATATACAGCTGAGCAAGTTATCATTTTCCCTTTTACAGTAAACTGTACACAATAATAAATAACTTGGTGACCTTCTCTTTAGGATCTTTTTTTATACTATACATCATGAAAAATCATGCAAGGCAATAAATGGCAAATTTTTATATATCAAAAGTTTTGAAGTGTTTAATGGTAACCGTTCAAACAAATTCTTCTATGAAGATATTTTAGCTGAAAGCATCACTAAACTATAGTAAGTCAAAATAAGGCTATTCAGACCATACCAGCTATCAGATCACAATGTTACGGCAAATCTGATCAAGTTACTTAACTTTGAAGCCGGCTAACTTCGATTCCATTACGATAGTACCATATAGAGCACTAAGGTATTTAGTTCTGCATCTGAAACGTTTTGCTTGCGTACTATTGTTTTAATGATTAAGATAGGCCCGACTAATTAGAGATTAAATGACATTGACTTTCTTTTAATGACATTTTCAAATTTGCCGAGAAAAAAAGTAAAGTAAAGACGTGTATAGATTGCAAAATAAATTCCTAAAAAGTTGTGGAATACTTGTGTAAAGATAAATCCCTTTCCATTATAAGTGATATTTATTTTGTGTATGTGTGTGATTGCTGTTTTTAATTTTATGATTGGTAACTTTTAACGAAATAAATAATGAACAAAATCAATTTAAAGAAAAAGTTTATTACAGCTTTATTGATTACATTAATTTGTGTTCACACAAGCAAATAAGTACTTAAAACATTTATTCATTAAACACATATACACACACACACACACATACATGCTCAAGCACACAAACAAGCCAAGTAATTATATTTCATTATGACTGCTTTTGCCTTTTTTTGTTCGTTTAATTCGGTAACTTTGTTTTATAAAGTTTTCGTTAGTTTGCAAGTTTTATACATGTTCACACCATTGTCTGCAAATGATTACAAACGCAGCTATAAATATATACAATATTACATGTAATTAAGACTGTGATTGTCTGTTTATCATCAGTTTAAGTAGAGTATTAACGCCAACATTGTCCAGAACGTCCAAGTTATACGAACAACAAAAAAAAAACCTCATCCAGTATTTGTTTAAACAGACAATACAAAATAAATGTAATGAAAAATTAAACAATAATCTCGTAAAAATGTAGGGAATTAAATTTGCTAAGACTTAATGTTGGTCTTAACGTCAATGAGCAGAAAATTGAAATTAACGTATAGCACACGATAAGCTTTTTTTCATACTCGAATAAACAGTTGACACATAATAACCTACAGTTAATACTTGCAGTAATCGTAATGCAAAATTAAATAAGAAATTTTATATTGAAATTTAAGCATAGACTAAACTTTGTAGCGCACTGAAAGTTGACAGATTATTCGTGCCAAATTTCATAAAGATTAATAATATAAATTTATTAATATATCACGTTGCACAGTGAAGCAGTTTAATTTGGCCACTTAGTTTAATCTCTATTTTATTTTACACGAACATATTAAAAAAATATGTAAAGCATAACACAGTTTAGAATATTTTGTTACTTAGGCAGAGCATAAAATAAATAGAATATGTTTCTAATTAATTGATTCTTTCATCCAGAAAAGATTTTGATTGATATGAATAATAAATTGTAAAAAATTGATAAACTAAATTTATATGAATAAATAGCATATACAAGCATTTTTGTATAGAGCTTAGCGTGTGTCCATAATGAGAATCCAAGTCAGCATTGGGTGGATGCTTTTAAACTAATAAATACTTTGCGTCAAGAATTCAATGGAAGTGTTATCTCGCGTCGTGGCGATGTTAATTGGTTATTAGTCGTATAATTTAATACCATATTTAAATAAAAAAGTGTGTGTCAATATGTTATGAGATTATTCGGCATATTAACGACATTGAACTTCTATTATGTCTAAGATGTCTAAGAAGCATGTAAAATATTAACTACAGAAGCAATGGCGAACGTTTAGCTGATATTTTGTTTCATACAAAATTATCATAGACCCCTGCTATCATGCTATATACAACATTACGATAATTCCCTGAAAGGTTTTTGTTTTAATTAAAATTACCATGGTGTATTGTGTTGGGACCATCCTTTAAACTAATATACTAACTAATATATAATAAAGTTAAGTATCGGATATGTATTGGCACAAAGTAAAATTTTCAGCAGTCAGTCTATACTGTTATTAAAACCATCAGTGAATAATAAAGAGGAGCTATCGATAACAATACAACATAAAAGATTCTACTTTGAGCCATTGTGTTATGTATAACTTTTACCTCATCTTAAAAGCTCTTGATAGTAGAGTGTTCGACAACCTTTTTATAGAAAAATAAAGTTATCTTTAATTTTTGTTAAAATTTTTAACTTTATCGATGCATATTTAGATTTATAAAATAGTAAAAATCACATTTTTTTCATCAAGACGGAAATACCCGTTCTGCGATTTTATCATCAACACCATCATTTTATTGCTTAAACACCAAAACATTTTCAGCTAAATAAAATTAGTTTTTCATTTTCATTGCTTCTTTGTCAAAAAAGTTGTAACGCATTTCGTCACTTGTACAAATTAACGCTCATAATCTAGGCAAAATAGACGTCATCTATCAGGCAATAAAAGTTTTTCTATTTTCTCCTTCTTTGAGGAAGCGAATTTAAAGGACAAAACACAAACAAATTGCTCGCCGTCGTACGTCAGTGCCAAGAGAATGAACCGCTTAGATCAAGTCGTCCGGGTGGACATGAAAAACACTTTGTCTAACAAAAAACACCGCATGAGTATAACTTTTATATAATAAAAGGCAACATTTAAGCCAAAAGGTGTAGCAAGGGGCAGACTGGAAAATATAAGGCAATAAATTAATAGCAACAGAACTAGACAATTAATCCGGGAAATAATAATTTTGTAAAAAAAAGCCTAAAACGTCAATTAAATTAAATTTAATGGCATATGGCTTAACCGCAAAAAAAAAACATTAAACAAGATTTAAAAACAATAAACTGAACCTCTTTCACAAACTACACAAGTCATCGATCGTTATCGGAAAATTTTCCATAGAGACCACCTGTTATTCAATGAATGTGAATTTGAAAATAATCAATCATCACTTATAACATTTTCTGAAGACAACAAGGCTAATGAGGTAAGACAGTCTAGAAGTGACACTTATTTCATAACAAATGAATCGTTATTATACATTTTTTAAAAACCTGAAAAACAAATGTTCGTCTGGCTTAGACAATATACCAAATATTATATTAAAACATATCCCTGACGTTATGATCAGTGAATATTGCACTCTTTTTAATAATATGCTCAACAACTCATATTTTCCTCGAGCATGGAAAATAGCAAAAGTTGTAATTTTGCCCAAAAAAGATAAAGATATAAGCAACCCAAAAAATCTTCGTGCTATAAGTTTGCTTCTAAATATTAGTAAAATTTTTGAAGTATGCATAAATAATATTTTAGTTAGATTTTGTGGAAAAAATAATTTAAATAGCGAAAGCCAATTCGGATTTAAATACAAACATTCTACAATCCACGCAACACACTTGCTTGTTTCAAATATTAATTGGAGTTTTAATAAATCCTACTGTACAGGTGCATGTCTAATTGATTTTGAAAAGGCGTTTGATAATGTATGGATACCTGCCCTTATTCACAAATTATTGAACTTTAAAATATCAATATTTCTAGTTATACTGTTACACAATATCAAATCTTTCTTTCTCTGTAATAGAAAGCAAATGAGTACTAAGAAATTTATAATAGTGAATGGTCTCCAACAAGGAACTGTAAATTCTCCAATTCTATTTAATTTATTTTTGCATGATCTATTAACAAAAATAGAAAATATCATTGCGTTTGCAGACGATATTATAATCTATCACGCTGATAACAAAATTGAAAACATAAATAAGGAATTACAAAAACATCTAAGAACAGTAGAAAAATACTCGTTAGATTGGAATATGAGAATTAATTTCGACAAATGTGAAACCATTCTATTCCGCCCTCCAGTAGGAAAATGTAATCACAATGTGAAAACTAAATGGAAAGAGTTTGGCATAAAATCGTACAATAATATAGCTATTCCTAACAAACAAGTTGTTAAATATTTGGGAATTAATCTAGATAAGTTTTTATACTATAACTGTCATATAAATTCACAGATAATAAAAGCAAGAAATGCTTTTTATATGTACAAAAGACTTTTTTATTCCCAATATATAAATAGTTCTGTTAAAGTAACTCTGTATAAATCATTAATTAAGCCTATTTTAACATATGGATGCCCAATCTGGTTCAACATTTCTCCAGCATATATGGAAAAAATGCGTGTTTTCGAAAGAAAATGTCTTAGAGCTTGCACATCGCTCTATAGATCTAAAGAAAGTGGGTATACCAAATACATATCAAACAAAAAATTATACAACGCTGCAAAACTAAGCAGAATAGATAATTTTATTATACATCTCATTAGAAATCATATTGTTAAATGCTCGGAATGCTATGAAAATAACTTAATTATGGCACCATATTACACCAACGAAGAATACATACTCAAGACCATGCAAACTGGTTATGTACCACCTGAGGCTTTTACGTACCTCGATAACAAAGGTTTTATCCAAAATGAGTCTGGCATTTCTATATTTTACCATATATATAGAAGGGCCAATAATAAAACTATAAATTGCAGTCAAATCACAATTAATAATTCTAGATTTGATACAAATATTTATAAAAATGATAAAAACATAATGCCAAACATAAACAAAACTAAATTTTGGTGGCTAAGCTAAAAACTCCCGTTTCATTTTTTACCCTTTGACTCTTTTTTTTTTATAAAACAAATATAAAAGTATCATTTTTTTCGCATTTTTTTGTAACATCAAAATATATTGCATTTAGTAAACAAAAAAAAAAAACATTAAGCTTATATTTATTTATGAAAAATAATAATAAAAAATCATATATGAATGTATTTGAGAGCCCGTTTATGGGACTATGTATACAACAACATTAATTATAACTACTATTTGTTTATTTATAGTTTTAAATTTGAAAATTAGGTTTGTAATAAATTGATCGCTTTATTGGCTGTGTGCCATGTGGCACCGTCAAGTTGAAACCACATGTCACTAATATTCACGTCGTCAATAATAGGTTAAAATTGAGTTGCTAGTATTTCGCAATACCGTGATCCATTGACCGTTACTGCAATTTCAACCTCATCTTCGAAAAAAACGGCCCAATCACGCCTCCAGACCACATAGCGCACCATACAGTGACATGTTAAGCATACAAAAGCATCTCTAGAATCGATCTAGGATTTTCAGTAGCCCAAATGCGACAATTTTGCTTGTTGCCATAGCCGGAAAATGGACTTTTTCTGCAGAAATGATCTTTTCAGAAAAATCCAGCCAGTTATTCCTAAATGAATTGAGCAAATCTACGCGATGTGAATGTTCAGTCAGCTTCAATTCCTGCATTGACCTTGTGAGGTTTCAAAGACAAATCCTTACGCAAAATTCGCCAGGTTGTAGTTTTGGAGAACCCTAACTGTTGAGAATGGGAAATTGACAAATTTGGATCTGCTTTTTTTTACAGGCAACAATACATATTTAGTCAAGTGTCGTGCTACATTCTTTAGGAAAGGGAGAGAGAAGAGATGAAACAGGTGGTGAAAGTAGAAGGATAGTCGGAAATTAACTGCCGTATAAAGACAGCACAGCGACCAGCGAATATGCCTTCATTGCTGAGCAGCCCCACCGACAGTCAATTTTAAATTTTGTAGTGAAAAAAACCAAGGTCTTCGATGGGAATCGAACCCAAAACCCCCATACTGACAAGCTAGTACGCTACTTACTAGCCTACAGGGGCACCTATAACACTGTGGCTGCGATGTTTTCTGTAGAAATACCCGGACAAACACGCGTTAGTGTTTACTCACTTTATAGCGAACCATATTCTTAATACTGCAAATACGTAAAAAACTAAATGCCAAAACTATTGTGTTGTTTGTATTGCCACAATTGAATAACAAACTTCTTGTTGAAAATAAAAAAAAAACAAATAATAATAAAAAAAAAAACAAATAATAATAAAAAAAAAAACAAATTTTAAATTTGTTTCCCATAAAATTTTCTTTTGAAAAATGTAGCAAAACAAATCTTTTGGACTGGACATCATATGAATGATAATTGATTTCAACTTTGTATTTGCATTTTTCAAAATTAATTTTGTTAGAATTTAAAGTTTTTTCTGTTCCGTTATTACAATTGGATATAATATTTCGTTCTAAAAGGTTGTCGTGTTTATTAACGTAGCTGATTATATTGCAAGTTAATAAAAACTTTTAAATTTAGCTAACCTGTGCCAAAGGTCTAACCTAAAATATTTTGGCTATAAAAAAAAATTGCGTGGCAATAATACTGTACGTATTCCTAATTCATGCCTTCTCCAAGCTTAAATTTTCAGCATTTCAAATATTGCGGTTGTTTGTTTTGTAAAAATATAAATATAATATACAATAATGTGACATCTACGCACGTAATGTGGCCAAAAAGAAATTATTATGATTGCAATACAATGAAAAATTTGTTTTAAATGTGAAGTGAAAAAAGAAACAGGATCCAAGAAAGAATAAATATGAAAATGTTCATACATACTTTTTGACAGTCGTACACTGGGGAAGCATCAAAACGTAAAATAGTGGTTGCCATAAAACGTGACGAAATTGGCAATAATTTTAAAACACAAAGAAAACGACTTAAAAATAAATAAATGTTTCTCTTAAGGCAATAAAAATATAAAATAAAACTTAAATAAAATGCTTTTAAATTAACTTCAGCCTCTTGAGATTTTAAATTGTATTTATTTTTTTTCTCGCCTGAAAGATGTTGGCAATTAGCGTTAAATACCGCTTAACATTTATTTATTGTGAAATTAGATTAACGGGACACTAAAGAATATCCAAAAAATAAATAACAAAAATCATTAATGATTGCTTTAAAATTATATTTTCAACAATTTAAGCCATCATATTGATGCTGGTATGATTTTTGATTCTTCCTCAGTCCAAATTTTTTACTTCACATTTAATTTTACATCTACATTTTAAAGGGGTTTTCAACAGGAAGATTATTTTCTAAAACAAAATAAAACAAAAAATATTGATTTAGATAATTCAAATTGTATTGTATTACGGAGAGAATAATTCGGCGATTATGAATAAAAATGATATCTGGCAAATGTCCATCACTATCATGCTGACAGATGTCGATTCTTTCATCAAAGTTTTCAATCACTTTTTGCAAAATGGTGGTCCAATTTTGTAAATCATATCACGGATTTTGAGTTTTAAGGCTGAAATCGATTCGATTGGATCCGTATAGACTCTTTTCTTAACATAGGCCGACAAAAAATTATCAAATGGTATTAAACCACACGATCTGGCTAGCCACTTAACTGCAGATTGTCCTAAAATTTTGCGATCTGGAGTTGTTATCATCTCGCTATAGCGTGATCCGTTAACCGTTACTGCAGTTCCATTCTTATCTTCGAAAAAAAACGGCCCAATAGCGCCTTCAGAACAGATAGTACTTCATTTAGTGACACGTTGAACATGCAAAGGTTCCAATAATCGCTCCAGGATTTGCACAAGACTAAATGCAGTAATTTTGTTTGTTAGCATACCTTGAGAAGTTAAAATAGGCTTCGTTTCAGCCAGTTGTTCCTGAATGAACTGAGCGAATCTACGGCGATGGGAGATCTATAAACCTTTTAAGGCTTCAAAGTTACATCCTTACGCAAAATTCGCTGTGTGGTGGTTTGGATAAGCCCAATTGTTAATCGGAATTGACAAATTTGGATCTGCTTCAACACATATGGCTGCGATATTTTTATTTAAACGACCAGGTCGATCGCGCATTAGTGTTCGCTCCTATTGTAGCCAGCCTGTGGACTCAAAGTTAACGACCAAGTTCTTAATAGCGATCTCAGAATGACTATTGCCAATTTGGATCTGCTTCAAAACTGTAGCTCACGGTTGCGATATTTTCAGTTGAACGACCAGGTCGAACACGCTTTGCTATTCGCTCATTTTTGAACGAGCCTGTCGACTCAAGTTTAACGATCAGATTCTTAATGCAGGTCTAAGAAGGACAATTAGATTATCCGAAAATATCATGAATTTTACGAAATGCAGCTTTAAAAGAACCACCATTTTCATAGTGGATTTTAATTATTTTAGTGCGTAAATTGAAATTGAATTCATTACAGCACTTGCCAATGCATTTATTATGAAAACGTCAAAAAAACTATTACGTTGTTGGTGCTATCGGAATTTAAACACGAACTTCTTATTGAAAACCCACAACATACTTCCAGTAAGATTATGCAATTTTCAGTTATTTACCAACGTGTTCGTAATATTTAAGGATGATACAAAGTAAAAATAATCAAAATGCGAGAGATTATGCATATATTTTGTAAGAAAACATTTGAGAGTCTCAATAATTTACTCCCATTTTAATTGTTTACATTTACTTGTGTTTCAACACAAGTTAACTCATTTTTTGTACTGTAAAACAAATTTTTATTGATAAGCTAAACGCTAACAGTATAAACATAATATTTCATTTATTTAAACAATTTTACTATAAAAAAAAAATAAAAGAGCACTAGCAAATGGAGAATTCTGTAACATTTTGATTTTGGCTGCTTAGAAATTTTCATATCATTGACTTATCTGAAAATGTGTTGTAATGTTAAAGTTTTAGTGGTATAAACCTGCCAGGATTCACTATTAAAAAATATAACCTTGATACCAACTTCGAAACAACTAAGATAAAGCCGAGTTAAAAGAATGTTGAAGCGGTTGACTTTGTGTGAGCTTTCGCATTTGCAGTATTATGCATTAAATTATACACTAATAGAACTTGTTTAACAATCAACGTAATTTGTCAGACATTATAGGCTCCTAAAGAAAAGTTATAGGAAGTTTTATAAATGTTTTAAATTTGTATTACTTTTTAACAAAAAATAATATCGAAATATTCTCATGTAGTAAACATGGCTAGAAAGTAAATGGCATACTTGCATACTATGTTATAGCGTTATTGTTTACGCGTAAAGTAAAGAACGCAGCTACTGTAAAGTTTACGAACATCTCTTTTGTTAGTTTTTTATTAGTGTACCTCGGCAGGCAAAATATTAAAATTTTATTTTAAGCAGATCACACTAAACAGGGTGATTCAAAATGAGCATTTTCAGTATTTTGCTAAAATGAGAACTTTCCTGGTAAATTTTTGATTTTTAGACATCTGTAACTTTTTTGTTATACAAGATTTTTAAACCAAGAAAACTTTGTTAGCTATAAGTATAAGAAAACTGATTTGTTTTTAATTGATTTTTGATTTTTAGAAATTAATTTTTTTAGAGGTCAAAATTTTCTCTTACTTAATAGAGCATAGCTTCTGAAGCATTGGAACTGTGTCATAGCCCTAAATGTTCCATATACGCATATACCACATTGTATACCCGACACGATCCGACCGTGAGCACCAGAACAATTTTTCTGGCACAAGGTCGAAAATTTTTTGCAAAATGGATTAGAAAATGGAATTAAAATTTTTTTTCTGTTTTGCTATTTTGTAAGCATTTTATTTATTTTTCAAATCGTCTTTATGAGAAACGTTGCGTATTTTTAGAAAGAAGACAAAAATTTTTAGTCAATTTCAAAGTCATGTACAGTTGGTCACAAAAATATTTTGCCTACTTAAAACAACGTAAATTGATATTATTTAGGAGGTCACAAAAGTATTTTGCTTTTTAAATTGATTTGCACTGATTATAAATTAGTTTTTTTTCAAATTGTTAAATTGCTTGGAGCATATTCTTAAATTGGGGTATGATTTGGATTTTGGTCCATTAGGCGAAACAGTGAGAAAAAAATAAGGAAAATTAAGAAAAAAGAAACCAAAAAAAAAAAAACAGATTGAAGAAAAATATTTGGAATAAGTCGTAATCATAGATCAGCCAAAGCAAGGGGAAGGGAACACAAATGATGGAAACACTGCAAGAAGATTTTTTTCAGATTCAGAAGCTGCAGCATTTATCACAGGAGTAGATTTGGAACTAATAAAGAGATTATTTTCCAAGTTGTAGCATGCAGCAGCAAGATCAATGCGAAAAAATTTGGAGAATGCCAAAAAAACAGCTATACTTTACAATGAAAAATATTTTTGGAGATATACGCCATCCACAGTTCGTAAAATTTTGTACCATGGGGAATAAATAATTCAACACAATATGCTACCAATAAGAGATCTATCTGAAGAAGGACAAGAAAAACGAAACAAGGACTATATATTCTTTCGTGAGCATAACCCAAGAAAAATTGCTAGATAATGTACTAATGAAGACTTGATTGTTATTTTATTATGCACATTATGTCCAATATCTAGCAAACATGAAACATGAAACATTTCTAATATCTAGCAAACATGAAAAACTACTTATATTGAACGTAGAAGCTAAACTGCTTCTAGAAAATGAAAATCAAGGCTATTTAGAAGAAATATTTACTACAATTGTTTAATTAATAGTAATTAAAATAAATCCAAACACAAGAGTTATCTGTATGTACTTTTTCCTTTTCAATTGTTTTGTACTTTAATAAAGTATTAATCTATTTACAATAAAAATTTACATATACGAGTGGTGTTTATGTTTATTTTGGACTTAAATACCTCCTTATCTAAAGTAAATTTGAACCAATAAATATAATTTTTATGTTTGCGACTTAATAAGCTAATTTTTAACTCAATTTGTTTCAGGCCAACCTTTGGCCTTCGTACTAAAAATTTCACGTGGGCCAAAGCTTGGCTTTGCTTGAACTAAATTTATATTTTTAATAAGTATACGTTCTAAATGTGAATCAAAATATAAGACTTAAAGCAAACTCTGTGAACAAGTTTTAAAACTTTACTTTCGCACCAAAAACATAGAATGTATTTTTACACCTATCACAACTATTTTTCTAAGCGGTCGATTTTAAATTTTTATGCCTTAAACGAAAGCCTATGATCTCACCGCGTATCAATATTACGAACCGTCCAAAAGTTATATGCTTTTGACCACCCTCTCTTAAAATGGTCCACTGTGTGTCGGCAGCAGAATTTTATGCATTTTTCCACATTATTATGACTGTTGCAAACCATAACATCTCAGAAAGTGTTTTAGATTTATGGAATGGCAAAAGCTATCCTCTGTATCGCGCCGTGAAAGGAGGCAGATGTTTTTATTTTATGCTGATAAAGCGGCACCGATCACTAAGTTGAAAACTTAACCATTGACGAACAATTATTTCCTTTCCCTGGACGCTAACGATTTACACATTACATACCATCAAAACCTGCGAAATATGAAATCATATCACGGTGGATTTGCGATGCCCAAAATTCCTATCCACGGTACGGTCAAATTTATACCGGCCAAGCAGCGTCCGGAAGGCAAACGAACAAAGGGGAGAGTGTGATTCGTTTTACATCCGCACCTGACTGTATAGCCTTAATCAGATGGTGGACAAACCACAATTGTATAATTTGGAACATCAAACATGCGCGCTAAATAGCCGAAGGCATAATTCTAAGCAACATAACCACCTAGTTGCAACTTTAATGATTCCAGGACAGCGCTGCAAACCATCACACCTTGCTAAAGAGTTGGAGACTTTCTAATTCCTGTCCAAAACACATGTCAAGTATGCTCACTGGACTATATCATTCACTTTGCGTGTCATTATCAGTGAAATGATCCTGGCCACCATATTAAACAAACCTGTTATGGGGCCTCGAAACCACAACCACCACGATACTCCCATATAGGGGCAAACTTAAATAATCAACCAGAGAACTATTAAATGTCTAAGGAGACAAATAATGAACTCTGCGAGCTTACTGATTCCCGTGGAAATAAAGTGGAGCTTCCAGTTGTCTCCCTGTCTGACAGTTGCACTGTGTCTAGATAGTGGAATATTCTATAAAGACCATATTTATATGCCCCTGGGGGGACGAACTAAGGGAAACGAGGGAAACGAGAAGTGAAAGAAATATCAAAATAAACCATTAGCTCACGATATATATTCCCGCGGAAATGAGGGCGCACAAGGACAGGCCAATTGGTTCAGCATTATTCGGCTTTAACACAAATGTAACGATGTGCTCTTATGTTCCACGAAAACAATAAAACTGTGACGCTGATTTCGTCAATGCTCTAAAACGGCGCGATAACTGAGGGGCTGAGGGTGAGATGCCTGAAATCGTTAAATTTTATAATATGACCAAGGGTGGCGTTGATAAAATGGACCAATTGTATAGTGGAAATCCTACACAATGGCAGATGAAGCCGTGGCCATTGCAATTATTTTTCAACATATTGGACATAATGGATCTTGCACCGTATATAGTATATGGAAACAACAAAGCTATGCTGCCTGCTATAGCAACCAGGCGTAAACAGTTCCTTCGCCTAATTCGGCGATTTAGTACACGACTTAGTACAGCGAATTAATCATATTTCAATCGAATGGTTAAGAAACAGAACGGCATAGAATATTTCTAATATGTAATTTAATAATTTTCATTTTTCAAATAAACTAATATAATTTAAACACACTATCAAATGGTTTGATGCATTTTATTTTGATATTATCTGGTGTGGTACAAACGTATCGCGGTTGTGTGTTTACGTAGTTGTCGAATTTGAGAGCTCGTAGCTATTAAGCAACTGTTGTATCAAATAAACTTTAAGAGATCAGAAATTGCTTATATTTCCTGCGTTCTAAGTTAATCCGTGTACCCGGGTGTGTGTTCTAGGGTTAATAAAACTGCGGAAAATTCTAATACAGTTATCTGCTGTGAATCCGTCTTGATTCTGAAATAGTGAAGAAAAAGTGTACTAAGCCCGCGAATTAGCTAAAAGCAAAAACAACAAAATGTGACAATTAATTAAGCAGATGAACGAAAAAAAAATAGTATTGATTGAGTACGAATACATTTCATATTGTTAACATATGTGATGTTTAAAGTATACACTATCTAAAGTATATATAATGATGGTAATGATGGATGCTCTGTTTTCTGTAAAAATCAAATTAAAAATTTGGCTAATACATTCAGAAACTGAAATATACATGAGCTCAAATTGAATAACCCAAATCTTTTTTTTTGTTATTAGAATTAGCATAATGTCGGTTAGAATTGCACTATTGTATAGATGGAAATAATTAATAGATCTGAGATATTGTAATAAATTTATTTTCAGTTTTAAATAAATAAAAATTCTGATCACCTTTCAATTTCAAATCTTTTTATTTGTTCAATTATCTGTGCTCAGCTTGAAACAGTTACAGTTAATAAGCTCAACTAGGAGCTAGAACGTGCAGACAAAGATTATTTTTCTTCCCTCAATTTCAGCCGTTTATATTGCGACTGTGAGAAGGTTATTATTAGTCTAGAATTTAATGTATTAATATTATTCATATACAAATGTTGTTATAAATATTATTGTCAATGCGAAAAGTGAAATGTGACCCATCCTAAGTTGCATTTAATTTAGGAATGTTTTCCAAAACAAATGTATCACCTGAAACGCACAACAACAACACAAGCAAAGTCTATTCGCTGCATTTAAACTGAAGGTCGTTTAATCGTCGACAGCACAAAAACAGCGGACATGTATGCGCTGCTAGTGCATTGCATTTTTATTAATTTCATATCTTCTTTGCTTGTTTGTTTCTGATTGTTTGTGGGAACATTCATAATATGTATTAGGGTCGTCCCACTACAATATCTATAAACTGGCTAATGCCTATATAAATTTTGTCCACCATAATGTATTCTGGTACATATTGAAATAAGTTAAAATCAAACAAATCAAAAAGTCTGTCTTTTATAAAACATTTGAATATGAATTTACATTTGTATGACTTTTAATACTATTGTATACATGAACATACTTCATCTTGTAGAACATGTTTTACGAAATGTGCATATAAAAATATTAATTCATTGCTTATAGATTTATGATAATATAATGGCATTGATTCTCATTTGGGATTATCTTCGAAATAATTGGATAATAATTTGATTATTTGAATGTTTTTTGTAAAAATTTGATACTAAATCAATTGAGTTTTAGTGCACGTCCTTTAATTGATATCAAATAGCAAGACACAACGTATACATCATAGTGTTATTCAGTATATTAAAGTTGACTTGTGTGTGTATGCTATAGAATAATAATTCCCTGCAGAGTTTTTAAAAATTGGATAGACATAAAAGTAGATTGATACTATTTATGAACAGAATGCAAAGGTATATGATTGTTAAATTGAAGTTAAGGATTTAGTATAGATATTTCTTATCATATTTTTGTGAACTTATCATTCATAATAATGTGAGTGTTATAAAACTTTATGGTATTTCTTATTTTATCTACATTTTTCCCATACGAGTGATATTTAATTTTAAAATATTAGTAAAATATTGAATTTGTGTCGTTTGGCAAACGTAACACTTTTAATTCCCGTTGAATTTAAAGCCACTTTAGTGCTCATTCGTTTTTTATTTTACATTCCATTGATATATCCCCCTTTTATAACATTATGTTTCCAAATCAATGACTACAGTTGTTATTATAAAAAAATTCTATTGACATAAGCGGAGTGGTTACAGCTTCAAAAGGGTGTTTGGGCAACACAAAGGGTACACATAATATAACTTTTCATCACATAAAATTTAAATAGCAACTCTCAAAATGTATATTTTAAATTGATTGCTATAATAAAGAACGTTAAATTGATTTATTGAGCTTGAGAGGCCATTATAATATCTAGAAACTTATTTGATGGTTTCATTATCATGCATATGACAACAAATATAGAATGGAAAGCTTTGCATTAGATTCATGAACTAGTTGATTATTTTCACAAATTTACTAGGAAATTATTGTAGCTGTTATTTCTTAAAAGCCAAAAATTTTTCGAGGTTTTCTAAATTTGTGAACAAATATTTCAAATCCGTATCCTATGCTTGCAATAACATATTCTTTATGAAAATTACATACTCTTCAATATTTGAAGGAGAATTTGAGATAACATTCCTGTGCTATTTTGTTAAGCCGATTCAGTGGAATTGATTGCAAAAAGTGTTTTTTTTTTTTGCAACCAACAAACATAGGTACATTTATTTCACATTGTAAAATGACTAAAAACGTCCTTGTTCCTTACGTTTATTGTACACGTAATTTTAAGCGAGATAAAAATTTTAAAATCTAAAACTTGCTACTCTTTTGTTTAGCATCGTACATAGGAGGAAAATCATTTTGTAATTTTGAAGTTCCACGGCAAGCGTTATAGAGTATAAACTATTTTACAGAATAGTTTTAAAAATAATATAATTTCAGCTGAATAATTTTAAAATTTTTTGTAGTTTATTTTACCACAATATATATATTAAATATTCAGAGACCGTACATACATTAGTATATCCATTTATGCCTTTCAACTGATGAATTTGGCCGCCACAATTGTATAAAATTGAATTATCCGACACAATGTAAATATTTTCTAAACGTATTCCTTAAATAATTTTTTATCTTCTTTAATTATTATTTACTAGCGTGCCCGTGACTGCTTTGCAAGTCATTTCTTCGACATTTTTTGATCGATTTTGGTTCGCGGTATTGAAAAACAAAGCACGTGAACGTGATACATATAACTGAAAGTGCAAAAAACAGGGATCATTGAAAAGCAACAGGTATGGGGAACTGAAGCCATTTAAAATCAAACGGCAAATCTGGAGGAATCATCATCAACACATCGCCCTTATATTTTTCTTTTAAAATTTTTGCTTCAATCACATTTTTCATGACTTTTTTGACTACTAACATATGTCATTGCATCTGCCAAGTGTGCATACAACGCCATCTACTGGCAATATAGCATTTACAATCATGTTTTTTTATGGGTTCTTGAGTTAAGATAGCGTTGTAAAAAAAATGTATGTGAAAATGAATTTTCTTCATAATTTTTTTTTTTGGGAAATTTTCCAAAATTTTCTTGTGTATTCTTCTTATTTGGCCGGAGACCTGTCCGAATTGGTGCTAATCACCGAAATCGGTCCAGGCATTCTCGAGTTATAAGCGTAGTTACTAACATCACTTTCTTTTATATATATAGATTTAACTACAAAACTAACACAAGTATTTTATTTACTTTTGCGTTTTTGGAAGCACAGCTATTCGCGTATAGCTATTCCTATTAATATATTAGTGAAAAGAGACTCTTTCAAGTTCCCTAGAGAAGCCAATTATTATTCGATACCACAATCATTCTTAAAATTATGTTTTGACGTCTTTGCATATTTGCTGAGGTTGAAACAACCTAAAACGAGTCTGAATTTTCTAGAAAAATTTTTAGTTTGACTAACGGTAAAATGACTGAAAAAGTCTGATAGTAAAGTTTTTAATTTTATCTTAGTCAATTTTACTTCCATTGGATTTTTACAATTTAAGTTCCTTGAGGTTGTTATTTCCTATTTTTTCAATACAATTCTAAGAAACAGTTGTAAGAAAATAATGCTTTAATTGTCTAAAGATAACATACAAAATTTCTGTATTCTAGTATCAGATTTTGATCAGTTGAACGGTCTTGAGCGGGCTTTGTTTTGGTTTTGATTTTATTTCTTGATATGTGTTATGTGTGATCAATATGCATATAGCTATGCTGGCGCTATTCTGTTTTCTAAATAGTTGTCCCACTCAGAATGAAGTATTAGCTTTTATTGACGTGTTGGATATAAGGACAATAGCAGCTATATGATTCCAACTTTGTGTAAGTTTCTCTAGTCCTTCATGTCATGCCAATTATAAATATATTTGGATGTTACGTGAGACTGCATGTAATTACTTTTTCAGTACCCCTCTTCCACACAAAGTTTGCCAGGGAAATTTGGTTTGATATTATGGATTTCTGCTTGGACATTTATGACATATTTTCGTCTCTATTTCAAATATTAGTTTCTACCACTATTTTACTGTTTACTACCAAAACAAAAAATCATAAAATTTGTACACAGTTTAGTAGGAAAAATTACAAAATAAATCAATGGATTGTTATGGAATTTAGATAGGTGATAGGATTAACGTCAGCACCTGCTCATAAGGCATTCATCTAATGGTGGTCTTATTACTGGGTGTATTCAAAGCATTTACCTTCGCCCTAAGATGCATACACGCCTAAATGCATATATGCCTTAGCCGCAATTTTCTAGTTTATGGTAGCAGGGCCCGGTCCTTACTCCTTGCTTAAGCGTTGGAGACTATCCAACTCCTAGTCCTGCTGCATACGCAAGCTAGGACATTGGGTGTTAACTTTTTCTATGTTAACACCTTTTCAAAACTTTGTTCAAAGCCCATATAAACCACAGCCGCCACTTATTACACAAGGGGCCTAACCAATAACCATAACAGGGCCGCAGACCTACGGCAAATGGTTCCCGTGGTACACAGTGTGGTCGGACTACTATTTTCATTATCCGTCTTACTGGTCGGACTTTTAGAGTTTTATGTCTCTTCCAGCTTCGGGTTCATCAAGACTGAGTCCTCCAGGGGAATTGAAATAGTTCAAAATAAATCAAAGCCTTAGGCAAATATTAATCTTTAAATATAACCCTCATTATGGTTAGAATTAATAGACGCCAGTGTTTCCTAAAAAAACTACTGAAGCGTACATTTTAAAAATTGTTCACTAACCAAAATTTGTTATGTAAAATATTTTGTATATCGAAAATTTATCGAAATGCACACACGAAAACACTTTTACCTGTTCTTTGATTTGTGTAGATGGGATAAGAAGTGACAACTACAAAAAATATTATGTCATACAAGGAAATTCAGATCATTACAATACTTTCTATTGTTACCTACAACAATACGACAATAAATATGGTTTATGCAGCGTGCATTACTATTATTAAACATGAAACATATGTAAAATATAAATAATAATTTTTAAATTGAAACCGTCAAAAATCATTTTTTAAACAATTTATAAAATTAAATATACAACGTTGCTAACAGTGACGGTTATATAGAGTTAAACCTGGGAAGATATGTTCAGAATACAAATAATCAAATAATTTTAAATTCTTTTCATTTTATCTTATATTTGCAGCTTTAAAAAACTAAAAATGATCACGTTTTTAGTATCATATATATTTGTAAATTCCAAAAGCCAAAATTTTTTTCTATTTTGCCTTCAAAAAGAAATAATTCCTGCTTAAAAAATATTTCATTTATAATGAATATTTAATTAAATTTATTTAATAGTTTTTATATTTTATGCGAAGACACAAAAATTACACCAATAAAATTTTCCATAACTATTACTTGTGTAGACTTTTATAGAATTATTATAATTTTCTTAATTATATAAATATATTTACTCTTTACATTGTAGACACAAAGTTATTTTCATAAAGTAATGAAATTAAGAACTTGGTAGCGTTTATTTGTATTAATTTCACCAAATACAAAATGGCGTTACTCTACTTATGGATCAAAAGATAAAATATTATACGTTAAAACAAATTCTCTATAGGAATAAACTTTAATTTATTTAATATTTGTATTTATAGATAACTCTTACACATAGCAGGCATAAGGTACCTATTACAATTTTCCAAACAAAGTCACCTACTTACAAATAATGCTACTACTAGCATACCGTATAATTTAAGGTTTTTCTACTTGCTACTATAGTGCAATAAATTTACTTACTATTCTGTGTCTGGCTAACACAGTTAAAAAAAAACCCTTTCAAACCCCCTTTAATTGCTTGTATTTGTTGTTATAGCATCTATAGTAGTGCTCCTGCCTTAAAAATTTCTCGGTTCTAGCTATCGCGATATCAGAGGTAGACAGCTGTGCCCTGTCGGTGTGTTATTTAGAGGGTTATAATCTTGCAATTTTTAAAATCTTTAATTAAAATAACAAGCTATAAGCTGAGTTAATCTAATTAATCGAATAAAGTAAGCATGTGAAAAATGAGCTTTTGATTCAAAATGATGCACTGACTTTTACAGAAAAATAGGTAATTGCAAACAAGAAATTTCAAATGACTTCTATTATATACAAGCCACTTGCAATGATTACATTCCTACATATTAATCGTATACGTATATATTTTAGGTAATTTTATGCCTCATAAACATTACTAGCCAACTCAAATTACAACTGGTGGTGTATAGGAGGACATGTGCATATAATAGACACACACCAATGACTATGCTAATGAAGAGCAGCAAGAACACACGATAAAAGCAAAGTAGAAAACAGAAACAAATTAAGAACATTATTTTCATTACCAGTCTTTAATGTTTAAAAAAAATGCATTTTCTGTCTCATTAAAAGTGTAAAAAAGTGCCGGTCAAGTATAGTTTTACTGAGCACTTTTGCAACTTGACTATGTATATGTCTAGATAGTTACAGGAGGTATTTAATACCACCAGATAGCTGTTTTTAATGTATTAACACTATCTTTTTAAACATCTGCTTCGGCTATTATACGGTCTGTGTTTATGTGGTGTATACTTATATAAATTAAGTAAAACTGCATTAAGATAAAGAAAAAAAAATATCATTATGAAGAGATTGTGTTTAAGGAAGTGTTAGAGTATGACGTATTATGATTTTGTTTAAATCGATACATGAATGTATAGGCAAACTTGAAATTTATTTGAGAATAAAATTTTGCATACACCGAAAAAAGCAAATTTAAAAATCACTAGAAATAAAATAAATAAAAATAGATTTTCAATGACGGTTTTGTTGTTGTTGTTGATTTGGTAATTTCAGTAAATTGGAGAATAATTTAACTAAATTTGACATTTAAATAACTAAAATTGAATTTGTGTAGCAAATTTTGGTAGATACAACTGTTAAAGGCTTCCCCATATTTCACATTGAATATATTATGAGAATGTTGTATGAAATGTAAATTTCTATAAAAGGAAAATTTTTACTATGTTTGAATAATAAGCACAATTCTAGAAAAAACCAAATTTCCCGTTTAAAAAGCGCTTTTTTTAAATTTCTAATTAATTAAAAGAAAAATAATTAAAAGCATATTATTTAACTGAATTTGTTTTATTGCAAAACGCAAGGTTTTAAACGAAATCCTAAAATAATGAAGCATTAAATTAACAAAAGGTTGTTTTTTAAAGGAAACATTTCGGATCGTTTATGTATAAGAAATTTATAGATTTAGTCAAATTCGACAGTTGATAATAATTTATTTTAAAATTTTTGGTCAAATTATGTACTATAATATATATCTTGTTATGCAATTGATTTATTAAGTTTTAAAAGAAAATAATTATCACTAACAAGTAAACGAAATGATCCATTGTGCATTTCTAAGAAATCTTATACACGCAGGAGAACAACAACAATACGCTTAGAAGAAATTCTACTAAATAGGATAAACAACTAACAGAGAACAAAACAAAACGCATAGCGAAGCAGGCATCTGCACTGAATGATAATAAAGAACAACAATATGAGGGAATGTTAATGTAGAAAATTCTTGTATGTGCGAGAACCGCATTACATTATTTACAAGTTTTTCATTAACAATTAGCATTATACAACGATTGTATTCTACAACGCAATTTATAACCAATCAAACATCATGAATCATAATTGTCGGCGAAATATATAAATGAATTTAAATTCAAAAATGTTGATCAACCCATGGTCTGTTGTACTATGGGAGTCCCCAATTGTAGCTTTGAAGATCGCTAATCAGAAACAGATGAAACGTTTAAGCATCACTTCATCCAAATGAAATTCGTTATTATTCCATTCTGCATATCAATTATTTTCGTGATTAATAGGATTAAAGAGTACAAAATCGGAAATAATTGCAATGGTAAATGGTTGACCGATCTTGAGCAAATATTTTATTCTAAATCTTTTCATAACACTAAATGTAGAGCAATTTTAAAATTATATTTCTCAATTCTTTTTTACCCTTTCGGTTTTCCAATTGATAGGATTGAATTAAAATTTAGCCATCTTTCACGATTATGGCCTCGCCGCTTATTATAATTAAGAAAAGCCACTGTCATCAATTTCAGTTTTTACGTATATTCACACTTACCAAACCTACTAGAAATTCAGTAGAAATATTTAATAAATGAAAAATATAAAAAATAGTCTTTTCAAAAACAATTAAGGTCAATTTTAATACAAAGTCAATAACCATAGATAGGCAATTTGGCAGTATATGAAGTCTTTTTTTGTTTTTATTATGTATTCTTAAAAAATAAATAAGAAAAAATATAGATTTTAGTAATTTATTTCAAATGGGATCAAGTTTACTTTCATGATCCAGCATATCGCAAAGGGTTTATTAGAAATCCAATTAATAAAAATCGATAAAGCTAGAGCTGTATCTATATCTCAAAAGTGTCAGTGAGTTTTACTTTACCTTAAACTTTACAGGTGAGGTAAAACACCTAACACTTTTTAAAAATAAGTCGGGTTTTTCGACAACAAGTTTGTTTTTCAATTGTGGCAACACCAACAACATGTAGGTATTGTCATTAAATATTTGACATTAAATATTTGTAGTAGAAGCATTGGCAATTGTTACATTGAATTCAATTTTGCATGTAAATCGCATTAAAATAATTAAGATTCATTATGCAAATGGTAATTCTCTTAACGTTGCATTTCACAAAATTTGTCATATTTTCGGACAACATAATGGTCCTTCTGAGACCGCTATTAAGATCATTAAATTTGAGTTGACACCCTTGACAAAAATGTATGAACACCAACGCGTCTTCGACCAAATCGTCGTTCAACTAAAAACGTCGCAGCCGTGAGCCACAGTGTTGAAGCATATCCAAATTTGTGAATACTTCGACGTTCGTAACAATTGGGGTTATCCAAAATCGAATGGTGAATTTTGCATAAGGATTTGATTTTGAAGCCTAACAAGGTTCAACCGGTACGAGAATTGTAGCCGCTCAGTTCTTTCAGGAACAACAGGCTGGTTTATCTGAATATATAATTTTTTTAGACGAAGCGCATTTTCACTTGTTACAGTACGTAAACAAGCAAAACTGGCGGATTTAAGGAGCCTCTGCATGCTCAACCCGTCACTGTATGGTGCGCTTTGTGGTCTGGAGGTGTGATTGAGGTGTTTTTTTTTTCGATGAGGCTGGAAGTGCGTCAACGGTCAATAGATCATACTATCACGAGATGCTAATAACTCATTTTTGGCCTATTATCGACGACGTGGATATCACTGACATGTGGTTTCTATAGGACGGTGCCACATCAATTTATTGCAAACCAAACTTCGCGATCGCATAATTGCACGACAGTTAAGTGGCCAGCCAGTTCATGTGATATAACACCACTGGGTTATTTTTTGTGGGGCTATGTTAAGGACAGAGTCTATACGGAGCCAATCTAATTGAATTCAACCTTAAATTGGTGATTTGATTCACGAAATAGGACAATGAAAATTCGTATCTAAATTTTTTGTTTTATTTTGTTTTAGAAAACAAACTTCTTGTTGAGAATCTCTTTGTATGAAGTCATGCATGTGCATATTTTTTTTTTTTATTAAATGAGAGGGTATCTAAAAATATAGGTTTTGGTAATTTAATTCCAAAGGGTAGGCTCAAATGGGATAGTTTACATTTTCCTGGTGCCGGATATCGCAAAGGGTTTGTTGAAAAGAGTTTGGTAAAAGCCAATGAATAAAAACTGATAACGCTTAAAGCGAATCTATATCTTAAAAAGTTCCAAACTACCAACACATATTTGAATTTCATTATACTTTAAACTTAACAGTTGACTTTTTAAACATATGTGGAGTCATATTTTACTAATTCCAATATGATTTAAAGAATTTGAACATTTTGTTTAAACAGGTGGTGAAAACATTTTAACAACTACATTAGAGTTTTGAACTCTTTTAAAGAATTTTCGTTTTTTTGAAGAATTCTTACTTATCAGTTTGTGTTTTCTCAAAAAGTATGTTTATTATTTCTGCCAAATTAATTTGTTTACCTTTTTAAACGTAAGTATTATAAAAAGTGTGTATGTAATTTGTATGAATATACACAATTACATTAAAATGAATGAGTGCATTAGAGAATGTATTTACGAAAGCATACCGAACGTGTTAAAATATTATTTTACACAAAACAAATAATTGCTGCAGACAAGAATGAGTTGATGAAAATTTACTACGTTTCACTAAAATTTGAAATGCGCACAGCTTTTCGTGTTTACAAACTTTGCTAAATGGTACTACACAAAGCTACTTGTGTATTTGTATTCAAAACACGCACGGCATACGCTACGGAAATAATTATGCAATTTTTGTCCAGTGAACAATTTTTTTTAAACTTATATAACCAGGATTCATTAATAACAGGATTCATCATTATGTTTAGTTTTTTTCAATGCAAAAAGCAGATGAAGTTTACAAAAATAGATTTCGATACTCATAATTTTGTGATATGTTTTGTACTTATTAATTTTTAAAATGTAAAATTTAAGTTGTATATTATTATAATTGTACGCTATATTGTTATATGTATTAAAACCTTTTTTTATATAAAGACCCATTTTCCATTGTTCAATTAAATTTTTAATCGTATTTGTAATGTTCAAAAGTTTAGCTCTTGGGTTTTAATCAAAAATCTTTGTCCATTATTTAATAGATTTATTTATTTATCAATATTTATAACAGAAATTTGCAAATTCATTCATTAAACAATAAATTGAAGTTGCATTGAAAATTTAAATGGTTTTCGTTTACAATTTACACTTAAAAGCAAAAGGATTGTGTAGCATTATCGAACACTTTAAAAGTGGCACAAGTGCAGACCCAAAAAAGAAGACCGCCTCTTTCACCAAATCTTGCATAAAGTACCTCTTGAAATATTTTTTTATGTTGAATAAAATGAATTAAATAATAAATATCAATAAACTCTTGCTCATTAGAATAATTAAATCAACACATAATGCCCTTACTATTCATCATCCCGATTTTAATTCTTAAAGAATCGTACCATTAAACGCCGCTAGAATATTTTCTGTGAGGGTATATAAAGTCGCTAGTGTATGACGATAAACTGGAAAGATTAATCTCTTGGAGGTCTGATGAAAAAAGTCATCGAAAAATAGATAGCCAGAATAAACTACTTCCATGGCGGTCAAACACCAGAACATTAAATTATATTTCGAACAAATGAAATTTCATGTCAATTTAAAAAAAGCAGCTCTGTTTCAAAGGTCTGCACCTCTATAAAAACACTATATTGATTCATTTACAAATTCATCAGTTAATAACTAAATCGTAATGTTTATTATTATATATAAAAGTAAAATAAAACTAAAGGGTGACACATTGAGCATACAAAGTCCTCTCAATATTCCCTCTAGGATTTTCAGAAGCTCAAACGCGCTAACTTTGCTTGGTGACATACCCTGGCAAATGGAAACGGATTTCGTCCGAAAAAATGATTTTTTCATAAAAACCAACCATTGCTAAATGAACGTTCGGCTTCAATTCCTGTACCAGTTAAATCCTTTTAGGCTTCGATGTCAAATACTTAGGCAAAATTTGCCACGTGGTGGTTTGGATAACGTCGATTGTTGAGATCGTCGATGAATTTAAAAATTTGGATGTGATTCGACACTGTGGCCTACGGCTGCGATGTTTTCAGTTGAACGACTCGGTCTGTCGATTCAAATTTAACGACCATATTCTTAATAGCGAACTCGAAGGACTATTACGTTTCCGAAATTATCACGAATTTTACGAAATGTAGTTTTATCAGACCCACCTTTTTTATAGTAGATTTCAATTATTTTAATGCGATTTTCGTGCGAAATTGAACTCATTATATAAATTGCCAATATATTTACTAAGAATACGAGTACGCCAAAAACTTAATGTGAAAACTATCATGTTATTGGTGTTGCCATAATTAAAATACAAAATTCTTGTTAAAAAACTGTTTAACTGTCCTCAATAAATATGGGTACTATAAGAGCATATAACGAAATTTTGCGAATGTATCAAATTTGATACGATTTTATCATAAATATAATTAAAAAGGAAGATATTAAAGCAGACTATAATATATAATATAAGATATGTTATCTAAATACTGTAATTACTTACTGGGATATGTACTTAAGCATTGTACTTACTATAACGTACATTGCAACAAATTTACCTTACCATTGCTATGTTTTATTTTGAAGAACAAGTAACATAACTATTAAAAAGAAACTATAGCTCCTAGTTCTTATATTTCTGTGAATTTAGAGAAATATCTAACAAAGAGTGCGTAGATATGCATACAAGTCATTTAAGAGTGCTAAATTTATAATAAAGTGATATTCTAATTACATTTAAGGTTACATTAACTTATTATTAGCTCAAAAATTTGATTTGCCATGTCGCATGTATGTATTTCGCTATACATATTAATTTCTTGAAAACATATTCTAATTCAAATTGCGACCATTATTAAAATCAGTAAATATTAAGTTATTCAAATTAACTTTTTTAATAATAAAGCTCAATATTTTCTAATGGCATATTCATGATTTTACATGATAATAAAAACAATTTAATACGCTTTTTTGCAAACACAAGAAATACAAAATAAACACATTCGGAATTATAAAGCAAACTTTTCGAGCTAATAAAATCGGAAAAATTAAATTCAGGTTAAATAAAAAAAAATATATCTTTTTTAGTTTTTCGCAGACAAATTCATGCTGAATATTTCGAACATGATGAAGAAATAAGGTCAAAGGTATTTATTTGCTCATAGCTGAAACGACTACAAATTATCTAGGATTAATTTTATTTATGTATATACTATCTCTATAGGTTCTTGTTTTCTTTGTTATAATAAAAACACTTTCCGCATCTATTAGAGAGACATTAACATTCTGACTTCTCATAAATTCATAAAAGATACTTTTTTATCATATATCATTATGTAATCTTCAATCGATAATACTATTGTTACATTTGTACCTCTTTTAAACGTTTATTGCAAAATAAATAACACCAAATTTTAGAGTTTTTAAATTAGTTACAGCTTATTTACTTTAACTACACACTAACAAACAATTTACTTGAGGTGCACGTTTTTACTTCACAAGGTTTATTTTTCAACAACCGCCTTTTATATTTGTCCGTTAAAAGTCTAAAATAATTACGAATCTTCTACTCCCTTTGTATCACATTTTGTTACTGTTATGTTATTCATTCAATGTATAGGCGCCTGCATGGCTACGTGTATTTTTGTTTTAGTTTTTATGCTGATAAACTCTCCTGGAATTTATTTTCTTGTGTACATAAGTTTTCTTAAAAAACTACGCAGTTAGTAAACAGCATATCTAATTGTTGTTGTTTTGCGTGTATAAAATTGTTACGCAGTTTGTAGCTAGAAATTTGTTGTTCTCTTGTGTGCATAAGTTTTCTTAGTGAACAGCATACCCAGTAGTTTACTTTATTACTTAATTATTTTCTTTTAAAACTCAAACAAGATACATCCGTAACAATATATTCGTTTTGGGTAACATAAGCTTTGCGTTTATACCCTATTTTTGTGCCATTCTGCAGTTTGAGGAAAAATTGAGATATCCATGTTACATTTATTAGACTTCCAACTACTCAATAAGAGCCGAAGATGAGATCTTTAACATAATCTTATCTTGCTGTTGTAGCAATTGTCTTACCAAACCTCAAGGCACAAAAGTTAAAATACGGAAGAATATTTCTGCAGAGGTGTACAATTTTAAATTGATAGCACATTTTTAACTGGCGGCTATTTTGTTAGCTTTCAAGTGCTTTATGTTAAGTTTACTTTGGCATTTTAACCTGAACAGCGCTTTCAAATTGGTCAAATTCGAACGAAAACCAGATTGCCGATAATCCTGATTTTCATAAACAACAATTTTTTTAACACTGTATCTCACTTCTCGAATGGATATGTCAATAAAGAAAACTGATCATTTTCGAGTGTATACTATGACGTTGTTACATCTAGGAAAACTGACTGTTTCTATGCGTTATAGGCTGGTAGGATTATTGGTTCTTACTTCTTGAAAAAAAGGTGCTGGCCACGTTACAGTCAATGGTGACTGCTGTGACAGTTGTGGTTTCATTAAGACAGAGGAACATGTCATACGGCTAGTGCCGCAATTAATTTATTGAAGAAAACATGTGGTTAGCGTACAGTTGCACATTTTGGATTGGTAAATTGGCTAATAGACTATTTTTTGTAAGGACGTGTGAAATTTATGCATATAAGCCCAAAACGATTGAAAACTTGGAGTTTAACATTCGCCACTTTATTACCGATATGCGGCCACAAATTTTGGAAAAAGATTAGACTAGCGTTATGTGCCAGAAGTTACAGCTAAATTATAATGCCAGAAAATTATTTCGAATGAAATAAATTTGATGTGAATTAAAATTCATCTTTGTTTTATTCAATTTCAAAATTCTATAACTTTCTAGAAATCACTCTAGCGTATTAAACCCAGAGTGGAAAATGTTTTCTCTCATTTTTCCACAAACTTCAATTTTGATTAATGATGGTTTATACACTACAATTTGGCGAACTTTTTGATCCTAGAAAAAGAGCTATGTATCTTTAGAAACAATTAGTTTGCATTGTAAAAATAGCATACAAATAGTTGTTTTTCGAATTCAGGAATTATCCATGGCTCCGAAAATTTATACTGTTTTTTACCGCTAAATAATTTGCTAAAAATATTAAAAATACCAAGGGAAATAATTAAAATCTTTCCGACAAAAAAGATAGTCAAATTCCTTCCATTGCGAAAACTTAATGACGAATAATTTAAGTTATCTAACCAAAAGCATTTTCTTGTTCCTTTTAAGTAAATAGATCGGTTGACAGAGAACGAAATGATATATTTAGTAGACGATACAAATTTATCAAAACAACCTGGTTGCACTAAATGAAACAGTAAATTAATTTTTAGACAGGTGAATTCTAAGAAGACAAACTCGAAACGTCACGCATATTTTGGAATTTCTTCTGAATTATTAAATTTTACAATAAATTAATATAAAAACCAGCAAACAGAGATGTATGTTGTATTAACAGATTGATAATATTGTTACGGATGCGTCTTACTTAAGTTGTAAAAGAAAATAATTAAGTTATAAAGTCAACAACTGGTTATGCTGTTTACTAACTGTGTAGCTTATGCACACAAGACAACAACAACTTTGTAGTTACAAACTGCGTCGAAATTTTATACACGCAAAATAACAACAACTAGGTATGCTGCTTGCTTACTGCGTGGTTTAATAAGAAAACTTATGCACGCAAGACAACAACTTTCTAGTTAAAAACTGCATAGAAATTTTATACATGCAAAACAAAAACAATCGCATATGCTGTTTACTAACTGCGTAATTTTCTAAGAAAACTTATGTGCACAAGACAACAACAGCCATCTTAAGATAAATCCAAGGAAGAAACTTTATCAGCATAAAAACAAAAACAAAAATACACACAGACCTACATTGTAACAACAAAATATAATATAAAGGGAGTAGAAGTTTTTTAATTTTTCTAGACCTCTAGTGGACAAATATAAAAGTCAGGGTCTGAGTGGATAATTATTTAGTTGAAACATAAACCTCGTGAAGTAAAGACTTGCATCTTTAGTAGTTTGTTCTGCAGTATTAACGACGTACAAATTTTACTTTGTATGTAGTTAAAGTAAATGAACTTGTAATTAATTTAAAAACTCTAAAATCTGGTTTTATTTATTTTGCAATAAGGAACTCAGCAACAACAAAACATTTATAAAAGGTAAAAACGTAACAATATAACCATTATTTAAATTTTTTACCTAAACGTAAAGAAGTATTCCAGATCCCTCAAATAAACTATAAACAAAATTCAGTATGCAAAACTTTTTACAGACATTTTTTTTTAAAGAGAAGTAGCACTCAGGCAGCAACAATGCCTATTTATTCAAGTACCGTGCTACATTCTTTAGGAAAGGGATAGAGAATATATGAAACAGGTGGTAAAAGTAGAAGGATAGTCGGAAATTAACTGCCGTATATAAGACAGCACAGCGACCAGTGACTATGCCTTCATCGCTGAGCAGCCCCACCCACAGTCAATTTTTATTTTTGTAGTGAAAATAAAACCAAGGGGTTCGTTGGGAATCGAACCCACAACCCCCATATTTACAAGCTAGTACACTACCTACTAACCTACAGGGACATATTTGATAACAGTTAAAAATGTTTTATTTCTGCTATTATTATTTGAAATAAGAGTCTTAAAATATTCCGCGTTGTGGGTCAGTGATTTGTGGGAACTATTTAAAAAGTTTACGTTTTTTATTTAATGAATGTTAAAAAACAAAATAAGTGTATTTAAAATAATGACACACAGTGTTTCGAAGTATTTCTGATGATGGCGACGAGTGTGTTAAGAATAAACTCTGTTTGTTTATTAAGAATTTGTGTGAAATATTCACATTTGTACAAGAATTTTATGTACTAATTAGACCGCATTAGTTTCATGTTTGTTATTTCTTAAGCAGTCATTAACATTATTTATACAATGTTCCATTGAAGAAAAAAATGGCAAAGTGTACATATACGCAACTTGAATATTTGTTATTTTTGCCACGCAATTAAAAAGTTTGTATCCATCGAAAAGAGAAAATTCAGTTTTATTGCAAGTTAATGTAAATTTAATTTAGCTTATATACTTTATTTCATTCAAGATTAATATTTTTATAGGTATTTTTAACTTTATTTATTATTAATTTTCTTAGCGTTATCTTTTATGTAATAAGTTTAATTAACTGCAATATATTTGAGTGTTTGAGTATAAAAATTATTAAAGGATAATCTACAAAACGAAAACTCTTTGCAATAGAGCTTATAGAAAGAAATTATAAAAAAGTTAAACAATGGACTGAAGAAGCTACACGGAAAGGGGCTAAGTACTCTTAATATTAAATATTTGGCAACATTTTATTAAGTAATTATGACTTTGGCTTTCGTAAAGAACGCGTTTTCTAAAAGATCTTGAATTGAAAAATTTTTTCAATTAATATCGAATTGCAATTTACCTCAAATATTATGAGCACATTGGCCTACTCTTGCGACTTCAAATAATATTAATAATATTTATCATATATTATTATTACAGTTTAATCTGAACACGAAAACTAGAGAGTTGTAACGTGGCACACATAGCGTCAAAATTAAATTTATACGATTGAGTCAATGGAAACTATAGTTTATCATTCCGATGCGGAGTATCGTTTACAGTTAATAATACGCTAATATCTTTTTCAAAGATAATGCGTTCAATTAAGCTTTTCGTCAAACCAATTCCCAAAACTTTAAGGAATTGTAGACAAGTTTGACTTTCTCCACAACAAAATGTTGCGTTTTCAAATACATGCTGTATTTGTGTTTAGTGAAACAATCTAAATAGTAACAAAATCGTGTGCAGCGCTATTATAAATATTCTAGAAGGCCTATCTGTAGTGCTGTGTGCAAAAAGATTTTCAGTTTATTACTTCCTTGTAAGTGCTTCACACAACCATTTAAAGCAGTTTTATTCAGAATAATCAACATATTGAAAATAACAAATGATCCGTAACAAGATAGCATTTAATTATAGTCTATGGATCATATTACTAGCTGTACTAGTTACCTGTAATAAATGTGTTTTCAATATTAGGACCACTGCCAACGATCCGTAGGCTTAAAACATAGCCTGCGATGACTTTCATATAGGCCAAGTCTGTCTGTGAATTCATCATCCGTTAAGTGCACTATTCAATCTCTTCAATTTTATGAAATTCAAACATTGTGAGATTTTGTTTAGCAACATAACTTTCCTCAAATAACCAACAACAGCTCTGGTCCACAAAACGCAATAGTAATAAAACACGTTTTCCCAATATAAATTTTATTCAAGATTCGAGTGACATTGTTTAGAGATTTATGTTTTCAGTTTCATTATTTTGATTTATCCATTTGACCACTAGGTTACGGGCTAGACCACACTAAATGGTCTAGCTCGTAACGTTCGTTTGACAAACAGATACATAGTATCAGTGATGTAAAGAGCAATACCAATTTATTTGTAAAATACGTCTCTTTCAAAAATGTTTCGTCAGTTAAAATACTAATTCTGCATTTCATGGGCACAGCAATGCAATTCGGTAAAATGCTCTTTGCATAATTTACTACTATCGACGTATTTATAGATGGGATATTAAAACAACATTTACAGCCGACAATGTATACCATAGTGACACCTATTTCCATAAGTAATATCCACAAGTTTATTTACAAATAAATCAAATATCAGCTTTAAAGTTTTCAGCTATTCTTTGGTTTTTTTGTTTTTGAGCTATTGGTTAATATAAATTAATTAATTTAATGCTGCTATCATACAACCTCCTTAAGAGCTGACTATGAAGATGTTAGTTAACGAGTTGTTAATCACTGCTCTTCTAATACAGAAACATTACAAACAATAAAAAACCGTAGTGATTGTCTAATGGATAGCTAGACTATTTTTAAAAATATTTTGTCGATACATTTCCAAATAATATATATCCCTAAACAATATAAATGTAAATTATGTGTCATATTAATTAAAATTATAAGTAGCATGTATTTTCAATTTCCAATACTTTACCTTGTTTAGTTATTTATCTCTGCTATGAAATTCTCAATAACTTAATTAAATAACAAAAATCATTCTATTTAATTAATTTTACGTTAAATAAAACACATATATACGTTTAAGAAAATACACATATACATATATGTATTCTATATAATTTCAAAACACTGAAATAGCATTTCAATATTGCAATTTTGTCCATATGAACATTAAATGTTTAATAGGAAAAACTCTGAAAATATGTAAAAATAAGCACCTTTGAACTACATTGCTACAAAATATGTAATGTGTGGAAAAGCATTTAATATTTTTTGTTTTCTCCGCTAATACGTATTTCGCCAAGAACGATACATTATGGTTAAAGCAGCACTTGCTTAAATGCCAGAGGTTATTCGTTGAAGAACATAATTATTAGGGTTATGATGTACTCATGAAAATTCTGCAAAAAACCGAATAAAATGCACAGCTTTTTAAGTGCGATTTACCACAATATGAAATGAAATAAGTTGCAACAAATATAATGGGTAATTTTTCAACCGTTTGGATTTTGAAAGTGAAAAAATAAGACAGAAAATTTGTCAAAATGACTGAAATTTGTTTATGAGTCGATAAATACTTTTCAAAAATTATGTCGTCAAGCCGTGCCATAATGAGATAATTGTTTATCATTTTGTCCAGTGTCTCACCAATGGCAACTGTAATGCTATCTTGCTTCACTAAAATTGTGGTTAACACGACTGTCTATACGAGATAGTTCACGTATTTGAAGTTGACATCAAATCGAATGATCTTGACAGCCAATGGAGTGGTTCAAAAATGAAGTTAATTATTCACAATATATTCATGAATTGTGATTCATGAATTGTGTGCTGTATGGCGTGTTTTCCTTCCGTTTTCATTGCTTGTTGCAAACTTGAACAATGTTTGGTCTCTTCTTTCGAATACCAAGTCGAATGTCAGGTCAGTGGACACTAAGTTCAGAAAGGAACCATGATGCGAAATGTCATCACAACAGCTTGACTAGTTTGTGTGGTGTATCTTATAAGAAGACCATAAAATGGACATAATTTACAAAGCACATTTCACATACATTAAAAATGTTCATAATTAATACTAAATGATTTGTCAACATTATTCGTCCGCAAGTGAATTGGAAAATCATACTGAAAAACGTCATCAATATTTTTGTAAACAGAAGATTTTCCTTAACCAAATAACAAAAAAATCACCTGATATGAAAATGTATGTACACATATTTGTTATTTTAATACTTTGCATTTTTAAGCTAGTTGCCTAAGTGCATACTTATATACATGCAGAGAAATATTACAATTGAGGTAACCATAATCTTAAAGTTACATATGCATTTATTACAGTTGTATTAAAATATTTTAAAGTAATGAAAATATTTTTATAATTTGAATTATCAAACAGAAAGAGAACTGCAGTAAAACAAACTCATGTTGCGGTTAAACATTTATTTAATGGTGGTTAAATAAAATCATTACATGATTAAATTACATAAGCATAAGGTGATTAAAAACTTCAATTACATTTTGATAATTTGCTTTGAATGCATTAGTACTGTATTTTTAAAAAATTGTGCATTTCAAAACGATGTATTTTGAAGAAATTAATAAAGTTTCTCTAAACATACTACGTAATATTTGTTCTAAAATTGTTTGAATGCTTTTTATTAACACTATGAATAGTAAAATATTTTAGTAGCACAATTAGACTACTATCGGGTTGTTCAACAAAAAGTTTGTTTTCTAATTGTGGCAACACATACAATAAAATAGTTTTGACATTTAATTTTTTGACGCATTCATAGTATATGCTTTGGCAATTGTTAAAATGAATTCAATTTTGCACGAAAATCGCATTAAAATAATTAATATCCACTATTAATATTGTGGTTCTGCTAAAGTTATATTTCGTAAAATACGTCATATTCGCTATTACGATTTGAGCGTTAATTTTGAGACAGGGTCGACACAAAATGTGCGAACACCAACGCGTGTTCGACCGAGTCGTTCAACTGAAACCATCGCAGTCGTGGGCAAGGTTCTCAACAATTGGGGATATCCAAAACCACCGCATGACGAATTTTGCGTAAGTATTTGACTTCGAAGCCTAACAAGGTTCAACTGGTGTAAGAATGGAAGCCATTCATATCACCGTAGATTCGCGCAATTCATTCAGGAACAACCGGCTGGTTTATCTGAAAAATCCATTTTCTCAGACGAAGCTCATTTTTACTTGTCAGGGTATGTCAAAAAACAAAATGGCCGCATTTAGGCTTCTGGAAATGTTAGAGCGATTTAGAAAACCCATGCATTCTTAGCGTGTCACTCTATGATGCGCTATGTGGTCTGGAGGCGTGATTGAACGTTTTTTTTAGAAGATAAGGCTTAAAAAGCGAAAACGCTCAATGAATCAAGCTTGGGCGAGATGCTAACAACTCAGTTTTAGCCTTTAACTGATGATGAGTGTCACATGTCACACAGCCAATGAAACGATCAATTTATTTAAAACCAAGTTTCGCTATCACATAATTTCAAAAAAATTAACAGTTAAGTGGCCAACCAGATCGTGTGGTTTAACATCACTGGTTTTTTTTTGTGGGACTGTGTTACAGAGCCTACACGGAGCCAATAAAATTAATTTCAGCCTTAAACCTTAAAATCCGTAATGTGATTAACAAAATAGGCACGCCATTTTGCCAAAAAGTTGTTCAAAACTTTGATGAAAGAATAGACATCTGTATGCGTGGTCGTGGTGAATATTCGCCATATATTATTTTTCATCCGTAATGCTAATACAATAAAAATTTTAATCATCTTAATCTGAAACTTTTGCTTTATTTTGGTTTAGAGAAAAAACTTCGAAACTTTAGAGAAATTTATGTTAAAAATTCCAATTATGTTTGATTTTTATGTGTGGCAACCATTTAGTTCTGAATACTGGTTAAATTAATATAATTAAAGCAAAAATTATTTATTTTAAAGCAGTAATATCTTACGGCAGAGATCATAATATTGTTCTCTTGGCAAAATGTTCACTGTGTGTACAAATGTAATTGCAATTACAAGTTCTTTTCCTTCCCGACTTCGTATTCAGCAACTTAATATAAAAGCAGTAATTCTATCATCATTTTAAGGAAAGTAGCTTTGGCCCCGTATAGTATTACTGGCACATATTGCAGTAAGGTGTCAAATTTAATACTAGATATCTAAAAAAATATCTTTTTATTGTGAAATATATGCTTAATTAAAATTTGTGTATACCGGCATGAATGTACTTATCTATGTATAGTATGAGGATGATAATAAAATCTAAGTTATTATGCTAGATAGCAGATATATTTCTACCTTAACACTTCTGTCATACATATGCATAAATATGAGAACTTTCATTATGGAATACAGCTTAAGTTGCGTTATCATAGCCAGCCATACACTCAAATTAACACATACACACACACCAGAAATACAAATTCTATGTTAAATTGTACAGCACTCAAAACACAATTATAGTTTAAAATTACTAGAGTGTTGGCATAACTTTAATATGAGCGGTTTAGCTAAGCCACTGGTAAAAAAACATAGAAACTCACAACCTTGTAATTATTTCTGCTTAGACAGCATCCCATTTATACTCTAAATTTAAATGTTAATCCACAAACATTTTTAATAGAATCTGTATTGGTAAAATTTATTGAATATTTAAAAAAAAGTTAAATTTAGCATATGTTATCAGCAGCACTAGTTTAACTAACATTGCTATCATTAATAATAGTTTAAGCTTATTATTCTAATTCCTTAAAAAGAAATCAAAATTAAAACGAGACTTGCATAATGTATGTTCAGACATGAATTTTAATTCATCTCTTTACTATTGACATCTCAAATTTTCTTAGCTTCACCAACTTTGAAAGTTAATCATCTTACAAATAATAACAAAAAATAGGCAGACATGACTAATATTTTGCATTTGTAATTTTTTAACATAACGTAGAATGATTTAACTTCGCATATCTTGCAGAAAACTAACAACGTCAATGCATTAAAAAAGTTTTTTATTGTTCTTTTCGCTCTACCTAAAATTTGCCATAGAAGCAAACTATTATGGAGCACTTCATTTAATTAATTTTAGCTATTACATATTCAGTTAACTTATTGCATTACGAACAAATTTTGAAAATTATCAACGTACTTATGCAAAATACAATAGTATTGGGGTTTGATTTGAAATTTTCTAATTGCCATTAACTTTATTCGAACATCAATAATGTCTAGTAATATTTAATGCAACAAATATGTTTACAGGCTGGATTGATACATATGCAGTTTGTTAATTATAAATGAGACTGATTATTTAAATTCCCAAGACTTACCACCAGTAATGACACGTTCCAGAAAATGGGGGTCATTTTCAACGCAACGCAAAAAATCAAGGAATCTTCTCTTCCTGACGTCCTTTTGGTCTTGCGAAAGGTTTTTTTGAACCATTTTGGCACAGATTTTTCCCATTCCCAATTCATTGATCATTGAACAATGATGATTTAACTCTTCCCATATATTTCTGCCTGCCAACCGATGATATGAATGCACAAGATGTCGGATTATGTCGATATTTTCAAGGGTTATTGTAGATGAACCCCTTCGGCTTTGTGGTTCACCTTCAATTAATTCTCTTCCTTCTGAAGCCACCAAAAACCTGGGCTCTTGTTAAAACACTATTTACGTAGGTCTGATGAAGCTTAGCAACAGTTTTCGTTCTACTATGCCCAAGCCTCAAATAAAACCTGATAGCACACCGTTGTTCAAAACTGATGTCACTTATTTTTATAACACAAGACAAATAACTGTTTCACAGCTGATAACCAAATAACTCCAGCGATATCAAAATAGAACTGACGGCAAATCTCATGTTCATCTGCCAACGTCTACAGTGTTGCCACATTGAACCAGTCTCATTACTTAATTTGCAGACCTCGTATGATTGTGAATAAAATTCATCCAACTAGTTAAAAACTTTAATAGATATAACAACATAAATAGTCATTTTAGAAGCTAAAAACAATATTTACTGTTAAATTCAAAAAGAAACTGCAAATACCTTAAGAAAAGCAATAAGCAATACGCTTAAATATACACCTAAACTTCATTTAGTATTTAAGTATGTAAAATTAATGCTGAAGTTATACTATTATTAATAAAGAACTTTTATTTTCTATCCGATTTTGATTCCTTATAACAAACCGATTTTTGTACCTAATTAACAAAACAGCGATTTTTGCTTCTATTTATTATACTAAAGTTCTAGTGAAATCATAAAAATGTTCATGATAATTTAGGTTCAAACTGTTGTAACCCAATTATTTTTTGCTAGATATGTTAACAAATAATCTTTCGACACATCAAAGAAATAGTGATGAATTGATAAAAAAATAATTCAGTAGACTTTAAACGCCCAGCCTAACTGTACTGAATGTTCGGATGGATGTAGTACAGAAGTAGTCGAGTTTAAATTTTAAATATTATATTTCTCAGATTTATAAAAAAATAAAATCGTTGCCATTTTTAGAAATTATTTTACATTTGTTCTCCTATGGAATTTCTCAAATTCTTCCTCTTGCATTTCAAATCAGATTTGGAATATTTAATTAAAAAAGCTTTTCTAGATCGAAATACAATTTTTTTAATTAATTATATTTGTAGCTATTTTATTTATTAATTTAATTTTTAAAGTACGTTTCATTAAATCTTTAATATAGAAATGATATTTTAATAATTTTAATAAGTTGTTGTCTAAATATAGCAATACTGGCGGTCAATCATCGCAAAAACAAATTTTAAGGATTTTGGCTCCGCCACAAGTAAAATTGTTTATAGCGGTAAGAGAGAAAATAAATTTTTTCACTTTCAAGCCCAATATATTAAAAAAACCTAACGACAGAATTAAAAAATTTTACAATCCAGTTTTAAAGGGAATTCAGTAATAGTTTTAATTATGCAAGGTATGCTAGTTTACAGCATCGTGGAGCTAACTCTCTAAATAGTATAGCACTTAGGATTTTATTGCGTTGCAACTATACCGTTTCTAAAACTGTGTCATTTCAATACACTCAAGCAAACCATTTTGAAACATTCTAAGTTTTAATTAGCCTTTCAAACAATATTCAACTTATTTTAATAGAATCAGCCTCAGGCTCGAGTGATGCTTTAAAAAGAATAACAAAAATGCCTTATTTAATAGACGAAATAAAAAATTACTTTACAGGATACCCCACCTTTTGTTAATATAAACATTCTTAAACAAAAACTCGTAAAGGAGCAGAATTCAATAATAATTTTAATTTATATTTTGCAACAGTTTTATCTGAAAAACCAAAACAAAGAAAAATAAAATACAAAAAAAAAAAAGAATATTGGTAAAAATAAGCATTAAATAAGCATGAATTTGCTTAACCTGACGACAAAAGCTAATGAAATATTTAAATTAGTAAAAGTATTTAAGTTTAAAAATCTTGAGTAACTTTTAATCAAAAATTTTGTATAATTTTAATAAAAATTATTGTCACATTTTTAATAAAAAGAGTTCTTAAAACCTAACTAGGTATACACATTAAAATTAAAAATAGTAATATGGTTTAGTTATACGTTAGTTAGATGAGAATTCAAGCCAGTAAAGTTAAAACACTTCTTTCAAGGTCCTCTAATTTACATCAAAGAGGCTGTTAATTTTCAGACTGAACTTCACTTCACTATATCTGTTCGTATCGACTGCTTCCTAAAGTATCTTTCACATACCATGCAATACCAAATGCGAATTTAAATTTTTATAATAGACTGCATTTCAAATAAGAACTGAAAATTAGGGACATACCCCTGACGACATCTTATACCAACGCGTTTTCGACCAGGTGGTTCAACTGAAAACAGCGTAGCCGCGTGCCACATTGTCAAAGCAAATCCAAATTTGTTAATTCCTCGACGTTCTCAATAATTGGGCTTATTCAAAACCACTACGTAGCGAAGGATTTGAGGTTGAAGCCTTCCAAGGATCAACTGGTGGAGGAATTGTAGCCGATTGGCCATTCACATTGCCAAAGATTCTCTTAATTCATTCAGAAGAACTAGCTGGTTTTTCTGGAGAAATAATTTTTTCAGACGAAGCCCATTTTCACTTATATTCAGGGGATACGTTACTGAACGATTACTACAAACTCTTTTCATGCTCAGCGTAACACTGTATGGTGTAATATGTGGTCTGGAGGCGTAATTCACGACAATCAGCAGTTAAGTGGCTAGCCAGATCGTGTTATTTAATTCCACTTGATTATTTTTTGTGGGACTATGTTAACGATAGAGTCTATACAGAACTAATCGAATCGATTTCAGCCTTAAATCTCAAAATCCGTGATGTGAGGTGTGACTGGCATTTTGCCAAAAAGTGATTAAAAACTTTGATAAAAGTATCGACATTGCCGAACTTTTCTCTTCATAATAAAATACAAGTTTGAATCATTTTAATCTAAATTTTTTATTTTATTTTGTTTTAGAAAAGAAACTTCTTGTTGAAAAACTCTTTATATTTGGGATCAATTAATAATGGTATAAATAACATAATTCACTTGCTATGGCCAATTATATTAAATTTTGTGCAAATTATTTTTTTATATAAAAAAAAACACAGAATATTTTCCAATAGATGACAAAATTGTAAGCAAATGTTGCTCAACTTTTATAATACACCATTAGCTGCTGTTCAATGTGTAGTCAGTTTTTATTAGGCCATAAACGCCAGAAGTAAAATTTAATTTATGTAAGCTGATGTTTTTCAATGGTTTTCAAAAATCAAATGTTATAAATTTTCATCCGCCCACTTTAGTTGTGTTTAGTAGCTAAATGTTATGTACTAACGAACATTTAAAAATAGATGTCCATTATGAAATATTGTAATAATACTCCAAAATTATATGGAAAATAACAGACAATATTTTTCCAGTTGCTGATTACAATGAGTTGCTAAACCAAAATGTGGTCTTTGATATAAAAGCTCATAAAGTACACTTATGAGCGGAGATTAATGACCAACTGGACCACCTAAAAGTTGTTAAAACTTTTGAAATATTTTGCAAACATTTACTATAAAATACACTGAAAAAAACTAATACTTTTAAGTTATATCTTTTAGCAAATCAGTTGGCAGTGGTAGCTGTGTCAAACAGTTGAGAGAAATCAGCAGCGGGCTTGCTAGACACTAAAGTTAAATTTTCAAGTTGTATGATTGTGAGCGTATTTGACGACTTCGTACTCTTTATTTATATATTTTTTTTTCTAACAACTTTATCTCTTACATTCACCGATTGTTAGGAGCGTCAAAGCAAATAGTAACTAATAAAAGTAAGAGCACTTAAACTTAAATTGTTTCCCTTCAAAATCAACAAATTTTTTTACCTGTATATTGAAATCTCGAAAATAAACATGAAAAACAAGTGCGTTTGGCACATAATTTTAAAGGTATTTGTCTAGTAAAATATTGATTTAACATGCAAATATGGAATTTGTAGTCAGCAATTAGCAGGCTAAAATCCTCAAAGCTATAAACTATGCAAATTGAGATGAAAATTTTGTAAAAACTTTATTTATTAGACATAAATAGCATAAGATGTATTTTACTCTACTTGCTAACTTGTATCTATGATTTTCATGTTCTATAATGTTGTGACATTATTAAACTGAAAAATAAATATATTTATTTTTGAAAAGGATACAATTTCTAAAATCTATTTTAGTTGTCTATTTAACAACAAATAGAAATTGATTTCCATTTAAGTTAAACACATTTTTATTTTTCAACTGACATTTGCTCTTAAAATACCTTTTTCTTAGCTAAGTAATAAAATAAAGAGAAAAATGTAATAAAAATTTGCGAAAGCTAAAACTTGTTAAAACTTTATTCCTGCACAAATATTGACATTTTTATTATTTGACATTTAGTTCGACAGAGGTGCGTGTGCTTGAGAAAAAAATCATAAAGAGAAGTGGTGAGTAATGAAAAAAAAAGAAAGAAAAAAGTTAAATTAAACTTTTCACATTTCAGTTGAAACGATAAAAGTTTTATAATTCTTACCTTGACTTTATTAAATTTGTTAACAACATCAGCCTCATAACATGTAACAGAAAAAAAATTTGTTTTTAAATTTGGAAAGTTATATTTCGCATTGGGCTCTTTTACTGTACATACATTCATATTCATATATTTATATCTATATCTATATGTATGCCACCATTTGTGGAAAATTTTTAGCTAGAAGCCATTTCTTCGTTACTTCCTTGGAGTTAGAACCTAATTTTAGAAAAAAAAAATATAAAAATTTCTTGTAAAAGAAAACAAAAACTTCAAAAACAAAGACTTTAAAGCACATGGGGAGAGGGTCATCGCAAATGAAATAACATTATAATACACATTTTCCCTAAATTCAATTATTTATCTATACACCTGTAAGTTGGTAACACTTTTTTAACTGGCGGCCATTTTCTCATCTCTCAAGTGATATATTAAGAGCTTGGTTTGGCATTTCAACATGAATGGTGACGCGTGAAAAACGCTACCAAATTGTACAAATTTGTTTTCAGAATCATGGTTCTGCTCGAGATACCTATCGCATACTAGTCCTTATTACGATCAACACTTTTGTTTAAATTAATACGTCGATAAAAAAAAACTGTAATATTTGGTGTAATTACAATTCTCAAGTGTATATTGAGATATTGTTGTTACCAGATAAACTGTTGTGTGCTTTATGAGCTGGTGGAATCATCAATCAATCCGTACTTCTTCACAAACAATGCTGGTTGGTAAAACGTTACAACGATGGAAAATTGTACCTCCAGGTAAGACTACGTTTGAAGTTATATTTCAGTTATAGTGTCAGAGGATTGTCTTTCAAAAAAGTAAATTTCGTGTAATTTGCAAAAATTTATTTGTGTCTTATTCCACTGCAAAGTTCTATGCGCCACACAAATCAGTATCCATTAAACTGCATCACAGTTTCTTAAATATTTAACTTAATACTTGTTATACGATTTTTTATAGTGACCAGCACTCAGGGGATGACCCCTACATATGCAATGCATTGTGCCAGAATTAGGAAATTAGGTTGTAGGAAGGAAACATGAGGGCGTAGTGTTTGTGAACATTCGATTTCAAGTTTCCTACATTAAACGTGACACGAAAGACTTCTGGAAAAAGTTTATTCCACATACGGACTGTTCTGCTAAAAACGAATTTTCCATGTATGCGTAGTGAGATTCACGGGAAAACCAATCACAAATGAATACGCTCTCAAGGAAAATCGAGTAAAACGTGAAAACGTTTACTCTAATAACGATAAAACAGTGAAATACATCCCATATAGCGTCGATGCTCTAGAGAATGAATAGAGTTGCATACCCCATTGAGCCTCTTGGCCCTCTCTTGTACAGACGGATACAGGTAGTATAAATATTACGAAGGTAGGATAGACTAAAGTATCTCTTTCACCGTTTTGGAAAACCAGAGCACTTGAAAGCTTCTTTAGTAACCTGAAAAATGTACTTAGTCCACCGAACGTCACGCAGAATTTTGATGCCAAGGACATCAAAGGCTTCCGATTTCTTAATACTTATATCAACCAAAGTAACAGGTGCAGCACCTTTTTCCAACACATGTCTATGCGTAGGCATGCAACATTGAGTCTTAAGTGCATTAAAGTCGACTTTATTCACACAAACCCCTTCCGAGAATTTTGCGAGATCGCGATTAAGCCTATCTTTCGTGCTCCGCATTTTCGAAGACACCTTCAACTGGTTTAGTCTATTACTATATGAAAACGAATGGCGCTGTCACTTGCGAAAGAGTATATAGGGTTGAAATCTGGTAGTAGAAAGAACGGTGCCTAATTCAGGGGGTATCCTTGAACTCGTCTGAGGAAATCCCATCTATAGGAACTCGTATAGTGCGATTCCTAAGAAAACTCAATATAAATCTGAACAAATTATTACCTTCACTAAAAACAACAAATTTAAGCATAAGTGCATCTAGCTACACTCTATCGAATGTCTTAGAAATATCTATGGCCACCACCTCACTTTCTTAGAAATGATGTATGGAGTTGCACCTTTGTTACGACAGAAAAACCAACAAGCCCCTCACGAAAGTCATACTTCCGGTTGCTAAATAAGCTGCTGAAGTACAAGTACCTCACAAGATGAAAATTAACCATACTTTCCATATCTTTAGGAAGTGCAATTCCAATTGGGCTGTCATTTTCAGGATTGTTAGCTTCATCCGTTTTAGGAATCACCTTTGTATTAGCAACCTTCCAACTCTTTGGAAACTTGCCGGTATGAGACAACATCCAGAAAAGGGCTGCTCGCGGACGGGCTAGCATCGAAGAGCACTATTTCATGGCCAATGCTGCCCCAGGAGATTTATATATGTTGAAATCAGCTAAAAGCTTTTTAACCACCCGAGCTCGAATTAATATCTTCGGCATAGATATCCCCACAAAAAGAAGTATGGAGCAGTCAAATCAGACGACCGTGGAGGCCACTTCAAGAGGCAGTTGTGGCGTTTAAAAGTTTTTAATCATATTGTTACGGATGCGTCTTGCTTAAATTTTAAAAGAAAATAATTGAGTAATAAAATAAACAACTGGGTATGCTATTTACTAACTGCATCGCTTGCTAAGAAAACTTACGCACGCAAGACTACAAAAACTTTCGAGTTACAAACTGCGTAGAAATTTTATACGTAAAATAACAACAATCAGGAATGCTGTTTACTAACAGCGTACTTTTCTAAGAAAACTTTTGCACACAATAACTATCTGGTTTGTTTAGATATTCCCACAAAAAGAAGTCAAATCAGGCTTTTCTTGAAATAACTTGTTGTGGAAAGAGGACTCGCAGTAATTCCATTGTAATCCTGGCTAATTCTCGCAGTCGAACTCATGCGAGATTTACTCGAAGTTACGAAATTTTTTTACTTTTGGGATTCTGTCACTCGTTATCGAATAAGTTGTATCGACATTTCTGATGATGGCAATCGATAGCGAGCTTATGTTCGAATGCAACCGTGCGAGTTTAAATTCGATAGCAAATTTGATGTCGAAATTTTATTTTTAAATAGTTCGTTGGATAAAAAGAAAATGTAAGGTAAATTTTTTATTAATTTATTTTTATTAATTTCTAGGTCAAATACAACAAAAATAAATTTTAGGCAAAAACAAGTTCTTGCTGATTTTATGTCTAAACACAGCAAATTGGCAAAGAAGCGTTCTACCAAATACCTGTCAAGGAAAGGCTACGGCTAATAGACTTAGGGAAACCTTGACCAATAAATTAAATGCCTCTGGTCCACCGTTAAAAGATGTAAAAGCTTGGCGAAAGGTAAATTATTCATTGCTTTCCACATTAACATGCTGCAAATAAAAAAGTTTATATTTTTCAGTAGGTTTATGCTGATCAAAAGCAAATGGTTAAGAAAAAGCTTTCTTATAATAAATATTCATTAAAAAAATGGAGGAGGTCCTTTCGAAGAAAAACGCTTAATCGCAACTGATGAACAAATTTTGGAAGCAGCAGGCATTGATGTTGCTGTAGCTGGCTTAAAGGAGGTCCGGACATTCGGATCCCAAAACCAGGAACACGAACAAATAAATGACAGCAGCGCAGATCCGTCTCAAGAAACTAAGCAATTAATCACACAATTAATGGATGTAGTTGAGGAAGAAAAAACACTAAAAAGGAAAGTATTAGTTACCTCTCTGTTTTTTGTTCGTAAATAAAAATGTACAATTAGAAATAAGTTCCTTTTTTATTATAATTTTAATGATTTGCAACAATTTCTATAAATAAGAACTTATTTCAAAGATTTTTAAATATATATGTATGTACGTACAATATGTATGTATTTAATTTGAAAACAAAGAATTTTTAATATTGTCTCTTATTTGCTTTCCTATTTTTGTAATTTGTGTATCCGTTTGAGTTTAAAGTTTATAACTGCTTCATCAATATATGTTTGCTGCACATCCTCATAATTTGGTACTTTAAATTTGACGCAGTGAAAAATTGTGCAACTTTTTGAGGAGTATACCTGTTTCTTTTGTCATGACATAAAATTTTCCATCTGGCTTTCAATATGCCTATAGTTCTTTCAACTACACATCTGGCTTTTGCATGAACGTCATTAAGTTTAGACTCCCTCGAGCCTTCTTGAGGACTTCGGTAGGGTGTGAGTAACCATGGTTCGAGGATAACCAGAATCTCCTTGAAATGTGAAATCAATTACATTAATTTTGTTTTCTGTTTGTTCGTTAATTTATTACCTAAAAGCCAAAAATTTCGCAAATTGGTTTTGTATATTTCTTCTAGACGAATTCTTTCTTCAGATACCTTCCAGACGAAAGAGTCATGAGCAGCACCACCGTATTTTGTATTTATTGCCAGAATTCTATACTTCTGATCAGATAAATGCAAATAAATAATTATTGGTTTCTTTACGACAATTATTATTAAGAATACTCACAATCATTGCATTAAGGCTATGGAACCCTTTTCTATTGAAAAACGTCCGCCCATTTGATGGCTTTTGTAAACCAAAATGACTTCCATCTACACAGCCAATGACTAAAAATGGGTAATGGTAATCGTTATAATATGTGTGTATATGTATGTACATAAATAGTTCCCCCCGGGGGCATATTTATGGTCTTTATAGTACGTAATAGCTATCTTGATCTGTGCAACTGGGCGAAAAAGGGAGCCCAGTCCTCTGAAGACAGGCAGGGAGTCAACTGGAAGCTCCACTTATTTTCACGGGGATCAGTGAGCCGCAGAGTTCATTATTTGTCTCTTTAGACATTTAATAGTTCTCTGACTGATCATTGAGGTTGCCCCCTATATGGGAGTAACGTGGTGGTTGTGGTTTCGCGGCCCCATAGCAGTATAATGGTTATTATGGTGGCCAGGATCATCTCACTGATAATGACACGCAAAGTGAATGATCCGGTCCAGTGAGCATGCTAGACATGTGTTCTGGACAGGAGTTGAAAGTCTCCAACTCTTTAGCAAGGTGTGATGGTTTGCAGCCCTGCCCTGGAATCATTAAAGTTGCAACTAGGTGGTTCTGTTGCTTAGAATTATGTCTTCGGCTTCCTAGGACGCATGTATGACGTTCCAAATTATACAATTGTGGTTTTTCCACCATCTGATTAAGGCTACATGGCCAGGTGCGGATGTAAGACGAATCACACTATCTGTACATAAATAGTGCCGACTACAAGGAGGAAGAGTGCCAGGAAGAATGGCGATTTATCTGAGGCCGATGAAGCATCTGCGAGCCAATTAACTATTGAGAGTGAATTCTCATCGGCTGAGGAGGGTGAGGCAGTTGTCGAGGTCGTGAGCGGGAAGAGATATAGGCAGGGTTCGCCTATTGTGTCGGAACAACCCCAACCAATGGACGAAGTGCTGGTGCAGGTGCTGAGCGTAGACAATGGTAAGTCTGGGGATGGGAAGGAGAAGGGGAATAAGATGAGGAAGAAGAAAAGTTCTCGCGTTGCTGTAGGGCCGGTTAGGGGTGAGTGCTTGGATAGGATGAGATCTGTCACGGATAGGCTCAGGGCGGCGGTCTTGACCGAGAGGATGGACCCTTCTTTGGGTAGAAAGGTGCTTGATGTTTCTTTAGAGTACGAGATCATTTTGCTGGAGGTATTGTTGGCGAACGAGAGGCTTAGGGGTAGAATTGAGGCTGGTAGTCTCCCGTCTGCCCCCCGGCTTCTTCCACGGCCCCGGCTGTGGGTGCTTCTGCTGCTTCGGTAGCCGATGCTGTTACTGCAGTGACTCCTAAGCCGGTGGAGACCTGGTCGGTGGTGGTTAGGGGAAACGCGGGTACTACCTCGAAGGAGGTAGTTGACAAGGTAGTTAGGGAAGTTGGTCCCACTTTAGGGTTAAGGGTGCATGCACTCAGGCCGATGCATGATGGGGGCACGGTTCTGCACACCCCCTCTGTTGCTGAGAGGGACAACGTGGTTAGGAACGGGAATTTCGGAGTTGTAGGCTTAGAGGTTTCAGTGAGGAATAAACTGGGTCCTAGGGTTGTTGTCAAGGGTGTCCATGCGGAGATTTTCCCGGCGGAGTTGATGGGTGAAACCTTTGAGCTGAACTTCAAGGGGTTAATGTCCGCTGAGGAGTTCAAGAAGTCCGTCCGAATGATTTCTAAGCCATGGGTGGCTTCGGCTGGTAGTGTTGATGTTGTGTTGGAGGGAGATGACGCGTCTATGCAGCGCTTGTTGGATAATGGGCGTGGTTATGTTAAGTGGTTTAGTTTTGCCGTGCGTCCTTCGGATGTGGTTAGCTGTTGCTATAGGTGCCTCAGTTTTGATCATAAATAAAGGAGTGCAGGTCGAAGGATGTTGTGTGCAGGATCTGTTGCCAGGCTGGCCACACGCAATTTCGCTGCGTGAATCAGGCCAACTGTAGGGATTGTGCGTTTAAGGGTTTGCCCTCGGGGCATACACTGGAGCATGTCCAGTGTATTGTTCTTTGGTTGCTAGGGCGAATTCCAGACATTAAGATGGATAGTGTTCATAATTTTAGAGTTCTGCCGTTGAATGGTCAGGGTTCTTTCTCTGTAGTGTGTGAGCTTGGACAGGCAACGCGCCGGGGGGATTCGGTCTTTGCTTTATTGCAGGAGCCGTATACCATTAGAGGTTGTGTCAGGGGCTTACCGGGCGATATGAGGATTTTTACTGATGCTAGGGGTGACGCTGCAGTTGTTGTTGACAGCAGCGGCTATGATTGTATCGAGGTTAGTAGGTCTTAATGGGGCATTTGTATCTCAGTTGAGGGTAGTTTCGGCAGGGAGTTTTCCGCTGGTATAGACGCCAATGCTTCTTCCCGTATGTGGCATAGTAACTTGACTGGTAATTTCGCTGGTCAACAGAGTTACATGCGGGGAATAGTTTTTGGCGAGTAGCTTGTGGCTCGTGGCATTTCAGTCTTGAATGAGGCGAACGAACTTTATACTTTTGATGGGCCGATGGGATGCACTGATATAGATGTCACGGCGTGCAATAATTCGGCTTTGGCTATGTTTTCCATTCGCTGGGGGATATGTGAGAATTTTGGTGTAAGTGACCATAATCTTATTGAGATTATGCCTGACTGTCATGTTAGGCCTAATCGTCGTCCCGCCACATCGGAGGTGACGGTTACGCGACGCGGACTGGGGACAATATAGGGGCTTGATTAGGGCGTATTCTTTAGATAAATCTTGGATTCTTTTAGGGCTATGTCAATTGACAATCAGGTCAATTACATTGATAGGTTGATGTGTAGGGTTAATGATGGGGTGTTAGGGCATGTTAAGGAGAGGGTTCGTGGCAGGGTCAAGTGGTGGATTTCGGGGCTGGACTTAATGCGGAGGAATGTTAGGTCTCTGAGGAAGCAATTCCAAAGGACTCGACGCTCCAGTGCAGAGGATCTGGCCTTGAGGAGGGCTGAGTTTTTGGCCGCCCAGAGGCTTTACAAGGGGGTGATATTGCGGGTAAAGGAGGAGTAATGGAGGAGGTTTGTTGAGGAGAACCGGAATGATCCCTGGGGTATGCTCCATCGTATCTGCAGGGGTAGGAGTAGGCGCTTGGATATCACAGGCCTCCAAGTTGACGGGGCTACCTTGTCATCTTGGAGGGAATGTTGTGGGGTTCTTTTGAGTACCTCCTTCCCTTCTGCAGGGGCGGTTGGGCAGTCTCAACCTGTGAGCATGGTTCATACTCTGCTTTGGAAGTATCTGAGATTGTGGAGGGCGTTTCTCGTACTAGGAGTAGAAAGTCTCCGGGTTTGGATGGTATGACCGGCGGAATGTGTAAGAACATCTGGGAGGCCATGCCGGACTACCTTGACACCCTATTTGGCAGGTGTGTTAGTGAGGTGTATTTTCCGGTGGCATGGAAATCGGCTCATGTTGTGGCTCTTTTGAAGTCGCCTGATAAGGTGAGGAGTGATCCTTGTTCTTATCGGGGTATTAGCCTCCTACCGGTGCTTGGTAAAGTGCTGGAGAGGATAATGGTGTCAAGACTGATTGAGGCCTATGGGGCGAATTTCTCTGGGCACCAGTTTGGTTTTAGGGAAGAACGGTCAGTTTAGGATGCTTGGGAGCATGTTAGGAGTCGTGTCGATTCTTCAGAGGGATATGTCCTTTGGATTTTTGTCGATTTTAAGGGCGATTTCGACTATTTGTTGTGGGATAGGATCTTTGAGAGATTGGAGGACATAGGGTGTAGGGAACTTCCTTTGTGGAGAAGTTACTTTCAGCATCGTAGGGCTTGCTTGGTAGGAGCTAGTGGTGAGGTATGGAGGAGTGTTTCCCGTGGCTGTCCTCAGGGTTCTATCTGTCGTCCATATTTGTGGAATCTCATGATGGATCCTCTACTGGGGCGGCTCAGTGCATCCTTTGGTGTGTGTGCATACGCTGATTGTTATGGTTGAGGCGCGATCCCGTGCCTTGCTTGAAGCAGGGGCCGAGGAGGCTATGCGCATTGTTAATTCATGGGGCGATAGTGTAGGTGTGCAGGTCTCACTGCACAAAACTGCGATGATGTTGCTTAGGGGCTTTTTGTCGCAGTGTTCGGGCTAGTGGCTCATATTTAAGGTACATGACCCAGGTTAGGTATCTTAGTATAGTGGTAAGTGAGAGGATGCGGTTTATGGCTCATTTGACGCATGTGAGGTATAGGCTTGCTCCTGTTTTTGGTCAGGTTAGGCGCATTTTGAGGAATGATTGTGGTCTGAGTAGGCGGGCAGTTCGTACCGTATATGACGGCCTATTTGTCGCATGTGCGGCCTTTGGTTCGTCGGTGTGGTATGAATATGCTATGAGGGGTGGTAGGGCTGAGGTGCTGTCTGTCAGAGGACCATGATGTTGGCTTGTATGCCAGTTTGTCGAACGGTCTTTACGGACGCTCTTCAGGTGTTGTTGGGCGCTCCACCGCTTGATCTTGAGGTGATATGGCGTGGTATCGCTTTTAGGATAAAGGGGGGCTGCCACTTGGCGGTATTGACTGGGTACCAGTGCCGCGGTTTATGGTCTATGTTCTCTGCAGGTGAAGAGGTTGTTGCTTGATCCACTTATTGATAGGTGGAGGGCAAGATGGGTTTCGTCTGATTATGTTAGGGTTACTTATGAGTTTATTCGTGGGGCCGATTTTGTGTGCGAACGTCCTGGTTTTGGTTTTGGCCTTTGTTTGGACTATTTACTGACTCGCATTTTTGCATTCGAGGCGCTTGGCTAGCGCCCCGCATTGTGGTTGTGGTGGGGGTGTTGAGGATTGGAAGCACGTTCGCACTGAATGTGTCTTCTACGCTGAGTTTAGGGATTTGGAGTGCATGGGTATCTTCCGTTCCGGGGATACTTATTATTTCAGTAGGGCGTTGGAGTGCTCTGTGAAAATTGGTAGATTAGAGGAATTCGCTCGAGAGGTCTTCAGGAGGAGGCGTGCTCGGGGCAATGATTGATTGTTGTGTTGTTTTACCGGGGGTTGGGCCGCTAGTCCCGAACCATTTGATGTTCAACTAGAAGTGGTCTTTCATGATTGTGAAGTCCGACCGGAGACTATAATCTGGTACCATGGGTGTCAGGTGCCCCTGGAACTTTGGTTCCAGCCTGGCAGTTGTTGCGGCAATTCGGGAGCCTCGTGGTGGCTGAGATTTAGACCCGAATGCGGAGAGAGCGCAGGCTCGGTGTGGAGTTGGATTGCGACCGGGTGCCGCGACCCATAGAGCGGAAGGAGTTTTAGATGGGCTCCGCTCCTCACCAAAGGGAAAATATGTCCAAATGCATAGTTTTGAATTGGTTCCCATGTGTATGCATGGAGCATTGGTGGACGCGTGTATTCACCCGGTGTTTGGAGCACTGTAGGGTAAGGCCTTCGGACAGGTATCCACATTAATGTGATTCACATTCTCTACATTAATCGTGCACAATACTTACTTCCTGAAAGCTTGTACTTTTGCATACAAAATTCTTTTGTTTCATCCTAACCATCGGGTTTGAATTTTATAAATTTTGAACACAGCTTGTTTTCCATTTCTTCCAGCACTCTTGCAAGTGTTTTCGATAGTGTGCTTTAATTAAACCGATAAGAAAATTATTTCGTACGGTATTTTGAAAGCCAAAAGCAATAAAGTTGTAACCAACAGTATTTTTGGTGGTACGGCAGTTGTCAAATGTGCAGCAAACTCCAACTCCTTCAGAATATACATAAAGGCTTCCTTTAAACCGACTTTTATACCTATAAAAATTAAAATATACACGTAACGTTTACAAATGAAGCGGCTGTAACTTACTCATTGTTTGGCAAGCCCAATGGATCACTTTTGTCTCGGATTTGCGTTCTAATTAAATTTATGATACATTCATTATCCAACTCTGATGATGATGAATAAAAAAATTGATTTGCGTCCATGACTAAACAAAGGTTCCATGATTCCTGCTGATCAAATTGGACACCAGACTGTCACTTTTAATGGATGTAAAAGTGACTGTCGAATAATTTGAAAATGTCCCTCGTCACTCATTATGTTTTTTTCATGAAATTCGGGGTTGCCAGGGGCGAGTTGTAAAATCCTTTTGGCATATGTACGGCGACGTAAATGGTCTTGTGGCAGTTGAATCTTATATGGAAACAACTGCAAATCCTTTAAAGACCAAGCTCCTGAACATGGAGTCGAATTTGGGGTTGGTGGATTGTTTTGAACACTTTCTTGAGCAGCAGTAATGTTTTTACCGATCTTGCAGTATGTTGTGGTCCATCACCGACAGATATGCTCTCTTCGAAATCATTCACTACACGATAAATAATGCGTATTGTTGGCAAAAATTTCTCATCGTCACAGTAATCAATGATTTATTTTGAAAACTGTTTAAAAAAAGTTTGGTTTATCGAATATTTTTCCTCATAAATTTGTCACGTGTCTACTTTACGAATACCAAATATGAACTGTCAAGACTAATGTATTGTGGCAAAACCAAGTACTATACCCTCCCGGAAATTTATATTTGTAAACAATTTACGTTAAATTATCAAACAAAATAAAATTAATTTGTAGTCGAATTCTCTTCCCATCAGGAAAAATACAACAACTAAGTGGTTTACAAGGAAAGTTAAGCAATGTTGAATAAATATTAACGAACATAAAAACAAAAACTGTGTAAGTCATCAAAAAAAAATGCCGCGTATTTCATATTGAATTGCACATCTTTAGCTCGGGCTTATTCCACCAAATCAAAAAAACTTGCTTTTAATAAACATTTTTGATAAAAACTCCAGTTTTCGCAAATAAAATTTATTCTCCTTTAATTTAATGTTAGAAATTGTTAATGTACCAAATGTAAGCAAAATAAATTTTAAAATAGACACAGACAATTTATCGCAGAATTATAGATACTTAATTTAAAAGACACATAATTTGTTATAATTATTTCATAAGAAAGAATTTGTTATTTAATTTTCATTTCCTTGTTTTTTGAATGTTGAAATAATTTTTGAAATTTTAATTTTGTATGTATGAATGTATGTATGAAGAAAATTATTTTATATGTTTTTGTCAATTGTTTTAAAAAAATTTTTTCAAATTGTTAATAATTTTTGTTTTTATAAAAATTAATTTCCTGAAGAAGCTTTCTACAGGAAAGCGAATTATTGAAAATATAGTGTTAAATTTATTAAAAAAATACCATTGTTAAGATTAATAATTATTTATTTTTGATAATAATTTTTAAGTTAATTACTTGCAATTCTTACGCCCAATAAACCAAAATATAATACAAAGAGCTGTAGAACCAAACGAATACTTATTAATCTAGGGAAATTTATGAATTAATAATTCAAAATAGAATTGGTAATTCCATAGTGAATACCTCGCCAGTAGCGGAAGAACATATTAGTTTAAAATAACAGCGCAGTGCATTTCACCAAAGAAGTCTTCTGATAAACATAATATATTATAAACGAAATAAAAACTCTACCGGGATGATAATATAAGACGGAAAAAAATGGTATAACCATTTGGTACAACGGACTGAAATTTATCAAAGTTCATGTTCAAAAATATTTACACATAATGGTGGCTAATGCACTATCTTTTTTTTTTTTTTGTTTCGGACCAGCACTCGGTGGATGTAATGTTGTAATGTATTGTGCATTGTGGTAGGTTATGGGGAGGAGGAAAGACAGAGTAGTGTTTGTGCACATTTAATTTGAACTTTCCTACATTGAAATTGACGGGAAATTGACTGGTCACTCGAACACAAATAGATGTGGTCTCAACGAAAATCGAGTTAAACGCAAAAACGTGCGAGTTTCGGAAACAACTTACCTAATTTGGTTAGAGCAGTTACCATTGTAGTAACGATAAAACAGGTTAATATAACCCGCATTGCGTCGATGCTCCAAAGAATCAATAAGTTGGATATCCTACTACAGCCAATAAGCCTCTTGGGTCTCTCCTGTACGCGCTCGAGAAACTCCAAAATAGACTCATACATGAGAGTTGTATTCCATCTTCGAATGGATATAAGTGGTATAAAGAGTACGGAGGTCGAATGAAGTAAAGTATATCTTACACCGTTTCAGAAAGCCGGGGCACTTGAAGACTTCTTAAGCAACCTGAAAACTGTGTTTAGTCCATCGAACATCACACTGAATTTTCATGCCAATAACATCAAGAGCTTCCGATTCCCTAATACTTATATCAGCCATAGTAACAGATGCAGCACCATTACTGAATACAGATATATTCGTAAGTATGCAACATTGCGTCTTAGGGGCACTCAAATCTAGTTTATTTACACAAACCGATTCCGAAATTGCTGCGAAATTATGATTGAGCGTATTATTCATGTTCCGGCTTTTGGAACCCATCTTTAACTGGTTTGGTCTATTATTGAATGATTAAGAATGACAAATGGTGTTGTCATCTGCAAAAGAGTATAAGGGTTACAAGGGTTTTTACAAGGAAGTCATTGGAAAAATAAGAAATAGGGTAGGACAAACCTTGCGGTACCACTAAATTTATCTTTAACTCGTCTGATTAAATCCCATCTATAACAACTCGTATCGTGCGATTGCTGAGAATACTCGATATAAATCTAGAGAAATTAATACCGACACCTAATACAACAAATTTTGACAGAAGTGCATCATGCCACACTCTGTCAAACGCCTTGAAAATATTTAGAGCCATCACCTTACCCTCCCCAAAATGCGTGATAAGATTTACGTCAGTACATAGCCATAATCTGACGGTGGATCATACCACTGTGGATAAAATGTAGCGTCACCCTCACCTTAGGAACCCTTCGGATATGTCTATCCTCCAGTCACTCCTAGTCGCAACTTCAAGAGCTCGGAGCAGGCCAACGCCCCTAGTCCTTGCTGAGGAGTAGAAAACTATCCAAGTCAGGCTTAATAAAATTTAAGAACACAACCGTAATCATGCTTGCTGGACCATTTATTGTGTTTATTGTGAATGATCCAATCCACACCAACTCAAATGAGCGCCTCGAGATGGCAACTACCACAATACTCCCGAAGGGCCAACCTTAATAATCAGTCACAGAACAGCTAAAAGGCTAAAAACATAAAAAATCTAGGGCTTTACTGATTCTCGTGGAAATAAGGTGGAATTGTCCAGTTGGCTCCTTGTAGCCTTTTAAGGGACTGGGCTCCCTTGTACCCCCGTTGACACATACAATGACGGTGAGATTTCTTCAAAACATATCAATGTGCCCCCAGGGGGGGAACTCTGTCCGAAATGATGATGGAGTAGCACCATTGTTCCGACAGGAAAGCCAGCAAGCCACTCGTAGAGCGTCCCCTACGGAAACCATATTGTCGGTCGCTAAGTAAGCTGTTGGACTCCAGGTATCTCGCAAAATAAAAATTATACATAATTTCCATCACTTTAAAAAGTTCAGAACAAATTGCAATTGGGCGGTAATTTTCAGGGTTGTTAGCTGGAATCCCATCCGGCCCAGAAGACTTGTTGATGTTGAGATCTGTTATAAGCTTTTTAACTGCACGTGCTCGAAAAAATATCTTCAGCATATTAAAGGATACTCGGTTGAAGTCGGGCGCTGATTTATTTGCCAGATCAGTGAATGTTTGGTCATTCTTTAAAAGAGTCGGAAACTAGAACGACAATTATTCCCTTACTCTTTTAAAAAATAACCAAAAACTCTTGCTAGCCTAAGAGTAGCACCTTAGTACATTAGCACACGAAGATTTTGTCCTTTTGCTTAGCGAATCAGTATCTGCGTTTATGCTTCTATGCCAGATACTGAATGCTCTTGATCTGACTGCTTTTTTGCATGTATGGTTAGGCCAGGACATCAGTTTGGTTTTAATCGAAATTTTTTTGAATGGAATAAAACTTTCATTTCTAGTAAAATAAGTTTTTCAAACATTTCCGCTATGGCATCGACATTATATCCAAGAAACATAATCTCCAATTGAATTGCGTAAAAAATTCATAGAGCTCATCCCAACGAGTCTTCTCATAAATATATTTTAAATGTTTAGTAGCTGATTTCGAAACGTTGTGAAGTTCTGAATGTGAAGAGGAGGCAGAGATGGGCAGCGATCGGAATTGCCGAGAGGTGCACAAACACTAACTTCATCCTTTTGGGGGGTGTGAAGTTAGAAAAAGGTCGAGCATATTACTTTGGTATCCACCAACGCAAGGAACGTATGTTGGTTCACTTACTAATTGCACAAGGTTGTGCACAGCAAATAACTCAACATACTGGTTTTTATGGCTGGAACGGCGAAACCAAGAATATTTATGGACATTGAAATCACCAGCAACAACAATTTCACTATTCGGACAACCTTCGAAAATCTTCGATATCGAGTCGGAAAAAGAATCGAAACCAGTTAGTATTTTATCGCTTCACGAGTTTGAACTTCTGTAGAGAAACCTGACGTGCAGAGAGATGTGGCACGGTTGTGACTAAATAGGCATTGTTGCCTGAAGTATTACTTATCTTAAACAAAAAATTAACCTTTAACACTGAACTTAAAAAGCAAAAATTTAATATTAAAAGTGTAATTAGACCGACTTTTACAAAAAGCAGCAGGAGCACACTTAGAAAAACTTCAAATACTCCAGAACAAATTCCTAACGATTAAAAACCTTACGTAGAACAATATTTTAGAAGATGTTTTTCAGGTCAAAGAGATGTACTCTAATATCAACTAAATAAAAGTGACAAATAGAAGGCGCAAGATTCTGCCAAAGAGCAGTGTGTGAGCTGAATGCACTAAGTCCACAAACTGAATGCAGCAGTGAATAGAAAAAAAATAGTTCTCATGATCAGCAAAAATAATAATTAATTAAATTTTTTTTGGTTTAGACTGTAGAGAAAAATACGTTCGCCAGAACGCCGTAAAAAACTTGCACTGCAAGAATGGTACATGTACAGGTCCAAACACCTACGGAAGAAGCTGTATACGATATAACAGCGATGAAAACTTTTGTTAAAGGTGTGGAAGTAAATGGTTTCGACCATGAATGGATGACAAAATAAATTGCTATTAGCTAGGCTTGATGTTCAAAGAGATTTCGCTGAAACTATTAAAGAAACAATAGTGGACGTAAAGGACCAAAAAAATTTATTTTACACCAACTTATTTAGCAAAAAATGTATTCATTATTAAAATAAAATGTCAACGCCAACCAGCTGATTTTGATTTTTTCCCACTCCTTTTTCTTGGGAGATTAAAAAAAAATAAAAGGGGAAGGGAAAATATTCCCGGAAATATTTATAATTATGCAGAATATAATTATTCTCGTATGCATTTTCTAACTATACTTGCTTATTTCTTTTGTCGGATAAAGGTTTTTCTATCTCTAGTGGTAAAATTTCAAAATGTGTAAATAAAAGCTGTAAATAAAGATAAATTTGAATTTGACCATGAACTTTGTATAATTTAATAATTAGAATATGTAAAATAGCTTTTTCCCAGCTGAAATATTTTACAGCTAACTTTAACACTTTTTAACATAACTTATTTCTTAGCCATATTCTTTAAATTTCAATTTAAGGTGCCCTCCAACTCTGTGAGTAGTTTAAGACCTTAAAGCTAGTAGTACAACGATGGTAAGTCAATACAATACAAAAGTATTTATTTATTAAAATGCTGGCAGTTTTTGAGAAAACCATAAAATCATAAATTTTTATATTTGCAATCACATGTAATTTAAAGTAACTAATGCTAAGATTTAAAAAAAAAATATCATTCAACGTTTCCTATTCCATTGGCTTCTTTTTAAATTCCGCTTTGACTCGTACTGGTAAAAATATTTTGCATATAAATTAATTTAGTGAATCACACCAAATGCAGTGTTTAGAGCATCACCATCTAGAAAACGTTTTCTTTGTTCCCATAACATATTTTCATCATTAATATTCTTCATAGCATGCCACCCTTGCAGTGCCATGCATATGACTTCGCTTGATAGTAGTGCTTGTAGTGACATGAAGAATATTACAGCTGATATGGACGAGAAAGCATTGAAAGCATCATAAACTGTATTGATGCTAAATAACATAAGAATTTCGCCAACATTTTGAAACCAATTTTGTATAAATGTTATTATCCATGGCACAAAACACATCCAATTGTATTTATATTGTATGCCCATCATGGATTGTTCGAAATTTGCTAACGTAGTCCCGTATATGCCACAGCCCACGTTCCCAATGCCAGAACAGCCACTAAAGTAACCAAATAAGGCGAGTGTCGAAAAGAAAGTCGATTCAAACAGCGCCATCGGCGTATGGTGATGCAAACGAATAAAGCATGCAGTCTGCTTTGTTGAGGAAAAAAATGATTTCGACACCCAGCTTACTTCAATATCTATGCCAGGACGTACAAGTGCAGACCAAAGTAAAAGATGAAGATAGAGAAAAATGAGTACAATCGTTACCAATGATTTAAATAAATTTTGTTGCGGTTTTGCTGACATGCTCTTCCGGTACAATGAGGTTCAATAATTTGTTGCTGTTGTTTCTTGTCCTCCTTTTTTTTTAATATTCTGTGTCCTTGTATGGATTCTGGTTTATGTTGTGGCAATCGTACTATATCACAGCAACAACAAAATGCAATATATTTATTTATTGTTATTGGTGTACGTGTGTGTATTCCTTGGACACAGCAAATTTTAATGAAGAATAATGTTCTACGATTATTTAAAAGAATATTTGTTTGTTATATTGTTTACGTAGACTATTTTAGTACTTTTTGTTTTGTTTTGTTAATTTTTTCAAATGTTTTGATTGAAAAAGCAAAAACAAAGTGACATATTTAATTCTGGAATTTTAGCTAACAAGATATGGTAGAACTGAATTGTGTAGCTTAATTGTCTTTATACAAACAAAAAAAATTAATAATTATTGATTAAGGAACGGACTAAATGGAATGGTAAAGAAACGAGTGAAGAATTTGAAATATAAAAGAATGTGTGATCAACAATTCTGTTTGGAAAATGGACACTTTCTAGCGGACACTTTTTTATATGAAATTATTTCTTAGTTAGGAAACATATAATCTAAATAAAAAATGTATTTTCCTGGGTAAGGATAACTTTTCGTATCAAATCTCACAGTATACAATCAATTTGCTACAAAAAGAGCTCCATAGAAACAACACGTATACTGAATAAGTTTTGAACAAACGTTTGTACATATCAACATACCATTTGATCGATATTATCTGACGACCATGCAGAATTGATGTTACCTTGTTTCGCTGTGGGAAATACTTTAATAATAAGTGTGTATTTTAACAATGATTGCAAATAAGCAAAACAAATTCAGTTATTAGTCTCTTCGAAAATAATTCTATCCTAATTCTATCCAAACATTTCCGAAAATGGTTACACCTTTCAAAAACTACTATACAAAGAGTTTTTCAACAAAAAGCTTGAATTCTAAAACAAACTACAATAACAAATTTAGATTTAAATTTTTGTTGCATTACGAAGAGAAAAGTTCGGCAATTGAATGAAAAGTTATATGAGCAAATGCCCAACGACCACGCTGACAGGTGTCGATTCTTTCATCAAAGTTTTTAATCATTTTTTGACACTATTTCGGTCAGTCCTATTTCGTTAATCACATCACGGATTTTGAGTTTTAAAGCTGAAATTGATTGGATTGGTTCCGTATAGATTCTGTCCTTTATGTAGCGTCACAAAAAATGATCCCGTTGTGTTAAATCGTACGATCTGGCTGGGCACTTAACTACTGATTGTCATGAAATTATTCATTGGCTGTGTGAAATGTGCCACTGTCCTGTTGAAACCACATGACAGTGATATGGACGTCGTCAACAATAGGCCTAAATTGAGTTGTTAGCATCTTGCGAAGGCATGAGCCACTGACCGTTCTAGTTTCATCTTCGAAAAACAACGGCCTGATCACGCGTCCCGTTTACATAGGGAACCATACATTAACACGTTGAGCAAGCAAAGACGTCTAAATAATAACTCTTGGACTTTCAAAAGCCCAAATGCTTGTTGGCACCCTGAAGATTAAAAATGGGGTTGGTCTGAAAAAATGGTTTTTTCAGAAAAACCAGTCGATTGTTCCTATACGAATTGAGCGAATCTACGGTGATGTGAATGGTCGATCGATTTCAATTCTTGCACCAATTAAACCTTGCAAGCTTTCCTAGTGAAATCCTTACCCAAAATTACCCGAGTGTTTGCGAAAATAGACGAATTAACAAATTTGGATTTCCTTCAACACTGTGGCTCAGGGCTGCAATGTTGTCAGTTGAACGACCTGATCAAACAAGTGTTAGTGTTCGCACATTATGTATCTAGCCTGTGGACACAAATTTAACCACCAAATTCTTAATAGTGCTCTGAAGGACGATTATGTTAAAATCTGGTCTTAATTTTTCGTATTGTTTGCCCGATGTAGCTATAATGGCGAAAAATTAAGACCAGATTTAGGGAACACGTTAGAGACTGTAACAAAAAACTACGAGAACCAAAATCAACACCAGAATCAAACCTTGCGAACCATATATTTAACAACAAATGTACATATAAAGACAACGGTTAAACTGCTTCATACCCAGCACAAAGGAAGGAGACTAAATGTATTAGAAAACATGGAAATATACAAACAAAAAACATTTGACGGACGAATAATAAATGAACAAATAAACACTGCTTCGGACACAATATTTGAACCCTTGAAACATTTTTACAGGAAAACAAACACTACACCAACACAAAAACGTTACGCAGGTGCACAAGACCAAAGCAATAAAGAACATCATAAACGTACAATTACAGATTATTATGTCACATAAAAAAAAAAACCCAATAGGTTCACACATAAACAAAAACGGACAGCAAGCATAACCGTAAAAGGATTTAAATAGAAGAAAAAAAAAAGACAAATGAAAAAGGGATCGACAAATTAGGTAAAAAGAGACAAACGAAAAAGGAGAGATGCAGGCAAAAAAGACAGAAAGGGACGAACGCAATAACACGAAGGGAGACACAAACTATATAAACACAACTGACAATAGAACGCAACTAGTACGAAAAGAACACTGAAGATGGCAAACAGCCGAAACCGGTTTGTTCACAAACCAAATTTGACGAGGGTCGACGGAAAACCGTACCCAAATAGAATTGATTATAACCCCGTCGGAAAAGCCAAGCACATATCGAATTAAAATATTATTTAATATTTGCTTTTATTAAAATAAAAAGTAAAATTGTTACAAATTAAATATTGATTGTAAAGTAAGAAATGATTAGTTGAGTGTTGTGGATATGTGGAAAAGTTTTTTAAAGGGTGTGCACATGTGTGGCGTTAATTTATATAAAAGGTGCAATCTAAAAATGGAACATGTTGGTATTTTTTCTTAATAAATTCAGAAATTAAATTATACGTCAACTTAAACTGTATTTGAGTTATTCTTTTCGTTAAACTTAAACAAGAATTTCGGCCCCCTTAAATTGTTTTTATGTCATAACTTCATTTAAAATAAAACGAAATATTTTAATATCACATTAAGAAAAATAAAAGATAAAAGTTTTGCCAGTAGAAAAATAACTGAAAAATTAAGTTTATGTAAATATATTATTAATGATTTAATTATACCCACATAGTATTTTGAGTTGCAATACTACATTGACTAACCAAAACGCATTATTTGATTGCCTTGATAGTTTAAAACTAAATTAAATACCGTCGCATGTTGGTATTGTTGGTAACGAATTTGGTGAAACAGCTGCTCAATGCAGTATTTTTGTTTTTATTCCATCTTGGAAAATAGTTTATTGAAGAAAATTGTTCCAGGATTCAGTATCAAATATTGCAAATTCTCCTACTAAAGCAGAGCCCCTCGTTTTCTTAAATACGACATACAATAACGTAACGTAAAAACTAGACAAATCTTTCTTCATTTCTCGTTAGAAATTCAATTTAAAAATTTATTTTTAACTACTGTTATGAGTTGTTCTTATTTTAGTTTTTTCTTTACAATTAATTTAGCATTAATATTTTTATTTTTATTATTATTTTTTTTGCCTACTTTAATAACCTGGTTTCTTTTTAACTTACTTAGCATTAATTTTAATTTTGAACTTACTTAAGTAAGTTGGCTAATATTACTCACTTTTATTAAACCATGTTATGTAGGTTAATATTACACATATTTATTAAACCATGTTAATATTGCTATTTAGGTTAATATCACGCATATTCATCATTTTTAATTAAACCATGTTACTATTACTCATATTTATCATTTTTATTGAATTTATTATAACTGCAAAATTGTCATTTATCATATAATTGTATTTTTAACCTAAATTTAAGTTTTTGCACTAGTTTTGTTTGTATATCAAAGGGCTAAGACAAATTTTCAAAAGTAGTATATAAGCAGAAGAAAATCCAAAATAAAATCAGACTTAATTTGGAAAAGACATAGTTCGGCTGTTAAGCCTTGTTTAATTTCTTCTTTAAGTTTCACGATTTCGGCAGTTCTTTGGAACGCCTGCGTTTTAGCTGGGACCTCACCAGCTGTATAAAATAAAAAGGAGGCTTTAGGGAAAAACTTCCACCCAAAACAAACGTTATAACACAACACTACTAAAATATATCTCCAGTATCATATCATATGGACAAATAATTATTTTAACTTATTCCATTGAAATATGTATTATTATTTCAGTTTTATTATAATTAACTTTGTTTAAAAGAGGGTTTGGTTGGTACATTAAATGGACGCATTTGGCTAAGCTAATGTATATAATTAGACGGTGAATTAATTCAATAAATTAATATATATTATTAAAGACATTGTATTTGATTGCTGTTTAAATAAATTAAGCAAAAGCTTGGGTAAAATCTTAACAAAAACTTTTCTTATAGTTGGAGATGGGTGACCAACAATGATACTATATTGAAATAAATAAGTTTCTGATAGAAATTATATTTCCTAGGACCGTATAATTAAATTCTATTGATTTTTAAGTGAGAATAAAATCTTTTAATGGCCGCTTGTAGTATGAGTCAGCTATTTTTATAAATCAATTTTATTTCAAACAACAAAAATATATGTATATAATAACCACGACTGGAATTATTAGTTTCTAATGCAGCATAAATATTGATGGCAAATATTACAGATAACTTGGAGTAAAAATGATACTATAACCTAGGTTGGACTACTAATAAATTTAGTATAAGATAATTTGTTTATTTTTTTGTTCATCTATTTGTTCGTCTGACTGCGCTGCACTCAAATTAACACATTTTTTTTTTTAAAAAGTTAAATAAATTATAAGTAAAATGAAATATTTTTTATAATAATAAATAAAATAATAATAATAAATAAAATTATCTGAAAAAAGTAAATATAAAATTTGCTTTTAAGTTGTATATATTGTGAAAGAATATTCCAAATGCGAGCAGCATACAAATAAATTTGTCAACCAGACACAAAATGTCGTGTCGGGGTATTATAAAGTTTCCGTTTCTTGGCGATTTGAAAAAACATATTTTTTGTTTTGTGTATAAAAACCAGAGTACGGATCGGTATAAGATTTTCGAAGCTAAATCCGTAAAGATTATTTACAACAGATCAAACTTGGTCAAATCTTCGTAATCCATAGACATATCTAATAATATTATATTATGTCTCCTTAAAAAAGTCGTTGCTGGACTTTTTCTGCCTACTACAATACACTTCGATTTTTAACGTTTTAAGCAAAGTCTGCTTGCACAATTCCAATGATAAACTTTCCTTAATTCATTCAGGAACTTGCATATCGTGTACGTTTAGGTGTGTGATTAGATTTACATCCGCGCCTGGCCATGAAGCCTTAATCAGATGGTGGATCAAACCACTGCATAATTTGGAACGTCATGCTCGTCCTAGGAAGCCGAAGCTATAATTCTATGCAACAGAATTTTCTAGTTGCAACTTCGATGATTCCTCAATAATCAGCCAGAGAACAGTTAAATGTCTAAGGAGACAAATAACGGAACTCTGCGAGCTTACTGATTCCCGTGGAAATAAAGTGAAGCTTCCAGTTGTACCCCTGCTGACTTCAGGGAACTGGGCTCCCTTTTCCCCCAGTTGCACTGTGTCTAGATAGTCAAAGTTCTGTAAAGACCATATATATGTGCCCCCCGGGGGTAGTGTACGTTTAGGTAGATGTTGCATTTTGAAAGCACTTTTAGCAAATGATTCACATATATTAAAAATAATAGTGGTCTTATAATACACTCACATGGCACGCCTCTGATAAGTGACAAGTTGTGTGACCATACTTTATACACAAAAACCGACTGTGTACGATACGACATATATGAGTTAATAAACTTCACCGATATGTCTGACAAACTGAAAAAGAGTTTGAATCCATATGCCTTCAATTTCCAATCCGTGTCGTATATTCTCAATTACTTCTGCAAGAGCAGTAATACAGGTATGGTTCTGACGAATACCAGATTTCATAAAGTAATTTATTGCCATTAATGTACTTATAACAACATTTGCTGATACAAAATTTTTTCAAAAACTTTTGATAGAAAACACAGAATGACAATTAGCCTGTATTCGTCATTTGCCTTGGGTAGAGACAAAACTTTGGAATGTTTCGCATTGTCAATTGCATTGCCGAACATTTCAGAATAATACTTGGTTTGTGCAAGTTTTATATACCTATTTACATTTTGCCTAGCAATTTTTGTATTAAACATTTCATTCAACGGTTCTACATCTCTTCCATCTGCCATACGCTCAATCTCTTCTGATTGTATTTGAAAACGATGCTTTCTGTCTATAACCTTTTTTTATTTGTATAGACAAGTTGGAAAGATACTGAATATTGTTGTTTACGAAATTGCATTCTTCATCCAGCCTATCAATGTCTGTTATTAGCAGCTTTCATTAAAGTAAATCATATAGACGATTATACAGATGATGTTTCTAGGCCTTATGCCAAATTTGATAAGAATTTATGTGTTACCACAGTGCTTTTTTAATTGGTCGGCTATGTTCTCCAGTCTTTTGAATTGTTGGGCTGACTTTCCCGGATGGATTTGTAAATTGGACTAATAATGTGACAATTACAAATCACTAATAAGGCCAATAGAAGCTTGAAATCTTATTACAAAATCCCATTTATTTTAAATTATTGAAATGTGTAAGAAATTATCAATAAACTTAGTAAAAATGGTTTTTATTGTTAATATATAAAATAGCGCAATTTTAATTAAATTCAACTAAATGGTTACTACAACTAAATTACCATCACAATAGTGAGCGTGATATTGTGGTTTAGGGTTCTAGGACGTATAACAATCACAATCGATTTACAATGTTAAATTGTAGAAATGTAAAATATATATTTTTTGGCCGATTTCCATGGATTCCTCTATATGCATATATCGCAAAGTTGCAAAATAATTTGTAATTTAATCAAAATGTTCTTTTTTAATATTAGCCAAATATTCCCACACAAAAATATTTTGGGTTGGCTTTCCCGCAAGGATTCTGAAGGGCAAAGAATATAATAATTTATGCCACACCTCGAATATTACTTTGGATTATTTGTAATCACTTTACGATGCAAATAAGCTGCAGAGTTGAAGCTATGATCGGATGCTATTCAGCAATTCATTCATTTTTAAGTAAAATTAATTAGATGGTTTTAATCCTTTAAGAATAATTGTACAATTTTAAATATTAACAAAAAATTTTAAAACTTTGTTGTGCAGAACAAAGTCATTAAAACATTCTAATCACCTGATTGAGAGTGAATATTAAAGAAAAGTTATTTTGTTATGTTTATAAAACCACTTAAATAGTTCGTCTTTATTATTATTGAATTTTGTATTTTATTTGTTAGCTGCAATAACTTCAAGTTGCATAATTAATGCAAACCAAGAGCTATTCAACAATTGTCTAAAAAAAAAAACCAAGACAAATTAAAAGTGTCTATTCTTTGTTAACAATAAAATAAAGTTACTTTTCTTTGTAATTTGGGACACTTGTTATCGTATAAATTTTTTAAGTACATTATAAGTCAACGATGCATGTTTACGTAGCTTGAACACAAAAAAGTTTTGTCAAAAATTATGTATAAGTGAAAATGCTTTACATACTTAATACCTGATTTGAATATATATTTGTATGGTGTATTTATCTAACACTAGTACATTTACAAGTAATTTAATATTTTTTTATATTTTGAATAACATTATAATGCGTTATATTGTTTTGAGTTGTATATACTTGGAAATAAATGTTTAACTTTTTGAGTGGTTGGGTTTTTTGCAGAAGAGTGTAAAGGTAAACAAGCGGAAACGGAAGTGCTCTAACAAGCAACGTGACTGCAAAAGTGCTTTGTTCATAATGTACAAAACGCCTAAATGTGTAATTATTTCCTTTCGTTTGTAATTTCTTATCCTTGTTTTGATGACTCACTATGATGACTGCGTTTTTTTAATATGTATTCTTAAGTGTGTGTGTGTGTGTATATAAAGGCCTTTATTAAATGAATGTATTATAAAAATCTGGTTAAATTAATGAAGTTTTTTTAATCTTGTTAGTTCTGCGGGAAAATAGTTTATTAGAACAAATAAGTATTTTGTTATAGAAATAAAAATACGGGAACTAAGTTTTCTAAATTTATTTAAGAACATTAGACAATATATACATTCTTTCACTTTGGCTTAGTATTTTAAATTTTAACAGTTTTTTGCAAAAGGGAAAAGAAGAATAAACAGAATGTAGAACTATTTATTAAAATTTATTTAGCGAAAATTTTAAAAAAATTTATGAGCTTCAATATTTGAAAAATGATAATTATTCCAGCCACGTTTTTCTAGTAGTAATAAATAAATAGGTTGTCCTTCTACAAATTTTAGCTAACACCACACCAAACATTTAACTACATGCCCAGTTATGCCACTCACATACACATACAAGCACACAAAGTTATCCAAGTGTTTGTCAACAGTGGCACATCTTGCGAAACTTTACTAAAAATTTTTACTCTGGATTAAGTAATAGCTTTGTACAAAAGCTTAAACCTCTTAGAAAGTTGTAATTAATTGAATAGAGAGCTGCAGCCTTGCTACACTTTGCCATGTAAATTTGAAAGTTAATTCAATGAAATTAGATTCTAAATATTTCAATGAGTAAGTTATGTTTAAACAAATAAAATTTTAAAACTGTGCATTTTCGACTTTATTTCTTGTAAATAAATAATCTAAAGAAAATGTTAAAAGGGTAAAATTATAAACATTAAATGTTTTTAATTTGATTACATTGTTGTTCTTATTTTTTTTTTTTAAGAGAAGTAGCACTTCAATCAACAATGCCTATTTAGTCAAGTATCGTGCTACATTCTTTAGGAAAGGGATAGAGAAGAGATAAAACAGGCGGTAAAAGTAGAAGGATAGTCGAAAATTTACTGTTATATAAGACAGCACAGTGACCAGTGACCATGCCTTCATCACTGAGCAGCCCCACCGATAGTCAATTTTTATTTCTGTAGTGACAAAAAACCAAGGTCTTCGTTGACAATCGAACCCAGAACCCCCAAACTGACAAGCTAGTACACTAACTACTAGCCTACAGGGGCACCTGTAGTTGTAGGTTGTTGGCAGTTCTGCCCCTTTTGTGACCTGGTTGTTCACATACCATAATTGTGGAAGTCTCTTAAAAAACTATGAATCTATAAAACCGTAAATTTATGAATCGTAAAACATTGTTATAATTAAAGTGGACTTCATTCCCTACAGACGACAAGGGGATCTTTTAGTTCCATTGGAAATCCATAACAAATCATAGTCGCACCGAAGCGTGGTGAAACGTTATTTTAATGCATTTCAACCTTCTGTTTAAAAAAAAAGCAAAATCACAATTATTGTCTCTTTTTTATTTGCTGTTACATTTTTAATCTCAAACAAATAACTAATCAGAGTTTATGTGATTTACTTTAACAAAAGTTGTTTGGTAAAATAGCAACAAAAATTTTTACAACTTTGATATGAATAAATATTTTTTTGTTGGACCAACACCGACTGATTACAATAAACGATCAAAAACAAAACCTTAAGTAAAGGGTTTTTCAACAAGAAGTTTGTTTTCTAAAACAAACAAAAAACAAAAAATGTAGATTAAGGTGATTAATTTCTTACTATATTACTAAGAGAAAAGTTCGGTAATTATGAATAAAAAATTATATCTGGCAAGTGTCTGCCATGACCACGCTTACAGGCAGAGTAGATATTTATTCATGAATGTGCAGCACATGTGCCAAAATTTGTGTACATGCACATGAATATGTGCAACAATTTTTGATCTTAGTATGAAGGCACATGAGTGTGCATGGACAATAGAAGCACACGCACATGTGCCAAGTGCAAAGTACAGGCACATGAATGCTCATCTTCATGCACATCATTATACTACGCAGTTAAAATTATTTTCAAATGGGTAAATATTCAACACATACCATAACAACAAAACACTACAATTTATTGTTGTTATTATTGTACTTCTTCGTCTTGCACATACATATATTAATGTGCAAGATCGTGTGCACTCATGTGCCGCACATTTTAAGAGCGGCACATGAAATGTGCCATTCATTTTAAGAGTGGCACATGAAATGTGCCTACGCAAGTTGAACTTGCACATGTGCGTTTAGTAGGCACATACAAAAATTGGCACTTACGCATGTGCATGTGCGTATTTATTTTGTGTGCATATTTGCCTTCATGTGCGTGTGCTGCACATGAGTGTGCAAATCCGTACCCTGCTTACAGGTGTAGATTCTTTCATCAAGGTTTTTAATAATTTTTTGGTAAAATGGCGGTCCTATTTCGTTAGTCACGTCACGAATTTTGAGTTTTAAAGTTGAAATTGATTGGATTGGCTCCATATAGACCCTGTCCTTTATATAGCCCCACAAAAAAAAATCCTGTGGCGTTAAATCACACCATCTGGCTGATTGTCGTGATATTATGCGATTGGGAAATTTGGTTTGCAATAAATTGATCGTTTCATTGGCTGTGTGACAGGCGACATTGTTCTGTTGAAACCACATTGATAGTCACGTCGCAAATAATAGGGCAAAACTGAGTTATTGGCATCTCGGGATAGTGTAATCTATTGACCGTTGTGAAAGTATTGACCGGAAGTGAAAGTGTTCTTTTTTGAGAAGAAGCAGACGGTTGTTCCTGAGTGATTTGAGCGAATCTAATCGATGTAATCCTCATAAAGCTTCAAAGTTAAATACTTGCGCAAAATTCGCAATGTGGTTGTTTTGGATGACCCTAATGGTTGAGAACGTCGAATATATTTCATAGTGGATTTTAATTTTTTGAATACGATTTTCGTGCGAAAGTGAATTCATTGCTACAATTACCAATGAATTTATTATTTATTATTGAAAAACAAACTTCTTGCTTAAAACCCAATGTAACGAACACACAACTAAAAACGGTTATCAACAGTTACTCTGATTAACTTGTCAGCAACAAGGTATGTTTTTATAAGGTGTATGATAAGGACAAGAGAAAATTGAATTCTAAAATTCTCCTTTAGTTTTTAGTAAAAGAAATTATCTTAAAAAGATTTTCCGAAAGTACTACGAATAGACTATAAAAAAGTTTTGCTCTGATAAATTCTTAGAATTTTTCAGCACGTATTTCGTCGAATAAATATTTTTTTAGGTTCAGGGAAAAATATTTTTGCCATTTTTTACAATAACTGCTACTGTACCCAGTCCCCTTGTGAATTCAATTCAACAGACAAGCATCTGTAAGTAGAGTGAGTGAGTGTTTTATATGTTCTTTTGCCTTTTTCGGTTAGTATTTGAACATATTTGCTGTAGTCCTTCCATATTGGATGTCAATTTTGAGTTCACATACAGTCATTCATATGTTTTGAGGCCTTCTTTTGAGTGATTTTTTGTTTCTTTTTATATACAAGCGACTATGTTTAAGTATTGATGTATGTTTGGAACAAATGTCAATATAAATCAAACTAACTCAATGAAAGGCACATATACTAAATACAGACAAGCAGTGTATAAATGATGGTGCCACAAAGTCTAAAAAAAATAATAAAGAGGGAGAGTAATATTGAAAATAAAATCACACAAGAATTACAATACAAAAAAAAAAAATATAAGCAACAACAACAAGAAAACATGGAAATGGTCTAATGTTGGTCAAAATAATGCCTTGCATTTGAAAATTTATTGAAATTTTTACCACATAGCTATTTATTTCATTTATGGACATAAATACATATCAAACTTTGTATCTGTGTGTATACAGAAGTGAATAATGGAATTTATATTTACTATGAGTAAATTTGGTCTTTTTTGCATATTTTTTTTACTGCTGCTATTCGTGGATTGATATATGGCTGTAGGGCAGCATGTGTATTTTGTGTTCTTGTTGACAAACCGTCATTTCTTAAATTGACACTTAACTATATATGTCAATAGAATGAATATACATATATGTATACACTTTATAATTTAGACATGTGTATATGTATATAGTCGTATAATTTCTACATCAAATATGTAGATTTTATACTAACAAAACAAAAATTTCCCACTAAACAAAATTATGTGGTTCAACAAAATTAGCATTGAAAAACTTTTAGGTAGAATATGAGGTAGACACATAAAATAGGATTGATTAATTATACAATTGAAGAACATGAAAAACATTTTGTTGGCCAGAAGCTACAAAAACTGGCAAACCTGCTTCCACTAGTGAGTTATGTAATGTCGTTTATTTTCTTACGAAGATTATTTTATAAGAATTTCACGAAATTATTTACATTTGGAAAATTAACATCCCGGCACGGTGAATTCGAATATTAACTAATTTCTATCAAATTTCTTTTTGGACATAGTATTAACCTTAATTAATTTGTGCGCATTGTGGTTTATCGCGTCATCTTTTGAAGTCTGTTCTGTACTTGTCACCATTAGATATTTTTTTGGTGATGGTGAATAACTCAACCTGCATTTTTCTTTGAGCTAAAATTGTCTTGACAACCCCTATATACTCTAAAGTTATTAATAATCAGTTCTGCTTATTAGAAACGTAAACTTAGCGTATGATCTAAAAGTTACGTTTTGTTTCGCATATTCACTAAACTTAATAATTTCCTATAAAGTGCATGTAAAACCCTTTATTGTTGGCGCATTGAAGTAATTATTTGGCAAACTAAATTGTTAAGAAAAATGATTTTTTTTTCTTCATGTTATTCCATACAAAAGATCACTCAGGATTTAAGGCTGCTGCTGTATTGGTAACCCAGAAAATTTTTAGTTTAGGGTTAAGGAGTAGAAATAATTTCGTTTTTCAGTAAGGTTTGAAAAAACTAGTGTACAGAAGTTTTACCAGAACACTTTGATTTGTAACAAGTTTTTCAGGAATCGCGCTATACGAGTAGTTATAGATGGGATTTCCTCAGACGAGTACAAGATAAATTAAGGGGTACCGCAAGGCTCTGTTCTTTTTCGTGCCCTATTTCTTATTTTTCTAAATGAACTTCTCTACCGCAGATAACAGCATCATTTGTCTTTCGAATTCATGCAGTAATAGACCGAACCAATTGGAGGTAGGTTCCAAAAGGCAAATCGTATATAATACGCTCAATTACAATCTCGCAACAATCTTCAAATGAAGTCGTAAGAATTTTAATGCTCGTAAGACTAAATGTTGTATGCTTACGCATAGAGGTGTGTTCGAAAATTACACTGCATCTAGTAATATGATGTTCTTCCACGGACTTAGCACATTCTTCAGGTTTCTAAAGAGTTTTCAATAGATACTTCCCTCCATACGTACTTTTTACACCAGCTATATCCGTCCAAAGTCCATTTCGAAGTTGCTCGACCGCGCAAAAAAGGGGGCCAATAGGGTATCCAAGTCTATTGACTTTCTAGAGCATCGACGCAATGTGGGTTGTATTCCACTGTTTTATCGTTACTACAATGGTAAGTGCCATAATGAAATTAGAGAACTTGTTCCCGTTTCTCAGAGATTTTTGCGTTTAACACGCGTCTTGCTGAGAGTCCATCCATTTGTTGTTGGTTGGCCACTGAATCGCAGACGCATAACAGGGAATTTCATTTTTTAGCAGAACAGTTTGTATGTAGAATAAACTCCATCTCGAAGTCTTTCCTATCACTTTCAATGTAGGAAAATTCAAATCGAATGTCCACAAATACTAGTAGTGACCTTTCCTCATCCAACCTAATTTCCTACTTCTGGTACAATACATTGCATGAGTAGGAGACACCCCTGAGTGCTAGTCCGGAAAAAAAATTTGCGATTATGAACACAATGGTAACACAGAAAAGCTATTTCTAAAGTATAAAACCACACATATGACTCTTTAAAATTAAATGCAGCCGACGAAGCTGCTTTTGCCTTTGAAACTATCGTTTGATAGAATTTTAAAAAAATCGGTTGGTTAAACAATATCAGTTACCGTTACTTTATATTTATGCATGATAGCAGAGATCATCTAGTTTATGTTTGCTTGTATATTAATATGTTGGTGAGTATATCTTTCCATACAATTAATTACTTTGCTTAAAAAGGAACATCAGAGAATAACTTGTGATTGGATTTATTTTTTATAGTTTTTGTTTATTGCTTGCAAGACTGCAACCATTCGCACCTTGCGAAATAATGTTAATAGCAACGTCAACGCCCATTTGACGTAATCTTTATTACGTAAAGCTGTTATATGTATACTGTTATTATATTAATAAAACTTTAAACTAGAGAAAAACTGTCATAAGTATGTCCATTAACAGATGCCGTTCACCCTGGTACATCGCTGTACCATCTTATAACGAATCTAATAACACAACTTATTAAATAAGCAATATAATCTCCTTACGCAGTAAAGAATCTGATTGATAGACAATATAATTAACGTCTCCCAATGTAGAAATCTTTGTTTACATACATACATAAATATTTATACATTTGCCAATGCAAAAAACAAAAAACGTTTTATTTTTGATATACAGCATTTTAAATATTTAGATGAAAATTTACAAAATTATTTTCATGCCTTCTGCTTCTGGTTTCCTTAGCTGGTAACCACAAACCAATACATAAAACATTATTAGGAAGGGAAACGTTACACTAAAAAGCAAGAAATAAAAAACTAAGAGAACAATAGAAAATAAGAAATCTCATTAAAAGCTGATATTTCTAATGATAATCATGTACTGTGTTTATGAGAATATTTTATTGTTCATACTAAAGTAGCAGACAAACTCACGTAGTTTAATAAAAATATCCACGATAAATGTTCTGGTGCATTAACACAATTGCAGACGTACCAGTGAACATCTCTAAGTTGCACAAGATACCTGCAAATTTGTTTTCAACATGCTGTTATGTTACTTTTTTTACGGATATAAAGTCATAAACATGTACACGTACAATTTCTAGAAATGCAACACGTAACTATAAATAAAATTTTAGTTTTTTGTTCTTTCTAAGTTTTTTTTTTGCAACGGTTAAGAGCTTGACACTGTTTTAGCTACACGTTCAAAAAGAATTTATACATACACGATACAATTTTAATATATTAGCAAATACTAAAAATTATAAATATTCCTTTAAGATATTTTAAAGACATTATTATCATTTTTATTATTTATTATGAGGAAGCACCGAAGAGTTTAAGAAAGATTATCCTCTAACTAATAAACGTAATGCGGATTTCATTTAGTTAATTTGGAAAACAAATGTAACCATAATTCTTACGTAATCGGTATTTATATGTACAAACAAGAATGGATATTGTCATTTTATCTTGAAAACTTTTCATAACTCAAATTATAATTTTATCATCTATAAAAAGTTCAAGGAAAATACATTCAAAATTTTATATATATTTCGGTTTGAAATCAAACGCTAAACGGGAGCATATATGAACTTTAAATTTTAAAGGTTTTTATAATATTCACTGAAATTATGACATATGGCATATACGCATTTGGTTTCAATAGCATAGGAAGAATATCATATTGAATCATAGTCGAGAATAGAGGAAATTATTTCCACATGTACCTGTTTTGTGGTATATTAATCTGAAAATACTTTAGGCAAACGCTTCAGCGCTACAGCTCATAGTTCATAGTTATTGTCATAGTCAAAGTTGTCACTGAAATTAAACCTGTTACCGAGATTCAATATTTTTTTGTGAGCTTCTTGGTGTTCTGTAAACACTTGATGATTTATTTTAAAATAAAAAAATATACAGTTGGACATGGTTATATCCTAATATACCAATTAGATAAAAATGTTTTTACAGATATAGCGAACTTCTTTTTATGACAAACTTTTATTTATAACAGCTGTATCGCTGTAATATTTATTCTGCAAAAATAGGTGCCCCTGTAGGCTAGTAGCTTATCAGTCTGGGAGTTGTCGATTCGATTCCCAACAAAGGCCTTAGCTATTTTCACTACAAAAAAAATACAAATTGGCTATCGGTGAGGCTGCTCAGTGATGAAGGCATAGTCACTGGCCGCTGTGTTGCCTTATACGACAGTTAATTTCCGATAACATTAGCCTTTTAAAAATTAAAGCTGCCCCGGTAGGCTAGTAGGTTGACTACCAATCTAGAGGTGCTTGTTGTGACTACAAAAATAAGAGCTTCTAGGCTATGTAACTATTCTTCTACTTTCAGCACCTGTTTTACCTCTTCTCTATCCCTTTCCTAAAGAATTTAGCACGGTTGTAACTAAATAGGCATTGTTGTCTGAAGTGCTGCCAATAGATAGCTACAGTAAAAGTGATATTTATGTATAAGTGAAGTTTTTAAAATCTTGAAATATCGACAGATATTAGAGATATCGAGTTTTGAACAGGAAGTATATTTTTCAATTGTGGTAACACACGATGATTTTGAAACTTATTCTTTTAACGCATTCGTAGTAGATGCATTGGCAATTGTTACAATCAATTCAATTTCGGATTTTTTTTCATACGAAGCCCATTTTCACTTGTCAGGGTATGTCAACAAAAAAAATTTCTGCATTTGGTCTTCTAAAAATCCTATAATAATTACTGAGAAGCCTTTGCATGCTCAACGTGTCACTGTATAGTGCACTATTTAATCTGGAGGCGTGATTGGACCGTTTTTTTCGAAGATGAAGCTAGAAATGCGGTATTTGTCGGTAAATCACGCTATCACGACATGCTAAGAACTCAATTCTGGTCAATTATTGACTTTTGGATATCACTGACATAAGGTTTCAACAGGACAGTGCCTCATGTCCCATAGCCACTGAAACGACCAATTTATTGAAAACCTGATTGCATAATTTCACGACAATCAGCAGTTATGTGGCCTTTGAGGTATTTTTTTGAGTTATTTTAAGGACAGAGTCTATATGGACCCAATCAATTTCAGCATTAAAACTCGAATCCGTAATGTGACTAACGAAATAGGAACACCATTTTGCCAAAAAGTGATCAAAATCTTCGATTCAAAAACTCTTCGCAGTACAATAAATATTTGAATCTCTTTTTGTTTTATTTCGGTTTAGACAACATACTTCTTCTTGATGACAAAGGGAAAAGAAACAATCAAATTAAGCAAATTTTGGGATAATCTACATACGTTAAAATTTGTTGTGGCTTTATATTAAATAAAAAGTAACTCAGCAACTAGGAATAATTCCTAAAAGTTGTAAAGTAAAATATATTATATTTATTAAATCAATAAATTAAAAATAATAGTTGTTATAGAATATATTTTGTAAAAGTAATATTGATAACAAATAACAAGTTTGATATGACATTCTACATTTAAAAAAACTTTTGTCATTTAGAAATGGCATTTGACTTTCTTAGGGTTTTTTAGATTGTTACTTTAAATTTGCTTTCCTGCAAGTATATAAATCTTTTTTGTTTTCTGGTGGTAAAAACCAAAGTTTACTAGAATTGAAAACAGTACACGACAAAAAGCTTCAGCTTCACACTTTTAGCGAATGCAACTAGTTGTTTCATCAGAGGCATAGCTTAATAAAGATTTTGTTTACTTTAAGTTCGAAAAAAGATTTGCGTACTCTGTGTTCAAGTTATTATTTTAGCTCATTATAAAGCAATAGAGATGCTATTCCACAGCAAAATTTTTATTGACAAAACTATAGCTAAGCAAAAATATTTTTGTCTTTAAAACTTTTTATTTATTTCTATTAATTATGTTTTAATTATTCTAACTATATATCGAGTTAACCCAAATTCTTGCTATTAATAACTCGAAATATGTATGCTAAATTTAAATGAAATATATTTTAAGAAAGGTCTTTAGCCTTATCATTCGATTGAAAAAATCATGTAATATTATTTAAATAAGAATATTAATGACTTTTGTTTAACGCACTTTTTGTTATTTAAGTTTGCATACAAATTTTGTTCAGTATTAAAACGCCCATTGTGAAATCTTGGCAATTTTCTTATTTAGAAAATTTATTTTTAATTTGCTAATGCTAAAGCATCCCTAAAAAATTCCAAAATTTCTGCTTGGCATCCATATTTGCCATCATAAATCATCAAAGTTTTATCTTTAAGTGTAAATTTACTTGTTGAATCTTTAAAATGTCACTACTGTATTTTCCAAACAAATAAACTTAATCGTGCAATTTTGTTTTTATTTTTAAGTACAACTGAACATGATAGAAAACAAGTTGAAATTGTAGATGTTGCTGACACAATCGTTGGACAATTATCAATCGTACTGTATCAAATGAATGTATCTATGTATGTATGTTTGATTCTTTGTCTGTATTGAATGTCTGTTTATAACCGGAAATAAAGTAAGTTATATAATGTTTAAGTTACACGACATGACGACGTATATAGCCAACCTTACTCTAACATTTTCGTTACATGTATCAGTTGATGCATGTGTAGAGGTAGGTTACGATAAATGTCAGCATCAAATATGTACGATAATACTTTGAAGTTAAGGATCAATTATTAAAAGACCTTTGAATATATGTTTGACGTGAAATAGTGATTAAATTTATAAGTATTCTGATCACTCTTGTGGTTTTATTGTTTTTAGACAATAGGCAAAGCGGAAGGTTTTTATAACAAAATCATATAAATTGGTAATCTTTAGAAAATAACAATAAAACTATGGAACGCTAATTCAGCTAAAAAAATAAATATTAAGAACATCTACTTTAATATTCAAACTTTTATTTGGAAAACAAAACAACCGGAACTTATAGGGGGCTTTCAACAAGAAATTTGTTTTCTAAAACAAAATAAAACAAAAAGTTTAGATTAAAATTATTATTGTATTACAAAGAGAAGAGTTAGGCAATTATAAAAGAAAAATGATATCTGCCAAATCTTTATCACGACCACGCTGACAAAGTTTTTAATCAATTTTTGGGAACATGGCACTCTTATTTCGTTAATCATATCCCGGATTTTGAATTTTAAGACTGAAATCGGTTCAATTGGCTCCGTATAGACTCTGTCCTTAACATAACCTCACTAAAGTAATCCAGTGGTGTTGAATCAAACGGCCTGCCTGGCCGTGAAATTATGCGATCGGGAAGTTTGGTTTACAGTAATATGATGTTTTCATTGGCTGTGTGACACATGGCACCGTCCTGTTAAAACACATCTCCGTGAATTGGGTTGTTAGCATCTTGCGATAGTGTGATCCGTTGGCCGTTACTGCATTTCCAGTCACATTCTCGAAAAAACGGCCCAATCACGCCTCCAGATCATATAGTGCACCATAAAGTGACACGTTGGACATGCAAAGGCTTCTCAATGATTATTCTAGAATTGACTGAAACCCAAATGCGCCAATTTTGCTTGCTAACATAACCTGACAGGTGCAAATGGGCTTTGTCTGAAAAAATGATTTTTTCAGAAAAACCAGCCGGTTGTTCCTAAAGGAAGTGACTGAATCTACGGGATGTGAATGGTCGGTTGGCTTCAATTAAGGCTGTAAGGCTGCAATGTCAAATCTTTAGGAAAAATTCGCCACGTTGTTGCTGTGGGTAATCGCAATTGTTGAGAACGTCAAGGACAAATTTTGATCTTCTTCAATAGTTTGACTCATGACTGTGATGTTTCAAGTTGAACGACCCAGTCGAATACGCCTTGGTGTTTGGAAATTTTGTATCGAGCCTGTTGACTCAAACTTAACGACAAAACTCTTAATAGCGGTTTCAGATGGACGATTATATTGACCCAAAATATCATGAATATTACAAACAACCACCATTTTTATTTGAATTTTAATTATTTAAATGCGATTTTTGTGCGAAATTGAATTCATTGTAGCAATATCCAATGCATTACGAATACGTAAAAAAACTAAACGTCAAAACCATTGTGCTGTTTGTGTTGATACAATTGAAAAACAAACTTCTTGTTCAAAAACCAGATATTCAAAATATTTTTAAACAACTGAAAAGTGCACAACAAAGCCAATAAACACACGCAGCAAAACTTAAACAAAATACAAATAATCAACAGTGTTTTTATTGTTACTTCCCGTTTTTCATATGCATATTCAGTTTTTCCCCAACCCTGAGTTCAGTTGCAAGAGGTAATCAAAATTGGAAAAACCAGTTTTTTTTATTTTTGTTTTAAATTTTAATTGTTCGAACAATGTTTTTTTCGATGTGGACCTAACAGTCAACGAATATTTTCTAATTCTTCACGAAATTTGCCTCTATGCAATGATAAATATTTTTCGATACATACATACATGGATACATATTTTTAGACTGAAGCCAAAGAAATAAAATTAAAAAAAAAACATCTGTAAAACAAGCCTATAAAATATTGCTGCCATAAAGCAATAAATTAAGTTTTCCGCTTTTATGGCTTTCATTGCGAATATTGTATTTACTGTCAACTTTAGCAACGCGTTGAAATGGCGACCTTAGTAGGCTTATAAATTAAAATATTTGCTTCAACAACATAATTACTGTTTCCGTTCGAACATTCGTATCTAAACACAAAGACGTAGCAATATTTATTTACCATACTTTCACTTAAGTATAAAGAATGCTGAACACTTTTCTATTTCACCCATAGGAAATTGGTAGCATTGACGATAAGTACCATAAAAGTGTAACATTGTAATATCTAAATATCATTCAAGAAGCATATATGTATGGATATACATATATTTCAGTCTCATACTACGTAAAAATATATTGTATTGGTAAAAAATTTATTTTAAAACAACATCTTAACTGACAGAACAAATGAAGGAAACATTAACATACACATGTACATGCACAAGTTAAGGGCTTAGAGGAGGGTTTTATGAAGAAAAACATCAATAAAAATGAAGTAAATGTTAAAAACGTTAAAGCCTGTTTCTATTTTGACAGAGACACGCATAAAACGATAATAATTGTTACAATAATTTTTTCGACTTGCAACAAATCGATTTTTGACAAATCTTGTAATATGACAGTAGTATTCTTTTTTAATATCATTAGCTATTAAACAAAATATAATGTATTTGAAAAATATATTATCATTTTTGTAGGTTTATTTCATTTTAGATAACATTATATTGGGTCTTTCAACAAGAAGTTGCTTTTCAATTCTGGCAACATTTGGCATTTAGTTTATTGACGTATTGATAGTAGACGCATTGGCAATTATTGCAATGAATTCAATTTCGCACGAAAATCGCATAAAAATAATAAAATCCGCTATGAAATTGGTGGTTCCGTTAAAGTTACATTTCATAAAATTCTTAATATATCGGACAACCTATTAAGGATTTGCTCATTAAATTTGAGTTGATAGGCTCGATACAAAATGCCATGAGCCACAGTGTTGAAGCAGATTCAAATTTGTCAATTTCTCGACGTTCTCAACAATTGGAGTTATCCAAAACCACCACATGGCGAATTTTGCATTAGGATTTGACTTTGAGACCTTAGAAGGTTCAACTGGAGCCAACGGACCGTTAACATTGCCGTAGATTTGCTCAATTCATTCAAGAACAACCGGCTGGGTTTTTTTCAAATTAAGCCTATTTCCACCTACCAGGGTACGCAAACAAGCGCAATAGGCATATTTGGGCTTCTGAAAATCCTGAAGCCATTATTGAAAAAACTCTGCATGCTCAACGTATCACTGTATTAGTCCGGCCTAAAGCCGTTTTTTCCGAATATGAGGCTGGATATCGCATTTCCGGTCAATGGATCACTCTATAGGGGGATGCTAATAACTTAATTCTGGTCTACTATTGACGACGTGAATATCACTGACATTTGATTTCAGCAGCACGATGCCACATGTCACACACCGAACGAAACCATCAATTTATTGCAAACCAAATTTTTTGACCGCATTATTTCACGACAATCAGCAGTTAAATGGTCAGCCACATCCTGTGATTTAACACCACTGCTCTTGTGGAGCTATGTTAAGGACAGAGTCTATATGGAGCCAATCGAATCGATTTCAGTCTTAAAATTAAAAATCCTTAATGCCATTAACGAAATAAGACCGCATTTGCCAAAAAACTTTAATGAAAGAAACGACATCTGTCTGCGTGGTCATGATAGATATTGACCAGACATAATTTTTCATTCGCAATTGCCAATTGCTTAACTCTTGGTAATACAATAAAAATTTTAATCTAGATTTTTTGTTATATTTTGGAAAACAAACTTCTTGTGGAACAATTTTTACATCTTAGTCCAAACATTCATTGAGCCGATTTGGGACCAAGTATTACTATGAAAAACTTTAAATAATTTTTACAGATTTTCAAGAATAGTAAAGTGGTGAACCGAGTAAATTAAAGTCATTGCAAAAATATATTTTACATACAAAAAATTTGCTCAAATAAACTTTTATGTAAATGCATACGTTTGTTGTTTAATGTCTATGCTAGTCGCCTCACATCTGTAATTACATATAAATCATAATGCTTAGAAACCAACTAATGCATATGTACATGGACAATGGTTAAAGTTTTAGCCTGAATAGAAGGTTATTTAGTGGTCAGTTATAACTAATAAATTTTCTTCAGTGTTTGTCATTTCTAAGTAGTTTGTGTTAGAAGATTAAACTGAAATAGCTGATTGTATATTATATATATGAAACTAGATGTACCGTCAACATTGCATTAGAACTACAATTTACATTGTTGCATGTTTTAATAACACACACACACCCACACCTGTATATAAAACGTTGGAAACAAACAGTATACTTTAAAGATGGTGAATTTTATTACAGATATCAATTGAAACGAGTAAGATCTCCTGTGGCAAATATACGTTTAAAGCAATCAAACACATAGTAGAACTCATCCATAAGCCAAATTGACAAGGCTAATTCTTATACATATGTGTACAAACATTTAAAGCGGAAAATGGTCTTCGTGTGTGAAACTCAAGGATTGTGTACAGAGATGGAGTTCGTGTAAAATACTATTTAATTAAATAAATTACCGAATTTTTTTGGTTTTAATATTTTTATTTGTTTTGCATTTAATCTATTGCTTGATAAGTCGGCGAGATATAAGGCAGTCTTTAGCTTAGGTGCCCCTGTAGGCTAGTGGGTAGTGTACTAGCTTGTCAGTATGGGGGTTGTGGGTTCGATTCCCAACGAAGACCTTGGTTTTTTCACTACAAAAATAAAAATTGACCGTAGGTGGGGCTGCTCAGCGATGAAGGCATAGTCACTGGTCGCTGTGCTGTCTTATATACGGCAGTATATAGCACGGTACTTGACTAAATAGGCATTGTTGCATGAAGTGCTACTTCTCTTTAAGAAAAAAAAAGAAAATGTTTTGTTGGCTCAAGTACACGTTTTTTTTTTTGGAAATAATTTGGTAGCTCATGAACCACTTAAAATGTTCTAATGAAATTTCACAGAGGCAAAGCAGGGGTATATCTGAGTGAAGTTACAAACGATCGGCCCCTAGACCAAAGGAGGGCTTCCCTCAAAGTTAAGCACCTCGGATTTAAAATTTTTTGGAAATGCCATTAAAAGTTTATTTATTACTGAAATGTTAAGAGTCCACAAAAATGTTCATGCATATCTAAATTATCTTTTTTTAGTGTGGAGTAAATTTTTGGCCGATCTTAACTTAGTATTTTTGGCATGGTGTACTTATTTATGTTCGAGTTATCAGAATTATCATTCTAAGATATTGTTTGCATTCTTAATAATATTTATAATAGAACAGTAGTAAGTTAGGATTGGATAACACGTTTCGGTAAAAGCTACAAGCCTCGGAAAAAGTATATTCCTCAAAAAGGTGTAATGGTTTTTTTGCTTTTTATTTCTCGGAACAGCACTCAGGTCATGACCTCTACCCATGGAATGCATGGGGTAGAACTAGGACATTAGGTTATATGGAGGAGGAAAGAGAGTAAAAACAAACTATACCAAATGTGAATAAAAGAAAAATTGCGAAAAGTTAAGTAACGGCTTACATCCTGCCTTTTCCAAACACAGCCAATTTTGAAACAAAATTCCTCTAAGTGCAAAGCATCCGTTTAAAAAAACTAAACAGATTATTAAAGCTCCAGTTTTCCAAAAAAAAAAAACTATTTTAGGTACATTTTTTTCTCGTTTAAGTAATTAATGTGTTAAAACAAAAAAATTAAAATTTTATTCCACCATTTCATTAAGGGCTTTTTCATATACTATATTGCTTCAAAACTTTGTCAAAATATCTCGATTCGTTTAATGTTTGTGACAGTTCAAATTTTATAGTTTATTTTTCCAACAACCACTTTAACGTGAAATTTTCAGTTAGTAAATTGTTAATCTTTCCGCTTTCCGCTGATACCATCTATTTCTATAAAGAGCGTATAGTTAGGGTTAAGGAGCTTTTAATGAAGTTTTTTCTTTTTTCTATGTAAAAATCAAAAGTGTGAATAAACACATTTTTCAGGTAATATTTCGTTTTTCAGTTTTACACAAACCGTGTTTACACATATTCTTCATTAGAATATCTTAAGTGGTTCTTGAGTTATTGAATTATTTCCAAAAAAAAAAATCATTTTCAAATCACTGCGTCTAACTTTAAGATATCTAACACCTTTAGTTGGTAGTATAAGGATTAATGATGACAGCACGATGAGTTTCGGATTCCGGGTTTTTTCTTATTCAGAAAGACTACTTCTAATTGGTGCTATCTCAACTGCTAAGCATTCGGATTGTTGAGGGTTTGCGTAACTGCAAGGGTAATAGTTCTGTAAATGTCATAAATAAAAAATTTACGTGCAATTGGGACACTTCATTTCAAACTTAATCATTTTACAGCAGACACTACTGCAAATTTGTAGCAAATTTGTTTCGATTCTGACGATTTAGAAGCCGAAATCTATAACGAAATTTCCCAAATTTTAAACGGAAATATATATTTCTCCAAAAATGCTTTCTGGACAGGGATTTTAAGGGATTAAATTAAATTAAAAGTTATACAACGATAATAAAGTGATATTTTGGTGTTAAGTTCTTTGGATTTGTTTCGCAAGTAATTAAAATACTGTTGACATTCCTTTCCGTCTGTGCTGGCAGTTTGTTCGGTGTGAATGGCGAACGCTTTCGATGTGATGACATCATTCTCAAGCACTGTTCTGAACTGTTCAGGAATATTAAAAGTAAAGTGATATTTTGGGAATTTTCGCGTCTACCTAATTCTATTTGCTAATTTTTAATTTAAAAATATTCTTTTTTTAAGTTGACATACAGTTTAGTACATAAAATGCTACGTTAAGTGAATAACTGAAAGTGCTCAGAAGAGTACGTAAGAAATTTTCTTATGTACCTTTATAAGTAAAAGTTATAATAAAATTATGAAGTTGTTGACTGTCATGGCAAAATAGTATACCAAGTGCTAGCAGGGGCAAATTTATTCCTTTGCTCTTTTAATCAACATATTAAACTCGGCATTTAAATTATTAAACAAAATAACAAAAAATCTGTGTAAATATTTATTAATATAAGGTTTGACAAAATCTACTCTGCTGTCACTTTGTATATGACTTCGCTAGGTTGCTATTACATTTTTTAATTTTTATTACTTTTTACAACTAAGATTGATATTATAAAAAATCACATAAATACATTTATGTAAGCAAAATAAAGTCAATTTTGGTATTTCCTTGATTGTCTTGTGTTTATTAATGAAGATAGCTTTTCTTATCTACAGGATATGATATCGGATACGTTATTTTAAACATATTAGATTATAATTTCAGCGATATTATTTAAGAAAAGAATTTTGTTCTTTTTTTGTTGTTGCAACATATCCGTTATAGAATCAGGTTGTTTTTGGTTGCACCGAATCTTATATACCCTTTACATAAAGGTGCCCTTATGCTTCAATACCTATTTGAGGTTCTTAGTCAGTGTCACCAAACTAAACTCTACTATACGCTAACTGTGATTTATTATATTTTCTATAATCAATAATAAGAAGTTTAGTGTGATTCGTTTTAATCCGCACCTGGCTATGTAGCCTTGATCAGATGGTGGACAAATCACAATTGTATAATTTGGAACGTCATACATGCGTCTTAGGAAGCCGAAGACATAATTCTAAGCAACAGAACCACCTAGTTGGAACTTTAATGATTCCAGGGCAGGGCTGCAAACCATCACACCTTGCTAAAGAGTTGGAGACTTTCAACTCCTGTCCACAACACATGTCTAGCATGCTCAGTGGACTGGATCATTCACTTTGCGTGTCATTATCAGTGAGATGATCCTGGCCACCATAATAACCATTATACTGTTATGGGGTCGGGAAACCACAACCACCACCATATAGGGGCCAACCTCAATGATCAGTCAGAGAACTATTAAATGTCTAAGGAGACAAATAATGAACTCTGCGGCTCACTGATCCCCGTGGAAATAAGTGGAGCTTCCAGTTGACACCCTGCCTGTCTTCAGGTGACTGGGCTCCCTTTTTCCCCCAGTTGCACAGATCTAGATAGCTGTTACGTACTATAAAGACCATAAATGTGCCCCTGGGGGGGAATACGAGGTATAATTGAATGCCAATTGAGGTTATCTTCTTTCACATATTTTGAAGCAAGAAAACTACATAAGCCCCTGTTGGGCATTGGCTTATACGCCATTTTTTGTATGTTAGCTTTTTCTGCATACAACCGCAGCTGACCCTTTTCATAACCAAGTATGATATAGCAAATTTACTTAAACTCCAACATTGATGGCTTTTGCCTTCAGGATTTTAAAATTTTTAACACTTCATAATAAAAACTGAAGTAATACATCACATATTATTTATATATAAAATGTTTCTTAATTTTATATGCTTTTTCAGTTTTTAATAAATTTTAAATTTTTATATCGCAAGTACAAATTTTTTAATTACGAATTTTTAGCGTATCTTTGGTGAAAATAGTTATTTATGTAAAATTTTGGTTTCTTAAACTTTTTCTAACATTTCGGCTCTTAATTAATTTTTTGCTATAAAACAAATTTTTTCGTAAAGTTTGTTATTTAGTAATTATGTTATATTACACCGATTATCAACATCAAAAATGGAAAAATGTAAGGAATATAGAAGTGTTTCTCTTTCTTTTGCCATGTATTCATCACTATGAAACGGAGTTGTCTTCTTCCTGTAACTCTGATAGGGCTTCTGCAAAACTGACCTAACCAAATAACGAGCCGAACGCCCGTCAACGCTAAATTGAATCTTCTATGCATAACAACAACAGTTATATAATACTTTATATATACCTTATGGAGAAAGAAATGAAATATTATAAGTGAAAAACTTATAAAGGCTTTTTCAACAAAAAGCTTGTTTTTCAACAACATAATAGTTTTGACATTTAGTTTTTTGACGTATTCGTAGTAGGTTCATTGGCAATTGTTACAACGACATTATTTCACATGAAAATCGGACTAAAGTAATTAAAATCCACTATAAAAATGATGTTCCGTTAAAATTACATTTCGTAAAATTCATGACATTTTCGGAAAACATAATCGTCCATCTGACAGTTACTAAGAAAACATCGCAGCCGTGAGCAATAGTGTCGAAGCAGATTCAAATTTCACAACCGACCGACCATTCACATCGGTGTACACGAGGCCCATTTTCTCTTGTCAGGATATGTCAACAAGTAAGCTTGCCGCATTTGGCATCACGTTATTGCGAGATGCCAACAACTTAATTTTGTCCTATTATTGACAATGGGAATATAACCAATATGTGGTTTCAAGAGGACGGTGCCGCATGTCACACAGCCAATAATATAATTAATTTATTACAAACCAAATTTCTCGATCGCATGCAGCAGATTATTTTTTTAAAGGCTATGTTAAGGATAGAGTTTATAAGGAGTCGATCGATTGACTCAAAACTCGTGATAGAACGAAATAGAAGCGCCATTTTACCAAAAGGGATTTTGATAAAAGAATCGACATCTGCCAATCATCTCAATCTAATTTTTTTGTTTTATTTGGTTTTAAAAAACAAACTTCTTGCTGAAAAACCCTTTATATACCTTCTTCACATGAAGAGAAGGGTACACAACAATCGCTGTTATGGACAGAAATAAAATAAACTGATTTAAAATAATTAGACGTTTACGGGATAGAAATTTGGAGAGATACTAGTGAAGATCGGTTAAAAAATAACAAAATTCCAACTGAGTGGTCATGGATTAATCATTTCATCATTTTATATACCAATAGAGATGGGTACAAAGGTACGTGAGGTTCTATAAATTCTATAACTCTAGGAAGACAGAACAGGACTTGAAGTTATTTAGAAACAAAATTCAAATTTTCATTTGAGCGAAAAACTAAGATATTCTTTCTTGTGCCCCTCATTTGTTATGACTGAGATGAGATGAACATTTAAGCTCGAATGTGCAATGTATTGATCTACTTTTGTTTGTATTTATTATATTTCCATGGGCTTAAAACGGCTAGAATAAATAAAATAAGTATATATAAAAGTCGTAAAGATGAAAGAAGAAATAACAGCAAATCTTTAACGTTCTGTACAGTCTTTAATGATAAATACACATGAAAATTAAAAGATAAAAAGTTACAAATTCTAGCCAATTACGCCTTTAAGAATCATATAGATATATGAAAGAAAAAAGCTTGAGACGCTTTGAAATTTGAATACTGCTGAGATTTTGCAACATGTTTAATGCGGTTTTTATTTTTTATAGCTTCAGTGCCGCTCCATTATAATGCCACTTATTTTTGCATCGCATAAGTAATATTTTTTCGCTCATTTGGCGAACATTATTTTAAGTTTGCGCGATATACTTTCTTTGGAAAAATCTTTTGGCGTGCATGAATTATAGCTTTTGACTATATTACCCAATCACTCGCTACCGTCTTATGATGATGCAGCCTCTCACACTTTTCCGCAGGTGTTTTGGACCACTCGGTCGTCACATACGTCTTTTGTTAGTTTTTGGTACATTTTTAAAATCCAATAGCTTTGGTAATGCGAACTTCAAGCTATTAACTAGCATGCTTTACCGTTCTTCTCTTGGATGTTAAAGATTGTGTCGTTTTCTAGTAGCATACCTTCTTAATTCGCTGGGATTGCCGGTGCACATGATTCAGAGCAGTAGCCCTTCAACACTGTACTCTCATGAAACTTGGGTTGCTTGCTTTCAAAACTTAAGATATCGAAATCGTATCCACAAAAAATGATAAGAAAACACACCGCTTCCGTCTTTAAGAATAAGTGAAATTATTCTAAGCAGTTATACACCGCATTTGCATTATCTACAATACTCAAAAAATAGAGCTCTGAAGCTCTATCAACTATATGCCTGGTTTTTTTTAAATCAAAGGAGACTTTTACATTCAAACACAATAATAGTTACTATTAAAACATAAGGAATTGCTTCAGTATAAATTTTAGTAACTGCAGAAAATAAATTAATTAATTCGGCTTCAGTTCACACATTAATTTGCAAATTTTTATTAAGAAAAAATAATTTATTTAATTTTTAAAGTACGAAATTAAAAGCTTCTGTTTTAGATTTATGAAAAATAGAAACCTTTTCATACCACTTCATGTACTAATAATCTGTGCTAATATTTCAAATACAGGATGTTCGCCGGGAAGGTATACTATTTTGTTTTGCCGCCATTTAGGTAAAAATTAGTCTTGACAGTTGATATTTGGCAGTCGTGAAGTAGGCACGCGACAAATTTGTTATGGAAAAATATTCGAGAAACCGACGATGTGAATTTTTTTGGGAGAAATTATGTGCCAACAAAACACACTAATTATCGTGTAGTGAAGAAAGAAGGTCTGAAGGTAATAGGACAAAGCATGGACCACAACGTACTGCAAGATCGGCTGAAACCATTACTGCTGCTCAAGAAAGTATTTAAAACAATACATCAGGAGCTTGGTCTTCAAAGAGAAACTTTGCTCACAATTTTGCACAAGGATTTGCATTTGTTTCCATTTAAGATTTAGTTGAGACAAGAGTCTCTACCACAATACCATTTACGCTGACCTTTATATGCCAACGCAGCTCGCCCGTTATAACAAATCGTAATGAGTGACCAGGTACATTTTCATTTGAAGGGATATGTGAATAAGCAGAATGGTTGATACTTGGGAATGGGAAACTCTCACATAATTCAACAGTCATCTTTGCATCCATTGAAAGTGGCAGTCTGGTATGAAATTTGTTTATTTCATTGAAAATGAAAATCGCGTAACGGTAACTGCGAATAGGCAGCGATATCGTGATATGATTGAAAACTTTTTAGCGCCACAACTGCGTGCTTTCGGTTTGATTAACATGTGCTATCAACAAGACGGTACCACTTCACAAACAGCCAGCATTACAATGGAATTACTGCCAGACCTCTTTCTAGAACAAGGTATTACACGAAATTGTGATGTTCATTGATTTGACTACTTTGTCTGATTTGCCTACTTCGGACTTCTTTTTGTGGGGATATCTGAAAAGTAAGGTTTATGCAAACAAACCACGATGCTCCTGTAGGCTAGTAGGCAGTTTACTAATTTGTCAGTCTGGGGGTTGTGGATTCGATTCCCAGCTAAGTCCTTGGATTTTTTCACTACAAAAATAAGAATTTACTGTCGGTGGGGCTGCTTAGTGAAGAAGGCATGGTTACTGGTCGCTGTGCTGTCTTATACGACAGTGCAATTACTGACTATCCTTCTACTTTCACCCCCTGTTTCATCTCTTTTATATTCCTTTCCTAAAGAATGTAGCATGGTAATGGACTAAATAGGCACTGTTACCTGTAGTGCTACTTCTCTTAAAAAAAATCTTGAGCAACTCAAACAAAATATTCGTGATGAAATACCGCGTGCAATGCGTGAGAATGTAATGAAAATTTTGCTCAAAAGGACTCGAGGCCAACTGAGGCGGATACTGTATTGCATACATAATTTCCAACATTAAATAAAATATTTATCAATATAAGATCCATTCTTTTTCATTCAATCAAAAAATAAAACCACTAAAATTGATTATTGGTGGCTTAAAAAATTTACTTGTATCTTTAATAAATCTTGTCTTTTATTTCAATTTCTCTTTAGTTTCAAAATTTTTACATCTGACATATTTCAGGTTTGCGCCACACCGTTGGTTTTTCCTGATGATACCAAATATGTGGCGAAATATCGAAAAAATAATAAAAAATAAAGTTTTTTAAAAATTTTTTATTAAATAAGATCAAGTGCTTAAAATTAATTACTAAAAAATATTAAAAAAGGTCAAAAAATTATAGCATATATAAAAATATAAATTTAAAAATATATATAACATATTTTCTAACGAATTAATTATTCATAATTCATCATTCATCAAGATTGGACGTAAGAAATTGTTAGCAATGAAGAAGCTGACAAAAGTTTGTTCTCATATTTTCTTTAAAAGAAGAGGGGAAGCTACTTCCGAAATACTAGTTTTATAAGGCTCACTCGTTGTTCAGCTTTGTTTATTTATTCAAACGTAGAAATTAAATTTCATTAGAAAATGTTTCAAATGATATTTTTTGCAATATATCACTTAATAAAAATATTTCTCAGCAAGGTCGCCCATCACTGTTTATTTATTCAGGCACTAAGAGAGTTTTACGCTCTCCATATTATTCGTCAGACAACATATTACCCAGAAAGATAAGAAATGTATCTGAAATCTAAGAACAATATAAGTATTTTAAATAAAAAATCTTGTAATAAATATTGCAATAAAATTAAACTTTCGGAACGAAATTCAATTAAAAGTATGTCTGAGAACAAATGACTTTTTAAATTAGTTAATTAAATAAATTTTCTTTTGAATAGTGAATATTTACATGTAAGTAAAATCGAAAGCAATACAGGTTTGCATTGCATTTGATTCTCCATTTTTTAAATGTCTGTCAAATAATATTATGTTGTGCTAAAGCTATTCAAATTAAATGTAGGTCATGTCAATAGTCAAACATTATTTGAATGGCATATGCTTGTGGTTATGTATGCATGACACACATTTTGTATGGAATCCAATATACGTAAAGTGATCTAAAAATAATTTTAAAAAATTCCAGAAATCATAATTTTTGTGTGAAATATATTTGTATTGAGCATATGCAGAAATTTAATAACAAAACATCCTTTGAAATAAAAAAATTTTATATTTAATAAATAATTATTTCAAGCACAAAATAATTATAAATACATAAATATTATTTTTCTTTTCTATATTTCGCCACATTATTGGGTGGCGTATTCTAAAAAGGAAATGAAAAATTGTTGATTAAAATAACACTAATAAAACTAGAAATTGAAAAAATATATTTTTTTACTAAATATACATACAATTTTTTAAAATCAAAAATTTTTTAAACAAATACAAATTTTGAATTTACAAAACAATATTATATTCCATATACTTTCAAACTTAAATTTTAATGACAAAACCTTACAAAAAATTTAAGTATTAATTATACATGTTGGATAGATACAGAGTTTGTCTAATATTTTGTGCAACATTTTCCTTATCTGCTTTACAGCTTATTATTTTACTGATGGTACTTTCATTATTTGTTACATTACTCGCATATACCGATGTTTACACGTATTTTCTAAATTTAAAATGGAATCATTTTTATTGAAAACTAGCTGTATGACCGGCTTCGCTCAGAAACTATTTGCTAATGATTAATATTTCATATGGAGTTAGAAAAAAATTTTCAGTACAAAGAAGAAACGACCCAAATTTTTTTCAATTTATTGTTTAAATAGTTCTTAAGGTAATTCATTCAAAAATAAACAAACAAAAAAGGTAAGCATTTCGTTTATTTTAAAGCTTGATAGTAAACAATATTTTTTGTTTTTCTGTTGGGAGAGAAAATAAATAGTGCTGACGGTGCCCCAACTCTTGAGCATGCAACATACAATTGCTCGTGGGAAAAACATTGGGATTCTAGGTTTGACCCACACACTTTTAGCGATTGTCCGTGGGATATATTAATCATCATTGCAAATGCAAGGCGAGCGGGAACTTGGATACGTTTAAACTTAAATGGTAAATCACTTGGTATGATAGGTATCCTTGGAGTAAACAGCTCTTCACCTACAAACTTTCCTATAATTATTATTGCTAAGTTTTTTCCATCAGCGTTTTAATAATCAATCTAGTACCATCGCATAGTATTGGTTGATTCAGGTTACGTAACATGACTATTACCGCTCCAACGTTAAGCTGGAAGTTATGTGGTGGCATTCTCCGTAAGTTTAATGAATTCAGGAACTCTACAGGGTAGTTAACAATATTTTCGGGATCGGTAATGGAACCAGTCGATTTATACGAATACCGTTTACCATTAATTAAGCTTTGGATTTTTGAATTTATTTAATCAACGTATTTGTTTTTTGCAGCCAAAATGGCTCTCTCACTTAACCAAAGTCAATCGCTATAATTTTGAGAAATGCATGTGAACAGTTTTGCAATTATTTCGTCTTTAGACGTTGTGAATTGGCAAGAGCCCATTGAAAAGGAAATCTGGCCTGTTGTAGATTCAGTCGGTTTTTTCCACTGTCGATGTATAACAATATATAAGAATAGATAAACCTAGACGTAGCTTTTCAATCAAATTTTAAGAAATGTTGACTGCTAACAAAATCGTTCGAAGTTTAGCTTTTATTTTTTACTTTGGCAATAAAATTTTAGAACAAAAGAATTTTGATATTGGATTTTTCAGCATATAAGCGATATACATATTGTTACGTTTATACCTTTTATAAACGTTTTGTTGTGAGTTCTTTATTGCAAAATAATTAACACCAGTTTTTAGAGTTTTTAAATTTATAACAATTTTATTTACTTTAACTACACAAAGTTGACACAAAACAATTTACTTAAAAATGCACGTCTTCACTCGCTGAGGTTTAATTTACATTGACTGACTCAGATGCTTCCCCTATTTATATTTGTCCAATTAGAATCTAGAAGATGTAAGAATATTCTACTCTCTTTGTGTGTATTTTGTTGTTGTAGGTTGTTTATTCGTTTTATAGGCGCCTGTATGGCTGTGTGCATAGTTGTTTTTGTTTTTATGGTGATAAGGTTTCTGCTTGGGATTTATTTCAATACATTTGTTGTTGCTTTTGTAAAAAAGGGTTTCTTAGAAAACTACGCAGATGGTAAACAACCCTGTATATTTGTTGTTGTAAAATTAGTTTTTGTATTGCGTGTTTAGATGATAAACAGCATACTTTCTTGCGTGCCAGGCAGTTAGTAAACAGCATATCAAATTGTAGTTGTGTGTGTGTGTATAAACGCAGTTTGTAACCAGTAGTTTGCTTTATTGCTTAATTGTTTTATTTTAAATCTTAAGCAAGACATATTCGTAACAATATGTATGTATCGTTAAAATTGCATCGAGTAGAAAATTATTTTTTAACTTCAACGTGAAGTGTAATTGTTGGTGACTTAAAATGTTTAAGCTCTCACTATCCAATATATCAAGGTTTTTCTTCTCTTATAAAAACTATTAATTTTAAAATTATATGCATCAAAAGCACGGATAATCTGCATACATACATATATGCATATATGTAGAATATATATTCAAATTTTCACTTTTAGTATTATCCAACATTTAAACGTTGGCTAATTAAAAAAATTAAGAAGTGAAAACGATTTATTTATATTTTCACTAACATGATTTAATACGTAGTATTTTGAAAAGTGAAAATAAAAAGATGTATAAAAAAATTTAGACTTTTTCTTAAAAACTCCTGTACTTAGAGTTTGTTAAAAACTTTAGTTCTTCGAGTTGCTCTTTAAATTTTCTCTTTAAGACAAAAAATAATTTTAAAAATGAAACTTAAAGTGCATATTTTACTTAATTGAAAACAAATTCGCCTTAGAATTTGGACTTTATTGAAAAACATGCAATCTATTTACATACATATGTACATGTGATTTTATTGCGAATTTTAATTGAAGTAAGATTTTTTCCCAAAATTGTGACGGTATTATCTCTAAAAAATCTGGCAGCTATAAATACATACTTAACTGTTGACATGTTAAAACAATTTTCGGTTTGCCCTAAGTTGAAGATGTTGTCTCTCTTTATTTGGTCTTTTATTTTCTCTTTATTTTGTGTGTTTGCACGTATGCAAACTCATTAGCGTACAAACAACCACATAGCTTCAGCAAACCAGTTCGAACGAACATGTCGAGTCGTCAATAAATTATTTGTATTTACACCAACAAAAGCAAGAAGAAAATGAATAAATGAATCGAATAAAAACAAATCAGCCAAATCGCCCCAGCCGTTCTCACGCTATTACATTACATACGTGGACCATTTCATGTTTATATCTATAGACGTATCGTGCACGATGGACTCTCCTGACGAATTCTGTAACATAAGCAAGCTTTGCGGATGTTTATTAAAACATGTTCGAACAATGTTTGGTTTCGCCGAAGTTGAAGATGCTGCCCCTCTTTATTTGGTCTTTTATTTTGTTTTCTTTTCGTATTGTGTTTTTTTTTTAATTTGATCTACGGGTTTTTTTAGCGTATGCTAAGAATGCATACGTGTGTTTGCACGTATGCAAACTCATTAGCATACAAACATCCATTAGCTTTATCAAACCAGTTCGAACGAACATGTCGAGTCGTGAATAACTTATTTGTGTTTTCAACAACAACAGAAGAAAATTAATAAATGAATTTTCTAAGTTTTCCGGAAAATTTTATAATTTTTTTTTTCATACAAACCATCACCTGAAAATTTCGAAACGAATAAAACAAAAATCAGCCAAATCGCTCCAGCCGTTCTCACGCTAACTCATTACATACGTGGACCATTTTATTTTTATATATATATAAGATAAAAATAAAATTTATTTAATTTTTATATAAAGGCCTTGTGCTTAAAAAATTTTTATAAAATATTAAACAGGTCAATTAACTATAATTATTAAAATACACTTCTGCTGAAAACATTGTTCAGAATATTATTGATGTTATATGACCGCAAAAAATAAACTTTACAAAAATGCTACAGATAAATAAGTTTTAATATTGAAGGTAAATTTTATTTGCGGTAAAAAATGGAAGCAACTTGTCAAATTATAGTAGTACAATTTTTATCTTTATTTATTGCTATCCATTGTAATACCTTTTGAAAAACTGGATCTGATCGGAAAATTATCCTACATAAAAATTCTTTCACCTTCACTTTTATAAGTATTACTCCGTCTGTTGTTATTATATTCTAATTTACTTAAAAAATTAATCGTTTTTACAATTTTAAAATCGCTTGGTGCCAAACCAAAGTCAGCCCAACAAACGTTTCCGAAAATTCCTACGCTCATATCAAATGTTTTACGCCAATCTTAATAGCACGATGTTAATGGTTTACTTTTATTAGCGGGTTTCACTAAAGAAGGCATTTGAATTAAGGATAATCATTACAGCTAAGATTTATGATTTTGATTTAGGTTGGCTTATAGGATATTGCCCACGGGGTATTTTGTTGGTAAGTAACCGAAGTTAACAAAAATAACTTTATTTGTTCACTATTATATTTTTAGGTTTTCTGTTTTTAAATAACGTAAAAATATTAATAAAAGAATAGATATACATGATAAGGTTTACATCTGTACCTAACCATGTAAGCCATAACCAGACGGTGGATCATAACACTGTGAATGAAATGGAGCGTTCACCGCGCCCTAGAAGCCCTTCAGATACGTAAATCCTCCCGTCACTCCTAGTTGCTACTTGAAAAGCCCGAAGCAGGCCGCAGCCTTCTACTCCTCCTGGTCCAGAATGCATTTAAACGGATGGATTTAAAAACAGATGCTCCGCTTTAGTTTCAATTAAATCATCTCGCTGAATTTGCTTCCTATAGTTCATTATCCCCTTTGCGAACAATAAGAGGAAATTAATAATATTGGAATTATGGTCTGCTTAAGTCTGCTTATTATATAAATTTGTTTATAAAATAAATGTGCCATCGAACCTAAGTTTGCTTTACCATTATATAATGTGTCTATACAAATATTGCTCTCTTTAACTATCAAAGGAAAGTAACTTTTTGCTCTATAGTAACAATTGGAAAAACGAGAAACTTTAAATTAAATTGGTTTCCCAACAATGACATGACTTTCACGTACATGGATTTGCAAGACAACAGGCTCAAGGAGCTAGACATGAAAATATATAATGTACATAAATTAATTAATAAGCGTCGACAGAAATTGTAGATTCCCTTTTATATAACTAACATATTTTAGAAATTAATTTTTGTTTTGTAGGGGCGTAGGGGTCAGGAGTAATATATACGTAAATAATAACTTTAATTTTAAATGATCAGTTTTGAATTCGACATTATCGACCCAATTATGGATAAATATTCCCCATATGTTAGGCAACATATGGAAATGAATATATTATAACAGAAAAATTAGTTAATTCATTTTTTACAACTATAGTATCATTTTGAATGGAATTTTCTATATATAAGCAGCTCAACAAAAGAGACAAGATATTTAAAGTTTAAGTTTTCAACAGTAATTAATACGAATTTTTCACAAACAAATTATGAATGAAAAAACATTACATGATGCACGTATAATGCGTCATGCATGTATAATACTCACACGCTTCAAGTTTATACAAACGTTATAAAATTATACTTATTTAACCTCATTTTCTTTATATATAAATAAAAACATTTTAGCATTTCAGTATATATTTTGAGATGTAAAACATGCACCACTCTCTATATGGGTCAATTTTTGGACGGGTTAGCACGTTATTGAATATATGTGATAAACACAAATTCATCATTGTTGTAACTTTGCATGAACAATTTAAATACATAAAAGCGCGATTGTATAAAATTTATACTTTCAAGTGTACTCGTGTGCGTTTAAGTTTGTGTAGCTTAATTCGCATTCTTTATTTTTCTAGATGACTAAAATTACATACCAGCGTTGTTCATTTTGTATAGAAAAGTTAGAAGTAGGAATACGAAAAAAAAAAATAAATAAAACTCAGCCAAAGGCTAGAATTATAATGGGATTGTTATAAATAGCTTGCGTTGAGTGGGGCGACTGGATGGCTGTTTGCTATATTATGGAAAATAGAAAAGTTCATACACAGCTGATTACATTTCATATGAAATTGTTTGTTTCAATGTTAATGGCATCTTTCGCATAATTATTGTGCACCGGTGTGTGAAATGAAATTGTCACAATTACCATTCATAGAGCCAGTCGATCTCGGACCGTGAAACGTATTATTATATATAAACACAAATGAACACGTACGTAAGCATTGTAGTGTTGAAAACCTTCTCTTACAAAATATGTTTGAAAACTAGTTGTTAATTTTTTTTTTGTTTAATTTTTACAGTATAAGTGTGTGGGACTACAGTTTTTCTTTACCAAGAGAACACAGATTTTCTACATTGTCACATAAGTGTCAATTTAAAACAGTTATATTATTTTTTGCTGCCTGAGTTACTATGACATAAGTGTGTGTGTGTGTGTGTGTGTGTGTGTGTAAGTAATTCACTATTCCTGGCTTATATGGATAAACGACTTTTGCCCCTAGATGAATTTATTGTGCACCTACAATTGCATAAGTTTTATGACCGCCTTCCAATGCAAAGTTTTACAGTAAAAATCTAAATGAGGTAGAATTTTTTTAAATACAAATTTTACTACCATGTTTGCATGTGACTAAAAAGAAGCGATATCGTTTGCTTGGTCGATCATAAAAGACACAAATGTTAAATAACAGATCCAACTATGAAAATTTAATATTTTTCATGTTTTAAGAATAATTTGCCATAGTATGGCATATTGGAATTATAAATCAGATAGTGATTTTTCTATAGTATAAAAAATAAATAAAAAAATTTTAAAACCATTTAGATACTGAGAAAAAACTATTTAGTTTATACCTAAAAATGATATATAATCTATCGAATTTAAATAAGAAATGCAACCGAAACTGCTATATCCACGATACTGTTTTTGGTATAGGCTGTATTTTGATTGACAATATAATAATACTGTACAAACTTCGAAAAAAAATAAAACAAAAATTTTTCTTTCCTTTTTTATAATTCTTTTTCAAATTCGAGTTTTCAGATACAAAATACATTTTTTTGCTAAAATTTTGCTTCATTATAAAAACATATATTTTTTAACATTTTATTTACAATTTTGGTTAAACAAATAACTATTTTTTTAAAAAGTTTTAAAATGAAATGAAATATAGATCAAGCAAGTGAATAATAATTAATATCTAAATTTTATAAAAAGAATTTTACAATATAAATATGTATACCAACATGAACATTATTAGGTGAACTGACTACATTGGCCTGCATAAAATTTGAATTGTTTAAGTTTTGTTTAAAAAATAAAAAGTAATAAGGTAAAGATAACAGTTGTTCTGCAAATTAAAGTTTCTGCTAAGAAATCAAAAATGTTTAAATATTGTACTAAAATACTAAAATTCGATACGTCCCATTTAGCGCAAAATTTAATAACCTCGGAAACAACACAAAACTTAATCGATCCAGTGTTTTTATCAACAAACATAAACGTATGATTGTTATGTGTTTATTTTCGCTATTAGCACACGTATATTAATCTAAGGAAGTGTAGTTCAGACTTTACAAATTTTCGCTGTAAATTAGTGTCATTTATTTTTGTTTTGTAAATTAAAAGTTCTGCTGTTTGGGCTAGGCATTCATTACAGCATACTTCTTTAGAAACGATGCTGTACAACTTTTAAATTAAACAATCATTATTTATACGATCTCTATTTTCAACAAGACGATGCAAAATGCCACACTCGCTTCCCCCAATGGTTTTATAGTTCCACTTTTTGTTTAAATGGTTTCCAAGATCATACGATTTAACACTGCTGGACTATTTTCTGTTTGAAGTCGATTGGAGGAAACCAATTGCCACGATAATGTAAACATAGATATTTGGAAATTTAATCTAAAATCGGACTACGTCTGAGCCAATCGTGGCGCTCATATGCCAGAACATTATCTTTCGAGTAAAGTAGATTTCATTTCAATTTTAAAAAATCATCTTTATTTTAATCTATTTTAAAGTTCTATACCTTTACAAACAAACACCTATTATAATTTTAATTTAAAATAAAAATGCCTTAATTTCGTTTATTTATTATTTAAGTAGTTGCAACTACATCCTATCCTGGGAAGATGATTAGCGTAAGATATAAACAGCGCTTACATACCACATATAAATATTAGGAATATATTAGAATCTGATATGGAAGAAATAGGTCTCCTCGTTTGTCTGAAAGATGTTATAGGCTACATAAATTTTCAAACAATCGAGTGGTACGCTATATTTGTGCCCATAGCTACGGTCCAGATGAAAGGTAAAGGGGAATTAACAAAATTTTGAAAAAAAAAATATAGATATTAATGTGCAATAGCGTAGCTTTATTTCAAAACAAATAACAGGACGTTTAAGTGGGGGAGCAGAAAAAATCGCTGAACCTGTTTTAACAGAATTCGATTTTAAAGATATGTGAAATATAAATACACCCTGATCTGTCCAATAGAAATATACCAAACACTGTGTTCTTATAAAAGTTAAAGTAAAACCGATACCGGTTACATATTTTGGTAAAATATATTATTTCAAAGAAACCTGCTAAAGTAAAATTATTAAAATATAATTTTCGTAAAATTTTATCGCCTCTAAATTAATAGATACTTTGGGGTTTGAAGTTATTACATAAATTGATATTTTATTTTTTTATCCTTATTATACGATATTGGTTTGAGTTATTTACGAATGCTTTATTTTATTTTTAATATTTTCAGAAGAGAAGTAATTTTATTGTCTCAAAGATATTTTTCTCTTTAATGATATTTTCATTATTATCAAACTGTTAAACACCAGGACATGTGCTTATTCCTAAGGTAATATCTTGTATTAAAATAAAATTTAGATACAATAGAACAAAATAAACTGGGTGAGTTTTTAAATCATTTTTAATAAATACACCCGAATTATGCCAAATTGCAGAATGAAAGTCCTTAAAAAAGTAAAGTGAAATGAAATGAAACTTTTAACAAAATAAATTACAAATATTGTTATTGTATTAAAAAAAACGGTCCGTTCGTAGCAAATTCAAATTCAACACTAATAAAATTTCCTATTTACGTTCTTTTGGTCACAAATTTGACAGATTACACCGGTTAGGCATCGGCTCTTCTGCAATTAAACTTTCAATTGCAAAATTTTTTTGCTGGGAGTAGAAAGACCCCTAAGTTCGACAGGTACAACTACTTTTAAAGAATATACAGCAAAGTGTTTTGCAAATTCGAGTTTGCGACGTAACACTTGTTATATATCTATAATCTATATATAACTACATTTTTTTTCAATACAATTTTTGTAACAGAATAATTTACATTGGAACTGCACTGTTCGAAAAGATGTATTTGCCACATTTTTTTTAAATAAATCAAATACTTAAGTGGTTTCTTAGCACTAAAAATGTATATGAAATCAAATAGTTTAAATTAAGCGCTTTAGAAGATAAAATTGCATTAAAATAATTTAAATCCACTATGAAAATGGTGGCTCTGTTAAAGTTATATTTCGTACACTTCGTGATGTTTTCATACAACGTAATCGTCGTTCTCAGACCATTATTTAGAATTTGGTTGTTAAATTTGTGTCGACAAGCTCGATACAAATTTTACGAATATCAACGTGTTTCCGTGAGCCACAGTATTGAAGCAGGGTTATCCGAAACAATAACATGGCGAATTTGGCTTAAGAATTTGACTTTGAAGCCTTACAAGGATTAACTGATGCAAGCCTTGAAGCCGACTGACCATTCACATAGCTCTTAATTGGCATTTAGGAACAACCGGCTGGCTTTTCTGAAAAAAATCATATTTTTAGACGAAGCTATGTTAATAACAGTACCAATACGAAGCGATATCAACCGTAAAACTTAAAATCCGTGATGTGATTAACAAAATAGGACCCCCATTTCGCCAAAAACTCATTAAAAAGTTTTAAGTTTTTTTTTTTTCATTTTCAAGTTTACTGATTACAAAATCAGTTATTATAAAGTATTTTACCTGTCACTGTATGCACTACGTTGTGCGAAAACATACCCTTTTACAAAAACATAAACGATTGTGGTGTTATTCAGATGCCAAAAACTCATTCATATGTGATCAAAATACGAATTTAAATACATTCTTTAGTGATATTTCCTGGAAGCAATAATGACTCCAGCAAATATAATTGGAAAATATTGCATTGTGTGGTTTTTAAGTCTTGCTCTTGCTATAAAACTCGTGCTCTTAAACAGCTATTATGTTCAGTTCAGATTTTTATATTTTTTGTTAAACTTTATTACAATTACTTTATTTTATAAGAATCTCTTTCAGTTTCTTAACTTTTTTATTTAAAACAGCACATTTTTCAATTATTTATTTTATTGCTTGCATATCATGGAGCTTTTTTAAACGTGTCAACCGGTTTTATTCCTAGTTTTTTGGGTATAAGAAGCTACTGATTAGGCCAAAATTGTTTATTTAAATATTGTTTGCGGTTAATGTTCACTTAAATTAATTTCCCTTCATTGTACGCAAACCATTTTTAAATGATGAAATGATGAAATTTGTTATTTAGCTGGCCATTATGATCAAAATTTGCGCAGGGTACGAGAAAAATTTTAATATTAGCAGATTTAATCAGGCTCAAAACTATATTAACAGTATTTAGAAAGTAAAGTATAACGCTCCTTAAATAATATTTTATATTAATTTTTTTTTTCATTTGAATTTAAAAATAGTAAGTCGCGATATACTTAAAAAAGATTATTTACTTTTTTAATCCGGTATTGGTAAACACGGGCAGCCATAAAACTCAAAGTGAAACAGAAATTGATATTTATTTCTTGTTTACTTATCTTTGGTGTGCTATTCGAAATTGCACGAAACCACGGCATTGTGATACATAAGTAGAATATTTTTATGAAAATGCTTTATTACGTTTTAAAAGATACTATTTATCAGTAAAAAAGTAAATGAAACGACACACTGTATGTGTTACAAACAGTGTAATTTTTTGAAAAAATCTTACACACGCAAGCAAAAACAAGTTTATAAAAAATTCTAGGAAATAAGATAAACAGTAAACTAAAGCAACTAAGGCAGAACAGAAACAACAAACACAGCTGAGCAGACGCTTACACTGAATGATAATAACAATAACACTAAGAGGTGATATTTAACTGGAATATTCTTATATATGTAAGAACCGCTTGAACCAGCTATATAAGCACTACATTTTTCGTACCAGACCTTTGGGGATGACACCTATACACACAATGCATTGTGACAGAATTGGAAAATTAGGTTATGGGGAGGAGGAAAGAAGACGTAGTGTTTGTGAACATTCAAATTGAACTTTCCTACATCGACAGCGACAAGAAAGACTTTTGGAGGAAGTTTATCCCTCATATGGACTGTGCTGCTAAAAAACGAATTTTTCCTGTAATGCATAGTGTAATTCACTGGCCAATCACCCACAAATAGATGCGCTTTCAACGAAAATCGATATAACGTAAAAACCTGCGAGAAACGAGGATAAGTCCCCTAATCTCATTAAAGCACTTACCATTGCAGTAACGATAAAACAGTTAAATACGTCCCCGGTGAGCCTCTTGGCCCTCTCCTATACGCGTTGAAGCAACTCTAAAACAGACTTTGGGGCGGCGGTCCACGGATGAAAGTTTTATTCCATTTTTTGACAGATATAGGTGGCATAAATAGTACGAAGATCGGATGGAATGCAAATAAATGAAATGAAACGTGGTCGAAGATAATAAATAAAGTTGAGTTATCAGTGAGTAAAATAACAAAGATGCCATCGTGTTTGTTTTGTGTGTATTGAAAGTAAATTATTCGTTAAATTTAATTTAAAACTCTAAACTGTCCTGTTATTAAATTTTGCAAAAAAAAAACTGAAAATAACAAAAGATTTTGTTAAAGGAATAAACGTAACAATGCAATACAATATCACAAAATATAATAAATGAATTGCAACAATCTTCCCTCCTGTATAAAGTAAAAATTTGCGGAATTTCCTTAAAATCGACGAAGGGTTGAGTTCATAATAAAAAAAATTAAATAGATAACTGGCATACGTAAAACCATCATAAATCCTATTTAGAGATATACAAACAAGACTTTTTTGAGATCGAGCATAAATGAGTCACCAGTATGTCTGCAAAGTTGTAGTTTTTACTAGTAAAAAGTTGTTAAACCTTGACGAACCAGATACGTTTATAAAACTATAATTTGAGAAAACAAGTTTCTTTTATATGCCAATACAGAAGTGATGACAGTATTATGAGGTGGGGTGCTACAATGTACTATGCAAGAAGCTGTAAGATGACTGGGGAAACCCATAACTCGTCTTTTATAGTACTATGGTGTTGTGAACTTATTTCATAGATTTTAATAAGGAGTGTTACTTTTAAGCAAATCGCCAGAGCGGTTTTTTGGTACCTCTTCTTTAACATAAATGAAAATATTTGAAGTTGCCTCAGACTTCAATTTTATGACGAAGGATGATAATTTTATAAAAACTTTTTTTTTAAGCAATTATCGATGGATTGATGAAAAAAATTTCAATGACACAGTGAGAAATCGTGCGTTTGGAGTTTAGAGTCGCTTTAAAGTACTTAAAAAATTTTAAATAATTAAATTTAAATAACAAATTTTTTTTTTGGATCATTTTCAATTTAATCTACGTTAATTTGTGCTAGATTCCTTAAAAAATAAATAAAGTAATAAAATAAAAAATGTATATACAATATAATTATTCATAAATGATTGTAACCAAATGAATCAAGAAATAATATAATTATTTTTTTTTAATTTTCCGAAAAAATCCTGATAAAATTACTGCCGCACTTAACTCTGAATTTATATAGTTGCTATATTATCTCGAAATTAAGGATACTATCCGCTGCTTAGCAACAAAAGGTATGTGGATCTCATTCACTTAGCAGCGGTATAGGTGTGTTTAAGTGTGTTGTTGGCCTGATTCTTTAAATGTTACAAAACCACGAAAAATAATTAATACATTCAGGAATACGTTAAATTTCTTATGTCCATGTTTTGCAAATATATTTAAATATACTTTTAAATAACATCTTAAAGTATTTATTAAAACAATAAACAATTTGTTTAACAAGTTTAGATGGAAAAAAAATTAAATAATAATTAAAGTGCAATCACCGTGCCAATCTAGTTCACAATTATAAGGTTAAGCCAAATATAGATAAATAAGCTTAAAAAAATAGTTTTACTTATCTTTATAAATATCGGGGTTTTCAAGTTTATTTTTCGATTGTGACAACACCAACAACATGATAGTTTTGAAATTTAATATTTTGACATATTCGTAGTGGATGCATTGGCATTTATTACACTGAATGAATTTCGGATGAAAATTGCATTAAAATAATTTAAATCCACTATGGAAATGGTGGATTAAAGTTGCTGTTAAAGTTAGATTTCGTAAAATTCGTGATATTTTTGTGGTCCTTCTGAGACCACTATTGAGAATATGGTCGTTAAATTTGGATCGACAGGCTGGATACAAACTATGCGAAGACCACGCATATTTGAGCGGGTCGTTCAGCTGAAAATATCATAGCCGTAAGCAATAGTGTTGAAGCAGACCCAAATTTGTCCACACCTCACGTTCTCAACAATTAGTGTTATCCAAAATCACCATGGTGAATTTTGCGTACGATTAGATTTTGAAGCCGTACAAGATTCAACTGGTGCGGGAATTGAATTCATTACGGAGCAACCGGCTGGAGTTTCTGTAAAACTCCTTTTTTCAAATGAAGCCCATTTCCACATGCCAAGGAACGTCAACAAGCGAAATTGCCGCATTTGGGCTTCTGAAAATCCTGGATCGATTATTGAAAACCCTGCTCAACGTATCGCTGTATGAATTATGCGGCCTGGAGCCGTTTTTTTTACGAAGATGAGGCTGGTTTCTTTTATTTTGTCTTAGAAATAAACTTCTTGTTGAAATGTCTATTAAATAAACAAATTATCCTTAAAACGTTAAAATCACACTTTGCTATGCTAATCGGGCTTTAAATTAATAGTATTTCAAATCTTAAAATATTTACTGAATTTTATGTCTTATTCATGCAAAATGCTTTTTGTAGTTTTAAATCCTAAAAATGCTCTCAAAAATTAATTTTCAAAAACATTTATTTAGCTAATTGTACAAAATTTGTTTAAATGTGCAAAACTATAGTTTGTGCAAGTGAGAGAAAACATATGAAATTTACTAAATTATATTAATATTTAACATTTAGATATGTTTGCTTTGAAGAAATTACTTTTATTACAGGCCACTACACTGTATGTATTTTTTCTAAAGGACTTTTAATTTTATAAATTATTCGACTTTTACACTAAGCTGGCTCAAAAATTATATTACAAAAATACACCAAAAAATTTAAAATATAAGTTTTTAGGCAACAGACTGTATTTAATAGCAAAGCAGAACATAAGCTAAAACTAAAAACAAAAATACCAGACGATTATAAGGCCCCCGGTTGGCAAAACATTGGTACGCCGCGTAAAGAATCATTCGCTCTCTAAACATAAAGCGAAATCGCGTTTGGATTTTTCGCTGTGGAATTCCAACACAGGTAAGCCTACATGCTTTAATTGTAATAGGTTTAGTTCCCTTTCGGATATTGAAGGCATGGAAGATTCGCCTGAAACTAACATCAAAATAATTGATCGAAGAAATCAATTAAAAAGCCTCCTCCAATTGTTGCTGATTCCAGAGTAGCAATGAGGGAAATCTAGCTGGTTGTCGGATATGGCTGTATTTTTTAACGTACTTCGATTGATACCAAGATTTTTCCACAAACTACCGAAAAATACAATTTCTATGTGAAAGCTTTGAAAGACGTTTTAATAGAATTGCATACCTACAAATCCAAGGAAAACAAGTTCTACACAACATTTCTGTATGGTCTTCCTAGAATAGATCTAGCGGACATAGAGAGTGATCTAAGGGCGTAGAATCTTTTGCCGGTAGCAGTGACCGAAGTTCCTAACAGATTCAGCAACATTGATAATGATGTGTACAAAGTTCAGTTCGACAGGAAAACGTTCAAACCTAGTTACCTGCACAATGTAAAATCACTATGCAGTGTTGTGATTGCATGGCAGATACAAAGGCCGCGGAAATACGACAGTCCTACACAGTGTTAGAAATGCCAAATCTACGGTCATGGTGGTGACCACTGTAACAGGAAACCAGCTTGCATGGCTTGTGCAAGCACGCATTTAACATCAGAGTGCCCATTAACTAAAGATAACAGGCAGCCAGCTGTCTTCTCTTGTTTCAACTGTAGAAAGGCTGGAGAAACATGTACTGATCATTCAACAAACGATGTGAAATGCTCTTTACGACAAAAATACCTTGAAATAAGACTAAAGGTAACATCAAACCAAAGCAAGTTGTACGTCCCAGACATTCTTTGGTACAACTACATGCTCATCAGTCACAACGAGAAACACAACATATTCATCGGCCTAAAAAACAGCAACAATCTATTCAGTGTAGACGAAGTATGATGACCTTAGCAGATGTACTTCGAAAGTAAAACAAATACAAGTTGTAGTATCACTTTTAAAACATGCATATGAACTAAAATAATAACTCAACCATGCTAAATATTTTACATTGGAATGCTAACGGTCTAACGTCACATATTCAACAATTTGTGAATTTTTTAATAAAAAACAATATTCATATTGCTGGGCTAAAACAAACTTTTTTTAAGGAAAATCATAATCCATTTTTCCTCAACTATAAAATTTACCGGAACGATCGCCAAGATGCGTATAGTGGTGGTGTAGCGATATTCATTCATAAAAAGTTAAGCACTCACTACTCGCTGTAACTACGACAGATCTTATTGAAAACTTATCAGTCGAAGTCATCGTAAATGGCAGAAAAGTTATTGTTACAACAGCATATTCATCACATTTTGCCCAATCATTTGTAAATGACAGCATATCGCTGAATCCAATAAACAAAGACTTTATCCTTCTCGGATATCTTAACGCTAAACGCATGCTGCTTGGAACTGTCTAAATGAAAATACGGTAGGCAAAGCTCTTAACAATCAACAGCATTTGAGGAATTTTTTTTATCTATTATCTATTATAATTGATTCTAATTCGAACTAATTCAATATCTAATTGTATTAGCAGAATTCAATTAGATTGAATTTGCTAATGGCAACTAATTGCAATTAGTTTTACTATTGGAATAAAAATTTCAATTATCTAATGGGAATTAGTTAAACTAATTCTAATTGTTCAATGAATTAGAGAATTTCACAAAAGAAAGTTAATTAGCAATCGTTAGCTTTAACTAATCATTATTTAACATCTTTGATTGCAACAAAACTCAGGCAATTATTTTCCCATTCAACAAATCGCCTAAAAGATTACCAACAAGACACCTGCAATTTGCTGATACTGATATCAGCATTGTAAACAATGTAATATATCTTGGAGATAGTTTAGACAAGAAACTCACTTTTCAAAAATTTATCTTATCATGCTGCCAAAAAACGTTGAAAGCCTTGAGAAGTCTTTGACCCTTTTTGAACAGGAGGTGAGCTCTAAGCCTGAAAAATAGGAATCTCATTAACAAACCCTTTATTCGACCAATAATGTGCTTTACATCGCCAATCTGGTATCGTGCTGCAAAGACACATCTAAAGAAGTTTCAAATCATCCAGAACAAATGCCTAAAGATGATATATAATTGTTTATTCTTGATATATATTTGAATTTTTTTTTCATATATAGGTTTTTATATCCTTTTTGCCTATAACAAAATTAAAATGAAATTCACTTATTTACATGTACAAAATTACAACAGCATTAATTGCTGAAGTATCAATAAGATACATCTCATAATTATAATTATATTATCTAGATATAAGATATAGAACTTAAGAACGGATTAATAAAATTTGAATTTGATTTTTGATTTAAACTTCACTCGAACTCTAAAACAAATATTTGTTATAGTTGTCAATTGCTAATTAAGTTTGTTAGACACAGCAACTGCAGCCTAAATAAAGTGGCTCAGGTGTAAAACTTTTGTTATCGTTACAATATTTATCATAAGAATATTTTCTGAAAGCATTGTCGCTTTAAATTTAAACTTTTACAGAAGTTGTATTTTTACGACGCTGCAACACTAAATAATATAATGAATGAAGAAGCTGAAAAGAGGACCTATATACTAAGACTATTACGTAGAGATTGCATCAAAAGTTTGCTGGCTACAGTGGTGGAGTCGGTAGACATATCCTTTCTTTGGTTAGAATTTACATTAAAATAAATTTTGTTAAATCGTAATCTAACAAACTAAAATATATTGATTTGTTTTTATCAAATTTAATGTTAATTGCAATTAGAACGTCGGAGTTCATACAAATTATATTAAGTGCAGTTTAAGATTGAAAAATTTATCTTGATAATTTTGCTTAACATCCCTGATGCAACAGCAGGAAAACTGACACTGTATAAAAACGTAAACAAAGTTTGACATAAGACATGATAAAATACAAAGCTAAACATTTTCCGCTAATAGAGATATACGAGAACTTCTAATTAAAAATTATTTGTTAAAATATGTTAAAATATTTAAATAAAGTTTGTATTGCTTTGTTAAAAGCGTTTGTTAATTCCTTGGTTAAAAGTCTTTATTGAGTTCTTTTATTCCAAAATAATTACATAACTTTTAGGGTTATAAGTTTAATTACATGATTTATTTAGACTATATCTTTACTTTTATACGCACAAAAATTAACGATGTCACTTTTACCATCAAATACCTAATTTTAATTTTTAACATTCGAACTCTTATGATTTACCCGAAAATCTATTAATATTTATTTTTTTTGCAAAATAAGGAACTTTTTCAATAAAACCATATTTTTATAGTTATTGCAAAATACACTAACAAGAAATGTAAATATTTTGTTTAGCTTAGTTTGGTCATATATAGAAAAAAACTATGATTTTTTTAACAAAAAGTTTTTTTTTAATTGTTACAACACCAGCAACATGATAGTTTTGACATTTAGTATTTGGACGTTTTCGAATTTACACTTCGTGAAGTCCGTTTTCACTTGTCACGGTATGTCAACAACGTGTCACTGCATGGTGCATTATATAATCTGGAAACTTTTTTGGGCCGTTTTTTTTTCGAAGATAGGGCTGAAAGTAGGGTAACTGTCAAAGGATCACGTAATCGTGAAATGCTATACGGCAATTTTAGTCGCTGAGAAACCTTGACAAGTGAAAATGGACGTCGTTTGAAAAAAATGATTTTTCTCAGAAAAAGCGGTTGCTGGTTGTACTTGAATAAATTGAGCAAATTTACGGCAATTTGCGTGGTCGGTTAGTTTTTATTCCTGCAACAGTTGAACCTTGTCATGCGCCATGTACTAGTTTTGGGTAACCCCAATTTTTGAGAACGTCAAGGAATATCAAATTTGATTCTGATTTAACACTATGGCTCACGATTGCTGTGTTTTCAGTTGAACAACCCGGTCGAAAATATGTTGGTGTTCGCACAATTTGTTTCGGGCCAGTCGAGTCAAATTTAACGACCAAATTCTAAATAGCAGTTTCAGAAGGATGATTATGTTGTCCCAAAATATCACAAATTTTACGAAATGTAGCTGTGACAGAAACACCATTTTCATAGTGGATTTTAATTATTTTAATGCGACTTTCGTGCGAAATTGCTTTCATTCTAACAATTGCCAATGCATCTACTACGAATTAAATTTTTTTTTTTTTTTATTTTTTTTTTAAAGAGAAGTAGCACTTCAGGCAACAATGCCTATTTAGTCAAGTACCGTACTACCTTCTTTAGGAAAGGGATAGAGAAGATACGCAGGTGGTGAAAGTAGAAGGATAGTCGGAAATTAACTGCCGTATAAAGACATCATAGCGACCAGTGACTATGCCTTCATCGCTGAGCAGTCCCACCGACAGCCAATTTTTAATTTTGTAGTGAAAAAACCAAGGTCTTCGTTGGGAATCGAACCCACAACCCCCATACTGACAAGCTAGTACACTACCTACTAGCCTACAGGGGCACCTAACGAAACTATCATGCTGTGGGTGTTGCCACATTTTAAAAACAAACTTCTTGTTAAAAAATCCAATATATTTTTTCAAGATAATAGATATTTTAATAAGTTATAAGTTTTTCCAACCACAAGAAGGAATGTACGAGCATCTGTAGACTCTCCAATTGTGGCCGAAATTCTAATAGAAAAATTTACTGACACGTGCTGTGTCTAGCGTGAGAATTCTTAACAAAATATATATATTGAGATCAATATATGGCATGTCAGTCGTGTTTATTATTGGGAAAGGGTAAAAGTTCAAACTGTCAAACTAAAAAAAAACTTGGTGATTAACGGAGGCAAGAATAAATTTATTAATTGTTATTAAAAGGGAACTGTTTCTGAAAAATTCCGTATAGATATTACTATGTCGGTATAGTTTTATGTAAGTCATGCATAGAAAGCTTCTAAGGAGTACTTTCAAAATAATAATAGTTTCAGATAATTATATTTCTAAATATTTAAGTCAAAGCAATTACAGAAGATTACTTATTAATTTCATGTTTATTATTATACACCGCAAAAACCCAAGCTCTTGATTTGGAAACGTAATAAAGTCCCAAGGATCTAATGTTAACTGAACATTTGGTAAATAAGTAAATTCTTCTATAAAAAATACGAGACAGGAAATAATAATAATAATAATAAAAATGACAATTGTCAACACTTCATTTATAACTAAGCTATAAAAATAATTTTTTCTTTTATATATTTCGTTTCGTTATACTTTGCTAATGTTTTCGTAAGGGCGTTCGCAAGTAAGAAGTAAAAATATACAAAAAGAAAGAAAAAGTGCAAATGTATGCTTGTCATTGTTATGTGTTCATTTGAATATTAAGCTGAATTAAATTAAATATTTGCGTGACTTCTTGACACCCATTTACAATGAAAGTTTTTTTTTTTCTTTCATTTCCATTTATGAATATGTATGTGTGTTGGTGTATGTTCATATATTCGTTTTTAATATTCTGCCTCTTGGCTTGTTTTATTATTTAAATTCATTCATTTTTTCATTTCCGCTCTTTTATGATCCGTCTGCATTTCGCTTTTTTCAGTTTTTATTATAAAGTGGGCGTACCATGGTTAAACAATATAAATTAGAAACAGGGCAGGAAAAATAAAACACAAAACATGTTCAATACCAGTCGACATTGTGGGATGATTTTTGGTAATATGCGTGAGATGGAAATTTGGTACGTGTGGCTTATATTACAAATTTATTGAATTTAACAGTTTACTATTTATGAACTTCCTAATCACGCAAACCGCCCTGTTCTGGAAAATGTTGGAATATTTTGTACACAATTTTTAAAAATATAATTTAACATAAATTTTTAAACGTTCGAAGGATAATTATTAACTTTATTTTTCTAGCAGTGAGAGTTTCTTTGATAACTTCATGCTTTGACATTATGATACAGTATTTGGTACGCGCTAAAGTCTAAACATATTTTTTTGTCAATCGCTATAAAAATCTCGAATTTTGTGCCTAAAAAAGACGTTTTGCGGGAAAGTATGATAACCTTCTTTCATATGAAAAAAACGGCTCGAAAGCTATCGAAAAATTTTTGATTGAAGATTTTTGCAATTGAAAAGTGGTGATTTCGACTCAAAAAACAAGGAAAAGCCTGGTAGGCCAAAAAAGTTTTAAGATGAGGAATTTGAGGCATTAGTCGACAAAGTTTGTTGTGAAACGTAAGAAAAACTTGCATTATCATTGACTGTCATACAACAAGCCATTTCTTTACCTTCAATAGCATTGGGTTTCATTCAAAAGCAAGGAAATTATATGCCATATGAATTGAACCCGAGGGACGTTAAAGGCGATTTTGCATGTCGGAAATAATGCGTGAAAGCTACAAAAAGCAACAATTGTTTGCATTGTATTAATGCTAGTGATGAAAAATAGCCACATTATAATGACTGTAATTGCAAAAATTCAAATGTAAATGCCCAGCCAACCAAGCAAATCAACGCCGAACGAAACCGAATAGCCATGACACCGAGGTAATACTCTATATTTGGTGGAATCAGAGGGGTATTTTTTAACCGGCCAGGTGATAACTGGGAAGTTGTACCAAGGGCGATTGATTCATATCATTCAATGAAAAAGGGCCACACAACGGCCACTAGCTTCCACCATAAATACGCTTGGACATTTGTGTCTTTACAGGTTAAAAATTATTCTGGAAACAGTGGATAGAAAGTGTTGACGCGCGTAAGTTATATCCCAAACTTTGCCTCTTCTGACTACCAGTTGTTTCGATCGATGCACAACACCCTTGAGCTTGATTCATTCTCTACCTTTAAACCAGAATAGTTCTTTTAGGGTGTAATTAATTTGCTACTAGAAAGATGGGAAAAAGTAGTGACTAACGATGAACAATATTTTAAATAATGTATCAATTTATTTTGCTATTGAAATAAATCCATTTTTAAATAAAAAATCGGCATGGTTAACTCTATTTTATATGAAAACCAAAATTTTAGTTTTTGTTTTCATTTACATACACAAACGAATTTTTATACAAAAACAAATACTTTTACTGTATTCTTAATATCTCAAGAGTTTTTTACCTTCATATTTATTTACATTGCTTCCATTTACATTTCAAAGGACATACACTCTGCAAACTCGCCTTGATCGCATCTGTTTATTATAAGTGATTAAGTAAGTCAGACAATTTACTCTGAGTTTTTCAACACATTCTAAGAAGGTATTTTATTTTAGTAATCAGTTACTGAAAGAGCGCAGGTGCCATCGTTTTACAGTTCTAAGAATCGCTGCTAGAAAATTCACACTGTTTTTTGTAGGTATAATTTATTATTGATATAAAATATAAGCTATCACTATATAATTTAGTACTTTATTAAATAAATAGTTTCTTATTTAAATCACAAAGTAGCTCTTGAATGAAGTATGATAGAAAAAATTATAATTAAATAATTTCACTTTAACAATTTGCATTGAAATATATATATTACCCAAAATATACAACCTCTTTTACGTAAAATAATTTTGCTGCACCCAGTCTGTGACGGTGAAATTAGATAGTGAAAAATAGAAATTTCTTTTACACTTTTCAACGCGCAATGCACCCTTCATACAATTAAGCGGCTTTATCTGTAGAACTGTGTGATTCGATTTACATCCGCACCTGGCCATGAAGCCTTAATCAGATGGTGGATCTAACCACTGCATAATTTGGAACGTCATGCTCATCCTAGGAAGCCGAAGCTGTAATTCTATGCAACAGAACTTTCTAGTTGCAACTTCGATGATTCCAGAGCAGGGCTGCAAATCACCACTCCTTGCTTAAGAGTTGGAGACTTTCCAACTCCTGTCCAGAACACATGTCTAGCATGCTCACTGGATCTGGGAACATTTCAACAGGTAGGTGTTATTAAAGGTGAAATGAACCCGGCTACCATAAAACCATAGACTGATATGGGGCCGCGAAACCGCAACCACCACGATACTCCCATAAAATGTCAACCTCAATAATCAACCAGAGAATAGTTAAGTGTCTAAAGAGACAAATAACGGAACTCTGCGGGTCACTGATTACCGTGGAAATAAAGTGAAGTTTCCAGTTGTACCCCTGCTGACTTCAGGGGACTGGGCTCCATTTTTCCCCAATTTCACTGTGTCGAAGTTCTATGAAGACCATATTTATGTGCCCCCGGGGGGGGCTTATCTGTAGAAGAAAGTTCTGCATCAACAATAAACTTCTTACATATTTCTGGGTTTGTGTTATGTATCGGATCTAAAACTGTTAGTTGAGCTCTGAACCGTTAGATTTGATTAACGCTTAATAATAATTTTTAGATTGATTTTCGGGTAGCAACAAATGTAACTAAGTCTTTGACGAAAATTGTTACTTTGCTTAATTGTATATTTTCTTCAGGCAACCATGCCTATTTAGTCACAACCGTGCTACATTTTTTAGGAAAGGGACAGGAGAAGAGATAAGACAAGTGGTGAAAGTAGGATAGTTACATAGCCTTCAAGCTCTTATTTTTTGAGTGAAAACAACCATATATAGATTGGTACACTAAGTGCACTACGTACTAGCCTACCGGGGCAGCTTTCATTTCTAGAAGGCCCATGTTAACGGATATTTACTGTCGTATAAGACATTACAGCGACCAGTGACTAAGAATTCATCACTGAACACCCCTACCGAAAGTCAATTTTTATGTTTTGTAGGGAAAATAGCTACAGGGTAAGAAATTATAACTTAGTAGGAATGTGTGGGATATGAGTAAACCATTTTTAAGCAACAAATTATTTATAGCTAAAAATATATATGTTTAATAATATTAAAGGCAAATAGCGCACTAACCTGACAAAAATATAATATACAAAATATAAAACAAAAAGGTTAAATTAACTTTATCCTATATACTGAGTTTATTACAAAGCCGCTAGTTTACATCTAAAAACTACAGTGTCATTTTGGTGCGAATGGAATATAAGCTAAAAAAATAAAGCAAAGTGAATAAAATGAAATAAGGATATTTTTAGGAATAGAGCCGAAAATTTTGCATCGTCACTCTTTATATATGTATGTATTTAATAATTTTGAAATGAATTAAAATTCATATTGTGTAACAAAATAAAGAGCTGAATATTCATTTTAACTATTAATACCATTTTATATCACAAATGTACCACTATAATTATCAATGACGGCGTATACTGAACCAACGAAATTATAAAATGTTAGTAATTAAAAATGAAATATAAATTTTTCTGAAGAGGTTTCTGATAGCAGCTTGTATTTGTCAAGTCACAATTGATTGAGGCCTTTTTACCGCCACGGGATATTCACTCATGTTTTCGCGTTCGTACAAGTTCACTACCGCAAACCAGTGAATTATTATCGGTTCCAGTGCCACTCAAATCGGCAACTTCATCCGCGTCGGGTTCCTGCTCTTCAGTTAACAAAGCTGCTACAACTGCTATCGACATCGAAAAACCTAAGATCCAAGTGGGAATGGACAGATACCTAACGGTTACCAAACGTGGGCGAAGTCCCAAATCGTCCCAGGTCGCATCAGTTCGAAAGTTATCGAGAAATAGTGACTCCGCCTCAGTAATTTCTCAAAATCGATTTTCTTTGTTACAAGACGACAACGAGAAATCTGTCTGCACAACCAAATCCTCTAAACCTCCACCGATCTATTTGAGGGAAAAAAATTCAAACGCCCTTGTTAAGAAATTAATTTCGACTATTGGTGATAAAACGTTTTATGTCATGCCAATAAAACGTGGCAAAATTGATGAAACCAAAATACAATTTCACGAAGAGGCGAATTTCCGTAAAGTGGTTAATGAACTTGAAAAGAGTAAATTAAGCTTTTACACATATCAGCTTAAAAGTGCAAAAGGTTTGCAAGTTGTAGTAAAGGGCGTAGATCCAAGTGTTGAACCAAACGAAATCAAAGGTGCCCTCATTGATCAAGGTTTCAAAATTAAAAATGTCGTAAACATAATTAATAGGGAGAAAATACCACAACCTCTGTTCCGAGTAGAATTGGAGCCCAACGACATAAAATTGAAGAAAAATGAAACTCACCCAATTTACAATTTACAATATCTTCTGCATAGAAAAATCACGATAGAAGAACCCCGCAAACGTTCAGGGCCCGTACAGTGTCACAACTATCAAGAGTTTGGGCACACAAAAACATACTGCAAACTTCCATCTGTTTGCGTTATATACGGAGAATTGCATGCTACTGCTAGATGCAATAAACCTAAAGGGGAAACAAACCTTAAAAAATGCAGTAATTGTGGCGGTAATCACACTGCAAACTACAGAGGTTGCCCCGTTTATTCTTTCATAAGACAGGGTGCAACACCGGCACCTAAAGTTACATCGGCCCAAAAACAGCATATTTTATCTACTTCGTATCCCCAAATGGTCCGACCAATCAATACTCATGTATCGTATGCCGACGCCGTAAAAATCAACACTGTTCCACCAAAAAATGTTCCATCAGCAAATACCAATGCAGACGCTAACTCAAGCTTCAATTTTACTCGTCTTGCAGCTACTATTGACAACCTTGTGCAGACAATAAACAATTTCACAACTAGTATGACTAGCATGATGCAACAAATGCTGCAAATGCAGACTACTTTGCTTCAGGCAATCGTAAATAGAAAATGATTTCGTTGAAAATATGTTTCTGGAATGCAAATGGCATTCGCCAACATAAAAACGAACTCGAATGCTTCCTCACGGAAAATAACATTGACATCATGCTGGTCTCTGAAACGCATTTGAATACAAGAAGTATTTTTAAAATTAATGGATTCACATTTTATGATACAAAGGATCTGAGAGGAAGAGCATGCGGCGGCTCAGCAATTTTAATAAAGTCAAGACTGAAACACCATTTTTTGGACAGCAAGCAAGAAGACTATTTGCAAGCCACAACTATTTGTGTTGAAAATCTTTTTAATGATATAGTAATATCATCAGTCTACTCTCCTCCCAGGTTTTTAATAACCGAAGAGCAGTATGAAAAATTTTTTAAAGGTCTTGGACCATGTTTTCTGGCAGCTGGCGATTATAATGCGAAACACAATTACTGGGGTTCGCGCTTAATTACACCTAGGGGCCGAGCATTGTACAACGCTATTAGCAGTAATGATTTAGATGTTGCTTCGGGTGGTCAGCCTACATACTGGCCTACCGTGAGACAAAAAATTCCGGATGTAATAGATTTTGCTGTCACAAAAAATATTTCAAGAAATTTAGTCACTGTAGAATCTTCCATGGATTTATCATCGGATCATTCTCCAACCATTGTAACTATTTGCAGCCCGCTTAGAAGACATTTGTTTTTTCCTGATACAAATATGATCAGTCGCATCAACTGGTTGAGTTTTAAAAAATATCTCAGCACCCATTGTTCGGAGAATATTTTGCTAGAAACAAAGGAGGATGTGGAGTGTAGCCTTGCAACTTTTAGTGAAAATATTAAACAAGCAGCACATCTTGCAACAACTAAACATCCGCAGACTACTTTAGGTCACATCTATTCTGCAGACATTGAACGTCTCGTAGCGGAAAAACGAAGAGCTAGAAGAGATTGGCAACAACACAGGTCGCCCCTGCAGAGGCAGAGACTTAGAGAATGCACAAATCGGCTTAGAGACTTACTAGCATATGAAGAAACTGCATCTTTCGAGAAATATCTGGAGGGTCTCGATGCTACACCAAACTCCAATTATTCTTTATGGCGTGCTACAAAAAACCTTAAAAGGCCCGTTGAGTACAAGCCACCCCTACGTAATATCGAGGAGATTGGGCAAGAAGGGACGCTGAAAAAGGTGACTTATTTGCCGATTACTTGAAAGATGTATTCACCCCACACATATGTACTGATGATGTTAGTTTGCCAAGCGTAGTTGGATTACCCCCTCGACCCTTAAAGTTTAAGTTGCGTGAGGTACAAAAGCTAATTTCTGAAGTAAATCCGAAAAAAGCTCCTGGTATGGACGGCATAAGTAACAAAATGTTGAAGGAGCTCCCCAATATTGCAGTCAGAATCATGCTATTCATTTTTAAAGCCATTTTACGGCTTGAATACTATCCTGACCATTGGAAGATTTCTAAAATTAAAATGATTCCAAAACCGGGTAAAGACCTAACCAAAACCGAGTCATATAGGCCCATAAGTCTACTACCAACTATTTCAAAGGTTTTCGAAAAGTTGCTTATGGAAAATTGTCTCCAATGCTAAGGGATAGTGGGTGTATCCCAAACAATCAATTTGGTTTTAGAAGTAGACATAGCACAATTGAGCAAACCCATAGATTGGTTCAGGTGATAAGAAGGACTTTTGAAGCGAAGAAGTATTGTTCAGCTATTTTTATTGATGTTTCACAGGCTTTTGACAAAGTTTGGCATGAAGGTCTATTTCTAAAACTGACCGCTCACTTGCCTTGTAACATGAGCAACCTACTGAAAAGCTACATAATTGGACGAAAATTTGCTGTTGTTGAAGGAGACTTCGTAAGTGTATCCAAACCAATTTCCTCAGGTGTACCACAAGGTAGCATTCTTGGACCAGTTTTATATTTGATATATTCCTGCGATATGCCGGTAAGTAAAACTGTCCACACTTCTACGTTTGCTGATGATACAGCGTGTCTAAGTTCGCACGAAAACTCCTATCAAGCCTCAATAAATCTTCAGCAACATATAACTCAGTTGGAGTTGTGGTTAAAATTATGGAGAATTAAAGTGAACGTTCAAAAGTGCATTCATGTGACTTTCACCCTGCGAAGAGATAATTGTTCACCCGTTCGAATCAATAATCACATTGTTCCTCACCATAATTATGTGAGATATCTTGGTATATATCTTGATCGTCGCCTTACATGGAAACATCATATTGACTCAAAGCTAACACAAATGAAACTTAAACTAACACAATTACACTGGCTCATTGGCAGGAACTCGAGACTTGGCCTAGATTGCAAACTTCTTATTTACAAGAGTATTCTGAAACCAATATGGTCTTATGGAATCCAGCTTTGGGGCACTGCCTCATCTTCAAACGTGGATAGAATCCAACGTATGCAAAATAAAATTTTACGGTTGATAACTTCCGCCCCATGGTACATCAGAAATTCAAACATACATTGTGACTTAGACATACCGCTGGTGACTACAGAAATCATCAAATACGCAGGCAAATACTTGATGAAGCTCGAAGACCATCCTAATCCCCTTGCTCGCAATATCTTGGATTATAGTGGACATAGCCGATTAAAAAAGAGGGATACCGCAGCTTTAATCCTCAATGCTACAGATGACACATCTTAGAAACATTTGTTTTGTTTTTTTTTTAATGTCAATTTTTTTTTTTACCCAAAAGGTTAGTTCCGACATGGTCGGGACTAATGTAACTTTTTTTAGAATTTAAGATTTTAAAAGTTATTGTTAGTTCTTTTTATATAAGATACAATAAATAATTTTTGAGAGTTAAAAAAAAAAAAAAAAAAAAATGTTTTACGCATTTTCATTCTAGTGAACATCAGATAAAGCTAAATGAATATTCACTACTCTTTATTTCTTGAATGTTCAATTTTAACATATGTGCGTATATTTTCCGACGGGGCTTAATTTATTTTTATTTGGGTACGGTTTCGGCTATTTGACATGTTCAGTGTATAAGCGATTTGACGAGGGTCGACGTAAAACCGTACCCAAATAAAAATTCAATTTTAACCTTCGACATTTTATAAATAGTATTTTTTATAGTTTGTAATAATTGTAACTTAATTTTAAACGTTAAAATTTTACTACTTCTCAATAATTGTTTGGCAAAATATCAGGTTTTTAAACAAGAGGTTTGTTTTTCAATTGTAGTAACACCCACAACATGATAACTTTAACATTCAGTTTTTTAACATATTCGTAGTAGATGCATTGAAGATTGTTACAACGGATGCAATTTCGGGCGAAAATCGCGTTAAAGTAATTAAAATCGACTATTAAAATGGTAGTTCTATTAAATTTAAATTTCGTAATATTTTCGGACAACATAATCGTCCTTCTGAGACCATTATTAAGAATTTTGCCGTTAAATTTTAGTGGACAGGCTCGATATAAAATGTACGACCACCAACAAGTGTTTGACCGGGTTGTTCAATAGAAAACATCGCTGCCATGGGGAACTTTGCATAAGGATTTTGACTTTGAAGCCTAACAAGGTTCAACTGGTGCAGGAATTGAAGTCGACCGACCACTCACATCGCCGAAGATTCGCTCAATTCATTAAGGAAAAGCCAGCTTGTTTTTCTCATTTTTTGAGACGAAGCGCGTTTTTACTTCTTAGTATATGTCAACAAAAAAACTTGCCGCATTTGGGATTCTGAAAATCCTAGAGTGATTTTTGAGAAACCTTTACATGTTCAACGTGTCACTGAATGGTAAGCTATGTGGTCTGCAGCGTGATTGGGCCGTTTTTTTAAGATGAGGCTGGAAAGGCGGTAACGATCAATGGATCACGGTATCGCGAGATGCTAGTAAATCAATTCTGACCTATTATTAATGAAGCGAATATCACTGATATGCGGTTTAAACAGAACGGTGCCGCATGTTACACAGTCAATGAAATGATCAATTTATTACACACCAAATTTTGCGATCACGTAATTTCAAGACATTCACTGGATTATTTTTTAAGGACAGCATCTATATCAATCAAATCGATTTCAGCCTTGATGTTATTAACGAAATAGGATCGTCGAAAAGGTATAAAAACTTTGATGAAAGAATCGACATCTGTCAGTGTGGTTGTGGGGGACATTTGCCACAAATTAGTTTTCGTTCATAATTACCGAACTTTTCTCTTCGTTATACAATAAAAATTTGTTTCATGTTAATAAAATTGTTTATTTTACTTATTTATTTATTTCAATTTACTTTATTTGTATGCTGTTATTTTTTTACATTTTATTTTTAAATGTAAGAACATTCTCCTTTGTATTGAGGTTTTTGTTTATAATTGGTTTTCACGGTCCCACAGGTGTATTTGGTTACAGAATTACTTAATTCTGTATATCGAAGCACTTTGTTGCGTGCGAGCTTCCATTGCTATGAATTTTATTTAATTTTGTTGTTTTTTTTTTTTGTCAATTTGTTTAACTCAGCACTTTCAATTGTAAATTTTATTATTTCATAGGATTGAAAATTAAAAATAATAAAAAATCTTCTTCTCTTGCAACGAAATCAAGCGTTTCGTTTCAAAAACAAAAAATATCCGAACCGCTCAATTTAGTTTAAGTGCTGAAATTGTACACTTTTAAAAAATGCCAAATTTGACAAACGATCAAATTAAGATTCTTGGTGACCTCGATGTGATCAGAACTATTTCAGACAAGCAGTGGCCACCTTCGTCGAACTCATCAACCAGCATAAGGATATCGATGGAAGAACTAAAATTTTTATCCGCAATTTCAAAAGGGATTTAATTGCCAGGAAACAAAGCACAAAACTATTTTAAGGAAAGAATCAAAAATTTAAACGAAGACTGGTCGGCATTCGAAGCGAAAGACAACCAAATTCATTTGCTGGAAAATTCACTACTGTACCATTATTATTTTACCAACGCCTACTACAATTCCATAATTCTTGTTCACCGATACTGGAAGTCGTTAATAATTAAGGTGCCACAAAGCAATTTACAAGCAGACGCGATAACTGTTAAAACCTGTACTGCGATAACGCAACTAAATGCGTTGCAGGAACTCTCAGAGGCAATTTATACAAGCTGGGCCAACGAAACAATTAATAAAGAATTGACATCCAGGGGAGTCACCTTCTATTTTATACCATCTCACCTCACTTCGATGGCATTTTGAAAGCAGCAGTAAAATCAGCTATGCACTTTCTAGTCAGATGTACTAAAACAGCATGATTAGCATACGAAAAACTTGAGACCGTGGTGATCGAGATTGAAGCATTTTAAGTTCAAGGCCTGTTAGTCCAATGTCAAACAACCGTTATAATCTGACCGCATTAACTTCTGGACATTTCTTAATTGAAAAACTACCCCATGCACAAGTGCATTTGCATTCTCTACCAACTGGACTTAGCTCCTAGAGAGATGAAAACTGTTTACATATCTAAAACGGGAGTTTTGGGGAGAATGTTATCGAGAGTACATATGCGAAAGGGAAAATTTTAACTATTTTGAATCTTATATTCCGTTCACCAAGGGAATTGTATTATAATTTGTCCAAAATATAGATTTCTCTAATAATTTTGTTTAGGTGTAAATTCGATTAAAAATGTTTTTCTTTAAGAAGCTTTTGAATTATTTATAGATTTTTTGTATGAATTTTCAGTGTTAAGGATATTCCGATGTTTTTTTCTTATCGTAATCCAGGATACTCTTTTGCAAATAAAAGCAACATTTAAAAACCAAAAGGACATACAAAAAGGAGCTCTTCGAAATTCGTTAAAAATGGCTTTTCAACAAGAAATTTGTGCTCTAAAACAAAAAAATTATATTCAGATTATTAAAGTTTTTATTGTATTACAAAAATTCGGCAATGAGAAAAAAAAATGATATCTGGCAAATGTCCAACACGACCACGTGGTTTAGTTACTTTTTGGAAAAAAGCAGTCCTATTTCGTTAATCAGATCACGGATTTTGTGTTTTAAGGCTGAAATCCATTCGATTGATATAGATTCTGTCAACGTAGCCCCACAAAATATAAAAATGCTTTAGGATTTTCAGAAACCCAAATGCGGCAATTTTGCTTATTGACATACCGTGACAAGTGAAAATGGGCTTCGTCTAAAAATGAAATGAATATACGAGGATGCGAATGGTCGGTCAACTTCAATTCCTATACTAGCTGAGCCTTGTAAGGCTTCCATGTCAAACCCTTACGCAAAATTCGACATATGGTGGTTTTGGATAGCCCCAATTTTTGAGAACGTTGAGGAATTGTCAAACTTGGTTCTGCTGCAATACTGTGGCTCACAGCTGCAATCTTTTCGGTTGAATACCCCTGTCGAACATGCGTTAGTCGAGCCTGTCGACTCAAATTTGACGACCAAAATATAAATAGCGGTCTTAGCAGAACGATATGTTGTACGAAAATATCACGATATTTACAAAATGTATCTTTAACTGTATCACCATTTTCATAGTGGATTTCAAATAATTTAATGCAATTTTCCTGCAAATTTTAATTCATTGTAACAATTGCCAATGCATCTAAAGGGTGTTTTTTTAATCCCGATAGAACTTGAAATTGTAAAAAATAACACAAAAAATTAAATTGTAATCAAAATTTCTTTTTTATTCGAAGGATCAATACGTGACATTAACATTTGAAAATGATTTCGGGCATATGGGCACCGCGGCTGTTCTTGACGAAGCGCATTCTGGACGTCCAATTTTGGGCCACTTTATCGAGCACTGCTGGGCGTATGTCACGAATAACACGAACAATGCTGTCCTCCAAGGCGTCAATTGTTGCTGGTTTATCAGCATAAACCAGTGACTTCACGTAGCCCCACAGGAAATAGTCGAGTGGTGTCAAATCGCACGACCTTGGAGGCCAATTGACAGGTCCAGTTCTCGAAATCAACTTATCGCCAAATTTTGATTTCAATAAGTCGATGGTTGCGTTCGCTGTATGGCACGTAGCGCCATTCTGTTGAAACCACATCTCGTCCGGATCAATGTCATCCATATTTTCAAACAAAAAATCATTGATCATGGTGCGGTAACGACCTCCATTGACCGTAACGCGAGCTTCGGCCTCATTTTTGAAGAAATAAGGTCCGATGATGCCACCAGCGTGAAAACCGCACCAAACGGTGCATTTTTCTGGATGTAATGGAGTCTGTAGGGTCTGTTGTGGATTGGTCTCACTCCATATGTGGCAATTTTGCTTATTAACAAACCCGTTAAGCCAAAAATGCGCCTCATCGCTAAACACAATTTTGCGATAAAACAACGGGTCAGTTGCCAACTGCTCTAGAGCCCAATCGGCGAAAGAACGACGCATATAATGGTCTCGTGGCTTCAATTCCTGCACCAGCTGGATATTATACGGGTGTAGGCCGAGATCTTTGCGCAAAATTTTCCACGTAGTGGACGGACAGAGCCCCAATTCCTGCGACCGACGACGAATTGATAAATTTGGATCTTCTTCCAAACTTTCGTTTACAGCGGCGATATTCTCTTCAGTACGCACATTCCTTCGACGTGTTGGTGTTATTGCATCCTCTAGAGAGTATGTGGTACGAAATCTATCGACAGTTCGACGAATGGCTTGTTCAGATGCATGATTATGTACGCCATAAAAATGACGAAGTCGTCTATAAGTTGCGCGAATCGACGACTGATTTTCAAAGTAAATTTGGATAATTCCGTAGCGTTGTTCAAGCGAGAGTCTATTCATGATGATTTGTCAGTGTATTCTGAAACAAATAAAAAAAATGTTTCATCAAAATTTCATTTTTTGTGTTACTTTTTACAATTTAAAGTTCTATCTAGCTTAAAAAACACCTTTTACTATGAATACGCCAAAAAAACTAAATGCGAAAACTGTCATGTAGTTGACGTTGCCACAATTGAAAAAGAAACTTCTTATTAAAAACCCCCATATAAGAAGAATGCAGAATATAAGGAATCGGAGAAATACCTACAGTTTACAAACGGAATAATGAAAATCTTTCCAGGTGTGGAGAGGGAAAAAGTAAAGCTTAAAAATTCAAAAAACACAATTACCATAACATTTCATTCAATAGTGTAAATGTTAATAGTCAACGCTTTGTTAATCATTTTAAAATATTAAGTTATTTAAATCTCTGTTTACAAATCTCAAAAATAAAGAGAAGTGGGCTTTTCCCAACAAATATTTTACCACTAAGAAGAAAAATTGAATGATTAATTATTCTATTTTTAATTAAATTTAAAATGAATTATTAATTAACATGACTTTAGTAATTTATTTTTGTTTTCTTTAATAAGATTTTACAGCAGTTTTGAATACGAGAACTTTCTAAAGTTAAGTTTTGCATATTTTTGGTGTTTATGTTAATTAAAGCAAGGTACACGAAATGTTTAATTGGAAACAGTGGCCAAAATGTCTGTCGCGTAAGAAGCTAATTAAAAATTGTTAAGTTTTTAATGTAATTTTTATTAAACCTTTCTCTATTTGCTATTCTGTTTTTATTCTTACATTAAACTCTTATTCTTTTCTTAACTTATTCTCATTACCTTCGGAAGTAAAATCTTAACGAGTTTGTAACTTTTTATAGGGTTTCTTTCAATTTAATTTTATGAATTTTATGTTATCAACATGCAAACAAACGGCACACAAAACAAGAAAGAAGTTAAATCTGATATGCTGTTGGTGTTGACGAAAAACTTTCCCACAAATATTCCCACGATTATTTTTCTTTCGTTTTTTAGTATTATTGTTTCTGTTTGAGGTAAAACAAACTGTACAAAACATGAATATTCTATGCGTATTCCATTGCAAAATTGAGCAACAACAACTGTTACATTCCGTTTTTAGCTTTCCATATAGAACAGAGTAGAATATGCATCAAATTAAATACAGTGAACACTGTTTTCAAAAGATGAAAAGACTAATAAAATTTAATCTAAATGTTTACCAATAAACTTTGGGAATAATTAAATTTTGTATATGAAATAGTTATAAAATTTAATTACGATGAAACTAAATTGCCATAATAACAAACACTTTTGAATGCCACTGTCCCTTATACCCAAATTCCGATTGTGTACCGGTTTCATTGTGCGCTAGTGTAAAAACCGCAATTAATGTTCCCCATGGTGTTGGTACAATTAATTCGTTTAAACTTTTTCCCTATTCGTGTTGCAGTTTAATTTAATTTTTTCTTGCAAACAAAAAAATCACTGCATATTATTATCTTGTACCACCTCAGGTGGGGCAGTACTATTTGTTTCTTTAGATGTTTGTAATAACTGAAAAAGCAGTTATTATAAGCACACTACTGCAAAATATGTAAATGGCCATAAATTTCTTTAAAATGTTTCTGTAATCTGTTTGTGTATGGCGCAGCCTGTGGGATAGAACCACAAAACCTGTAATAATCTCCGAGGGCTTACTAAAAAAAGTTTTGCGTTTTTTATTGAGAACTATCATCTATCCCTCATCACTTATATTAGGTTTTCCAATAAGTAATTTGTTTTTTAATTGTGGCAACACTATGCCATTTATGATTTTTTTTTTTACGTATTTGTTGTAGATGCATTTCGAAAAATCTGATTTTTTTAGTCCTTCTAAGACCGCTATTTACATTTTGGTCGTCAAATTTAAGTCGATAAGCTTGATACAAAATGTGGGAACACCAACGATGTCGTTTAACTGAAAACAACGCAATCGTGAGCTACATGGCGCGGGAATTAAAACTGACCGACCATTCACGTCACCGTAGATTCGCTCAGTTTATTCAGGAACAATTGGCTGGCTTTTCATTTTTTCAGACAAAGCCCATTTTTACTTTTCAACACATGATGATACACTATGTTGTCTGCAGGCGTGATTGCGCCGTTTTTTTCGAAGATGAGGTTAGAAGTATGATAGCGGTCATTGGATCTTGCTGTCGAGAGATACTAAGACCTCAATTTTGTCCTATTAGTGACGACGCACGGTAGCTCAGAATCAATTTTCATTGGCCAAAAACTATATTTTTTTTTGAAATGGATTCTTAAAATTTTTATGCCTTCAGAAAGGAAACAGATCAGAACTTAGGTAACCAAAACATTTTGGCAAAATATTCACAGTAATAGGCGTGGCATGCTGCTAAAAGCAAAGAATTTAAGTTAATTTAGAAATAAGAGAAAATTTGTAATATTTGATCTTATATTAATTAATATTTCTTGAAAACTGTTATTGATAATGGGCTGCGGTTTTTTTTGTTATGTTGGGTGGACTGTTGTTTTTCACAAATGATTTTTGAGCACCCTGTATAGTTTGTAGTTAGGGTGTTATGTAATAAATTTGAAAGGACAAAAAAGGACAAAAAATCGAAACCACCCAAAGAAAGGCAAAAGTGTTTTCTTTAAGCCTATATATATATATATATATACTTTTGTACCCGCCCGGACCCGGCCGTAGAACAATTTTTTTTTATTTTAATGAAAATACTCAAAATTTGTACACAAACAAAATTCTATTAAACTTGCTAGTAAATTTACTTTACAAACTATTCACTGCCATAAATACAAATTGCCGATAGCAAAACGTAGGGAGAAAGAGAGGAAAGTTATACATGGTATAAATAATTCTTCAAGGGGTTGAAAAACTTCCTAGAATTTTTCATGAATTTTTGCACAGATGTTTCAAATACCTGCTAAAAATTATATGAAAAAATGTTTAAAATTTATTTCAGTAAAGTACAGATATATAAAGTACAATTTATACCCTTCATATTATCATATAACTGCAGTTATCCTCCAAAGGAATCTATCAAAATCACACCAATTTCGGCACAGTTACAACTGCAAGCTCTACTTGATCATACAGCCGAAAGGTTGCAATTTCACTCTTTTTCGTAAATGGGGATTCGATGAATTTTCTGGCCAAAAACAATATAAAAAATATTTATTTGAAGATATTTCTGACACAGATATGTTCATGCTGTCATTTGTGCCATTGCGATTGATAAAGAACTTAGAAGACTGGGAATCTTCGCCCAGCACAATGCAAACAAATTGTATTTCGAAAAACTATACTCCATCGTCTACGAAATACTGCAGACCAATAAAATTTGAGTATAAAAAGGAAACTCGTGATACCATTGAGAATGAAGTAAGTGACATTAGAGCTCAAATTTCAACACTAAAACCATTAGAGTTAGAGATAGATGAACAGGCTATTAAATTGAATTACCAATTAATACTTTTAATGATAGACGGAAAAACTGCTCAGGTTATGACTGATACAAAAGCTTCATCCAGCTGTATTACATGTAAAGCAACATCAAGTCGGTTAAACCAAGAACCGAGAAAGTCAGTAGATAGTATGATGCATTTGAATTTAGATTATCACTGCTACATACGAGGATAAGGTTTATGGAACACATACTGAAAATTAGCTATGATTTGGACTTCGGATCTTTAGGATCAGTAAGTAATAATGACACCAACAAAGAGAAATGGAAATTGCAAAAGAAGCAAGTTCTAGGTGCACATCTCAAATACGAGATAATTATAGATCAACCAAAACAAGGATCATGCGATACAAACGATGTCAATACCGCAGGAAGATTCTTTTTGGATCCCGAAACTACATCTGGTTTAACTGGTGTTGATATAGATGTTATTTCAAGATTTAAAACAATTAGTGAAGTACGTGCAATGAACAAATTAACGCTAGAAAATTTGGTGATTATACCAAGGAAAACGTTGCTATATATACATCCAAATACAATTATAGAAATATGTCAGCAACAGTGCACAAAGTTCTTTATCATGGAGAAGATGTCATTAAGCTTCATTTATTACCAATTGGAGATTTATCAGAGGAAGCCAGCAAAAAAGAAATAAGGATTACAGATTTTACAGAGAACATAATACCAGAAAAATGTCACGAAGTGCTACAAATGAAGATTTATTTCATATATTATTGATAACGTTAGATCCCTTTATCTCTAGTATTCAAAGTCAATGGAAAGTGAATCATTCGGACCTATATGCCGAATCTAAGGTATTGCTACAGGACACTAGTAATACAGAGTAGAATATAGAATATTTACAGGAAATATTCCAGCAAAATGAATAATAATTATGATTAACATTTAATATTTGAATGAAATGAAGTACACAAATATTAATATTAAATGTTCTTTTATTTATCTACAATCTATTTATAACTATAAATAAATATATAGTTAAAGAAAAATTAAGTAACACTATTTTATTTTAAAATTGACCAAAAACTAGAAAATATGTAAGCATTGTTAAGCATAATTTTAAATGTAGCGCTCTTTACCGATCTTAATACAACCTAAACTCGATGAAAGGTTAAGCTGTTATCTATTAACTAAAAAGAAAATTTCTAAAACATCGTTGTGAATTAAAAAGTTACAGAGTTTTGGCCAATGAAATACGATTCTAAGCCACTGTGCGACGTGTATATCACTGACATGAGGTTTCAAGAGGACGGTGCGAAATGTCACATGGCAAAAAAAAAAACGATCACTTTATTGCAAACTAAATTTCCCGATTGTATAATTTCACGACAATCAGCAATTAAGTGGGCAGCCAGGTCCCGTGATTTAATAGCAATCGGTTATTTTAAATACAGAGTCTTTACGGAATCAATTAAATGATTTCAGCCTTAAAACTCAAAATAGGACCGCCATTTTGCCAAAAAGAACTTGAAGAAAGAATCGACATCTGTCGCATAGTCGTGGTGGATATTTGCCAGATATAATAATATTTGCCTAGCTTTGCTTCTTCGCAATACAATAAAATTTTTAGTCATCTTAATCAAAATTTTTTGTTTTATTTTGTTTTAGAAAACATACTTCATACCACTCTTGTGTATCCGCCGAAAATTCAAGTGATATAGTTTAACTTTTTTACATAAAAAATAAATTGGTTAAATTTAAACTTTTCCCATATAAAATAGAGATTCTATTTAGTTTTGAGTCAGTTAACGTCAAGCTTAAATCAGCAGGTAGAACATCACAAAATGATGGATTTTGTAAAGAAAGGGAAAATCTTTTTCTGCTTCCTAAATTTCTATCCCGAGTGTATTAGGAACTCCTTTCATTCAGTATTCCATTCATGTGAACTTTATACTGAAAGAAACGTGATGTTGATTCTGCTGCTTCACAATTTTGTTATAAAAAGCTTTTAGTTATTCTTGTTTTAATTTTTATTATAATTAATCGTTCCTTAAAGTTTTTCTGACGGTCTGTAAATCCGGCATGGACACGAAATACAAAATATAAGTACTGCAAGAAAAATCTGAATTCTAAAAATCAACTTGAATATGTGTTGGAGAATTTAAAAACATTTTGTAAAGTAAATTTTTGATGTCTACTCGCTTCTAATTTAATTTACCTTTGGTTAGAAGTTCACTTCTCTAGAGAAAATTTCTTAAAAAAATTCATATTTTTTTAGAAATAAAATTCCAAAAACCTTTTTGTCAAAGAAATTACAAATAATATATTACCATCATGCTTGTATAAATTATAAAAGTTTTTTCCGCGAAAAAGAAACAATTATCTTCATACATTTACCACATGCTTAAAAATTACGTGAATTATTTGTTATCAAGATTGCAGCTTAAAAATCCAAAAATAAAATATGAAGTTAAAATAATTAAATATACGTACATCTAACTATGCATTGGCTCACGTACAAATAATGTCATGATGCTACGGTATGCGTATCTTAGCAATGTAGCAAATTAAAACATGTGTCTAACACGAAAATAATATATATAAAAATTCCTAAAACTTGTATTGTTCAACTCAGTTGAACTTTACAACAATTATAAAGAAAATAAATCAGGTAGACGTAATCTGCATACCTATTTTTATTATTATGTGATGTACACGTTAAGGTACAGCAAAGGGAGCAGCAAATGTGTATTTCTCGAAAAATATTTTCTTAATTACACAAATTATTTAAAGTTTGCACTAAAATAATTTTTTTAAAAAATTGCTGAAAGACACACAAAACGTAGGACTTCTTTAGACAAAAAAATTTAGATATGTCAATTTTGTCCTTCCTCTTACTTTGTAACAGCTATGCGGAATAAAAACCTTTTTGAATTCGACGAAATTAAAATTTTTTGATGTCCTGTGTCCAACTAGCGTAATCTTCCTGCAGCTCTGGTTAGATTTTTACTTATAATCTATTATTTACTGGACAGACGCTTTAACATCCAAACAATATAGCCGTACAGGCTTATATATTCTGTGGCCTTGCAACCGACTCTGTCACACATTGTTGTAATATTAAGACATTTCTATTTAACTGAAGGACTCACAATATTTCACCGAGATTTCTTTGTTTTACTATATCAGCAATTTAATCAGCATTTTCTGCTAAGCAAGTAATGCTTCTTTTCCGAAAAAGAAACATAAAATTTGTTTTGCTTAAATAAAATGAAATCTGATACCACCTAAGAAGGTTTTATCTCAAAACTAAAACATTTTTAAGAAAATAAGTTTTAGTTTAAAAAAGTAGGTCGAAAAAATTGGATATTGAAAAATTTACGCGGTAATAATTTTTATAGACACTAATAGATATTCAAAACTTAGTTATCTCAACTATTGTTCCTATATTACTATAATATATGTAACTTTAATTTTCTGTTATTTTGTCACAATATGCAGCTTAGAAATATTAATGTGTGTGAATGCAAAACAAAATTACATACTCGATATTGTTATAAAGATGCTCAGTTAAAGTTATAAAAAAAAAATAATTACTACTACAAAAAAAAAATAATAAATAACCTATTTTGTTTGTTTACAATTTAAGAAGTTTCTAAAAAATCTTATAAACACAAGACAACAACAATATGCTTCATCAAAATACCAGGAAATAAAATAAACAAAAACAACTTAAACAGAATCAGAAGACACACAGCTAAACAGGCGCTTACACTGAATAATGATAGCAACAACTATATTTGATGATCTTGAAGAACAATTTTCTTTTAACGGGTTTTTTAACAAGAAGTTTATTTTCTGAAATGAAACAAAAATTTTAGTTAACATGATTAAAATTTTTATTATATTACGAAGATAATTGTTTGGTAATTATGAACGCAATGTGATAACGACCACGCTAACGGTTAAAATTTTTATTGTATTACAAAAAGTTCGGCAATGATGAATAAAAGATGATATCAGGTAAATATCCATCACGACTACCCCGACAGATGTCGATTCATTAACACCATTTTTAATCACTTTTTGAAAAAAATAGCAGTCCTATTTCGCTAATCACATAACGAAAAAATAGCCCAGTAATGTTAAATCACACGATTTGACTGGCCATTTAACCGCTGATTGTTGTGAAATTATGCGATCGGAAAATTTGGTTTGCAGTAAGTTTATCGTTTCATTGGCTAAGTGGCTTGTGGCACCATCCTTTTGAAACCACATTTCATTGATATTCACGTCTTCAATAATAGGCCAGCATTGAGTTGTAAGCATCCATTGTGATCCATTGACTGTTACCACACTTTCAGCCTCATCTTAAACAAAAACGCTTCAATCACGCTTCCAGACTACATAATGCACCATACATTTTCAAAATCCCAAATGCAGCAATTTTGCTTATTGACATATCCTAACAAGTAGGGTTCGCCTGAAAAAAATAGTTTTTTCAGAAAACCTACGCCCATGTGAATGGTTGGTCGGCTTCCTACTCCAGTTGAAACTTGTAATGCTCCTTATGTAAAATTCGCCATGTGGTCTTGAGAACGTTGAGGAATTAACAAATTTGGATCTGCTTCAACACTGTGACTCATGGCTGCGATATTTTCAGTTGAACGAACCGGTCGAGCACGCTTTGATGTTCGCACATTTTGCATCAAGTCTGTTGACTCAAGTTTAACGACCAAATTTTCAGTAGCGGTTTCAGAAGGGCGATTATGTTGTCCAAAAATAATACGGATTTTACGAAATGTAACTTCAACAGAACCACCGTGTCCATAGTGAATTTTAGTTATTTTAGTGCGATTTTCATGCGCAATTTAATTCATTGCAACAATTTCCAATGGACTGCACTACGAATACGTCAAAAAAATAAATTCAAAAATGTCATGTCGTTGGTGTTGCCACAATTGAAAAACAAAATACTTATTGAAAACAGGATATATGCGATAATGTTATGGATTAAAGACAGGTTTTAGGCGTTAACGTAGTAACTTAAGTTTTGTGTATAAAAGTGTGAATAACTCGACTAAATAAATCCCGAAATTTAATTTAAAACTCTATTAATATAATGTCTACTTAAAGTATTTACCGATTTATTCTACAGTGGAATTTTAAGAGCTTAGATAAGTTCTTACTGTATTGATGGAGATAGGGTTACAAAATACTCGCTTTTAATCTGTGCTGACAAATATTTGTACTAGTTTAAATTTGAATACCAAAAATTTTTTTAAGTTGAAACCCAACATGAAATGAATATAATACATTTTAATAAATACAGTACAACTCAAGTGAACCTTTATTTTTTTGTCATTACTTTTTTAGTAAAAAGAATATCACTTTTGTAGAAAGTCAAAATTGTTCTTTTCTGTTTGATCTTGTAGCTCACTTTAATGTTTGTTGTGGCCATAGGGAGTACTAGATATCTCGAAAAGATAACAAAGTTTAAAAAATTTGGTGTACCAACCCATACATCTTTCGGAGCAATTTAATTAATGATCGCTACGCGAACATACTTCCTGTTGTTCATGCTCTAAACGATGAAATTCTGAAATTCAGTAACTCTTATCAACTCCTATCAAGAATCCTTCAATTGGTTGCAAGTATGCTATAAAAGCAATTTAATTGTATGATGTGATTTTCCATAGATTACGTTTATTCCCATTTTATTGATCATTCCAACAATTTTAATTTCTTAATTCAAATATTTTTTGGGTATCATCAGATATCAACGCAGAACCCTTTATAACTAAACCGGTTGAAATAAGAGATAAAAAGTCCATATCTAAAAAAATTATAAATTTAAACTCGTAATCGATTGTATTAATCTGAGTATAAATGGCAGAACTACAAATTGTTTTGCTTGGCTATTAAATAGAAGACAACAATCCATAACGTAATATTTATATACATATGTTATTCAAATATTTGACGCCAGTACAAAAATACCCATTGATGCAAGTGTAATAAATAGTGAGTTTTTAACATAACTGTATCTGGAGTCTTAAGGAAATCATGAATTAACAGTAGCGGCGAGGTAAATATAAAATTTTGATTAAAGTCGAGTATTTCCTGCAGCTGCAAATGATTTCCAGTATTTAATGTTTCACTCTAGAAATTTTTTCTTGTCTACCGAATTAGAAAAAAATCCTTGCACTTCTCAGTTATATTCTAAGACTACAGGTATCAGTTTCTTATTAAATAATCGATTTTTATATTTATGTTCTTTTAATGGGGCACCTTCATTTTAAAATTGTTTTTGGAGGTATTTCAAAAACATTACGATATTATTTTCATATGCATTCATACAAATGTGTGCCTTCGTTCATGAATATTGGACTCAAATATAAACCAAATTCAAAGTCTTCCTTATTAACTTTGTTATCGTTAAATATTTTCAAGGAATGTTTAAAACAAAAGCAAAATATTTAATGCTAGGAAAAACAATTCGTTGAAATTTTATTTCCCTGGTATTGTGCAGAGATTTGTGCCATTCCATGAGAAATTTAAAAATTTTACATGCTATGATTGTTATAAGAACATGTCAGATTTCCTGTACTCTTCACTACCGAAAACAATTCTTGATATGTTAGATACGCTCTAAAATTAAATGAGTTGTAGGGTGTTTTATTCTAAAAATTTTGTTTTGTTATCATTATCAAGAATAATGTGCCTCCCATTGCCACTCTTCTTTCTTACAAGAAACTTTGGGGATTTTTAACAGATTTTAGGAGGAGATTAATTTTATTGATTGAAAAAATAAGTATTTCTGTAGGGAGTTTGAAACAAAGTTCTAAGCCAGAATGTGTAAAAATATTTATCAAAAATGTATAAATGTTAATGAATAATTTTGCAATTGTAGTTTTTATTGCCCTAATTGCATTTTAACCAGCCTGTTTTCTCTGTTTAAATTTCAACATATTAGCTTAGTTTAATTACATGTATTTGTATTTATTTTTAATCAAAATATGGCCAAAATAATCTTCGAAATTCATCTTTAGTATTTTAGTTAAGTTAAAAGATATTTTTGAATGTTTTTGCATTTAGGTAATATTCTTAATGTTGATTGAATTTCTAAACATATTTCCAAATACTTCTACAGGTGTTTACTTACTGCAGAATCTTTTTGTAGCATTATTGCAGCTAGTCTTGCGGAGTAATATAGAGGCCTGTTCCGATAATTATCTAATCGGCGTAATTTTATTTTTTTTTTAAGAGAAATAGCACTTCAGGCCAACAATGCCTATTTAGTTAAGTAATACGCTACATTCTTTAGGAAACGGATAGAGAAGAGATCGACAGGTGGTGAAAGTAGAAGGATAGTTACGCAAATTCACAGTCGTATAAGACAGCTCAGTGCCCAATGACTATGCCCTTATCACTGAGCACACCCAACGACAGTCAACTTTTATTTGTAGTGAAAAAAACCAAGGTCTTTGTTGGGAATCGAACCCACAACATGTAAGCTAGCACACTACCTACTAGCCTACAGGCGCACAGTTTTAAACAATTTTCTTCAGAATTTTATATACACGAATATTTATATACAAATTCTACGTAACACACTTTTTGTGCTATTAGAACAACATGATTTGATGAACAGGCGATCAGTCAAATCACAATTTTAAAAGAGGCAAAAGTAAGTGCGGTATGGTTTTCCAAATATATTAATAAATACCATAACATCTTACCGCGGTAAGTTTTTGTAAACGTACAGGTCTGCATTTCACGATCTTTTTACTTGCTTTTAAAGTAAAAAGGAACGCATAAGACCTTTGGAAAAAATACTCGCATATACATTTTCGTTTTTTACATAGAAAAAAGCGAAAAACTTCATTAGAAGGCGAGGTTTGCGAAGCACCTTTAACTTAAGTATTTGCTCTTGTACAAGCACATGGTACTAGCGGAAAACTTGTGACTTTCAGATTAACAATTTATTAACATTTTTTACGCGTCTTAATTTTTAGATGTCATCTACTTTTGAAATGGTTAATTTTGCGTTAAATTGACTGTTGGAAAAATAAAATATAGAATTTGAATTGCTACAAAATCTAAACGAAAAGAGATATTTTTCCAAGATTTTAAGCAGTATATATACATTAGAGCTTTTAATGAAATGATAAAAGAAAATTTTAATTTTTTTATTTTAACACACAAATTCTTTAAACGGAGAAAAAAATGTTCCAAAGATTGTTTATTTTTAGAAAACTGCTCACCCTGGCATTGTTAACTATGGAGCTTTCAAATACTTGCTGGAGTATTTAACAAGATATGGAGCTTTAATAGTCTGTTTACTTTTTTTGAATCGGTGCTATGCACTCCGAAGATTTTTGATGAAATTCATAAATTTTGTTTCAAAATTGCTTATGTCTGCACAGGGTGATTGGTTGCCATTTTTGAGGTAATTTTTCTTTAATTCGCATATGCTATGGGTTATCTTTAAAGTAGTCCCCTAAAATTTACTAGTACGCAAATAAGTTTTAATTATATAAGCAAAAAACCATATCACCTTTTTAGGGATAATCCTAAAAAATCGACAGTTTTTACATATTTTTTTAATTCAAACACGCTATGAGAACCAGACTTGTTACTGTTCTATTATAAATTTTATCAAAACTACAGCTAAAGACATAACTAAGATATGTAAGCATGTGTTATAAATATATATTTTTAAGGTGTACTTAAGCTCAAAAGCTCTTAATATTTGAAAAATAAATAAACTTTTTCCATATTTCCAAAAAAAATTGTATGCTCGAGATCTAACTTGGGGGGCGTACCCAAAATCCCCTTTTATTCATAGGAGGCTCTACTCAGAAGCACCTCTTTTTGGTCTCTGTGAAATTTCATTAGGATATCTTAAGTAGTTCATGAGCTAACAAATTATGTAAAAAAAAACATTTTCAAACCACTGTGGTGTCATACGGTAGATTGTAGTCAACTTTGCATTAAGCACACGCTACCTGAAACTTTGAGGGATGTAAAAAAATAATTTTGTATGTCTTTATTTAGAATTTTTGTTACCTAAATATCAGAGCTGTAAATGATTGCAATCGATTTAATTGCAATCACATGATTTCGCGTTAATGATTGCTAATTTTTTGATTGCATTCAAAATCGTAAATTGATTTCATGATTTCAATTTGAAATCATGAAATCAATATGATAAAAACGATTGAATCAATTTTTTGAAATCAATTTATATATAAATTGATTGCAATCAAATTTGATTGCAATCGATTTGATTGCAATTACTTTAATTGCAATCAAATCCAGTAATTGCCATCAAAGTTAAATCAGAATCAAAATCTTCGTTCTTTTCAAATGAAAAAAGGCAATTTTTATTTACAAAGTTTTGGTAAACATTATTTCTAATTGCAATCAGTTCTTCCGCAGAAAAAAAAATGCAAGAAATGACTAACAAACCTACGTTTTTCATGTCATTTTGGAGCCAAAAAGTTTTAGTTGTTATTATCTAATATCCTCTACTTTGCAAAATTGCAAAGAATTCTCTTTTCAACGCATTCATGACGTTGATGATCAGGAAAATCTATTTGGAGAGCCTACGGAAATTCCAAGCAATATTATTAATTCTTGGTTGCCAAGACATATACGTTGTGCAACCCATACCTTGAATCTGGTGGCGACAACTGATCTTTTACGTATATTGAAACAAAACATAAAATATGTTGAAAAGCACCAATCAGTAAGTATTCTTTTGATAAAAAATCCTGAAGCTTTGATTAAAGTTTCAATCGTTCACGTCCAGATAATGCAAAAATGTTCACATCTTTGGAGAAGAGTGAATAAGCCAAAAACTTCTGAAGATATAAGGACAGTATTAGGATGCCAACTGAAATATCCCGTGGCGACAAGATGGAACTTTATGTACGACTCGCTGAAAGATGTTATAAAGAGCAAGAGTAAACTCAACGAGTTGTGCAGAATGTTTAAGGAACAAAGTTTTTCAGAAAGCGATTTTATTTACATTGAAGATTATTTGATGTTATTAAAGCCAATAGCTGAAGCCATCGATTTTTTGCAGAGAAGCAAAGGCATGATATACGGATATCTTTTGCCAACTTTGGCCACAATTCGAGTCCAATACATTAAAATATCAAATAGTCACAACAACGAATATATATCGCTCTTGTCCGGTTTAGCTTTAAAAGCAGTGGAAGCTCGGTTCCAAAACTATTTTGATTTGACACAAGAAGTCAATGACGCTATCATAGCTTCCGTACTTTGTCCACAAATTAAGTTGCAATGTCTAACAGCTTTAAATTCGTCATTTACTCAAGTAAAAATCCACGAAGTTATTGCTTTAGTCATGCTCTTCCAATGAGACTCCATTGCCATCGCCCGAAGTGAATTTAAATGCATCTAACAAATACTTCGATTTTTGTCTTGAAGGTATAATACAATTATATCAAAATAATCTATTAAAAAAATAATATAATATTTTTTCTTTTAGATAATCCTGTTAATTTATCGGAAACACAACAGAATCCCATTCATACAAGCTTTCATTCGTATCTTACAGATACGGACACATCGTTTGAAATGCTTGATCGGTATCCGACTTTGAAATTCACATTTATGAGATTCAATGCACCATTACCATCATCAGCTGCAGCCTTGCTAAATTCTCCGCGTCGTGGATCGCTTTCAGATAGCAACTTTGAAAAGTTACTTTTACTAAAAGCCAATAGAGAGCTTTCTAATGTAAAAAATGCTCAAAGTAATGAAATCTGAAATATTTTTCATATTGTTTTATTCATGTTATGTTTGTCATGACTTTTTTTTAATAAATTCACAAAATTAAATTTTTTTTTTGTTTTTGACTGTTATTTTTCTGGTCAAATATAAGTGGAGGTTTCCACCAGTTTCTAGTAGAAACCGCTAGATTCCAAATGTAAATTATTTCATTGGACTTTTACTATAGTTGTGATTTTAAGGGAATTTATTGAAATCACATGATTTCAACAAAAATTTGATTGCAATTAAATTAATTGCATTCAATGATTTCTAAAAAAAATGATTTCAAAATGATTGCAATCAAAAAATATTGCAATTTTGACAAGATTTCATTTTGAAATCTGAAATCATTTAGAAATCAAAGAATGAAATCAGTTTGGTTGAAATTACTTTGATTTCAATGTTAATTGATTGCAGCTTTTTACAGCTCTGCTAAATATATACTTAAAAATTGTTTTTCATAAAATTTTTAAATTTTTGACAACATACATTTTTTAAATTTTGTTATAAAATAATAATTTAAAAAATAGTTTGAAAATAAAAGCTTCAAGAAATCTAAGCCACCCACTTATGCATTAAATTTTTTTTTTTATATTTTGATATACCTTTACTTTTTCTTTAATTTCTCTATTCTCTATACATTTCTCGTACATTTCTTAGAAGGCTTTTCTTCTTTCTACTAAATTCTTGGTTAATCAAGATATTAGTTAATTGTATTGAAAAATTGTTTTCAGATAATAAATTTCTATTGTTTTTATTGCTAAAATCCTGTCTTTCCAATTATTGGCTTTGTTAGTAATAACACTTTAATTTTATTTAAAGTAGTACCAATTATAACCAAGTTTTAATTTTTCCTTATTATTAGGGTCATACAAAAAAATGCTTTGAATCATATTCCTTTTCAAATGTAAATTTTATTGAAATATTAAATTCATATAAAGCTTCCAGCATTTTGTTAACTGAAGATTCACACATATATAACACACAACAAATCACCAATATGTTGTGTTATTATTTTTGGTTTAACATTCAATTTTTCAATAATGTTATGTAAAAGTTTTTCCATAATAACATCCGCCGAAGCTAGAGAACTCAACGAAAGTTCTTTTTGTTCAATATAAATATTCTCATTATATTTATTAAATTTTAATCTTTTCACTTGGTCCTTTAAATTAAAACGATTTATTTTTCTTTTTTTCTCTCAATATTTCGCTTTCCTTTGGAAAGCTTCTTCAGGAAATTATTTTTTTTTTTTTTTTATTATATTGAAAATATACAGAAAATGCTAATAATAATCAATTTTCACGCTACAAAATATCTGCCTTTAAGTTTATTATCACAACTAAATTATATTCGCAACTCAAAATTCAATTCAACATTTTTTGTACAAAATATTGGAAAGCTGTTTCAAAGAAGCTTTTATCACAATACCATATGATTAGGCTAATGGAACAAATTGCCTTCTATTATATTTCTTCTAGATCTATAAACAGTTTTTGTCAATTACGTTATTTAATCCTTTACCCAAGTATGATGTAGCATCATCTAAGTATTTTATAGTGCTGTCACACATCAACATTTTTAACCCATATTTGACAGGGTTATTGAGCATACATCAGAGTGCAGTACGGTACATTTAGAAACTGGATCTTTCTCTGTAAGCCAGTAGTTGCTGATCGATCGTGAGGTATGGCCCTGGAATATGATTTGTTAGATATTTTTGAATAAATATTTCTCACAGTTTTTCAATACCAGCAAATTTATCGTCAAATCCAGTGATGGATGAACTTTTTGGGTGGCGGGCCAATAAATTAAAAAAAATCTTGCGGCGGGCCATTAAATTAAAAAAAAAACATAGAGGGTCATTAATTAAAAAATTATGGGGTTGCTGTTCAATTAAAAGTTCGCTTTAAGCTATATATTTATTAGTTATATTAGGTAATATTTTAAAACAACATAAAAATTTTATAAGATACGGCTTATTATGATTTTAAGATTTTCCAGATGCATGGGAAGCATGGATCTGTTTCTGACTTGACATAATTTCCTCAAAATCTGGTTCTAGCTCGGAGGATACGACTTTTAATAAATTAAATAGACTCTCGTCTGACAATCGGTTTCTTATTGAATTTTTTCATTACTTCCACATAAATATGAGGAAGCAAATATTGCCATAATTTTCTGCGCATGATTAATTAGCTTTGGAAATTCATCTTTTGGTAAGGATTTATTATCTGTATTTAAAAATAGCTATTCTAAATTATTATTACATTACAATTCTATAATTTCCAATGGTAGATCAGATGGAACATTCTCAGGATTAACATTAAAAGGCATGGAAAAAATATCTAAACATGGTTGGATTTTTTTAAAGTCAGCAAATCTGGCCTCAAATTCTGAATGCAGTTTTAATAAAGATTGTGAAAAGACTTTTAACTTTTCTTCACTCACAGACCTCAAAGAATTAAGTCTTGGAAAATAAGTCAAATCATTTTTTCCCAAACATTTAGAAAATGTAAACAATTGAGTTTCAAAAGACCTCAAACTGCCCCAAGTTTCATCTATAAATTGATTTCTTCCCTGTAACTTCTTGTTCAGTTTATTATAGTGCTCGAGTAAATCCGTGAAAAAAGCAAACTCGATGCACCAATTCTTATCCTCCAATATTTCCCACTCATCCCAAATTTCAGTTTTGGTTTTTAAAAAAACTTTAATTTCTTAGAGAAGACTCCAAACTTTCGAGAAGGAATGCCCCCAACTCAGCCACCTGATCTTTGTGTAATAAAGTACATCTGAAAATTCTGCATCAACTTCCGATAAAAACTCTTGAAATTGTCGATGTTACAAACCACGGGCTTGAATGGTATTAATTAATTTTAAAATAATATTAAGTACGTGGTTAATATCCAAGGCAGCCTTGCAAAGAACATCTTGGTGGATTATACAATGTAAAAAAAATTGTTTCGCTTTCAGGATTCTGATTGTTATAAACTCCTGCAAACCCCGTATTTTTTCCCACCATATTAGGTGCTCAATCAGTTGTAAAATTAATTAATTTGGAAATTGGGGCATTAAGAGATTCCATCCCCTCTCTAAATTCATCATAAATTATTTTTCCTGTCGTCTTTCCTTTCAAAGATCTCAAACAAGCAAGTTCTTCGGTTATTACAAAGTTTTCATCGACTCCTCTGATAAAAATTAGAAGTTGGGCTGTATCACTCCTGTCAACACTCTCGTCCATAGTGACTGAAAAATACTTAAACTTGTTAACACGTCCATCGAGTTGATTGGTTAAATTAGAAGCAATCGCTTCAATTCTTTTTGTGACCGTTCTACGTGACAGCCCTATAGATTCGAAATCTTTTACCTTTTCTGGGCATAATACTTTTTCAATGCTAATTAACACATCCTTAATAAATTCTCCTTCAGAAAACGGTTTGTTACTTTTTGCTGACCAGCTAACGTGGAGGATTGTTGGACATTTCTTTGATTTTTAAAAAACATTTGTCTAGATATTTTTTTTTCAATTCCTCTGAATGAACTTTCTTGTCTTCATCTGTCATTTTATAGTACTTCGACCTAAGATGTTTTGAATTAAAGTGCCTAGCGAGATTATAATCTTTTAGTAGTAAGACAAAAAGGTTTTTGGTTATATTTCATAAAAAAGTACTTCCATGTCTACTCTTCTTGAAATACTCGACATTCCGAATCAATTTTTCTCTTTCTATTTTCGATTAACATTTATAGGAGTAAAAAACTTAGACTATTGCTCTTATATTTACAATACACTTTATTATTTTAATTACACAAATAAAATTTTATAATTTTACTTCACAATTTATTCTTTACGTCACGAGGTTTACACTTTTACTGATTGCTGATTAATCCATCGCTGGCCCTTTTATATTTGTTGCGCATGTTGTCTCGAATATTCAAGAATCTTCTAGATCTCACATATAATAGTAGTTATTATGTTATACGTTCAGTTTTCTATATTAGTTGTTAGTGTTTTATGATGTTTATGTTTCTTCTTGGAATATTGCATCAGAAAGTTGTTGTTGTTGTATTATTAATAATAATTTTATTAAGCGCATATCGTTGAGATTTACCCTTTTTTGTATACCATTTGTGGTTGGTTTTTCTGCACATAATAGCTTTAGTGGAGGCAATTATACTCGGCTTATTTCTTAATATATTAAAAAGCATATCCGCGGCATCACCATCATTTTTATATCTTCTGACCTTTTAGATTCTGATAAACTTTCATTTTCATCTTACTCCATATCAGGTATATTGTTATCGTAAAAGGAGCCATTCTAATTAATTCGTAGCATGTTAAAGACGCACACACAACAAGAGTTTAATTACAATAGACACTGTAGGAAAATTGAACTTAAAAAATTTAGGCAAAAAACACTAAAAACTTGCATCGTCGATTCGACTAAGGATGTCTTTCTGGGGTTAAGGTTAGGCAAGTTATTACACGAAAAGATCTAATTTAGTTGCTGAATATTTCACAATAGTTTTTCAATCAAAATATATCAACTGATATGGCTAAACTGCCAGCTATAAGTGCAAAGAGAACAATGAATTGTAGAAGTAGCCTCTTAATGAAACATAAAAGCTTTCAATGGAATAAATATTGATGGCATTTCATAGTTCGCCTGATTTTCATTTCCGCATGGTAGTATTCTCTTCTATACTTAGTGTATTCATCAAATAATTCAGCCATAGTTTTTGGCTGCATAGCAATTTTTACTAAAGATGCAGGATTCAGATGTTGTGCTATAAATCTTAAAATAACACCGCAACATTTAAAAGTTGAAAAAGTATACATCTTTACAGAGGCTCAACTTTAAAAACTACGAAGTGAAGTTCTAAAGTTGTTGTCGACTATCAACCTCTATCCCAGTATTCGACTGTAAAACCTATACGATTTTATAAAGTTCAAAGGCTTCAAGATAAAGTATTACTGCATCCCTCTGGTATAAAATTTGACCATCACACATAGAATTGATCATAACCAAACTCGTGAAAAGACATATTAAAAAAAGAAAAGTTACATTTGAAACACACCAACAAAAATAAAAATTATTGATCGCAGGTAGTTAGATAAAAGGTATTTGTGGGGAATAAACTTTTGAATATTCAACAAAAAATTTGAAAACCGGTAAAATATTAAGTTAAAACGAAAGTTCTTTTAATTTTTATCTTCTCGAGAGGGAATATTTATACTTAAATAAATTACATAAAAATTAAATTGAGGATTACAAACCCTTACATTCCAACAAAAACACATACTATGTTAAAGTACGTCTGAGTAAGTCAAATGAACATGTACAAAATTGACAAATAGACACATACACCAATATATAATCTTAAGGTGTTGTTTATGTGTATTCTTCTTTACGCAACGTGTCACACATGAGAATTTTGTTATTCAACACTTACCTTACCTACAAAATTCGTTACTCCATCGAAAGTAGGTTTGATAACTGGCAGACACAAATAACACAAAATACATACGTAATGTAAACAGTTTTTCATACTCTACATACATACAAAATAGACAAAAATAAAGAAATTGTTACACTAGTCAGCAAAAATACGAACTTATGGAGGGATAGATGTGAGCATAAAACAAGATAAGCAAATAGCAAAAGGATGTTGTACCCATATTATTTATATATTTCAGTCTATTTTATCCGCAATCTCTTGTCAAGTTTACACAAATTTCATTAGTCATTTAAACGGAACAGTATGAGAACACTCTTAAACAATTAATGAGTTTGGATCAGATTTAACATATTAAATTGAAAAACTTAAATTTCAGCTAATCATCTCACAAAGGCCCAAATGTTTTTGTCATATGAACATAGAAAGAAAAAATTCATTCTGACTTTATTCTTCTTAATTAATTTAAATTTTAATAAGGAAAGAAAATTTTGAATTTGGATAGGCGTAAATGCAAAAAATAAAAAAATGGTAAAGAGCAGACTTTAGTAAATGCTCTTTAATAATTTATTTATGCTAATGACTTTTTAGTCCTGTATACAGTGTATTACTAAAAGTCGTGGATGAAAACTCTAAAAGGATTTTAAAAATTTGTGAAAGAAAAGAGCTTCAAGCAATATATTAAAATCTTCCATAAATTGATCTATTTTTTTTAGAAAGATATACATAAATAGCCAAAACATAATTTATAATATAAAGATAATGAATATATTAGAAATAAAATTTAAGAGGATGAAAAAAATTGATAAATCGATAAATACCGACGTTACTGGCTGTTTTTTCGTTATGATCGCTAAGCGCTTTGGTTGCAATGACTTATTTCCGGATTGCACTGCCGAGTTAGTATTGTGTCTGTTAGTATAAATACTGTTGGGTTATGTCGTTCTTTTATTAAGGTTGCATCAACTCATCTAGGTAGATTGTCCTGCCACCTGGAATTTTATGCGGCACTAATTTAATGTTTCCGTCTTTTATTATTTGCTGCGTAGGTGCGGCTGTCTGAGGGTATTTTCCGTTTGTTACAGTAGATGAGTAGTTTCAGTGGTGTGAAAATAGTGCGTGAGTTCATGTTTATTTGTTCATTTATATTGCCACTGTCAGAGTTTCTTGTTTTGTAGATTTCCACAAATTGTAGACGCCGAAGCAACTATTGCTGAGTTGCCAACTGGCGCACAGTATACGTGAGACACAAAGTAACCCACGTACTCGAAAACACGATAAAAATACGCAATAAAACAAAGCCAAATCTCAAGAAATAAAAATCTGCTAGGAAAATAAGGGCAAAGATACGGTCCAATAACCTAAAAATTACTAAAGGAGTCAAAGGAAGCAAAACTGTATTAATGTTTCAAAAATACTATATATGCAAATACTATATATACGACAGACAAAAACGTTTACTTATGGCTAAGTATGCAAATACATAAACGTGAACCCATGACTACCAGCAATCAAATACGCAAGAAAAACATACCAATGAGACCCATTATAAACTACGGACCTGCACCGGCATACCACCTAGCTAAACACCTCACCAGCGTGCTTAAGGAAAGGATAAATTTACAAAACACATATATTATACGTAATACACAAGACCTCATTGATAAACTTAAGGACATCAAAATAACCGAAAACACGCGACTCGTTTCCTTTGATATCAAGGATCTATATACTTCAATACCAACACATGAAACGTTAGATATTCTACGCAACACACTAGACAATTTGTACAAAAGCCAATACATCGCTGATATTATAGATATTGCAAAAACGATAATAAAACAGAACTACTTTAAATTCAATAACAACTTTTACAAATTACCTGACGGACTCGGTATAAGAAACCCAACTTCCGCAATCTTCATAGAAATTATCATGCAACATCTCGAATCACTACACGTAAAAACACTCATGGAAAAACACAAACTAACTAATTACTATATATACGTAGATGTCATTATATGCATCCTCGAGCAAGACAACGGCGAACAAATTCTAAAAAACTTAAACACAATTCATGATAAGATTACATACGCAATGGAAAAAGAACAAGACAGAAATTTACATTATCTTGAAATCACTATAACACGAGGAACTGACTATTTAACATTCGGCATCTATAGAAAACCAACAACAACGGACACTACCATCCACAACACCTCAAACCACCCTACCCAACACAAACTAGCAGCGTTTAGACATATGATACACAGGCTTGGGATAATTCCATTTACTCCAGATAAATACAGGAGGGAACTCGACACAATCTACGCCATAGCTATGAATAATGGCTACAAAACCACTACCATCGATAAACTGCTTAGACAATAGAAATAAAAAATAGACAACAGAAATAGGGAAGACAAAGAGACAGTCGATACAACACTACGGCACACCTGTACTTACACAGGACCAGAAATATACAGACTAACTAACCTTTTTCACAAAGAAGGAATACTCACAGCATTAAAAAGTGGAAACACCCTCGGACATTATCTCAGAACAACGATAGAAACAACTGACAAATTTAATTGTAGCGGGGTATACAGACTTACCTGTACCTGCAAACGAACCTATATAGAGCAAACTGGACGAACACTAAAAACAAGGTTTACAGAACACATACCCTCATACAAACGGAAAAGAGAAGATTCAAACTTTGCATTACACCTTGACACTCACGGACACATACCAAGGGAAATAGATGAATGTATGACATTATTACATCCTTGCAAAAAAGGACGAAGACTAGACATTCTTGAAAATATGGAAATCTACAGGACGAGAACATTCAACAACGACATTATAAACGAACAGGTAAACACGACCTCAGACACAATTTTCACACCATTGAAACTACTCATGCAAACGGGCAAACGGAAAACACCCTCAGACGGACACACGTACCTACATAATGGTATAAGACGGAGGTATCGATAAATTCACTTTACATACAAATGCCAGGTGGCTGGTATTATACCTGAATATATACGAACCTAATAACAGAACTGCCTGAACGCCAACACTGACTCACCAGTACAAACTAAGCCGCGGCTTGAAAATGATGCATTCGCATCGAAAGCGCACGCCATCGAATACAAACCAGCCAGTTAGGACGGAAAATGGCAATACTATCAATAATTAGTCAAAATTTACACAGAATTTAGATAATTTTACTTGCCATTCACAGTTTTAGCTAAGCTTTTAAAAAATTAGTAATAAATTTAGAGCCAATTGTTATTACATATAATGCTTACGCTGATTGTATAAATCATATATATGTAATAGCTCTGTATATTACTTGTTTTTCTTAAGGAATTTAACAAAACACTTATTGAGACAATATCTCTTCAGGTAACGGACTAAAATATTTTCAAATTAGCAATGCATTTTATAAATTCACTTTACATATATAAACATGTAAAAGTTTGTCGAATACAATATTTACTTCAATAGTTTGGACACAACTAACATTTCATTTATATAAAAAAGAGGCAAAATTGTCAAAAATGTTAAAATATGGCAGCAGCTGCGTAAACAATTTTGAACTACCAAATTTTACGAAAAAATATATAAATATATATAATATATATATATATATATATATATATATATATATATATATATATATATATATATAATATATATAAATTCCACAACTAAAATAAATTGAATTGAATTTAAATACCAGCTTCTTTTGTTCTCCAGTCACAAACAATATTTAAACTAAATTTTTTACACCTGATCGTGTGGTGTGACTCAAAACTTTTTACACATTAATCTATTAAAAGCTTTAAAAATGATTCATGTATTTAACACGTGTTATGTACTTTATCCTTTAAGACATACGATAATGAGTTAATACTCTTAAAGGTAATAGCCTTTGAATACATTGTCACTTAAAATCTCCGCTGACAATCAGGATGAAAACAAACAATCCATTAGTTTTCCAAAAAACTTTTTTGTTAATATTGCGGCGTGTGCCATAGCGTTAAAATTGTAATACTGATTCTCTTCCTTTTTTGTAATTCTTGTGGCTGTTTCTCCTTTAGAGTATTTTGGGGATATCTAGATCGACTTTAGTGTTCCGCTTAACAAATGCATTGGTGGTTGCAAATTTGGTGTGACTTTCTTTTTCATCTCTTTGTTAAAAGATAGTGTAGATTCTGCTTCGGTTACCGTATACCTTTCTCAATTTTTCGTTTGTTGAATTTCGATCGTAAGAGTTAGGCTCTTCATTTGATAAACATTTTTGCTAAATTGCTATGATGCGTATATAAAGTTTCATACTTTTGTCGTACGCTGTCATTGTATGCAACTTTAAATGCAGTTAAGTGATTAACATTTCTTTATAGTAAATAAAAAAGTTCCAATTCAATTTTTATCGGCTATTTTGCAATTACCAACGATAACATAGCAATTAAAGTTTAATTCTGATGCCTTATATTTTTTTAACATACTTTTTTGGATTTTTGGAAATGCTTTGGTGGATATATGTTTGCAGCAGAATATTGCTGTGTTAGTCAATGAATCAGCTGAGTTACAAATTTTTATTTAAAAGCACTTGTTATTTGTACAATGAAATGAAATTGAACAATGCAATGAATAAAAGCAACGAAAAAACTGCTTGTTTTGTCATCTAATTAATTATTGAGTCATATATTTTAGGTATAATCAATATCAAATCAAGCAAAGTTTTATTAAGGCAAGAGGGACATTTAATAAATATATCTGTAGGTAAAATTTGTTAATTCATGTTGTCAATCTTTAATACCACATTTAATTGCTAGCTAAAACTAGGTTAAGAAACGAAAATTCTAAAATTTTCACACATATGCATATGTCTGATATTAATTTTGCTAATCTTTTATATATCTATATATATAAAAAGAAGTGTACATTTTATTGTCGTTCCATAACTCTAGAACGGCTGGGCCGATTAGGCTCAAATTTTTTTTCAGTTGTTCGTAATTGCCAGGAGAATGTTAATACGAAAACCGTACAGAAAAGCCGGGAAATTGAAAAAATCGAAAATTAATCTTTACTATGGAATTTTGTGTGCAATTGTTCCGTTGTAGCTTTTCGAATTGCAAAATAGAAAACTCTTAGTGGAAAACTTGAAAAATTCCTGAAAAACGTGATTCTACAGAATTGCATTGAAATTACGATTTTTCCACAAATCAAATCAACAACATTTATGGCATATTTCAATCTGGGAACATTTAACTTCTATTACAAGTCGAACTAAAACATAACATAGCACTTTTAAGGTATTCTCTACACGAAAGATTAATTAAAATTAAGTAAATCCAATTTTTTCGTTATTACTATAGCAAAACAACGTTTGCCAGCTAGTCTTTTATATAACATAATACACCCCCCCCCCCCCCGGGGCACAATTATCGGTCTTTATAGAACTTCGACTATTTAGACCCATGCAACTGCTGGTATAAGGGAGCCCAGTCTCCTAAAGTCAGCAGGGGTACAACTGTAAGCTCCACGTTATTTCCACGGGAATCAGTAGCCCGCAGAGTTTTCGCTATTTATCTCTTTAGGAATTAAGCTGTTTCTCTGACTGATTATTGAGGTTGGGCCTTCGGGAGTATGGTGGTGGTTGTGGTTTCGCAGCCCCATAACAGGTCTGTTTTATATGGTGGCCAGGATCATTTCACTTTTAATAACACCTACCTGGTGGAATGATCCTAGATCCATTGAACATGCTAGTCATGTATTCTGAACACGAGTTGGATAGTCTCCAGCTCTTCAGCAAGGAGTGGTGGTTTGCAGCCCTGCTCTGGAATCATTGAAATTGCTACTAGGAAGGACCTGTTGCTAGAATTAGACTTCGGCCTCCTAGGGCGTCAGTGGCGGTGCTTTTCACTCACAGTGGTATGACCATCATCTGATTAGGGCTCACTGCCAGGTGCAGATGTAAATCTTATCACAGTATAACATAATACAAGGAGCTAAACACCATAAAAACAATTATCACAATCCTATTACCCTACTATTTGTAATTATTGAAATAAGTTTTACGATTCATAATTTACGGTTTTATAGATTTATAGTTTTGTAAGAGACTTCCACAATTATGGGCTGAGGACAACCAAGTCACAAGAGGGGCAGGACCGCCAAGGTGCTCCTGTAGGCTAGGAGGTAGTGTACTAGCTTGTAAATATGGGGGTTGTGGGTTCGATTCCCAACGAAGACCTTGGTTTTTTTCACTACAAAAGATAAAAATTGACTGTCGGTGTAGCTGCTCAGCGATGAAGGCATAGTCACTGGTCGCTGTTGCTGTCTTTATACGGCAGTTAATTTCCGACTATCCTTCTGCTTTCACCACCTGTTTTCTCTCTTCTCTATTCCTTTCCTAAAGAAGGTAGCACGGTAGTTGACTAAATAGGCATTGTTGCCTGAAGTGCTACTTCTCTTTAAACAAAAAAAAAAAAATATTGAAATAAGTTTCTAATTTATAAATGAATTTTGTTAATATTGCAGCGTGTGCCATAGCGTTAAAATTGTAATACTGATTCTCTTCCTTTTTTGTAATTCTTGTGGCTGTTTCTCCTTTAGAGTATTTTGGGTACATCTAGATCGACTTTAGTGTTCTGCTTAACAAATGCATTGGTGGTTGCAAATTTGGTGTGACTTTCTTTTTCATCTCTTTGTTAAAAGATGTTGTAGATTCTTCTTCGGTTACCGTGTACCTTTCTCAATTTTTCGTTTGTTGAATTTCGATCGTAAGTGTCAGGCTCTTCATTTGATAAACATTTTTGCTAAGTTGCTGTGGTGCGTATATAAAGTTTCATACTTTTGTCGTACGATGTCGTTATATGCAACTTTAAATGCAGTTAAGTGATCAACATTTCTTTATAGTAAATAAAAAAGTTCCAATTCAATTTTTATCGGCTATTTTGCGATTACTAACGACAACAAGCATTTCAAGTTTAATTCTGATGCCTTATATTTTTTTAATATACTTTTTATGTTAAATGATATCTATAATTGGATCATTTTATACACGGTTATTATTAGATATGAAAGTATATTCTTATATTATGCCACCAATCTTATACTTAATATTAGCTTCAATTGATTACTGAAAAAGTCAGTAATCGTGGCTTTATAACATTGACTGTAGAAGCATGGACCAATGATTCCAACAGCAAAAATAGACAGTTTTTCCGGATGTAACGTGGTGGTAACGTATTGGTAATACTTTACTTTACACTGAATATGACATTTAAACAAAAGCGACAATCTTATTAAAGGTCCAATTTGCACAGCATCAGCCATTTCATTGAAATACCAAGTCAATCATAAATCACTTGACAGCTGATAATATAGCGGCCAATTAAAATAATGTTTTCAATTGAACGTTCTATAGCGCTATAGAAACGGTATACAAAACCATAATTTTCACTGATAAATTGTTTGATTGATTTAAACGAATTTTACATACTGTTATCATTCCATTCTGTCTTTGCGAGCGCTTTAGATGTGCCCGAAAGGAATGATAGCAATGATAACAGTATTTTATTTAATGGCGGAACAAATCTAAATGACTTTTGCATAATTTTCATGCTGAAGATGAGAAAATTTCAAAAATTTTATACATAAATCAGTTTTAACACTTTTAATATCTTGGAAAGAGACTTATGGTAATAGGTTAGTTATTGGAAGATAATTAAAATTTTAAAATATTCAATTATTATTATTTCTATTAAATAAGTTAAGCTAAAGAGGTGGAATACTTAGTTGGTTTTGCATAATTAAATTTAACAAAGTTAGGCACAACTCAACTATCATCTTTTATTATTATTCGTTATCAATATTGCAAGTTCGTATCCTAGAAAAGCCTTTTGCATCAGGACGATTTTTTGTTACTATAAATTATGTCTCTACAACTTGGAAAACTTATCACTATTAGTACCAATAATTTTTATTATCATAAATATTTGCCTCAGAGAATATAATTATTCATGATACTTGTCATAATTTACGTTATTATTAATCTAAATGGTGGGGACTAGATCTTTGCTTTGTGAGGAAAATCGGACCTTTTTTCAAAATTATACGCATTGAGTAATATCATACCCAATCATACCCAAATAAAAAAGTAATATAAATATTTACAAACTAAGAATAAACAAAGCTAAAAGTAGATTTTACTACATTGGTATGAAAAAGTTCTTTCTACTTTTTGCAGTTCTTGCTTTTATCTTTCTTTGTTTCTACAACTGTCCATTGGCAGCTGCAGTCTCCTGTCTGTTTCAGGAACATGTATAGAAGTTTTTTTTTCAAGCCTCTGTAAGATTGGAATGTAATCAGTTAGAGTAAGAGCTTTGAGCTACGAAGTTTCTCTTCGAAATGGTCGAGATTTTCAGTAAAAATTGCAAAATTTACTGACTGCCAGAGAGGGCATGGGCGGTACTCCAATTTAGGTGTTTTAGTATTATTTGTCAATTGATACAAATAGAGCCTAATGGAAACATCACTGGGAAATGAGTAGGAAAACCCCCCTTGCATTAAGAAATTATTTCAAACTGTAGCCAAGAAAGTTGTAGTTCTATATTGCGTGGGTTTTAAAGTGATTTTACAAAGAACTTCTTCCTATTTTTTATCCTAATATTTTTGTTATAATATGACTAGCTGACCCACTGAAAACGAATTTGTGAGATCGCAAAGTAGAAACGCAAATAAATATGCTCGAAGCCCACCCGCGACTGTTTTAACGGCGGCAGTAATCGAGTCCATGTTACCTTATGCCTTCACCGTCATCCGCCAATGCACATTAAAGGCAGCTGGCGGCTGGCGACGAGTTCATGGCGTGTGTGTATTTTTGAAGTAGACAACGCTCAATATTTACGTAAATGCAATACCATATAATATCAAAACACAGCGCACAAAAAAATTAAATGCATTGAATGAATAAGTACAAAAAAATTCTTCAAGTCGTGTAGTTGCGAGATCTGCCGGGACCGGTTTGTGAATATAAACCATCTAAGGTGGCACCGAAAGGCATGCAAAAAATTTATTAAGTGACATACACACGTACAGTAGAATTATATACATAAAGATTTGTATGGGAGGTACCATTCGTCTTTATCAAATCCCGTCTATATTTCCAGCAGAACTTAAAATATGTTTGCTCAACCGAAATACCAATTTCTGTCTAAATACCGTTAGCAGCAGCAGAAATATGGGATTCTTAATTTGGGAGGTACCCGCCCATATTTGCAGCAGCACTTAAAAAATGCACACCAAACCGAGGTACCAAATTTTTTGCAAATAACGGCTCGGGAGCAGAAATAATAGATTTTTAATTTGCCGTTTGTATGGGAGGTAACACGCCCCTTTGTCCAGTTGGACCGAATTGTAAATCTAGACCACCCGGGGCGCCACCCAAACGCATACAAAAAAATTTATGCAAGTCGGTCCAGCCGTTAAGGAGGAGTTCAGTCACAATACACGTACAGTAGATTTATAGATATAAAGATTAGTTTATTTATCCGAAGAGACCATTTTATTTTAAAATAAAAATGTTGGTTGGAAAAGCTGATTTATTTTTGAAGCACATACAAAAATCTTCAAATTAAAAATTACCACATACAAAAGACTCTTGCAATTGTTTATATTCCTTTCTACATAAGGTTCGCAACATGGAAGCAGCTAATTTTAGTTTCTTTGCCATTTATTTTTCTTAAGTAAAATTGACCGCTAAAACCAAAAGTAGCGTTCAGAATGTAAATAGTTACAAAATGTAAATGTATGATATTGCGACCATTGCAAGTCAAACTTGAATGTGATAGTTTTTAAGAAAGAGTCGTGAAGGTTTCCCTATAAAAGTTCTCTGAAGATATTCAGGATAGACAATAATAAAAATTAAATTGCAGCTCTACGATTAAGTGATTATCAGTCGTTAAAAAAGACATCCGGAATTCATGCAATCATTCGACACATACTTATAAACGATAAAAAAATATTACTTTTAGTGGTGTGACGATATTTTGTCTACATCCACATTGAAAAATTCTCTTACATATCTTTTGAATAAATAAGAAAAATCTTCATAAAAAGATAGATTTTAACTACCAGTATCAAAGTTAAAGTTGTTTTTGTATTATTTGTTTATGTTTTGTTAAAAAGCCATGTACATGTCGTAAACGCATTAAATTTTTGTGTATTTTGTTTTCAAATAAAAGATAAATAAGCAATTGTTTTTATGTGTTATTTCATTTTCGTAAAATGTTTCTCGTTTAAAACAGTTATACACATATTTTAACAAAAACTTGTTAAAGGATGTACATACATATGTAAGCGTGTCTTCATAATTTCTAGTATCTGACTTGTACAAGAATTTGTGACTTAGTTTGACACCATATAATGTCACAAGTTGCATTGTTACACTTATCAAACTCCTTGTGCAGGAGCACCTAAAAATAATTCCTTGTATTCTCTTATTGAACAAGAACATTTTAACCCAGCAAACAGTTTTTTAACCAAATTGTTTTAAATTTTACCTCAAAACTTTATAGACATCATATTTCTCGTCACAAGCAAACATTATTACAGAAAAAATTTAAAAGTGAAGTGTTTTTGCATTCGCACATATATATCTCAGAAACTGAACTAACAACTTGTGATATAATCAGATTAAAAATCCATTACCCATCGGAACCCTCAGAGTTAGATCTTGCAACGACTTTCTCTTAATTGCAGAAAGATATATTGCTTGGCAGCAATTTATTCACATTGATTTTGCTAGCACTCACTGAACATTATTCTTTGGCTGTTCTGATATTTTTTTAATCATTATACTAATGTTAAGATCAATCAATTTCATACTATATATGAGTTAATAACAAAATAATCAGGTATATGGATCGACCGATCTTATAGTTGTTTTTGAATTTGTGTTACACATTTTTAAACATGTTTTTTGTAGTTATTTGATTGGAGTTTTAAAATAATTTTGAAATGAATTAATTAGCATCAGTTAATTAAATAATTAATATTTTATTAAATTTTCTACTTTATTTATCCATAGTTTTTATTCGTAACTTTTATCTCATTAATTACTATAAATCTTAATGTGTTAACATGATGTAATAATAGTCGTGTCATAACCATTTTTCATTTGTCGCTTTTTTGGGTATAAAATAATTACACGTCATATGAAGCTCAGCATGTAAATTTTCTTTTTTTACGACGGTTGCGACGTTTTTTACTTTTCGACTGTTTGCTATTTTATATTTAATAATTAATCGGCATCAATATTCTTCATGGTAACGAAAAAGTTAAGCGAAGCTAGAGCAATTTGTGTAATATACGGAAGAATCTTAAACTCAGCAGCCAAAAGAATAGTCGATCTTTGCAACCCAAAATATTGTACGCCTCTGAATTCTTATTCAAACTGTTAAGTTTTGAGCATATTTAGATTAAAAATAGATATGAAATGAAACATGTAAAACAACTTTAATCAGATTTTGTGCAGAGATAGATTAGAAAGTTTATACTGTTAACTGGTTGTTATGTTTTCGTTTGTATATTCCTTTTTTTATAATTAAATAAACATAAAAATAAAGTTTATTTTTAAAGTTTATTGTTTATATTATTGTGCTGCATAACATCACATGACATTTACAATGTTTTGTGTGAGTTTATTTAAGGGTTGCAATTAAATTTGTCAGCTTTGTTTTACAGAACACCATTTGCACTAAATTAATACCTTTAGTCATTTGGAGTCTTTTACTTGATTCAACATAAGGATGCGAATAGGCATCCATGTGATTAAATTTTTGTAACAATCGTAAGGTGGACCCCGAATACGTTTGAGAACTTTCAGGTAATCCTAATATCTTAAATGTCCCTCTTTACTAACAGGTAAACATGCAGCTTCTTAATAATAAAATTTTTTGATTTCCAACAATTTGTTAAGTCTATATTGTCATAATATTCTTCTATAATTCCCAGTTAATTTTAAAATAATCTGATACAGCTGGCCACTATGCTCAAGTCTTGCCATTGTCGGCTCCTTGGTAAGCGCGATATATTTTATACAGTCACATGAAAAAGGAGGTGTTTCACTAAATATTTTACTCACTCGCCTTAAAATATAAAATGAATCCTCTAAAATTCTTTTTGTCATAAAAAAATATGCTGCTTTTGTTTTTGATTTTGCCTCGCAGTGATTGCAATATCCAGTCGTAGTATTTTTTAAACATTTTTTAAGCAGTATATTACATTTTAATAATTGACAATTAAAGCTTAACATGGAGTTGCTGCTTAAGGTACACACACATACATATGCATATATACATATATAAAACGGTTTTTCATGAAAAAAATTGTTTTCTAAAATAAAACAAAAAATTTTGATTAAGATGATTCAAATTTTGATTGCTTACGACGGAAAAATTCAGCAATTATGAATGAAAAATGATATCTGGCAATTGTCCACCACGACCACGCTGACTGATGCCGATTCTTTCATGAAAGTTTTTAATATCATTTTCGCAAAATGGCGGTCTTATTCCGTTAATCATATCACGAGCTTTTGAGTTTCAAAGCTGAAATCGATTCGATTGACTGCGTATAGCTCCACAAACAATAATCCAGTGATGTTAATTCACACAATGTGGCTGGCCACTTAACTGCTGATTGTCGTAAAATTATGCGATCGGGAAATTTGGTTTGCAATAAATTGAACGTTTTATTGGCTGTGTGACATGTAGCATGGTCGTGTTTTAACCACATGTCAGGGATATCAACGTCGCCAATAATAGGCCAAAATTAAATTGTTAGCATATCGCATTATTTATTAATGGATGTCCATTTTTATAATTGAATCTTTCATGAATTTTTAAGTTTGATGACTTTAATCATTTGCACAAGCGGAATATTTTTTCATTATATTGTCAGCGTTTAAACAAAACTCTCAGTTTTAAGCTCTTAAACAAGTTGTATGCTAATTTTTCTATTAAATCTTTATCTAATAAAACCCTAATTAACGATGATATTCTTTGGACATTTTGTTGCATATCAATTAATACTCTAGATTTTTGGTTGGTAGCAAATCAATTGAAATATTCTAAATTTAATTACACAGGAAATAAATTTTAATTAATTGATTTGATTCATTTTTATTTTTTTTTCCATTATTATTAAATATGTTTAATTAAAAAATAACTACAATATTTTTTAATTGACTCAATTAATTAATTATATTTCAACTTGAAAATAAGCAAAACCCTAATTTGGGTATGATTTTACGTCAACCCGAGTCAAACTTGATTTGTGACCATACGGGTTTCGGCTATATGCCATTTTCAGTGTTCTCTCTATACCTTTATGTTATGTTATTTGCATAGTAAATGAGTTTAAATATTTACAAATTTTAAAACCTATTAAACCCAGTAATATTTAAGATATGCTACCATAACAGTTTTTATAATAGTTAAAAGCTATCATATTTATAATCGAATTCGAAACGGATCTAATACATATTAAGTTTTTTTCAATACTATTTGACATTTACGTTATTACTTTGCACTTGAGTTCTAATTAATACTCAGTGTAATCATTTTAAATGGGCTTAAAAAATTATATTTTCTGATTAATTTCTGGTGTTTAAATTGAATGTTTTAAATTTGGACTTTACAATTATGTAGAATTTAACTTTTAGCAGTACTTACTGCTAATATTTGAGTCTTATTTTACAAAAGGAAAAGAGAGCCATACATTAAAAATATAGGGGAATAAAATTTTAGAATGAAATTCGACACGCTTCAGCTGAATAGTAATTCGAACTTGCAAGACACACTTGTTTTTCTGAGCGATTTACGATAATTGCATCAGCCCATCTTGTTTGTTAGCACATTTGGTTTTATATTAAATAAATAACTTTTAACATGGCGCTTTTGCAGTAGCAACTCTTGAGTAGTTTAGTTTTTACCAGTTGAACGAGGAATCGATCCATTGCCTGGACTTGTAGTCAGACCACCAACTTAAGTAATTTTAGGAAAATTTTTAAATCTGCTATTACTTTTTATTTTTATCTTCAAAGTTTGAATATGTTTTGAATTATATTGCATCAGAAAAAAAGGTTTGAATATAAATTGTATGCAGCAAATGCATTTATTTTATTGGTAGCTCTTTGAAAAGGCATAACATAATATAATATAGCATATAAAAGTTGTTTAAATTGATTTGGTATAGTAATCATCTGGCATGGAAAAAGAACAATATCTCCTTCGCCTTATGTTTATAAGTGATATAAAATGGCTTTCCTTATTAATTCCTATAGTTCTCTAATTTAGTCTGCTTTAGTATATACTAAAATAGAATACAATGGAAAATTAGAATAGAAAAAATATATTAGAACAGAAGACAATATAATACATATGTATTAATGCAACAGAAGGGAATAAAATAGCAAATAACGAAATGCACTGACCAATATTACCTATCATATCTATTGTCAAGTCCTTAAGCTTTTTATACTGCTGGCATTTTCTCATCTTTACATCTTTAATGAAAAGTTTTAGAATCCTTTAGAAATATTGTTAATAAGACTAATTGTATTTTATGACTCCATTCGTAACTTTTGCTACACCTTTTACCTCGGATCAATAATAATTTATAATAATTATTTATTATGTAATCACTTTTTTCCCGAAAAGAAATAAACATGTACTTCTTTGGGTGAAGTTGCTATAAATATTCGGTTTGATTTTTATCTTCAAAAAAAAATCATTTTTCGTTTTTATCAAAGTAAGTTAATAATGCAGTACCGTCTATTCTAATTTACTTCATCAAATTATCTAGTGCGCGGAAATTCTTTTTATTAAGCAGACAAAACAAAGAGAAGAAAGACAAGAAGTATTCGTAGCCTAATAAACTGTGTGTTAAATAGGCAAAAAAACAAAAAAAAAACGAGAAATCTAGGAGATCGGCTTAAACCAATCCAATACAACAGAAGGTTAAAGCAAATACTTTCAAAATAATAAAAGGAATAACTCTACACAAAAAGACAGAAGTAGTAATAGCAATAGGATTTAAGACCCAACTAAATATCTATTAAATAAATCGTTTAAATTAAGAAACCTCTTGTTGATAAATACTAAGGTTTGTAATTTATTTTCATGATTAAGATATCTATAAACTAACGTATTTACCCATTTCTCTTTTTAAAGCAGTACACATACTTGACGACATTTATCGGTGAGCCAAAGAGATCTGCATTTATCTAGATTAACTAATACATAAATATGTATTTATATGTAATAGTATACTCGGCGTTCGAGTCATTCGCCATGATTCTGTGGCAATTATAAAAAGATAATATTTCAAATGCTGGCTGAATAGTTACAACTTTTACGTGATTTCTGCGCTTGTGTTTATGAAGTTTTACATCTCTTAAAGCACTCAATATTTTGATCTGATTTTAATAATATATAAAATAATATAATTTTTAAACCAAAATTCTAAATTTCTCCATTTTTTAAACGACTAGAAATCAGACGAAGAAGATAAAACTCTATTCGTATTCATCAGCTATATTACGATAACCAAAAATTTACTATATATTCAAAACTTTTAAAAAATTTATTGAATTCACACACACGCGGGTTAAGGGCGAATTTTGTCTGCGTATATGCTCGCATGCTGATCCACAGGGTTTTCACTTACCTGGATACCATCTACTGTCACTTTTTAATTTCCATCAGGACCTTACATTGTATATACGCAATAAAGTTATGTACCAGCAACCACTTGGTACATGTAACGCTGAATTTAGCTCCCTCAGGGTTAAATTCACGATCAGGTCACATATCTTGCATTTCGGGTTTTTTCTACAGAAGTCCAAACGCGGGAAGGGATAAAACGTTAGTTGGCTTCGATTCTCTTTCCAGCTCCATATCGAAAGTTGTCCGAACAGTGCAATTGATGTTCCTGGTGATTTCAATGTTCACAACTGTTCTTGGCACCGCCATTCTAACCACTCAACTGCAGAAGGCCAGTGTGTTGAGTTATTTGATGCGGACAACCTTGTGCAATTAGTGAATGAGCCAACACACATTCGTCTAGTTGAAGGATACCACAGTAATACGCTCGACCTTTTTCTAACTTCACAATCACAAAAGTATGAAAATAGAGTTGGTGCACCTTTCGACAAATCCGATCATTGCACTATCTCTGCCTCCCTTTGATATTCAGCACTTCACAACGTTTCGCAATCAGCTACTAAACGTTTAAAATATATTTATGAGAAGGCTCGTTGCAATGAACTTAATTTCATTGGAAACTATATTTCTTGGAAAATAATGTCGATGCCATGAGAGAAATAGTTGAAAACATCACCAAATCATTAAACATTTTATTTGGACTGAGAACTTTTATTCCATCCAAACAAATTTTGATTACATTCAGCTCAAAGTCTTGGTTTAATCACACGTGCAAAAACGCAGTCAAATCAAGAGAGGAGGCATTCAGTATACAGCGTGGAAACAAAAACACAGATCCTGATTCATTACGCAAAAGAGCAAGTTCGTCATGTGCCAAAGTGCTAAGGCGTGAGAAAAATATGTACGATGAGCGCTTTCGTGCCAAAGCTCTTGCTACTCCTCGTAGCAGCAAAAGCTTTAGATCATTTGTTGAAAGAGTTCGTCAATTCCGACTCTTTTAAAGACTGACCAATTACTCACTAACGCGGTTGATAAAACTAACCTTCTGGCTGGTGTATTTGCAAATAATTCTTATTTACCAGAAATCAATCAACCACCACCGGAGCTCGACAGTGTATCTGTTACTATGCGGAAAATATTCTTTCAAGCTCGAGCGGTTAAAAAGGTTTTTCTCCTGGAATTCCAGCACTGGTCTTTAAACAGTGCTCGTCGACGCGAGCGCATCGACGTTAGTTAATTTCCAAAGTGTTGGAGGGTTGCTAATGTAACGCCGATCCCCATAACATTGAAAATTACCGCCCAATTTCAATTTGTTCTGCACATTCCAAAGTGATGGAAAATATGATTAATTTTCATCTTGTGAGGTACCTGAAGTTCAACAGCTTACTGAACAATGGTGTTACTCCATACAGCATTTCGGAGAGAGTAAAGTGGTGGCACTGGATATTTCCAAGGCATTTCATAGAGTGTGGCATGATACACTTCTGTTAAAACTTGTTGCTTTTGGTGTCGGTGGTAATTTTTCAAGATTTATATCGAGTTTTCTCTGGAATCGCACTATACGAGTTGTTTTAGATGGGATTTCATCAGACGAGTTTAAGATTAACTCAGGGGTACTGCAAGGCTCCGTTCTTTCTGCTACCCTATTTCTTATTTTTCTAAATGACCTCCTTTGTCAAACTTTCATCCCAATTTACTCTTTCGCAGATAACATTTTTTATTTGTCATTCCTTTCATTTGGCCATAGACCAACCAGTTAGTTAGGTGAATTCCAAAAGGCGGAACACAGTCTCGCGATAATCTTGGAATGGGGTCGTTGTGGATTTTAATGCTCGTAAGGTGCAATGTTGCATGGCCACTCATAGATCTGCGTTCATTAATGGTGCGACATCTGTTACCATAAGTGATATATGTATTACAGAATCGGACGCTCTTGATGTTCTTGGCATGAAAATTCAATGTGATGCTCGATGGACTAAACACATTTTTCAAGTTTCTAAAGAAGCTTCCAAGTGCACTGATTTTCTAAAACGTTGTAAAATTTACTTTACTGCGTCCGATATTCGCACTATTTACACACCTATATCCGATCGAAAATGGAATACAACCCTCATGTATGGGCCGGCGCCCCAAAATTTATTTTGTAGTTGCTCGACTACAATGGTGTGCTCTTACGAAATTAGGGAAATTATTCTCGTTGCACGCACGTTTTGCGTTTGAGTCGATTTTCGTTGAGAGTGCGTCCTTTCGTGCTCGATTGGTTAGTGAACCACATTACACATTATAGGATAATTCGTTTTTAGGAGAACAGTTCGTATGTGGAATAAACTACTTTCAGAGGTCTTTCCTGTCAGTTTCAATATAGGAAAATTCAAATCGAATGTTCACAAACACTATTCCCTCTTTCCTCGTTCCCATAACGTAATTTCCTGGTTCTGGTGCAATGCATTGCATGAGTCATCCCCTGAGTGCTGATCCGAACGACTAAAAACAAAAAAAAAACTTATCTTTTTTCCACTGTACGCATTTAAATTGATGACGACACTGAAAATAAATTGTAGAAATGTCGCCTATTGAAAATAGGATTACATATATATATATATATATATATATATATATATATATATATATATATTACATATATATATGTACATATATATATTTTCTACAATAGCTTTAATTTTGTTTATTACTTGTATAACTTTTGTATTAGTGTTCCTTAATGGAAGCAGATGACATGACATGCAATTGTATTTATTTATTTCTGTCTGACCTTTGTTATTGTTTATTTTATATACTTTTGTTTCCGGCTTCCTTTGTATGCCTTTCGAAACACGTAAATATATTATTTTCTCTTTATTATATATTTTACATTTGTTTCTGCAATTTTACTTATTTGTTTTTTTAAACTTCTTTTTTATTTTTATTTTAATTTTCATGTTTTATAAAAGAATCATGCATTTTTAAAAGCCATTTGTATTTATTAAAGGAAAATGCTGTCTACTGAATTGACTGAATTTACAGTTGGTAAAAATAGACTACATGCCTCAATTTAGGTTTAACAAAGTGCGTGTTAGGAACTTTGGTATTATGTGAAAAGTTGGGGGTTCTGTAGTCATGCAGTTATTTTCATGAGTTTCATACTTATACTCATCAGACCGTTATTCGGTTTTCGGGAGAGGGCAACAGACACGTGACAGGATACTATGTATTCTTCTTTGCAGCTAATATGTACTAGTAAACTGAAAATTATTTGTCAATTGTCTAAGCGATAAAATATAACTTACAATGCTGTATTTGTTAATCGGATGTGACTAAAGCCTCAACCTTCTTATATTGCCTATTTCGCTATTACTTTATGAAATATTTTTCTCAGATTTTCTTAAACATTATATTTGTTTGTAAAGAATAGGAAATTAAATTAGATGTTTAAGTAAGACCGTATATATTTTTATATATAACTTAATCCTGTATACTTTATAGTTCAATAAAAAAATAAAATTCTAATTATTATATTGTTTAAAACTTGTTTTAATTTGTGATTCTTAGTAAATAAGTTAATATATGCTTATCATACATTTAAGTTTGTCATACATTTTAGTACATTGATAATGCTTTGACCCCAAGTTTTCTTACAATTTTTATGCTGAGTGTATTAAAGCATACTGCACTTTACTTAACTATATTTCCCATTTTATAACAATATTTCTTTTTTGTCATTTAATGCCTTTTTACAACTGCAGTTAAGGTAACAAATATTAAGTGGAAGTTGGCGATTTTATATTTAATAAACTAAATGAGGTGATGAGAGTGGCTTTGAAAAAATAATGTTTCTACAAAAAATTGTAAGTGGCATGTCGTGTATATGGCAATAATTCAATTTTCTTTCATTTTTTTGTATAATTTAAATTTTGTTGTGTTAGTTTTTGCCACAACTTTGGAAGTAGCATGGACAAATCAATATAAGTTTGTAACATGAAAGTTTGCAATTTATATTTAGTATCAATTAACCCAAATTATAAAAATATTCATGTGTTAGCAAGTCTTATTCTTTATTTTTATAAGAGATTGAATATTACAAAAATTAGAAATATTTAATTTTATTTAAAAAATAGTTTTCCCGTTTTCTAATATTTTGTTTTAAAGTAAAAATGTAAAAAATCTAGAATAATTTTTTTGTAGAAAAATTTAAATTTAAATTTTAATAGCCATTATGGTTATTTTATTAAAGCATAGATATACTTTCTAACTTAATATTTTTTATCTCACCTCCTATATGATTTTTGTTTTATCCTTAAATGCAAGAGGAATCTTATTTAGTTTTTCCAAAATTTTAGTACTGCGACAGTTATTTATTCAGATTTGCTGTGGTTAATTGAATGAAGATTGCAGCACAGATATAATATGATCTCTAAGAACCATGTGTAATAAATATACTGCCTTGTAGGAAAAGTAAAAATTATAAAGGATAATAGTATAACTAAAACAATTATTTATATAAGGAAAAACATATAAATATTAAATCTAAAAAAAAATTGAATAATTCCTAAAATTTTTTGTCAGCACTCAGCCAGGAAACTATCTCTCCACAAAGTTGGCTACACCTATTTCGGACTGTTTCATTTGCTCTGGCGCCAAGATAAACTCTGCCTACTTAAACTATTTATGGCTTATAAAAATTATAACAAAAATTGAATTTGTGGGCTTAAAAAAAAACAACACAAATCACTGATTATTAAATATGGCTAAATACAGTTACATACCCAATTTTTACAGAAATTTAAATTTATTGCAGCTTTCCATTTTTTATTTTAACATTACTCAACAATGAAAGAAGGCGCGTATATCTAGAAATTCGTAAAGTATATATGTTTTAGATATTTCCAATAAAATTGTTCATGCAATTCGCAGGCATAACAGATAGTGGCACTATAAATGCTTTATTGGTTTATAATTTGCATTATAGCATTTGCTATATTTCATGCTATGATCACTTGCTTACTAAATATATAGTTTTCTAACTTTGCATGCGTTCCAAACTCTCGCAATCTTGCTGGCAGAACAAATCGTAAAAACATCATTTGGGTCTACCGAATCAATTAATCTTAAAATATAATTTCTAACTGTTTATATTGGTATATGAAAAAATATTTAGTGACATTTTAAATTATATAATTCATTAATGGTTTCATTGTAAGGAATATTTTATTAACGATTTATCGCCATTTAATAAGCATATTTAATTTTTCCAATTACGGTTTCTATTTAAAAAATTTATCAACAAATAGTCTATCACACTAAGATAAAGCAGTAATTAACTTTATTATTTCAAATGAAAATTGAAAACGTAGTTATAATAGTCCTACACCTAAAAGATTCATTAGGAAAATCACTCAATGCATAACCACCAGTTTGGCGATACATTGTGTCAAAACTAGAAAATTACATTGTAGGAAGAAGAGTAGAGGAATTAGTGGTTGTGGGCTTCTAATTTAAATCTATGCATAGTGAAACAGATAGGAATGCAGAGTGTTTATTTTAATAGAAATAGATGCCCTACTTTCGCTGACGAGCTTTTTCGCTATGTCTTGTAGCCTGTCAAATAATTACAAAATAGTCTATGAAGCTATGTGCCATAAAGAGTTGCATTATATTTTCGGTATTCATTGCAATCTTTTGCACCTTTTCAAAATGGCAATGCACTAGACAGCTTTTTTTGCGACCACAAAAATATGTTTGTGCCATCGAACACCGCCTTGAATTTTAATGCCATAACATAATTGTAGATGAAATAGTATATCAGCTGTATATCTGTGTACTGGGTTATTCCTAGCGTTAACATTAACCCCCATTGAATGAGAAAAAAATCGGAGGTTTGCAATTGTTAAGGATATCAAGACTGAGCCGTGTCACATTGTAAAATGAATGTCAGCATTATTAGCAAACATAATAGAGAAAGAAATAGGGTTAAGGAAATAATCTAGTGGTCACCTGAAATTTTAAACAATATTTGAAATTGTGATTGCTTATAAAATTTAAAGTCACTAGGATATTTATGCACTGTGAAATATCCTCGTGGTATCATCGCAAGATTAGTATAATAAAACAAATTAAATGTGCTCCAACTACTAAGTTTATTGGCTTGCATATTTGTTATAAATTTAACATCTTTTCACATTTTTTGAAAAGGAAATTTCTTTTTTCGGTTTCGACAGGATTATAATCGTTATATAAAAATACGTATTTGATGGTTGACATAATTTTTATTTTATTATTTTACTTCTGCAACACGTCAGATAATATTTCGTGAGTAGAACATTATTTATTATGACAAACAAAAATAAAACATTGTATTTATGAGGGCATGCTATTATTGTTAGTGTTACATTAATTAGAAGAATGGATGGTAAAAATTTGAAATAAATAATAAAAATCTATGTCAACTTTCACAGAAAACGAAAGCATATTTCGCGATAACAAAACCTAGCATGGCTTAATTTGTTAGCTTCACTAATTCTCTACCTTTGATCACATATAATTGTAGTCATTGTTCTGCATGGATAAGTCGGTTATGTTAGGTTGCAGTTTATAAAAACTCCTTTATTATACATTGTCTTAACTTTTATTAAAGGAAGGACCATTTAAGAATAAAAGAATTACGGAATATGTCATACCATTTGAAATTACTAGACGATATGATTTTGGAAAATAATGAAATAATTCTGCTCTTTCTAAGCGTCTAGTTCATTGGTATTAAAACATTATATGAAATTGCATAACTATGGGCCTTTTCAGAAATGCAACATTGCACTGCATATGTTGCGCAACACTGATTAGTTGACACTGTTGTTGCAAGACAGCTGTTGCAAATGCGTGTTTGTTGCTTATTTTGTTTGCAATTTAGAACGTGATAACATTGCAAATGGAAAAGTATATAATAAATTTAATTTGTGAATTAGATGATATTCCAAGGGAGTCAAAAATTTGTAATTTGCAAAGAAAGAAGCTTTTAAAATATAAAAATAGAAATTTATTACTGCAAAAGTTATGCAGGAAGAAACGAACAATTCCAAAAGTTTTGGAAATTTTGAAGTCATCAAACAATATCCGGATGATATTTTTTTTGATCACTTTCGTATGAGCCGATCAACATTTCAAGTAAGCATTCCAATATTTGTTGAATGTGTGTGTATAAATCCCTGATTTCAGTCTTTACTGTGCGCCCTACAACCATTCTGGACAACACATAGCATGGGCCGTTGTCCTTATAACCTGGAACAATGCGTATATATCACTTTGTGGAAGATGAGTAATGGCTGTGTGAGCTTCCGGCATATAAGTGACCGATTTAACATAGTAATGGGCACTGCCTACAACATTTTCTATAAAACCATAAAAGCCATCTGTTGCTTGAAGAAAGAAATTGCATGGCCATCTATATCCCAGCAACAACTTGTAATGGAAAGGTTTCAGAATAGTAGGGAAAATCCTTTTCCCTATGTTGTTGGATGTGTCGACAGTACGCATTTAAAAATACTTAAACAAAAACTAGACCCAATTAGTTAATACAATAGGAAAGGATTTCATTCCATCAACATGCAAGTACATTATGAAGTTTTTATTTTCTAAATTATAAAAATTGTACATACATATATATATATATATATAATTGCAGGCTATATGCGATAGTCAATTTCTCTTTTTGGACGTTTTCATTGGTTACCCAGGCAGTTGTCACGATGCCAATGTATGGAAAAATAGTCATTATATAAGTCAATTGCAGGTGGACAAGCGCAACTTGCTCAGAACGCCGTAATCTTGGGAGATTCTGCATATCCCATTTTAAAAATTTTATTGACTCCATATAGGGATAATGGAAGTTTAATTATTGTCTTAGTTCTACACCTGTGCTTATAGAACAATCCTTTGGAATTTTGAAAAATAAATTTCGCATTTTGGATCGTTTGGACACAGTTTGTCTGAAGATCGTTTCAGAAATCGTTCTGGCCTGTACAATCCTCCACAATTTCATTGTAAATAATGGAAAACCATCGGAATATACACCATTAGATTTTGATTTACCACACAATGATGATTCCGCAAACTCACCCACAACTGAAATATCACCAGACACAGATGAAGACGGGATTGCATTGCGAAATAATTTAACAACATTGTTTTCATGTTAAAATACATGTGTTTATTAATATAAAATTTCCATTAAAAAAACTAAAAACTTATAAAACTGAATACAAAAATCAGTTAATTCATTTAAGGCACTAAAACTATTATTCGGCTTCACTTTCATGTTAAAATACATTTATGTTAAAAAATATCACAATTCAATAATAAAAAAAAACTTATAAAACTAAATAAAAAATAATCAAATCAGTGGTGGAAAATTGCCCTCTCCAAGACGTCTTTCAGCTGGCTCATGGTGCTTATTCTTTGTTGTTCCACCAGTAGCTTTCTCTCTTCCATCGCCATATATTCCTCATGGCGTTTCTGCTCATTTACCGATTCCTCTTTTAGGTGCTCGAGTATTTCGCTTCCACGTTTCTTCTTTTTAGGTGGTGGTTCACCGTCATTGGTATCATGAGAACTTACACATGGATCTTCACCGCTTTCATCTAACGACGAAATTAGATTAGCGACGGGTGGATCAATCGAGTGTCTCGTGCCGTATACTTCGTCGAAACCTTCGAAAAACTCCCACGTGGGTGCGTTTCTGCCGGATTCTTTGTTTCTCTTTTTAATTCTTTTATACGTAGTTAGCATATTTATAAATTTCCTATTTATCAGTTCTTTGCTCATATTAAACTCAGGTTTCTGCTCTTTTATTTTTTCCAAAACTTTACCCCACAGTAGTGACTTTTTCTTTTTGCCTATTACGAACTCCGCCTCCATTTCCAAACGTGTTGCAATTATAAGCTTTGTGCATTTTTTATCAACCTCGACTCTAAAAATATAAATATAATAAAACTATTATATTTTTGACCTTTAGTAAATTTAATTATAACTTATTATTTTTTAAGCTTAAAAAATAAAAAGACCTTAAGCTTAAAAAATAATAAGTTATAATTAGAAATAAAGATAATTAAAAAATTTAATACTTACTTATTCTCTGCATCAGCCATTTTAATACTGCACGTTTTTAGTCTGTTTGCGCAACATATGCTTGATTGTTGCATTTTAGAACATGTGACGATTGCAGTGTTGCCGAAAGTTGCAACTCCGAATGTGATGCGCAACATATGCAGTGCAATGTTGCATTTCTGAAAAGGCCCTATATACATATATATATATATATATATATATATATATGTATACTATAAAGAGAACAACATTTAAATATCATAACTTTTGAGTTAATTTTATACTTTAAAACTTAAGCTCGCCTTTAGCACTACTAAATATATTCTGGAAAAGGTTTTTTATAATCGATCTAACTATTTACAAACTACAAAACTATTTTCATGGTTTTTCCAAGTTCTCACCGTAATATCGTTTATTAAGCTTTTTTTATAAAATATGGAAAATTTAAATTTGGTACCATTTTACCCGTTTTGTATTTACTAATATGAAAATTTAAAATGCAAGAATTTCTTTTTATTTCAGAAATCCTAATCTTCGAGGAACCTTTCAATTTTTATTGCGAAATAAACCCTAATGCTTAATCTGCAATTCACTTTATTTTAAAAAATATTCAATTTTATTGATTTTTTAAATATCAAATGTGATATATTATGTAATTAAACTTTAAAATACTGTAAGGACACGTTCAGAAAAATAATAAACCACACGATTAAGCGCTATAATTTTATTATTCCATCTCGGTTGTGTACTGTCCACAATATCCTCTGCTGATTCGATGATAACCTCGTGTGGGAGCTGTTACCGACTTTTCCCTTAGAGGTTTGAGATAACTATTATCCGAGCGACGCTTTCTGTTGATGTAAATCTATGAAAACACTTCTGTTTCAAATAGATTTATTAAAGCGAATGTATGACGAAAAAAAATATTTTTCCAATATTACAAATAATTCAAAAACTAACTAGATACAAAATATTTCTGAATATTCAAGTTGTTTTTCATTAAGTATTAAATATAGTGTATGTGAAAAGTACAGGAGAAATATAATGGTGTTGACAAAATTTTCTTCATTCTCAACACCCTCCCTGAATGATAAATTTAAAAAAGAGGATTGACCAATAATGTTTCATGCACCTTTAACATATATATGTACATAACCATATATAAATAACCATTTCTTTAACTAATCGATATATACATATACATGTACATGTAAATATGCTAATAAAGGCCAAACTTATTACTAAGGTATTCCAGTTTCCGTCCTGTAACTGCCTTTGTAAAAATGTCAGCAACTATTTCATTTGTACAAAGATACTCCAAACAAAGTTCCCTCTTATCAATTCTCTGACGGATAAATTTGGCTTTTATATCCACATGCTTTGTTCTTGAAGAATAATTATTATTAAGGACAACTTGCAAGGCGCCTTTGTTATTATAATACAGCAACATACTGCTATGTTGTCCTGGATTCAATTCAGCTTCCAGGCGTTTTAACCAAATTGATTCTTTAATTGCAGCGGTTAGTGACATAAACTCGGCTTCCGTCGAAGATAATGCCACCGTCTTTTGTTTTTTTGTTGACTATGAAATGGCGCGGACTGATATATGAACACATAGCCAGTGATAGACTTACGATCATCGACGTCACCAGCCCAATCTGCATCGCAGTAACCTATCAAATTGTCTTGACTTTGTTTTCTATAAACAATACCTCTGTTTATAGATCCTTTTAAGTAACGCATTACACATTTTACTGCTTCCCAATGAGATTTACCGGGGTTCGTCCCAAATCGACTCAAGACATTGATAGCATAGCAAATATCCGGCCGTGTAATTTGTGCCGCAAACAATAAGCACCCAAACGCCTGTATGTATGGAATACTTGACATCTGCTGCTTACATTTCTCACCTTTGGGGCACATACGAGCCGCCCTAAGATGTGTACTACTTTAAGTTGATTAGTGAATGCTTCCAACTACTAATATTATTCTTACAAGTTGCCGGCCAACTGACTTCTTCTTTTGCGATCATTCCCCTTTTATACTTTTCGGCTCGACACATACGACTACACGTCCACACGTACTTCGGCTTGCATATGCATATCGACACAAAATAGTTGTAACAAGCCACAGTGGTTCGAAAACGTTTTTTTTTATTCGAAATAATTAGGTAAATTTTGCAGAAGTCAAACAGAGGTATTTTTGAGTGCGATTTTTAAGTGAAGTGATAAAATATGCTCCAAATTTGCGTACCTCCGGCATAAAATTTATTGGAAAAATATAATCATAAAAAGTATATTTATTACTCAAATAATAAGAGTTTTTGAACTTAGGAAGACCTTGAAAATATCTACACAAAATGTGCTTACAGTTTGGGAGAAAATTGGGCAAACTTAACTTAGTATTTTGACGTGATGTACTTATTTATGTTCGGGTTATTATTCTAAGATATTGGATGTATTCTTGATAAAATTTATAATAGAACAGTAGCAAGTTTGGTTCTGATAGCATGTTTCATTAAAAAGTTACACGCCTCTGAATTGCGAAAATGTAAAAACTACCGTTTTTTTATGATTTTCCCCAAAACGGTGGTAGGGTTTTTTGACTTATGGAATTGGGACTATTTTAAGGATATCCTAAAGTAAATACCAATAAAAAAATATTGTAATTAGAATGCTTCACCCTCAAGCCCTTTAAAATTTCTCGAATTGAAAAGCACAGATTCAAAGAAGGTAAACAGGATCCATTCTATTGGCTATACACTCCAAAAAGGATTTGACAGCCTCGTAGTAGCCAAAGCCAGGAAAAGCAGCTTTGTAAAAAAAAACAATTTATCGCAAAAATTTTCGCCGTTTGAGTAATTTACGTGTTAAAAAAAATATTAAAATTATATTTTACTATTTGATTAAAGGCTCTTTTTTATATATTGAAGAATACCTCAATCCGATTAGATTTGTGGCAAATTCTATATTTCATTTTTCAAACCACTTTAACGTGAAATTTACAGTTTTAAAGGCAAATAACATCTGAAAAACGCGAAGGCGGATTTGCGAACGGATGCATGATGAAGTAAAAACAGTCTTATTATTTGTTTAGGGTGTATGTAATAAACAATATAATAATTTTTATAGTACAAATCATTAATAGAAATTTTTAATTTGCTTTTATTTTTCAATCCAATTTCGAAATTTCTATGTTGTTCAATTACAATATAAAAAGGAAAATTAATCAAAATTACCTAACGCAAATATTTATTTATTATTGTTATTTCTTTACAGTAAACATGGTTAAATACATGTTGTATACCCAGCTTAAAGAAAATTCCTAAATATCAGTTTTGTTTTCTTATTCAAACGTCACATTTAGTTTTATGTGACAGGTCACACAGCTCCTGAAGCCTTTTAATATTTCTGATATATTATACTGTTGTTACTTTCATCGGTATTTTTCTACTATTCATAATGTTTTTTATTTAAATTTTGCAAATGTTGTAAAGTAATTAAAGGTGTGCCAGTTAAATGTAAAATGTAAATGCAAATATTATTAGTGTAACAGCTTGTCAGCACAGTTAAATACACATTTATATTTATTTGTAAAAATGTATTTCTTATGAGTTTTAAATGATGATTTTCGTTTGGCTGTTGGTGGTAAACTAAGTCTGTTACTTGTTTTCTACCACATGATTAAATACAGAAATTTCCTTTACTTTTGTTCTTTAAGTAATTTGAATTTTTTTGTGATTCCTGACAGATGTAAAAAATAAAAATAAATGGAGTACCAGTGAGCATTAGTTATGTATGTGTTAAAATATTATTACTTTTGCCGCAAATTTCCATACGATCATTAAATAATCTAGTGGTACTCAAATCATAGCTCTTTTGCAGATAAAACCAATATCCAATCTAGTTATAATTAGTTGATAATCTAAGCTTAGTAATATATCATTTTCTAGTACTTCAATTTCATTTTTAACTTCATTATTTAAATTAGAAATTAGAATATACCTGAACTTAAGCCAGATGAAATATTCATTTAAAAAAATTAAATTAAATTAAAAATTGGCAGTTTTATTACACAAGACCTAAGACTACAAACAAGTTTTAATAAATTTATTTTGATAAAGAAAAAATAATTCTATGGTTAAATTTGTGTGTGGTTAGTCAATAAGACTGACTGATTTCTTCTTACGAAAACGTTTGTCAGTGTGTACAACATATTGCTTTGTATATTTTACGAATTGCACAGATGGTAAAGCTAGACAATATGTTGTGTATAAATGTCTAAAATCTAATTATAGTTAGTATATCCATTCTATATATGAATATACATATTTCTAATGGTATTATTTTCTATTTTTGGTTCTATGATTGTCTGTCAGTTTTTGTTGTGTTTTATGTCAATGTTTATTTTCATATAAAGTTTTTCTGACTAAAGTGACAGTTACAAGTTCTTTTTGTACATGGATTTAAATAACGTTAAAAAACATGTTTCTTTTTTCTTGTTTTATGGATTTTAATGATTTGGGCTTAAGACATTATGTCACTATTGACAGTCAAACTCTTGAGGTTTAATTTACGAAATGCATAGTGAATTTAATATGCAAATGAAAATTACATTTGATATCAAATTTATGTAACTATAAGATATAGAATGTTTTTGCTTTTATTTACGACTAATTCAAAACAAAATTTAGGACAGCCAATTATTAACTATCGTAAATAATATTTTAATATATTCACAAATTTAGCAACACGTTCTCTACGATGTGCTATAAGTTTTGTGCCCAAAATTAATAACAATCTTAATAAGGTATTTGAACTTATTTTATCGCTCACTTTTACGACCATTTTAGATCAAATTTCTATATTATAACTCACCTCTTGCAACTCCTTGCAAAGCAGCAACTAAAAGCCACTATTTGCGATATCCTCTTTTTTCTTATTCCAAATATAACAAGACAATATAAGTGAATCGTAGACAAATCGATTTTGCTTTTAATGTTTATTATTTGTTATTGTAGTGTTTACTGTTTTAATTTTTACTTAGATAATTATATATATAATTTTAATACTTTACATGTATATTTTACATACTATTAATATTTGCCTAATTAGAAAATATACTAATGCATTCCTCTTCGATTTTCGATTTTAGGGTTTAGATTTTTATTTACTTTTTTTACAAATACACACATAAGATAACGATCATATATTATAAGACTATAAAATAGACTATAATTTTTATACACAGTTAAATTTTAACCTTAAATTTATTTCAAAAGACATGTCATGTATCTAAGCGGCAACGACACTTTGCCAATAAATTTTTATACATCTAATAGCTTCATATGTTTTTATATATATTAGCAAACAATACTTTTTATATTTAATAAATTTATTTACATATAAACACAAATATAAAAGTATATTATATTTTTAATCTTTAATGTCTTATTATTTATTAATTCGTTCATAAATTAAAATAAGAAATTCTTATTTTAAATTACATACACATATTTAGAAAAGGTCATATGGTAAAAACAAAGACCCAATTTAAGTGTCAAATATCTAAAACAGTTGTCAATCAGCATAATTTTAAAAAGAAATTAAAAAGAAAATTAAATAATTTTGGTTTAAAAAATATTAAAAAAATATGTTTTTCCCCAAAAATAAATAAAAATAAATATTTATATTTAAGTGAAAATTTTAATACCATTTTGAACAAGGCTATAGTTATTGAAATAAGATTTCAGAAGTTTCCACTGTAACTTCTACAAATAATAGCAATAAGGCTTGTATATTTTCTTTTTTAAGTGAACGCTTACGCAGTAAAATTGTCAGTCTAACGAATGTTATGAATATTTAAAACATTGCAAACAATTGGCAACCGGATACTATTTATTCTGTAGTAGATTGGTACTATGAGATCTTAGAAATGAAAAATTATTTGGTACAATAGCAAGGCTGCAGCTTATATAGCAGCTAGAAATCAACGGAAGAGTGGGTTTTTGACCGTCGTTATGAATTCACTTACCAAATCGAAAATGAGAAAGTGCACATAGTGCTGAATTAATAATCGCTTACTATTATAATTTTACTTAGTGAAAAAAATTCTAAATTATTGTATCTACTCGTGATAAATGTCTGGAGGAATAAGTTCGGCACTTCCATATTAATTAGTAATTTCAATTATTATTTTTTCTGTCGCTGGAAAAAGTCAATATATCATGGCATCTAAATGAGGTAAATCTGAATCTAATCTAGTTGCATAGATAAGATATTCTCAACTGAAGCTTCAATCTGAAAGTACAAAAGATATACATGCCATGGTAATTTAACCCTACAAAACCACAATATTTTAGAATTTCCGAGCAGCTACCATATAATAATGTTTTTCAAATACTTCATTTGGTGGTCCAATTTGGCTGATTGTTATTATTACTTCTTTTTTTAATATTAAAAGGAAAAATAGAATTGCATTTTGAATTTTTGTACCACGCCTAACCAATTACTCGTTTGATTAAACAAATTAATGTGAAAATTACTTTTATTAAATTTCAAAACTCTACCCTATATAGCTCACAGGAGATGCCACAAGTACTGGGTTTACTTTTTCAAAGTAGTATTTACCTTTTTTTAGTTATTACGATATTCAAGAAATATTTTGAACCTTTTACTGTAAGGTAGCACGACATTTTTTTTTTATATAAAATTTAAAGGTTCCACCTCCTTTTATTGCTTTACTTTGAACATTATTGTAAAGAGCTTTAAGAAAATAGCTATGATATCTCCAAAATAAAAATAAAACATTTTTATTTTTTTGTGTGGAAAGCGCCACGTCCACTTGCAATTTGAAAAAAAATATACATGTTCCATATTTTAACATCCAGAATCTAGTAAACAAGTAACTTTAAAAACGTGAAGAAGGTAGGTTCGCTAAAGTAAGCAGCTATAGCTTTCCAAAAACCAACAAAGAACTATATAGATAGATACAATTTAAATAGTCGAGGAAAACGATTTTGTGTAAAAAAAGGACCAACATGATTCTATATCTTCAGGGTCAATAGCTTTTTTCAAGTTGTCATAAAATATTTATTACTCAGGAAAATTTTTTAAATGTCTTATTGCGGGGAAAATCATATCCATATGGATATTTCACTAATTTTCATATAGCTCATAAGTTAATTTTACCAAAATTTTTCATAGGAAAATCAGGAGTCTTATATCTCAAGCAAATTTTTTTTTGTTTTAAAGAGAAGTGCTACACAATGCCTATTTAGTCAAGAACTGCGATACATTGTTTACGAAAGGGATAGAGAAGAGATAAGATATGAAGGAAGTAGAAGGACACAGTGACCACCGACAGTCAATTATTATTTTTGTAGTGCAAAAAAAACCGAGGTCTTTGTTGAGAAACGAACCCCCACCCCCAAGTCTTATAAACAAGTACACTACCTACTAGTCTATAGGAGCACTTAATTTTCTTATAAATTGACTGAATGAGAGTTTTTATTGAAAAAACACAGCAAAAGGAGAACAAAACACAAAACTACTCTTATACAAATTAACACAGATTGAATTAAAATGATTGTGTTATTTTTGAAATAAAATATCTCCAGTAGATATAAATTTCATAGACACACGATATCATGTAAGAAAAAGTAATGAATTCACGTAAGAATGTTATAAAATGATATCATAAAATATTTATTTTTAAAGGAATCTAGATATTTTATTTCAATATCTAAATTCAAGTAAATTGATTTTTTCTCAAACAACTCGAATAAAATTGTCTTCAACTTCGACTTGTCAAGTAATTACAGTTACATTTAAGATAAACATCATAATATTGTTTTCTTTTGAAGAAAAAATGTTTCGTAAAATTTTTAAAATGTTAGTAGTTTTTTTCATTAATTTGAAATTAAAAAAAGTTTAATGGTTCCTTAAGAAATAAAAAGTTTGTTAAGACTGTTATATTTTCTTTATTTTGTTGTTTAACACAAAATTTTTCGTCAATTATTTTATTTCTAAAATAATTAAACTACGGCAAATCAAACTGATTATTGCTAAATATATATTTTTGTTTCTGTTTCTGTTTAATTTTAATTTTTGTTTTTTTTTTTTTTTTGACAATAAGCGTATATAATTTTACATAATTAAAGCCGGAAGCAACGAACATACAAATAATCTCACAGCATGATCTTAAGATTTATTATACGGAGCTAATTAGATAAACAAGTAATTTAATATTATATAATGGCAGCACTTTGAACTCAGATTAACTTTTTTAAAAATCTTTGATATTAAAGACAAATAATTTTTTATATCTTTTCTGCTGCTTAAAACTAATAAATACAGAGCTACCCTATAGACAAATATTAAATATTGTACATGTATATCATAAATAATTAATTTCAAATATTCCAGGCGTAAATCTCTTTTATGAGTATAAGTGCTGAATAATGTCTTCCTACCGCAACAAAAAATTTGCTGTTCTTTTGGATGCGTTTTCACAAAAACCCATAAATATTCTTTGCATTTTATTTCAGACTTTCTGCCACTGGTAGCAGTATTAAGGAAAGCAACAACATTTACCGATTTTTGATGCAAACAATGGTTGCAATTGTGGTCTTTTCTTTTATTCACAACAGTTTCCACACTGTATTGTAGAACTCGGTCAGAGTTTTTCGTTTCCTTTTGTTGACGTTTTCCTTTGTAGTCTATCGCAAAAACATTTATGAACATTTTAGAAATAAGATTCTTAAATATTTGCTGCAATTTAATTTCTCTTAACTTTAAACACTTAAGCATTAATCTCAAAAGACTGAATACTATATCAAAGAGTCCCTGCATGTAGGCGAAAATAATTGTAGACATAGTTGATAGTATTAGAAGAATTTTATATTCTCCACACTGTCCTTGGGCACTTGATCTCAGAGCACTCTGTTCTTTTTCAAGACATTGTCGAAATTCTTTATAATCCAATCTTGTTATAGCGCAATAATGGTTCAGCATACAGACACCTTCACAGTTTTCATTCTGATAACGTACAGTATTTGCCCGATAATATCTGTAAAGAAAGAAAATAAATTAAGAAAATGAACATGTGTATATGGCCAGTAATAATAAATTGATATGCAAGTTTATTGTTAAAAATAATTCATTTGTTCATACACACAATGTACGATTTAAAAAAAAAACAACTCTACCTGTGTCAAAGTGGAAATTAGGAAAAATGGATATCGGATGTACAAATGACATCAACAAAATTAAACCAACCAATGACATAAAAATTATTATAAAAATTAACGCGAACTCTATCCCTATTGATATAAAATGGTGTTTAACATGCCAAATAGAAATCTGTTTTCAGTGTCTCTTTCGTATATAGATTTTCTGTGAAGGTTGTGTATAAGATAAACCGGCCTTGCTTATTATAATTTGATTTTGTTAAATAAAATACCCATAGATCCAAAATAAATTTAATTTTATATAATTTAAATATAATTTCTTATATTTTTAACTTTTTTTGGAAATTAGAGTCGATATTCGTTTTTTCACAAAATTCATAATAAAATTAAATGGCATAATTAAAATTTTACCACAACTCGATAGCACTTTGCTTTATTTGAATCAGTAAAACTTTTCTGCAGTTATTCAGAAATAAGCGGCATAAAGGTTTTTTTTTGTTTTAGGCCAATTTTATTTTTCCTTTATAACGGGTCTGCAATCTAACGTTTTTTTTTTCAAATAGTGCTTATTTGATTTGACAGAAAATCATGGTAATGTTACAAAATTGCGTACGGATTTTGGAAGAAGAGAAGCACCGTCAGCACCGTCAGAAGAGAAGCATCCTTATCAAAAAACTAAAGCGTGAAAAGCCAAAAACAGTGCGTACACCCGAGAATATTGCTGCTGTGGCAGGAATTGTGCGTGAAGCGCCATAAATTCAATTCATTGTCGTTCTCAACAATTGAACATTTCAGAGACATCATTGAGACAAATTTTGCATAAAAACCTTTGTATGATGCCATACAAAGTCCAATTGGTTCAGGACTTTATAGCATTTAAAAAAAAAAATAGTTATTTGGCAGACCCGTTATTATTGATCTCCCAAAACATTATCCAATTCTCTAAATTCTGATGTATACAGATAATGTCAAAAGTTTATTCAGTTATGTTAATCTATCGGTGCAATAAAACTTAATGAAATTAAACCTACGCGAGAAAAAAAACTGTAGGATACTCACTACTTCTAGGAAAACATCAGTTCAAATTGGTGGATAACGTTTTGGATTTGGAAATTTCGATGGACACCCAATTAACTTTTATATCTCAGATTCACATGATCGTTAATAGACTAGAGGTATACTTGCTTTCACTAAAAGTGGGATAAAGAGCTCACTGATCCGTACATAACAAAACAGTTATACCCATCACTTGTGAGATACAATCTTGGAATATGGGTCGGTATAATGGTACCAACAATATGATATGCATAGCAACCATATTGAAACGGTTCAGAAACAATTTCTAATTTTCTGCTTAAGTTTATCATGGCAGTCTGAAGTTCACCTTCCTCATATCGTTGCAGGCTAAGATTAATCAGACTGCCAACGCTGGAGAGCGGCAGAAGTATAATTAATGTATATTTTGCAATCAACGTGTGATTAGATTTACATCCGCGCCTGGCCATGAAGCCTTAATCAGATGGTGGATCAAACCACTGCATAATTTGGAACGTCATGCTCGTCCTAGGAAGCCAAAGCTATAATTCTATGCAACAGAACTTTCTAGTTGCAAATCATCACTCCTTGCTTAAGAGTTGGAGACTTTCCAACTCCTGTCTAGAACACATGTCTAGCATGCTCACTGCATCTGGGAACATTTCACCAGGTAGGTGTTATTAAAGGTGAAATAAACCCGGCCACCATAGAACCATAGACTGATATGGGGCCGCGAAACCACAACCACCACGATACTCCCATATAAGGGCCAGCCTCAATAATCAGTCAGAGAACAGTTATTAGGCTAAAGAGACATATTACTGATTCCCGTGAAAATAAAGTGGAGTTTCCAGTTTAATTAATGAACATTTTCAGTTGAATCCCTGATTTATAATATCTGTTTAAATATTCCGTTTCGTTCAACTTGATGTTATCAGCCACTGTTCTTTCAGTTCTAAAGAAATAATTATTCCAATTCAAAGAATTTGTAAAGATTTTAATAGTCTATGTATAGATATGTTGATTATCTTTACCATTAGATGGTGTAAAGCGTAATATAATTGTTTATTTGAACGAATAGTTCTGGTCTTAAGTAAAAGAAACATGTAATCTGGAATTAAGGCAATAAATAAAATATAAAACAATTAAATAGCCTTCGAAAATTCATACAAAACTTAAATGGAAGAGCTAGAAATGATGGCAAATATTCTATTAAATATTATTTATTGCCAAAGGAATATTTGTTACGGAAATCGCAAAAAAAATAATTGAGAATTAAAATTTTTTCTGAATTTGGAAAAATAACAATTTCCTATACTCTATTTTTTTAATTCATTTTAATCATTACTAAAGTTATTTAAGGTTATAAAACTTTAATTAATATTTAATTTGGTTTATGAAACAAAATTTTAAAGAATATTGTGCAATACTTTCTTCACGGTTTTGTTTTACACCCTAAATACAACTATTGCAGCTGTCATCTATTTAACTAAGTAATTTTATAACTAAGAATGTGAGGATTATTCATAATCAGTCAACGTCCGCAAAAATTTTTATATATATATTTTTTTTAAATAAATTTTAATTGAATAATAAAAGTGAAATGTAAGGACAAGAAAATATAATAAAGACTTAGAATAGCCTAATAAAATAAAAAGATAAACATTATTTGTACCTGAATAATGAAACACAAGTTAAAAATAAATATGAGGGAGCACTTATTTTGGAACTAAGAGGTTTAAAGTTTACGTGATTTTTAACCGTTAGAAATATGTTGGCAACTTCAAAAAATATGATTATGCAACAAAAAACTCACTGCACATAGTTCCTCTGTAGGGTTAAGACCATGTAGGTTACTTATTTTTAAAATAAAGAGGTAATCTTTAAAATGCTTTATTCATCTTTAAACTATCTTTAATATTTTAGAAATAATGATATTTGTAACGGAAACAGTCAAAAGCCAACACTAAGCATAAGCCGCGACTTACCTATGACCATGCAAATCATGTATACTAAAGCTTGAGGAGTCTTCTTGATTTGAATTCTTTTTAAAGTTTTTAAGTACTTTAAAACTTATAATGCTTGCAACGAAAAAAGTCAAAAGGTTCCACCGTGAACAACGATTTCGATTGGACCTAAAATAAGATTTATTTTAGGTGTTATCTGTAATCTGTTGAACCTGCGTTTCATATGCGAATTTTGTTTAGCGACGAACACGTCAAGAAATAAAATTGCTCAATTTTAAGTGATGATAATCCTCAAAAGTATGTTGAGACACCGTCACATGCAGAAAAACAAACTGTTTAGCATGCTTTATGAGTTAGTGGATACTCTGGTCTGCATTTTTTTAGAACCTATGCTGGTTAGAATATATAACCAATAAAGCCATGATTAATAACTGTTTCGTTCATGAAATGAACAAACATGATGCGCAGTACCTGCGGTTTCAGCAAGACGACCTAACATATTGCACAATTGATTTATTGAAGGAAATGTTCGGTAACTGTATAGTTTCACGATTCGGATGCGCGTATTAGCCTCCAAGATCCAGCGATTTAATGCCGATAGTATATTTTCTGTAGGGATATGTGAAGTCGCTAGACTACGCCAATAGGCTCGAAACGATTGACCACTTCCATACTATTTTTGTTGTTTATTCGCATTGCTGTTAGTTTTGTTCTTATAATTTAGTTTGATATTGAAAATAATTTATAAAATTTATTAAAAATATATATATATATATAAAAATTTTTGCGGACGTTGACTGATTATGAATAATCCTCACATTCTTAGTTATAAATTCGCTTAGTTAAATAGACGACAGCTGCAATAGTTGTATTTAGGGTGTAAAACAAAACCGTGTAGAAAGTATTGCACAACATTCTTTAAAATTTTGTTTCATAAACCAAATTAAATAATAATTCAAGTTTTATAACCTTAAATAACTTCAGTAATGATTAAAATGAATTAAAAAAAGGTTGTAGGAAACTGTTATTTTTCCAAATTCAGAAAAAATTTTAATCTCAATAATTTTTTTTTTGCGATTTCCGTAACAAATATTCCTTTGGCAATAAATAATATTTAATAGAATATTTGCCATCATTTCTTCACTAATAATTTGGCGGTAAACTCTCCTTTCTTTCCTATTAATGACAGTAATGGGAAATGCTCTTCTATTTTAGTTCTGTATGAATTTTTGAAGACTATTTAATTTTTTTATTTTTTATTTGTTGACTTAGTCCATAGATGCATTTCTTACAGCCTACGACATGCATCTTTTACCTAAAACTACAACTGGTCGTTCAAATAAACCGTTATATTGCGCTTTTCTACATCTAATTATTTAGATAATCAATAAATCTATATATAGACTATAAAAATCTTTACAAATTCTTCGAATTAGATCCGCATTTGAAAAATTATTTCTGTAGAACTGAAAGAACAGTGGCTGATAACATCAAGTTGAACGAAACGGAATACATTTGCCGCGTTATGGCCAATATACGGCTTCAAATGTTAGAAAAAGTCATCGTAAATTGAACCTTTTGTAGTAGATGCATTGGCAATTGTTAAAATGAATTCAATTTCTTACAAAAATCGCATTCAAATAATTAAAATTCACTATTAAAATGGTGGATTATCTTAATTCATTTATGCACAAGCGGCTGGTTCTTCTGAAGCCCATTTTCACTTCTTAGGGTATGTCAGCAAGCAAAATTGTCGCATTTGGGCTGCTGGAACACCTAGAGCGATTATTGAGAAGCCTTTGCATGTTCAACGTGTCACTGTGTGGTGCGCTAGTTGGCCTGGACTCGTGACTTGATTTTTTTGAGGCTGGAAATGCGGAAGCGGTCAATGGATCACGCTATCGCAAAATGCTAACAACTCAATTTTGGCCTATTATTGACGACGTGGATATCACTGGGATGTGGTTTCAACCGGGCGATGCCACATGTGATACGGCCAATAAAACGCTCAATTTATTGCAAACGAAATTTCCTGATCGCATAATTTCACGACACTCCTACTTGCTGTGGCCAGGCAGATCATGTGATATGACACCAATGGATTATTTTATGTGGGGCTATGTTAAAGACAGAGTCTATACGGAGCCAATCGAATCAATTTCAGCCTTAAAACTCAAAATCCTTGATGAGATTAACGAAATGGGACCGCCATTTTGCAAAAAAGTGGTTAAAAACTTTGACGAAAGATTCGACATCTGTGGTGGACATTAGCCAAATATACTTTTTAAGTCATAATTGCCGAATCTTTCTCTTCGTAATACAATAAAAACTTCAATAATCATAATCCAAATTTTTTATTTTGTTAGAAAACAAACTTGTTTTCTTGCTAAAAACCCTTTATTTATAAGCCAGGTTGTATTTATTATTTGGCACCCTTAAAAACAAAGTTCATTAAAATTCGAAAAACCAAAGATTTATTGGAAATACTGCAGTGTTATATGCAAGACATGACTTTTACATGCAACTAATTTATTATTACAGTTACAATTTATAGATATTTAATTTTTGCATAGAAATATTTTATAGATATTTAAATTATGACAAATTTTGGATTTAAATTTTGGTTATTTAATTTGTAGCAGCTACAGCAAAAATATAATAATTGTTAATTTTTTTTTTTAATTCCATGTTATTTATTTTCATTTCGGTTATTCTATCAATTTTTACTGGTTGATACAATTCTACCTTGTAAAATTATCTTCATTTCTAAATGTGTATTTGTTAATTAACTATAGGTTAGAAAATTAGAAAAATGTATTAAAATTTGATATGTAATAATAAATATACTTATCATGTACATACGTTTATTTATTTTCATGTTTAATCTTTATTATTATTTTAATTAATTTAAATAAATACTAAATTTCTATAAATAATGTGTGAACAGTGTGTTGCTTATATAAGAAAAAAAGCATCAATTAATTTGTAAATATGTTAAGTAATTCATTGAAGTTATGGTTTTAAATGTTAGTTCGTGCAATAATTAGTAAATGCTGTTATAATTTATCTTCCTTGTTACGCTGTTCTTTTAGTCTAAATTATTAGTTTAAAATTTTTTTTATTTCCTACTTTGTGGTTCTGCAAATTGTTACGTTTGTACCTTTTAATAAATCTTTTGTTGTATTGATAATATATGTATCCAAAATAAAAACGATGGTAATACCTAAATGATGCTTTAGTATTTTTATGTCTTTACTCAAGGATGCTTCAACTTGCATTCATTTTGTTGCGCAGCAGCTCTGCTTATATCTACTTTGACATCTTCCCACAACGTTGTTGTTTTCATCATTCACTGTTGGCGCCTGTGTGGCTGTGTATTTTGTTTAGCTTCTTTCCTGGAATTTATAATAAGCATTTTGTTGTTGTCTTGTGTATATAAGAATTCTTAGAAAACAATAGGTCATTTTGTTTATTTTTTTACTAATAATTATTTTCTTTTAAAACTTAAACAAAATATTTTCGTAACAATATGCTAGTCTAAGGCATCTGTCAAAATAATATCACTGTTTTATACCGGCGAGATGTGAACTACTCGCTGTTTTTTTTACAAGCTACCCCTCTTACTAGTTTTGCCTTCCAAACCAATCACACTCTATTTCCAGCAGTGATTACATCACACAACTCTCCTCCTCTCTAAACACTTTTACCCAATTTAACCACGACAGTCATACACTGGTTTCGTAAAGCTACTCTGCCTTTACTACAAATGCATCTTCTACGGTTACATAAAATAACTGTGTTCATTACATGCATACAATTTTTAATCCAAATACTTCGAAAATGTGGTGCATTGTTTTTTCATTTAATCATCTTTTTAGGACACTTCATTCCACTCACTGTAACCGCTGGGAATGTACTCATGAGCTATGCAATCTTATGTTTAATAGTAAGCACAAACTTCTACAAACGCAACTACCACCTTACAGTGAACGTAACATTATTGTTTTACCTTGCACACAACGACAATAACATTTGAACTTTTTTGTTGTTCCGAATGTGTAAGGGATTTCCTAATCTTAGTAAATAAATTATATTGTATTTAAAAATTATAAAAAAAATATTAAATTTAAACACCTTTCTTTAGTGTTAATTATACATGCTATCCTCCTTCCTTGTTCTGAAACAATAAGTTATATGAGTAGGAGATATACTTTGAGCGCTAGTCTTATTAAAAAAAAACTTTAAAGTCCAGTAAAATTGTGCTAATCGAGTAATAAATAACTGAATTTATTTAATTGCGTTCAATAGAAAAAAATACACCTTGGCGAACTATAGAAAGTGCATTGAAGTTCAAGTAACTGGGGGAGTTATTGTGGAAATAACATGTCTACAACATGATGATGAGACCAGTCGTCTAAGCTGCGATGGTATGATGGACACAGCAAAACCAGATACGTCTCTGTAATAATGTACAAAAACAGCTAAAAGGGAAATGATATCCGAATCACAGATTAATGTGCAGCCGGGGTTTAACATACTGAACAGAGAAATCTCATTCAGCACTGTGGCATGATAAACAGAAAGCTTAATTCAGATAGGAAAGTTAGTTAGTTAACATCAGGATATTTGATGCGGCACTGTAGAAATCAGAAAACGAAATATATATTATTATTTCTATCGGGAATATATAAAACCATTAAGTAGTGTATTTAATTAAATTTTAACACAGACTGGCGGGCACACGAAATTGTTGTATTTTGGAGTAATTCAATTGCCACAAGTTACTTATTCAATATAAGTTTAACTCCAATCTGATTTGGGCGTGTCATAAACTATTTCATAAACAATTTTTCTTAGGGTCGGAATGAGAGGAGTAAGAATTTCAATGACAAGCAGATAGTTCGGATAGAAGGCGATCGTAGACACGCCTCAAATTCCCTGATAGCGCAACTCTTGACGAGGTGCACCTGGTACGCCATGTGGCCATTCATCAACCTCGTATATGAAAAATTCTTTATATATTTTTAAATTTGTGGCTGATATTTATTGCTTCTTGTTTCAAACATATTCCTATTCCTGTAGAAAGTGTAGTCACGAATAACAAAACGCATTTATCAAAAAATAAAACAAATTATTGTTACAAAACGTTACTGGGAAAATTATTTTTTTAAAATTAAATTATTTGCATTGGTTATGCAATTTTAATGAAATTATGGGCATTTTAAAATTTATTATGAACTATTTAGAATTATTGATGTTGTGAGCTTTTAAAAATGCTATCAATTATGGGTGTAGGTAAAAATAAAATTTTCGATTGAAACACACTCAGTATTGTTGTAAAATATTTTTTTCTATTTTCCTAAAACTTGTGTTACACAACTTGTTATTAAAACTAGAATATATCTTCGAACAGCATAAAACACTAAATTGTTTGAAATCGGCTTCATAAGGAGATTATTTTTACCGCTTGGAAACCGAAATATTTCTCTGATTTTGTTGTTATTGAAGTTTCGACAAAACAGCAACGCTCACTTCAATTTTCATATTCAATGATTAAGTTCATACCATTCAAAGGGTGAAATGTTATTTAAGTTATCTTAACGTACGTTTTCCTTTAATATTTAATAAAATCAAGACAAACTTTGTTTTAATATCAACAGCATGTATAAATAAAAAATAATGAGTTAAGTTTGTTTAAAATTAAAACCATAAACTAATGCATTAACCTTAACGCGGCTTCGGTAAGACCAACATCGAATGCTTTTTTCTCTTAACTCTAAACCCCTTTATATGAAGCTAAATGACTACTCGTACAAGTAATTTCCAAGGATTAAAAATTTTTAACCGTTTGCTGCAAAAAGTCATTATTTAAACAAAAATATAAAAGGATGCATGGCGGTCTTGTTTTTTTATTTTTTTTTTTTGTTTTAAAACTTTGTCATGTAAAAGGTATTTTTTTAAGCTAGATAGAACTTTAAATTGTAAAAAGTAACACAAAAAATGAAATTTTGATGAAACGTTTTTTTTATTTGTTTCAGTATACTCTGACAAATCATCATGAATAGACTCTCGCTTGAACAACGCTACGAAATTATCCAAATTTACTTTGAAAATCAGTCGTCGATTCGCGCAACTTATAGACGACTTCGTCATTTTAACGGCGTACATAATCGTGCATCTGAACAAGCCATTCGTCGAACTGTCGATAGATTTCGTACCACATACTCTCTAGTGGATGCAATAACACCAACACGTCGAAGGAATGTGCGTACTGAAGAGAATATCGCCGCTGTAAACGAAAGTGTGGAAGAAGATCCAAATTTATCAATTCGTCGTCGGTCGCAGGAATTGGGGCTCTGTCCGTCCACTACGTGGAAAATTTTGCGCAAAGATCTCGGCCTATACCCGTATAAGATGCAGCTGGTGCAGGAATTGAAGCCACGAGACCATTATATGCGTCGTTCTTTCGCCGATTGGGCTCTAGAGCAGTTGGCAACTGACCCGTTGTTTTATCGTAAAATTGTGTTCAGCGATGAGGCGCATTTTTGGCTTAACGGGTTTGTTAATAAGCAAAATTGCCGCATATGGAGTGAGACCAATCCACAACAGACCCTACAGACTCCATTACATCCAGAAAAATGCACCGTTTGGTGCGGTTTTCACGCTGGTGGCATCATCGGACCTTATTTCTTCAAAAATGAGAGCGGAGCTCGCGTTACGGTCAATGGAGATCGTTACTGCACCATGATCAATGATTTTTTGTTTAAAAATATGGTTGACATTGATCCGGACGAGATGTGGTTTCAACAGGATGGCGCTACGTGCCATACAGCGAACGCAACCATCGACTTATTGAAATCAAAATTTGGCGATAAGTTGATTTCGAGAAATGGACCTGTCAATTGGCCTCCAAGGTCGTGCGATTTGACTCCACTTGACTATTTCCTGTGGGGCTACGTGAAGTCACTGGTTTATGCTGATAAACCAGCAACAATTGACGCCTTGGAGGACAGCATTGTTCGTGTTATTCGTGACATACGCCCAGCAGTGCTCGAAAAAGTGGCCCAAAATTGGACGTCCAGAATGCGCTTCGTCAAGAACAACCGCGGTGCCCATATGCCCAAAATCATTTTCAAATGTTAATGTCACGTATTGATCCTTCGAATAAAAAAGAAATTTTGATTACAATTTAATTTTTTGTGTTATTTTTTACAATTTCAAGTTCTATCGGGCTTAAAAAAAACCCTTTAGATACAAATTTATTGAAAATTGATTGAATATGCATATTTTTATATTATTATTTACAAAATTAGTTGGTTAATGATGTGATTTGATTTACATCTGCACCGACTAGGTAGTCATAATCAGATGGTGGTCAATCCACTTGAATGATTTGCAAACGTCATTCACGCCCTAGGAGGCCATAGAATACGTATATCCTCCGGTCACTCCTAGTAGCAATTTCGAAAGCCCGAAGCCTAGCCTTTGAGGGGCCTGGGTTCCCATTTACCCCGCAAGACACCAGTCTAAATGGAATAGTAGGTTCCAAAAAGACTATCATGTGCCTCCGGGGGGAAATTAGTTGGTTAATGAGATGATGTCTACAATGTACCTTAAAATTTTGAAATAATTTCACTTTTTTATAAAATTAGAAAATAAAATATATGCAAATTTAAGCCGAACTAGATTTATTACTGTGGTTATAATAACGTGGAATATTTCTCTTTGGTCATAAAATTCATTAATGACATTTGGCACAAGTAATATAAAGGCACTTGTTCAATTATCATATTCTAAGTAATATATTTACGCAAAATGCTGGTGTCTAACTGTTTTCTTCAAAATAAATACAAAAATTTTGAAATTAATTATTTTTCCTCAATAAATTTGATTGAAATTTGGCCAAATTAACTTTATTTATTTATTTGTTAAATTACTTCAACTAATATTTTCAGAAATTAAAGGATAATTAAATAAAAATATTTAATAAATAATTGAGCGTAGGAAAATTGTTTATTCCTGGGGAAATACACAACAACTCGCTTTTTATTTTGTCAACAATATGTAAATATGGTTAGTCTTCTTGACACTCCATTTAATTATTGTTACGCTTAGATTTTTCATATGTAAGTTAAGAGTATGACTGTGTTTTTTAATTTACATAAATTATGAAGACAAGGTGCCAATTTTTTTTACTTGTAAGTGTATCTTAAAATTATTTGCATAATTTGTAAACTTGTTTAAAAGTGGAAAAAAAAAATTGTATAGATTGTCAAAACTCATAAAGGCTGTTAATTTAAAGGACTTGCATATGCATGGGTAAATTGCTCAAGGTTGAAGGCTTTGTGCGCATTTTAATATAGGATAATCATTTATCACTTTAATACAATAACTAAGATTACACACAAGTACTCGTATAGCTGAAAACATGTTAGAGGAATAAACATTTAAATGAAATCGAAATTGACAGCATTCTTATTACATATCCTTTATATGAAGATATGAATAGCTTCAAATTCGCTTATAAATACTTATGTGAAATAACAAAAATAATACAGTCATTCTTAAGCTTTCAAAGAGAAATAACTTGCGAATAAAATTACATTTAAACGATTTCACGCTCGGTTATTCGTTAAAAAAAAATATTTTTTAAATTTTAAAAAGAAAATGAAATTGTTAATTATCTTTGTATTAATCGCTGCCCTATATGAGGTAAATGCTGGTACCAAGCGTAATTGTGGTCCTGTGTTAGTAGAAGTTTTGGAGTCTGTTTGCACTGATGGCTATAACAAGTTACTCACAAAGAAATCAGGTTTATTTTTAATATAATACAATACAATATCATAAACTAGGTAACATAAATTTTCTCTTAGTTCCAGTTCACAACGAATTGGATATCTATAATGATTTAGAAGATGAAAAAGGTATTCGTGCTGACTCTTCATTATTAAATGATTTATTAATGAGTGAGAATATGAATACTTTTGCCAAAACCAGAAGACGTCGAAATCTTTTAGGAATTTATGAAGAATGTTGCCTTAAGGGCTGTAGTTTTGCTGAATTAACTTCTTATTGTAATTAGATTATTTGAAAATTAATTTAGAGGGTTTATATTAAATACACAGTGTAATTCACATTACCTTGACACTGTATTTAAACTTAAAGAAAATTAAAACTTTATACTATGAAACTGTATTAACCACAAAATAATGCTAATGTTTTTTGTATAACAATTACAATTAGACAAATAAGCCGCTAAAACAAATAAAACTGTTTAAACTTATTATTTTGATTGTCTGTTAAAACAAACTGAAGTCACAACACTATTTTCAAACTACAATTTATGCAATAACATATATGAAATTCTTGGTTTTTAATACTTCGGACCAAGACTGTAATAAAAATGTGCATGCTGTGAGATTAAGGTACCAAACTTGTTATTCAAATTATATAATTATAAAATATTATTATTATTATCATTCTTATATTTATTGTATTGCTGATCATGTCAACATTGAAAGGCGAGAGATCTTTTTAAGCAACCTGACAAATAAAAAAATTTAACATTAATATATTTAGTTATAACTCCCGAATTATTTTTTCGATTTGTATAGGCAGAATACCAATAACAGAAAAGTGTCTGTTTTTTTCAAGGAAAATTAAGTTAATAAAAACTCACAAATGAAAAAATTAGCCGTTTAATATTTTTAGATTTGTTATTATGATAACATGCCCACAAATAAGGGCACCTTTATTATTAATCTAGCATTTATATTCTGAAATAAAACGTTAAAATAAAAGGTAACTATAAGTTGAATTATATTTTAATACATATTTTGTTTCTTTAGCTTTTAAAAATAAGAAGTGACATACAAAATAAATACTAATTTGTTGCAAATAAATAAATATCTTGTGTTTCTTTCCTGTTTACGCTCTCGTTTAAAGTTTTTCGAATCTAACAACAACAATTTCTAAGCATTGCTTATATCCATTTTAGCTAGATAAGAAAAAGACACATCAACTTTTAGGAAGTGAAAGTTTTCATAACTCTTGTTCTAAGAGTTCATAAAGCTTTTCAAAAGCCTTCATTTTATATAGAGCCTTGGCAATACTAACTTCTTTCGAGACAGAAAGTTATTCACATACAACATTTTCAATTGTAGTTAAACGCGCACTTTCCGGTTGATATTAAAGTATTATATTATAATTTTATATTTATCTCTTTTCAGGTCGAGAATACGATTTCACGTTTTACTTTTAAAAACAGCTATTGATTGATAATGGTTAGGTTAGATATTACACTGGCATAATCTTCATAAAAGTGTTTTGCATGCAGGCCCTCTATCCACAAAGTATAATTGACCATGGAAAGCTGTTCTCCATTAACAAAATCCATTTTCCAATACCCAGCATGTACGAGTTAAAGCATCGCCATCAATTCGCTAAAATATCTTTTAAACGGAAGTAGAATAACTGTAGAGCAAACAAGTAAGAGTGCTATATTGTTTTAGTAGTTTAACAATTCATTTATCGCCGCCTGGGTTTTCTTGCCTCTTGGTGTGAAACACAGAATAAAATTAACACAACATTTGCCACCCAAAGGCTTTCTTATGCTTTTGTACGCAATTGAGGTCATTTCCTTTCATTCCATTGACCGCCGCACTTGGACTCAGTACCATCCAAGTGTGGTATATCAAACAGCCTTCGAGATAAACTACATCTTCAATAATACTTTTATTGAAATAAAAGAGAGTACAAGTAAATTATTTGGCCATTGTGTTCATAAATTTTAAGGCAAGACAAACTGTAAACATTTGAAAAAAACGAATTTAATCAAGAGTCCATACGTATAGGTTACTCCTCCTTTCGACTAGCCGGTAACCCAGGCTGCTCTATTTATTTGCAAGCATAATAAAGCAAATATACCTAATTTCTACTATTTCAGGCTTTTATTTTCACGGTTTATAGCTTCAGATTTGGAAGACAAGAAACCAAGTATTTTTAAGCAAATTTAGAATAATCTGTAGTTAACAGTTTTTTTTTTTAATTTTACAATTTTTTTCGCTAAATTCAAGTTATTTATCAAACTGTGGTGAAAATATTTATTTATTTATGTGAATTTTTTATTTTTTTGTGAAATTCAAAACTAGTAATGAATTTTTTTGGGAACGATTTTTAGTGAAATTTCAAATATTTCGAAATCTGGAGCTTTGTGCCTCAGAAAACATCTACAAGTTATAACAAGGACGCAATAATATTTGAAAAACGAATAATAGAGGAGCTTGCCTTTTTTTGGTTTTTTGTCCACCATTTATGGACCGATTTTATGCGTAACAAGAGGACCTGAACTATACCTTACAGATAGGTGGGCTTAAATTTTCTGTAGCGATTTTGAGGACTTGACAACACTAATTTTAATTCGATTACGCAGATCGCTATTTCGACTTCTCTATATATGAAGATCAAGATTATATATGTGGGATCCCGAACAAACCGATGCACAACTAGAAGTAGTATACTACTAAAGTATAAAAAAAAAGACAAAAACATCAAATAAACCAATTATTTTTTTAAACACATTGTAATTAAATAATTTTTATTAATTAATTAAAATGGTTTTTTTTTTTAATAACGTTTATTTGGCCATATTTCTTATAATTAAACTATAAATAAACAAACAGTAGTAATTTTTTTTTCTTTCTATACACATTCCCTTATTCGAGCTCTCTAGTATATTTTACATTAACAATATTAATTTTTTTAAGAAAATTATATAATATATAAACCAGAATGGTGCTATTATAAAAATATTATGTAACAAAAAAGTTGAAAAAAAATTACTTACATATTTAGTTAAGAATTAAATGTTAGTACTTAAATGCTAAAGGGGGGAATTTGTAGATAACCTTTCATGTTAGCCACCAGTATTTATTTACATTCATGTTTGGAAGCATATTTTTATCTCTGAAATACAGGCTTGTATCAAATCTTTTATTTCCTATAGTTAATTGCTTGCAAAATATTGCTTTTTGAGTGGCTCGTCTATATATGTGATAGAATATAGGAATACCTGTTTCGTTTTGCATAAAACCTTGACTATCTAGGTGCAAGAAGGCCTCAGGTGGGACATAACCGTTTTGGAGTGTTTTGTCTATATATTCCCCATTTACGTAGTATGGAGCCATTATCAAGTTATTTTCTGTGCAATTAGAGCTTTTCACAATGTGGTTTCTAATTAAAAAAATTATGAAATTGTCTACTCGACATGTCTTTGCAGCGTTATATAATTTTCCGTTCGATATATATTTTTTAAAATTGCTATTTGTTGACATAGAAAGAGACATACATGCTCTTAAGCATTTCCTTTCAAAGACTCGAATTTTTTCCATGTAAGCGGGAGAAATATTAAACCAAATTTGGCAACCATATGTCAACACCGGTCTTATTAAAGATTGGTATAAAATAATCTTAACCCTAGGATTAATATATCTTGAAAAAAAAGTTTTTTATAGATGAAAAAGGCATTTCTTGCCTTTGTAATTTGAATGTTGATGTGATTGTGGAAGTATAAAAATTTATCGAGATGAATGCTCAGATACTTAACCATCTGTTTATTTGGAATATTATTATTAGAATAGGATTTTGTTCCAAAGTCCTTCCAATTTTTACTAATATTGTAATTACATTTTCCCACAGGTGGCCGAAAAAGAATAGTTTCGCATTTTTCAATATTTATTTTCATTTTCCAATTAATGGCATATTTTTCTACATAGTTGAAATTATTTTGTAAATTATTAATTTTTTGAATTTCATTATCGGTATGGTAAAAGATAATATCATCGGCGAAAGCAATAATATTATCGACTTGTTGCAAAAGATCGAAAATAAATATGTTAAAAAGAATTGGCGAGTTCACCGTTCCTTGTTGTAAGCCATTAACCATTACGAATTTTTTGTGTTCTCATTTCCTTTTTGTTGCATACAAAAAAACACTTATTATTCAACATATTGTATATGAGCAAGACAAGATGGAATGGAGTATTATATTTGATTAGTTTGTATATTAGCCCTCGAACCCAAACACTGTCGAAAGCTTTTTCGAAGTCTACCAGACAGGCGCCTGTACATAGAGATTTATTCCAATTATAGTAAATATTTGAAGTTAAACAGTGAATAGCATGGATAGTAGAGTGTTTGAATTTAAACCCGAATTGTCTCTCGTTAACTAAATTATTATTCTCGCAAAATTTAAGTATGCTACTATTTACGCACATTTCAAAGACTTTACTTATATTTGGTAGCAAGCTTATTGCCCGAAAATTCCTAGGATCGCTCATATCCTTGCCTTTTTTAGGCAAAATAACTACTTTCGCAGTTTTCCATGCTGTAGGAAAATAGGAATTATTCAGCATGTTGTTAAAAAGTGTACAATATTCCATTATTATTTCCTTTGGTATGTTTTTTAGAATAAAATTGGGGATGTTATCTAACCCGGAAGAAAACTTTTTCTTTAAATTATTGAATATATAAAGAATTGACTCTTTTATAAAGTAATCTTCAACAAAAGGATACTCTAAGTTATTGGCTTTTCTGGCTTCATTAAACGTGGTAAGTGTTGATTTATTTGTTTCATATTCAATTATTTTCCTAAAAAATTGGAAAAACAAATGTCAACGTCGATGTGCAAGTTGTTATCAGTGTCAATCTCCTTAAAAGCGTGGACTGATTCAAGATAAGCTCCGATTATATTTAAAATTTTGTCCTGATCTCTTATTATGTACTTATTATTTTCTTGGTCCTTTTCTACTTCAGCTGTATCGATACCAGCATTTCTAAGCCAGATTTCCCTATCCGTATCAATTTTTAAAACCTCAATATTAAGTGCAGTCGATGGTTTAAATTGTTTTTTAACTTCCTTGAACATATTCTCTGAATTTCTACTGTCTAATTTGGCTAGTTTTTCCTGAAAGTGTTTGTTAACAGAGAGAATAAAATTATCTTTAATAAGTTTTCTTATTGATTTCAATTTAGTTTTCAGTAAATTACGATCTACTTGTGTTGGAGAATGTTCTAATCTGTTGTGTTTTTTAATTTCACTTAAAATTTTGCTTTTTTCGGTATATAGCTTTTTTATAATAGAGTTGGTAAACTTTGAAATTGTGTCACCGTTTGAAAACTTTGGAACCGATTTATCAATGGCGATAGATATAAATTTATTTAACTTAAGTAAGTAGCAGTCTATTTCAGCATTTGAAAGATTTCTGTTATTTGGAATTTTATTATTATTAATAAATTCATTCAGTAAACTATTAATAAATGCCTTTAAATTTATTTTCTTGTAATTGAGTTGTAGTTCAGGTGAGTTTTTGAAAAAAGCCAAAGGGTGGTCGTTTTCTTTGTTTAAAACCCTTATTTGAATTGCGTTATGATCGCTGTCATAGTCCAAGGTTTTCAAGCAATTTAATGTGTCGTTTTCCCTCTGTATATCTAAACGGGAGTCAGCAATACATATATCTAAGTAGGACCCACATCTAGGATATGACGGTGATGTGGAAGCAAAGAAATTACATCTAAAGTTTATATCATTGTATACAAGCCATTCTTTCAACATATTACCCTTTGTATTACATGAGACATTACCCCAATCTATATGTTTACAGTTGAAGTCACCTGCTAATATATAAAAATTGTCCGGATTCTGTAAATTTAGTGCCTGAAAAAGCTGAAGTAATTCAGTTTTGAAGTATGTATTGTTATTGCCTGAAGGATAATATGCTGATATAATAAATAAAGTTTTGTTTGCGGCTATTGGTATCTTAATTATGCATGTTTCCAAACATTTAAACGCATGAATGCTGCTATCATAGTAAGTTTTGTATTTAATTTCATTTCTAATCAGAATAGCAGTTCCACCCCCTCTTTGCGCATTTACTCTATCATTTCTAATTATATTATAATCTTTAAATTGAATTTTATGCCTAGCATTTAATTTGGTTTCGTTTAATAAAATTAAGTCAGGGCTATGTAACTTTATGAAATTGCTTAATTCAAATCTCCTGCTTAATTCTATTAAAGAATTGACGTTAATTTGTATTATATTAAGATTTTTTACCAAAGTTTCCTCCATTTTAGCAATTTAGTTTTCTAGCATCGAGAAAATAGAATCAATTCTCGCTGCTTGTCCCTGAAGTTGTTTTTGTAAATTCATTATTTGATTGGTTAAATTATGCATTGCATTCTTAAACTCGTCTAATACTAAGTTAGTTTTATTATTACTATTACCATTTTCAAAGTTGTCATTTCTTAATATACTTGCGTATGTAATATTTGGATTTACGTTACTTGATGAATTATTTACTCTTTTCTGTATCAGCCCCTGTTTTTTTGATTTAAGCTTTTGCTGAAGCTCCTTATATTTTTCGCATCCCTTGTATGATGCTAGATGCCCATACTTATTGCATAGTACGCAAAACAGTTGTTCCCTTTCCGTTTCGGCTATTTCTTGGAGAACACAATTTCCAATTTTATGTTGCTCTTTACATTTGACACATCTTGTTGGTAAAAAACAATTTGCTGCGCTGTGGTAAAAGCCCTGACAATTTCGATATTGAGGAATTTCTGCTTTCCTTAGGACATCCCAACGAACATTTCGATAAAGAAGTCCCTTTATTGCTTTGAGTTCATTTATTTTGCTCTCATTGCTTATTTGAACTATGAATATTAGCAGGTCGTAACCATTTTTTATGGATTTTTTAGTTTTAAATTGGCTGACTTTAATAAATTTTAAATTTTCATTTTCGAAGTTCCTTAACGCATCATTAATAATTTTGGGATCAGTATTACCACTAAGACCTTTTAATAAATAGGTCTTAGTTTTATTAGCTTTTGACGTAAATGTGAAAAACTTTGCTTCTGTTTTTTGCAAGTAAGTTTTGACTCTGTTGAAGTCATTTATTGTAGCCATAAACAGAGATAATCTTTTGTTTCTCATTTCCTTAATTTGAAAATCTTTTATTTTAAGTCCATTTGTAATAAACTCAATGAGTTCATTGCATTCCACATCATATATATTAAGAGGTGGTATCTTTTTGTTTATGCTGTTATTACTAGCTGTATTCACGGCATTTACATTCTTCTCTTTATTTGAAGAGTTATTGGTTACAACATCACTTGCTGCACTTGCATTGTTATTTGTTTGCACATGCTTTTCGAACTTTTTTAAAACTTCCACATTGCATTCTTCATCTTGATCAAGAATAGCATAATAATTGTTATTTATTTGTTGTTTAGACATTATATTAAAACTGTTTTCACTTCTTCTTTTAAGATTTTTTATTTCATTGTTTTGTATTGGGGAATTTGCTATTTTTTTTGTGTCATTATTTAAAATAGAGTTTTGAGCCAATAGCTCACTCATTCCTTTTTGTAGTTTGTAGAGTCTTTTGCTCTTGTTTTTAATTTTCTTTTTAACTTTTAAAGATTTGATTTGTTTAATTTTTCAATAATTTTTATTAATTTTTATTTTTTCTTTGTAATTTTTTTTATTGCTTTTGACTTTTAAAACACAGCCCACCAGTCCTTTAAGAAAATTGTATTCTACTCTTAATTAAAATGGTTTTATTAAAACCCAAAAATTCGAACGCTCAACCTCGATATGCATAATTAAACGAGAACAAAATCGGGTGCTGAAAAGTCAATTTTTGGAAAATACATTTGTATCTGACGTTTAATTTGTACATACCATTGAAAACATTTGAATAATTGATAATGGTTAGTAAAACAGTTGTTAAACTGAGTGGAAAAAAATAAGAATATTATGTATAAAAAACACAAAATTTCTCGAAAAACTAACATATGAAAAAAGGAAAATTGTGTTTAAAAAACGTAAATTTTAAACTTATTTTAATTCAAAGAAAACGTGAGATAGACGAATTTACAGAACAGAATTATACATGACAGTTTACAAACTGATAATGCTGTTTTGAAGATAAATAAAGACAACAATTAACATGCAGATGCTATGGCAGAACCACAAAACGACGCACTTAGGTAACTATATACAGTGCTGGACAATTGAATGGAAACTTTTCATAAAATTCATTTATTCGTTTTTGCAAGTCGAAATTGAAAATTAATTGCTGAATAAACTAAAAATGTCTCTTAGAATAACATTTTATAGGTTGTTTTTGATAAATAAAAAAAAAACAGAACAGCAAAATAAAACAGTTCTAACGTTAAAAAGAAAAAGTGAAAGTGGTAAGTTTTAGGGCATTAACAAAACAATGGAAAATTTTACATTTCTGCACGAAAGATGACTAAAACAAAATGCATTGGTGAGAAATTGAAGCAAAAAACATAATGTTACCGTTATTTTAAAAATTATTGTTTTGATAGTTTATTTGTTTAAATATTTTAAAAATCAGTCTTGGTACATAACTAGTTAAAAATAGCTAGAGTTAAGATCAGCGAACATTTAAAAAACAAAATAATAAATGATTTTAATACTGGATTAAAACAAAAAATTATTTGTGACAAATATTCAATGAATAAATAAGTTTCGTGAAACAGGTACTGTGAAAACACTACATAAAGGAGGAAGACCACGTAAAACTACTCCGAGACAAGATAATTTAATAGCAAGAGAGTTAAAAAAAGACCCAAAAATGGCATTAAGAGAAGTTAAGAATATTCTGGGATTGGACATTAGCTTACGAACTATTAGCCGTAGAGCAGTCGAAGCTGGTCTTGGCTGTTATCGTCCTGCAAAGAAACCTTTAATATTCTCAAAAATCCCGCACTGCTCGTTTGAAATTTTCCAAACAGTAAAGAGAACGATGGTATACTGTCCTATTTTCCGACGAATCCAAGTATAATTTAAGGGTGAATGATGAAAGATCTTTTGTAAGGCAGCCAAAAGAAAAGAGACTGGGTCCAAAGTATACTTGCAAAACTGTAAAGTTTGGTGGTGGCAATGTTATGGTGTGGGGTTGACAGGTGTAGGCTATAGATCTATTTTAAGCGACTTAATGTTACCATATTCAGAGGAGAACATGCCACTAACTTGGAGATTTCTAACTGACTAGTTACGCTCCAATGAGGTATGTATTTTGAAGTGGCCTGCCCAGTCCCCAGATCTCAATCGCATATATAATATATGGAACTTGCGGATTGCAAAATAAGAGCTCATAATTACACACGGAAAGACGACTTATGCAACGCAGTACTGTGTGAATTGCATAAAGGACACCATTGATAAATTAATTGAATCAATGCATCGTCGTTGTGATGTAGTCATAAAAAATAAAGGATACCCAACAAAATAATGATAATTGATAAAAAGCTACCGAACCTTATTGAAGTAAAATTAAAGTTTCCATTGTTTTGACCAATTCCCAAAATTAAGTTGTTTTAGATTTTTTTCTATAATTCTCGAACTATGATACATTTTATTATTTATTTTTTTTTTGTATGTATAACAATAGTAAGCAACCTAGAAGTAATCAACACTAAGTTTTGCAAGAAGAAGACTAGCATAAGAGGTTAATCAGTATACAACTGAAGAAGTTTGCGAACAGAATGTGAATGCTGTCGTTGTTGACCTTAAAATATTTAAGGAAATGGAAGGATCATTACATTATTTAGTATTTTTGATAGTAATAATAATAAAATTTTTAATAAGAAAAGCATTAAATTTAATTGAGATCTTTGCAATTAAGCTGCGCTTAAAACGTGAATCTTAATGTTAATGATACTTTTTTTTACCTTTATCGAATTTTGAAAATTGTTTTGTGTTTACTTAGTTACTTTAAATTTGTAATATTTTTTTATTAATTATTTCTACTAATAATATTAGCATTACCATTATATGAAACATATTACTTTTAATTTTTTATATTTAATTAAATTTTTATACTTTTAATATCGATATTTTTATTGAACGTAGAAGGATTGAGAACGAAATTAGGTGAATCAAACTTGAGTACAGTGGGACGAAAATATGAGCTTAGGAATATAATCATTAAATATTTTGGACTGAGTGTTGCGGATTCTGGCTCGAAATATGAAGATGTTGCTTAACAACAGGCTGCCATGAAAAATCATGGAAGATGAGTGTTTACACTTAGCGGTATCATTTTATCATTTTTAGGCCTTGATATTATTGAAATCAATAACTAGTAGTGTGGTCCAAGTTACATGAATTTATTAATGCGAACAAGTAATAAAGAGAGCAACTCGAATAGGAATTCAGAGTAAAAGCGGTATAAAAACTAGGATTCACTCAAAAGTGTAGTAAAGGAAAAGTTCGGTCCAAAATTACCCTCTATTGCAGTTCATAAAATGTTGAAGAATCTTAAAAAAAAATGTAATTAGACCTACAGGGAATATCACTATACACTAAGTTTAGATGAGAATTAAATAGTTTTTTGATGAAATTCCTGACTCCAAGTTTGGTAAGAGCATTTTATATAAAGCAAATGATATCAGTGATTGAAAACAAAAATTGAAAACGTACGAATAAATTCGAGGATCTGCACAGCAGGCATTAACTCTAAAGCTGCCTTAAAGCCGTTAACAGATGATCAGACAAAAACTTCCTTTTGGAAATTCAGTTGTCCTTCATGAATTATAGGAAAGCTTCTATCGACAATAAACAATAATCAATATATATTTCTTTTAAAGCTAGCACTTATTTTCGTAATATTTCTTCTCTGTCAGTATTAGAGCTATTTTAAAGCATTTCATAAAATTTATAATAATAGCAATTTTTGTAACACTTTATTAACCAAGTTTTTAGTAACTACAAAAACAAGTCTTTTAATATCATTTATAATTACATAAATCTTTTATACGTGCACTATATCATTGACAATATTTAATCAACTGTCAATGGGTTCAACAAGTTGAAAATTAAGTTTTATTATTAATAACCCTAAATACTCTGACCGTTGATAAATTTAATGAATGACATAAAAAAATTACATTGGACACAAGTGTGAATATAGTTGTATCTATAATAGGCAACAAGTGGCACACATACGAACTTTGCACCTTGTAGTGGCAAATTAAAATAATTAACTAAAAAATGCAAAATAAAACCACAGAATTTATGCGAGTGGTTAAAAAGGTGTATTAAAATGACAGTTTACTGTAACATGTATGTATGTATGTATTCTTTGCATGCAATTACGTTGTACAAATTGTTGTATGAGTGAGCATATCCTATAAAAAATATAATTTTTTACCACTAAATCGCTTAATATTTCTGAAATATTAAACAAAGTGATGTCTGTGCATGTTTATGTCAGTACGAGTGTCTCTTAATTAATTACTGACAAATTTAAATAAGCAATTATTTTATAATCAATAACATACATCTATCGTTATTTAATTATACAAATAAATATATTGTTAGTAATAACAATAATGAAACAATTTGTGTATATTACTTTTTTGTTTATGCAAAATAACATCAAGAATAATTGTATTTATCATTCAAGAGGTAACTAAAATTACACTGTCATAAAAATCAAATTAACTGCAGACACTGTAGCTGGCTAAATGCCATGACAACCATTCATTACATAAAATGTTTGTTTTGTAAATACTTTAAACGAAGTGTTTACAATGTTGGCCTTTAACAAATTTTTAGGTTTAGATTAATTTCGAGTAAAAAAGGCAACAAGAAATTGAGAAATATTCTACAAAATCAAACGTAATTTCAAATAAAAATTTACATAGAAAAATTACGTAAAATTCCTTTTTAAGTTAAACCGAAAAAAAAAATATTAATATATCATATAATCGATGACATTATAAAATAGATAATAATTTACAGGCTTTCAGACTGTAATTTATTTTAATTCTTAATTTAATTCTTAATTAACTAAAAATTAATAAGTACATTTTTAATTAAGTAAGTAATTGAATCTTTAACTAATTAATCAAAAAAGTTGTTATATATTTAAATAAAAAACAATACAATTATTTTCTAATTAAGTTAATAAATAAAACAATTCAAAATTTAAAAACAAATTGAAAAACTGCGAAGAAAAAATAAAAATTTGTTTAAATAGCAAACGAATGAAAAATAGTTGTCAAATAAATTTAAAAATCATCAAAGAATTTTCAAAAGCAAATATACAAAAATAAAATAAAAACAAACTATAAAAAGAAAAAATACTTTACACATATTGTCACGCAATTTTTTTGAAATTGAAAACGAGCTTAAACCAAATAGTTAAAGTATCTGTTAAAGTTTAATCAAAATTTCAATTTGCAAGCAATTAAAGCATTTAACAGATTCTGTGTGGGAATTGCAAACATTAATGTGTTTTTGTAAAAGCCGAAGTCACTTTTATTATATAACAAGTTTTGAAGGCTCTAAAAAACAAATACGTTATCTCGCCGTTAGCATATAAATATTGAAAAACACTGAAGTTTTTCATTTTGTTGTATATATTCACATAGGATTTCGAAAATTTGGTTTTTTATTATAATACAACAAAAATTTGATCGCAGTCAAAATAAAAATGGTTTCTCTCAAGTCTTCTATTGCCCGGAGTCATGCAGGTAATAGACATAGTACCAACTATACATTTAATGAAAAAACATTTTGCAGTTTTGGCCTAAGTTTACAATTCATTGTGATTAAATACCAGCAAAATGATGGTTCGCTACTATCTTCGTCTGTAGTTATCACCTAAAAATATTTACATTTAAACAATTACTTCAAAGAAATTGAGAGTTTTATTGTTCTTCATATCGTTTGCCCGTATGGCCTTCCTGAGGAGGTTAAGGCGTTTGTAGTTGGTATTTTCCTGCGTGGGTATTCGGAAACCCGTTTGCCTTTTTTCCATTCTTGTCTGTGCCTGGCAATGTTGTCTGGTGTTGTTTTCTGTGGTGGAAGTTGGGTTGGTGATCTATTCCGTGCTGATTCGAAGGTTGGCGCTGCCGCCACGGTTTTGCTTCAATTTCTTCCCTTAGGTCCCCGGGCCTAAGGGCGGAGGTTGCTGCAGTACTTGGGCTTGCAGTAGGCAACATCCTGGAAGAGTCCGGTGTAGATAGTTTAGTGTAATGTGTTGTAGTAGTTAGTAAGTTGATATTGTGGAAAGGGCAGGATGGGGCCCTTGGCTTGTTTTTAACGGTCAAGGGTCTTATCCTGCCTTAAGTGAATGGTGTGTGAATGTGTACCAAAATGGCTACTGGTGAGCTTGTGGTGTGAATGTGTGTGTGAGGCCACTGGTTCGAGTTATTTGGAACTCGGCTGGTGGTAACAGTTTGACCGGATACTATAAACTGGTACCACGGGTGCCAGGTGCCCCTGGAACTTCGGTTTCAGCCTGGCAGTTGGTGTGGCCCTTCGGGAGCTTCGTGGTGGCTGTGGTTTTTACCCATATCGCGGGATGGGCGTATTAGCCCTCGTGGAATTGCATTGCCACAGGAATACCCTGACCCTTAGATCGGTAAGAGTATAGAAAGGCTCCGCACCTCACCCAAGGTGGACATCATGACCAAAAACGTGATGTCAAATTGGTACCCATGGTTTGTACATCGGGGCGTTAGTGGACGCATTGTATTCACTCGGTGGTAAGACCACTGTGGTATTAGGCCGTCTCGGCAGGTAACCACAGAAATCTGTATCACATCTGTTCTTTATATCGTATTTTGAAACATTAATTTCTCAACAAAATTTTATTTATTATAATATAATTATATATAAAATAACTCGCGTACGAATATTCTTAATTTTCGTAATGTTTTATTCTATTAAAAAATCTGTTTAATAGAATAATCCAATTTCGATGACATCCAATTATTATGAAATCGATAAACCAATTTTTTTAATTTATCCCAATTACTAACTTCAATAAAAAATTGTGAAAATGTTAGGGTTTTTCAACAAGAAGTTTGCTTTTCAATTGTGGCAACATCAACAACATGATAGTCTTAACACTTATTTTTTTTTAACGTATTCGTAGTAGATGCAGTGGCAATTGCTAAAATAAATTCAATTTCGCGCAAACATTGCACTAATATAATTAAAATCCACTAAAAAACTGGTGGTTTTGCTAAAATTACATTTCGTAAAATTTGTGTTATTTTCAGAAAAAATAATCGTCCTTCTGAAGCCGCTATTAAGAATGTGATCGTTAAATTTGAGTCGACAGGCGTGTTTGATTGGGTGGTTCAACTGAAAACATCGCAGTCATGATCCACAGTTTTAAAGCAAACAATTGGCGTTATCCAAATCCACCACATTGCGAATTTTATGTAAGGGTTTACTTTGAAGCCTTACAAGGTTCAACTGCTGCAGGAATTGAAGTCAACTGACCATTCACATCCTAGACCGATTATTGAGCAGCCTTTGAATGTTCAACGTGTCACTGTATGGTGCGCTATGTGGTCTGTAGACGTGGTTGGGCCGTATTGTTTTGGAATATGCGGCTGGAAATGCAGTAACGGTCAATGGATCACGCCATCGCGAGGTGTTAAAAACTCAATTTAGCTTATTATTGACGACGTCGTGTTCACCGCCACATGTCACACTGTCAATGAAACGATCAATTTATTGCAAACCAAATTTGTCGATCAATAATTTCACGACAATCAGCAGTTAAGTAACCAGCCGGATCATGTGAGGTAACACCGCTGGATTATTTTTTGTGGGGCTATGTTAAGGACAGGGTCTATCGATTTCAGCCCTAAAACTCAAAATCCGTGATTTAATTAGCGAAATAGAACCGCCATTTAAATTGTCCTTATCTAAATTGTTTTGTTTTAAATTTTTTTTTAGAAAACCAACTTGTTGTTGAAAAATCCAAGAACGTGTTTACGTGCTACAAAAATTTAATTTCTATACTTTTTAGTATGATTAAGTATTATTCACACAATAAAATTTATTATAAAATGAAAATTGTTTTTTTGTTTATACATTCAGCCACCTTAAGATGAAACAAATACTATAATTTTATTTAAATTAAATTAAAACTTCTCTGTCAGCATGAAAATACAAGTCAGTCAGTCAGTCCTACAGCCTTCCAACCTCATATCAACATATCGCCATAATGATAACAAAACACACCGATAACTTTATGTGTATAACGAATGTTTAAACACTTAACTATAAATCGTTACACACAGCTAGAAAGGCACAAAGTAACAGATATTTAAAATTCGATTTCAAAGAAATTAGCATAAACAAACATTTGGCAACGGCTGGCAAACTGAAACTTTATAAAACAAAAATTAATTTTAGCAAAAAAATATCGAGGGTAAAAACGAAAAATGTTTTATAACATAGCTATATTAAAAAAAATAGATAATAAAAGTAACTTACTTGGCAAACCAGGATCCATCGTTGCTGGTAAAGCGATCCACAAAATTATGCAAGGAAATCGCTGATATATCACTTAAGGCATAATAATGTGTTAAGTTGTATTCGGGCACCCAATTTGGTTCTCCTAAAGTATTTGCCAATTGCAAATCCATATAATACTGGGTATAATCCAAAACCTGTAATAATGCAAGGCAAAAGAAAAAGAATGTAACAAGAAGAAAAAATGAATAAGATACCAAAAACAATAACATGGCATATTTATGAGAAAAACGTGTGTATAAGAAAGTGTTCTACCTATTGTATGTATTAGTTTTAAGAGTTGGCTGTAATAGTTTTTTAGGTAGTTTACTTTTAGTATGCAAGTAAATAGAAACGATAAGTGCACCACTAGCAAAAAAATCAGATATTTGAAATTGCCCTATACTTTATGCATACACAGCATATTTGCATTTGTATATTATTTTTCTCTAAAAAATTATAGCGTGTAGGCCTGATGGTTGTGCTAAATACGTTACAATGCAGGGGTTGCTTGATAAGAAATTAAAGCTTTTACTAAACAAAAAAATCGTTTCCCAAAAAAATCAATAATGAATGCACTATGGGTCAGAGATTCTAACAACCTAAAAAGGCAAAAGATTTACAATTTTGTATTGTTCAAATGATTATAACCATTTTATTAAATTTAATTAAAATTATGTTATTATTGAATTTAATAAAAATAACCATTAATGCAAAGCTTATTTATTTTTTATTGCACAATTAAGCAGTCGGTACTAGAAACAAGTATTTTTTTAACCAAAGTAAGAATCCCTTACATGCAACAAGTTTTAGAACAATTTCTGTCTTGTGAGTTGTGGATAAGATTTTATACGAACTATTATCTAATTATCTTGGGATAATGAATATTTTTTCAATAGAGCTTCAAGCTGAGTACAGAGGTATTGCAGGAATATTTTTGGGCTATTCAAAAGCGCTTGATCTTGTAATCTTGGTTAAAAACCTTGCAATATTAGGTGAAATATTTCGTCAATATTTAATAAACCACATGCAATTTATTCAAATTGGTGAATATAGCAGGGCTGTGTCCAGTCTGACGTGGTAGTGTCTTTGCAGCATTATTATTATATAAATTTTAAGGTTGTATACGCATGTAGACAATTCATGTATTTTTTACCGATATAAATACCAATGAGTTTTGCCAACTCAAATTGAATATGATGCAGCTATTTTGAGCGAATTTGCACAATGCAGAAGAATTGTTGCGAATCCAAATAAAACTAAATTTAACTTGTTTGGATTTGTTCCGCCAGTAAATGTTGCCATTTCTTTACGGCTTTGTTGGCTGTTTATTCGGTATAAAAGGCAAGTGCTCGTGAATTAGTGTTCGGGTTTAGGTATTTCGTTTATTAAGGTCGACGATTTGCCACCCGGCATTTTGTGCGGTGCTAATTTTCAATACTTCGGTCTTTTATTATTATCTAGGTGTCCGTCTGAGGGTGATTTTCGTTTGTTCGAGTGTATGAGAAGTTTTAGTGGTATGAAGATTGTATCTGAGGTCGTGCTCATCTGTTCGTTTTTAATGTCACTGCAAACACTATTTGTTTTGAAGATTTCCATGTTGCCAGAAATATCTAGTCTATGTCCATTTTTGCTAAGATATAGTAATGTTATATGTTCATCTATTTCCCTTGATGTGCTTCCGTGAATGGCAAGGTGTAATGCAAAGTTAGAGTCTTCTATTTTTCATTTATTTGAGCGTATGTGTTCTGTAAATCTTGTATTTAGTGTTCGTCCAGTTTGTCCAATAAAAGTATGTTTGCAGGTATAATTAAGTATGTATACTCTGCTGGAATTAAATTTGTCAGTTGTTTCTGTCGATGTCCTGAGATTATATTGCAAAGTATAGCTAGTTTTTAATGCAGTGAATACACCTTGTGAAAAAGGTTAGTTAATCTATATATTTCTGGTCCTGTGTAATAAAATAATAAATTAAATATGTACCTAAACCCGAACACGGCTTGAGAATGAAGTTTTTACATCGAACGTGCTCGTCGTTCGTACCAAGGAATGACAGCAGTAAAACTAAATTTATTATTTTAGGTTTAAACCATGCCAATCAAGAAATAATCGAGAGATAGTGGTTTATATTGATGGATCTCCAATATTGAATCAGAGATGGTGGGATATTTAGGTATTCAATAAAAAAAAACAATTTATTATGGGTTGAGTGCATAAACTTATTAAAAGAAAAAATTTCGTCTGAAATTGATGAAAATGCTTGTATATCAAAAATCACTTATACATTCTCAATTAATTCACCTTCCTATTATGTAGGTACCCCTGTGGGCTAGTAGGCAGTATAGTAGCTTACAAGATGGGGGTTGTGGGTTCGATTCCCAATAAAGACCTTGGTTTTCTTCACTACAAATAAAAATTGAATTGGTCACTGATCACTGGTTACTGTGCTGTCTTATACGACAATTAATTTTTGACTATCCTTCTACTTTCACCACCTGTTTCATCTTTTCTATATAACTTTTCTAAAGAATGTAGCATGACTAAAGAGGTATTGTTGCCTGAAGTGCTACTTCTCTGAAAAAAAGACTATAGCTGCTAAAATCCCTCCAGTCTGTTCAAAATTAAGCTATAAGGCTTGTTTTTAATCTTCCGCTAAGGTTTTCAACGTTAATATATTGGAAAAACTTGCATAAAGTCGTAATGTAATTTTTTAAAGATATAAGACACACTCGCAGAAATACCAGACAGGTTCTAAATTTTAATACTATAAGATGTCGTTAAGATTTAACAAAACAATGCACTGCTTATGTTAGACCCAGTGACTATAATCGATACTCGTAATATACAAACTTTGTTTACATTTAAAAAGTCATTAAAGATCTTTTACTTTGTAATGTTGAGATACTTCTATATTTTGATATTTCCTTTTTTCTTAAAATTTTTATTTATTATAAATAATGTTAAAAATAGAAAATCTGATTAATATCATATAGACAAAGTTGCCCTTTAGCTTTTACTAAGCTTTTTCGGCTCTGAAGCATTATATTGAATAAAAATAATTAAATAAAAAACTTGATATTCGGCAATATTTTAAAGCAACTTTTTAAAATAAATTTAAAAATTTTTTTAAATTTTAAATTCGCCCTCTTATCGAGCTGTTACATTATTTCCAAGAAAGCATTTAAAGCGCATGATGTTTTTTTTTTTTATTTCAAAGTTTCTCAAGTAGTTTCTGTAAAAAGTGTGGCATAAATTTAAAACGCGTTGTATAAATTGTTGATGAACAATTTAAATTGTAAAATAGGACTGGTAAGTTTTCATTTCTGCTATGTCCTTTATATTTATAAAGTTTATATTATTTATATATTTTTATTTTCATTTACATAGAAGGCATAATAAACCTTAAAGTCAAACTACGAGGTAAAATTAAATTGCAAGTAATTTTAAAGCAAAGTTCTTTAAAAATTTAACAATAATGACTTTTTACACAAAATGCCCAATAAGAAAAAACAGAGTTTTCCGTAAGTATCGGATTATTTTTATTGACATTTTGATGTTTGTTTTTGGATGTTTGTTTGATGTAATTTGACAAATTTTTATCTAAAGGGTCCGCCAAATAACTTTTTTGCTTTAAATGCTACAAACAAAACTACTGCATATTTTTTCAAATTTCTTTTTTTATTTGAAAGTACATGTTTTATAATGGAAAATAATTTCATTCAAATGGCTGCCGCGGCTGGCGATACAGTAGCCTACACGATCGGTCCAATTTTAAAACACATTATCAATTGTGTACAGCTGTATTTCACCAATGGCTTCACGAATATTGTCCTTTAAAGCATCAATTATCTCTGGCTTCTCGTCGTAACACTTATCTCTGACGGCACCCCACAAATGATAGTCCAACGGTTTCAAATCGCAGCTCCGAGGTGGCCAAACGACATCAGCTCTGCGGTTGATAATGCGATCTTTAAAAAAAGGGCGCAAAACATCGAATGTAGCTTCGACTGTGTGGCACGTAGCGCCATCCTGTTGAAACCAAATGTTGCCAATATCCTCCTCTTCAATATTTGTGAACAAAAATTTGTTCAACATGGCCCGATAATGATCGCCATTGACTGTACTGACGGCAACTTCTTGCTCATTTTGGAAGAAAAGTGGTCTAATTATGTGGTTGCAATCGTGAGTGCAAAGCGTGTGAACGTGAATTTTACTTTTTCTTAAAAAGCAAACAATAACAAACAAACAAAAATATATACCAACACAGTTCAAGAAAATTAAAATAAATTAACAAACCAAAAACAAAAAGTTTATAAAAACAAGAAAATTATATCATAATTTTGAAACATTATTGCCGCATTAATATACACACTGTTGTGCGGTTTTTTTTGACAGTGTTTTTGTAGTGCGATTAATGACACTTACTTCTGCCGTAGTGACATTAGGGGAGAGCGGACGATCTAGCGTTCACATCGGTATATATACCGTCGCGATCGGTCCGCGCATCGCTTAGAAAACAGCAGATTATAAATATAATTTGTAATATATAATCCCTGACTTCTGCGCCGTGCTTTTTGTTGACGGCGGTGTGTTCTGGGCGACCAAAGCATAAAGCTGGTGTTTACTCGTGAAAGTGGACCAATTGTGTTGAGACGAGTGCGGCTGATATAGATTTTGTGAAGTCATTGTGTTAACATAAAATATCGGTATTTCCGGCCATAAAGGCCAAAACAGATGTGAAATTTAAAATAAATACAGCCAAAAAAAGGAAGGAAAAAACAAAAAATTTTGTACTAGAAAATTGTTAAGCAAAAACATATAAATAAACAGGAAAGCTGGGAGATACTCTTATGAGTACCTCAAAAGCAAAAAACTGTCAAGTAAGTACTAACGGCAGAAATGCTTATTTAACCCTTAGCGCTGAAGACGTAAACGAAAACAACACAACGAAAAAAGTTGATGATAGTCTGTATCTAACAGCAAAGCAACACTTTCGCGTTCGTACTAGTTCACTACCGCAAACCTGTGAATTATTATCGGTTCCAGTGCCACTCAAATCGGCAACTTCATCCGCGTCGGGTTCCTACTCTTCAGTTAACGAAGCTGCTACAACTGCTATCGTCATCGAAAAACCTAAGATCCAAGTGGGAATGGACAGATACCTAACGGTTACCAAACGTGGGCGAAGTCCCAAATCGTCCCAGGTCGCATCAGTTCGAAAGTTATCGAGAAATAGTGACGCCGCCTCAGTAATTTCTCAAAATCGATTTTCTTTGCTACAAGAAGACAACGAGAAATCTGTCTGCACAACCAAAACCTCTAAACCTCCACCGATCTATTTGAGGGAAAAAAATTCAAACGCCCTTGTTAAGAAATTAATTTCGACTATTGGTGATAAAACGTTTTATGTCATGCGAATAAAACGTGGCAAAATTGATAAAACCAAAATACAGGTTCACGAAGAGGCGAATTTCCGTAAAGTGGTTAATGAACTTGAAAAAAGTAAATTAAGCTTTTACACATATCAGCTTAAAAGTGCAAAAGGTTTGCAAGTTGTAGTAAAGGGCGTAGATCCAAGTGTTGAACCAAACGAAATCAAAGGTGCCCTCATTGATCAAGGTTTCAAAATTAAAAATGTCGTAAACATAATTAATAGGGAGAAAATACCACAACCTCTGTTCCGAGTAGAATTGGAGCCCAACGACGTAAAACTGAAGAAAAATGAAACGCACCCAATTTACAATTTGCAATATCTTCTGCATAGAAAAATCACGGTAGAAGAACCACGCAAACGTTCAGGGCCCGTACAGTGTCACAACTGTCAAGAGTTTGGGCACACAAAAACATACTGCAAACTTCCATCTGTTTGCGTTATATGCGGAGAATTGCATGCAACTGCTAGTTGCAATATACCTAAAGGGGAAACAAACCTTAAAAAATGCAGTAATTGTGGTGGTAATCACACTGCAAACTACAGAGGTTGCCCCGTTTACTCTTTCATAAGACAGGGTGCAACCCCAGCACCTAAAGTTACATCGGCCCAAAAACAGCATATTTTATCTACTTCGTATCCCCAAATGGTCCGACCAATCAATACTCATGTATCGTATGCCGACGCCGTAAAAATCAACACTGTTCCACCAAAAAATGTTCCATCAGCAAATACCAATGCAGACGCTAACCCAAGTTTCAATTTTACTCGTCTTGCAGCTACTATTGACAACCTTGTGCAGACAATAAACAATTTCACAACTAGTATGACTAGCATGATGCAACAAATGCTGCAAATGCAGACTACTTTGCTTCAGGCAATCGTAAATAGAAAATGAATTCGTTGAAAATATGTTTCTGGAATGCAAATGGCATTCGCCAACATAAAAACGAACTCGAATACTTCCTCACGGAAAATAACATTGATATCATGCTGGTCGCTGAAACGCATTTGACTACAAGAGGTATTTTTAAAATTAATGGATTCACATTTTATGATACAAAGGATCCGAGAGGAAGAGCATGCGGCGGTTCAGCAATTTTAATAAAGTCTAGACTGAAACACCATTTTCTAGACAGCAAGCATGAGGACTATTTGCAAGCCACAACTATTTGTGTTGAAAATCTTTTTAATGATATAGTAATATCATCGGTCTACTCTCCTCCCAGGTTTTCAATAACCGAGGAGCAGTATGAAAAATTTTTTAAAGGTCTTGGACCATGTTTTCTGGCAGCTGGCGATTATAATGCGAAACACAATTACTGGGGTTCGCGCTTAATTACACCTAGGGGCCGAGCATTGTACAACGCTATTAGCAGTAATGATTTAGATGTTGCTTCGAGTGGTCAGCCTAAATACTGGCCTACCGACAGACAAAAAATTCCGGATGTAATAGATTTTGCTGTCACAAAAAATATTTCAAGAAATTTAGTCACAGTAGAATCTTCCATGGATTTATCTTCGGATCATTCTCCAACCATTGTAACTATTTGCAGCCCGCTTAGAAGACATTTGTTTTTTCCTGATACAAATATGATCAGTCGCATCAACTGGTTGAGTTTTAAAAAATATCTCAGCAGCCGTTGTTCGGAGAATATTTTGCTAGAAACAAAGGAGGATGTGGAGTGTAGCCTTGCAACTTTTAGTGAAAATATTAAACAAGCAGCACAGCTTGCAACAACTAAACATCCGCAGACTGCTTTAGGTCACATCTATTCTTCAGACATTGAACGTCTCGTAGCGGAAAAACGAAGAGCTAGGAGAGATTGTCAACAACACAGATCGCCCCTGCAGAGGCAGAGACTTAGAGAATGCACAAAGCGGCTTAGAGACTTACTAGCATATGAAAAAACTGCATCTTTTGAGAAATATCTGGAAGGCCTCGATGCTACACCAAACTCCAATTATTCTTTATGGCGTGCCACAAAAAACCTTAAAAGGCCCGTTGAGTACAAGCCACCCCTACCTAATATTAGTGGAGATTGGGCAAGAAGGGACGCTGAAAAAGGTGACTTATTTGCCGATTACTTGAAAGATGTATTTACCCCACACATATGTACTGATGATGTTAGTTTGCCAAGCGTAGTTGGATTACCCCCTCGACCCTTAAAGTTTAAGTTGCGTGAGGTACAAAAGTTAATTTCTGAAGTAAATCCAAAAAAAGCTCCTGGTATGGACGGCATAAGTAACAAAATGTTGAAGGAGCTCCCCAATATTGCAGTCAGAATCATGCTATTCATTTTTAATGCCATTTTACGGCTTGAATACTATCCTGACCACTGGAAGATTTCTAAAGTTAAAATGATTCCAAAACCGGGTAAAGACCTAACCAAAACCGAGTCATATAGGCCCATAAGTCTATTACCAACTATTTCAAAGGTTTTCGAAAAGTGGCTTATGGATAAATTGTCTCCAGTGCTAAGGAAGAGTGGGTGTATCCCAAACCATCAATTTGATTTTAGAAGTGGACATAGCATAATTGAGCAAACCCATAGATTGGTTCAGGTGATAAGAAGGACTTTTGAGGAGAAGAAGTATTGTTCAGCTATTTTTATTGATGTTTCCCAGGCTTTTGACAAAGTTTGGCATGAAGGTCTATTTCTAAAACTGACCGCTCACTTGCCTTGTAATATGAGCAACCTACTGAAAAGCTACATAATTGGACGAAAATTTGCTGTTGTTGTTCGTAAGTGTATCCAAACCAATTTCCTCAGGTGTACCACAAGGTAGCATTCTTGGACCAGTTTTATATTTGATATATACCTGCGATATGCCTGTAAGTGAAACTGTCCACACTTCTACGTTTGCTGATGATACAGCGTGTCTAAGTTCGCACGAAAACTCCTATCAAGCCTCAATAAATCTTCAGCAACATATAACTCAGTTGGAGTTGTGGTTAAAATTATGGAGAATTAAAGTGAACGTTCAAAAGTGCATTCATGTGACTTTCACCCTGCGAAGAGATAATTGTTCACCCGTTCGAATCAATACTCACATTGTTCCTCACCATAATTATGTGAGATATCTTGGTATATATCTTGATCGTCGCCTTACATGGAAACATCATATTGACTCAAAGCTAACACAAATGAAACTTAAGCTAACACAGTTACACTGGCTCATTGGCTGGAACTCGAGACTTGGCCTAGATTGCAAACTTCTAATTTACAAGAGTATTCTGAAACCAATATGGTCTTATGGAATCCAGCTTTGGGGCACTGCCTTAGCTTCAAACGTAGATAGAATTTAACGTATGCAAAATAAAATGTTACGGTTGATAACTTCCGCACCATGGTACATCAGAAATTCAAACATACATTGTGATTTAGACATACCGCTAGTGACTACAGAAATCATCAAATACGCAGGCAAATACTTGATGAAGCTCGAAGACCATCCTAATCCCCTTGCTCGCAATATCTTGGATTACAGTGGACATAGCCGATTAAAAAAGAGGGATACCGCAGCTTTAATCCTCAATGCTATAGACGATACATCTTAGGAATATTTGCTTTGTTTCTTTTATGACAATTTTTTTTTTTTTTACCCAAAGGTTAGGCCTGACATGGTTGGGACTAATGTAACTTTTTTTAGAATTTAAGTTTTTAATACTTATTGTTAGTTCTTTCATAGAAGATACAATAAATAATTTTGAGAGTGGAAAAAAAAAAAAAATTATGCCTCTGGACCAAAATCCACACCAAACAGTGACTCGTTTTGGGTGCGTCGGCTTTTCAATGTATGCGTGCGGGTTTTCTGTATCCCAAATGCGACAATTTTGTTTGTTTACATACCCGCTAAGATCAATAAGCTTCATCTGAAAAGATGATTTCTTTTTGCAAAATCGGCGCCTTCTGTAAGTCGATCGCAGGCCCACTAAGCGAAGCGAAAACGCATTAGATGGTCACTTGGCTTCAACTCCTAAACCAATTGGGTTATGTATGGCGTCATAAGAAGGTCTTTATGCAAAATTCGTCTCAATGATGTCTCTGATATGTTCTGTGAATTGATGTTGATGGCGCTTCACGCACACTTTCTGCCACAGCAGCAATATTCTCGGGTGTACCCACTGTTTTTGTTTTTTACGCTTTGGTTTATCGATCAGGATGCCAGTTTCTTTAACTTTTTTACAAGATAACGAACATACGGACCTGACGGTGCCTCTCTTCTTCCAAAATTCGGACGCAATTTTCGCACACATTCTGCAACATTACCATGATTTTCAAAGAAATGTTGCAATATTTCCCAGCTTTGTTCAAGCGTATACACAACCATATTCGTTCAGCGGAAGGATAAAACTAATTATCTGTCAAATCAAACATGAGCTAAGTATTACAATTCACGACATAAGCACTAGTTGAAAGAAAAACGTTAGATAGCGGACCCTTTAATAATTTGTTTCCAACGCGCTCTGAGGTTTTTATTGAAGGCACGTGAATGTATAACTAGATGATGGAAATCCAGGTAAGCGATAAATGGAAGACTAGAGAAATTGAGTGCTTCGTTTAGTATGACAAAAATCCTGCTTCAACGTAAAGTAATGAGGAATTTGCCACCACTGTGCATAATTGATTTATTTGTTTCCAACTAACGAAAAAATGTTCTTTAATGTTCTTTATTTCTTAGATTATATTGTGCAATAGCAACATGCCTATAATTTTCTGCCATCATAATGTATTTTTTGATTTTGCGGTAGAGGAAGAGATGGGATTTATAAAATCGAAAATTCACTTCGCTATTCACTATTATCAGTCCCAGTCCCTAGACCTTAATTATCATCTATTTCGTTCACAGCAGGATAATTTGAATAAAAAACAGCTGCATTTTTGCAAGGGCTTGATAAAAAAGAAATATATTCCAAAAACAGATATTTAATTGGCTGAAAATTGTCGATGTATGGAAAAGCTTATTTATTGAATTAGTTGAAGAAATATTTAAAATTAGTCGCGAATTTGATCGAAAAATATGCAGAAGCAAGTTCACCTTTCACTACTCTATTTCAGCTGTCTTTAGTTTTCAATAATATTTTTTTAATTACTACTATAGTCGTCTATAAAGGTAAAAATTAGGTATTAATGGGTATACCATTAATTTTTTTATTATTTTATTTTAAGTTGTGTTTAAACAGGACATAATATTTCATACTTTATGGACATTTTTTAAGTTGTTTCCCTAATCTTAAAAGATAATCTCAAATACGTGACAATCTGGTGTTTATGGGGACGCACTTTACTTTCTAAGTTCATCTGAGTTTATTTTTCGTATTATTTCATGACAAAGGTGTGTACAGATATAGTGCTAAAAACAAAACCCTTTGCTACAAAATTAAACTTTTAAAAGGAAATTAATGTCAGGATTATTCTGAACGTTACAGATCTATTGGAGTTTATGTTATGGTTATACATTTTATTACAAAGACATAATAATGCCTGTAAAAATAATGATTTTTCCTTCACAAATTAAAACAAAATACTTTTCTTACATCGGGTTTTTCAGCAAGAAATTTGTTTTTTAATTATGCAAAACTAACAACGTGATAATTTTGACATTTAGTTTTTTTTTTACAATGAATTAAATTTCGCACGAAAATGGCATTAAAATAATTAAAATATACGAAGAAAATGGTGATTCTATTAAAGTTACATTTCGTAAAACTCGTGACATTTTGAAGCAGATCCAAATTTGTTTTCAATAACGATAAGTGAAATCAGTTTTTATATGAGCCAAACTAACTGTATCAAAGGTATAAAGCTTGCAAAATTAAAGGAACAAAACTTAAATAAGGAACAGTTTATCAGGAACTTTTATGTTTATATCTTCTGTATTATTAACCGTAAAATATCTTTCGCCGCTTAAAATTATCTAAACATAACGAATTATAACTGCAATGGTTTAACAATGACAGCTTTACTTTAAGATATAACGTTAATGTTTAAGGGTTAAGTTTAAATTTCTTCTTAATATTTAGCCAATTGATAACATTTTCCAATTACGGAAAAAAGTACTAATAAAAGGTTTGCGTTCATTAATACTGCCGTGCTAATAAAATGTCTGTTTCGCTACAAGAAAAAAGTTTATCAAAAATGTTTCCACTCCAGCTTTAGCTAATTAATTAGGTAGATGTTGGGCTAGAAAAATTTATTAGCTGTTTGTGGGTGACTATACAAAAAATATTAATCTCAATTTACATAATATTTCTTGACGCTTAATGTTTTGTTTTTTAATAAAACACTTTGCATTGTAAAACACAAAAACAAACTCAAAACTTAAATATAATATTTAGACAATACTAAAGATTAGGAATGCATCTAGTTCTGTTTTTAGTTACTAGTTACTTACTTTTCAAACAAAAACGTGTATATAATGACATGAAGTATATAGAAAAAAAATTATTCATTCCACAAGAAGTGTTACAAAAAAGTCATGTTCAAATAAAGCTATTGACACAGTCTGTAAAAAGTTAAATTAAATTTGTATGTATGTACAGTACATTTCACAAAATCAAAAGGCAATTCAGATCAGTATAGTCAAGATGCAAATAACATAGCTTTATTCGCTTTACCATTGTCGGTTTCATACGCGGTCGCTCGATTCGTTTAAAATCGGTATTATCATAATTTTGTACGTATCCTGATCGAATTGTATCCCGTTCCAATTGTGTTGCTCTTACTGTGGTATGTTCGGGAAGATTTGACAACAAAGCCCTTCATTAGTCGTTGCGATGAAGCATTCGATAGCTCTTAGTATAATAAATGTTAACGATTCGTACAAGACTTTAGATCAGGTTGAGGACCAGCCTTTTCGGCCATTGGATGGACTGGTATCAATAAGCCTTTCATAAATTGCTGTCCAACATAGTTTATAAACGTTATATAGCTGGTTAATAAGATAGTGTGTGTGATGCAATTTTTAAAAAACAATTGTTTCAACTATCCAGCATTTTAAGAAATTAAAAATCTCGTTTTACATAGTACGTTTCGGATCGTTATCTGCAATCAAAAATCTATTGAATATGAAATCTTTTTCATTCATATTTATATAATTATTAAATCATTCCCAACTTTTTTGTTCACGCTCCAATAAACCGTTAATTTATCCCAGTCGATACATTTTATTGTGCGATACATGAGGGCAAAATTAATAAGCAAAGGTTTCAGCATACGATCTACTGAAGCAATTCTACAAAATAAAAACGTGACCCGATTTGTTGCTGCCTAAAAATCGTTGGTGCTGTTTCGAAAAGTTGCAGTTTCATTGTTATTAAATACCTGATCTGAACTGTTTCCATCACCCGCAATTATTTTGGTAAGTTTTGATAGAAATTCTTTGACAAACTTTTCATTTTCGGATGTAATTACTATTTTGAGCTTTGCTTTTGGATGTGTGTACTTTCCAAAAAATTCAATGAACCAATCCGTTCTGGCAGAAGATAAGGAAGAATTTCATGTTACGATTTGTTTAAAAGGATATAGCGGGTTCGATTTCTTTCACCTGCTTATACATTTTCAATTATTTCTTGTGATTGCTTCTCTCACCTAGTGTCCACTGACTTTTCCACTTCTTTTACAGGATATTTTATTCTACAATGTATTTTTAGAGTACCACTAAAAATACTTTACAAGATAGCTACAAGTATGCTTAAGATCATTAAAAAATACGCAAAAGTTCACTAAAAATCTACACTAAAATTCATTTAAAAGTACGGTATAGAAAACAACGCAAACACTAAAAAGTACTCTAACAATAGGTTAAGAAAACACAACGCAACCACTAATTAGTACGCTAAAAATACGTTAAAAACTCAACGCAACCACTAAAAGTTTATACGTAAACTGTTAGTAATCAATACATGTACATTAAAAGTTCACTGAAATACACTCAAAAAAAGGAACACTACCTTAAGTTAGTGTTTGTGCTCATTAGCCAAGAATCGTTATGTATTTTGTTTATGTACACATATGCAAACGCTAAAAAAATTGTTTGAGTATTTTGTATTTCTTCAGGAAAAAATTGTTTATGTAGTGATCCCAAAAACTAAAGTACAAAACACTAATGTAAGGTGCTTTACCGTTTTTTTTTTCGAACAAAAACAAGAGACAGAGGTTTGCACGTGCATGCTTGAAAAGAAGTTACAATTAAAATTTAATTAAAAATTGGAAATTTCTTTACTTAAAATTCGAAAAGTTAAGGTTAATAAAAATATTTATGCTTCTTTAAAATTTCAACCAATTTCTTTATTTAATCGTGATTAATCTTAATGGTGTAAAAGAGACTGTGTTAATACCGAATCGTGTGTATTTTAAACACAAAAGATATTGCCTAAAACCATGGTTTGGTAATGTGTTGAAAATTACAAACAAACTGCCTTAGTCAGAATAGATGCAAAAGTCGAAATGGTTGTACAAATATAGATAGAAAACATATGAAAAATACTCTTACCATTCCATACAAATTCTCTTTTGGTAGGAGTATAAGTTTGCATATGCAAATTAAGTGGTTGCAATTCAACAATACAACAAATTCGAACAAATACAATCGACAAATCAAATAAGAACCATTCATGTGTATGCATTGGTTTTCAAAATCAGCAGTTAAACTAAAAATACACTCATTGACATCAAACTGATTGCATGATACCAAATGCAATAAGAATACACCAAAACATGTGTAAGTGTTAAGCTTGCAGCAACTGGCAGAGTTGAAAAATTGAAGTATTGTTTTGCAGGAGAGTGTGAAAATTTGAACAAATTTATTGAATCTCTACTGAATTTTGTTTCAATAGTGGACTTATCAAACAGACGGCATTTCTACACTCTTGATGTCACTGCTTCCGATAATTTAATTTATGTTCATGTATCCACATCAATGGCAACAAAAAGTTAAAGAGGTTAATGCTTATATAGAATTTAAAATTTTTTCTGTTAATTCAATTCTTTTATTATTCAATGTCCTTAGTTTGTTGAAGATTTTACTACTTCAAAACAGCTCTACCAGAAACACAATTCTACAGAAAAAATATGTTTCAATACATCGATTAATTAAAAGTATTCAATTCTTAGAGCACTTTTCATGTTAAGTGATAATAGTAGAACCAGTTTATATCCACTTGAATATTTCTCCTACCAGGTAAATGTATAAACAAAATTTTGGAAGTCATCGGTCGTCATTACTTAATTAATAACTTTTTGTCTACTAAATTCTGTTGTATTTGCAAGATCTTAATTTTAATGCTTTTATTATTTAATCGAATAAGTTTAAAATAAAGATGGTAGGAGTTTCATTTCAGAACTTGACTTACATTCGCTTAAAGATTATATGAATGATATACTTTTCTTTCACAGAAATTAATTGTTAAATAAAACTTATTTTTACAAATAATGTAATTTTTCAGAAATATTTATAAAATTAAAGTTGATTATAATTACTAATGTTGTTGCACTATCATATTTATATCGAACTTTTATACCAATTGCTTAGGTTTGAAATTATATGCAGGCTTTGGATATACCATTTGTGAATGCACAATTAGTTGCAAAATATATTTCAAAAGACTTGTTAAGTTAAATAAAAATAATTGCCAGTAAGGAAGTAACCGAAACGACCCGCTAAGCATTTTACAAACTGTGTAAATCTTTAAAAAATCCTATACATGCCAGACAGGAACAACACGCTTATAAGAAATTCTATGCAATAATATAAACAGCTGAAAACAAGACCAACTAGCACAGAGCAAAAACAAAACACATGACCAAGCTGGCACCTACACTGATTAAAAATAACCAACAAATTGGAGTAATGTTAAAGCAGTAAATTGTTTACGTTGTGCTTTGCCAAGTGTGGAGCCATTATTAGTCACTGTTCAACACCAGTATTAAATATACACTCAACCACTAACAATACGGGATTATAATTTATAAAAATTGTTTGAATATGTTCCGCCATTAAATGAAATACTGCTGTCATTCATTTTCGTGTTTGCTGGTTACTTGTTGGGCACGAACGGAGAGTCAGGCCTGGGTTTTAGGTAGTTTTGTATGTAGGTGGAATGCGGGGCTACTTATAGAGATACTAATGAAAAAGCACTGAAAACTATAGATACGTAGATGACACCAACAGACTTAAACATGATCCACTATAACATTACAAAGACAATGAAAAAAGAACAAAACAGAAATTCGCATTATCCTAATATCAGAGCAACACGAGGAACTGACTCTCCAAAATTTGACATCTATAGAAAACCAACTATAACAGACACTACCATATACATCACATCAAATCACCCTACCCAACATAAACTAGCACCATTTAGACAAATGATACACAGACTAAAGATAATCTTACTTACTCCAGATAATAACAACAATGAACTCGACACAATTTTCAACATGGCTAAAAACAACTACTACAAAGCCACTACTGTTGACAAACTTCTTAGACAATACAACACTAAAAACAACACATCTAAAGACAAAGAGACAACCGATACAACACGACGGCAAACTTTTACTTACACAGGACCAAAAATATATAGATTAACTAAACTTTTTCACAAAGAAGGTTTACTCACGACATTAAAAACTAGCAACACTCTAAGACCTAGTTTCAGGACATTGATAGGAACAACTGATAAATTTAGTTCCAGCGGAGTATACAAACTGACATTTACCTGCAAACATATTAAATATAGGACAACCTGGACGAACACTAAAAACAAGATTTACAGCACACACGTTCATACAAACGTAAAAGGGAAGACTTCAACTTTCCATTACACCTTGACACTTACGGATACATAACAAGGTTAAGGCAAATAAAAAAAAACTACATAATAAAAACTTTTAACAATGACAGTATAAACGACCTCAAACACAATTTTGACACCACTAAAACTACTCATCGACTCGAACAAACGCAAAACACCCTAAAACGGAAACACCTACCAAGATAATAATAAAAGACAAAAATATTGATAATTAGCCCAACATAAAGTGCCAGGTGGCGGGTATTCTACCTAAATCGGTAGGTACGACTTTAACAACACATCGAAAGCGATCGCTGCCAGCAAAAACGGAAAAGAACAATAACAGTTTTATAAAAATGTACAAACTTGATGAATTAAAGAAAAAATTCAAGTGTTTTTAAAGTCACATAGTTTTCAAAAGTGGGTATTGATAACAGTCATTTAACCAACTATTGTTAGGTCAAAATCAGATGAACGGTGCCGTGAGTCAAATTTAACTCTTCCCCAATCATTCTAACTTTCAACCGACGATCTGAACGCACAAGATCTGGAATTCTGTGGACATATTCATAGGTTCTTGAAGATGAAGTCCTACCAATTCGTGGTTTATCTTCAATCAATTCCCTTCTTTCTAAGAATGCCTTAAACTATTTTCAAAATTTCACTTAAGTTTAAATTTTTGCAAACTGAAAATTAATGGGATAATAACAAAACCATTTGTTAATCTATTTACTATTTATTAACTTGGATATAATTCAAGAAAATGAGTCTCAATATTTCCTAAGGACAAAATAATAAAAAATACTAAAGTAATTGCCAAGTTGCTAAAAAATGTTCTGCCACCAGCGATTCAACTTTGTTCTTGACTGTTTGACCAAACTTACAAATTTTTGTTTAACTGCTCTATATGAGTAGAATATATTTAAATTTATACTTTTTTTCAATAACACAATTTGTTTTATTTCTAATAATGTTGTGAGGAGATAAATTGCGTTTATTCGCTTTGGCTCTAGGGTTTTAGAGAAAAATATCTATGAGGTCTGTAAATTAAGTATTAGGACTGATTATTTAACTTCTTTTTATTAAAATAAAATTCTAATTTTATATTATCAACCTCAAAATAACTTCCTTCTGAAGCCACACAGCGCTGCAGACGGTTCCATAGTGGTACGGGAACTCCCATACTGCAATAGTCTTCAGCTGGTCGGCTACAACCATTTAAATGTTCCCGATTGTCCGAAAATATACACCCTTGAGAAGATTTTTCAAATTCGCGAAGAGGAAAAAATTACGTGGACTTAATTCAGGGATATATGAGGCTGACGAGCCACAGGAATGTTTTGCCTGATGCAACACATAATTGTTCTTTATGTTTGGTTTCACATAAATGGTCCATTATCTAAATCTTTACTCCTTGGTGAAAGTGTTGATTGACTATTTTTCCTTGAGGCAAAGTAGATATCGACAAAACATGCATTTGATATTTGACTTTGCCTTGCAGAGGTTGAAGTGCCACTTCATGCTCGAACGCTAGGTTTCTGGGTCGTATTCAAACACCCAAGACTCTTCACCATTAATGATAGGTTAGGTTGAAATAACTTGTATTAATATTGCCATCATGGCTCTATGCGATGTGGCACCGTCTGGATGATACCACATATTAATCAAGCCCAAAGCACACAGCTGTGGCGTTAAAAAGTTATGAATCATATCACGATATGGCTGCCCGTTCACAGTTACCGTTACATTGCTTTCATTTTCGAAGAAATAAGGTGCAATGATTCCTCCTTACCGAATTTTACACCAGACTATCCCTTTTAATGGATGCAAAGGTGAGTGTTAAATAAATTGAGGGTTTCCTATTCCCCAATACCGACTACTCTGTTTCTTCACATATCGGTTCAAATGAAAATGTGCCTCGTCACTCATAACGATTTTTTCATGAAAATCGGGGTTGTCATGAGCGAGCTATAACATCCTATTGGCATATGTACGGCGGCGTAAATGTTCTTGTGGATGAAGCTCTTGTGTCAACTGAATCCTTTATGAAAACAAATGCAAATCCTTGGCAAAATTGTGCCAAAATTGTTCTTTAAAGACCAAGTTCCTGAGCACGGCATCGATTTGAGGTTGGTAGATTGTTTTGATTACTTTCGTAAGCAGTAGCAATGTTTTCAACCGATGTTGTAGTGCCTTGTGGTTTATGCCCTCTGTCTTCGAAATTATTCACTACACGATAAACAGTGCGTTTTGTTGACACATTGTTTCCCCAAAATGTTCACGTATCTTTCTCGTCGTCACAATAACCGATGATTGATTTTAATAAAATATTCAGGATATGAACTGTCAAGTCTAATTCTTACCGAAATGGCAGCAAAACAACGCAGTATACCTTCCCAGTAGACACCCATTACAATGCCTTACCGTCATTTATTTGGCTGGCTAACATGTAGCAGATCTAAAGTTCAATGTGTTATGTTAAGTGGCTTTTCTGGTCAATACTTTTCAATTTTCATTTAATTTTTTGTTTCATTTTTCTTTGTATTGTTGATTTTGGTATTCGAAATCCAAAAGTACGTTGAGTATTATTTTGTAAATTGCAAACCAAAGAAAATTTCAAATTTTGTGTTAAGAAAGCATGTTCTTATGAAAGCTATAAAAAAGGAATATCTGTGAGAGAGTGTGTACGCTTTAATTTTATAATGTTTAACAATTACAGATACACATATTGGAGCTAAATATATTTTCTCAGTATGCGTTTGAAAATGTGTTGTTTATTTAATACGTACCGCACAGAAGGCCCGTTTGCAAAATAATGATAATAAGTATACAAAATCATAGTTTAAATTTCTTAATTAATTTGTAATTAAAAAGTTGCAGAAAGAAGCAGGTATCTTTAAGAAAATTGCATCAAAAAGAAACAGAGCAATTTATCCGTGTAAATTTTTGGTTATTAACAGAATTAAAAGAGTTTTATTTCTTGAAGAAAAGTTCACTTAATGCACTCAAAATTTGTCTTATGTCTGCAAAGGAAATTAGAGCTTGCCATCTACTAGATAAAATGCTGTGAAAGGTTTGGCCATCTTGCTAAAAACATATTAATGAAAAGTTGTAATAACTTTCATATTTGAGCCCAGGAAAAAGTTAAATTTCAAATTTTTAAAAGCTTTAATTGCTTTTTTAAATTTGTTAGATAAAGAAGTTTGGCAAATGAGCACAGGAGCGTATTTAAAGAATTTGTTTATGCAACTACACTCAAGATTGGATGGAGCATACAAATTCTGCACCAAACTTTTGCTTTTATATTTATGATAAAAAAATTTTATTTCAAAATTAGATGTAAAAAAATGGTTGATAATTCTGCTGCTAGAGATGTTACGGTACTTACATTTTTTTACTGGCTGTCATAAAAGAAAGACTTAGTCAGTCAGAAATACTCTCAATTCTTTAACAGAGAGAAGTTTTGGCACCTATTCAAAGTTTTATTTTGAAAATTAATTAAGTTTTTAATTAAAACGATGTTAAATTATATTTATTTTTTATTTATATATATAACAGATTTAACATTTTTCAGTTAGAAGTTAGAAGATTTTGTATAAACTATAATTGAATAAATAAACATTTTAATAAAATTTTAATCTGAAAACAATTAAAACCTTTAATCGATGCACAAACCATTTTTTGGTAGATCTTTATTTTTTTTGTTTTTTACCAGCACTCAGGGGATGACTTCTGGCGGAAGTTTATTCTACGTGCGGGCTGTTCTGCTAAAAAATGAATTTTCCCTGTGATGGGTAGTGCAAAATACTTGCCAATTAACCACAAATGGATACGCTCTCAACGAAAATCGAGTTAGGCGCAAAAACATGCAGGTAAAGGGAACAAGTTCCCAAATTTCATTAAAGCAATTACCATTGTAGTAAGGATAAAACAATGAAATACATCCCACATTGCGTCGCTGCTCTGGAGAAACAATAGAGGGCGCTGGCCTATACATGAGAGTTGTATTACATTTTTGGATGGTGGTATAAAAAGCACTAAAATTGGATGGAGTGACGTATAACCCTCATAGTTTTTGAAAACCGGAACACTTGAAAGCTTCTTTAGAGACCTGAAGAATGTGTTTAGTCCATAGAACATCCCACTAAATTTTCATGCCAAGAACATCAAGAGCAACTACTCTTTCCGTTTTTATTTGCGGTAATAATATATCAATAAAGTTAAAGTAAAATTTAACTAAAATTGTGCTCTAATATTAAAATTTTTGATTTATTTGGTTTTAACACAAATTACAATTTTTTGCAACACAGCTTATTTGCAATTTAAGAAATATTAAAATTTTTAATTGTACAATATTAAGAATATCTCAAAATTACGCCATGCTATTAAAAAATGAACATAAAAAATTGTTCAGTTTTATACAGAAATTTTTAAAAGTGAAAAATTCTTTTCAACTTATAGAATAAAAAGTACTGCTCAATATTTTCTCATACAAAGGATATCATCCTATATATTTGCTAAGCAACCCCACTGTAAAAATATATCTTGCACTTTCAATATGCATATGTTATGAACGTGTGTTTGCATAAGTTTCTCATTCATTATCAGACTATATGGCTTTCTGTGTAAGTCATTTAAAACGTATGTGTATCTGTTTCCAAAAAAATATTAACATAATGTAATACGATTGTTATTATACTGACCTGACCAGAATCTGTATCGAATTTGTATAAACGCATGGCTGGATTGTTTGAACCAACACTCATTTTCCTGGGTGTAACTGATGGCGAAATCATCATCCATGAAACTGGTTTGCCTGTAATGCATTCAAATTGAAAAGAATTAGTAAATAAAAAAATAAAAAATAAAACAACAACAAATAACACAAAAATTTTAACCAAAAAAATATAAAAACTCATCGTACGTCAAATAGATAGCATAAATTGCAATTCAAATATATCCAATATAATGGTAAATTGTGGAAATTAAATGCAGTTAGTTTATAAAATCAACTTTTAAATATTTCTTGACATGCTTTGTCTTTTCGCTGTTTTATCTGGGTTTTGTTTCTTTTGTTTATATTATGTTTACAGCGAATTAAATTTGTCACTTCGATATATAATAAATAATTCTTTTACTACTTATAAAGTCGGTTATAAATGAAGTGTGCAAACCTTAGCCAACTTTAAATGGTGTGTACATTTTAGGTTATTGATAACTAAGCTTTGTATGGTAGTTGTGTAACTATATGCATAATTAAGCTCGGAAGGCGCAATTAAAACAATGAGTAAGTCTTTCACATTTTTTTTTAATTTCCCCAATTATGGCTTACATAAGCGTCGCTGTTTGATGTAAAATTTCGTGTTTAGCCTCTGCCATGATAGCTGAAAAATATTTATACTCTATTAAATGATACTGTTTGCATACAATATTTAGTTATAACATGAGGTCAAAATCAGTAAACTACACCATACATTACAAGAACGAAAACAAAAAATTCATCCACATAGCTTTTCTTTTTATATAATTTTATACTTGAAAAAGTTTTTAACTCTTTTCATGCTTAAGCTTTTGGGCAGCCGTCATTTATAGAAATTAATTTATAGAAATTTATACACTAGCTAAAAATTTTTATATTCTCTAATACCATTAGTAAAGTAAATAAATATGTAAACTAAAATTGCTATAAAAAATTTGTCAACGCTGCTTTGATGCATTGAAATTAAAATCATTTTAAAATTAATTTTTTTTTCCAATGCTCAAATGGCATTGATAACATTTCTATTACAGTCCGGAGCCATCAAGATTGTACTTTACATACTGAAAATAAAATTAGAATAAAGTAAAAAAACACTTAATATGCAATAGTATATAGCCCATAGAAATTAAAAGTGTTATATGAGATTTCAGAATTAAAAAAGAAAACAATGCAGAACAGCAACGATTTATATCGGATTTTTCAACAAGAAGTTTGTTTTTCGATTGTGGCAACACCAACAACAATGACAACTTTGACAATTAATTTTTTGCCGTATTCATAGTAGATGCATTATCAATTGTTACAATTGATAATTGAAATTCACAATGATAATGGTGGTTCTGTTAAAGTTAAATTTCGTAAAATTCGTGATATTTTCAGACAATATATCGTCCTTCTTAGATTGCTATTAAGAATTTGGACGTTAAATGTGAGTCGATAGGATCGGTAAAAAATGGGCAAAGACCAACGCCAAAGTGCTGAAGCAGATGCAAATTTGTCAATTCCTTTATGTTCTCAATAATTGGTGTTACCCAAAACCACCACATGGCGGATTTGGGCTTTGGCTTTGAAGCCTTAGAATTCTCAGCTGGTGTAGGAAATGAAGCCGACCGATCATTCATATCGCCGTAGATTCGCTCAATTCATTCAGGTACAACCGGCTGGTTTTTCTGAAAAACTAATTTTTTCAAACGAAAACCATTTTCTCTTGTCAGGGTATGTCAATAAGCAAAATTGAAAATTCTGGAGCGATTATTTAGAAGCCTTTACGTGCTCAATGTGTTACTGTTTGGTGCGCGAACCACTTTTTTTGAAGATGAGGCTGGAAACGCGGTAACGGTTAATGGAACACGTTATTGCGAGATGCTAGCTACTCTGTTTTGGCCTAGTATTGACGATGTGGATATCATTGACATGTGGTTTCAACAGGATGGTGCCACATATAATACAGCCACTGAAATGATCAATTTATTGCAAAACAAATTTCCCTATCGCATAATTTCACGCCAACACCACTGGATTGTTTTTTGTGGAGCTCTGTTAAGGACAGAGTCTATACGAAGCCAATCAAATCAATTTCAGTCTTAAAATTCAAAATCCATGATGTAATTAACGAAGTGGGACCGCCATTTTGTCAAAAAGTGATTTAAAACTTTGAATCGACATCAGCCAGCATGGTTGTGGTGGACATTTACTAAATATCTGTGTTTAATTCATAATTGCTGCACTTTTCTCTTCGCAATACAATAGAAATATAAATCGTCTTTATCTAAATTTGTTGTTTTATTTTGTTGTTGAAAACAGATTTCTTGTGTTTAGTTTCACACTTTAATCAGTAAGTCTTTTTGGAAGCTATGATATTTTTAGTGAACATGGCAGTTAGCATTTAAAATTGTATTAAATAATATTTTTTGTTTGTGGTACTTATAATGGAACCAGTCATTTTGATTGTATATATTTTTGTTCCATCTACTTTAACTGATTTATGTTTTTACAGATTTAATATATAAATATTTACATATTTAAATATGGGTAACGGTATACTGAATTTTTAGATATGTGCAATAGGAAAAGTTAAAACATCGATATTATTCTCCCTTTTTATTGGGTAATCTTCCTATATTCTGAACTCAGTATGTTGTAAACTAGCATTCACTTATTAATTGAGTTTTTAAATATAAATGGACGCTTTCACAGACAAACTTGAAGATTCATTGCGTTATAGCATGTATCTGGTTTATATAAAGAACAAGGTTTAAAATTTTTATATTTGCGAGCCAAATGTCGGATTATGGCATGACTAAGAATGAGTTTACAGAAATTTTTGTCAATTTTAAAATTTTTCAACACTTCTTATCGAAATTCTTAAACGATATAGCACTGTATTATAAAACAGTGTAATTTTAAATATATCCCAATTGGCATGTTTTTTACAAATGGGTATATAAATGTTTTGGTTGAGATAAAGCGATGTAGCTACTGACTTCAGCTTTATTAAGTGTCCTATGTTCAACGCTGCTGCCACAAGTGAAATTATATAACTGTAAGAGTACATGAACACTTTATGCATGCAGATGTTGTATGGACTTCTAGCAAAAACTGAATCGTCGATTTCCTAAAAGTATGATACAGTTTTTTTTTTCGAAAATGACATGCACCTCAATTTGTTTGAATTAATTAAGTTGAAAGTTATTCAAGTACTCCAGATAAAGCTGATGTCTTTCGAAATGATATTTTTAAATAAACCGTTTTTTACAAAGGAAGCTTGATGATTAACTTATATAATGTCTTTGACGAATTCACGATTAATTTAATAGCATTGAGTATTACTTGAATAGTGTATACAGGTGAGGTAAAGGAGGATGGTTGTGTGCAAAAGTAATCGTATCTGATATTTTTGAAGAGCTTAAAATTAGAGAAAAATTGAACTCTATTCATAGTAAAGTTAAGATAAGCTTTCAGACAGGAAACCTTGCCAGCGACAAAAAGTGTGTTCCCCATTTTTATTTGTAATATATACTCAAGAAATATTCGCATTTATAACTTATACGTCATATATGCCGCTCCTAAAATCTAATTTTGACATAAATCTAGTTAGCAAACACGATTTTAACTATATTTTCTATGTAAAAACCAGCTTATAAATCGTGGTTGGCAAAATCTAGTTAAAATTTTGTAAATTTTGATGGTGCAACTTACAGCACTGTATTTATGTAGAAAATTTATATTTATGGAGAGGCGGACAATAATTATCTAATTATACCGATAAAGCTTTACGAAATGCCAACAGTGACGCCTAAGATCGTAAAATTAAGCTTAAATGATATTATTGACAACTTCCCCCCAGGGGCACATGATAGTTTTTATGGATCCTACTACTTCCATCTAGTCTGCTGTCTTGTGGGGTAAAAGCGAGCCCAGTAGGAGCCACCTGGACAATCCACTAAATTCCCACGGGAATCAGTGGCCCGCTATTTGTCTCCTTAGGAATTTAGCTGTTCTGTAGATGATTATTGAGGTAGGCCCTTTTGGAAGTATCGTGGTGGCTGTGTGTTTCGAGGCCCTAGTGAGAGTTTGTGGGTCGGATCAATCACAATGAACACAATGAATGGTTCAGGTCCAGTGAGTATGAATGCCGTCGTGTTCTTAATTATATTAAGCTTCATGCGTTCTGGACCAGGAGTTGGATAGTCTCCAACTCTTTAGCAAGGAGTGAAGGCTGCGGCCTACTTCGGGCTTTCGAAATTGCAAGTAGGAGTGACCGGAGGATATACGTATTCGAAGGCCTTCTAGGGCGAGGATGGTGCTACATACCATCCACAGTGGTAATGGCCACCATATAGTTAAGGCTCACGGCCAGGTAAAAATGTAAATTTGAACACGTCATTATTGACAACTTTCCGATACACTTAGGTGAGTTTGATTGGGTACCGAACTTTGAACGAAAAACTGTGAAATAAAGAGTTCCCACCTTCAGCAAAGCTGACTTTTAGCCAACGTAAGCAACAAAATATACAAGCAGACACTTCTAACCGCCTAAGTAAGCTAGTTATTGGCCACTATGTGAATAGGATAATACAATTCTTGGCTGCGAACGAACAGGGGGAGTTACTGGATCTGCTGGATCTCATTAATATTAGTTGATTAAGTATATTAGACTTTGATAGCAAACCATCATTACTTTCCCAAGTTCTAGTACGTAAACAAGTAATGAAAGGAGCAGCTCTTGTAAAAAAGACTTCAAAACTTGATAGAATCTAAAAATAGCTCACTTGTTAAACGCAAACTATCACAATGACTGAATATTTAATAATGCGATAGAAAGGATTGGTGCTAAATGGGAATAACATACATGTTTAACTAGATGCGCACATCAAAGGTACTAAATACTACATTGCATCTTGTTTTTTTTTATCTTTGCAGAGTATATATTTAAGAATAGCTATCGTTAGCATAAAGTCAATATTTCCTTTTTTACTTCATTGTTGTGATGATTCACTTTGTACCACCTGGAAACCAAATTCAAAAATGTGTTCACTATTTTGTTGAAGTGAAATTCTTCCTTTGTAATTCTATTTATATTTTTCGACATCTCATATTACTTTTTTAATTTCCCGATGGAAATATCCTTGCGCTGTGTTTGAAACTTATAAAAAAAATCAAAGATTCCAACTGCTTCTAACCATTAGCATACAACAAAAAATTTGTTTTAGTGTTTTTTTATGAAATAGATTTTAGAATACTATTAAAACAAACTATTTCGTTAGTATTCACATTTTTTTTTAATCTGTAGAAAGTACTGTTTCCGATGGTAGTAACATTTATGATATAATCTATTCTTATCTAATCAACTGAGCAAGCTTAAGCCACATATAAAGTTTATTTCAAAACTTTTTTTCTAAACATAAAACTAGTTTTTTAACTTTAATACGAAAAACCAAAAAAAATGTTTAAAATAATTTACTCCATCTAAAAACACAAGCTTGCATTCTGCTATATATTCAAAAGTTTATTTCCGTTTAAACTTTATTCACATCCTCCTTTTAAAGTTTTTTTGCTCTTTTTGGAATTTCTACAAACAATGTTAATTTGTCGACATGTAAAACTTTTGCTCACAACTCTCACTCTTTTATGTTTTCATTTCCACCTAATATCCCATTGAACAGCACGACATCATTACTGCCAGCAGAAGTGTCTATAATATTGGAGTATTTTAGACCCTTTTAGTGTATTTTGTTCTCAGTATGTGGTAACCAATCCCAAACAAATTGAATTATGGTTTCTATGTTAGTTTGTCATGTTAGGGCGCCTATAATCTACGTGACGAATGACCAGAAAAGCAAGAGACTAAAATATTGCTGAGTAATCTTGAACTGAACTTGTGCACGAAAGGAAAATGATATTCAAGGTTGTGCTCTTAAGTGTCTTTTAACCTAAACTAATAGTAATATTACATATTGGTAAGTACGTCCGTACTGTTAGAAAAATAAAAATTCATTAAGATTGAAACACACATTCAAATCAACATGTATTTATCCAATTGCACTTTACTTACAAAATGTTGTTGATTGTGAAATATGCTTGACTTGATGAGCAAATGCGTTAAAAGTATTTCTGTATTACAAGTTTTCTTTGCCTCGTGTTTTGTAATTTTTAGAAGTTTGTTTAAAAACTGAATTTTTAAATTAAATTTTTGCAATTCATTTTATTATGGTTCACACCCCATATCCAGTTTTATACTTTTCACAATAGGTAGAATTTGTTTATTAATTAATATAACTTTTCGAACTAAGAAAGTGTGTCCTTACAGAAATGTAGTATCGATTTAAGAATTACCATCTAATTCTCTTGGTCTGACAGTGCTGCCGTTGCAATGAGGTTTAAGGCTATCAATTGTTCCACAACTTTGCTGTTTAGCAGCATCGGCACATAAAAAGTTTTAAATCGAAAGGGTTAGACCTTCAAATCGATCACATGGATGATAACGTTTTGGTTTGTTTACATAGCAAACATTTCGAAAACAATAACACTTTTTATTTTTAATCGTTGCTTCATAAGGGTTTCGTTTGGAAGCCATTTGTATGTAATTTGAAAAATAAAGTAAACAAAAAATATTTTAACAAATTTTTTACAAAAACGCAACGTGCAATGGAAATAGGCAATTTTATTTTTTGGAGTCATTAGTACGAAAGCAAATTGTACTTTAAAGAATTATCTGCTCATTTATACCAGAGAGGCAATTTGGTTTTAAGAAGGGCTCTTTTAAAATTCCACACAGATGTTATTCAAAATTTACGAGAAGATAAGTGCACTGTTGCCTTATCTCTTGATATCGAGAAGGCTTTTGAGAAGGGTGTTTGTATAATATGGAAAAGGCGAATAGGGTTAAGGATGCTTTCGGTAAATTATTTAGTAGTAAATTTTTGCAAAATTGCTTTTGTACAAGCTTAGCATTAGACCAATGGTTTTCTATACATTTCCAATATGGTTCGTCTCAATCTCATTGACGGTCATGAAGAAAATGGAGAAATTTGATCGTCATATATTATGGAAATGCATAGAAAAGAATTATAAATATTTAAATATGAGATTTTCAAATGAGTATATTTACGAAAAGGCCAAGCTTTATGCTTTCGAACTGTCTATCGAAAAACTGTATTTCTTCAAAGTCAAAGTAATTCAGGGCCAGTGGGCAAAGGCCAGTGGGAGATATGGATGATGAAACCATGTTAAACGTAAGGGAGACGCTCTTCCCGAGACACGAAATAAGGAAGAGAGAGGCGGAAACTGGGCGGATGACCAACGTGCCCCTTTTTACGGTAGAGGAATTGAAAACTGCCTCTGGCGGCCTTCGGAACAGGAAAGCGTCTGGTCCGGATGGAATCCCAGCCGAGGTCATAAAGGAAATAGCGGATAAGCGCCCCAGCTGTTGCTCGGAATGTATAACAGCTGCTTGGAATGGGGCATATTTCCAACCGCATGAAAGCGGCAGAGACTTGTTCTTATTAACAAGGGCAAGGGCAACTTGACGTCGCCCTCCTCGTTCAGGCCGCTACGATGGAATACTGAAGATGGATATGCCTGAGGACACATTTTCAACTCACAGGGTCTGCAACTTGCTGCGCATAAGACAGAGCTTCTGCTGCTCACCAGGCGACAAATTCCTGTCGGGATAGATTTCCCGCTAGATGATATGGTGCTGCGTACAAGGAGAATGGTGAATTATCTCGGGGTAAGACTGGACCCAAAGCTGACATACTGGGATCAGATCCAATACTTAGCGTCAAAAGCGATGAAGATAGTGTCACAACTCTGCCGACTTATGGCGAACTCCGGGGGACCCAGCCCAAGTAGGCGAAGGCTACTGATGGAGGCCTACAACAGCATCCCACTATATGGGAGTGAGATCTGGGCGAGGACATTGAGTGTCAAGCGCAGGGCGAGGGCATTACTGTCAGTGCAGAGAACAGCGGCATTGCGGGTCGCTTCTGCTTACCGCACTGTATCCGCAGCTGCTCTCCTCGTAATAGCGGGAATGCGGCCGATAGATTTGCAGGCGATAGAACGGGAGAGAATCTACTACGCTAAACGGAATAACTCCCTATCAGCACCCGAAGTGGCTGCCATAAAACGGGAAACCATAGAGAAATGGCAGATGCGATGGAGAAGTGGGAACTGTGGGAGATGGACATACCAAATGATCCCGGTTTTGCATAAATGGATATGCAGGGAGAGCGGAGAGGTAAATTACTACCTAACGCAGATGCTATCTGGACACGGTTACTTCTGTAAGTACCTGCACGATATGGGGAAGTGCAGCACTTGCTTCTGCATTTACGAGGATGACGATGTGGTAGACGACGCCGTGCGGAGATGGAAGCACAAACTGAGCGAACGACAGCAACGAATATAGTGGACAAAATGGTTAGCAGTCGCAAAAACTGGACTGCCTTGGCGAACTATGTGGAGCGAGTTCTTCGCACGAAGAAACGTGACCTAGACATGGTGACGGTGAACCAGCACTGATTTATTGCTCAAAGTGGGTACCTGGACGCAGTTTTAGTACGACAAGGCCAGGCTGGCCGGATAGGGATCCTCCCCGAGGTCACGCGAGAGCGGTACTGGGGAGGTAAACATATCCCAGACTTAAGGTGGGTTTTTAGCCGGTAGCCGTAACGGAGTCCGGCATACGGCGGAATGACGATTCTCGACAGATACGTAATGTATTTTCCCATCTTAAACCCAAAAAAAAGTCATTCAGGGTATTTTATTTAGTGAGCAAGGATTCATTTGGTCAAACACGCAACACATTACTTTTAATGGATTTTACAAGAAACTTCTTAAGTTATTGGTGGTCAAAACTTTTACCAACACAATACTTGTGGCACTTACAGGGGGTAAAGCTCGTTTTTATTTTTGTTCTATGTTATTTCTTTTCTTTTGCTTTTTTAGTATTTTCTTGGATTAATGTTGCTAATACTGCGTCATAAAAAAGTCTCAATAAATTAACTAAGTATCTATCTAACTAACTATTAGGTAAAAATTATAATGAAATAAAGAGGTTTTCAACAAGAAGTTTATTTTCTAAAATAAAATAAAACAAAAAATTTAAATTAAGATAATTAAAAATATTTTTGTATTACGAAGAGAAGAGTTTGGCAATTACAAATGAAGAATGATATCTGGCAATTGTCCACCACTACCACGCTGACTGATATCAATTTTTTCACAAACTTTTTAATAATTTTTTGTCAAAATGACGGTCCTATTTCGGTAATCACATCACGGATTTTAAGATTTAAGGCTTAAATCGATTCGATTGGCTCAATAGAGACTCTGTTCTTAACACAGCCGCACAAACAGTCATCCAGTGGTGTTAAGTCACTTAAATCACTCACTGGTTGGAAACTTGTCGTGAAATTATGCAACCGGGAAATTGGGTTTGCAATAAATTGATGGTTTCATTGTGATATGGCACCGTCCTGCTGAAAGCACATATCAGTCATATCTACGTCGTCAATAACAAGAAAAAATTTAGTTGTTATCATCTCGCGATAGTGGGATCCATTGACCGTTACCGCATTTCCAGCCGTAATCACGCCTTCAGACCACATAGCGCAGCATACAGTGAGACGTTGAACATGCAAAGGCTTTTTACTAATTGTTTTAAGAGTTTTAGAAGCACAAATGCGGCAATTTTGCTTGTTGACATACTCCGACAAGTGAACGTGATAAGATGTGTGGTCCAGAACACATGACATAGCATTCTCACTGGATCCGACTCCTTCACCCTGTGTTCTTGGTCAAAAAAGAGATGATCAGGGCCCCATAATCATTTTATGAGGGCCTATGAAAACACAACCCCCACGATACTCCCCGAATAATCAGTCAGAGTACAGCAACAGCGGAACTCTGGGGCTTACTAATTCCTGTGGAAATAACGTGGAAGTTGTCCAGTTGACTCCCGCTAGATTTAAAGGGAATTGGGCTTCCTTTTACCCCCAGATGAAACGTGTCTTAATGATGATACTCCATTAAGTGGCCCCTGGGGGAGCCTGACAAATGAAAACGGGCTTCGTTTGAAAAAATTATTTCTGGGATTCTTCAATTCCTAAACCTTCGCCGTAGGATGTTGGATAACACCAATTGTTGAGAACGTCGAGTAATTGACCAATTTGGATCTGTTACAACACTGTGGCTCACGACTGCGATTTTTTCAGTTGAACAGCCCGGTCTACTCAAATTTAATGCCCAAATTCTTAATACTGGTCTCTCAAGGACGATTATGTTGTCTGATAATAGCACAAATTTTACGAAGTAAAACTTTAACCGAATCACCATTTTCATAGTGGATTTGAACTATTTTGATACAATTTTCGTGCGAAATTGAATACATTGTTACAAATGCCAATGAATCTACTACGAATACTACATCAAAAAGCTAAATGTCAAAACTATTATGGTGCTGTCACAAATTAAAACTGGCAAATTAAAGTCTACAGTTTGTATTTAATAACTTTTATTATATTTACGACTTTATAATGAAGAAAAAGCCCATCCGTTTTATCTTCACCAACTTGCCTTGCAATTCATATTTATTTTTGTGAAATTGGAAGCCATATTATGTATGATATTATCGAAATTCAAACATTTATTGTACTATTCCCAGTATATAGCCGTGTGAATATTTTCCACCCTTTTTCAAAAAATGATAGACAGTGCTTACAGTGTACACTACATAGAGCAAGAAGGCAATAATTTGGAAAATCTATGAGGCGAATGTGGCCTACTGCTGTTCAAGAAAAGATTTTCTGTTTATTAAAATTTTTAATTTAACAAATTGTTTCCTTGTAATCATTATAATTTGTTTCGTCGTTACACTCCTTTGTTATATACCTATACCTACATGTGTGACTATACACATAGTCACACACCTCTATACAAAGTTAAGCTTTTTAAGTCACATTATTTTCAATTAGTGTAAATCATATCGTAAATAATCAATCATAGTGACACAAATAGGAAACAAAAAGTCAATTCAATTAAGGAGAAACCCCTTAAATTATTTCCACAATGTAGAACAAAAAACATAAATATACAGATTATATGTGTATGTATACGGATATCTATTTATTCTGCAGCAAACACATACACACACATGTGTACATATATATATATATATATATATATATATATACATATATATGTGTATATATAAATAAAATATATTATATATACACAAATTTGTATACCATAGATGAAAGTATTTTGATAAGTGATAAACATATTTATAGATTTGTACTAAATATATGTGTATAAGGCATGTAAACTTGTAAGTATACCTACATGTATGCACAAATTAAATACAGGGATACAAAACTATATATTTTTATTTCCTTATTTATATAACAACTGCTCTCAGATGACCCTTCGCTCCGAATGCTCTAAGGTTTTAAATTAGTCTCATAAAATTTGGGTTCTAATATAACAATTATATATGTCTATAGTTTAAATGTATGTTTCTCTATAAAATAAACCCCTATATTATGGGACATTATGTTTGTCGCATATAAGAACAAAATTAATTCTCTTTTAAGCTCATTGAAGCCTTCAACACTGTTGTGGTTTTACCAGTTAAATAAAATATAACAGAACAACTTTCTAACAACCGTATTATCAAATAAACCAGAAAACAATGTAGTGGTTAACAAAATGAATGATTACAAAATTGCAGTTTGAATACGTAACTGAGGTTATAAGAAATCAGTTAGGCGAGATTAAAAAATTTTTGCCATTTGATAACTAAATCTCAAGAAAAAGGAAAAGTGAAAATTACAAAAATTTATTAGTTAATATAAAAATAGGGTGCTGAATGTAAATCAAATTAAAAAAAAATAAAATTAAATAAAGATTTTATTTGCCTAGATAATCAAGCCATTGTATTGAATATCATCTGTTTATTCTTTAGTTATAATATATCTATTTACAAATGCGTAACACACCAATAAACATGGTGTGGGACAGGTAATAGGTCACTAAAGTTAGCTATGATAAATCATGTTCCCAAAACACTAAACTATTAAAAAAAATTCATTAAGCAGAACTTATGAATTTATGTATTTCACTTAAGTTTAAGTTCTCATTAAATCATTTGGAATTAAAGCTACATTTAACTGTCGTATAAGACCGCACAGTGACCAGTTACCATGCTTTCATCACTGAGCAGTGCCACCGACAGTCAATTTTTATTTGTAGTGAAAAAAAACCAAGGTCTTTATTGGGAATTGAACCCACAACCCCCACTCTTGTAAGCCAGTACACTACCTACTAGTCTACAGGAGCAGCTTTATGGTGTATATGATTGAAATTTACTATGGTACTAGTAAATTTTTTGGGACGCTTTTAGTTTGGGAGAAAATCGGACTAGAAACATTTGTATTTTAATTTTAGGCGACCTTGATTCAGTATTTATATTTGCTGTATTCTTGATAAAATTCATAATAAAATAGTGGTTAGTTTAATTCTGATAGCATGTTTCGTTAAAAAGTTACAAGCCTTTGAATTGGAAAAATGTAAAAACTGACGTTTTTTTAGAATTTTCCCCAAAAAGGTCGAATGGGGTTTTGCTTATATAATTGAGACTTACCTCAGTACTAGTAATTTTTTTGAACTATTCTAAAGAAAGCCTATAGCGAATGCAAATAAAGGAATATTACATCAAAAATTGTAACGGTTCATCCTTTACCTCTATTCAAACGTTGCCAATTTTGAAACAAAATTTATGAAAAAATTCCTTGGAGTACGAAGCACCGAATGAAAAAAGTAAAAGGCTCCATATCTCAGCCCCGCGGTTAGCAAAGCCAGGGTGACCAGTTTTATAAGAAAATAAAATTTTGGAACATTTTTTCCCCGTTTAAGAAATTTATGTATTAAAATTAAAAAATAAATTTTATTTTATTAAAGATTTCTATATATATGTGGCAGCCCTTTTGTGTCATTAATAAGTAACCGGTATTTATTATCATTGCTGATCTAGAACAACTTGCACATGCATTCTGTTTTCTCTTCCGTTTTGTGCTGTTAACTATGATAGACGTGTTGGCCACGTCTTAAATAATAAATTTTATTTTAACATTAATTTAAGTGAATAAAGAAAAATAAGAATTCACAAGATTACATAGTTTTATTGGATTCACGTAAACCAACAATCCAAATATATATACTGCTTCGAAATATTTCAAGAATATCTCGATCCGTTTAATTTTGTGGCAATTTTAATTCTATAATATTATTCAGAAAACCTCTTTAACGTGAAATTAAAAGATTTAAAGGTAAGGTGGCAAGCGCTTTCGATGTGAAGACATAATTTTTAAGTCGTGTTCAAAACTGTCCAAAGCCAAATAACGTAATACCAAAGAGATAATCGCTATTGCCAAATTGTTACACTAAATTTTGTGCATACATTGGTTACTTTTATTTTTCTTATGATCCTACCCAAATTCACTTCAAAGTTTTGTTTGTAAGAATGGTTTACAAATTCAAGATCACAATCTGAAATAAAATTTAAAGAACTTATGAACAAGCATATTATCCTAGCTTAAAATTTCATCAGATCAGGTAGAGACAATTAGCAAACCCACAATTCAATGTGTGTTTTTCTAATATAATAATAAAAGTTTCAGTTGAAAAACAATTGTTGCAATTTCTTACTGTTTAAGTTTTTATTCTCAAAAATTATTTTTAGCCTTCTGGAATATAAGAGAACATTTCTGATAACTGCATAGCTCAACTTGTACAATTTTCGAAATGTTAAATAAAATGACGATTAGTTAATACAATAAAATTATACTCCTTTTTCCCCAATCTAAGCTCTATAGGTACATATTTTATAAAAGAAAAAGAATCATTCTACATACTTAATTATATTTTCTGACCCGATTGCAATATTAATATTATTTTATAAAAATTTGCATATAAATAAATGTTTTTATCTTATTTTGCTATCTTTTAAACCTGTCAATTACAAAAGAAATGCTAAATTCAAATATGTGGATTGTATTTCAAATCAATTTTATGTTGTATCGACATTTATTGACAACTAAATGAATGTTTGTAGTCATTCAATAATAACCAAACTCTTCAAAAATGGCCTAAGGATACTTTTAGTAAGGATTACTAAGGGGATATGTGTATATAAGAAAACGTCAATTTTTCCACCACTAATCACATTGCAAATTGAAATGCCTCCAAACATTTAGATAGCTAACATTCACAATTGTGTTTATGTTCATACATACATATGTATCTGTTTAGAATATAAGTGGTATTTCGTGTTGATATTTAAGAGATTTTATTAAAAGTGCTTATTATAAGTTTCAAGAAAAATAAAATGAAAATAAAATAAATTTTTTGAAGATTTCTTGTTGACATATATACATACAAAAATAAATAAATGAAAGAGGGTAAAGACTTAACAAAACATTATCTTTATCACTAAAATATTATACCCTTGTTTACATATGGATTTTTTCTGAAGACAGTTAGTGCTTAAAACGATATTTCTTTCCATAGGCATTGAATTTAAAATAATATCTCCACTTATATTATAATTTCTGCAGCAAATATCAGAGCAGAAAAAATTTTTGAGCGACATTGAGGATCTGATATTAAGGAATATAAGAAATATTAGTGGATCTTAGTTTAATCAGTTCTGAATTTTTCGTTGAACGAACTCATTGTGACTTATATTGTATTATATTATTATAGACACTGAAAATCATATTTCTTGAATTATCACTAAGTAATTTTCCTCGAGTTTACTTATATTGTTGTTACGTTTTTCCTTTTCAATTTTGATTTATTTTATTACAAAATAATAACACAGTAATTTAGATTTTTAAATTAAGCTACACGATTTATTTATTTTCAATACACACAAAATAAACACGATGGTAACTTTATTGGCTTTAGTCACTGATGACTCAACTTGAATTAATTTATTTGTCCAGCAAGTGGGGCTTATGTAGTTGATTAAAGCGGTTCTCGCATGTACAAGGTGTCCGCCGGAAAGTTATACTTTGCTACTTTATCAAAATCAATCATCGATTACTGTGACAGTGAAAAAGCTACGTGAATCTTTTTTTATCGCATATTGATGATTTCGAAGAAAGAGAGTCTTTAGGTGATAGGCCCTAGAATGGGCCTCGACATAATGCAAGACCGTCTAAAAACATTACTGCTGCTCAAGAAAGTGTTTAAAAGCTTGGAGCGTGGATTTGCATTTACATATAAGACAAGACCATTTACGCCGCCGTATAAATGCCAATACGATGCTACAGCTTGCCCATGATAACACCGATTTTCATGAAAAAATCATGATGAGTAATTTTCTAAGAAATCTTATACACGCAAGGCAACAACAACAAGATTAACAGACACAACTATTACAGAGCAAAAGACTTGGCTAAGTAATAAGTGATTGTTTAAGTAGAAACTTTTTGTACAGGGTGTCCGTCGGGAAAAAATACTATATGGAATGGATCTTATATTGTTTAATGTTTAATATAATGTTGGCCGTTATGTATGGGATACAATACCAAATTTTTCATTACATTTTTCACGCGGTTTTACATTGATTTCAACACCTTGTGTGCATAAACCTTGCTTTTCAGATATCCCAACAAAAAAGCCTGGAGCAGAAAAATCAGGCGACCGTGGAGGCAAATCAACATCACCGTTTCTTGATGTAACTTGTTGTGGAAAGAGGTTCCACTGTAATTTCATTGTAATCCTGGTTGCATTCGATGTGGCAACGTCTTGTTGATAGCTCATGTTAATCAAGCCCAAAACATGAAGTTGTGCCACTAAAAAGTTTTCAATCATATCACGACATCGCACCCCATTCACACTTACCGTTACACCGTTTTTATTTTCAAAGAAGTAAGATAAAATGATTCCTCCTGAACAAATTGCACATTAGACTGTCACTTTTAATGGATTCAAAGGTGACTGTTGAGGGTTGCTCATTACCGAGAACCGACTATTCTGTTAATTCACATATCTATCTTATAAAAATCCGGATTGTCATAGGCAAGCTGTAACATCCTATTGTCATATCTACGGCGGCATAAATAGTCTTGTGGAAGAAGCAAAATTGTGGCTAAACTTGCCCTTTGAAGATCGAGCTCCTGAGCATTGAATTGAGGTTGGTGGTTTGTTTTCAACACTTTCCTGAGCAGCAGTAATGTTTTCAGCCGATCTTGCATTACGTTATGCTTTATGGGCCAATTATAGAAATCATTCACTACAAAAATGAACTGTCAAGACTAATGTTTACCAAAATGGCGGACACACAGTACATTTGTGGAGTTAATAAGCCTTCTTACTTTGTCTGAAAATATAACTTGCATATTTAGTATATTGTGCGAGAAATTATGAAAATAAGAATCTATATATTTTATAATAAATAAAGTTAATTGACACTTATCACTTCATGTTAAGAACATATAACTTACTTGCACACTGTAACACGTTACTTTAATATACCAGAAAGTTTTTTCTCCGTACCTTTAATTTTCAGGCGGTTCAAAAGACATCGTCAACTTTTGTCCTCTTAAATTTAAGAGGTGGATAGTAGAACGATACTATTATTCTGATTACAAATAATCCACTTACATTAGAAGGGCGTACCCTACAACATTTAAAATACTTATTTACATTTCTTTGTTGTTAACAAATATTAGTTTTTGTAAACCCAGTTTTGTTTATCGTTCTAACTACGTTCTCCCCAAAAGTCAAGAACCTGTAACAAGTGTACTTACATAATATATTTGGTTTTATTATAACAATTCCTACCAAAGGTATATTCATGCTGTGATATGTGTTTAGAGAGTGTTTCTTCCTAATTTTAAATGATGTTCCTAATTCAAATAATTGTCTATAACATTGAACGTCATAGAATAATGTCAACGACATACATAACCGCAAACAAGAATGTTTAGTAGATATGTTATGTCTAGTGTAGACGATTGTTGAATAATAATTTAAACTCTGCATGTACTTATCACAATGTGCGTGAATCTGGTCAATGTCATACCGGCTGACTACATGTAGAAACATGAAACATTACAATAAATACGAACATCTTAAACAGATTGAATACAAAGTACATAATGCGTTATGTTTTCTTGCCACTATTAACATGTGTTAGTATATCTTTGAACTAGTTTGCGTCTGCGTTTGTATTAGATATAAAAGCAATTTGCAACGTGGTTAACCAATCCAAAAACCAATTGCAGTAAAAATATTTAAGAAAGACATGTTGAAATTGGCCCAAATATTGTTGATTTTGGATTACAAATTTTGATATAATAATAAATTTTATAATAAACATCTTTATTTTCATTTAGCTTCAAATTCGAGAAGGACACCGCTCACGTAATTTGCGTTAATATCACAGATGATCGTGATTTAAAAAAATAATGCATAAATAAAATATTTTAGTGATTGCTTCGGTAGCACTTCTTTTAACTTTTGGTGAGATTATCTTAGTTTTTTTTATTTAAAGATAAACTACAAGTAAAACAGTGCTAATATGTTTGTTCCAACGTTAATATATGATGAAGCAAGTATAAATAGCATTGATGAGAATATAAAGTTAGTTCCACTAGTTCTATTTGTCGTTTCCAATTGAAATGTATTTGCTTACGTTTTTGTTCATATATTTGTTTGCATTATGCTGTTGAAAATGGATTAGTAGATTAAGTTTTAACTTGACATTTGTTCTAATTAATTGCTAGGTTTTGTGAGAATGCGGATATCTTTCAGACCCTTCGTTTAATATTCTAAAAAATAATATAGCAAAAATGATATAATAATTCTGAAATACTTGACGAAGAAACTTCTCTTTAAAAATGTTGTCAATAAAATTTTTGGAAATAAAAAAAGTGAGTTTATTAAATTTTAGATAATTTAATCAACTTCTGTAGTGCAGTAAATCATTTACGTGAGTTTTTGAAGTAATGAATTTTTCCACACTCGCGAGAGTGCAAATAAACTCCCGTTAAGAAAAATGTTATCTTAGTTGAAAGGTAACACAACGCTATTTCGAATTATTAACTTAACCACTTGTAAATACTAATATGCTCGGTAATAGACTACTTCATACGTTTTGCTACTACTCTCGCAGCATATTCAGGAAGATTAAACAGATTCCGATTTTGACTTTTTATATTAAGTTAGTTTATAATTTTCCAAGCACTTGCAAATATATAGCATTACACTGCAGTTAAAAAATTTGAACGAGAAGCAAATACTAAAATCATCGTAACTTCATATGTATTTTATTATTACCTAAGTAATAAAACATAAACTTACATGAGCTTATGAACTGTAAATATGTTGTATATAAAAATTCAATTAGTGGAAAATCCCTCGAATTTGATTTAAAGCAAAAATGTGATTGGCCTCGAACCAAGTTTTTTTTATAAAAAAGTCGTTTTTAATATTTTCATTATTTAATACAGAAGAGTAATATTAAAAATATATTTCTTTTACTTTAAATATGGTAGGGAAACATTAGATTATAGCAAGAAGCTTCACAATCGATCATTTCCAAAATCCTGAATACCAAAAATATATAACGCGAAATTTAAACAAATATCTAATTTATTAATTTATTTCTTTGATATGCCAAGTTATTTCGCTTGTGTTGTGAACTCAGGATTATTTTACATATTTTTTTTTATTGTGCAATTACCAAACCAAAACTGAAATTCTTTTTAAATGATTTAACATGTTAAATTATCACTTAGTTGAAATCACATGGATTCTAGTTAAATACGTTAATTTGCGAAAATTCTATATATCTGCATATGATATTTTTGGAGTTGAAGACGCTACGAATTTACAAATGAGCTTTATCCTGTAGAAGGATATCGCTAAACAAATTCAGAATTTCAAGAATATTCTTAAAGAACTATACTCTTAAGATGCTGATTCTGCTCTACTTCATCGGTAAAAGTATTATTCTATTGTTTTTTTTAAATTTGCCTATCCTGTGGACACATTCACTACCGTTTTGAGGAAACTGTCCGTATTTTCATTTAATCCAGGCTTCTTAAATACTTTAGTTCCTCTCAACAACCTTGGTGAAATTTTAAATATTTTGGGTTTCAAAGAAATAAATCGGGTTTTTAATTGCTTAATTATCAATAAAAGTAAATTATTAGCGCTCTAATGCGACTGTAGCTCAAATTATATATTCAAAGTTTTTAGGCCAAAACAAAAAATCAAAACTAAACAAGCACGACTCAATGTTATAAAATTTCTATTATTACTATTTCAAAATTGTGTTTGCATTTCATGTTTTAGAATACCACCCAACTTACATATGTAGCTTAGGATGTTTTTTTTAAGGCCTAAGTATTCATAATAACAACATGAGATGTATTATTTATTTATTGCATATATAAGCAAATCAGTTATATTGGTACTTATATCAGGTTTTTCAACAAGAATTTTTTTTTCAATTGCTGCATTTGGGCTTCTGAAAATCCTAAAGCGATTATTAGAAGCCTTTGCATGCTCAATGTATTACTGTAATGATTTGCTATGTGATCTAGAGGCCTTGATTGAACCGATTTTTTATTCAAAGATGAGGCTGGAAATGCGGCGCATTATCGCGAGATGCTAACAAATCAATTTTGGCCTGTTATTGACGACGTGGATATTACGTGTGGTTTCAACAGGACGGTACAATGTGGCAAACAGCCATTGAAATGATCTATTTATTACAAACCAAACTGCCCGATCGCACAATTTCACGACAATTAGCAGCTAAGTGGCCAGCAAGATCGTGTCAGTTAACACTACTGGATTATTTTTTGTGGGACAATATTAAGGACAGAATCTATACGTAGCCAATCGAATCGATTTCACCCTACAAACTCAAAATTCGTGATGTGATTACCAAAGTAGGACCGCCATTTTGCCAAAAAGTGAGTTGTGGTTGACATTTGCGAGATATAAGTTTGCATTCATAATTGCGGAACTTTTCTATTCGTTTTATAATAAAAATCTAAATCAATCTAAATATAAGAGAACAAACTTCTTATTGAAAAATATTTTTATAAATTACATAAATATTTCTCTCTACGTGCACGGTAAAATAAACAGAATGTATTAAATTATAAAATAAACTGATTTTCAAATTTTATATTTATATTCATACAAAAATTTAATTATTAGTATTTGAACAGCATAATATTTTATATGTATAATACATAAGTGGCAGTGGGTTAGAAATATAGTAGAATCAGCAAGAATACAAATAAAATTATTGAAAATCTTGTGCAATATTAAAAAAAAACCCGTCTTGATAACAGAAAATATTTAAAAGATAATTACTCGATGTAGCTACTCATGATAACTTTAAATTTTTGCTTGTTGTTAAAGACCTTATCAAGGTTTCTAAATTGCATAAAGATATTACAGTCTGATAAAGACCACAAAAGTATGGCGACTTTCGTACATTTCCCAAGTGCACTGCTAGAGAATGTATTGTGTAATTAACAAGTGGACTCAAGAGTTCGAATACTAAATTTAAGCCCAATAGTTCCTTCGCTTTTAAGTTATGAAATTAAGTTTTAAAAACCCCTACCACTTAGATGTAGCTTATTCATTTTCAAAATATTACGTTTCTTAGCCACGGTGCAGCCTTAGAAAGGTGAACGTTTGTTTTATTAGTGAAACTAATTATATAAATAAGTATTTATTGTTTTCAAATATTTGCATAAGTAAACATATTTGACTAGGTTTAGCAAATAATTGAGTATAGTATTAAATTTGTTGGAATTCATTTATGCTAATCGCATTTATCTATTAATATTTGTTATAAATATTGATTTTTGCATTAAATATAGTAAACCTGCAGTTTGTTAGCTTAAGATAAGCTGCACCATTAAAGATTTTAGATAATAAAGTTTGTATCGAAAAGAAGTATTGAAAAGAATTTTATTTATTGAAATTGGTTTTTATTTGTACAATCATTTTTCAGTGGGATGTTCTTTATTAATTGTGATGTTTTAAAATAATTAAAAACTTTTAATACCTGTGGACAAAAGGCACTTCCCCTATTTCTATTTGCAAGATTATAATTTATTAGTCATTCTTTATACGTATATAATATTCATAATATATGTGTAATTCAATTGCAAATAATCGCTTGAAACAAAAACGTAGTAAAAATAAAATTATTTAAATTTATGAATTATTTTTTAATACTGATTTTTGATTTCTGAAATTGAAACATTTTCTTCTTCTTAATAATTTTAATTAATAATATTTGTACATAATTATGTATGTATTAAACAACAGTCTAAAAGAATACATTGTTTAATTTATTCGAGAATAAATTACTTGACTTATTAGTAATGTATAAATAATGAATTAGATTGGTAATAAATTTGCTCGCCGAATGAAATTAAATTTCCTCATTGTTTTCCTAGGATATATTACGTATTCAGGATAAGGGATCAACATTTTCTAAAAGTTATGTGTTGTTTTCTTGATTATTATTGATATCCTTTTTCCATTGTTAAATACGATGAGACAAATGCTTGATTGACCAATAACATTTTATGAAAAGAATAACATACTAAATGACGATTATTTTTGACAACTAAAATTAAGGCGAAATTTACCCTCTGGATCATGATTATTATTGAAGTTTTAAAAGGTCTAATAGAAATGAGAAAGTTTAATAGCATGGACTCTAACTCAATTTATTTTTGATTTGTTGTAATAAATTGTTTTCGGTTTAAAAAAAATTTGTTTAATATAAATAATCTTTAGTTCAACTGTGCTATAAAATTTATTCGTTTTAAACAAATATACAATGTTTAATGGTAAAACCTTGAATCTATTTCCATAAAGTATAAAACTTAACGCTCCAGTTGCTGGAGGCATTATAGAATGACTTGGGATTAAAAATAAAAGTGGTCAGTTAAAGGAGAGTAAACAATAGCATTTTAATGTACAAAACAAATAAAAAGCAACAAAAAATAAAACTATATGAATAAATTTTAAGTATTACGTTTCAAAGAGAAGTATATATAAAAAAATACAAATAGACATAGAAAAATAATTTTTAAATGTATAGCACAATTGACAAAGACTAAAATATGCTCACTTTACATCCAAGAAGACAAACTAATATATAGAACTCACTTAAAGGTAGCGGACATATTCTATACCATATACATATTTCCACCATTCTTGGATAATTTACGCTGTGGAGTACAAAATCAGATGAGTGAAAAATACAAAGGGATGGAACGGATATTTTTAAAACTAACAAAACGGACCGACAATATTCAACGATAAGGAGATAAAGTAGCCGGATTACACTAAAACACGATAACAGAACACAATAAAACAAAGACAAATTTCAACGAACAAAAAACTGCTAAACAATTAAGGGTAAAGCTACGAGAAAATGACCTATACTATTTACGAAAGCGGATAAAAGAAACAAAAGGGATTATATAGACAAAACACAACAGTTTATACAACATAAAAACGTCACTAAATTTAAAAATTACCTATATGAATCTCTCCATAAAGAAATGCACAATCTATTAAAATGCTGCGAAAATTTATTGACGGAAAAGTATACAAATACATGAACATGAATCCAAGACCACCAACACTCAAAGCATAATCGAAAATACGCAAAGAACATATACCAATGAGATTCATTGTAAACAACAGACCTGCACCAGTATATCATCTGGCTAAACACCTCACCTTACACAAAATGCATAGACGGTACGTAATACACAAGTTTTTGTCGAAAAACTTAATAACCGAAAACACGCGACCCGTTTCCTTCGATATCAAGGATCTGTACACCCCAATACCAACGTAAGAAACCTTAGTTCTCCAATGCGATACACTAGACAATTTATACGACAACCAACATTTTAGATATAAGATGACAATAAAACGCAATAAAAGACTTAATCACCACTTTTACAAATTACCTGACGGACTCGCCTTGAAAAAGCCAAATTCAGCTATCTTCATGGAAATATTCATGCACCATCTCGAGTTACTACACATAAAGACGTTAATAAAAAACACACACAAAAACACATTATTATAGATACCTAGACGACAGCACGAGTATTCTCGAATAAAAAAATGTCGGATTGACTTAAACACAATCCATAATAACATTACGTACACAAAAGCAAAAGAATAAGACAGAAAATCCTGACATTACCACAACACGAGGAACTGGCTGACATACATTTGACATCGGATAATACCATCCACATTACCTCAAAACAATCTACCCAACACAATTAGCAGCATTTAGACATATAATACGCAGACTTAAGATAATCCCACTTACTCCAGATAAGTACAACAAAGAACACGACACAATTTACACTATAGCTAAAAATAATGACTACAGAACCACTACTTCTGAAAACTTCGTAGAAAATGCAAGACTAAAAACAGGAATAAAAAAGACAAAGGGATAACCGATACAACACGATGGCACAATTTTACTTACATAGAACGAGAGTTATGTAGAATAACTTGGCTTTTTCACAAAGAAGTTTTATTTACAGCATAAAACCCCAACAATACTCTGGGACATAATCTCAGGACATCGACAGAAAGTACTGACAAATTTAGTTCCAGCGGAACAGTACTTATATAGGACATACTGGGTGAACACTAAAAACAAGAGAAGACATACACACCAAGGGAAATATATGAAAGTATGGCATTACCACATGCCAGCAATAAAGGACGAAGACTAGACGTTCTTGAAAACATGGAAATCTACAAAACAAAAGCTTTTAAAAGTGGCATTGTAAACGACCAGGTCAACACGAGCTCAGACGCAATATTCACACCAGTAAAACTATTCACACGCTCGAACAAAGGGAAAACACCTTCAGAAGGACACACGCACCTAGGTAATAGTAAAAGGTGGCTGGCATTCTGCCTAGATGAGTAGATACAACCTTACTAAAAGAAACACCTTAATCCGAACACTGACTCACTAGTACAGTTTCGAATATAGCTTGATAATGAAGTCATCACATCGAAAGCTCTCATCGTCTATACCAAACAAACAGTCAGCAAAGACGGAAAGAAATGATAACAGCATAATTTTAGAGGTTCTAAAGAGAATAAATTGTCTCATGTTATAAGCAAAATATGAAATTTACTAACGCTTGCTTATGCGTAGTTAAAACGAATGGTTTGCGCAAGGATCAAATCACTTCAAATAATATTAAAAAAATCTAAACAAACAAAAATTTGTGTACAGGTTTTTACATATTGCAATTTATTCCCTCCAATAAAAATTTAAATTTTGTATCACATACCTTTGTCATCATAGATTATACGAAATGAATCTGAATGCAAATGACCAAAAAATTGACCCTGAATAATTGATGAATATTTGCGTACTAATTCCAGGTAACGTTTATTATTGGCTTCTGTAAAGGTTGTGTGACCATTTTGCTGCAAACCAATATGCCTCTCATCAGAACCAGGCGGTATATGACCAACAATGTAAACCTGCAAGAAACGATAAAAACGAAAATATTACATATTTTTTCTTAACAACAAATAATCCATTTAAGCAATTGATTTTCAATTATTACATTTAAGCATTAAAATTGTTACATATTTTTGTGTGCTTTTCTTTACTGTTGTTTTAAATGTTATTTAGTTTTTGTGTCTGCTTCAAAAAACTTTCTCTACAAAACTGTGTGTCACGTCTTCTATTACTACTTTGTTAAGTAATACAAACATTGTTGAAGATGATGGTAATGATGCTGATAATGATGCCAAAGGATGCCTATCCTCTAACTGCCAAAAAAAAGTTTTGAAGTTTAAGTTATCTTCCAGTTGAATAGGCTCAAATTCTCCATTTAAACAACTTTAGAAAGTAAACTAACAACAGTGCGTTGTAAAACTTTAACCAACTTGTTCAACTCAAGTTTCCTTTTTCTCGTCTTAGTGTCTTTTGGTAAAATCATACATATATTTATATTCTTTTAAATATATTATGAAATATTTTACATCGCTTTTTGTATCTTTTGTTAAAGAATATTTAAAACTTGTGGAGAAAACCTATTTAAACTTATTTACTACAGTGGAATTTTTGCCCTGAAATTTGTCATTCTGTAGGTGAGAAAAGCAAACTAACATTTAGGAAGAAAATATACTTAAAAACTTTATTATTAAAAAAGTAGAAAAGTATTTAGTTTAAAAATTGCATTTTAAATTTGTTTGGTTGTAATATACGGTTTTGTTTACGTGACATTTTAAGTCGTCGTTAAGAAACTGAAAATCATATGTTTATGTTTCCAGGGACACTGTTAATATATTAAACACCGTTTATTTAAACAACGACTTCTGAAAGTTTTTGTTACATAAGTTAAAATGAATAAAAAATAAAATTATATAACATTTTTATTAAGTGAAATATGCATTTTCTTGGCAGCAGAAATTTTAAAATTGCTACAAAACAGAATAATTATTAAAAGTCTACAAACTGAGAATTTTTTCTTAAGTTTTTTATGACAATAATGCCGTATTTCAATCTTGTACGAATGTTGTAATGAAATTGCGCGTGTTATCCATTTCAGGGATCACGCTTTGCAAGATGCTGAAAACTCAATTTTGGCGTACTATTGACGTTCTGGATATCACTGATATGTAGTTTCAACAGGACAGTGCCACATATCACACAGCCAATGAAACGATTACTGCGTTGCAGAGCGAATTTTCCGATTACATAATTTCAAGGACAGTGTCTATAAGCAGCCAATCGAATCGATCTAACTCATAAATCGCAAAATTCGTGATATGATTTACGAAATAGGACCGCGATTTTACCAAATAGTGATTAAAAACTTTGATGAGGTAACCAACATTTGTCAGCGTGATCATGGTAGACATTTGCCAGATATCATTTGGTATCATAATTACCGAATTTTTCTCTTCGTAGTAGAATAAAAATTTGAAAAATTTAATCTGAATATTTTTTTAGAGAACAAACTTCTTGTTGCAAAACCGTTTAGATAATATTTATATATATATATATATATATATATATATATATATGTCTTTACATTTCCATACGGAAAATAGTCTTGGCGCATTAAATCACACAATCGTGTAGATCAACTCATGGGTCCGAAAAATCAATTGTGGCACGAGCTGTGTGACATGTTGTTAAAATTACAGCTCCAGCACATCATGGTTCTTCAGCAATCATGGCAATATAGCGACTACTATTGGGTGACCAGCATCATTTTGAAAGAAGTACGGATCAATGATTCTAACAGCCCATAAAGCCCACCAAACAGTCAGTTTTTCCGAATGGTGCCTCAATGTACACTCCAAATACGACTGTTCTGTCTATTGACGTATCCATTCGCACAAAGGTATGATTTATCGATAAAAAAAATTGCGTTTATTAAAATCGGGATGAAGGACGATCTTGTTTTAGGCTCAATTTGCATATTTTAGTTGTTCAGGCATCAGTGTATTTATGTCGAAATGCCAAACCAAACTAAATACAAAGCACTTGACAGATACTAAAATTTCTTCCAGTTAAAGAAATGTTGCCAACATAAAATTCTGTACTTAAAATACTATCGGCTGTATGCATAAAAACTTAAAGTAGGTTCAACTGCCGTTGTTAAGCACAATTTCCTAAAGTTGTATTCAAAAAACGCTTTTACCTTAAAATACCTTTGTTAACTTTAAAGTAGGAAAAACCTACAATAAATTGACAATTCAATTTTATTATTGAAAGTTCAAAAACAAAACAAATTGTGCTTACAATAAACCTAGCCGTTTATTTTAAAAGTGGTATAAATTACTTTGTTACTTTCATCTTTTTATATTAAATTACTTTATAAAACATTTTAATTTTTAGCCATTTCAACTAGTCTGTATTTAGTTTTCTTTCTGAAACGGATTTTTCTAATGATTGTGTTGAAATAAAATCTTTTTTCTCCATGTTGTGTACTGTGAAGGATTATTTCGACAGGGGCTATTACTACTATTACTATTTTGTCCTTTACATAAGTCACTATGTGCAATAATATGCTTTTGAGTTGTGACGTTCTTAGATATTTTGTACAACACGAAGCAACCGTCTGAGAATAACAAAATAAAAAAATAATGCTAATTATGTGTAGTATATTAGATATCACTATAATATAGTTCAGTAAACTACACTATTTTTCCGAACTAATAAAAATAAGTCCAATAATCACAACAATACTTCACACACACTTATTACGTGTTTCCATTACTTTCACACTAAGCTCCGTAATTAATTTTCTAAGTACAGCGACTAACGCCATTTTCAAAATAAGCATTTTTGTTACACCGTTAATTTTCAACACTCCTCTAAAACAAATCTCAATACTTTTTAGCTTATTAATATCAAAATTATTAAAAATTAAAAAAAGAAACTGTTCAGTTGTGACTTATGCCACTTTCAATGTAAACGGCTCAATTGAAAATTATACTTTGTTATTCCAAAAATTTTTTAAAATGTTTATTAAAACAAATTGTAGTATACAAATAATAATAAAAACTAAAAAATAACATGCCATTCAATATAAAACATATTAACCTCTTTATTTTATATTTTACAATAATATAATTATAATTAATAGACTTAAGACTAATGTATAATTAATTATTTTAAACAAAAGTTTTATTGATGTACATATAATCAAAACAAAGCTCGTTATCCGAATAATTATTTTTTTAATATGAGCAAATTCTTTGTGAGTTCCTCGTAAGCCTTGCAAATTAACCTTTTTTGGGTGCTTTGCTTTTTATTAAAAAGATTAAAAAAAAAAAACAAAAAAAATATATGTTGATTTTCCTGAAAACAATTAAAACATTTTTTATGGATCTAACTACTCGGATATATAATATTCATTTTTATACATCGTTAACTACAACGTAACAACTGATAATAGTGGCATTGCCAGAATCAAAATACTAATTTTACTAAAGCATACATTAGCTAAAGTACTGTTTTGAATATCATTCTTTAAAAAACGTCTGTTAGCCTTAAAGTGTTTGTTAACTAAGGTGTACTTTAAAGCTGAAGTAAGCGATTTATATGCATATCGCCGTATATATTTAAGCCCATTATTTTTGTTACCATGCGAAATAATTTAACAAAAACCCAATTTATTGATTTTTATACCCGTCTTGCAAGTAAAAATAGTTTGGCTCTTCGGTATAAAAATAACACAAGTAGTAATGAAATTATTGTATCAAATTTCTAATGTCAGCGTCATGTTATTTTATTATATAAACATCACTATACATTGACATAAATTTTACACGTTGTTATTTGGTCATATCACTGTTAATTTACTTAAAATATTTTAAAATTAAATCAACATTATAACACAATGCATTCTGAAATTATAGGAATAAATATATAAGAAACAAAAACAAATTCTAACGTACATAATCAAAACTCACTCAAATTGATGATTTATTAACCACAACTGTAAAATTGAAACAGTAGACAAATATTGCCGATACATCTACACAGATACATATCTTTCGATTTTACCCAAAATGAATTGGCAGCTTATTAAATATTATAAAATGGATAAAATTCTACATACCTCACAGCAAAGTAAATAGTAATCTGCGTTTGTTTGATGGAGTTGCTTGTGATGCATTTACTTTAGGAAATTTCATTTGTTTTATGTTAAATTTAGGTGTTATTTCTTGGTAAATATTTTGATTGGCAACAATAAAAAAGAAATGGACCACATGTAATATTTTAAGGAAATAAATGTTTGGTTAAAATTTATAAAGAAAAACTATGAAGTAGTTTGAAGTTTTTCTTATAATTTTTATATTTTTCAAAACTTTTGTAAGAAAAAATGATTATCTAAAAATTTCATAATCGTTATGAATATTGATGTATTTGTTGCTCCTTATAGTATCAAATAATTTCAAAAAATTATTAAAAAGAGTATATGTGTTATAAGTATAAATTTTATAAATGTGGACATAGAACTTTCACTGTTGAGTTTTTTGGGCTGTTCTCTAGTAGAAATAAATTTCAAAATCCAACCATTCAATATATAAAATGTAGAGTTCAGACAAAAATATCTTTTTATTAAATTACAGAAAAGAAACATTTAAAATAACAGAGGTTTATAGTCTTAGCAAATATATGAATATTGTTAATGAAATAAACTAAGAAAATTAATTTAAAGACCCTTTAAAAGCAGATATATTGTAATATTAAATAATAATAATAATAATATTTAAAGAAAGTAATTATCACTAAAACGTGTAAATAATTCCACCCACACAAGACAACAACAGCATGCTAATAAGAAATTCTACCAAATAAGACAAGCAACAAAAAACAACACAAACTGACACAGAAAAAAACAAAACACACAGCCAATCAGCCGCCTAAACTGATTGGAAATAACAACAACAATATACGGTGATATTCAAGTGGAATATTCTGTATATGCCAGAACCATTTTGAACAATTATGTAAACATCACTTGCTAGGAAAATGAATTAATTCCAAGACAACAAAGTCACCATCGTGTTTAATTTAAGTGTGTTGAAAGTAAATAAATCGTTTAACTCACCTTAAAACCCTAAAGTATTGTAACAGAACTTAAAATTATAAAACGTTATTAAAAGTTATAAACGTAGCAATATTCTTAAACATTAAAAGGACGAAACACTTGAAACAATACAGAACTGTGCCTAATAACTTTTTTTATTTTAAATGCTATAAACAAAACTACTGAATATTTTCTCAATATTTTTTTATTTGAAAGTACAATCCTTCCAGTTAATAATGGAAAATAACTTAATTCAAATGGCTGCCTCGGCTGGCCATGCAGTAGCATACACCATAGCATATCGAATGTGTGCAGCTGTATTTCACCAATGGCTTCACGAATATTGTCCTTTAAAGCGTCAATTGTCTCTGGATTGTCGGTGTAACAATTATCTTTGACGGCGCCCCATAAATAATAGTCCAACGGTGTCAAATCGCAGCTTCGAAGAGTCCAAACGACATCAGCTCTGCGGCTGATAATGTGACCTTCAAAAATACGGCACAAAACATAGAGTGTAAGTTCGCCTATGTGGCACGTAGCGCCGTCCTGTTAAAAGCAAATGTTACCAATATCCTCCTCTTCAATTTTTGTGAACAAAAATTCATTCAACATGGCCCAGTAACGATCGCCATTGACTGTAACGGCCACTCCTTGCTCATTTTCGAAGAAACATGGTTCAATTATGCCTCTGGACCAAAATCCGCACCAAACAGTGACTCGTTTTGGGTGCGTCGCCTTTTCAATGTATGCGTGCGGATTTTCTGTGCCCCAGATGCGAAAATTTTGCTTGTTTACATACCCGCCAAGATCAAAATGAGCTTCATCTGAAAATATGATTTTTTTTTGCAAAATCGGCATCTTCTGTAAGTCGATCGCAGGCCCACTTAGCGAAGCGAAAACGCATTGGATGGTCACTTGGCTTCAACTCCTGAAGCAATTGGACTTTGTATGGCGTCATACCAAGGTCTTTATGCAAAATTCGTCTCTATGATGTCTCTGAAATGTTCAATTGTTGAGAACGATGTTGATGGCACTTCACGCACACTTTCTGCCACAGCAGCAATATTCTCGGATGTACGAATCCGTACGCAATTTTTGCACACATTTTGAAACATTACCATGATTTTCAAAGTAATGTCGCAATATTTCCCAGCGTTTTTAAAGCGTATACATAGCATATTCGATCAGCAGGAGGATAAAACTAATTATCTGTCAAATCAAACACGAGCTAAGTGTTACCATTCACAAAATAAGCACTAGTTGAAAAAAAACCATTAGATGGCCGATCCTTTAGAAATATTTTTTTGTAGAATGATTGATAAAAAGGGCCGAGTTAAATATACAAATTTGGATCCATGGATCCACTAAACCGTAGATTTTTTACAAGTTGTTGAAATGGCATCTTTTTGAATGAAAATAACTGTGTATATATGTGTCCGTCTAAGGGTTTTTTTTAGGTTGCGCGAGCGCATGAGTAGTTTAAGTGGTGTGTAAATTATGTATGTGCGCTGTAAATCTTGTTTTTAGTGTTCGTCCAGTTTGTCCTGTATAAGTATGATTGCAAGTACACGTGAGTCTGATATTCCGCTGAAACTAAATTAGTCAGTTATTCAGGGGATGTCCTGAGACTATGTCTCAGAGTTTAATTACTTTATATATTTCTGGTTCTGTGTAAGTAAAAGTATGCCATCGTGTTGCATCGGTTGTCTCTTTGCCTTCTTTATTCCTGTTTATAGTATTGTGTGGTCTAAGAAGTTGGTTGTCTGTAGATGTCAAATGTTAAACAGTCAGTTCCTCCTGTTATTGTGATGTTAAAATTACAAATAATTTCTAAAAAGAATTATTGTTCCCTTTTAAATTTTTGTTTACATATTAAAACTGTTTCAAACCACAAGGTGCCTTGAGAATGATGTTTTCGCATCGAAAGCGCTCGCCTTTGACTTCAAAACAACCAGATAAGACAGGAAATGACAATAGCAATTTTTAATTGTTTGGAATTCAAAAATATTAATATATGTATGTCGTGACATTTGGGCGAGAAATTCATTCTCTTATCAGTTTGAAAAATAAAGTTTGAATTTTCTAATACGACAAGAATTAATAATTAACAGACGAAAAGGGATACAATGAAATTCAAGACTCCTCTAAAACCCGAAATAATAACTTCAATCCGATAATTGTTTAATTAATTTTTATGATTATTTTTGATTAATATTTTTATTCGACCTTTTCATTTCTTGTTAAATAAATAAGTATTTATCTCTATTTATATTGGTTAATAATTTTTGTTTTATAAAAATTAATTTCCTGGAAAAGCTTTCCAAGGGAAAGCGAATTATTGAAAGTATATATCTTAAATTTTATTAAAAAGACCTTTATAAAGATAAATACTTATTTTTTAATTAATTTTTATTAAAGCACCTTCTGTATCATAATCATATTTTTAATTTACATTTTTGTTTTTCAATGCTTAATTAATTCTAGAGCTACAACTATTAGAAATTATAATTCAGTCACAGACAAGCATATGTTAGTTCAATTTACATATTTATCTATTTACTTTTGGCAAGCTAAATATACCAACTTTGAAACATTTTCTGCTTTATTTACTGTCCTAATTAATCATTTCACAATGGCATCCAAACACCTTAAAGTTTAAAATAAGGTAACGCATTGATAAGTAACACAAAATGTCACTTAGTTAAACCGATTAACCGGCAGTGATCTTTGTTTACATTTTACATTCTATTTCATTTCTGTATCTACTTTGGTGCCAATAAACCTTAAATTGTAAACTAACCAAGATTAAACTTTTACTAGACCTAATGAAAACAGACAGCTAACAAAGAAATTCTTTATACGTTTCTCATAGGAATATAAAAGTTACTGCAACCCATATTAGTTTTATCCTCATGCAATAAAACTTAGGTAAAGTTTGTTTTCCAAAATACCAAACAAAAACAACGCCCTCCACAAAAGAACAAGTTTCTAAGGGATATTAAAGGTTGTCCTTAGCCAAAAAACTAAAAGCATCGAGTAAAGCTAGAAAATCGTAAAAATTAAAACAATTGATTTGAGTATTAAAAAGCCATTTTAGTGTAATAAATAATTCATCAGGAGATCAAACATGAAACCACAAAAACTGTTTATTATTTATTATATTTTGTTTTATTTTTATATTTTATGTGTTGTAGAACATCTAACATTTATAATGTACATTTTGATGAAGACTGTGTTGAACAACTTTTTGTCAGGGGGTTTGATAGAAATGAAAAACCATAATTAAATAAAAGTTAATCAAATTGTTTTTGTATCTAAATACAAAAAGGGTATTGCAAGTAGTTTCATTAATATTAAATTAAAGGGAAAGGTTTTTTCAACCTAATCGGAGTGCTAAAGCAATACTTCATGGACAATTTAAATGTAAATATCTTAGCTAACCAAGGATTTCATGAAGAATAATTTGTTACTTTTGTTCGAAAATTTTTTTAAACCAAATAAAATATTGTTTTCCATTTTAACCCCTAAAAATATGATTGATATCTGTTTTCTGTAAAGAAAAAATAAAAAAGTATGAGGGGCATTTTTTCATTTAAGTGTAAACTGCAAAAAAAATATTGGAATATCTTTGAAATAAGTGCAAAAAGATTGGAATATCTAAGCTGGTAGATTGAAATATCTGAATATAAAATTATTTCAATAAAGTTTAGAATTTACAAACTTTATTAATAAAGGATGGGCTAAAAAAGGACTTTCAGGTTGATCACATTTCATACAACAAAACCAGAAACTACAACTAACAGAAGGAGAATTGAAAAAACTTAATTATTATTATTATTATATTTTTCTCTTAGTCAAACGTGTTGACTGCAAATAACAACACGAGAATTTTTTACTTTACTGTGGCACAAAAACTTTTCTATTTACTTATCTTGTGGCTTTGACTATGATCTTACGGCCTTGCTTACTAAACATATGCTATTCTAACGTAACCATTCACGCAGCATCACTGCGCTACTTCAAAATGTCATGAACTACTCGATGTCCGTAGAGACTCGTTTATCAGGGCTAAATCTTTTACTCCATTTATTCCCTCTGCATAACTGCTATTTTTCTTTGTTGTTACTTCTTAAACTTACGCTCATCTATTACCATAAAAGCGGTTTTACCAACATTGTCTGTCAAACCGCTATTAGGGTATCCGATCATGAACTTTGCTATCTTGTTTTGCTATCTCTACTAATGCAAACACCGTATTCCGTACTCTCGGTGAAAGTAACTTTATTCAACTCTGTATTACCTCGCATACATGAATAACAGCAACATAAACTCTTTCCTGTTGCTGAATATTTTTTTTCTATGAAAATTTCTCATATAATTCTAAAAGATTTTAAAATTTAAATTGTATACTATACTCTGTTTATATTATCCAAATTATGACAGAAAACCCATTAACTAATTTAAATTTGAATTAAAATTAAAGCAAACAAACTATTTACAGTCATAAATATGATAAGCATAATCAATAAGAGATATCAATAGGTCTCCAGACATTTCACCCTTCTTCAAGATCTCGCCCTAATAAACGAGTCTCTACTGGAGTCACAGTTAGTGGGACGCGTGCAACGAGTAGTTCATGACTTTTCGAATGATGCTGGGACGATGGTTGCGTTAGAATAGCATATTTTTAGTAAGTAAGACCATAGTCAAAGCCACAATATAAGTAAAAAAAATATATAGAGAAGTTTATGGTGCCACAGAAATGTAAAAAAATTCTCGCTTTGTTTTTGCCATCGACACTATCACTACGATAAAAACATAATAAAAATAACCTTTTTTCTCACATTTCTAAAATTTTTGGTATTACTTTCCGAAAAAGAAAACAAACAGGCAAATACTTAAATTGCGTTGAAATACACCAATTTATTAATTTTTCAAGTATTTAATTATATTTTATTTTTTATTGTCGTTTGAAATATTTAATAAATTACTATTTTATTACTGAAAACTAACCTGAAATTTATTACTTAAAAATATTTTAAGGTCTATTTAGATTAACTGTGTTTGATTTCTTCAAAAATTTAACATTGTTATTATATATTTATTATTTATAGTAGGCTTGATATTTTATTTTAAAATCATAAATATTTTATGAGCATAATATTGTTTTGAAGGAGTCAAATACAATTAACGTAAATAAAAATTAAAATTAACGTCTAAAACACGTCTGAAAACGTATTCCAAATACTTCTCTTTATTGTAACAAAAGTAATTATTTTTTTATATAAAATTTTATATTTATGTATTCTGAATAATGATTTCTGTTTTAATGGACTTAATTTTCCATAGCATGTCTGGCGGCTTATTATTGAACTAAGTTAAAATTAGTAAGCAATTTAATACTAAGAGCCAAACAAAACAAAAGATTTTTTAGTAAGAGAAGTCATTAGCGCAAACGTTACTAGATCAAAATTATGACACGTAACGAAAATGAACATAAACTCAATCGAATTTTTTCTCGATACAAAATATCCGTACAATGTCAGCTTATGGGAAGCATTTATATATGCTGAGTATTATGAAATTATGCCTATGAAACCTCATGTCGTCAATAATAGGCCGAAATTGAGTTGTTAACATATCGCGATAGTGTAATCTATTTACCCTTACCGCATTTCCAGACTCATATTCGATCAAAACGGCCCAATCACGCCTCCAGACCAAGCAGCGCACCAGATAGTAAAACGTTGAGGATAGGATATTCAGAAGACCAAATGCAGCATTTTTGCTTATTTACATACCCTGACAAGTGAAAATGGGCTTCGTTTGAAAACATTGTTTTTTTCAAAAAAACCATCCTGTTGTTGAATAGTCAGTCGATATCAATTTGTGCACCAATTAAACCTTGTAAAGCTTCAAAGTCCAAGCCAAATACTTACGCAAAAGTCGCCATATAGTGGTTTAGAGAACGTCGAGAAATTGATAAATTTGGATCTGCTTCAACACCACACCTGCCGTATTTTCAGTTGAACGATTCGCTCAAACACGCATCAGTTTCGCACATTTTGCATCGATCTTGTCGACTCAAACTTAATGACCATAATTCTTAATAGCGGTCTCAAAATAACGATTATGTTGTCCGAAAATATAACGAATTTTGAAATTGAATTCATTGCAACAATTCCCAATGCATCTACTCCGAATACGTCAAAAAACTAAAAGTCAAAACTATCATGTTGTTGGCGTTGCCGCAGTTTATATATGCTCTTTTTCATATATCTAAATTTTATTGAAATAATTTTTCCCTCGTATCTACGGACCTCAAACGAACTCAGAATGACAGATTTTTTAAAGGCAATGAGAAATTTCGTGGTTAGTCTCCGAAATTGATTTTCAACTTTTGTTGCATGCCTTTTTAAAAAGCTGGTGATAAAAAAAACCCTGTGACCTCATATGAAAGATACCTTTTAGTTAATCTTAGAAATTTGTAGCATGCAAATAGATGCATTTTTTATTAACTTTTGTTGAAACCGTTTTGTACCATAGGAGAAAAAAAATCAAACTGCAGCTAAAAGGTCACAATTTTAAACATGTTTATTTTGCTCAATCGTAATTAATTTTGTATAAATTATAAAGTAAACCAACTTCATATGAAAGTTCATAAGAAATTCTTAAATTTAGAGGATTGTTAGCTTTGCAATAAAAAGATCACGCATCATGGTTCAGGATTTAGGATCTTATTTTTACTAATCCATACCAGGGGCAATTTTGAAAGCTTTGGTAAGCTATTTGCTTTTCATTGCCATTAAGTGCTGTTCATTTAATATCGTCGGATAGTACCTGAGCTCTGATATCCGATATGTTTTCACGTTTATTTATGTCATATATTTGATTATGATGTTTGTAGCGCTAAATTAATCTATTATGGGTTTTTTTAGAGTTTCTAACCATTTTTTTACGTTCTCTACATTTATCCTTTTTGAGAAATGGCTTCTATCAGAATAAATAATAGAAATTTTCACATCTTTTATAGATTCTCACTAGAAGCATGCACTCAGAAAAACATTTAAAATAATTTTTAAAATAACACCTAATATAAATCATCCTTATAAGTGAAAACTTATGACAGCTGCTTGCAGAAAGTGACTCTACTCACGTTTCAATGCAGTATGTACGTCAGCGGAATAAACTATATATATATAAATATTTGGTATTTAAATTAATCATTTCAGCTTAGCAGTTCCTAGTATGTCGTCTATTTTAATTCACTATTTTCATTAACTCAGTCTGAGAAAGAATTATAATACCCTCATCGGTCCAAAAGCTTTTTTTAAACAGTTCGTAGCAATAAGATTGATTGGCTGTTTAAAATAAAAACTCTAATTGCTTCTAATTAAATTTTGTTTAATTCTATGAAATCTTCTCTTCAAATATGAAGCCAAATAGGTTTAATACTTCTTATGTATTATATTGCTGCTTAAAATCTTATAATATTTCTATAACACTTTTACAATAATCTCATTGGAAGTGGTTAAGGTTTTAAAATATGCAAAATTTAATTTACTTTTAAATTGTTGTTTTATGTATTACACAGGATCAAATAGTTCAAGGCATATTAAATTACAAATATTTTTTTGAAAAAGAAATAGAATTTTTAAAGATTTTGTTAGTATTTGTTCTCTATATTTTTTCCACATCATGGAGTTTTAAGTCAAAACTATCAATATGGTTGTTATTACTTAGGTGTATTAAAGTGCATGCTACTGTATAAATAACAAGTATTTTTAGTTATTCAAGCATATTGGAGCGTCTAATTTTAGACATTTTTTCTTAACTTCTAAACAATGTAACAAACTTGCAAGACAAAAAGTTTATTTAATTATGCTCATTAATTTCCGAACCTTTGAATTCCACGCCAAACTATTCGCCTATATTCTCTACAATATATATATATATATATATATATATATATATATATATATATATATATATATATATATATATAAATATATATATATATATAAAAACCAAGAGACTAAAAAAGCGTACTGTGAGGGTTTCATTCTACAACTTAGAGTTTTGTACAAAATGTGACATATTCTACCAGTAGTCTTAAGATCTTACAATGATTTTATTACCCGAATAATAAGCGCTTAAAACAGCAGTTATATTGAATACTCACAATATGTTGCCATGGTGTTAAGTAAGCACTTTATGTATGTATTTTGTCCTATTGCGAATACTTTTCAAAATACATTTTTGCATGTATAGTTTTAGAGGTTGTCTCACCTTAATATTGAGCTCTTTGCTTTAACATATAGGGCTCTGCAAGGATTATTCGTTAGAACAGTATATGTAAAGTAGTTTGGATTACATTTGTCTTTTAAAAATTACCGGTAAAAATATTTACCATGAAAGAGACAATAACAAGAAAATATAAAATATACTTTTATCTCATTTGCACTGGTATTTCAGCACATCTAGTTAATAGTAAAATATATAACAGTTTATTTCAAATGGAAGTTAACACAGATTATATTTTTTTTGTTTTATATATTATGCTTTTAAGGGATTCATACCTTAACGTAAAAACTTAACTATATTGTTTATCTTTTTGCCACAGGGCTCAATCTCTGGAACAATAATTCTAGACACTATCACGTAGAAGTTCTTCTATTAGGGCTGCTGCAGTAAAAAATCATTAAATATAAAGTAAGAGTTTAATGGCATTCTCTAGCGAAAAACGTCATTTTCAGTAAATTGTATTAGCTTTTAAACCGGTTTTCACTTACAGGATTATATACTATTAAAGAGTGACGTTATTTTCACTTATGTCTGGTACATTTACTGTTTACAGAGAATTGGTGTAGTTAGTTAAGCCAGTACAAATTTCTTCGAAAAACAATTTTTTATTGTAGTCGCAGTGAGAATTTTTATTAGAAAGCCGTCAACATTTTTCAGTAAATCAAACTAACTTTAGATATCAGTAAAAATTGTATTTCGAATGCAATTTAAATATAATTCATAATATACGTTGGGTCAGCTTTTTAAATAGGTTATAGCAAATACGTAACCTACTACAACTTCCAAGAAACCTTGGTTCATATATAATCTTGGAATTGAATGACAAGATGCAGATCTCGGTTATGGTTCAGTTAGCAAATAGTTAGAGCAAAAATACTCATTTCTCGCTTCTGCTAGGCTTGATTCTGCTTAATTTTTAAGCCATATCTTAGATACCTTTATTTAGAAAACTTACCTAAAAATTTACACGAAAAAGTCAATAAAAATCTCTAATTATGTCATATGAAAATAGTGTAAAAAAATTACCATACATATCAAGTATATAAATCAATAAAAAAGTTAACGGTGGTGTTAACTTTCGTAGCAAATTGCATTTCAAAAGCAGAGCGGAGCTAAATAAAATTATTCTCCTCACAAGGCTTCGTCATTTGTGTAAAAATTAAAACAAAATATTAATGCCAGACCAATGTAACATATTTCTTGAGCAATAATTACTAAAATATTTGTAAGCAAATAAGTTTTAAAGAAAAATATCACAAATAGATCCCAAGAGAATAACTATATCTCTGTATTGTAGCGACATAAAGGAAATAGAATTTTGTGTTTATTTCGAACCGTCAGACCCGTAATAATATAAGATGATTTATTAAGCTTTAAAAGAAAACAATTATCAGTAAAAAAGTAATCAAAACAATCAATATGCTTATGATAAACTGCGTAATTTTCTAAGAAATCTTATATGTACTATACAACAACAGGTTTACAAGAAATTCCAACAAATAAGATAAATAACAGACAAACAAAAACAACTAACACAGCACAAAACAAAGCACATAGCAAAGCTGGCAGCTAAACTGAATGATGATAACACCAATTTGGGTTCATGTTAAAGTAGAACATTCTTGTATATGCGAGAACTGCAATAGCAATTAACTCACGTTGAGTTTATAACTCTAAAGTACTGTATTATTACTTTGCTATAAAATAACTCAATAAAAAAAACGTTTATTAAATAAATAAATAAATATATGTATATATATATATATATATATATATATATATATATATATATATATATATATATATATATATATATATATATATATATATATATATATATATATATGATATCAACTATATTTTAATTAAAAGCAGATAATATCAAATTCGCAAAGTATCTAGTATTCATTACTGCTACATTTAGAGACCTGGAGAATTTTTTTATAAGATTAAACCCATAAAACAGAGGTTACTTCTCTGGTCAATATGTTTTGAAAAGTTAAATTAGTTGTCATAACATAATCCATTCTCAAAACAAAATGACAACACAAATGCTGTAAAAATGTAGAAAACACGGAAACAGAAATATTATTTCATACGCATGTGTTTTTACGTTAAACTGGCACATATACTTATACAATTGCTTGCTTGGTTGTGAATCAGAAGATAGTACAAACTATAATAAAAGCGTTCCAGTTAGTATGTTTATGCAACCTTATTATTTTACTTTTGCATATGTTTGTGAAAGTTAAAAAAACTGTTGTGTTGTGGATTTATTTTTAATTCGGTTTTAAGCTACATACGAGTATATATATGCCATGCAGATATATGCAGTATGTAAGTACATATATGTAAAATTATTTAAATTATCAGTATCAAGTGTCAGAAAAATTTACTTTAAATACTTTCCAAACTTTTAAACTTTTTCTTTTGTTAGCCTTGTGGCTACAAAGGATAGTGGATATATGAATAATTTCTATCCTTAAAATAAACAAATAAACTTTACTCGTTATCATCTCTTTAACGTCCTTATCATTAACTTTTTGTCATTTAAATTTTAAAACTAATTTCTTATTAAAAGATAAAAGTAATTTTGCTAGAATATTTTCGTTTTCATAGCATTTCTATTAATACACTCAAGTAAGTAAAAAATCTGTTTGTAAATAAAGTAGTTTCTTAACAAAATATTTCATATCTTGACTTTAAAACCTTTTTATGTGATTTTTTGTATTTTTGTCTAACTACTAACGGTTTTAAAGGAATAAATATGAAGTTATTTTTAATTTGAAATTAAAATTCCGTATCAAAGTTTGTGCTAAATTTAGTTTTTATCTTAAAGTATGAGATTATTTGTTTGTGAAACAGCTCAACTCTTGATATGCCCCCATTTTATTTATATTTTTGCTTTATATATTTTGAAAAATTATAACATTAATCGGCTGAGGATGTTGTATACCTAAAATGCGAACCTGACAGGCAGATCAAACATCAAAACAGAGTAAGTTTCAGCAAATCTCCCTAAAATCAAAGTCAGTCGTAATACTGTACTCATTTTTAGACGTTTCCAAGAGAGTAGTTATTTCTGAAAAAGTTTACATTTGTTTATAAGCCTCAATTATAATATGAATAAGCGGTCAAACGCTTAAGTAGCCCATTAAAATTTTTAGGTAACTACAGTGTATTTACATATTTGTTATTCTCATAAGCCATCTGGTATATATTGGTATCCAAAATTTTTGATTTCTCTATTCTTTCCGACAAACTAGATATAAAGTTTATTACAACACTTTACTTCTTATTGTGAAAAAGGTTAATCAACCTGTTATTAATAATTCTACCTGTTGCAGTTAGCTTTCCGTACTAATCTATAACTAATTTATTAGTTGCGCTTATTATTAAGGTACATAAATAAAGTAGTTTTGAGAGAGATTCCATGTGCCTTTTTGCTGCATCTCCTACAATGTTGTTAATTCTTAAACTATAATCAGTTTTGTTTATAGCTATAGTAGTGTTACTTTAACCTGCTTTCAAATTTAATAAATATTTATTAATTTGTAAAAACCTTTCCACTTCGTTAACTTTGTCTAAAATAAACGTATCTGTATTTTTGTCTATTTTATTTTTTTCTTTTCAAACGATTATCATAAAACTTTATGTATGTACGTGGAGGATATGGCTTAAAAAATACACTTTTTTTGACAACTTTAGTTTTATTTATACCAATGGAAATTATAAATTTTTTAAGCAAATTTTGAACAAAGTTTCGCTTATCTCGTCAAAATAGCGCCGAGTTTCATCTTTCAAAGTGTTTATTGTTTATTTAAGTAAACCCAGTCTTTCAAATTTACAAAAAAAATAATCCGGCGGCGTTCAGTTGCAAGAATGGAACAACAAGTTGATTTCGCCAAATCTAGAAAACCGGAAAATTTTTCATGCAATAACTGATTATTTGGGTGGATCTGTGGCGCCGTTTTGCTAAAACCAAAGTTTACTGATAACATTGGTCACAAATAATTGATTATCATTGTTCAGTAGTGCAGAGAACACACAATGGCGCGTTTCTTTGCTAATTTTTGAAAAAATTACGGGTCAATGATAGCACAAATTGCACCACAGAGCCACTTTGTTTACTGTTCGTGGATTTTTTAGGCGCCATATGCAACAATTTTGTTTGTTTACATAACTGCCTAATTTAAAATTAGCCTCAATACTCCAGATGATTTTGTTGAAAATTGTTATTTACGTAGAGTTTTGTTAATACCAAATAACCAATCCTTAAACGTTCGACGCAAACGCCTTAATTCTTAAGTGATTTGAACTTCATAATTGTGAAAAAAAATTTTGCGCAAAGTGCCTCTAGTGATTACCAATCGCTGTTCATTCTTAACATTTTGCTACGCAGAAACAATTTATACATCACTACGATTACTGCGTATTGTTTGACTCTATTGTCAGCACCAATACCTCGAGCCTCGAATTTCGCTTTGTGCTTTTTATTTTTTATATGTTTTTTATGTTTGTCTTTCTAAAAAAAAATTTTTGATTATTTCAAATTCGTATAACAAAAATTTCTTTAATTGATTAATTAAAAAAAAATTAAATTTTTGTATGTCGCCTGAAGATGATAATAATAAATAATTTTCATATAAAGAATTATTTCTAAAATATTTTTTAAAATTAAAAGCAAAAAATTTATCGCTGTCGGTCTTCAATGTGGAGTGTGGATTCAGTATTTTATTTACTTAACAAATTAAAATTGCTGAAGTTTTACAAAAAGTTTTTTAAGCACATGATAGTTTCCCACCTATGTTTTATACATTTCTTCGCAGTTTATCAAGATAACTTAGCTAGCTTATGCATATTTTAGCTGAACCTTTAGTACTTTAATAAAGAAACAAATTAAAAGTTTATCACAAATGCTTCAGAACTACAGCAACATTTTTTTTAGATTGCAAATTTTTAGATTTACCATGTGAATTAAATAAAATAAACTCCAAAAAAATAATTTATTGTCGGTCCAACTAATGATAATGAATGCAGACAGCGCATGCTGTGGCCTAAACAGCCACTGTGTTTTGTTTTTCTTTATTTAGTTAATTCTCTTTAAAAATATAAGTTGCTTAGCTTTGGAAATATTCGCAGCAGGAGATGTGTTAAACAATCTACGTTTATACAGTCGCACAATAAAGTATGCATGCCCTCTGAAAAGCATGGTTTAGAGTTTTCTGCGCACATTGTAGCATTAAAATTTATTCTAAAGAAGTCCAATCTATTAACAGACAATAAACTTTTAACAAAAACATTTTATTCCAAATATATTTTTTAACAAAAACAAACAAAATTCATTTTTTGAACACAAAAAAGTCTACATGCAAAAAGAATGTATTTCACTTAAAAGGAAATAAAAAGACAACAGAATTAATACTTGGTGGGCCCGTCATGACTTCCTAGAACAGCATTTTATCTATTTTTCATGGAATTTACCAATACCTTTGTGTAATTATTCGAAATTAAATTCCACTCTTCAAGTAAAGCATTTAGAGGTCCTGCTTATTTTAATTGTCCTCTTCCTAATGCGAGGATCCAATTCATTCCATAAATCTCTACAGAGTGGGGAATAAAGTTTATGGGGCACATTATATAGTAGTCATTCCTTGACAACACTAGCTGTATGTTTTGGGTCGTTATTTTGCTGAAAGTACCAACCCGCCGTAAGGCCCAGTTTACTCGCTGATTGCTTCAAATTAGCTTTTAGAATGTCCAAGTATACCATGCGATCCATATTAATATCAATAAATCTTAAATTACCCACTCCAGCCGCTGACATGTAGCCCCAAACCATAGTCGAGCTACCACCTTTCTTCACCGTAGTAAGCAAGTTTTAAGGCAATAATGCTTCATTATTTCGACGCCATACTTTTGGTTAAATTACTCACTCCAGCCGCTGACATGCAGCCCCAAACCATGGTGCTTCACCGTAGTAAGCAAGTTTTAGGGCAATGATGCTTCATTACTTTTTGCTTGCCATCATAGCCAAACAAGTTGAACTTCCTTTCATCACTAAATAAAACATTAGCCCAAAAATCTTTGCCTTCATCATTATATTTCTTAGCAAATTCAACTCATTTCTTTGCAGGCATACGGTTGTGGATTCAATTACTTCTCAATAAATGTCTCACCATATCCTGATTTTTCAGGGTTTTTGCAATTTATATTGTTGTTATTCTTAGATTTTCTTGCACGTCTAACAAAATGTTTCGCTTAGCAATAGGAGTCAGTTTAGGTGGGCGACCACTTCTTGGTTTATTTTCCACACTATTAGTTTGATTATATTTCCTAATAATTGAATGCTTGATTTTGGATGCCCGACCAGTTCTTCAACCTCTCTTAAGGATTTCTCTCCTTATAATATTTCACGTACTTTAACACAGATTTGTTTACCCATTTTGGTTAAATTAACACAATTACAATATTAATATCAAAAAATTAAACTTCTGTTTAACTAACGGTATATAGTAAAGGCACCTGAAGTGATTGGCAGCACTGTATGAGTACAGACCTTCATTTTGTGTTTGAAAAATAAATTTTTTTTAATTTTTGTTAATAAATAATTTTTGATTAAAATTATTTTGTTAAAATTTATTGTTTGTTGTTAGATTGGATTTGTTTGAAATATATTTCAATGCTACAATGTTCACAGAAATTTCCAAACCTCCCTTTTCTATGGGGTATGTAAACTTTACTGTGTAACTGTAAATACACGTATATTATCTGTTGAAAATATGAAGTTTGTAAAACTATTTATGTTATGTGAAAATATTTTTCCCTTTTTGACTTCTTAAATTGCTGCAGCTTCTAAGATTTTTAAACATTATGGAAAAATTCAGTATTTTAATCATTTCAGCATTATAGATTAGATTAGACATAGTTTCATATATCCCTTTAGAACGTATTATTACCACGATACCAAAATCAGGAGAGTGATAACATATAAACATATAGGTTTTTTCTATACATGTCAAGGCTATGTGAAAAAGTCTAAGTAACTAGCTGGATCATATTCCAAATGGGAAGCGATATATACCAAGCCACCAATTTAGGTTAAGAAAACGACATAATACTATCGAACAAAATGAAAAAACCGCTTTGAAGAAAATAAATTGTTTTGTGCTATCTATTTACTTGTCGCTACCTTTTAATTAGGTACAATATCAAGGCTGATCATTCAAAATTAAACCTACCAAAATCTGTTCGAAAATTTTAAATGATCGTACGTATAACTAATGTCTGCGTAGCGATAATAATGGTTTCCATTATTTTATTTTTCCTTGATGTATAATAAGTATGAGATAATAAAATATCTTTAACACAAATGAAATGTTAATTTTAAAATGAAAATTTTATTAAGCCTCAAAATGCAAGTACGATTGCTGCTAAACAGTTCTTACAGCAATAAAACTTATATTATTTCACAAATTGAAAGCGATAATCTATCAGAAGTATATTAAATTCGTGAATTAAATAACCGTTCTTGATTACAGTTAATTTTAGAATAAGAATTTATATACTTGAGTTAAAAAACTCGTACCAAACTTTTGAAATCGCTTCAAGTTATTAATTTTAATACGGATTTCTCAAATTTTCGCTTCAACAGTGAAAATTAATGCTGCTAAAGATATATAGCTTGATTAGGCATATAAGACTAATCGATTTTTCAACATTATTTAACATATTTTTTCGTATATAAGAAATTGTTATTAAATTGGTTTTAGTTTCCCAAATCTAGAAAACTAGAACAAGATACCACGGTTCAATTGCTATTCGTTAGAATCGCTTAACCTCGAGAACGGCTGCTCATATTAGATTAATTTTTTTGAAATATTAGTAGAAATCCAGGAAACTTAAACCTTCTCTGAGAAATATAAATAATAAGTAATGGAAAAGATCAAAGTCGATAATTTAATTTTTTCATACAATATGTTTCTAACTGTGAAGCATTTTTTGTCTTTTGTTTAAAATTGTCACTTGATTTTGATATATTTATAAGTGTTTAGGTGTGAAATGAGCTGACAATTTAGTTATCTCCCCAATCTTATTTTTGGCTTAATAATCTAAAATTTCATCCAATGCAGCACAGTCAACGTGCGTTTTCAGTTTTTTTACAAAAGAATATTTATTTTTATTGTGCTTTATCATTGTACTTTATCATACAAAAAATATAATAGCCAAAATTTTATATATATCTTTCTTCAATTTAACCTCGATTGTGATAGTGACATTACACGATACGTGTTCTTTGTTTTTTTTTTTTTTGTGATCTTTTGTGTTAGTAACACTTTACCGCAAGTGCGCGAGAAATTTTGTTACTCTGATTAATTATAAGTTACGGTACCCGGGAGAATGCGACTTAACTTAAGTCAGTCTCAATTGGTCCGACCGACGAGATCCCTTAGGAACTTAAGTTTCTGAGATTGAAAATGATTTTAAACAGTTCTTGGTCAACATTTTAAAAAATAATAGTTGTTTCTAGATCTCTTCGCGGTACTATAAATGTGAGTAATGTGGGAACAACGACAATTTTGCCAAACACGTACATGCACAAATACGCTTAACAGGTTATGCCATATGCTAATCATTATGGCTTACTCAGATTTATTTGTTACATTCACCCAGAATGGTCCGAAATCAAGAGGGAATTGCTACATAATTAAATACCAGTTGTTAGAAATGACATCACTGCCAGAGTTTTAAATGAAAATTCAAATATCTGATTAATATCTTTATAAAGCATAGCGTGACCGTTGTTGGATGTACTCTGTAAAATGATAAAAGAGTCGACTACCCTATGCGCATATTTTCGTCTGGTTAGTGGACCAAATAAGATCAGATGAGATTGATTCCATAATTTCAGCCGAAATTCTTGACGAAACAGTTCACCCAAAATTATATGCAGTAGTTATCAAACACCTGATATACTCGTACATGTATCTGGCGAATAGCAACAAAATTCCATATATTGCAGAGATCACAAAATATGTTATTATATCAATTACATCAAAATACTGGGTGATCGAAAGCTTCTCTTGTACCTATTTAAGGTTTTACAAATACCACAGCCCAACCCAATGTATATTTTTAGTAAAAAGAGCTCCGAAAACGCCACAAAAAATGTATGCTTTTAAACGCTCTTCACGAAAAACAGAGCGAATGAGTAACGTCAAGATCAAGTATACACTTGAATAGAAATATACTCTCTATATCAAAAGAAAAATATTTTATGAATTTCATGTGTTAAAAATCTATATATTGTATGTGGTAATAGCATACTATTATGAAATTAAAATCGTATTTCTGTATTCACTGCATTGTAAAACTTAACACAATTATAGTACAAAGGACAATTTGGAAATAAAATAAATTTTTGCAATTAATTGTGTGAAAATTTATTTTTGTTTTCTATATTTCGCCACACCATTGGGTGGCATCTTCAGGAAAAAAAGTGTATAAACAATTTCACAAATCAATGAATAAATAAAACATTGTTAACAAACAAATTCAAAATAATCAAAAAACAACACATACAAAAAACAATAAAAACTGTTTAATTTACTTTATTATCTGTTATAATTAAATTATAATAAATCTTATGGATATAAAAAACGATTTAACGTAGATATGTAAATTATTTGTTAAAAATTAAGGTATGGACATTCATCCAGAAGATGATTAACTGTTAATGATGAATTTTTACAGAATATACGTACCAGTTGTTCGTCTCTGGTATTCAAATATTGATGTGTTATTTTTGTATATGTTAAACGCAGTCTAGTTTAGTACTTGTTTTTAAGCTATTAGTTATTTAAATATTTTGTAGAAATGATCGTACTTAAAACAATTTCGAAGAGAGGCCACAAATAGATTGGAAGTGAAGTCTCTGGTTATGAAATTCTTTTAGGAATAAATAAACAAATAAGTTGTTTTGTTATTATTTCAGCTTTGCATCCCATAATATAAACGTGGCTTGGTGTTCATAAAAACTTTTACCTCTTTTAAAAATCACTGAATTGAAACAATCGTTCCTACTGATTCCTATGATTTAACGCAGCGTCGAATACGGATCGACTGTCAGTGAAATTATATATGTCATTTATATTAGGCTTCTAAAAATCCTAAAGCGATTATTGAAAGCCTTTGCATGCTTAACGTGTCAATGTATGGTGCGCTATGTGGTCTGGAGGCTTAATTTAGTCGTTTTTTTTTTTCAAAAAAAAAATGAGGCTGGAGGTAACGAGGTAACGGTCAATGGACCACGCCATCGCGAGATGCTGACAAGTCAATTTTTTGCCTATTATTGACAAAGTGGATATAATTGAAACGTGGTTTCACAAGGATGGTGCCACATGTTTATTGCAAACCAACTTTCCCGATCGAAAACTTACAATCAGCAGTGTACAGCCAGATCGTGTGATTTAGCGCTACTGGATTTTTTTTGTGGGGCTATGTTAAGGACAGAGTCTTTACCGAGCTAGTCGAATCGACTTCAGCCTCTAAATTCCTGATGTGATTTATGAAATATGACTGCCCCGAAAGTGTATAGAAATTTGATGAAGGAAGCTGCATATGTCAGCGTGGTCTTGGTGCACAATTTGCCAAGTATCATTTTTCATTTATAATTGCCGAACTTTTCTCTTCATACTACAATGTAAATTTGAAGCATTAATCAACAAGAAACTTCTTGTTGAAAACCCCTTTAGAAAGAAAGTTACAATATATATTTATTTTAATTATTGGTTTTTATTGTTCTCGTTTTATTGTGTGTTCTGTTTTTTTTAAGAAAAAAAATTTGTTTGACTATTTTGAATTTGTTTGTCAACAACTCAACTTTTCTTTTTCTTGTGATACCACCCAATTGTGTGGCGAAATAACGAAAACAAAAAAAAAATTTTCTGATTTTTTTTTTTATAATTACCTTGTGCTTAAGGAAAAATTATTTATATATTTTGCGTTTAAAGCGATAAAAATCTAATTAATGTATTTCGTATTTACGGCTTTGCGATGGCAAACTAAAATAAATAAATGCTTAAAAATAAATATTTTTTTTTTTAAATTCTTAATTCAACACTATTTTGTTTACTTATAAATGAAAATTTTTAAAAATAGAATTCTCCCCAACAGAATAAATAGTATATTTCATTAAACCAAAATATTTCTTAATACTGTTAAACTTGAAGGAAAATAAATGGCCCTTGTAATTCCTTTTGTGCGAAACTTACAATACAATTTGTATATTTTTGTTTGTTTTGCTGTTAATGTTTTGCAATTAGTTACACTCTTTTAATAAGGGTACATTATTTTGTTTCAACGATCCGTTTCTTTAAAAATAGGTCTTAGTATAAACAAAAGCAGACCGGATGTATTCACGCACCACACACATATACAAATATTTTACATTTTAATTGGAAATGCGTACACAAAAGTAGTGGGAATTAAAATGAGCATGTTAATGTATGCATAACAAAATGTAAAGCCATAAGGTATAAAAAACAAGGCGATTAAATAATACCAATTCACATAAGCTGTAAAATGTTCATGGATTTTCTAGGACAAGTGATAAAGTATAATTATTTCAGTGTTATGGTCCCTAGTTTTTAACCATTATTTTATTTAAGATAAAATTTTAAAATAAAACTTTAGATTTTTTGCTTTAGTTGCTTATTCTGCTATTCTCGTTTTGTGTCGTCATGTTCTGGCTTAAATTACCTTATATACAAAGGGTTTTTTCCAAGAAGTTTATTTTCTAAAACAAAGTAAAACAAAAAATTTAGAATAAGAGGATTAAAATTTTTATTGTGCTACGAAGAAAAAAATTCGGCAATTATGAATGAAAAATAGTATCTGGAAAACGTCCACCATGACCACGCTGACAGACGTTGATTCTTTCATAAAAGTTTTTAATCACTTTTTTGCAAAACGGCGGTCCTATTTCGACAATCGCATCACGGATTTTGAGTTTTAAGGCTGAAATCAAATCACCTGACTCCGTAATAATTCTGTCCTTAACATACAACAAAAAAAATCCAGTAGTGTTAAATCTTACGAACTGGCTGTCCACTTAACATGGTCGTGAAATTATGCAATCGCGAAATTTGGTTTGCAATAAATTAAGCGTTTCAATGGCTGTGTAACATGTGGCACCGCTCTGTTGAAACCACATATCAGTCGCTAATAATATACGAGGTATGATAAAAAATAACTGTTATTTTCAAATTTCGCGAGTATGTTCGATTTTCGCATTTTTTTTCTGTTATGTTGGTACGTTATATATGATGACTATATCAGCCATTTTGGATTGTCACTTTGTATTTGATAGATAAAAAGGTTAGTCGTGTTTTGTTGTGCTCTTCGATTTTTTACTATTCGAAAAAATGGATCTATTAAATATGCAAGGGCATTCGAAATGTTGACTGTGGCGTTTGGTAAGTGTACTATGAGCAGAACACAAGTTCAATTTTGGTATAACCGGCTTAAGGAAGGCCGAGAAGATGTTAATGACGATGCTCATCCTGGTCGCCTGAGCACGTCAACAATCTATGAAAATCTTGAAAAGTGAGGAAAATGATTTTGGATAACCATCGAATCACTATTAGAGAGGTTGCTGATGATGTTGGCATATCGTTTGGCGCATATCAAGCAATTTTTACGGGTGTTTTAGGCATGAAACTTGCGAAAATTGCTAAATTTTGAGCAAAAACAACGTGGCATGAACATCGCTCAGGAGCTCTTTAACGTCCTCAACAACGTTCCGGATTTGCTCAAAAGGTCGTAACTGGTGACAAATCATGGGTATTGGGCTATGAGATTGAAACCAAAGCCCAATCATCCCATTAGAAGCGTCCAAGACCGAAAAAAGCACATCAAGTTCGGTCAAATGTGACGGCTTTGCTCACTGTGCTCTTCGATTGCAATGGCTTGGTGCATAATTGAATTGTGGAAAAAACAATCATGGATTTTGCATCATGATAACGCACCCGCTCACATTTCGATGCTTGTGAGTGAGTTTTTGGCCACAAACAAAACTTGCCTCAACCACCGTATTCACTGGACTTAAACCCCGTTGACTTTTTACTCTTCCCAAAACGGAAGACACCGATGAAAGGAAAGCGTTTTACTACGATTGGAGAAATAAAAGAATAATCGAAAGAGGAGCTGTTGGCGATATCAAAAAGGGCGTTTCAGATGTGCTTCGAGAATTGGAAAAAACGCTGGCATAAGTGTATTGTATCTGAGGGGGATTTCTTTGAAGGGGACAGGATGAATAAATAAATACTTTTTGAAAAAACTAAAAAAAAAACGGTTATTTTCACATCATTCCAGCGTTATCTTCGAGAAAAAAACGGCCCTATTACGCCTCCAAAACACATAGCGTGCCATACAGTGACACATTAGGCATGCAGTGGCTTCCGAATAGTCGGTCTAGGATTTTCAAAAGCCAAAATGCAGCAATTTTATGACAAGGGAAAATGGGCTTCACTTTGGTGTTCCTGAATAAATTGACTGAATCTACAGCGATGTGAATGCTCGGTCGGTTTTCCTGTACCAAGTAAACCTTGTAAGGCCTCAAAGTCAAATCCTTACGAAATAGTTGAGAACATCGAGGAGTTGACAAATTTAGATATGCTTCAACACTGTGACTCACGGTTGCGATGTTTTTATTAAACGACCTGGTCGAATACGTTTTGGTGTTCGCACATTATGCATCGAGGCTGTCGACTCAAATTTAACGACCTAATTCTTAATAGTGGTCTCAGAAGGGCGATTATGTCATCCGAAAATATCAGAAATTTTGCGAAATGTAACTTTAACAAAACCACAGTATTCTTATTGGATTTTAAAATTGAATTCATTGTAGCAATTGGCAATGCATCTACTGCGAATACGTCTAAAAACGAAATGGTTTTGCCACAATTGGAAAGCAAACTTGTTGTTGAGAAACCCAATATAGTAAGCAAATACATGCTTATCATATCTGTCTAACTAGAATGTAGCTAACAAAATTTTTCATCACGTTACACCGAATATTATGTCAATAATATATTTTAATTGAAAGACGCAGTAAAAACAAATTTTAACGAATAGAAATATTGCAAAAATGTGCTTGTAAGATGAAAAAATTACAAAATTTTAATTATTTAAATATATTAATTTCTATTTTCATTTCCACAAATTTTGTGTTTGGCTTACAATTTAATAATACACATTTAAATGACATTTTTAATACATTCCCAGGAGTTAACCTTATTTTGGTGGCTAAATTAAAGCAGCACGTGCCGATAAACCAGCGCCACTTGTCCTTTGTTATTTTCTATATCCTAGAAGCCATTTTATATTTAGCCGGCATAATTAATTCTAGTCGAGTTTTGTACAATTTTCTTTGTCTTCTAATTTTCGTTAGCTAGATTTTAAGGGTCTAATGGAATGAATATAATTTGAGCAATTTTAGCGATATCTCCAGTCAACTAAAAATTATTATTTAAATTAGTGGCTACAGTTAATAATTTTCAGTTCTTGATATTCGAATTCGAAAGATGATTATTTTTCAAAATTACAGCAGTAAAAATCAAGCGATTAACCGAAAATTTTAATATATCAATAATTGACACACAGCATACGCTCTATAAATTTGTTTAACTAAATATTATCAATCAATTAATTAGCTTAATTTTTAAAATTTCTTCGCAATATATTTAAGTAGATTAGCATACATGTTATCACATGCTTGATTATAAAGAAAGAAAAATGGGAAACGGCAATTACAAAGAGTTATGAAATTTCTTTTTATAACATTATTACCAATTTCATCATTTTTATTGCTTTTTTAACCATCCTATGCAATTCTGTCCTTAATATTTTTACATAAAAATTTTATTACTTTGTAAAAAGGACGGAGAAATAAAAATCATATTTATAATTTGAAAAGAAATATTATTTGTTCAGTGCTAGGCTGTAATATGCTCACTCCAATGCTAAAACAGATAAATAAAAGGTTGTTTCTTCTACTTAACGTACATTTAAAATTTCATGAACTGAACTCTTTTGCTTATTTTTTTTTCGTTAACAACATTTCCCTCGCTTTAACTTGGTTTTTTGTTTGTTATTTGCAGCAATATTTTGTTTCCACATTTCTGTTCAAAGCTTATTTGATTGTGATACCTATGAAAAGTCGCAAAAGTTTAGAGGGAAGTAAACTCGCTTACAAACTCAGTTGTTACTTATTTCTTTATGTTTGTGCGTTAAACCAGACAACCATTATTTTGCCGGATGTTAAAGAATCTTTTATTTTTTTTTTTGCTTTATTTTGCATTTAAGCTGATTTTTAGTATAACAAAAAGAAAACCTCGAAAAATAAAAGAAAGAGGAAAAACACAAAACGGATGGAAAAACGATTGTCGATTTTTATTTGGTTTTATTTAAAAACCACAGAAGAACCCTATGAAATGGGTTTTAGTCGAAATATTAAAAAATTCATAGTGGCTTTAATTGTGCCAAATATTTGCATATAAATAAATTAAATGCACTAAAATTTGTTGAGAAAGATGATACTGAGTATTTCTTAATAATTGGAAATATAAAGCTTTTTCAAGTGGGAAACTAAACAAAACCATAACCAATACAACAAGAAAACTAATAAAAGATTTTGCTGAATATAAAAAATCGTAAGCATAAAAATTTAAAGCAGCTTTAAATGCCGTTGTTAAGAAAAATGTCTTAAAGTTGTATTCAAAAATGGGTTTTACCTAAAAAAAACACCTTTGTTAAATCTTCGTTAACTTTAAGTAATTAAAACTAGGGAAAACCTACTTTAAAGCTACAATAAATTGAAAGTGGCATAAGTCATTTTGTTTTTAAGTCGAGATGTTTAAGGGTTCTCGTTTTATTACTTTTAAAAATATGGTTGCTAATTTTCGAGAAGATTTATTTGTATTTATTATATCACAATAGTGATAATTTTCTCAATATAAAGAATTTCGTATAAACATTAAAAAACACCACTTTTCATTACTGTAGACTTAAGTCACTTTCAAAATAAATAGTTCAGAAAATTCACTGACATATATTAATTTTAAAAAAATTATGAATAATTTACATATATAATAATAAATTTTTAATATGAAGATTTGATTTAAGTATTTTTCATTTAGTACTCATAACAAACAAAACTAATTAGTTCATTTTTAAAACTTTGTAACTACAAGTAATTTGTATAAAAATACATCAGTTCAATTTAATTTTCGCCATCAATAATATTGATTAAGTCCTCGTAAATCGTGTTTTGTTTCAACTTTTTAAAATATTGGGGGGTATATAATTGAGTCCATCATATTTTTGTATTTTGCTGAAGAAACAGGGCGAGATCCAGCGATAAACGGATTCATCTCTATTTGTGAATAATGCCTAGATCTGCTTCTTATTAGTGACAAATCAAAAATTAGAAATGTAGCAAGTTAAGAAAGTATTTTATGGGAAATATCATGATGAAATTGTATCCATTGAATTTTTAGTCAATTCACTTTCTTTTGGCTGTATTTAAATTTTCTTAAGGAGATTTTTCCAAAGAATGTGTTGAAATAAAATCTTTTTCCTCCACATTGCTATAGTAATTGTTTGTAATGTATAAATTATTTGTTTTTTTCAAGGACATTTCTATTACATCAAAATCTCGATCATTTGATAAGTATTAATGATCCGAAATTAAAACTTTGTGATCTAGAATTTCATTATCGTCTTCTGCAGACTGAACAATTTTCATCTAAGTGAAAGCCAGTTTTATGTTACTATTTTGTTTTGTATAGTTATTCTATTGTTACGTTTATACCTTTTATAAACACTTTGGTGTGAGTTCTTTATTGCAAAATAAATAACACCAGATTTTAGAGTTTTTAAATTAATTAGAAGTTTATTTACTTTAACTACCACAGAAGAATTTACTTAAGATGTATGTCTATACTTCGCGAAGTTTACTTTTAAACTAACTAAGTATTCACTCAGATGCTGCCCTTTTATATTTATCCATTAAAAGTGAAGAAAAATTAAAAATCTTTTACTTTCTTTGTATCACATTTTGTTGTTGTATGTTGTTCATTCAATGTGTAGGCGCCTGTAAGTCTGTGTGTATTTTCGTTTTTATTTTTATACTGACAAAATTTCTTCCTGGAATTTATTATGTCTCGTGAAAATAAATGTTCTTAAAAAACTACGCAGTTAGCAAACAGCATACCGACTTGTTGTTGTATTGCGTATATAAAATTTTTACACAGTTAGTAAAGAGAAATTTGTTGTCTTGCGTGCATAAGTTTTCTTAGCAAACTACGCAGTTAGTAAACAGCATACTTAATGGTTGTTATATAGCATGTGTAAAATTTCTACGCAGTTTATAACTAAAAATTTGTTGTTGTCTTGCTTGCATAAGTTTTGTCAGCAAGCCATGTAGTTAGTAAACAACATTCCCAGTAGTTCACTTTATTGCTTAATTATTTTCTTTTCAAACTTAAGCAAGACACATTTGTAACAATATGCAATAATATGCTTTTGAGTTGTAACATTATTAATATGTTTGATACAACACGAAGCAATTTTCTGAGAATAAATTAATTTTAATAAAATAATGCTAATTATGTGGACTATATTCTTTCGGTCTTATAATGACAAATGTTTAAAATTACTAAAAATAATTCAAAACAATACATCACACACACTTATTACATTCTTGCACACAAGCCCATAATTATTTTCCTGAATGCAACGACATACGCCAATTTCAAACTAAACATTTTTGTTATACCATTAATTACCAACACTTCTATCGAAAAAACCTCATTAGTTTTCAATTTATTGCTTGCAAATTTTTTAAAAATGAAAAGATACAGTTGTGACTTATGCCAATATGCCAATAATAAAAACTAATTGTAGTATGAAAATAATAAAAGGTCCGTTCTAGATGAAAATCAAAACAATCCGAACTCGTGCAAATTAGTACAAAAGCGTTCCACATCACAAATTTTGTACAATATTGAGACACAATGAGAGAGTAAAATTTGTCATTTCCTGTATAAAGTTGTACGAACTTTTACTTTGGGTAAGTTCGGACTAGAATTAAATTATCAGCTGTTTCTTGTTTGCATTTAAAAATTAAATAATTTTTAAATAAGTCCAGTTTTTACTTAAAATTACTTAAAAAGCAAAATGGAAGATTTTTCAAACAATCTTGAAGTTGTAAGTACTTGTACATATATTTGTGGATATTTATCACTTGGTTTAATAATATATCCTTTTGTAGATCATTGCAGAAATCACGGACACATCAAGTGAGTCTGATCTAGATGACATTTTAGACTTAATTTCTGAATATTTTTTACAACTGTTGGCAATGATGCAAATGCTTTTTTTTTAAATATTTTTCATTTTAGGTATCTAAAATCATTAGAATAAAATTTATTTAAGTTAGTCAGCACTATTAGTATTTTGAGATGTTCATTTGCGGTTTTTTGCGTTCCAGCATTTGCGGACAACTTTGCCACAATCAGAGAGTAATTTTCTTTTTACTTTCAAAATTCATAAAATGCCGTTTAATATAAACAAATTTTTAAATCTTTATTTTATATTTTACAAAAATTTCATTTTATTTTATTATTTAAAACAAACGTTTTATTGATGTATATATAATCAAAACAATTCTTTGCAAGTTCTTCGTAAATCTTGCAAATTTATTTTTTGTGTGTTTTTTTAAAAGATTAGATTTTTAAAAAAGATAAAGAAGAAAAACAAAAAGCAATATGTTAATTTTACTGAAAATAAAAAAAACATTTTTTATGGATCTAATCATCCGGATGAAATAATAGCATTGCCTGAATCAAAATACTAAATTTGCTAAAGCATTCATTAGTAAAAGTACGGTTTTTCATGCTTTTTTTTTAAAGGGCGTGTTAAGCTTAAAGTGTTTAACTAATATGTATTTTAAAGTTAAAGTAAGAATTTTTTGCAAACGGCCGATAGTGTTTATGCTACAACTAGATTTTATAAAATTAAATTTTTAACAGTAATTAATTGAGGACATATAGATACTCCACTTGAAGCATATACACTCATCCTTTTATAACTTCTTCCCCAACAAAGATAAAAGGTATTTTTTTAAGCTAGATAGAACTTTAAATTGTAAAAAGTAACACAAAAAATGAAATTTTGATGAAACATTTTTTTTATATGTTTCAGTATACTCTGACAATCATCATCTCGCTTGAACACCGCTACGAAATTATCCAAATTTACTTTGAAAATCAGTCGTCGATTCGCGCAACTTATAGACGACTTTGTCATTTTTATGGCGTACATAATCGTGCATCTGAACAAGCCATTCGTCGAACTGTCGATAGATTTCGTACCACATACTCTCAAGAGGATGCAATAACACCAACACATCGAAGGAATGTGCGTACTGAAGAGAATATCGCCGCTGTAAACGAAAGTGTGGAAGAAGATCCAAATTTATCAATTCGTCGTCGGTCGCAGGAATTGGGGCTCTGTCCGTCCACTACGTGGAAAATTTTGCGCAAAGATCTCGGCCTACACCCGTATAAGATCCAGCTGGTGCAGGAATTGAAGCCACATGACCATTATATGCGTCGTTCTTTCGCCGATTGGGCTCTAGAGCAGTTGGCAACTGACCCGTTGTTTTATCGCAAAATTGTGTTCAGCGATGAGGCGCATTTTTGGCTTAACGGGTTTGTTAGTAAGCAAAATTGCCGCATATGGAGTGAGACCAATCCACAACAGACCCTACAGACTCCATTACATCCAGAAAAATGCACCGGTTAGTGCGGTTTTCACGCTGGTGGCATCATCGGACCTTATTTCTTCAAAAATGAGGCCGGAGCTCGCGTTACGGTCAATGGAGATCGTTACCGCACCATGATCAATTATTTTTTGGTTGAAAATATGGATGATATTGATCCGGACGAGATGTGGTTTCAACAGGATGGCGCTACGTGCTATACAGCGAACGCAACCATCGACTTATTGAAATCAAAATTTGGCGATAAGTTGATTTCGAGAAATGGACCTGTCAATTGGCCTCTAAGGTCGTGCGATTTGACACCACTCGACTATTTCCTGTGGGGCTACGTGAAGTCACTGGTTTATGCTGATAAACCAGCAACAATTGATGCCTTGGAGTACAGCATTGTTCGTGTTATTCGTGACATACGCCCAGCAGTGCTCGAAAAAGTGGCCCAAAATTGGACGTCCAGAATGCGCTTCGTCAAGAACAGCCGCGGTGCCCATATGCCCGAAATCATTTTCAATTGTTAATGTCACGTATTGATCCTTCGAATAAAAAAGAAATTTTGATTACAATTTAATTTTTTGTGTTATTTTTTACAATTTCAAGTTCTATCGGGCTTAAAAAAACACCCTTTATAAACAGTAAGCAGACAAGCAAATTCTGCAGGGAATTAATAGAATTCGTGATGCAGAAAATTATGATTTTGTATTTACTGCTTTGCCTGCGCAAATAAATCTCTGAAATATGGAAATTATGTTTTTCAATTAATTGTATTTTACTAATTCTATGCCAGTCATATTTTCTGTAGTATATCTCAACCTATATCCGGCTTTGTAATTTTAATCTAAAAGTAAACACGTAATCACGAAAAAGTAAGTAACCTCGATTCTATAGTGGTAACTTCAAGTGTAACGTTCTGGTCACCATCGTTATTAAAAAAGTACGGATCCATGATCCCATCAGCCAATAAAGCACACCAAAGAGTGGGTGTTACTGGATGTTACGGTTTTTGTTTATTGGCATGTCCATTCAAATAAAATTGACCTTCATCGATAAACAAAATTCGCTTGTGAAAATCGACGTCGACAATCTTGTTTTGGACCTAATTTGTACAATTTGTAGACATTGCTCAGATTTACAGCTAACAAAAATGGCCGCCAGTTAAAAAAGGGCTGTCAACTTAAATTTCTATCTATATATATAAAAGAGGATGTGTGTATGTATGTACGAAATGGACTCGAAAACGGCTGGGCCGATTTTGATGAAATTTTCAGAGAATCTTCAGAATATTCAGGCGGGTGACACTGTGAAGTCCGATTTTTTATTTTCGGTCTGTGGGCGGAGGGGCGTGGCAAAACCCACCAATGACATATACATATACAAATTTATTATTTTTTTTTCTTTTTTATTTTATTTTTTAAAGCCATTGTTATGCTTTTCAAAACGAGATATCAATCTCTTAAATCGGTTATGTAGTTCCGAAGATATTTACAAAAAAAAACTCACTAATATATAATAAAAAATCAAAATTTTAAAACTTCCGAAATGTTGCATTCAAAAATCCGAGTTTTCGGTTTATTTATATTTACAAAATATTTACATTACTATATAATACAACATATTCCCCGCTACGCTGGTAAAAAATAACGGTACAATCCAACAAACTTTGCTGTTTTGTGTTCATAAGTGAGAAACCTATAAGTGAAATCAATTTAGTAAATAACAAGTGTTTTTAAATTTACAATAGTGAAATAACTTCACAAATTATTTTTAATGCCAATTCATTAAATAGGTAATATGATTACTGTCGTTCCAACAACTAATAATAAAATGTTATAAAAGTAAAAAAACAAAACACATCATTGTTCCTTTTGCACTATTCCAGTTTACTAAAATGCCACCTAAAAAAACAGCTCTTGCTAAAAAAAACATCGCAACGCGGCAGCAGAGGACAAGAAGAGCCGCTGAATCAGCTGAGGAACACGAATCACGTCGTCAGGAAAATCGTGAAAGGGCATCTACGTCTAGAGCCGCAAAAACGGAGAGACAACGCGAATCACGGCTTCAGCAAATGCTTGACAGTACATCTTCATTTAGAGCTGCTGATAGAACGGCTGGGCCGATTTGGCTCAAATTTTTTTCAGTTGTTCGTAATTGCCAGGACAATGTTTTGGGAAAACCGTACGGAAAAGCCGGGAAATTGAAAAAATCGAAAATTAATTTTTAGTATGGAATTTTGTGTGCAATTGTTCCGTTGTAGCTTTTCGAATTGCAAAATAGAAAACTCTTAGTGGAAAACTCGGAAAATTCCTGAAAACCGTGATTCGGCAGAATCGCATTAAAATTACGATTTTTCCACAAATCAATTCAACAACATTTATGGCATATTTCAATCTGGAAACATTTAACTTCTATTACAAGTCGAACTATAACATAACATAGCACTTTTAAGGTATTCTCTACACGAAAGATTAATTAAAATTAAGTAAATCCAATTTTTTCGTTATTACTATTGCAAAACAACGTTTGCCGGGTCAGCTAGTTTCCTTATAAAAAACAATCGATATTAGATTTAATTGAAAAGTATTTTTGAGGATGTCTTCAAATACTTTTTGAATGTCAAACAATTTGAAATAAACTGAATAAGCTTCATATTGTCATAAATATATTTCTATACAATTTAACATCACTGAAAATTCAGTTTTAAATAAGAAATTCTTTTTTAACCAAAAATTTATGTACCAAAAGAAAAGAAAAATGAAATAAATGTGGGTGTGTGTATATGTGCACGGGTACAAAGAAATGCAATATGTTAACTTTCATCGTACTTTTTATTATGAATGTTTTTCTGTTTCGCTTTATAAATTTCTGATTACACCCTATATAAAAGGTAACTGATACTTTTGATTTATTTGCGAAACAGGATAAAGTAGTTAAACTATAAGTTGTAGGAGAAGCAAGATTTTGGAAAATGTGGAATTATTTGTATACTGTAATACAATTATAAAATATCCAATAAGGGTATTAAAATAAAAAAGGAAGAAAAGTGAAAGTGTATCATATCGAGCCTTAGCAATTAAATAACCGAAACCCAAAAAAACTTAGGGAATATAAAACCTAAAAAATATGGCGCATGAAAATAATTCTTGTGTGATTGATTAAAATGTTTGGATTTTCGATTGAAATTTATGAAATATTGTACAGTTAAAGGATTATGCACATATAAATAGGAGTGATGATATAATTAATAGCAAATTTGTTAATAGTATTTGGATAAGTTCTGAAAGTAATAAAACACAGCTGATTTCTTAAACGTTATAGCTCTCGTTCGTGAATTAATATAATCGTGGTTAGTTTCTGTTTATATTGATGTAAGCGTACATTCAGTAAAGAGCAAGGGTGGACATTAGTATTATTTTTATGGTGACTGTGATCGTGAGAGAAATGTTATTTAGACCTGGATCTCTAGATCAGAACAACTGTTCGTGACTTTAATTCCTTAATCTTCGGCCACTCTCACACGCGTTTATGCTACTTATTTTATTATTATGTTAAAATTGGAAGTTTTTTATTTCTGCAGATATTATTATTTATTTTTTTTTATATCTAACCTGAAGCTTAGGGCTAGATATATCTAACGATGATAAATCAAAAATTTTCTTTGTTTTCCGTAGTTTTAGTTCTATTTTTCACCCGTTTATGAGATTTACATTAAACAAAAAATACTGATCTCAATCAATTTAAAAAAACACTCAAGTTTTGGAAAAATAAGAAACGAAAGTGTGCTTTTGAGAAACTTAACTTTAATTCATTTAGCTTCTTTAAAATATTTATTTCGAATATAATTTTAATTTGAAATTAGTAAACTTCATGAAAATTATAAAAGCTCAACCATTTCTTCCACTAAGAAGTTCTTATTCACGAAACAGGAAACTAATGTAATTCGACCCTTACCCACTTTTTGCTCTTCTAACTTGAATGTATCCTCTAGTATGAACATCAACTATGAATGCAATGCACGTACAAGTTTTTTCCAATACAAAAAGATTTATTATGAAATCATAATTTTGCTTTAAGTTATATTTCTTCATTTTTGTTTCTCTTTTTTTTTCTATAGAACACTTGACATGTATAAAGTAGTATTGCAATGTGTAAGTGTGTAAGGTGAATTGTATTTGATAACTACACTTACATATGAAATATTTTGAAAAATATTTGTTTTGAGAAATATACATATATATACATCTGCCAGTTTAAAAATCTCTACAACAAATTGTGCTTTAAGAAATAGGAAATATTCCTTGAATATAATAATTTTTTTCGCGAAATAAAATTAAAATAAAACTATTTTCAGTGTATGTTTATTTATATTGTATCTTAAGCCCCAACTATAATATGCATAATCTGGCTTAAGCTAATGTCAAAAAGTGAACGAAAAGTATGTTAAAGGAAATCATTAAAGACTTTTAAGTGGCTATAATATAGAAATTGTTATGCACAGTTCCACATTTGTTTTATCCGTACTTTAAAAAAAAAAATAATTTCTTTCTAAATAAATGAAATTTATTAACAAAAAGGTGTTTAATAATCATATTTTTTATACTTAGTATTATCCTTATACACATTTATAATTTTTTTTAATGGGTTTAAGAAAATTACGAAAGAAAAATTACACAAATTTCGCTGTCTTTATTATTTGGAGCAAAAGTACTAAAAAATGCAACTGTGTGCATCATTGAATTTATAAACGATAAAAAATTAAATTTTGTTGCAAATTGTGTGTTAAAAGAATGGAAAAGAAATTGAAATGTTTAAAAACCTTTAAGTGTTTAAACTCCAAGGTTATGTCTAGTTCTTCAACATTACAACAAATACTACAATATAAAGACTCACATTGCAAAAAAGTAAAAAATATGCAATACAAATGCTTATGCCGGCGGGGTGCGAGAGAGCTTTTCAAGAACATCATAGGCTGCAGTAGTGCTCATTCCTCAATAAAGCCCATTCTACTGCCTGATGGAGCTTCCATCCTTTTCATTTCCTTGCAGAAACCTTCCCCTGTTTGCACTCCGCGACTTTATATAATTCATACCAATATGATAATTAAAAACGCAAACAAAATTCTTCAAGGTGTTACTTACCACTCTTACTGCAGTTTTCTTCTACTTCTTTCCATCCTTGTTCCTTTGAATTGTCATTATAATAAAAAGCGTCTCTTTTCTCATATAAGCATTTTTTTCTTTTTACGTTTACTATTAAATTATAATGAAATATTTTTCCGCTTTCCTCCTCCACTGGAATTTGTTTACTAATGTATCTACAACACAACGCAATGCTTAAGCAAATGACATTTGAAGAAACTTGCCGAAAAGTTTTGTTAAGTACATTATAGTTTGCCACATATGATTATTAGGTATTTGCATAGTTGCTTAAGTAGGCTTAAGCCAGCATATGCATAATATAGTTGGATCTTTACTTAATACCCTTATAGCGCAATCACAAATCAGTAAATAGTTTGATAGCTTTTTTTTATTCTTATAATAATTAAAGTTTTTTGACCTTTTTAATATTTTAAAAGTAATTTATTGTTCAAGCACAAGGTCTTTGTATAAAAAATTATGTTGATTTTTATCTTTAATTTCAATATTTCGTGTATAAAAATTTAACAAATCTCTCTATAAATGAAAAATTGTCGACAAACAAATTCAAAATTATAAAAAAATTTTTTGAAAAAAGCAATAAAAACTGTAAAAAAAAAACGGCATACAATTTTCTTTTACTTAAATAAATATCTCTTATTCTTTTTTACGGTCTTTTTAAATTAAATTAACAATATATATTTTTTTTCGATATTTTTGATAGACAGAATATTGACTATAAATGATAGAGAATTTCATTTGAAAAATAAGGATACAATAAGAGATATACTTAATGACAATGATTTTCCAGTAGAATTAACTAACAGATTAATTAGACAATATGGTAGTTATAGGCATAATTTAGGAAATTCTACGGCAGAGCTAAGAAATTATAAATCATTAACTTATTTTCCTGGAATATCAGAAAGATTAAGAAAGTGTAAAATATATGACACAGATAAATATATAATTGCACACAAAACATATAACACATTAAATAAATTATTTAGCAGTATGAAGGATAAAATAGGAAAAATGGAAATATCAGATGTAGTATACAGGATACCATGTGGAGGAAATGACCAGGTGAACTATGACAAAGTTTATATTGGGACAACAAAAAATAAACTTAAAACAAAATTAGCTGGTCATAGGTGTGAAGAAAAATATAGGAATATTTCAACACAGAAGACATCCTTATATTCACATTGTAAGAAATATAATCATTATCCTCAGTTTGACGAAGCATCAGTATTAGATATAGAAAAAAACTACAAGAGACGTTATATGTTAGAAATGTTAGAAATTGTTAATGTACCAAATGTAAGTAGAATAAATTTCAAGACAGACACAGACAATTTAGCTCAGAATTATAGGTACTTAATTCAAAAGACACATAATTTGTTATAATTATTTCATAAGAGAGAATTTGTTATTTATTTCTTATTTCCGTTTCCTTGTTTTTGTATGTTTAAATATTTGAACATTTTTTTCCTGAAGAAGCTTTCCATAGGAAAGCGAAATATCGAAAAGAAAAAAATATATATTGTTAATTTAATTTAAAAAGACCGTAAAAAAGAATAAGAGATATTTATTAAAGTTAAAAAAAGGTCGATTAAAAAACTACAAAAATTTTCTAATACTAAAAATTTTTTCGAATAAATACAAATTTTGAAAATAACAGATTTACAAAAAAAAAAATCATTTTACACATAATGAGACCACTTTTACTAATTGATAAAGAGTATTTAATTTATTTAATTATAACGTAAGTTGTATATTTGTGTCTCGTCATTTGTTGTCTACGGACAATATGTAACAGAGTTTAGCAAGTGTTGCAGTGCATCTATTTTTCCCGGAGCTCAACAAACATAAAATTTTAATGACCAAAAGTTAAGAAAATTAAAATATATGCCAACGTTTTATTATTATTTTCTAAAATTAAAATTAAAACACCTTCAAAGTTTGCATAGCGATTAAAGTTATGTGAAGATAATGCTAATTTTTGTGAACTAGTTTCATCGCTGTATTATTTATCTGCCTTCTGTCCAGCTATTCTATTTTAAATTTATTTCTTGTTGTGCCTACATAAACTCTATTAAAATTCCCTTTATCATTATTATACAAAGAATTTTGTACACTATATTAGACATAATTAACTTTTGAATTTTATCTTTAGTTTTACTAACAACCTATTTAATGTATTCTTATATACTATCTGGTATGTATTGATATCAAATATTTTTGATTTCACAATTCTTTCGGAAAAAACAGGTAATATTACAGGTATAAGTTACAGATATATACACATATTTTGGGTTCTATTATATTATTACTTTTTTTAATATATATAAAATTGGTTAATCAACCTATTTTTATATATTCTTAACCTTTTCTTTATTCTTTTTGTGGAATTCTTTTTACTTATTTTTTAAATCGTTTGTATTAAATTATTGGCTGTGTTATTAATAATTATTTAGTTTGTTTGCAGCAATAATTAATAATTTTGCCAGAAGCAGTTAGCTTTTGGTACCAATCTACAATCAATTTTTTATTTCTTTTTATTATTAAGGTATCTAAATATAGCGTAAACTTAATTGAAGTGTTAAATTCATTTAATTTTGTTAATTGCAGATTTAGATATAACACAAAACAAATCACCCAAATTTTATTTTATAATTTTTGACTAAACAATTTCTTCATAACAATATCTGCCACAATTAAAGAAGCTGAAGAGCCCGCCGGAAGTCCTTTTTGTTGGATATATATATTTTGATTATACTGAAAATATATATTATCTTCTATACAAATCTTAAGAATACATTAAATAGACGTTTATCTATCATAGTAAAACTTTTTTAAACATTCCATCTTTCTTCTATTGAATTGATAGCCAAATCAACAGGATTTCGAGGAAAGAACGATACTATGTCAAAAGAAACATATTTGTCATGATCTTGCACATGAAGTTTTGTAATTTTCCTTTTAAATTCAATCGAATCCTTTATTGTACATTCAGAATCCTTAGTGATCCTTTTTCATATGTTTGTAATATATTTACATATTCACACGATGAAAAAATAAAATTGGTCTTAAAGGAAATTTCTCTTTATGAATTTTTGGCAATCCGTATAATCTACGTGCCATAGCAATATTTTTTTAAGCTTCTTTCTGTAATATAGATAGTTTTATTTTAAAAAGTTCTGCTATATCATTATACGTCTTCTGCAGTTTGGTAGTAGAGTTTTTAACAATATAACAAAGTACTTTAGCAAAAATATTACAACATTAAATCTAGCGTAAAAGTAGCGATTTCTGTTTAAAATAATTTCATTAACTTATATGAGTTTGTGAAAGGTTCGATTGCTTTTGCATAACAATCCATGGTTTACATAATCTGTTATCCCTAGTCAGTTTGCAAAAGGAGGTACTCTTGTGGACAAATCTGTAGCGAGTAAATTTTTGTCCGTTTTTACGTAGACTATAGATTTTATTCTCTTCATGAGCAGTGTTGCCAAACAACTTTTAAATTTTCATTTGTAGCGTGTATAGCTGATGTTAGTTTTAGAATAAATAACTGCATGGTCGTATATAAGCCATAAAAGGTCTCGAATATTCATAGTAGCACTTACTCATTACAAGTATTATGATAAATATTAGTATTTCAATATTGTTACTATTATTATTAGTCGGATGACTAAAAATAATATTTTTTATCACTAGTACCAATTATAATGAATATTACAATTGGCACTTCAAAAATCCAAAGGGTGCATCGAGTAAATTTTGACATGTTTCTGTTAAACATTAAAAATATATGTCAACCATTGATAACACAGAATAAATTTACTCGCCGAAGGTACCTTAGCTTTGTCTATAGAAAAATATATAATTGTAGTACTATATATATACATTTTGGTAGTATGTTGCCTAATAATATGTTGTCAACCATAATTGTTGTATAAAAAGTCTAAAAAGCGATTTTAACATTTAGAGAAAAATTACATTAGGAAGACGTAAATTAATATAAAAGGGAAGTTTTAATATTGAAGGCATTTAATAGACTTTTATTTGTATTAAATAAAATCCATATGAGGCTAAATTTTAATAACTAAAAAAGTGTTATTTGAATATTCCTCCAAAATTTAGTAGTAGTTCTGGACTTTTGATTATTATGATGTACTATAATTTATGTATAAATATATATTAGAAATTTTTAAAATATGTTGGTAAACTTGCATACATTAGCATTTGTATACTCAAATACAGTTGTATATTATATTTATGCAAAAAAAAAAATATACCAACCAAACCATTCTAAATATATAAATACTTTAATGTTTCTCGTCATGTTTGATTTCATAACAACAATAAACATAAAAGTTCTCGTAAATAAATTTTTTGTATAAAACATAAATCTGGTCTTATTTCAAATTCTTATACCTTATTCACTTAATCCTTTTTAAACATTCTAATAATACAAATTATTGTATCATATGCAATAATATTTTATTGTATTCATTTTGACTAACACTGTTAATGTTGTCCTCTTTTAATTGCTTTTTCATAAAATTGTAAAATGGAAATGTACTTTAAAAAAAATTTAAGTTATTGCGAAGCTCGAGAATTGGCTTATGATGAACGTTTTTAATATATTAATAACTTAGTAGCAGAGCAGTATTTTTTTCAAAACCAGCTAAAAAGACTAAATTAATTAATTAATTTATATTAATTAATTAAATTATAATTAATTTTCCATCAAGCTTTCCAAAAATAATGGACGAAATTTTCAAAAATTCTAGTCGTTTTTTTTGATTTTTGCTAAAAATCATAAATAAAAATTTTTTTAAAATTAAAAATTAATTAAAAATGTATTATTTGAAATCACTTTTAAGTTAACCTACGTTAATTTTGCTAAATTCCGCAAAGCATAACTCTTTTGTGAGAATATCATTTAATAATCTCATAAAATATTTATTATTCCAAAATTGAAATGTATTACTGTGGGGGAAGCATATCCATATGGCAATTTCACTACTGCTCATATAGATGATCAGTGAACTTAAGAGCCTTATATCGCAGGAATTTAGCTCAATAAAAAAATCTTCTTTTGGAAAGCAAACTTATGAATATGATTCTTATACAAGAAATGTAACTAATTTGCTCACTATATATTACCCCCTCTAAAGCGACAATTTTTACTTATAATATTTAATTCTGAAAACTTAGAGAGGTGATTCAAAAGTGACGTGATTGATTAATTCTGAATATTTTCACAGATATTAAATATTTATCAAAAGTTTTAATTAGGAAAGTTTTGGCCAAAACATGCGAAGTAATAGCATACATATATTTTTAAGAATTGAAATAAATCAGCATTTTAAGAACATTTCTTGCAAAACAATGTAAATTTTTTTTTACCTCAAATTATAAAGAATTTAGATATATGATTTTAGGTAACTAGCAATCGCTATCAAAGAGTAATTTATTTCAAACCGTAATATTACTTTTGCAACCCATCCCAAGAAACTGACTACAGAAGATGTTTTAAGCTAGAATTTACTCAAAGTTTTTGTTATTTATTTATAAAAACTAATAAGAAAAATGTCCTAAATATTATAAAAATTAGCTATTGAAGATAAGATGTGAGTACTTCCCATTTGGTAATTATACCTTTCAACTCAACAATTTGATGTTCCACCACCTCCTCATTTATCGTGATAACTCTAATGATGAAAATAATACTTAAATTATTCCATCAATGATAAATGTTTATATACTACACATTTATATGCATCACAAGATAACATGCGGATATTTTAGAAGAAAGTAAAATGTCGCGGAAACGACCTATGGAATAAATGGGAGCTACGAAAAATCGAATAAGTATACAAATGCGTTCAAAATATCGCTAGGCACTATGCTTTACAGACGAGTGGCAAATATAGACTGACAAGTAAAGGGATATACGCGGCAATCATAAGGCTTTAGACTACAGTCATGGACTACGACATCACAGGCAAATTTAATTATGTAAAGTTATTTGAACTATAGTAAATGTGTCCCTTCTATATAAAAAATATAATTTAATGCATTATTGATACCACACAATTATGGAAGTATATTTGACTTCATTTCGAAACTCTTGTTTATTTTTGTTGTGATCTATAAAAAACAACTTCAAAATATTATTATTCCAGATAACGACGTCGAAATGCTTGTTATGCGAGAATGTTTGTGGCAGTTCAAAAATAATGGTGTATATAATTAAACTTTGAAATGAATACATTTTCTATTTATTATATTCTTTCTTTCAACCAGTATACTCGTGCATAATATTTTGCTGTTATAATGATGATTTTATATAATATTAAAATAAATTTTCTAGGTCTTCTTTTGATATTTGCCATGAGAATTTCCAATTGTGCAACGCACAACAAGATATGTAGCAAAAAAATATAAACTTTTTATACACAGCCAGATATGAAAGAACACACTTGAAATAAATTCAACAAATTCATAAACAACAGAATAGGTAGTTAACTTTGTAAAATTACGAATAATAAATAAAACAGTCTGTGCAATGCAATGTAGAAAAATAAGTTCTAAATTCAAACTATCAGCATTCTCATCAGTTTTAATATCATCGTCATTTTATTTTAATCATAATTTTTATTAAAATTATTATAGATGTAAAATACACTCGGAAGAAATAGTTTTCGTACCAAATATGAAATAATATTTCAAGTTATTTGTTACATAGCCCCTATGGATTAGAAATTTACGGATAGAAAATCAGATCCGCATAATGTGTTGCCATTAATGAGTTCTAGTTGATACTATTTCCAACCATTGTACTTCAATGCAAACATAAATAAGAAGACATGATTATAACTAAAATAACTCACGCATCATTCGGAAAGTTTTTGTCCACAGCTTTGTTACTGCTTTTATATTCAAAATAAGTAGAATGCCCAAGAAAAGTACTAAAAAAAAACATGGAATAAAGGAGCGCACATACTAAAACGTAAAAATATTATAAATCAGTGTTTTTGAATAAGTATATTTAGGGCAGTTAAAGGAATATATTTTAATTCATCATTCTTTTTTGGTAATGATTATTGTCCTAAACGTTAGTGCTATTCAAAAAGAACCTTTTTAATGTATTTTTTGAAAAAAGCAAAACTATTGGCAAAAAAATCGTTTTATACATACTCGTATATACGTATATATTTCTTCCGGGAAAATATTAAACATACGCAACATCTTTGTCAGATAATAGCGGGTTTTTCAACAAGAAGTTTGTTTGTCAATTATGGCAACACCAACAACATGATAGTTTTGACATTTACTTTTCTAACGTATTCGTAGTAGATGCATTAGCCATTGTTACAATAAATTTCATTTCGCACGAAAATCGTATTAAAATAATTAAAATCCACTATCAAAATTGCAGTTCAGTTAAAGTTAAATTTCAAAAAATTCGTGACATTTTCGGAAAACGTAATCATCCTTCCGTGATCGGTATTAAGAACTTGGTCGCTAAATTTGAGTCGACACGTTTGATACAAAATGTGCAAAAACCGATCCATCTTCGAGCGGATTGTTCCACTGAAAACTTCGAAGCCGTCAACCACAGCATTAAAGCAGATTCAAATTTGTCAATTCCTCGACGTTCTTCACAATTGCGGTTATTCAAAACCATCTCATTGCAAATTTTGCATAAGAATTTGATCTTTAAGTCTTACAAGCTTTAACTCAATTCATTCAGTAAAAACTGGTTGATATTTCTAAATAAATAATTTTTTCAGAGGAATCCAATTTTCCAATGCTATCGCGAGATGCTAAAAACTCAATTTTGGCCTATGAGGATATCATTGCCATGAACGGTGCCATAAAGGCAATGAAACGATCAATTTATTGTAAATCAAGTTTCCCGATCGCATAAATTTACGACAATCAGCAGTTTATCGGCCAGCCAGAGCGTGTGATTTAATACCACTGCATTATTTTTTTTAACGAAACAGGACCGTCATTTTCCCATTTTGACATCTGTGGACATTTGGTAGTTATCATTTTTCATTCATAATTGTGGAACTTTTCTCTTCGTTATACAGAAAAAATTTAAATAATCTTAGTTTTTGTTAAAAATAGAAAGAACTTTTTAAGCACACACAAATTTTGACGATTTTATAATATAATCTTTTTTAATGTGTCCATTATAAGACAAAAATGTTAAAAAGAAACATTCATTAATTAAATTAACCCTCGAGTAGATTTCTACGGAAAAGTTAGGTCTACTTAGGTTTTGTATGAAGGTTAATAAATACTCGTAATGGATTAATGATGAAAATCAATAAAAACTTTCTAAACTTAGTTTAGTTAGTTTTTTCAAAAATTTAACAAATAATAAAGATTTAAATTTAAAAACTGTAAAATCAGTCATAAAATAATTGTTTACATACGAAAGTATTTTCCAAGGATTTTTTACAATTCCAATAATTTTCCACTTTTCTATGTTCCTATAACAATACAAAAGTCACTAATACTTTCCATTCACTAATAATTTACATTACGACCAGTAAGGCTCACTATTTAATTCTATACATGACATTAGTCTAACAAAAGTAAACAGAGATAAGCTTTCCAATTGGTGAGAAAACTGAACTCGCTATATTTAAAAGCTCAGTGATAAGCAGAGAGCATGTAACAAAAAAAATAAACAATTTTATTTTTTTTTTAATCATTTTTAAATTTAGTCTTCGTTAATTTGTGCTTGATGTGCTTATTATTAAAAAAAAAAAAAAACAAAATCAATATTTTATGAAAATATCCTTAAATATTTATTAAAGGAATCAAACACAAATTAACGTAGATTAAAATAAAACATAATTCCATAAAAAATTGTTTATTTCCATTGCATGTGCTCGTTGGTTTTTGTAAAATTCTTTACAAATATTTTTTGTTTTCTTTATTTTTCAAATTACATATGAATGAATGAATGGCTTCCAAAGTAAATCCTTATGTAGAGAGATTGAAAATAAAAAGTGTTTTTGATTTCGAAATGTTTGCTGTGTGTTTGTATAGAAGTATTTTTGAGATTTTTTTGTTTGCTGTGTTGTTTGAATGAGAACTCTTATTGAATCAATTTGGGGTAAAATCCACTGAAGATCTATATGAGAGCAGTAAATAAATGGATATGCTTTCCCCCGGCAGTAATACATTTCAAATATATTTTTTTTTTAGTAATAAATATTTTATGAGAATATCATCAAATATTTACTATAGGAATCAAGCACAAATTAACGTAGATTAAATTAAAAAATGGTTTGAAAAAATAAAATTGTGTATTTAGTATTTAATTTAGAAATATATAATTTAAAAAATAAATAAAAAATAATTGGTTTCTTTGATGTTTTCACATAAAGATATTTTATTAACTGTCACTCTGTGTTTTCTTTAGTCTCTGTCATTTTCTTTTCAAGTCTTCTGTTTATGTTTCGTCAATCGTTGTCTACAGCAAAAATGCAAAAAAGTTGCTTGTAGTATGTGTTGCTACTTTTATCGTGTGTCTTTTTGTAAAGAAGCCCATACATATTCATTGGGATTTTTGTATTGGTATTAAAGGTTTTTAAATAAATAATTTATAATTTATTGAAATCATTTTCAATTTAATTCTTGCTTTATAACGGTTTTATGAGAATATCATAAAATGTTTATATTTTAATAAATATTTTTTTAATAAATATTTTGTGATATTATCATGAAATATTTATTTAAAGGAATCAAGCACAGATTAAAAATGATTAAATTAAAGGTTTTTAACTAAAAAAAATTTAGAAAACCTTTTTATCTTTATTACTTTCTTAAACTTAAACTGCAATTAAAGTATTTCTTGGAAGGTAAAAGCATACGAATTTATTGTTGTGAAAATCAAAGACACTAAAAAATAATTCCTCGCTTTTAGTTTTTTTTTAGTTAGTTTCATTACTGTTGGCCCCTAGGCCAAAAATCAGTAGTCATCAAATCTAAATTTCCCGCCACAGAAATTTTGTTCATTTCGCTATTAATAGATTTGTAACACTTGCCTACTTTGCGGCACTTTTCTCGTTATAAGTTTCATTTTCTATTGCTTCTGACTAACCTTTTATATATAGTAGGATTTAGATTTGTTAAGTGTCTATCTTTTACGGCTTCAACGAAAAGGTCATATCGGACAGAATCACCTTTTTATGGGGTACGCTTTATTTTTCACTTTATTTTTTTTCACTTGTTATCATAGTGACCACAATAATCCAACCCTTCTTTAAAAATATATAGCTAGATAAATATATTGTTTTGAGACGTAACTGTAAGAGATATTCAGGTTATAAAATTTAACTTTCAAAACGGAATTATTTTATGAAAATATTACATGCGATGCCCATTCTCTTAAACTGTTACGGTTTAGTTTCCGCAAGTGATGCGAATATAACCAATAAAATCTTAAGAGTGAGTACGATAAATCCCTATACGAGTTCGAAATCCAAAAATATGCCTTCATGACTTCGTTTTTATATAGAGATTAATGACTAATTTTCTCATTATTTCCCGGGTAATTTTTAGAGCTTTCCTTTATCTTATCACTGGTGTCTTTTTGCTATTTTTTCAACTAAATTACATTTATTAAAATGTTCAGGAAAATAAGCTGTAGACATAAAATCACCAAAAAATATGAAATTATTAAATAAAATAATAAAGATACATGTAACTTCAACAAGAGCCAAAGTTCTTCTTATCACAATTTCGTTATAAATAAAATAGAATTATAAAATAGTACAAAAGTGCATGAAACTTTTTTGAAATTTGAAATGTTTGTTTGTATTAATTATTTTTTTATATTTTTCAACTCAAAGTCTTTTCACTGAAAATTAACTTTTACAGTAAGAAACCTTGGTACTAACAAAAAACGCAAAGATTAAAATTCATTTTAATTAATGACATGTTTTGAAACAAATTTTATTAAAAAATGCTAACTGTCAGTTCGCCAACAAAAGTACGCATTCATTAATTTGCTGCAACGATAATCCCAAGTGTAATAACTTCTAACGGAAAAATTATGAATAACTTCCAAAGAATTTTCGTAAAAATGTGGGCTACAAGGAAAGGTTAAAGGTTAATTAAATTTGTTTATTTCATTAGGATATGCCACTCAATAAAATGACTGCTAAATATTATACTATATCTGCATTTCTTATAATTTTACTACTTAAGAACAGTTCCTTAATTTCGCACTGATTAAAAAAATTGTGCATTTGCTCTCGAATTGGTCCTATAGGTAATAAAGTTGCAAATTAAGGGGTATTGGTGAAGCTTATTTGTAAGTATACATATTTCAGGGTGCTAGCACACCAATTTGTTATTGAGTGTGCATCACTATGGCCCCTATACTAAAAATCAATGGTATTATACCCGCATGACGTTACCGTTTGAACCGTTCATAGGAAATTTAAAATTTACATAGAGTGTGTATTAATTGCAAATATAGAATATACAATTAAAATGAATAGTGTTGCCAAAATATCGTATTTATGATTCATTTGAATTGACAGCATCTGAAATTTAAATTCTTTGTATTTCTGATATGTTCTAAAAGTTTGTACACAAATATGATATTTAAGGAATGTACTTTCCAGAAATGATTTGAAATATATAAGATTATCTTCAGAACTGTATTGAGTATAATCTTATAAGTTGCATAGATAATAATACCCGCATTATATATACAATGATTCAGAAGCATACGTAAATTACTTAAACCTGTCATATAAACGGAAGAATCAATGACTATTTGGTTCATTTGGCGCTATTTTGCAGCCACGAGGCTTCGTCTGTTAATTGGCAAAACTAAGGCCACTATAATCAAAAGGCAAACAAAAGAACTTGTATCCAACAGCAGGAGCTTTATGCCATTCCCAAGTATAGGTCGTGAATTAATCAAGATTTAATAGGTTGAATCGTCGTAGGATAATTTTCCATGTAAATTTTAAGTTCTATAGGCATATCTACTATGTCTTGGAACCCGCTAAGTGTGAGTCACATACCCATGCATGAACCCAAACCTAAATTATAATAAGAACATCAAATAAATTCTATGTTCCGTATTTTCGCTGGTTACTTAACCTACTTAAAACAGCCTTATTTAAATCATGTAAATAATCTTTTATTGACTTTTCCATCAAATAAGCAAAACTAATTAAATAAAGGAAATTACAAAAACGAATGGTAAATTAATTTATGTTTTAAATATTGTTAACCTTATTAAATAGTAAAATAATCAATAAATTTGATATTACAAAATAGCCATAAGAAATAAATTAAGTAGAACTTAAATTTCTTTGTAATTAAAATAAAAAATAAATTACAGAAAAAACTTAATCACGGTTGAACTACTTTTTTAGTGAATATTATCGCAGTATTCTGGCCTTAAGGTACCTGCTAGAGTCTATTGCAGGTTTTAATAGAATAGACGATTACATGATGGAATAGTGTATTAAATTTCTCAAGACAAAGAGTTAGCTTGAAAATCACAATTGTATGTTGAGAATTATTATTTAATCAAAATTAATTCTAGAAACATGTAAATATTGAACTTTTTGACAATAATTACCAATGCCAATGTAAATCAATTTGCAAAACCTATGGGGACAGGCGTTACTTTATAATTTTCGATTTGCATACTTTCTGTTATAATGGGCCAAAGGTAACGTTACACAAAACAAGTTACTTTATCTATGAGGACACATTTTACATTTCGTATATTTGGAATTGCGAACTAACGAGTACTTTGCTTCTACTGTCCGTCAGTAACTGTTCAATAATGTGTAATACATCAAAAACTTTTTAAGATATGCCGTACATATCAACTAACATTATTATTATTATTATAGCTAACATGAAGGTTCGTATTCTGTGTGATTTTAAAGTGTTTCACTTAAACGATTTAAAAGAGAAAACCATATAAGTCATATTACCTGGAACACAATTTATCAGTTTTATATCGTTATTACCTTATTAGCTTTTTTTTTTTTTATAAAGAGAAGGAGCACTTCAGGCAACAATGCCTATTTAGTCAAGTACCGTGCTACATTCTGTAGGAAAAGGATAGAGAAGAGATGAAACAGGTGGTGAAAGTAGAAGGATAGCCGGAAATTAACTGCCGTATCAAGACAGCAACAGCGACTAGTGATTATGCCTTCATCGCTGAGCAGCCCCACCGACAGTCAATTTTTATTTTTGTAGTGAAAAAAACCAAGGTCTTCGTTGGGAATTGAACCCACAGCCCCTATACTGACAAGCTAGTACACTACCTACTAGCCTACTACCTACATTGCAGAAAATATGTAATTGTCAGACTTATTATAAGTAATATTTATTCGGAGGATTTAATCATTATTTATTAGTTGAATATTGATGATGATATTTTCCAAAACAGCGCAAAATTTTAATTAAAGTTCATTGTAGTGAACTTCTTTATGTGTAGAAAACTTGTTATAACAATGCAGATTTTATAATTTCATTAAGCATCGTAATTTCATCTTCGTTCATACGTATATATCATTAAAATACTGTATTTTAATAAGGAAACTATTTAAGGCAGAGAAACAACTTTATGTAATTAAATTTTATTTATTTTACAGAAATTATCATTATTATTTAAGCAGCATCACTAATTAACATTTTCCAGTTGCTTAAGAGTTTGTTTGTTTGTGTTGTTGTTAAAACGTTTAGGCCCTGAATTCTTTATATCGTTTATGAGTTTTCTTTTATTTTTAGAAAGTTTATTTACGGAAAAAGGAAATTAAAGACCGACATTAGTTTTTATAAAAATATACAAACTCATTGTATGCTGCCACCCGCGGCAGTTAGGGTAAAGCTTGTGAAAAAAATCAAGCAGAAAGAAATGACAAACAAAAATGCCAGTAATGACTACAACAAGGAAAAACACACAAAAAATGTCAACATAAAATATGCTAATAAAAGGATAACCTAACAAATAAAAATCCTTTCGACATATTTGTGTATTATATTGCAAAAAAAAACAAATCTTAACCCAAGAACCTACAATAACAAAAAAAAAATTATACTTAACACAAGGCAAAAAAAAAATAACAAAAATTTGGAAAAAGCTTCCTAATTAATGTTGCAGTTTTATGCTAACAGTTGAAAATTGATAGAAAAAGGGACACAATTAACGGAAAAGCAAGAAAAAGCTAACGGTTCAAAGAATATTTACAACAACAAAATCCTCGACGAAAAATTACACCCAAGTTGGGAATAGACTAAAAGGAACTTAACAAAAAGACACAATACCAAACATTAAACATCAAGTTGTGTAAGAAGATTTATAATGAGAGACAAACTAAAACACAAAGAGAGCTGTAATACAACGTAGCCGTTAGCAGTATAATAAATAATTGTAATTAAGCTGTTTTTGTTAGTGTTGTCACGCACTGATATTTAAATTAAAAATGGGACAGTTATGGATAATGTTTCAGGTAGATTTTCAAGAAGAAAGAGGATATTGCAAAAAAAAAAATGCATTAAATTCGGTACAAATTGACTAAAAAATATCGTTGTTATTATTATTATTATTATTATTATTATTATTATTATTATTATTATTATTATTATTAAAATAAACGGGAAACACGGAAAAAGTGAAAAAATTGCAATTGAGTTCTTGGTCGCGTAATTAAAACAAATACTATGCAAAATTGAATACCGGGATTTTTTTCTTGTACTAATAAATGTAACGCTTGTTAATTTTTTGACTCTCTAAACTCAGTTCTGTTTCATACATCCTTTTTTTTTTTGTTAAAAGAAGAAAAATTATTGTCTACATTTTATTTGTTTATTTTGACATCTTTGATAAAGTAATTATGTAAATATATTTTACTTTAATAAATTGCTAAAAAAAATGTAAATTTTGGACTTTTCGTTTCCTGTATATTTATGCAACAAGGAGGTATTACAAAAGTGATTTTGCAATTTATGAAGTGCTTGAAAGATATCGATAGCGTTACTAAGTATGTTAAATACTTTTTACGGAATAATGGTTGTGTACCAAGTACCATGCCATTTAACCAACTTTACGTAAGTTACAGTATTTGCTAAAGAGTTGAGCAGTTCATTTGGAATTTTTCGTAGAATAAGACATTGCAATGTCAGCTAATTCTGGATATTACACAACTATGTAAGGGCGTAAGGCTAATCCCACCGGAAACTTTTCATATTTTTAGCATCTATTCGTTGGAAGGGTCACTGACGTATCTGGAATTACCCTTTCATCAATGTAATTTACCAATCCAGAATTAGACTCTATGTACGAGTAAGTTTCAGTCGAGCGCCCTAATGTTTGACTAGGTTCTTATATCGCCCAACTTGTTGTTTATCTATTTGTTCAATATCAATCTTTATCAGCCTGGCCTTGAAGACTTACGTTTCGACCTTTTCTTGTCATTAAGCACCAAGTGATAGATCATGCATTACTGGCGTTTACTATTATACATCTTAAGTATTATTTCTTGTTTGCACGTATATAGAGAAGAGAGATTCATATGATTTTTCGTCATCCCGCGTCAAATTTGGTTTGTAAACATACCAGTTTCGGCTATGTACCATCTTCAGTGTTCTTTTTTTCTCTTACTAGTCGTATTTTATTGTCAGCTGTGTTTATATAGTTTGTCTTGTTCGTGTCTCTCTTCGTGTTTGTGTTATTCTTATTGCCTTCGTTTCTTTCTCTCTTTTTGTCTGTATCTCTCTCTCTCCCTGTTCCTTTGTTTCTTTCTACCTAATTTGTCTCTCCCTCTCTGTCTGCGTCTCTCTCTCTATCCCTTTTAATTCAATTCTCCTTCTACCTATTTCGTTTCACGCTTATGCTTGATATTCCTTCGTGTTTTTATGTGAGTCTATTGGGTTTTTCCTATGACATAATAATCTATAATTGTAGGTTATTGAGGTTCCTTATTGCCTTGGTCTTGTGCACTTGTGTAACGTGTTTGTGTTAGGGTGATCTTTGTTTTCCGGTAAAAATGTTGAAATGGTTCAAATATTGTGTTTGAAGCAGCGTTTACTTGTTGATTTATTATTCGTCCGTCAAATGTTTTCTGTTTGTGTATTTCCATGTTTTCTAATACGTTTAGTCTCCTTCCTTTGTGCTGTGTATGCAGCAGTTCAACAGTTGTATTTATTTGATTCTGGAGTTGATTTTGGTTCTCGTAGTTCTCTGTTATAGTCTCTAATGTGTTCCCTAAATCTGGTCTTAATTTTTCGTCCTCTTTGCTCGATATAACTATATTGGCATGTACAAGTTACTTTTTACACTCCTTGTTTGTCTAGTATATTTGTCTCTGCTGATTTATTCTGTAGTATTCTACCTAGGTTGTTTCTTTTTCTAAATGCTGTATTGGTGTTGTGTTTTTTCAAGAATTTTGCTAGTTTGTACGTTGACTTTCCCATACAAGTTAGTGTACCCCAGTTTTTCCTATCATTCTCCTGTTCTTTGCTCGTCTTAATTTGTATTTTGGTGTTGTCTACCAGGTACATTTTGTATCCGTTGTTATGGTGTATGTTGTCCTCATTTCTTTCATAAATTATCCCGCCATCTAGTATTTTATTCAGGGTTAACTTCAAATTTCCGCTTTTTATTATTTGTAAGGTAAGTTTGTCCGTCTGAGGGTATTTTTTGTTTGTTAGAGTTTATGAGTAGCTTCAGTGATGTGAAAATTGAGTCTGAAGTCATGTTTACCTGTTTGTTTATAATTTCACTGTAAAAAGGTTTTGTTTTGTAGATTTCCATGTTTTCAATAATGTCTAGTATTCGTCTTTTTTTGCTAGGATTTCATACATTCATCTATTTCCCTTGGTGCGTGTCCACGAGTATCAAGGTGTACTGCAAAGTTGGAGTTGACATTGTAAACGAACATATAAACATGAACTCAGACACAATTTTCATACCACTGACTCACTTTAGCAAACTAAAAACACTCTCAGACGGACGCACTTACCTTACAAATAAAAAAATACCGAAAACTTAAATTAGCGTCGCATAAAATCTCAGGTGGCGGGACAATTTACCTGTGTGAATAGACCTAAACCCAGTATTATTTAAACTAGCAGTCCTAATACTAATCCTCCAGTAATAACTAAAACGCGGAACAACAACAAGAATATGATATTAAAAATTAATTTCTGAACGCTTCAAGAGACTTTTTAACAATCTTTTTTCTGTGTGCATGAATCAACACGAATATATCGATTTTTACCTTTTTAACGAGAAAATAATTTCAACGTAATATTGAATTATTTTCTATAGAGATTTAAAATATCTTCTAAATTACATAATAGTAAGTAAGAGCCCATTGTAAAAATAAATAATATACATATATATATATATATATATATATATATATATATATATATATATATATATATGTTTTACTAATCACATATGATATTTAATACCTCTGTTTATATGTATCTATAAATAATGGTGACGTACATGTCATTAACATATGCTATTAGACGACAAACTGTGGCCATGACATTACACAATTTAGAAAAAGATACTCAGACAATGTTAAACATTAATTGAATTTCCTATTACTTCACAAATTAACTTACAAAACAAATTAATATAAGCTGAAGGTTACAAAAACAAATGATCTAAACAAAGAGAAAAACAAAATACTGGCCATAATTAAAAACTTAAACGTCAATTGTTAAATAAATTAATAGAATTGTCGTAAATAATATTCTATTCACAAGAAAAAAAAATACACTTCTAGAAGCAAAAACGCAAAAAGTAAAGATAAATAAATGAAAGACTGTTAACCACAATTCTTTCAACGACTGAACTAACGAATGATGAGAAGGCGGTGGAGACAAATTTAGCAGAAAAACTTTGTCTGAGAATATTCATATACAAAATGAAAAGATAAGATGAACATTGTTAAGCCAGTTCAAACAAAATGTGAGCTCACATAATAATTCTCCCAAAATCAAAAAGAAATCTAGGTTTGATTTTGTCTCATGAAATAAAATTTTCGCCTGAAGGCCAACTATGCAGGAAATCTCTGTTTAGTTGTATCATAAGCTAACCCACCGGACATAGATTTAGAGATTTTTGTCATTGGAACCTTAATGCTGGCAAGATGGTTAAATAAACATTGTATTGTTAAACATTAAAAAAGCAGAAATGACAAAAGAGAAAATACTTAAGTCCTTTAAACTAGTTGTAGTGAAACTTCATAGCGAAAAATTCCTTACATTTATTAATTGTTTCATTATCATCCGCATAACGCAAATTTTATTTTAGTTGACGTTTAACTCACATACTTACTTACATTACACATATATTATAGAAATTTGCCAACAATAAATAATCGATAAAACTTAAGAACATATAAGATCATTTAAAAAACTAAGTAATAACCTTAATAATACTGCGCAATTGAAATATTGTTTTAATGATTTTTTTGGACTAATTATTTTATATTAGTTCACTGGTACCATGCCCGTAAACTGCAAACATAATTACATAGGAGAAACTGGACGGACATTAAAAACAAGATTTACAGAATACATACGGTCATACAAACTAAAAAAAGGACTCCAGCTATGCATTACACTTTGACAATCACGGACACACATCAAGAGAAATATATGAATGTATAACATTAGCAGATCCTAGCATAAAAGAACGAAGACTAGACATTGTTGAAAACATGGAAATCTGCAAAACAAAAACTTTTAACAGTGTCATTGTAAACGTACAGATAAAAACCAACTCAGACACAATTTTCACATAACTAAAACTACTCAAAAACACCCGTACAAACGGAAAACACCTTTAGGCGAACATACTCGCCTATATAATAATAAAGGATGAAAAGATGTGAAAATTACCCTTAAAATGTCAGGTGATGGTAATTCTGTCTACTTAAGTAGATGCGACCATAACAAAAGAACTACCTTAACCCGAAAACTGACTTACCAGTACAGTTTAGAACACGGCTCGAGAATTATGTCTTCACATCGAAAGAACTATCCGTTTATGCCGAACAAACGGCCAGTAAAGACGGAAAGAAACGTAATAGTAATAATTTCTTAATTTTGCATAAATTATTTATTTCCCTTGGTTAATAATAAATAAGTATTATTTTCTTTGGGTATGATTTTACGTCAACCCGCGTCAAATTTGGTTTGTGAACAAACCGGTTTCGACTATTTGCCATCTTCAGTGTTCTCTCTATCTATTATTTACTTCCATATTCCCACATATTTACCATTATAAATTATAACAAAAACACATTCACTTTTTCAATGCCAATTTCCTTTAATACTGTTCTCATTTTTAACTAAAAATTAAGGAATTCGTTTAAAAAGTCCAGGCGATTGTTGAGAGACTTCAATATGTTTTTCTTAATTTTACAGCTGAAAAAGAAGGTCAATGATGTTTCATAGAAAACAAAATTATTTAAAAAAAGCAAATTCAAACAAAAGCACAATTTTAATGTATACTTTGTTTAAATTTCTAACTATAATTTCTATAATTTTATATAGTCAGTATAAAGTCAAATTAATATCTTGGCCTTACCGGTCTGAAAGATAAATAATATAATATATTTCAGGGTCTGCGCTTTTACCAAAAAAGATTAGGACCTCTTAGAAATACCTTTAGCCTATTTAACCCACTACATCCCCCCCCCCCCCCCCCGGCGGCAAATTTATCGGTCTTTGTGGATTATTTAACCATCTAGAGCTGTGCTGCTGGGGGTAAAAGGGAGCCCAACCCCCTCCACGTTATTTTCACGGGAATCAGTAAGCCCCAGAAGTCCGCTAACCGTCTGTTTAGACTTTTAGCTGTTTCTCTGACTGTTTATTGAGGTTGGCCTTTGGGAGTTTCCTGGTGGTTGTGGTTTTGCGGCCCCCGCATGAATTTGATTATTGAGGCTAGGATCATCTCGCCTTTAATAACACCAATAGGTGAATGATCCAAATCCAGTGAGCATGCTAGTCATGTGTTCTGGACCAGGAGTTGGATAGTCTTCAGCTCTTCAGCAAGGAGTAGTGGTTTGCAACTCTGCTTTTAACCGCTAAAATTGCTACTAGGAAAGACCTGTTGCTAGAGTGAGTCCTCGGCTTCCTAGGACGTGAATGACGTTGCTTTTCATGCCCAGTGGTTTGACCACCATCTGGTTAAGGCTTACGGCCAGGTGCAGATGTAAATCTTATCACGAAAAAAACCAATTACGTAACTTTATAGTATCTTCAAGATTTTATGCAGTTTATTTTATTTTTTAAAAGACCATTTCCTCCCCAGAAGAAAAATAGAGTATATCTGTATTCGTGATTCTTATAAATACTTTCCTTTTACTCGATAACATATCGCGTCATACATAAATTATTTCCTAAATTACCATAAAATAAAAAATTATTGATATAAAGAGTAAAATTACTCAAAAAGTTCACAAAACTAAAAAAGTTCGCTTAAGAGTAATAGAAGTTCTTAAGATTAAAACGTAAATATTTAAAATACACTAAAAACAGTTCGGTACTTTATCGACTTTATCGTAGTGTTTATACTAATCGGATCTAAATCGTTGTGTATGATCTATTATTTGAGTTCATTTACAAAAATAGCTCAGGGATCTTGCATTTTGTTTGTTTTTTTTTTAGAGAACGCGTTTGTGTACTAATCTTCAAATCTTTAGTACGGAATGTTAATGTGGACTTTCTAAGCGCAAAAAAATAATTTTTGTTTAAACTGTCATAAGCAGACACTCCAAAAATGTGTAATGTCAGCAAAATCTAGTAATAATTAATGCTCCAATGATGAAACAAAATAAGCAGACATTTTAAATTAAAACCTAAAGTAAAAAATATTAAGTAAAACTACAGTACCAAGGCGGTATAATGTTAGTTTTTAGCTTTTTTAACCCTTTTAGGTGGATATTTAGAATTCTCGCGCTCTTTACCCAAAATAAATGCAAATGACGGATGTCCCGCTAGTAACGTGGTACATAGTTTTATCTTTTATATTTAACTTTAGAGGAAGCCACATGATATTTTTAACATTTAACAATTAACGCAACCCATTTTGTGTAAGTCCAACTCACACGTGACACTTTCATTTTTATGTATGTTGATTTTCCAGTGTCGAGTAGAAAGTTGGTTTTTTTAAACTTTGGAAACAATTAAAAAAACCAAGAAAGTAGTGAAGGCTTTATTTTCAAATTTATTTTCATGTTTATTTAAATGAGTAAACTACAGTGCTTGATGGGTCAGCTTGAGCTTTCTTTCTATTTGTGCGACAAGCGAATTACAGAAAGAATAGAAAAAAGGAGAGAATCTTTTTTAAATCAATAATATTGGATTTTATTTCATTTTGTTTACTGCCGCCGCCTTGCCATATTTCAAATCTCACTGGCCGAATTGGGAGTACAATGGTTTTTTAAAGCGTGGAAAACACTTATGGATATTGAACATTTTAACAACAACAACAGCGAAAGCTATTGTCATTTCATACCAAATTTTGTATGCCCGTTGAGCGCTTTCGATGTGATGACATCATTAAGCCGTATTCTAAATATTCCACTTACTGACGGAACAAATTCAAACAACTTAATCTAGCAAAAGCTCTTAACAAGCTCTAAATAAGGTTCCCAAAAAAAAAAAAAAAAATATATTCAGAACTTAAGCTCAGATTGAATATTTTCACAAAGTATTCTTTAAAATTTCTCTTGCTTAAATTATACTTAAATAATAAATGTTTTATTATTTCTGCTACTTAACATCGCGCTTGTTGATTTTGTAGCACTGCAACAACACGAGTAACAGTGTTGTAACTAAAAAAAAAACAATCGTAAAACCATTTAATAAAAACTTATATTAAAAATGTTTATGAATGAATGTACATTATTATGTTTAAATTAAACTTTGTTTGCTTCTTGGCGTTTGCTTAACACGTCTTATGATTTCTCTTACATCTGCTTTATTTGGTGTTTCCTTAGTACGTTGTTCTTTTTTGTATTTCTTTATCGGACTTTTTAGAACACTTAAGGCCAATAACGTGCTCTGTATAGTAAATAGTACAATTTCTTGTTTTGAACATGTCCCTTCATTTTCTGATATATTTATGTATAGCTTTAATGTGTTAATGTGTTTCTCGCTATAGTGGTATATGATTACGAAATAAAGATATCAAGAGTCATTGCATCATTGGTATCTTAGCGTGACTTTAAGATCCCTTTCCTGTTGAAAGGACATGTTTTTTAATAATCATTTGTAGCAAATTTTAACTGACCCTTGCTGCTATTTTGATATTTAATTTCCTTTACCATTAAGTTTAAGTGAATAAATGTGTTTGTTGTGTTAGGATTTGTGTTGGCTTTCTTGTTATTTGTTTTACTTTTTTATATTCTGTCTTGAGTTGTTTTCTACTTAAGGCGACAGGTTTCGGTAATGATTTTGTATTATCAAATTTACTTTAAATGTTGTTTATGTGTCAAACATTGTGTTAAATATGATGACATGCTTGGTCATCATTTTCGCTTTCCAACTTTTTTACACTTTACTTGGAATATAAAAAAATAAGAAAAAAAAAACAATAACAGAATGTACGGACTAAAATAACTCTAAAGTAATTATTCAGCTTAAGTTGCTTCAATTTGGCATGATTTCAAGCAATAAAATTAAGCTTAACTATAATATACAAAGAGACTTCTTGTTATTTTTGAAAACTATTTTAAAAATCGCACTAGACTTTTATACACCACAACAATTAATACCACGGGGTGTTGGCTACAATGATTTATATTTTACACTTAATCTTTGCTGTATTACAGTTAAAAGAAAATGGAAATCTTTATTCTAGTAAAAAGTCCTGTTTCAAGTTTAAAACCCAAAATCCAAAATTGTGTTAAAACCAAAATAATTTTTATTAATACCTAAGATAACTTCCTTATAAAAATAGTAATTAAAAAATTATGGCAATGCCACAACAAACGCCTATTATGGATATTTCTTAATCGAAATCGGTTGTAGGATTTTTTTTTAAAGAGTATAGAACGGATCGGATTCGCAGAGGAGAGAGCCTAGAGCCTAGTTTAATAAAATTTTTAACCAATCAAGTTCAAAGATTTAATAACCCTAAATTATTTTTCAAAACTCGGACCACGAAACCCTTTAAAGTAAAAAGCGGCTATTTTGAGCTATAGGACAAGTATTTTGTAAAAGTCACAAACTCTGCTAAAAATTAAGTTGACCGAAACTGTAAAAAGAAGAAAGAGGTGAGAAATAAAAGAAAATGGAAATCTATTCATTAAAATCACGTATAAATGTTTGTGTAATCGTTATGCTGCACACGTACGCAATTAATTTTAAAAGAATTTTTGTGCATTAGCCCAATTATAATGCACTGTACTTGACTTCTAAAATGTTAAAACTTTTAACGTCAAAAATAGTTTCTGTCATGTTTAGAGTGAAACTCTTCATATACGGCACCACACCGATGGCTAGAAATACGCATTAAATAAATCTAAACCATAGGGTAGAAAATTAAGTTAAGTTTATTTAAAATGCAATCAGTTAATGGTAATAACTTATCCACATACAATCCTGGTGTCTTAGGCCGAAGAGAGGATAGCATTTCATGCGCCTCGGTCTTCTGCTGTTCTTCTCCAGTTACTGACAATTAGGTCTGAAAGATGTCGTTGGGCCTGATCATTTCAACGGAGTTGTCGTTGTCCTATCATCCGTATGGCTTCGGTATTATATTCAAAAATTCTCCTTACCGCGCAACATGTCCTAGCCAGCACAATCTTTGCAGTTTTATGCGCTTGACAATGTCAATGTCAGCGTACAGCTCATACAGTTAATGATTTATACGATGCCGATAGTCTCCACTTAACAAACTGGTCCGTATATTCTACGATGGATTTTTCTCTCGAATACACCAAGTACAATTTTATCTGCTTGCGCAAGTACCCATGCTTCTGTACCATATAAAAGCACCGGTAGAATGAGTGTTTTGTAAAGTGTTATTTTCGTAATTCTAGAGAGCGCTCTAGCGCTTGTTTAGCCCGAAGAGGCACCTCTTTGCCAATATTATTATTCTTCGTATTTCCAGGCTGATGTTTTTGTTTTTATTTATGGATGACCCGAGATACATAAATTCCTCCACAACCTCAAAGTTATAGTTGCCAACGTTCACAGTTTTACCTAATTAAGTAGATTTCATGTTGGTTGCAACCATCACCTTGGTTTGGTTTTCATTAACTGCCAAGCCCATTTTTAAGGATTGCCCGCAAAGGCAGCAGTTACATCTCACAATGTCCTACCAATGATGTCAATGTCATCAGCATATGCAACGAGCATGTGGCGTTTGATGAAAATAGTGCCATTTTTATTAACTGCCACATGGGGTATGAATTTTCCAAAGCAATGTTAAATAGATTGCAGGATAAACAGTCGTCTTTGCTGAATCCTCATGAGGTGGTAAACGATTCGGAAAGACTATTTCCTAACTGATGATCTTGTATCAGTTAGCGTCATCCAGCAAAGTCTTATCAATTTCGCCGGAATTCCAAATTCAGACATAGGCTGATACACCTTCGTTCTAATCGGGCTATCAAAAACGGCTTTATAATCGACATATGGATGGTATATATCGATTTGCTTTTCGTGCGTTTTCTCCCGGATTTGGGTAGTGTGATTATCTAGTCTGAGGTGGATTTTCCAGGTCTAAAACCGCATTGGTAGGTGCGTTCATACAACCAGTTTGTACAAATAAGTCGATGCATACATTTTATCAATTTATTATCTCCGGATTTAAATTGCTCTGCCGGCAAGCCATCAGCTCCATTCACTTTCTGCCTGGATATAGCTATTTTTACTTCAATCTGGCTGGGCGGTGCACATTTAACTTCATCATCATTGATTGGTTCAATGGTACCCTCACTGTCGTTTCCCTTCGATACCAAGAAATTGTGGAAATGTTCCTTCCATATTCTCAGCAAGATTTCTTCTTCTGTCACAAAATTTCCTTGTTGATCTTGACAGGAGAAAATGCCAATACAAAAACCGTCTGCAATTGTAATAACTAAGGTTCTAAAACTAAAATTATGCTGAAGTTCAAGTTTCCTTTTTTCCAAAATCCCAAATTAAAAATAATGTTATGTATAAAAAATAAAAACTTTCTTATTTATTTGTTTTTTGTCGAACTATTAGATTAATATTTTACTTTTATTTAATTTTACGATTGCATTTTGTTTGGACTATTGTACAGGTTGACTCAAGTTCATAATTAATAACGAAATTCATATTTGATTTTTGTCAGAATGCGTCTGTTAGAAGTCAATTATTTGTTAAAAATATAGTTTTTGAAATAAACTGGTAATTTTGCAAAGGAAATGGAAATACAAAGCAGTTACAGAATGTCGCACCAATAGAGAGAATTACCAGCGTCGCTTTTAGGTACCAGGTTGTACTTTTTGGACTGTAGCTAAGATTATTCTTTTGTTCTTTGTGTTTTAATTCGGTTTTCGCTTATTATCTTATCTTATTTCATTCTATTAAATTCTTTAATGTGGGAATTTTTACTATATTTGTGGAAATGTGTGTTCTTCGTAAGTATTTTACATTGTTAAATATAAACAAAGATTATTGAAAATTTACATAAGAATTTCCATATAAAAGCTATTTGCCTGTACACGAACAGCATCATCAGTAAAAGGACGAAACTTAATTTTTGATAATAACAAAATTTAAATAAATAAATTTATGTATTTCTCTTAATTGCAGTAATTGCAATTGTAATTGCTATAATGAAAAAGATTTTCTACAAAATATTCTCGCTTTTTCAATCCTTGTTTTCCAAATATCTATGAAATTCCAATAAATAAATATAAATGTGTAATAAAATATCTATATATGTATGTATGTGAAGTAAAAATAGAAAAATCTTGCATAAATAAGCTTTTGTTTCTATGTATGCAGTGCAGCTATTAGAGGGTTATTGTTAATAAAATCGTAGTTATACATCAATTTGCATTCTTGTTTTTCTTTTTTTTTTGTATTAAATAAAAAAAAATACCTGTGGTTTCAACGATATATACTTTCATATATATTTTTTGGAAACAGTTTATTGTAGATTATAAGCATTTTTGATACCTAAAAAAGAGTTCCGTTTAAATTTACAGCTCTCGGTTTTAAAAGTAACAGAATAATTAATTAATATGGGCATAATAGAAGAATAATAATTTTAAATGGTAATAATTCGATTTTGGTAATGTGATTAAAATTACACAATAAATGCAAATCTACATTTTAACTTCTGCTGATATTTTAGAGTTTTAGATCAGTAGAATCTCTTTCTTATTTGTATGGTATGCCACAACTGAAATCTGTTTTAGTTTAATTTTAAACGAATGTTTGTCATTCCAACTGACAAGAATAAAGACATTTGGTTTTACAGCATCGAAAACAAAACACAATGCAGACAAAAAGGACTCCTTCATTAAATGCTCTTAAATTAAAATCTAAGTCACGAAGTTATACACTGTGAGAAGGAGTGAGGTTTGCATAAGGATTAAATTTTCTTCTAGCAAAATAAAATATATTTACGTTTGTTTTTTTTTTTTAATTTGTAACTTTAAATATTTATGAAAGGATAGTTTTAATACATTTCTCAGAAACATAGAAGTATAAAGCAAAAATAACAACTCAAGTCGCTAAACAGAGGAGAATTTAAAATGCTTAATTAATCTGTTAATAATATCTAGACAAAAATGATACTTCTCGCACAAAGAAGCATTTTTTGGCTTACCCGCGTCCATTTAACTAGATATAAAATTGTTTTAAGTTCCATTTTTTTTTTAAATTCTTTTTTACAAACTTATTTTATTTCATGAATTATTTATGCCTCAACGCCAAAAGAAAGCTTTATAGAGGCGAAACTAGCAACTGACTAATAACTAACTAATAACAATATTTAAATAACTAAAAAACTTATAATAATAAAGAATAAAATAATAATAATACAAATATAACAATTTACCATAATTATATAACTCATTTGCAAGAAGGATTTCGATATTATCTAATAAATATTCTTTTATTGATATTTGAAAGATTTAAAGTACTGAGATATTTTTTATACGATTAGATAGATGGACCAGCAAATAGAATCCGTTGCTTTGTTACTTCCAGCTGTCATCTGACAATATTCAAGTTCAACGACAGTCTAGTTGCTCTTCTCGCACATATGTGTACCAAGAAAAGAAAATTCAGTTAAGCGAAATCCAATACTATTTAAGACTTTGTACACATATAGCAATAGCTGTTGCTTTCGAACACCCTTAGCACATCTTTGAAATTATTCCATTGTACTATATTACAATTTTGTGATAAGATTTACATCTGCACCTGGCCGTGGGCCTTAATCAGATGTTGGTCAAACCACTGTGAATGAAAAGCAGCCCCATTCACGCCCTAGGAAGCCGAAGACTAATTTTAGCAACAGGCTTTCCTAGTTGCAATTTCAGCGGTTCCAAAGCAGTGTTGCAAGCCACTACTACTTGCTGAAGAGCTGGAGACTATCCAACTCCTGGTCCAGAACACATGACTAGCATGCTCACTAGATCCGGATCATTCACCCGTTGGTGTGATTAAAGGCGAGATAATCCTGGCACTCAAATTAAATTCATGCGAGGGCCGCAAAACCACAACCACCACCATACTCCCGAAGGGCCAACCTCAACATTCAGTCAGAGAAACAGCTAAAAGTCTAAAGAGACAATTAGGGGAAACTCTGCGGCTTACTGATTCCCGTGGAAGTAACGTGGACTTTCAGTTGTCCCCTGCTGACGTCAGGGGACTGGGCTCCCTTACACCGCCAGCAGCACAGGTCTAGATAGTCGGCAGGCTTGTTTTTGTATCACATATGTAGCAATTAAATCACAAGCAATTAAACTCTTATATTGCCATTTTCCGTCCTAACTGGCTGATTTGAGAATGATGCATTCGCATCGAAAGCGCTCGCCATCGAATACAAATCAGCCAGTTAGGACGGAAAATGGCAATATTATTTCATCTACTGGCGGAGGACAACCAAACAACATAATACCAATTAAACTCTGTATATTTTTCACATTTTTTAGCAGTTAATTATAAAGCACTAGGTCACTATTTAATAAAAAAATTTTTAAAAACTTTTATTTTTTATTATTTTTTCGATATTTCGCCACACCGTTAATTGGCATCATCAGGAAAAACAAAAATAATGAAAAAACAAATTGAAAAAATTTTTTGATTCAATTTGTTTGTTCATTATTTTTGTTTTCTGATGATGCCAACCAACGGTGTGGCGAAATATCGAAAAAATAATAAAAAATAAAAGTTTTTAAAAATTTTTTTATTAAATAGTGACCTAATGCTTTATAAGGAACTACGGCCAAGCAAGTCCTGTCGCTGCTTCACCTGGCCAGAATTTTATTCGCCCAGGTGACGGAGGCCAGAGCAAGGCCGCGCTTTGTTCAGCAAGGCCAGAATTTTATTCGCCCTAGCTGAACAAGACGGACAAGATCGTAAAAAAGTCTAACACCAAATTAGACGTAGAAACGTTGTCTCAGAATCTTATTCGTGACAACCGCAACAAGTCAAAAATTGGTAGACAGGCAAACTGTTCTGCTCAGACTGGACCAGAATGTTACTCCCTCCAGTATGAGAAGCAGTAGGTTAGCCGGCGGAAAGTGGAGACGAGAACTCTTGAGGGCCACGAAATGGTGAATCGTTGTTTGCGTGCTCCGTAGTGTAGTAGTATAATTTTAACGTAATTTAAGAGTGGATTATAATAAAAATTATTAGTAAAGAAAAAGTGTCATTTATGTTATTAGGAAAACAAAATTTCGTTGTAACGAACCCTGGACGCCGCGAGCTCTATCCCAGCATAACGCGAGAACGTGTCGTTACAAGGCATAAACGAATTCGATTTCTAGGCATATACTGCCGGAAGGTAGGTTAAGTGCGAGTGAATAATAGAACGATAGATTAGATTGATTTTGTATCCAATTTATTTCTAAATTTACATAAAATACCGATTTGAAAGGAAACTTTTGATAAGCAATTAAAGTGATTATCCCCTGAAATATTACGAGTTAGTAGCATTCTAAGATATTTAACACTTTCAGATTCCGTAACTACTTCACCATCAATATGAACACTAATTAACTGATCATTTTTTGTTAGGTATGGCCTAAAACGAAATAGTTTAGTTTTTCTTGCATTCAAGATTAACTTATTAAGTCTCAAATATTCAGACAAAATTAATGCATCATTCTTGATTTGATTGCTAAGTACTTCTTCATAATTATAATTGTATATCAGACCGAAACCATCAACAATTGTGTTCCTAATGCAAAAGTCTTTGAATTGACATCTTTTTAACCTCAGAAGTTTTTTCTATTTGTATGGCAAATTTCCTTGAAGAAAATTTAATTAAAGTAATATCTTAATTGAAGTAGTATCTTTCAACAATAACAATTAAAAAAGTGTTGACAAGTCTGCTTTTTATACTTTACTAAAAACTAAAGTGAATTTAATAGTTATTCCAATACGTATGATTAAATTTGCTACTAAACTTCTTTTCTAAAATTCACAATTTGAGTCACAACAATCTTTTTCGATTAGTCTTATTTTTCTTTGAGTGTTATTAACGTTTTGTGTACTTCGTGCGAATGCAAATAAGGCATAATAAGGTTGCATTTTAAACATTAATATAACTTAAGCTTTTTATTATAATTTTATATTTAGTTAAATCTACTTGAATTTGTGCTACATTCATTTAAAAATAAATATTTTAAAAATATATTTCTCATAAAATATTTATTATTTAAAAAATATATTTGAAATCTATTACTGGAGGCGAAAGCATATAATACTGCTCATGTAGCTCATCAGTGGATTTTACCTCAAATTTTGTATAGTTAATTCAAGAGTCTTATATCTCAAGCCATATTGATTATATAAGAGCTTTATATAGAAACACAGCAAACATTCCGAAAACAAGAATACTTTTTATTTTCAACCTTTCTTGCATAAGGGTTTCCTTTGGAAGCCATTCATATGCAATTTGAAAAATAAGGAAAAAACAAAAATTATTAATAAAGAATTTTACAAAAAACGCTACGTGCACATGCAATAGAAATAAACCATTTAATTTTTAAGAATAATTTTTAATTTAATTTCCGTTATTTGGTGCTAGATTCCTTTAAAAATAAATAAATACATATTTTTCATTAAAAGGATTTTACTTTAGCTGCTTTTTAGTTTTTATACGTGTTTGTTTCTTATCTAAAATGTTTAAGACGATTATGCTGTTATAGTCTTGATGGATGTTTAATTAATTCGGCCATAACTTTTACCAATAGCTCGTAAAGTTATTTTAACACTATTTAACAGTTAATTATTTTAAAATCTACTTAATTTTAAAGGATGATTCAGTTGTTTGCGCAAAACAATTAAAATTTATTGAAAAACATTATTTAACATTATTTAAAATTTAATAGTTCCTTCTTTTGTATTATTTAAACATACGTTAAGTTTGAATTAAAGGGTCTTTCAACAAGAAGTTTGTTTTCAAAAACAAACAAAAAGAAAAGAAAAGTTTGGCAATTATGAATGAAAAATAATGTCTGACATATGTCCAGTAAGACCACGCTGGCGGGTGTCGATTCTTTAATTAAAGTTTATAAATTTTTTTTTTGAAAAATGGCGGTCTTATTTCATTAACCACGTCACGGATTTTGAGTCTTAAGGCTGAAATCAATTCGATTGGCTCCGTATAGCCGTTGTCTTTAGCATAGCCCCACAAAAATAAATCAGTGATGTTAAATCACACGATCTGGCTGGCCACTTAAGTGCTGATTGTCGTGAAATTATGCGATCGGGAAATTCGGCTTGCAAGACATTTATCGTTTTATTGACTGTATAACATGTTGCACCATCCTGTGGAAACCTCATGTCAGTGATATCCACGTCTTCAACAATAGGTTAAAATTGAGTTGTTAGCATCTCGCGAGAGCGTGATCCAATAACTGCTACCGCATTTTCAGCCTCATTTTCGAAAAAAAACGCTCTAATCGGGGAAATGACAAATTTGGAACTGCTTCAACAGTTTAACTACCCGATCGAACACGCGTTGACCGTTTGTATCGAGCCTGTTGACTCAAATTTAACGACCAAATTGTTAATAGCGGTCTCACAAGGACGATTATGTTGTCCGAAAATATCACGAACCACCATTTTCATAGTGGATTTTAATTATTTTAATGCGAAATTGAATTCATTGTAACATGTGCCAATGCATCTACAACGAATACGCTGTTGGTATTGCCACAATTGAAAAACAAACTTCTTGTCGAAAAAACCCGATCTTTTAATTTTTTTTCGGTTAAAGGCATTTAACTTTAAGTTCTTTTAAGTTGTTATAAGTGTTTTTTTTTTTGTTTTCTATTTAAAATGTGTAAGGCGATTATGCTGTTATAGTATGTGATCGAGATGAATGTTTAAATAATTTGGCCACAATTTTAACCAAGTGCTGCTAAAGTTCTTTTAACACTATTTAACAATAAATTATTTTCAAATCTATTTAAAGAATGGGTCAGTTTTTTGCGCAAAATAATTAAAGTTATTTTAAAATACAGTGGTTTCCTTTTTATATTATTAAAACATATATTATGTTTGAACTACAAAAACTATCATTCAGACCCCTTAAAAAGATTTTATACAAATTAAAAAGAATAAGAAGTTATGGAAGTAGTTTACTGTTAAACTATATAGTAACCACCTAAACAACTCATTTCACAAATTAAATAATAACAAAAAACAGTCTATAAGATAATTAAAATAAATCTGGAAAAAACTTTGGTTTTTATATCTTCTGGAGTGCATTTAAAAAGAGTGGTAACTTTTTAGCAGTATATACCCAAATCTATTGTAGAGTGCACTTGGAAAATTAAATATAGAGGAAACCTAAACAATCATGTTGAAGTTGTTCATTAGTGCTGGTTGGTGTTTTTAAATGGAAACATTTTTCTTCCTATGGTTTTTTTCCCCTTTTTATTTAAAGATTCCTTAATATTTTTTTTAATATTTCTTCTTGTCGCTATATGTAAGTATGTACATGCATTTTACACAACAGATGAAATCAAGTGTAATGGCCAGAGAAAAGCAACATCTACACTGTAAATAGAAACGAAAATTTGTTAAACCAACTTTGCAAGTGTTTCCAACAGAAAAATTGCTTTTAAAATTCAATGTATAGAAAAGAAAGAGTAGAAATAAAAAATGTTATATGTAAGCTGTTGGAGCAAACCAAAAATGAAGCAATAAATGGCAGAAATTAAAAGTTTACTTTAAGCATTAATGTTTTGAAGGAAAGTGGGAACAAACTCTATTTTTTATCTTTCATTAAAACTGTAAATTTGTAAGATATTTTATCTTGTTCTCTTTTTTTAATTCTTAACAATTTCTTTAGTAGTGCTTTTGCAAGTAGTAGTTAAAATATCACTGCAGATAACAAAATAAAATCCTCCGGAAGTTTAGATGGAAGTTTTTATTTTCATTTATTTTTTGTTTGTTTTTTTAATTTTTTGCAAGGCCAATGGCTGGGTTTGCAATTAACAAGTTATATGATTTAATAAAGTAATTAAAATAAAGTATTGTAAAGACGATTAACAAACAAAGTTTGTTTAATTTGTTGAAAATGACCAAATTGTTTGTATATACGAGAGTTTCAGTTAACATTCATCGCACAAAAATTAAAAACTTCAATTAAATTGCCACTTTGCTTGCGTTAGATTTTGAAAAGTTTTTAAAGTGAATTGTTATTTTTTAATTTTTTGTTTTACGAACGAGAATGGTTATGCAATTTAAAATTTATCCCTTTTATTAAAATATAAGCAAATGATTGTTTGTAAAAAAATTTTGTTTTTACCAGTAGATATAGTCAATCAGTAGCAACGGCAGTGACTAGATGGATTTAGTTTTATTGAAGTTCTTCTTGCCTAAGCCAGTTTAAAATATTTGTGTGAAAACATTCTTAAAATAAATTATGTTATAGTTCTAATGTGAAACAATATACTATTGCAGCTTAAAGTGGGTCTTTGTCATTGACAATACCTTGCAACCATTAGCTAATGATAATGATTTTATTTTCAATTAATTAACAATGAAGTTGTTTTCAAAATTCCTTTTTTTAGGTCAGCATTATTTAGCATTTAGTGGTAGTGAAAGTACTAATCAATAAGCCAATCTTCATGCTAATATTTATAAATAAGGTAGTTAACAATTGTTCAGTTCATAATATACTGTACATTGTTAGTTGTCTGAAATAGCATCAAAGTTATTCATATATTGTCGAGCTTCCAAAAATGTAAGAGTTTTAAAATAAAAACGAAGAAATTTAAAATTTAAAAAAATTACTAGAGAATAAAGAAAGTTATTACATTAAAAGTCTATTATTGTCTGGATAACTGGCCTATTATTGAAGACGTGGACATCACTGACATGTAGTTTCAATAGCACGATGCTACATAGCCAACGAAACGATCAATTTATTGCAAACATGGAGGCTTATAGGCTTGTAGCTAGTGTACTAGCTTATTAGACTGGGGGCTGTGGATTCGATTCCTAATAAAGACCTTGGTTTTTTCACTACAAAAACAATTGACTGTCGGTGGGGCTGCGCAGTGATGAAAGCATGGTCAGTGGTCACTGTGCTGTCTTATACGACAGTTAATTTCCGTAACTGTCCTTGTACTTTCACCACCTATCTCATCTCTTCTCTATTTCTTTCCTGAAAAATGTAGCACAGTACTTGAGTAAATGGGCATTTGTTGCATGAACTGCTACTTCTCTTTAAAAAAAACAAATTTCCCGATCGAATAATTTCACGACAATCAGCAGTTAAATCGTGTGATTTAACACCACTGGATTATTATTTGTTAGGGATATGTTAAGGACAGTATCTATACGGAGCCAATCGAATCGGTTTCAGCTTTAAATCTCAAAACCGTGATGTGATTAACGATACATAACTGCCATTTTGCCAAAAAGTGATAAAAACTTTCATTAAAGAATCGGCATCTGTCAGCGTGGTTCCAGATATCATTTTTCATTCAAAAATGCCGAACTCTTCTCTTCATAATGCAATAAAAATTTGAAGCGCTGTAGTCTAAAATTTTTGCTTTACTTTGTTTTAGAAAACAAACTTTTTGTTGAATATTAATAATATTTCTAGGAAGCAGCAAATGTTATACATTGGAGAATGTAATCCAGGTGCATCTGTCAACACCTTTCTTGGCATTTATATATCTGCCTAGTAAACATAACCTACTTAACTAACTAATGAACATATAAAAATTCGAAAGTATTTATTATTAATTAATATTAATTTGGTTGTAAGAACTTCACACGCAACTCCAAGAGACTTTTATTTTTCGTATTATTAATTATTTTGATTTCCACTAGTCTGTTTAGCATAGACTGTAACTTTATTATTTTCTTACTTTTTCTTTGCATCTGAATACTGTTAAAATATCATACCGATTCTTAAGTTTTAAAAAGTGTTTTAAAAAAAAAAAATGTTACGAAGATGATTAATTAAGTTTTAAAAGAAAACATTAAACAGCAAAAGAAAAGTAAATGACCCACTGTATATTTTACAAGCTGCGTAGTTCTCTAGGAAATCTTTTACAAACAACAACAATAGGAGAAATTCTAGCAAATAAGTAATCAATAGAAAACAAAAACAACTAACACATAAGAAAACAATACGCACAGCCAAGCAGGCTACCAAAATTGAATGTTATCAGCAATAACAATATGGGGTAATGCTAAATTCGTTCAACTTAATTTAAAACTCTAAAGTACTGTTTTATTAGTTTGCAATAAAAAAACTCAAAATAAAAAAAATATTTATTAAACGGAACAAACGTAACCTTATGATGTAATAGTGAATTTTCGATAGCTAATTAAAATGGCAAATAGAATTTAAGACCAGGTTTTCTTTTAAGTTTACTGTTTTCAGTTAAATAAAGTAAATACATTAACAGCCATAAAAACAAACAACAAGAACCTTGGAAAAATAAAGGCACATACTTTTTTACGGTCATGTGAACCGATTTTCAATAGTTAAATCCTGAAATTTCATCATTCATTTACATGCCTCATTGCTTAAAATCATTTTACTTCTTGTAGATTATATGAAAATATTTGTAAAATTTCTTTTTAGACAAATAACAATATATCTAAATAATTAATGTTTTTCAGTAAATTTAAATCTTGTGTTAATATTAGCAAAAACTTTACACAAACTTATTCATATGGTTATTCATTTTTAATTATTAAACAATATAAACAATATCTGCAATAAAAATCCTACTGAAATTAATATTATTTTTTATCAAAACACTTACCGTTTCCTTGTTAGCTTTTGATTTTGATAACACATCCTTTAACCAAAGCCATTGCTTCTCTGTGTCTTGATTTTCAAATTCCGATAATGCACTGACACGTCCACCACCATCCATACCATGTGTGTTGTAATGCATTCCCCCAGGGACAACATTTATGCCACGATGATGACTATTATACCCATACCCATGTCCGGATGATGACCAGTCACTAGCATGCCCATGATGTTGATGCATACTGTTATGGTGGTAATAATAGTTTTTATATTCTGTTGAATCTGAACTCATACCTCCACTTGCAATATTGCCACCAGTGTTCATTGTATTCGAAGGCATACGTTGCCGTACGGCTGCCAAATGGCTTTGGGAATATTTTGGATCATGTCGCATGAAATTTGTATTCAATGCTATAATACGAAGTCGACTTTTTGTTTGTTCAATTGAATAGTAGCCACCTGAAATATATTGGACATATCAATAGCAAAACAAAAACTCATATACAGACAAAGGAATAGATAACAAAGTAAACAACAAAACAAATAACATTTACTATGAAATTGAAAATTGATAAAAACAATACAATGAACTCTGTACACAGAAAGAAAAATCGTATGGTGAATTTATGTAAGTTTTGTTTTTAATTTTTCTTCTAAAATCGTACTAAAAAATTGGGGTTCAACTTTTTTTGAAGCAAGGGGAAACAAAATTTAAAACAAAACGTCGAACAGCATCTGCTTAGCAACGAAACTTGAATTAGCAACTAAACTTTAGGAAATTCCTTAAATATATTTTATATAAAACATTCAATTGATATAACGAGAAAGTAATTATGAAAATTCGAATTTAAAGTAAGATAAGGATATCTTATTTCTTCAACAATAGTGAAATCACTGAACTAAAGTACGTTTTCATCGTGCCAGGATGAAACTAGTAATTTGAAACATGTCATTTTTTAAAAGTTTTCTCATGTGATTTATAATATTATGTTTCTTTTTTTCATAATATCCCAACACATATTTATAAAAAAGAAAGAAAAGAATTTAACTTTAACTGTCCAAAAGGCTTGCCTAATTTTAATTTTACCTCTGGTGTACATCCTTACATTCTTATTTTTTATATTATACAATATTATTACTATGTCTGAACACATATATATTTATATGTGGTTATGTTCAAATGGTGTCCTTATTTCATTTATGTTACATTTACAACTGTAAATATTATTTTTTTGTTTTACACAAACATGAATTTTGTTTTCAATTTTTCCATAACATAGTTCGTCTTAATTTTATTGTTGTATATACATAAATAGCTAGAAAACATTTCTTATTTGTTGTCATTTTCATATTAAATTAATGCTCTGTTTTTGATTATGTTGGCTTTGCGAAAATTCTTATTGTAAAATTATAAACAGTGTTTATACAAAGATTTATTTGCTATTTTAATGAAAGTCTTGCATACTGATTTAAATATGATGAAGCTATAACAAATTATCAAATATTTTAGGAAAATGAATATAAAGTAAAAAAACTTATCTGCCACAAATTAAATTTTATTTAATAATATTTTTGTGACTATGACATCCAAAGAGTTGAATAATTTTTTCCATCTCTGCAGTTTGTTCAGCGTAGATTCATACAAATGGCAGTCAGATATATATCATCTCGACTCAAAAAATATAGACAATATCCACATAAAAAGAAGATTAGAAAATTATTGATTTGAATTTTCTAGTAAAGACCATTTCAACAAGAAGTTTTTTATCCAAAACAAAATAAATCAACAAATTTAGATTAATTTTTATTGTTCACGAAGAGAAAAGTTCGGCAATTATGAATTAAAAATGACATCTGGCAAATATCCACCACAACCACGCTGATAGATGTCGATTCTTTCATCAAAGGGTTTAATCACTTTTTGGCAAAATGGCGGTCCCCTACAAAGGATAATCCAAAGGTGCTAAGTAGCGATTGAAAAATTTTGGTGGCAATAAATTGATCGTTTCATTAACTGTACGACATATGGCCAAAAGGCCAAAATTGAGTAGCTAGCATCAAGCGATAGCGTGATTCATTGACCGTTACGGCATTTTCAGCCTCATCTTCGTAAAAAAACGGCCCAAACACAACTCCACACCACATAGTGCACCATAGAGGAACACTTTGGGCATGCATACGCTTCTCAATAATCGATCTAGGATTTTCAGAAGCTCAAATGCGGCAATTTTGCTTGTTGACATACCCTGACAAGTAAAAATGTATTTCGTCTGAAAAAATGATGCTTCAGAAAAACCAGACATTTGTTCCTTAATAAATTGAGCGAATCTACGGCGATGTGAATGATCCATCGGCTTCAATTCCTGCACCAGTTGAACCATGTGAAACTTCAAAGTCAAATCTTTACGCCTTGTGGTGGTTTTGGATAAAACCAATTGTTGAAAATTTTGATCTCCCTCAACACTGCAAATCACGGCTGCGAGCCTGTCGGCTCCTCAAATATAAGGTCAAAATTCTTAACATCGGTCTCAGAAGGACGATTATGTTGTCCGAAAATATAACGAATTTTACGAAATCTAACTTTAACAGAACCATCATTCTCATAGTGCATTTTAATTATTATATTGCGATTTTCGTGCGAAATTAAATTCATTGTAAGAATTGCCAATGCATATACTATCAATACGACAAAAAACTAAATAACAAAACTATAATGTTGTTGGTATTGGCACAATTGAAAAACAAACTTCTTGTTGAAAAACCCGATAGTTTGGATTCATCAGCACTGACTTATCAGCAAAATAGTTATAAAAAGTGAAGCTTCTTCTGAATGAAAACGACAACGATGTGACGTCAGTATATTAAGAAATTACGATGAACGTGGACGATGATACCTGAACGCCAGATGAATCCGATATAGAAAATATTTTAAGACGGAAGATGAATAAGACATGATAAAGAAATTTATAGTATTTGATAAAAACAGCAATTTATTGCTAGTTGGAAACAGTGATAAATCACGTAAACGAATGGTAGTATAAGTAGCCATTCCGGAAGTTCCTATAGTATGAAAGGCCAGTATATCCAAAATATTCTTTACCCCCAATTTCATTAAAGTTTCTTATAAATGGACGATAACAGTTCATTGACGATAATAGTTCATATTGATTTAAATTAGTTCAAATTAATTTAAATTATGATTATCAATTTACTCATACATTTTATTATTAATTAATTCGTGCAATGTAGCTAACTATTCGATTATTGCAATATGTTCGTATATATTGCCAACATACTGCCTATGTTCATTTATACTAAATATTAAAAAATTATAGCAACATTTGAGACTACTCAGAAGTCGAGTAGGTTCAAAGGTGTACCATTTTCTAGACTTGAAATAACATTTGCATAATCTTGAAAATTGCCGAAATTCAGTTTTTCTCTTAATTTTTGCACTTTGTTGTAAGACTAAGTAAACTTCAGTGGTAAAAGTTTATATTTATTACAACACCATATGAAGCATGAAATACACAAAATCAATTCCCATTGAAGACACTTTTCAGTTGAATACCTTTTTGCAATAGTTACAGACTTCAGCAATCGTAATAAGAAAATAAGAAACTCTCAATACACAATATTAGCAACAATGTTTCAAACTCCATTTACAGTGCATTTACATATCAAACTTTTCAATATGGACAGCAGGGTGTCCCTTATATATATGGTCAATTTCTGTTTTATGAAATTATTCAAGTCTTTCTTTTAAGAAAAAAAATTTAGACTTGAAGCGAATAACTTTTGCAGAAATTCATGGCCATAACTGCCAGTGTAGATTTTAAGTTCAAATTTTATTTAATCACATTATATGACGTGGGTAACACATAAGTCGAAATATTAAGTCAACAAACTTTATTATGTGAAACTAATAACTTTACTTTTTTGAGCGTTTAATTTTTATAACTTACACTTAGCTGAAGTTTTCAATAAGTATTGCAAAGTCTACGATGCAAGCCTTCCACCGCTATTTTCACAGCATAATATGGACCCAACAAATTTTCCTTTTATTTAACAATTAAAAAGATTTTGAACACAAATAGCATTTTTGCGTTTCAATATCGTATCATAAAATAATCATGAAAAAAAAGCAGGCTCCATTTAACATCCAGCGTGCAGATGGCGTGGCCTTGTCCAAAAATATTAAATATTGTTTAAAGCAGATTATTCCAAGAATTATAACTAGTGGAATTGATCAAGAAAATTACTGTAGTTGCTTTCAATTCAATAACTTTTGTTTATCCAAAAGTTAAATAAACTAAAATGTGGAAGAATAACCGAGAGTTAAGAATTGGCAAATAGGTTTACGACCGGAGCTTAAGAGAAAACAAACTGTAACAATTCGACAGTCATCAGAACAATATTCCATTTCAGCAGATCATCAGAGTAGATATTTAAATTTTTATTATAATAAATGTTAAAGCATCGATAAATTAAGCTAATACTTCCAAAGCTTGTGTCAACGATCTTAACTTTTTACAAGCTGTAACATTTTACGAAAACAGCGATACGCAGGAAGCTATGAAAACTAAACTGCAAATATATAGTGTTACGAAGATGATTTTTTAAGTTTAAGAAGAAAATAATTATCACTAAAATAGGTAAACGAAACGACCCATCGTGTATTTTGCAAGCTGCGTAGTAGTCTAAGAAATCTTATACACGCAAAACATTGTTATAAGAAATTCTACAAAATAAGATAAACAGCAGAAAACGAAAACAACTACCACAGAGCTAAACAAAACATACAGCCAGGCAGGCGCCTAAACTAAATGACAATAACAACAACAATTTGGGGGGATGTTAAAGCAATATATTCGTGTATGTCCGAGAAACACTTAAAGCAACTATATACGCACCACTTGCTGGGCAAATAAATTAATTCAAGTTGAGTCAACAGTGAGCAAAGACCACAAAATTACCGTCGCGTCTATTCTATGCGTATTCAAAGTAAATAAATCGTGTAATTAAATTTAAAACTCCAAAGTGCTGTATTATTATTTTGAAATAAAAGAACTCAATGTAACAAAAAATTTTGTTAAAAGGAATATACGTAATAATATATTGTTTTTGGCTTTTCGGATGTGAGATTAAGTACCGCTATACGAACAAATATTTATTAAAGTTAACAGAAGAGGCAAAACTTAGTGCAATGGTTATAAAGATATTGTCAGGTCATATATTAAAAAATATTCTATATTTACTCCTGCAAAAGCTAATGCTACTGACTGGTATACATTTTTATTTTTGGGAAAATCAACCGCTAAATAACTTGAAGATTATGATGATGTCAACGAAGGAGCCATCAGCATAGTGGAAGACTTAATTTGATAACAAAGAACAAAAGTCAGATTACATATGTAAAACTATGTGTTCGTAGTTACTTAAATCTTACCCTATTTGCACAAAAATTATGTGAACTGTAAGGTAAAAAATATCTAAGAAAAATAATTTTTGCTTTCAACGATTGATTATTTATTGTGATGTCATAATTTTAAAGTTGTGATCCTTCATACAGTTTGAATATAATTAAATAAAATTTCAAACTGAAGACAGTACGGGAAGACGTGTTTCCGCGAGCGTATAATTTCTTGAAAAATCAATTTTACATCAAAAGTTAATTTTTTGACAGAACAGACAAAAAATATTTTTAATTTAAAAAATTACGGACACCCTGATTTTGTGCATGTACGTATAATTGTTAACGACATCAAGTTAAAAAGTGAGTATATAGAAATCAATATCACTGTTAGACAATACTTTGAAACCGTAAACTTATGCCCCTATTACGGTTTACAACCCAACTCAGTTGAATTGAAATTGAAACAACTCAACTTTAAAACAACTCAACTCTGTTTTGGTACTACGAATTACAACTAATTCTGGTTGAAATCGTTTTGATGTTGCCAGCTTAAAAAGTGAGGATTTGACAGATTTTTAAACAGCTGATGCTATTGTGGCGAGCAATTAAAAATTTGAATTAATCTTTGTGAAATTGTGTTTTATTTTAATTACATTAATATGGATATAAGTGTAGACTTATTTTACAACGATAATAGTGTTGATCCTGAAAGTAATGTGCTGCGCATTCGGAAAAGCCTCCGTGATCACTCGAATCCCTTAGAACTTCCAAATACCAAGTAAGTAAAGGTTTTCGTGATAATGAAATGTTTTTATAATACTTTTTTGCAGGTTTATAAATTTCTTCCGCCTAAATAAGGAATCATTTTGCTTTCTTTTAAATGAGCTGAAGCAATATTTCCCTGCAACTGTCCGAGGTACGGCTATACCTCCTATATTGAAATTATGCGCAACTCTTAGGTTCCTTGCTGACGGCAATTATCAAAAAAGCAGTGGAAATGACTTCAATGTAGGAATGGCACAACCTACAATATCTAAAGTCATTAAAGAAGTTCTAAATTTAATTGAGCAGCGTATTTGTGCCAAATGGATCAAAGCCAAGATGTCAGAAGAGGAGCAACATGCTTCAAAAATTGATTTTTATTTGAAAAGCGGGTTCCCGGGAATATTGGGATGTATCGATGGGACTCATGTTCGCATAATTTCTCCGAAAAAAGAGCAACAACATTTGTATCTCAACAGAAAAGGCTACTATAGTTTAAACGTCATGATTGTAAGCTAAAAAAAAATATAAGTTATTATTATATTGCACATGACTTTTTTGAATTTCAGCTTTGCGATTACAAAATGACTATCCGGTATGTGGATGCGAGGCACGCGGGCGCAAATCATGATTCTTTTGTGTTTAATACAAGTGATTTGAAGTCATATTTGCAGAGGAACGTACCGAGCAATTCGTGGATCTTAGGTAACATTGGTATTTGTATTTACTACAAAAATAAATTGTTTGAAACATTTCTTAAAGGCGACGCTGGTTACCCCCTTCAAACATTTTTGATGACTCCTTTCCGCATGGCAGAAGCTGGTTCACCGCAAGCTCGCTACAATACCATACATTCAAAGGCCCGAAATATTGTAGAGCGGACGATTGGAATTTTGAAGAGCAGATTTCGTTGCCTTTTATCTGCGCGTGCCTTACATTACTCGCCAGAAAAAGCTACACAAATTGTGAACGCTTGCTGCGCTTTGCACAATATTTGCCAACACTTTCGAGTGGAAATTTCTGAGGAAATGGTACCAGATTCAACTCCGGAAGTAATTAATGAAAACGTAAACATTGAAAGAGAAGACGAGGATGCTGCAAGAAGAATTCGTAACAATATCATGTTATCCCTTTAATATATCCCATTAAAGATTTCTATTTCATTTATGTATTTGTACTTCATATGTTGTTTTTATTTTAAATAGGTATGCAATAGATATACATATGTAACTAATTTTAACAAAATCATCACTTCATTAAATAAAAAAAGGACACTTAAAACTAAAAATAGAAAAATATAAGTATATCACTTCATTAAATAAAAAAAGGACACTTAAAACTAAAAATAGAAAAATATAAGTATATTTAAAAAAAAAGAAAAATAATAATAATAAAAACATTTAAATACTTAAGAACTATCTATCTATTATTATTACCTCTCATTTTTTCTATTTTTAATTTTTGAACTTTTGAATGCAGTTCAGATTTCTCCTTTGCTTCTTTTTGGTATATTTGAAATTTTTTTTTTTTTATTTCAAGTAGTTTTTTTTTTATTATATAATTTTTATAAACACTTTTTTCTAAGTGCTCAATTTTTTTCAATAACTCTTTTTGAGTTTGAGACTGCATTTTTAGGAGTTCCAAACGTTCATTTTCAATATTTTTGCTTCGGCGCCGATTTTGAACTGCCGTTGCTGATGAAGTGGGGCGGTCCTCTATATATGCCGTATGCGCTTCACTCGGCGCAGGCGAGGCTGCAATGGTGTCTTCTACTTCATTGTTGTCTATTGTTTCTAACACATCCGCCCCAAAAGTATAGCCACTGGGTGCAACTTGCTCCCTTATTTGTATGAGGTTCGCTACACTCTCTTCAATTGGAGTTAGCGATACCTCTTGCGATGGACCGCCACCAGTAGCAACGTAATTTTTTCGGTTGTTGGCAAGCTTTCTTTTTAAATTTGCCTTATAGTGTATCCAAACCTACAAGAGAAATACATAAAATATTATTACAATTTCATTGTATTGGTTATTTTATAATATTTAATTATTGGTTTAATCATTATGACTACTTACACGTCCCCACTCCTGCGCAGTTCTTGATGGCGGTCCGATACCATTAAGCTCTACCGCAAACTTTTCCCACAATTCTTTATTCTTAGTTTTGCTGCTTCCAAATTGCGGCTTCCCTCTTCCAGTTTCGGGATGTTGCTCCATAAGCACCACAAGTTTTTCAAATTGTTTCTTTGTTGTAAGTTTATTTTTTCTGTAAATTAATTTAAAAATGCTAATAAATAAATTACTTTAAGACAAATTAAAAATTTTACTTACCCGTTCTCCATTTTGTTTGCTAATGATTCATTTAAAACAACTGCTTGTTAACGGTTGTAATTTTTTGATACTTTTGACAACTCAACTAACACATAGTTGTAAACGGTAATACCACAAAAAAGTTGTAATACTTTATAATTACAACTCAAATATTTTTGGCAGGTTGAGTTGTTTTCGGTAATGCCATATTACAACTAAATACTACAATTACAACTAAAATAGAGTTGAGTTGTAAACCGTAATAGGGGCATTATTTAGTATGAGCTTGTAAAAGTAGTTAATTAAATACACTTAAGTAAGAATAAGTTGAAAAACTGCAAACACTTTTTTTATTTACAAAAAAATTTTATAGAATCACTTCATATAAAAGATACCAGAAACTTAACCGAACATACAATTCGGATGCATTGTGCTAAGTATGTATTAGTGTATTTTTCAATTATGATTATGTACAGGTATGTGTGCGTGGCTGTGTCTTTATTTTTGTGCAACAATAAGTGTTTACTTTTCACAAAAAACAAAAAATAAAAACGTAAAACTAAACTGAACAATTTTTTAAAAATTTAAAACAAATATGTTTAAAGCTTTTTTTACCTTTTTCAAACGTATGCAATGCTTCAGTTGGCAGCCAATGTCGCCACAGTTCGCCCATGTGTCGGAAATTCGTTGTGGTACCATCTTCATGTCCTAATACAGGAAATACAAATTGCGATGAAAAAGTTCGACCAAGCAAATCAGTAATATTGCGCAGGATTTCCATTTTTTTCGTTTCAGACATTGGATGTGCTGAGTGAGATAAACCATCTCTAAAATTAAAATAAATAATGAAAAAATGTAACAAAGTGTGGAAAGGTATTGATTTTTTTCTCTTAAACTTAAACACTTTCTATATGAAGTGGAAATGAACTGAAATGTAAAACGTAAAATTTTTCTGAATATTGTTATGGTTATCATTAAATATTGATTTGCTAGAAGTGAATAAGTAGCCTTCCGTAACTTTAATCTATAATTCTGCTGAATCTATCAAAAAAATTTTACAATTTCAATAATTAAATGATTATTGCAAAAATACCAAAAGGAGTAAAACATTTTTCTTGAACTCTTTTATTTTTTTATTAATATTGTAAATGTGAAATTATCAAAAAACTCACGTGAGAGTAAAAAAAGAGTTTTTTTGTTATTACATTGCCAAATCCTGTGAATATATTTGTACTGAACTACGAAATGGAAAAACATTTTTTTAATTCTCTTAAAAGTTGCTTTACTAATTATTAAATATAGACTCACTATTAAATGATTCATAATAGTTATGCCATGTGTATCGCACTTTAACCTAAATAATGTTTGAAAGTCATAAAAAAATATTTAATCTAAAATATTTTCATCTTAAAGAATGTATAGGGTTTTTAATCAAGAAGTTTGTTTTTTTAATTATGGCAATAACAACAACATAATAATTTTGATATTTATTTTTTTGACGTAATCGTAATTAAAATTCATGTGAAAATGGTGGTTCTGTTAAAGTTACATTACGTAAAATTCGTGATATTTTCAGACAATATAATCATCGTTCTAAGAACGCTATTAAGCATTTTATCTTTAAATTTGGGTCGTCAGGCTCGAAACAAAATGTGCGAACACCAATGTGTGTTCGACCATTTCTTTCACCTGACTTTCAAGCCTTATAAGGTTCAACTGGTGCAGATATTGTAAATGGTTGGTCATTTATATCGCCGTAGATTCGCTCAATTCATTCAGGAAAAACCGGCTGGTTTTGCTGAAAAAATCATTGTTCTAAGCGAAGCCCATTTTCACTTGTCATGATATGCCAAGCAGACATTTTATGAAGCCATTGTATGCTAACGTGTCACTGATTGATTGGCTCATTTTTTTTCGAAGATGAAATTGTAAATGCACTAACGGTCAAGTGCTTACTCTATCGCGGGATGCTAACAACTCAATTTTGGCCTATTATTGACAACATAAATATCACTGATGTGTGGTTTCAACAGGACGGTGCCACATCTCACACAGTCAATGAAACGATTAATTTATTGCAAACAAATTTTCAAATTGCATAACACCACTGGATTATTTTTTGTGGTGGCTTTGTTAAGGACAGGGTCTATATGAAGCCAATGGATTCGATTTCAGTTTTAAAACTCAAAATTAGTGATGTAATTAAAATAAGATCTCCATTTTTCCAAAAAAAATCTAGTCCAAATTTTTTGTTTTATTTTGTTTTAGAAAAATTTTAAGACTATAAATGTATTTTATTGCTTCAAACAAATCTTGCTACCATTTAAAAGAAAAATATCACAAACAACTTTGTTAAAAGTTGTTTATTGCTGAACTCAATAATAAAAAATAGCGTATAAATTTCAACCAGCCTTTAGTTAAAAAACATTTTGTGCGATCTTCTTAATATTGTTACCTTGTTAACATTTTATAAGCGTTTTGTCGTGAGTTCTTTATTGCAAAATAAATAACACCAGTTTTTAGAATTTTTAAATTAATAACAATTTTATTTACTTTAACTACGCAAAGTTGACACAGAACAATTTACTTAAAATGCACGTCTTTACTCGATGAGGTTTAATTTTACACTGACTAATTATCCACTCAGACGTTTCCCTATTTATACTTGTCCATTTAAAGAGTAGAAGATTTAAGAATCTTCTACTCCCTTTGTATCGCATTTTGTTGTTGTATGTTGTTTATTCGATGTTTATTCGATGTATAGGCGCCTGTGTGGCTGTGTGTATAGTAGTTTTCGTTTTTATGCTGATAAGGTTTCAGCTTGGGATTTATTTCAATACATTTGTTGTTGTTATTTGTAAAAAAATGGTTTCTTAGAAAACTACGCAGATGGTAAACAACATGTATGTTTGTTGTTGTAAAATTAGTTTTTGTCTTGCGCGTTTAGATGGTAAACAGCATACATGTATTTTTTTTCTTGCATGCCAGGCAGTTAGTAAACAGCATATCCACTTGTAGTTGTGTGTGTATAAACTTCTACGCAGTTTGTAACCAGTAGTTTGCTTTATTGCTTAATTATTTTATTTTAAAACTTAAGCAAGACATATTCCTAAAAATATTATAACCTTCAGAGACTCAGAATTATCTCTATCTTTACTTAAACTTTTTGAAGTTATATTAAAGAATGACTATGTTTTTCTAGTTTTAATTTAAAATTCTAACATAAAAAAATATTAACATTTATGTTTTTTATGTATTTTTTTCCTTCGATCTGATATATTTCCATTATTAAGTACTTAAAATTATTTAGGGTTGTGACAATTTCTTTTTTCTTTACCTGCATTTTTCATTGACTTCATTTATATTATTCAAATTACCTGCAGGGCCAGATAATATTACTCACTTCTTGGTGACTAAATTAAAAGTGATTTCATTTTAAATCAAAGAAAATTGGCCAGAAAATCAACTAACATTTAAATATTACGTCGTTTAATAAAATTCAGCATCCATTTATATTTTTAATGTACTTAATTTGTTTAGACACCTCTAAGAAATTTAGTATTTTTGGTTAGAAAATAAAAAAAACAACAATAACAAAAAAGGTAAACCTATATACGAGCATTTAAAAAAATGGAAGAAAAAGTTAATTTCCGTTTTTCTGTAAGTAAGCACTTTATTGTCAACAAAACCTTACTCTAAATACTTATATACTTGTATAACTAAACACAATGGAACATGGAGAAGAAATGCCATCTTGTAAAGGCAAAAGATTTTTGTAAAAATTACTTTTTACATTCTGTTAAATGAAACTGAAACGCCTTAAATTTATTACAGCATTTATACCACTGATACTTTGAGTAATGCATTGAGTTTCAAAAATAAAACTTTTTTAAGGAGAAGCAGATTAAGATGTAGCGTCTTCAATTGCTATACAGCAGAGAGCTAGAATTCGTCCCGAAAATAGTGCTGTTGTTAGTTTTTTTGACCAAGTGTTGGTGGCATATTTGGTTAAAAAAGCTGTTACCATCACTTACAAAGTGTGGTGTCTAGAATAATATATACTTTGTTGAGCAGCCGGGGTTAATATGAATTCAAAGCTACCGTAGAATCTTGACTATAAAGAGCTCTTTTATATACGAATAAATGAAAAACAGCAAGTAAAATCTCCCGGACAAAAAATACTATTATAAAACCAGATAGTTTAAATAGCTAAGGTGGCTAGTAATTAGAGCAGCAGATAAAAAATTAAGAAAGCGAGGAAATAAAAAACGCGCATGCATATAGTTCAGTAAATTATAAAGTTAAGGCACCAAAATAGTAAAACAACAGAAATCCTGTTACAAACTCCGCTTAATTTACTTTGTGGGAAATATGAAAATATAAATACAGTGTGTGGCATATGTGGATGGTTGGATCCTGAACTGTAGGCTCATCGTTTTGCGGTCGGGACTGTAGTGCATATCAAATATCCACGATTGCCTAATAACACACCGTCTAGTTCGACTCACCGGATTTTCAATATGTTGTTTTTGCATAACATTGCGGAAGTAAAGCTAGCTATAGCTATAAATTATGAAACTTAATAAATTAAAGTATAGAAAATTAAAAATTAAGATCCTGATATTTATAACCTAAAGAAAACCTCTACATGTGACAGGAGAATAATGTAACAATATATTTGTGACTTTCTAAACACTTAAATTAATTTATAACATCAACCTTGCTGCTTTTTAGCCAAAGGTTTTAACAAAACATTTACCATTATGTAAGAAAAACTCTTATAAGAGCAATAATAAATAATTGCATTAAGAGAATTCTGATTAAAAGGCTACACTGACAGTGTCATTTTTTATGTAAATTACATGTATCTATAAAAATGTGTGTTTGTATCAATGATTGTTTGCCCTAAAAACGATTGTTATGATTTAAAAACAACTACAAAGATTTTGAGATTATACAGACAAGAAAATAATCTTTCATAATTTTGTGCATAATGCTGTGGCATAGATCGTTAGCATTTCGATATAAAATTTCAATTTGACGTACTAATTGTATACAAATAGGACAATTTATCCAGATTTTTAAACGTTTATTAAAATTTTTAATTTTAGATAATGCAAATGAACTACTAGTACCCTGTACTAATGATGTACTATCATAATTAAATTTTACCTGTACAAAAAGAGGCCGTATATAGAAGAAAAATTAATAAAAACTAACTCATTTGCTGGTTATTGCTGTTTAGTTTAAACTTTGATTTTTAATTTACTTTTAGACTTAATTATTCGAATTTAAATAATATGTGTGACAGAAATCTTTGATGTGGAAAGCGTTACCGAAAATCGGTGAATTTTATATTATGCAATCGTAAACTGAGCCCACTTTAAATTCGGCAAAGCTAATTCCAGTTTTCTGTGATTTAATTTTCAGTGAATTCATTAACATATATTATATTGGAAATATAGTATAGAAACATTTAAATTAAAGTAATGATGAGCGATTTCTTACGCCTTATTTTAGTCTTAAAAGTATTGGCTTTGATTATTATCAGTTTAGAACCCCTCCCTTTTGAATAGTTTTAATTTTCCCTGTCAAAATAAAATAAAACATATTACAGCTCTGTCTATATTCATTTTCCTGCGACCACTAGAGTTGTTAAGAAATTAAAAATTTACTTCCAAGATATTTGAATCATCATTCTGTACAGTTCGATATTTATATTGTATTAGTCATAGGTTCTTCCGAATCTTCCTTACCTTTCCTATAACTCAAAAATAAATTTAGAACAATATCAAAGTGTCACGAAACAAGGAAACTACCTTCAATCGTATGTTGTGGGTCAATATAAATCAACTAAAAAATAAAACTTTAAAACTTCTGCTGTTAGCATTGCTCGAAGTGGTAATGGAACCCTAAAGTACGTATTGGAAAAGACCTGCTGCGCTTTACATTCTTTATATAGACGCCAAAATTGTGACATGAATAGCTTGATGTTTGGTATAAAGGATCATATATAGCTTGAGAAAATTCAACCATTTATCGAATTCTTAAATAATATGTAAGGTCCAACATTCAATAATTTCCAGAACAAAAGAAGAAAAGAAATCCAAGTGTTTGTTTTAATTCTTCAGCGATTTGGTAGGCTAAAAAAATCAGTTTCAAAAACTTGTTGCCACGTTTAAATAACCGGCTTCACAACAAAGTTAATAATTTCGTTCTCATTATTTAATTCAACAATATTTCTATCACTTGTCTTCATATTATTGTCAGCCATTGTTTTTTAAAGCATGTTTCTTAAACGTCATAGCATTTGAAAGTAGAAAATTTAATAAACAAATATGTATAAGGAAATATCAAGCGTCAAGGTGCAAGTAAATAAAGTCATTTACATTTTTCCCAATTTACTGAGGTTTAAGTTACTAACAACATTATTTTTTTAATCTTACCTTTATAAAGAGTGTTGTTATAAAGAAATAGAACTTTGAAATGGAATAAATTGACATGAAATTTATTTTATTTCAAAGACAATCTTCCAGCAGTATAACCAAAATATGCCATCGGTCACATCATTCGAACGTGGTCTAATCTATAGGTCAAATTTTCAATGGATTTTTTCAACATTTGTGACTGTATATCGACAACAATATGGAAAATTTGGCCCTCAATACTTACGGTACAAAAAATTCACGGCGGCAAATTCAAGGACTCGAAACGTGAAATTATGCATTTTTTTTAAAGAGAAGTAGCACTTCAGGCAACAATGCCTATTTAGTCAAGTACCGTGCTACATTCTTTAGGAAAGGCATAGAGGATAGAGGATAGATTTACTCAAGGTTTCCGTCAATGAATCAATTGTGACACGACCTACGTAACATCTTGTTAATGGCACTGAATTATTGTTTAACTAATGAACGAAAAAGTCAGTAATGATGGCTTTGATGGTCACGTTTTGACCAGCACCGTTTTTAAAGAAGTACTGGCCAATAATTCCATCAGCCCATGAAGCACATTACACAGTCTATCAGTCAATATACACTTGAAAATTATCATCATTCCATACGGCCAAACAAAGCTTGCTTATGAAAATAGGGATCAAGGGCAATGCGTCTTCCTATTCATTCATGTGGTAATGCTAAACCAAACTAAACATAAATCATTTGATGGCTGACAAAATGGCTGCCTGCTATACCTCCTCCTTTTTATTAAATTTTAAAATATTGTATTCAGTTGTTAGCTAATTGATAAAATTTCGCGCTTTATTGCTATTTAATGTTAACGACTTTGTTAAACGTATTGTTGTTAAAAAATCTACATTTTTCAATTCAGAACTATTTCTTGTTTTTAAACACCTTTGAATTTAATGAACAGAAATGTATTAATCCAATCAACTCCAATAGTAATGGTAATTAAGTGACGCAAAAGCACAAATATAAGGGTATGTTCTATTGAATTCCAATTTTTTCGAGAGACTTTTGTTTTCAATTGAGTTGGTGGACTTAACAATGTGTTAAACGAAACATCTTAACAAGACATTGTTTTTGGATTTATTCAGTGATTTTCAGTAATTAATTATTCTCGATCATATTAACTTCGTCTTCACTCTCTATATGTCGTACTATTTTCCATTTATTTCCTTGTGGGCAAATTTACTTTAAATATATAGTCACAACTTAGAAAAGCAATTAAAAGTGTTATTTATAAATTCATTATAATAAAATAATAAACAACTTAAATGATTTAAAATTAGTTCAGAATATCAATATTTCGAACTGCTTCTAACACAAGCTGTTGCAATGGTCAAGTCAAACGGTTTTACTCCACTCTACAGGAAATTAGACATTATTTATAAACCGAAAAAACTCACCGATCCTTTCAAAAACTCTTGGAAAGATCAGTCCATAAATACAATTTGTTCAGACATACGGTTACAGATAAAAAATCCATAGAAGCAATTTTTGGCAGACACGTAAGTACTGCCGTAGCACTACTAGTAAGGGTTGGAGAAGAAACTATTAAGAAAATCGCAGAAAAGCAAAAAGTTACCTTGCTTACCATAATGCAGTAGTTAGGTATAAAAAGGAGATCGTATCACAGAACTTCAATACGAAAGTTAAAACTAAATCAAATAGAATAGTTCATTAAAATAATATTAAACATTTTTAAGAAAGTATCATTATATGTAAAATTACATAAGTTAACACACCCGTACAGCATGAAACTTATACTTACAATTTATATGGGAATACTGATGAAGAACGCACAACAGCTTCAAGTACAGGACTTGACTAATAATAATGAATACATACCTAAAACAGTAGGAAAACAGCAAACGATCAGCTACTCCGAAAAAACTTACATTTTATTAATTTCGTATGCCGATTAATTTTATTTAATCGGCTTATGAAGACAAGATATTACTAATCGATAAAAAATATAGGCACATTAAACGCAACAAACAACTCTCGGATACTTTTACTCAATACGCAAATATATATAATCTACACATTAATTTAAAATCTAAAAGGGGACTTTCTAACAGTTTGGTGAAAGGCTTAAAAATTAAGGGGGATCTATGAAAAGTGAGGACGAAAAGCAGGTTAGGAAAACAATTAACGGAATGAGTGACAGTAAAAGACTACCTACAATAAAATTAACAATCTAACTTTCGCAAGCAATTTTATGACTGAACAAATTAATAATATCACAAAATATATAAACAAGCAACTAATTCTTATCAGTAATAAATTTAGATTTGAAATAGAAAATATAACTCTATTTTCATGAAAATAAAGTTGAATTCATCTAATATTTATATAAAAAAAATAATGATATATTGCTTCTAAATAATCATGTTGAGGATATTGGACGAAATATATTTTATGTAAATAAGGTGAAGGTATACTGATTCATACAAAAGGAACTTGATCTAATAACGGACTTTGACAGTTATAGCAATATGAAAGATGCAGTTCTTTACCAAGCCAACAATATCATATAAAATCTGCTTAGACTTGAACATTCTTTTAAAGTTTAATGCAAATTAAATTGTATCCTGTACCAAATATCTTAAATAATTCAATAGTTATAAATCAAGCGAATACATTAGCTGATAACAATAAAAAATTATAATACTAATATTAAAAATAATTTAGAAAAGAACTTGATTCTTTTAAATAATGTATATTAAATATTTTAAACTTAAAAGAAGGTCAGTGCGAACTCAAATAATCAGAATATCGAATAATATCTCACAGCTTAATTATTTTTCAGCAGCAATTAATTTGATTTTAATTAATTTATCAATTTATAAATTATAAAGCTGATAACAAAAACAATAAAAAACGAAAATAATGAACAGCCTGAAACATTAAAATTAATAAATATAATAATGGAAAATATTGCAGACAAATTCAAAGCTATTATCAAAATTATCCAATAATGTTGAAGAGTAGGTCTATGGTTAAAAACGGCCATTTTTAATTAAAAATAATTTTTAAAAGTTTTATTTATTTGCAATTGGTTTCAAATTGAATATTTACAAATTAAATTAAAAATAAAAGGAGAAGACGAAACAGTGATGATGATAAAAATGATGATAAATTCTATTATTTTCTGAGGTGCTTTATTTTTTTAAATGTAATGTGTAGAAATATCAAAAGAAGAAATAAAAGCTAGAATTTGGCAGAACTTTTCGTTTTTTTGGTTCACACAGAAAAACCATTGACAAAAATCGGTTGAAATATTTAAATTTTAATTTCTTTATTAACCCTTAAAGTAACACCAATGTTACTTTATTTAATTTTTACTGCTTTCTTGTTTAGTTTTTTATATGTGTTAGCATAACACCAGTTTTTAAACAGATCTGTCTGTACCCACACATTCTTTGCTTTCAGCAACCAAGAAGTAAATGTTTTGCATTTACTTCTTAGTCAAAACGACTAACAAACCAAAATGATTTTTGTAATTTTTTATATACCGAAAATTATAGGAAGAAATTTTGAAAAAAATTTTTTTAGGTTAAAGATTTGAAAATTTATTTTTAGTTCGCTAACAAAACCGACTATTAAGTCATTTTAATACTTCTCATTTTCTTTTATACTTTAATATTGCAAATGCATTTGATCGCCATCGGTGTAAAAACATGCCTCGAAACTTGAAATTAACAGCATTACACGTTATCTGACATCATTGTGGGGAAGTATATGTAAAACTTCGAACATCTTTTACCTATTAATTTTATAACCTAATTAAGAAAATCTTTTTAATTTAGTGAACTGTTTAGTATCAACTAATAAGGAGTGTAAATTAATCCAACAGCAATAGATTGCTATCTCTGCTATTCGAATAATTTGAGATAAAAAGTTATTATTATTAATTATTTTAAATTAATTTAAATTTCGGCTATAGCAGACAAAATATTGCCAATTCAGCTAAAAAAACATTATGTTAAAAATAGTTTTAGCTTAATTTGTAGTTATACTAACAAAAATTGGTCAAGTGTCCAATAAAATCCTTGCTTATATATTGGTTTATTTATAAAAACGGTCCTTAAAGTATTACCGCTAAACGTGAGCCATAATTTTTCCATTGTTTTTGAAATAGATGTATTCTGTGTTTTAATACTACAACTACAGAAATTCTCGAGATTTTCGAATAAAGTAAAGTATATTTGCGATAGCATTTACTGTTCCAATCAAAGTAAGATTTGTGGATTTTGGAGTGTGTAACATAAAACGTATTCGTTAACTACTATCTATTTACATGTTCATATACGTTCATGAGAGAATAACAGCATTTTGAATTGTTCCTTATAAAATTTTGAGGCCTTAATTGGCGAATGCTTTTTTCATCCCTTATATCAACAAGTTTTTTTACTGCTAGAGCTATGAACATTTACATTATGTAAATGTTATAAACTAAATGATTTAAAACCAACGAAAATAACCTGTAGTATAACTAGCAATAATTCAATACGTTGTTTTTATTTTTCTTAGCAGTATTATTAAGTATGTCAGTGGTTTGTTTAGTTATATTGTAATGACATTTTAATGATCATATCCCTTTTACACCCCAAATAGGCGACTTACATTATAATAATACTTTAATGATCATATAACTACGCATTTCTTTGGTTGTTTGTATTCTAATTGTATTTTAGTTATTTAATTATTTGTGTTGCTTACTCATAAATACGTATATTTGTAAGTTTCATAGAATTATCCTTTGTTTCAGTATTTAAGCAAGTAATTTGAATAAAAAAATAGTCTTTTACTGAACATTGAACATTTACATATTTATTTTTTGCTCCAATTTGGACTTACGTCGAGTATACTTTCTATTATCAATTATTGGCATTTTCCTCCTGCCTACTGAAAGACTTTTTTCCACTGTTAAATTTAAGCAAGCGAGACTGTGCTCTTGGTAGACATTCACAAAAAGGACCCTTTATTGATTTACAAAATGTTTTTGTTTACAAGGCAACTACATGTTTGGCGAATATTGTTGGAAAAATCTAAATCTTGAAATGGAACAAAATAATATTAAATCAGCTTTTAGCGTGCTAATGATATCTTTCAATAATATCTATAAATTGATTATTGGTCGTAAAGCTGTTTTTTTGTTTATCTGCTCACCTCTACTCCTTAAAGCACCTTCAAGTATAAATTTAAAAATTTTATTTGATTATGCCAAATTTGTATTATGCCGAAAGGAGAAACAGCTATTACCAAATAGCATAAACATTTATAGAGTTGAATGATTAAGATCCAAGTGTTTATATGAAGTTTCCTTCTTTAAAACCTATTTAATCTGAAAAAAGTCCTTTTCTTTTTCGAATTCAGATTTAATTTACTAAGTTTTTATTTATTTATTTAATTATTTAACTACAATATTTGATGCTGTTTGTTTAATTAAATGTACAAGTAAATCAATTCTTAATTAAAATAAAAAATTATTCTTATTTTAGAGAAAAAAAATAAATAACTGAATCAGTTCAAAACTTTTTTAATTTTAATGCGAATCCCATAAAGTTTACAATAATGCAAAACTTTTTATGGTTATATTTTTTTTTTCTTGTACCTTTTCCTTGCAGTTGCATTTAAGTATTATTGTCAATGTTTGTATATCTTTATAATTTTATGTTTGTATATATTTAAACAAATCTCCAGTACTAGTTGTAACTAAACAGTAACAGACTTTTTACAAGTTATCTTGACTTTTATTACTTTACTGAGGTTTTTTGTAATTTTCGATGCTCACCTGCAATGCGGTTCTTATGGTCGGATTAAATTTCGTGCTTAAATGTTACTAAAATAAAAGCACACACAGCTTTATGGTTTCATGAAAATAAAAAGTGAGTTCACTTCATATTATTGTATCTTTGCTCCCGATAGAATTTTTACCTCTTTAGCTTATTTTACTCTTAGTCTTTATTATGATATAGTATGCGAAATAATTATGCTATTCATAAAATTTTTTCATATGTACATTTAAATATATAATTGAGTCAGTGGTATAATGTGATATCACACCTGATTTTATCACCTGAAATATTTAAGCTAAATATTGCTTCGCCTTGAAATAATTCAGTGAAATTAATTTTTACTGAAAATGTAGTAACTTTCAGACACGTTGAGGGATAAAAAATGAAACAGCATTGAATGAAAAATAATATCTGGCAAATGTCCACCACGACCACGCTGACAGATGTCGATTTTCTAATCAAAGTTTTCATTCACTTTTTGGCAAAATGGCGATCTTATTTCATTAATTGCATCAGCGATTTTGGGTTCTAAAGCTGCAATCGATTCGATTGGCTCCGTATAGACTCTGTCCGTAACATAGCCCCACAAGAAATAATCTAGTGGTGTTAAATCACACAATCTGGCTAGCCACTTAACTGCGCTGATTTTTGTGAAATTGCGAGATCGGAAAATTCAGTTTGCAATTAATTGCTTATTTCATTGGCTCTGTGACAGGTGCCACCGTACAGTTGAAACTACATGTCAGTGATATCCACGACATCAATAATAGTCCAAAATTGAATTTTTAACATCTTACTGCATTTCCAGCCTCATCCTCGAAAATTAAAAACCGCCCAATCAACGCTCCAGACCACATGGCTCACCATAGAGTGACACATTGAGCATGAAAAAGCTTCTCAAAAATTCCTTTCGGATTTTGAGAAGCCCAAATGCGGCAATTTTGCTGGTTGACATACCCTGACAAGCAACAATGGGCTTTGTTTAACAAAATGATTTTTTCAGAAAAAACAGCCGGTTGTTCCTGAATGAATTAAGCAAATCTACGGCGATGTAAATATTCGGTCGGCTCCAATTCTTATTCCAGTTGAATCTTGTAAGGCTTCAAAGTCAAATTCTTACGCAAATTTCGCCATGTGGTAGTTTTGGATAACACCATTGATTCGGAACGTCGAGGAATTGACAAACTCAAATCTGCTTTAACAGTGGCTCGACTCAAATTTAATGACCAAATTCTTAACAGCGGTCCCAGAAGGACGATTGTGCTATCGGAAAATATCACAAATTTTATGAAATCTAACGTAAACAGAACCACCATTTCCATACTGGATTCTGATTATTTTAATGCAATGTTCGTACGTCAAAAAACTAAATGTCAAAACTATCATGTTGTTCGTATTGCCACAATTGAAAAACAAACTTCTTATTGAAGAATTCGATACAAGAGTACTATTTGTGCCATTCCTGCCTGAAGTAACATTTTATTTCTTAAAAAGTAAAAATTTTTGGGAAAATATATGAATTATTAATATTATATTATAATAATTATTATTGTTTATTATTAATACAAATATTTTATTTTTGACAAGTTTTTAAAAGGATTAAGGTGTAAATAAATGACAAATTTTGAACATCACTATTTATCACCTATGTAAATTTAGGCTACGAAATGAAATTGGCATAATTATTGATAAAATATATTTGTTTTTTGAAGCCAATATTTTAATTATATTTAATATTTTTAAAATTTTAGTTAAAAAAACCCCCATTTAGTGAAGTGAAGCTTCATATAAAAACAAAGCTTAAGTATTCTTAAAAAAAATTAAAATAAATTTTTACTATCTTTGAAAATTAGCTTTTTTCTTTCCATTTAAGGCCTTACGTCTCGTAGTAGCTGAAAGAAACAAAATAATTTACTTAAAGTTAAACTAAAATAATTTGATTGCGGAGGAGTAAACAAAATTTTTACAAAACATATTTCGCTTACTGTACAATTGCTCCTTTAAGTATTTATTTAAACATCAAGGGAGACTTTAAGGAAGATGTTCTTTACCCTAATATATTTTTTTATATTTGTAAAATTAAATGCAACTGCATTTGATATCACTTAGAAGACACCATAAATTATTAGTCAGCATTTTACTTAGTTTAAAGTTCAGTTAACAAAAAACCTTGGACGGTAAAATGTTTGGGCGATTATAGTTTTCGCTTCTTTTTCAGTTAGTGTTAAAACAATATACTTTTACGTTTTCATCTACATATGTAAGTACGTTTTATTTCTAATGCTCTTTGGTTTTATACAAACACGTATTGGCCTTTTTTCATTGTTACTTGTTACTTACCCTGTCCACAGGACAAATTCGACATTGTCACCCTGCCGTGATTTCATTGCTTTGGCAGCCGACTCAATTAGACTCCAAGGACTATCACAGAGGTAATCACCATAACGACCTGGTGAATGTGTGGACGAACTGGGTGGTTGTCTTTCAATGCGCCAACAACCTAAAATGAAAAAATAGCAACAACATTAACAAACAAAAAAATACAAAAATTTAAAGCATTGTCCTAAATGGGGGAAAAGCCATAATAATGTTTATTTTTCCTGGCATTGTAGAATATTACAAAATCAAATTAAGGCAATTTGCTGTAAGAGAATTTGTTTTTGCTATTATATTTATTTTTTTTTTTTCATTATCAAAATAAAGTTTTTGAAACGTCAAAAGAATTTTTAATTTCTTAAAAAATGCCTTTTCGCTGACGTTAGAAAAATACCTGACCCACTAGTATTTGCTTGTAAAATTTCTATCTTTATACACAATAGAACTTGGAATATATGGAAATTTAATGCTTAACGCTGTAAGTAAGAATAGCAACTTTTACTTTTGTTTATGTTTTGTACTGTTTTGTTAACGAAGCGTTAAGGTTTAAATTTTCTTATTTTTCTTTATTTAAAAACTTATTTAAAATTAGATTGACGAAAATTAAGTAAATTTAAAGTTAAATTTCAATTTAATAAAAAAATTCATATAGATATACAGGCTATGCCAAAAGTAATGTCATGACAATTTTATTAAATTTATGTTTTACTTTCAGAAAAGATATATTCGTCAACTACCATTTATATGTTCATACACGTTAGCGATAGAATAAGAGCATTTATAATTGTTGCCTATAAAAGATCGAGCCGCCAATTGCGACTGCTTTCGCTTACAGAGCTTATCTTTTTGCTCGTTTTGCTTTCAGTAAACTATAGATACACCGGTCTAAAATAAAATTGATTAAATGAGAATTATAATTAATTAAAACATAAAAAGTCGGCAAAATCTATAAACGTTCTCTAACATAAAATCTACTGACCATTACAACTATAGAAAATGACACTTTTTTACTCTCCTTCTTTCAGCGATTTATGCTTAATTACAGATCCTTTCTTACGATTTTAACAAAATTTCTATACATGTACTTATTGGCTCGAATGCTTGCAAAACAAATTGTACTTTGTTATATATATATATCATGGTCATTGACGTAGCAAATAAAGGCTCTTAATTTTTTGGCCATGATTAGCATACAAATTGCTTATCAAAGCCCATCTTGTTTGATTACAAGTACTAGTATTTGGCATCTGACGAATGCTACTTGTATCAGCTAATTCCATATACTGATGTACCGGAGCACCGGTAACATCGTGGTAATGTATGATGTGCTTATCGCTTTAGAAACTAGATGTGACAATCAGACTCATCATGCTCCTTTGATGAGCATAAAAATATGCGCAGCCTAATCTAACGGGAATACAGACACTTATTTCGATAGGAACATTCCTACTGATGTTTATTGGATTCAATACGCTTTGCACTGAAATATTTTCTGTAATCAGTCGTAACATTATTATCAAATTTTCTGAGAAAAAAAATCAACGTTTAATTCTTTTAAATAATAGCCTTCTGCAGTTAATAAAAATTAAGTCATGAGCGGTGCAAACCTTTTCGACAACGCCTTAAAGAATTACCGAAAAAATGGTATTGTTTATTATAAAAAACCTTTTTAATTTACATTGTTGCTTTTTGGAATTTACATTTTTCCAAATGAGAAAAACCAGTAGAGGTATATAAGCACAACAGGGAGAAAATTCTGATTTCTGGGGCTGAAATGGGAATAATGGGACTGTTGAGCCATCAATTATTTATTGGTAAAACTGTCCACCCGTTATCGCTGTCTAAAGCCGGAGACAAAGCCAAGCAAAAATGTTTAAAGAACCAGTTGAATTTACAATGGCCAAATCGTTTTAAGACTTCTACAATGGACCATCACCAAATAAATCAAATATTGCAGATGCTTAATAATTTTTAATCTTAATAACAAAAATTAAGCTTTTATATTTGACACATTAGAAATTATTAGGTATGTAAATATTAATTTACATTATGCACCGAGTGCCGAGAAGGTTGTTTTATTAATATTTGCATTGACCCGTGCTTTACAAAATTTTTGTCGAGCTTACAAACTATAATTTGGTGATCACTCAGATTTATTTACTATAACTGTTTTGATTTGTTTAATAAGCATAAGTTAGGAACAGGTTAATATTAGCTTTCAAGACTTGTGATTAACGTAAGATTTGAAAGGTCCGTAAAGAAGGAAGACTGAGCCAGTTTTTTCCTTTGAAGAACTTTGCATGTACCGCCGATAAGTGTCAACGAAATTTTACCTATTTCCTGTCTAAGTAACGCAATCTGACGTTATTTTTACCGTGCCCATTCACATGTGCTAATTGCCACATTCTTTTTTGTATTTTTAAAGAATTTGTATTGAAGTTAAGTTCACCGTAATCTGAAACATTTATGTCTACCACCTGTTCTCTAGACTTAAAATAATAAAACCAAATAAAATAAGAATAATAGCTAACCTCTACCCTGCAAATAATTTAAAACATCTATCAAATCAATGGACTCATGTCAGGTCTTAAAAACGTAAAGAAATAAAAATAATTTTCAAGTTTTTATAAAAGCAGAATGTAATGCACTTTCGGTAACTTTGGCTACCATTAAATGTGCCTATCTATCTGAAGTACTGTACGTTATAACTATCATGTACAAAGAACACCAATTAAATAGTAAATTGGTATTACAAAAATATTTCATTATTGCATCATTAATAGCATAATGGCAATTACAAATAGTTAATAGTTGGATTAAAACCAATTAAAGTGTACTTACTGCGCATAACATCTCCCTGGGTTGAATATATTGTATCTAAATGTAAGTCTGTTATATGCCAAAAGTAACCTGAAAAATAGGAAACAAACAAATTTGTATTAAAAACTTTTATGCTCGAAAATTTTTGAAAAATAACTGAAACATATGGATGTCAATTATTTTTATTAATACATTAATGTCAGTTTTTAAAAAAGAAAAATATAAATTAAAGTACAGTATTATATTTTAGCCATGGTTTTACGTCAACATTTTTTTACAAGTTCCTTAAAATAAAAAGCGCCTACTCATTGTCCTTGAATTAGTAACTATCTTTAATAGCTTTACTACTATCGGGGTTTTCAACAAGAAGTTTGCTTTTTTAATTACGGCAACACCAACAACATGATACTTTTGACATTTAGTTTTTTGACGTATTCGTAGTAGATGCGATGGCAATTGTTACAATGAATTCAATTTTGGACGAAAATCGCACTAAAATAATTAAAATCCATTATTAAAGTGGTGGTTGTATTAGAGTAACATTTCGTAAAAGTCGTGATATTTTCGAACATTATAATCGTCCTTTTGAGACCGTTAGTCAGAATTTGGCAGTTAAATTTGAGTCAAGAGGCTCGATACAAAATGTGTAAACATCAACGTTCGTTCGACCTGGTTGTTCAACTGATAACATCGCAGCCGTGAGTCACAGTGTTGAAGCATATCTAACTGGTGCAAGAATTAAAGCCGACCGACTATTTACATCGCCGTAGATTTTCTTAATTCATTCAGAAACAACCGGCTGGTTTTTCGAAAAAATAATTTTTTAGACAAAATCCATTTTCACTTGTCAGGGTATGTCAACAAGAAAAATTGCCGTATTTGAGGCTCTGAAAATCCTAGAGCGATTATTGAGAAGCTCTTGTATGCCCAATTTATCACTGCATGGTGCGCCATGTCATCTGGAGTCGTGGTTGGGCCGTTTTTTTCCGAAAATGAGGCTGGAAATGCGGTAATGATCAATGGATAACGCTATCGTGAGATTGTAACAACTTAATTTTGACCTATTATCGATTCAAGACGGTACCCCATGTCCCACAGCCAATAATATGATCAATTTATTGCAAATCAAATTTCCCGATCGCATAATTTTACGACAATCAGCAGTTAAGTGGCCAGCCATATCGTGTGATTTAACACCACTGGATTATTTGTTGTGGGGCTACGTTAAGGACAGTGTCTATACGGAGCAAACCGATTCGATTTCAGCCTTAGAACCCAAAATCCGTGATGATTAACGAAATATTACCGCCATTTTGCCAAAAATTGATTAAAAACTTTGATGAAGGATTCGAAATCTGTCAGCGTTGTCGTGGTGGACATTTGCCAGATTTTTCATTCGTAATTGCCGAACTTTTCTCTTCGTAATCCAATCGCAATCTAAATTTTTTGTTTTATTTTGTTGAAAAGCCCTTTATAACCACAAAAAATGTATATTTGTTTGCAATCGAGAAATTTTTTTTAATAATATTTATTTTGATATGGTGACTGAACACGTCGTTATTGATCTTAGACCCATTTTATATTAGTTAATTAGAGTAACGACTGGAATTAATTTATTGACAGCTATATAATGGTGAAACGACCGGATGATTATTTTTCAGAAGCAGTTAATATTAGGCAAACCCAAAGAAAATGTTGGATAATTGATGTAATGTGATAAATTTCATTATTTAATGTTTTGGTATGTCAAAAATAAAGTAAGCTGGTTTGGTATACAATATTGAAGTGTAGTTTTAAACAGATGGTTGTTCAACAACAACAATTAATGATACCGACAATAGCGCAAGCATTTGAAGGAAATTAATTATTTTAATTAAGATATATTTTTCTATTCTAAGTTAAAGCCATTTCTTATTTTAAAATATATTTCCAATTTCTGGAAAATTTTAGGTGTTTTCCCTTTTTGATTTGGAGACGTTCCGCATAATTTTAAGCGAGCAAAAATATGATTTTTCTGAAACCCGAAAAAAGCATAAATCAAATTTTCACAATATTTTCATCTTTATTTTTGCACTTGCTTTTTGTAAATGGCAGCAAGGAAACATTATATATGTTGCATTATAGCTTTAAGTGATAAGAATTAGTGAAAACAAATAAATAAAACTTTATAAAAAACTGTCATTATTAATGGCGATCTCATTAAAAGAAAATAATGTAGTAAAATCCTGCTTATATTAAAGTGAAGTTAAAAATATTGTATCTTAATAAGATTTTTTAGTTTCCAAGATTCCGCAACACTGAAAAATTCCAGTATTTTGCAAAATAAAACAAAGGTTTTAAAGTTTTTTTTTTTTTTTGTAATATTTAAAAGACCTAGGACGAAGTGTCTTTAGGTTTGAAAAAATTAAAGAAAGGATAAACGTAAAATAATGCATTCACGACAAAAAAGAAAAGAAAACCAAAATTCATAATTACTTTGCAGTCATTGTTGCTGATAAAGAAATTATTCGCAGCATATTTTTACTTGATTGATTAATATGGTGTTAAAAGCTACACTTCATGCAGCATATACTTTAAAGAATGTTAATGATCCAGAAAATTCGTTACATTTTGGTAATATCTAAACTTTTGTCTTCTTTAACATTAAGCACATTATTTGAAAATAATAATTTCTTAATTAAAAAGTTATGAAAATAAAAAATGTGTATTTGATATTCAACCTAACTAATTTTATTTATTGAACATATTTATCTGCATAGTGTTAAGCTATTGAAAGAACTATACAATGTAACTTACAACCATAATATAACTTATAAACACCATGCTTTGGGAAATGTCGTGGCAGTTAACAACTATTCTTTACGCCATTATTTATAAAAGTGCTTTGCGTAGAGTACCTTAATTAAAAATAAATTTTAAAATGAAAACGAAAACGGTTTTAAAATACAAAGGGATCTGGGTAGTATAAAACACCGTTATATGTAACATAACACTTACCAAATAAAGCAACAATGAGAGTTAAAACATGACAAAGTGTAACAAAAGTATTATTTTACAAAAAAGCACCACAACCATACGACAAGTGCTGACAAGATGGGTAGAAATGAGAAATGAGTAGACAAGGCAGTTATAAATAAACGCACACAAACAAACACAAGTACATCTCTTGGATGCTGTCTCAAAATTACTTTTATTTTTAGAAAAATATATAAAATTGCTAGATGAATAAGAAAGCCTACACGTTCAAAGAAGAAGCAACATATAAACATATATATGTATGCTTGCAATTGAAAACAGTTGTTGACTTTGTTCTCCAAATACTCGTAGGTAAAACTAAACTTTAAACTTTTTTTTATAAAATTCTCTTTTTAAATAGTTCTTTTAATGCAATTTTTCTTAAAAAATAACGCTGCTATTTGTAGAAGTGCAAAGTTACAAAAAATTCATTGCCTTGAGTAAGGACCAATAGTATCTGCATTTAATTTGAACAAATTCCAACAAATGACAACAGACAACGTAAAACTGATGTGACATTAATTGCAACACATTTTCACACACTTTTTGCTATTACTTTTCTGTATAAATATGTATGAGTATTCACTTTTTTGTTCGTTGTATAAAAACGTTCTTCTCTTTTTCTTTTGTTTGATTCTTCGTAGTTTCCATTTTTCATTTGTCTTCAACTGTTGAAAGTTTTACGGATATGGCAAATGAAATATTTACATCCTGGTTTGTCTACGACATTTTTTTCTTATCACAAAAGGTGAGAATGTTATATAATTCTAAATCGTAAAGGTAGTCAGTGTGTTAACACTATATGTCTGTCTGTATTTTGAGAATGAACATTGCTCACATCATTTAATTAAGATAAAATTATTATTTTATTTTCAATCGGCTTTCATCATATTTTTTAGAACTATTTTTACCCAAACGATGAAATTAATGCAATAAAAATTAAATTTATATACATAGTAGAGGCTTTGTTATGTTAGATAATTCATTTTTAATTATTTTAATCGTATAAGCATACTTTTTTCGAATTAAGAAACATATACGAGTATGTTGGTACAAATTGGCAGTGTTTTCAAGGTCGGTACTAAATCAAACTCATATATTTGAACATGAACTTCCTGAGGTTAAAATAGAAGCCGATATAAAACCTTCAAAGCAACTCCACAATGAGCTTGCGTTCTAGCCAGTAACTCTCTAGAAGGCCGCAAAATTTCGAGGTTGCAACTAAAGTTCTAAAGGTACTAGACAGCCGTGGTACCGAAAGTAAGTATTGGGTCAAACTTACTAAACAATGTTACTGATTTATGGACTTCTACTAGGTCCGAAATATTGGTCCATACTAATTTATCTAGAGAGCGAAAAGTCTATATAGTTTGAGGAATAATTTGTTAAACATTGGTTATTATGTCCAGTGTTTGGAGTGTAAAAATATTTGCATCACTTTTAGTTAACTTTTTTTTTTAGTTAAATTTTTAAATTCTTTAATAGCTCATTTCTGGGAAGGATATCTTGAGGCCTCCAAAATCCTTTTCAATTACAGTTTATTTTATTAAAATGAAAAGTAAAGGAAGTGGAGATATTCCATCGTTTTTCCTTTGCTTGTCTCAGCACAATTGGTAAAATATTCCGCCAGGTCACTAATATAAGCGATAATAATAATTTTTAAACATGGCATTGTTCTTTTGACATAAATAATATTATTTTTTCCTTCGGGAGTATCGTGGTGGCTGTGTGTTTCGCGGCCCCTCATGAATTTGATTAGGGGGCCAGGATTATCTTACCTTTACTGAGAACAACGGTTGAATGGTCCGGATTCCAGTGAGCATGCTAGTCATGTGTTCTGTACCAGGAGTTGGATAGTCTCAAATTTTTCAGCAAGGAGTAGTGGTTTACGACCCTGCTTCGGAGCGGCTCAAATTGCAACTAAGAAAGTCCTGTCGCTAGAATGAGTCTTCGGCTTCCTATGGCGAGAATGACGTTGCTTTTTATTCCTAGTGGTTTGACCACCATCTGATTAAGGCTTACAGCCAGGTGCAGATGCAAATCTTATTAGGCATGTCATGGCGGTCTCCGAAGTCGTATGCTAAGAGAAATATGGGAAAAAGAGTATTTACTCTTGAAACGATTTTTTTACTTATGTAAAAGATCTAATATTCCTTGGTCATTTTGAAAAAAAGAAATAAGTAATAGAATGAGGTAGCGGGCGAGCGGAGGAGAGCTTAGTTTAATGCAACTAAACAGGTTTTACCGAAATCCCTTTTAAATGGTACTTGAAACATAGATAGGCCTTGATTTATAAAACCCAAAAAAACGAAATGAATTTCGTTGGAATGTCTAACAAAATGCGTTCTTTTCTTCGTAACCATTTGCATATTATTGTACTTGCAAATATTGCTCTTTTTTGGTAGGATCTCGCAAGATTTTCCGAACGGGGTCGTCTATATAGAATCGATTTTAATGCCCCTAATATTCAACGTTGCACGCCAACGCATAGATCCATGTCCAAACATGGTGCTGCATCTATTACTATTGTTTATATAAGTATGTTCTTGGCATAAAAATTGTGTGTGACGTTCGATGGACTAAGCACACTTTTCCGGTTTCGAAAGAAGCCTTCAGCCTTTCACTTATATCTGTCCAAAATGAAATATAACTCTCATGCATTGGCCGGCGCTCCAAAGTCTATATTGGAGTTGCACGACCGCATACAAGATAGGGCCAAAATGATCATTGGGGACGGTAGCTTATCTAACACTTTTGATTATCTAGAGCATCGACGCAATGTGGGTTATATTTCACTGTTTAATCGTTACTAAAATGTTAAGTGCCCTAATGAAATTGGGGAACTTGTTTCCGTTTTTTGGACGTTTTTGCAGTTGAATGAGCAGTGAATTGCAGTACCCATTACAGGAAAAATTCTTGTTTTAGAAGAACTGTAGAATGAACTCCCTCCAGATGTCTTTCCTCTCATCTTTTTTGTAGGAAAGATCAAATCGAATGTCCATAAACAGTACTCCTTTTACCTTCCTATAACCCAATTTCCTAGTTCTGGTACAATGCATTGCATGTTTAAGCGTCATCCTCTGTGTGCTGGTCCGAAAAAATAAGGTAAATTTAAAAAAAAAAATTTTGAATTAAGTTTAATACTCTTGATAGTAAAATAGCTTTCTGAAAATTAATTGCACAGCTATAAAAAATAAAATAGCGAAAACAGATATTAGAGCTGTACAGACGAAAAAAGAGGATTGTATCAGGTAAGTAAAATACGGAAGTATGTAAATACTAACGTTATTATTTCACACAGTAAAACGTACTTTATTATCTGTCGTCAAAAAATACAACGGTCATTCTAAATTTTTTTAACACTTTGCTCCTTTAATATATAAAACCTTAATTATGCCCCTCATTATTATTATATTGATATGTCTCAGTAGGTGCCCCCCAACGAAGACCTTGATTTTTTTTCACTACAAAAATAAAAATTAACTGTCACGCATAGTCACTGGTTGCTGTGCTGTCTTTATATGGCAGCTAAAGACAGCATGACCTGTTTCATCTCTTCTCTGTCTCTTTCCTAAAGAATGCAGTACGGTACTTGCCTGAAGTGCTACTTCTCTTTTCCAAAAAAAAAAAAAAATTATTTGACCTTTTTGTCATTTACGGCCAATTCATACTGATTTGGCAAACTGCAGAATAAAAATTATTTAAAAATGAATTAAAATAATAAAAAATACTAGAAAAGATTAAGAAAGAATCGTAATATTATTTGAGAATATACAAATCATTTCTCAACCCACTTTTGTATCTGTATACCATTGGGATAGATGGTACCCATTCTAAGAGTTGTATATGTTTATGTTATATATTAACGCAGAAAATTACTCTTTCGATTAGTAAATATTGTATCGAAGTGAAATGTTTGTGTTCAAAATGGAGCCCCATAGTAAACAATGTTAAATAAATTATATAGTGGTTAAAAAATCGTAAATTAGATGGTGGCAAGTTTGGGTACAATAAGGTCACTACATTCACACAGTTTACCATTTCTGCACTCATTTACCTCTTTACATCCTGGTTTTTTTATATTTTCCTAAATGCGCAAAAATTAACAAAAACTTTTTATTGTTCTCAAACTTTCTAAAACTAGCTAAAAAATAATTAATTATATTTATTATTAAATGCTTAACCTCTTCTAAATACTTTTCCAATACTATTTGGGAGAGATAAAACTTAATTAAACTTTTTTAATTACAAACTTTATTTCCTTCGCAGTGGCGATATTATTTTTTGGAGTATGTGTGAATACCTAAGAATTAATCTTAATAAAAACTAATTAAATTTATTGAATAATCCTTTCATTCTATTCGTGTAAGGATATAAAAGCAAAATTCAACTCTAACTACAAATGGCGTGTTTACTCGGGGAAAATAATTTACTGATTTTTATTTTTTGTTTAGTTTGAACAAACATAAATCAATTTTATATGAAAACATAGAAAAATTAAAAATGGCTGTAATTAGCTTTAAAATGACTGTATCTCTGTGAATCCCCCCGGGGGTACATGATAGTCTTTTTGGGGCCTACTATTCCATTTAGACTGGTGTCTTGCGGGGTAAATGGGAGCCCACGCCCCTTAAAGGCTAGTAGGAGCCATCTGGACAATCCACTATATTTCTCTGGCTGATTATTGAGGTTGGCCCCTATATGGGAGTATCGTGGTGGCTGTGGTTTCGAGGCCCTCGTGAGAGTTTGTGGGTCGGATCATTCACAATGAACACAATGAATGGTTCAGGTCCAGTGAGTATGAATGCCGTCGTGTTCTTAATTATATTAAGCTTCATGAGTTCTGGACCAGGAGTTGGAAAGTCTCCAACTCTTAAGCAAGGGGTAAAGGCTGCGACCTACTTCGAGCTTTTGAAATCGCAACTAGGAGTGACCAGTGATCGCACGGATTCGAAGGCGAGAATGGCGCTACATACCATTCACAGTGGTAATGGCCGCCATCTAATTATGGCTCACTGATTACCTATTTTGTTATAATAAAACGACGTTTATTAAGAATTTATTAGAGGAATAAAATGGCTCTATTTCCGCAAATAATAAGAATTAAAAGAAAATAAGTTTTTTTGTGATCACCTTTTAATTTTATAAAAAATTACCTTTGGTATAAAAATTGTTTAAACATTTTAAAATGACTTTATGTCTGGCAACTTCGCGAAAACAAACTTATTTTGTGATGACCTATTTATTTTTTAAAAAATCTATTTTTATATGAAAATTTAGCAAAAAATTTTAAAATGGAATTTCGAGATTTCGATTTTATAAAAAAATCGTTTTTTATATGGAAATTAAGTAAATATTAAAAAATGGCAGTATCTCTATAAATAATAATAATTCCGAGAAAATAAGCTGATTTTGTGATCCCCTATTTATTTTATAAAAAATCGATTTTTGTATAAAATTTAGTACAAATTTTAAAATGGTTGTTTTACCTCCGAAAATAATAGGAATTTCTTGTAAAGAAGCTTTATGTAAAAATTGAGTAAACATTTTTAAATGGCTGTATCTCCATAAATAATAGGAATTTCAAACAAATAATACGAATGAGAGTGTCATTGTTTATGCGCGATTTTTTAATTCTGACATTTGATTTTACTATTGTAATTATTCTTTAATTCTGTAACTAAATATGAAATGTGTCATATATAATTATATTTTAAACAAAAACCATTGAAACAAATTTGAAATGCTTTAGCTTATTCAGTTTTGTAAAAACCTTTGAATAGAGTTTTTTACTGTATTTTGTGTATGAAACTGCGATGTAAATACTAAGCACGGTAACTTTTTTCCCTTGTCATTAAGTTAATACCATTGTGAGTAACTTGTAACTACAAGTTCCGTGGACATGGTTTCTTTCAAATTAAGCAGGTGACTGACTGAAAGCTGTTGTATTTGATTTAGAATTTATTCCGAAAACTTGTTTTAAATATATCCAGACTCGTTATCTACATCTCAGAGATATATTTAAGTTGGCAATTCTTTTAAGCTCTTTTTAGTACTGGTTTTGGAATCTCCACGAATTATAAACAATCTTAACGAATTATAAAAAAAGGTTTAAAGTATAAAAACATACTTCATACTTAAGGAAGACATTAATGAATATGATCACAATCTGGCAACTCATATTATAGCTGTTAAATGCTGATTGCTAGTTGCCCTCCATAATATACTCTTGGCAACTATTTCAATTTTTTTAAATGCTATTAGACTATTTCTAATATGTTTGAACATACCTTTAAACACTATCAGTTTTCTACTGATTCTATCGTATAAAGTAGTTAATATCTTTTCTTTTAATTAGTTTATTTATTTGAATAACTTCTAAATGCCTTACAAAAAATTTATTTAAGTTAAGCGTTGAATCGTAAGCAACTTCATTTGTAAGTGACACCCCAAGTTCTACTAAAAACTTTGTATACGATGGCTTAGAAAATCATGTGTCGAAATTTCTGTCAATTCAGTTTGCAGCAATATTGCTATCACATGGCATGTTGTAAAAATGTTTTCCTTAAAAATATTTTTTGTTGCATTTATTGTTGTTATGTTTTAATTTTTTTTTTCAAGCACAACCATTATGAAAATGAACAAAAAAATGTTTTTATTTTCTTATTTTTTTCTAACACCAACATTTTTTTTCTACCACATCTTTTGTTCTTGTGCATTAATTTTCATTTTTTTCATGAACTCCAAGCTTTTAAGTTGTTGGTTTTTCAATTTTGTGGTACCTAACACATTTTCGCTTATTATAGCAACAGTTCAGCAAATGGATTTTGTACTTGTTTTTCTTTACTTTTAAGAACCAAACACCCTCTAAACTGCAGTTATAGTAACGGCTTGGTTTCTGTCTACACAATGCAACAAAATTGAAAACGGTTGTATAATTTCACGCCTTTATAAAAAACTCAGCAATCATTATAATTTTTAAAAAAATATTATTTCAATAATCTAAGGAGGTGTATTTTTGTTGCTGTTGTTCGTAATATGATTTTATTTTTTTTTTTAAGTGTACCTCCTCAATTGTCATAGAAACCCCTCGATTTGTTCATTAGGTGTTAACAACATTGCTGGATATTTGCTAATATTGGATACTATTCTTTGCAGCAAATTCTAGTTATGTTATTTCGTTAAAGTAAGTTTTATATGCTTTATAAAATATAATTACAGAAGTGGTGCTGTAGATAGGCTGTGGAGAAATTATTTTTAAATCGCTATAAAATACAACTTAATAATTAACAATAACGCTGGTATAAAAAAAAAATAAACAGAAATATTGCAGTTTTCAACAAGAAGTTTGTTTTTCAATTGCCGCAACACCAATAAAAGTAGAGTTTTCAATTCAGTTTTTTAAGGTAATTGATGCATTAGCAATTGATATAATTGATCCAATTTTTCACGAAAATCGCATTAAAATAATCAACATCCGCTATGAAAATGGTGATTATATTTCGTAAAATTCGTGATATTTTCGGACAGCATAATCGTGATTCTGAGACCGATATAAAGAATTTGGTCGTTAAGTTTGAGTCGACAGGGTCGATACAAAACGTGCGAACACCAGGACGTATTCTACCTGGTCGATCAACTGAAAACATCGCAGCCGTGACTCACAGTATTGGAGCAGATCCACATTGTTAAACTGCTACAGGAAGTGAAGCCGATCGACCATTTACATCGCCGTTGATTCGTTCAATTCATTCAGGAACAACCAGCTAAAAATCCTAGAACGATTACTGGGAAGCCTTTACATGTTCAACGTGTTACTGTATGGTGCGCTGTGTGGTTTGGAGTTCTGATTGGGACGTTTTTTCTCAAAGGTGAGGCTGGAAAGTCGGTAACGGCCAATGGATCATGCTATCGCGAGATGCTAACTAATTTCGTGACAATCAGTAGTTAAGGACAGTATCTATACGGAGCCAATCGAATCGATTTCAGTCTTAAAACTCAAAATCCGTGATGTGATTAATGAAAAAAGACAGCCGTTTTGCCAAAAATTGATTAAAATCTTTGTTGAAAGAATCGATATGTCAACGTGGTCGTGATGGGCATTTGCCAGATATCATCTTTCATTCATAATTGCCGAACTTTTCGCTTCTCAATACAATAAACATTTTAATCATTTTAATAAATTTTTTTTCTATTTTATATTTCTATTTTATATTTTAGAAATCAAACTTCTTGCTGAGAAACCCTTTATAAAAATTGAAGTCATAGAACTGTATTTTTTTTAATATTCGTTGATAAAATGACACTTAATTTGGAGACAAAAGTAGTCTTTGCAATCAATCATAAATAGTAAGAAATATTAGTTTTGCTAAAAACTGTGTAACAATTTTCGATTATATAGCTCGAATTAAAAAATGTGGAAAACTATTAGGCTAGTAATTTGGTTTTTTTTACCAAAATCATAATGCCTTTATCTTTACTTTTTGATTAGCTTCACAAAGCATATGCTTTCATTATAAGACGTATAACATTTTAACAAAGTCCTGAGCTAATTTAAATCCAAAAGATTAATTTCATTCCTTAAAGAAAAGCTTAATTTTACATAAAAATTTTTTAATAATTTATTTTGATGCCGTATTAAACCATGGAGAACAACGGCCACTGGGTTTCGTATTTATTGTTACATAGTGTTATATACTATGGTGTTTCATTGTTTCGTTAAATTTTCTTTTGCTTGCTTTGTTCTTAAATTAATAATTGCCGGAACTAGCTGTTTTACCGCCATGTTTGCCTGCAAGCCAAAAAATCATCTCCAGAATATGGGTTTAAAAACATTTTCTCATAAAATTAACAACCACATTTACAAAAAAATTGCATTGCAAAACTTGTAGCAATTTAAAATGAGAAAACCATAAATTAGCAGTAATAAATATGTATATATTTTTTATATTTTTAAAATATTTGCTGTTTTTTTTTAATTTCAAAACAGTTTCACTTGGTAAAACTTTGTTAACAGTAGGAGATCTCATTATAATTTTTTTTTCAATTTACAGCATAATACAGCACAATACTTTAACTATTATTAAAAGTGCAATTAAATCGTGTTGGAAATTATTTTTATATATAATAAAGTATAAAATTAGTGATTTTAATCACATAATAAAGAAAAATAGGACAATAGCTGCTAAAGTCTTCTTCTTTTTATAATATAAAGAGCTGACATAAATTTTTTTGGGGTTCCGTATACAATATCTCTCCATTTGTTACAGTCCTCCATGTATATATTTTCACAGTAGATGTATTATTGTTATAGCCGGTATAAAAACAAATACTAAAAATAAAGGGATATTTTGAAAGTGACTTAATATTAATAATATAATTTAATCTACGTTAGTTTTTGCTAAATATTTTATGATATTCTTATTTAGATTTTATCCCAAATTTTGTGTAGAAAATTCAATTCTTATAGCTTAAGCCAAATTGATAAAATGAGAGTTCTGATTAAAACAACACAGTTTTCTCCCGCAGTAATATATTATACATATGTTAATTTTTTTATAATAAATATTTTATAAGAACATCAGAAAATATTTAATGAGCATATTATAATAAATATCTTTTTTCTTTTTTAAGATCTTTTTTATATATTTTTTCTTATCTTCTGGAAGAATTATTAATTTTTATTCAAAACATCCAAGGAAAATGATAATAAACACAGCGAAAAATATGATAGACAGAATATTGACTATAAGTGATAGAGAATTTCATTTGAAGAATAGGGATACAATAAGAGATATACTTAATGACAATGATTTTCCAGTAGAATTAACTAACAGATTAATTAGACAATATGGTAGTTATAGGCATAATTTAGAAAATTCTACGGCAGAGCCAAGATATTATAAATCATTAACTTATGTTCCAGGAATATTAGAAACATTAAGAAAGTGTAAAATATATGACACAGATAAATATAAAATTGCACACAAAACACATAACACATTAAATAAATTATTTAGCAGTATGAAGGATAAAATATAAAAATGGAAATATCTGATGTAGTATACAGGATACCATGTGGAGGAAATGATCAGGTGAACTGTGACAAAGTTTATATTGGGACAACAAAAAATAAACTTAAAACGAGATTAGCTGGTCACAGGTGTGACCAAAAATATAGGAATATTTCAACACAGAAGACATCCTTATCTTCACATTGTAAGAAATATAATCATTATCCAAAGTTTGATGAAACATCAGTATTAGATATAGAAAAAAATTACAAGAGACGTTATATGTTGGAAATGTTAGAAATTGTTAATGTACCAAATGTAAGGAGAATAAATTTCAAGACAGACACAGACAAGTTAGCTCAGAATTATAGGTACTTAATTAAAAAGACACATAATTTGTTATAATCATTTCATAAGAGAGAATTTGTTATTTGTTATTTAATTGTTATTTCCGTTTCCTTGTTTTTGTATGTTTGAATATTTGAAAAATTAAAATTTTTGTATGTATAATAAATATCTTTTTCCTTTTTTTTTTTTTTTTATATATTTTTTCTTTTCAATATTTCGCTTTCCTTTGGAAAGAAAAAATATATAAAAAAAGATCTAAAAAAAGAAAAAAGATATTTGTTAAAGATAAAAAAGATCGTTTAAAAAACTATAAAAATTTTTGTATGTATGTATGAAAAAATATTTTATATGTTTTTGTCAAATGTTTTGAAACATTTTTTCAATTTGTTAATAATTTTTTTTTTTTTGTTTTCAAAAATATAAAAATTTTTTCCTGAAGAAGCAATCCAAAGGAAAGCGAAATATTAAGAAGAAAAAATATATAAAAAAGATCTTAAAAAAGAAAAAAGATAATTATTAAAGATAAAAAAGATCGTTTAAAAAATATATAAAAATGAGCATATTATAAAATATTTATTTTTAAAGGAAGAAAATATATATCTTTAAAAAAATAGTATAAATAAAAGTATTTTTATATCTGCTATAAGAACAAGTGCAAAAGGACAAAGCCGCAGTAGGCTTATATATAGAACTTATACTCAGTCTGTCTTAATAAGAGAGCAGTTAAAATAAAATCAAATGAAGAGTATCCTGATGATATCGTGGCCTTATTTTGCTATAAAAACAAACAAACAAAAATTACAAGGTGTCCCAATGTAGTACTATATACTGTACCTAGCGAATCATTACGGATTTGCTTTTAAGTGTTGTGTGGTTGTTCCTTCCTTCCTTTAGATTATGCATCACAAAGGGATATTTTTAGTATTTTCCGCAGCAGTATCAGCTACTAAATTTATTTTATATGAATACGTCTTGTAACCTACATTGTACGTAATTAAAGCTAAAGGTCTTCAATTTAACACAATAAGAACAGCAGATATCGTTCATAAACTGACGTTGTGATACTAAAACCTTCTATATGCTTGGAATAATATTCGACATCAAGTTTAATAACTTCTGCACCTTCTGCAATAAAAATTATAGGGTATTTTGATTTGAAATCCCTGAAGAACACTAATCAGCTGTAGTCTAGTTTTTTGATCTATCAATATCGACAAATTTTCATGGATTATTTATTTTTCTTCTTTTGCAAGATAACCTACTTTGCATCGTTCCTTGTAACTAAATATTTTCATAATTCTAATTCTTAGGTATTTATTCGTATAACAACTTGCAAAAACATCCTTTTAGCTCATCTATTTGGCTAATTTAGAATACTTTAGTTAAAGAACAAAAATTCTTTGTTCATCTGTAAACAGTATAGAAAATGTATGTTCCCTTCAAATAAATAAATTTATGTAGTTTTTTCACTTTAAAACAACAGCTTTGCTATGAATATAAATGTAGAGTTACGGTGAATTTTTAGTGCATTTTATTTTTCTTTGTTAACACTAATAAAAGAGCACAAGAATTTAAAGAAAAATTAATTAGAAAACTATTTTAACAATAAGTTTTTTCGTATCTTTCAAGTTAAGCAGTTGTTAGGAAAGCAAGCAGTTCAATATCTTATCATGTTAAGAAAATAAATATAAAGTTAATTGTTATTCTATAATAATCTTTGGAGCTTATAAGATTTATCAAAAAAAAATGTGCAAATCCATCTTGCATAAGCATATAAACTAAACTAAGAAATGAATAGCAGCTACAATTTTTGGATAAATTTAAAAACTTTTTATGAAATTACGGTGAAAATAACTTCTTATATAAAATTTTAATCATATGTGACATTCTAATTTTTTGATAATCTAAAATGTAATTTTTGTAATTTTTCCGTTTTAAAAAAAATTCAAAATTTCATGCATTACTTTGACTTTTTGTTTAATGAAATTCCAGTTTCTCGAAGTTTTTTCAAAATTTTCCTTTCTGGCCATAACAATGCCAAAAAAAATAATAACATCTGAAACGCGATTGGCTTTATTTAACAACATCTAAAGCATTTAGGGACCAATGTTGTGAGGCTCACTACTATGACCTCTTGCGAAAATGTGCCTGACAGATTGATGAGCTGAAGTTTTCTATACTTCTTCTTTGGCCTTGGCAAAACTGATATCAATAGGATTATGGATAAGAGAAATGCCTCGCTGAATCAATTTCCTTACGTGATATGCCTACGGATCAAAAATATATATTTTTTGAGGGGTCGAAAATTAATATTTTATAAATTGCGAATAGAACCAAATCCTTTCCTCTTTTAGCTAAACCGCAACTTAAAATAAAATATACAAAAAAATAGCATATGCTGAGTAGGTTTTGAATTATCGTTAGGCTTTCTTCTCTATAAGCAGTTTTTTTCCCGTTCCATCCGTTAAATTTAGTTCTGAATTTTAACATTAATACACACATGTAACATACATATATAAATTTTAAACGAACTAGAGAATAGAGCTTAATTTTTATAAGGTTTGCTACTTAAAATAATGTGTTATTTCAGTAAGCATTAGAAAACAGAAGCTGTATTTCACAATGCATTTATTTTTTCGCTAAAAGCCACCAATATTTTTTCTAGATGCAATGATGTAAGCTATAATGACATATTTAATTTTTTCAACAAAAAGAACAGGTGCATCATCAACACATTTTGTTTAAAACATCAACCAAATTTGCAATTAAATACGGAAAATTTTAAACACTGATTGATTAATTACAAAAATTATTTCTTATAATAATTATAGTTATTTGACGTTTTTAATATTTTATTAGCAGTTTATTATTGAGTACTATATATAAAAAATTTTAGACTTTATTTTTTATTATTTATCAATATTTCGCCATTGGTTGGCATCTTTAGGAAAAACAAAAAATATAAAAACAATTAATCAAAAATGAAAAAATTGTTGACTAACAAGTTCAAAATAATCAAAAAAATTTTCAAAAAACACAACCAAGAAAAACAATGAAAAAATATTATAACTACACATATGTCCATACAATTTTTAATATTAAAAAATAAATATGTAATTATCTTTTTTAAGGGTCTTTTTAGTTAAATTTAACAGTATATTTTTTCAATATTTCGCTTTCCCTTAGAAAGCTTCTTCAGGGAATTATTTTTAATAAAAACAAAAATTATTAATAATTAAAAAAAAAAGATTAATACATATTTATTGATTAAAAATTAAAAAAAAATTTTTTTCAAATGAAATCATTTTTGAAAATAACAAATTTACAAAACAATATTATTTTACACATATATTCAAGCATAAATTTTATGACCAAACATTACATAAAATTAAAGTATTAATTATTAATATTATGAAGCTACGAAGTTTTGTTTTACAATTTTATGCACCAAATGTCTATAATTTTGTGCAACATTCTCCGTATCTGCTTTAAAGTTTATTCTATTTTCTAATGGCACTTTAATTATTTGTAACATTTCTGACATATACCAAAGTTTATAATTATTTTATAGATTTAAAATTGAAACATTTTCAAAGTTAGGATAGCGATTAACTTTAAAACAATGTGAAGATAATACTGCTTTTGTAAATTAATATTATTATTTTTGAGATTACCTATGTCCTGTAATCTAGTTTTCAATTTAATTTTTGTTGTACCTACTTAAACTTTATTACAATCCTCCTTATTATTACTGTTACAAGGAATTCCGTACACTACATTGGACATATTTAATTTTTGAATTTTATCTTTAGTTTTACTAAACAACCTATTTAATGTGTTCGTATTCTTGTATGCCATTTTGTATTTATTTGTATCATAAATATTTGAATTGTCTATTCTTTCAGACAAGACAGGTATATAAGTTATCGATTTATATATTTTGGGTTCCGTTACACTACTTATTACTCTTTTCCTCCTATTAATAAATTGGTTAATTAACCTCTTTATTCTTTATTATTTAATCGTATTGGAAAATTGTTCTCAGTTAATAAATTCCTAATTTTTTATTTATTCTTTCTATGGAATTCTTTGTCACTTATTGTTAAAATCCTCTCTATTAGATTATTGGCCGTGTTAATTTTATTTAGAATAACAATTAACAATTCTACCTGAAGCAGTTGGTTTTTGGTACCAAACTATAACTAATTCTTTATTTCTTCTTATTATTAAGGTGTCTAATATGGAAGTAAATTTTATTGAAGTGTCTAATTCATTTAAAGTTTCCAACATTTCGTTAGTTGCAAATACAGTTACAACACAAAACAAATCATCAACACATTTTGTCATAATTTTTGGTTTAACATTTAATTATTCAATAATATTATCTAACATTTCTCCATAACAATATATGCCACAATTGGAGAAGCTGGAGAGCCCATCGGGAGTCCTTTTTGCTGGATATATATCTTTTATGTTTTGTCAAATGTTTTTAAAAAAATTTTTCTTTTCAAATTGTTATAATTTTTGTTTTTGAAAAATATAAAAAATAATTTCCTGAAGAAGCTTTCCACAGGAAAGCGAAATATTAAAAGATTAAGATTTAATAGAAATAAAAAAAGGTCGAATAAAACTGAAAATAATAATCAGTTTAAGATTTTTATAAAATAAATTGCTTAATAATAAACTACCAATAATATTATTTTTTTATTTTTTACCAAGAATATACTTCACAAAAACAGAAATATAAAAAAAAACACAAGAAGTCTGTATCACCTTTTCGCTTCCTTTATTGACAAAAATTGTTGGGGTAAATACTAAGTCATTGAGCGTTTAAAGAATTACCGGATTGCCGCCTAGTTAGGCGTCTGGGTTACAGTTTAAAAATTTGGTTGGATGTGAGGTAACTCTTGCTATGCGTACATGTTTTCTTACTTCATAAAGTAGAACACAGTTCTAATATGAAACGTTGTTGTCACAATAAAACTCTGGGAAATTTATTTGATTCGAATGGCTTATTAATATCAACGCTGAAAAATTCATATAAGAAAAGCTATACAGTATGCTAGACATAGCTAGTGTCTATACTTCAAAATATTTAAATATTAAATTCAACACACCAAACACTGTTTTTACAAAAGTATATATTAAAAGTATACATAAAATTTTTTCTACTAACAAGATTAACCCGACTTAAGTTCATACATTCTAAGATTAAAATTATTCATTTAATAAAATAAATAATCTCGACATAATTAAAACTGCTTTTTTGCTGCTATAAATTCAAACATACTTGGATGTTTTCTAATGCATAATTCCTTTGCAATTATATATTTTTAAATAATTCAAAATATTTTCAAAATATTTTATTCTCATCATATAAAAAATTAATACTTTAATAGTGATTTTTAACGATTACCTATTTTACTTTGAAATTAGTCCATAATGCTCTTTACGTGTTGTTCACTATTATTTTTATTAAAAGTGATATTTTTAAAATTTTTTTGGTTATAAATTTGATTAAATGAAAAAGAATGGATCTTATATTGGTATATGTTTTAATTAATGTCGGCAATTTTGTATGCGAGCCTTTTGAGCACATTTTTCAATACATTCTTACATATTTCGCGCGGTATTTTATTAATTTCATCACGAATATTTTGTTTGAGTTGCTCAAGCATTTCTGGTTTGTTTGTATAAACCTTGCTTTTCAGATATTCCCACAAAAAGAAGTCCTGAACAGTCAAATCAGGCGACGGTGGAGCCCAGTCAACATCACAACTCCTTAAAATAACTTGTTGCGAAAAGAAGTCTCGCAGTAATTCCATTGTAATCCTGGCTGTATGCGGTGTGTAATCGTCTTGATAATAGCACTTGTTAAAAAGCCCAAAGCACTTAGTTGTGCCGTTAAAGGTTTTCAATCATATCATAATATCGTTCCCCATTCACAGTTATCGTTACACCTTTTTCATTTTCAAAGAAGTAAGGTTCAATGATTCAATGACCAAATTGTACAGCAGACCATCGCTTTTAATGGATGTAAAGGCTATTGCTGAATAACTTTGGGTTTTTTATTCCCAAGAACCGACTATTCTGTTTATTCATATATCCATTCAAATGAAAGTGTGCCTCGTCACTCATTATGATTTTGCCATGAAAGTCGGAGTTGTAATGGGTAAGTTGAAAAATCTTTATGGCATGGTCTTATGGAAGAAGCTTTTGTATCAACTGAATCTCGGCAGATACCCTATATATACGCTATTTCATATGCGTAAGACAGAAATTTTTCTTGCAAACAATAAATTTATAAAATTTTTAAAAACTTAAAACTAAACAACACTGCCTGCTAAATTAAATTGAATATTCCAATAAGAATCTGTTATGTGCCTTGTTACTGTAACTAAAGTGAAAAAATTCTTAAGGAGAAATATTTAAGTCATATTATTTTACACAGGGTGAATATAATATAAAATAATAAAAATATACACATTCATTGCCGTGGTTCAGCCTGTTTAAAACAAAACAATATATTTATAGTTTGGCTTTTGTATACATACATAGCGTACACATATTTCTTCCCTAACACCCATTCATGAATGTAGTGGTTTTTCTATGGCCTAAGTAAATTTTTCTCTTAAAATGTCCTTTCGAGAAATATTGATTAAAAAACATTTTATTCATTATAGAAACATTAAACATTTAATAAGAAAGCCCGCTAAACTGTTTTTGTATTTTCTTTTCATTAACTAAAAGGCCACAAGTATTTTTCCTTCTGCCATTTTACAACAACGTTTGCTTTTTTGCCAATATTCAAATTTCACCGCAAGTACAACTGCATTCGTTATTGTTTACACATGTGGAAGTGTCTACACACTGAATTTGAATATTAGGATTGCCAGGTTATTTTTTATTATGATAAGGGCACCTGTTTTCAGTAGAATGCATCAACGTCTAGACGTTAGAGTAATTGAAAAAAATATATTAAACGTTGCTGGTTCTGAAAATTTATTCTTAGTGATTGTTTTTTTTTTTTTTTTGTTTTCAAATGAAACATAACACAATAGTTTAGTATGCAACTAGAGTGAACAATTCCTCGCAAATGTATCCTACAAACTCCTTTTTCAAACTTTTATGAAGTAGTAATTAAATCTACATTTAATTTCATTTGCATGATATCAACATGTAAATATTTTAGAAGGGAGAACAATTGTGAGCAAACACTAATTAAAGTTTTGAACATAAATTTTGTAGTAACCGCTGTTGCTGAGTTATACGGGAGATTTTTCGATACATTTTATTATTTAAAGATTAGTTGGCAAATATTGCATTGAATTTGGATACTATTGATAACCTTGTTATCAAAACAAACTATAATAAAGTTTATTTATAGCGTCGTAAGTTATCATGTTATTTCTCTAAAAAACAAAGTACAAAGTTGTATTTACTTATCTTATGTACCTCTGCACCTCTGCTTGTAGCACTAAATCATTGTTTAAAGTGCTAAACATGCATGCAGAGCTTCTATTTTTAACAAATTACTTTTTAACAAAATGAAAAAATTGCTATACTTTTTCATTTTAATCACTTTCTTTCAATTAGTTGCTTCAACAAATAAAATAATGAGAGAGATAAACATTTTTTTTGCTATTCATTTCTTTCGAGCTGACGATAACATTTAATTGAATAGAAAATTATTTTATTGAAAAGTTTAAAGGAAAGAAAAAATTATTTAGGAATAGTAGAATATCTGCAGTTATATTATTGCACATAATAACTAAAATAATGTCGCGCCAGTATTATTTCTGTTTCCGGAAGGTTTTATGGAGCTTCTCCTAGAACAACGAGTTTAAAATGCTCCAAAACTTAAGTAGGATTTATTGATGGGAGACATTATTAACTATTAAATGCTTGAACATTTTTTATTTGTTGTTTCTTTAGGATAACGTCGAGAATACTAAGGAAATATGTTGAAAAAATTACTGTTTTGTGGTTAAATAAGTTGATAGTTTAAAGTGTTACATAAATCATGTTAAACTGAGCTAAATTTGCAGTTTTTTTATGATATCCCGAATATCTATTGCTGTTAACCACACATGTTTCATGTATATAAAGTTTTTGATATAGCCATATATCTAACTAAATATAGTTTGCTGTTAAACATTGTTTTCTGTATTTTCCTTATGTGCTTTAGGTATGACAGTGGGTCAATCCAAAAACTAATGGCAAAACCAAAGAACTTTCACGTTAAATGTCTAATAACCGTCATATTAAAATGCTATATAAACCGTCTCATTTTTTTTTAATTTGTTATGCATGCAGTTATTTATTTGATGTCAAATTGTGCTAAAAAAAATATAGTATAGTCTCCTTAATATAAATTAGAAGTTTGAAAAATTGTAAGTAGTTTTTAAGACGTGTCTTGGCATTTTTAAGAGAAAAATATTTAGTTTTATTATATGCATTCAATTAGATGAAGATGAATTAAAATACAAATACAATTTAACTGGAACAGCTCTATAAATTATGTACTTGAGTGATGCAAAAGCTTATACGATCATACTTCGTTTGATACTCTTTGATATTAAAATATATTTTGTTAATAGCCTGAACCATTTCATACATTCAACGTTATTTCACTGCTGTATATAAATAACTTTACGTTCTTATTTTAAGTGTCCCAAATCCAACTTTTTTGTTGTTTTACCACTTTTTGTTTTAATATATAAATATATTTTGGAACAAAGGCAAAAATAAACAGGAGAAACATTTTTAAGATTTAAAAGATTTTGAATATTTTGAAAGAGAGACTTTACTATGGTTTGTTCAAAACTCTCTACAATAAATACAACAATTCGTAAAACAAAGCTAACTTTGTCCTATAGATGAAACGAAGGATAATATTTACGCTAGGTTAATAGCATAAAAATCTCGATCAACAAGAAGTTTGTTTCCTAAAATAAAATAAAACAAAAAATTTAGATCAAGATTATTAAAATTTTTATTGTTTTATGAAGAGAAAAATTCGGCAATTATGAATAAGAAATTATATCTTTCAAATGTATATCCACTACGACCACGCTGACAGAGGTAGGTTTTTTCATCAAAGTATTTAATGACTTTTTAGCAAAACGGCGGTCCTTTTTCTTTAATCACATGACGGATTCTGAGTATTAAGACTGCAATCAATACGATTGGCTCGGTATAGACTCTGTCCTTAACATAGCCCCACAAAAATAATCCAGAGGTGTTAAATCGCACGATATGGTTGGTCACTTAACTGCTTTATTGTCGTAAAATTATGCAAACTTTAGTTTGCAATAAATTGATCGTTTCATTGGCTGTGTGACATGTGGCCCGTATTGTTGAAACTACATGTCAGTGATATCCACGTCGTCAATAATAGACCACAACTATGTTAGCATCTCGCGATGATCCGTTGACCGTTATCGCATTTCCAGCCTCATCTTCGAAAACGGTCCAATCACGCCTCTAGAGCACATAACGTACCATACTGTGACACGTCGAGCATGCAAAGGCTTCTCAATATTCGCTTTAGAATTTTCAGAAACCCGAATTCAGCAGTTTGCTTGTTGACATACCCTACAAGTAAAATGGGCTTCGGCTGAATTTTTTTTAACCAGCCGGTTCTTACTGAATGAATTGAGCGAATATACGGCGATGTGAATGGTCGGTTGGCTTTAATTCCTGCACCAGTTTAACCTTGTAAGACTTCAAGTTTAAATCCTTACGCAAAATTCGCCATGTGGTGGTTTTGAATAACCACAATTTTTGAGAAGGTCGAGGAATTAACAATTTTGGATCTGCTGCAATAGTGCGGCTCACGGCAGCAATGTTTTCAGTTGAAATATCTCGGTTGAACACGCGTTGAGCCTCTTTTAACGACCGAATTCTCAATAGCGGTCTCAGAAGGGCGATTATGTTGTCTGACAATATTACGAATTTCACGAAATGTAACTTTAACAGAACCACTTTTTTCTTTGTAGATTTTAATTATTTTAATGCGATTTTCGTACGAATTCATGCTAACAATTGCCAATGCATCAATGCTCAATTCCGTGAACATTCTTAAACATTTTGTTTAAACAAATAATTTGTTATGTGTTTTCAGTTAGTAAACAAGTAATAAATTGTGATTTAGTACTCTGGACATCAAGAAAGGACTATTTAAAATTTTTTTTTTGGTATATTAAAAAACTATGAAATAAGATAAACTACAGAATTCTGCACAAATAAAACGGACTAGTCAAGCCGTAGCGAAATGACTATCGAGATGTGCTTTCAACTGCAATTATCAGTATCGGTGAGTTTAAATTTTTGAATCGGATATTTATTACGCCTTAAATAATGAAATATTGGCAAAGACTTTAGTGGATTTCTAAATGCGGCTTGTAGTACACCTTTCTTAGATTTCGGTGTAACTGGTTAATTCATGTCATTATTTTGTATAATTAGTGGCCTCAAGATATAAGCAGTCTTGTGAATATTTTCCTCTAAAATAGAGTTACCGGCTAAACGAATATACAATAGAAAAAAATAATTTCCTGGAGAAATCACTGCGGTTATAAGTAGCTAATCCTTTGGTTATTCTCTTATACTAATACGTGGGATATAGTAATAATATCTTAAATAGTTTCGCTTAGTTGTAAAAAATCGAATTTTACTACTTATTCCTCGTTTTTGTGTGTGGCTTTTTTTTTATAAACAATTAGGAAATTAACATTTTGCTGTTAAACTACATTTAAAGAGTATTTTAAGGACGATTCTTAATAATTAATTATTAATAAAATAAGATGTCAACTTCGAATATCTTTAAAGGTACAAAAAAGAAATTTTATCTTAAAATTATACTAGAAAGTAAATTACATTTTGTAAAAGTTGTCCATGTGTTCATTTTTTGTTAAATTTTAATTTAGTATATAAATTAACAACTAAGAAAAATAACCACTTCAATATTTAAAATAATCTGGATATTTCGACAGGAATTATTCTGATATAAAATTCACCATCTTGCCAATATAAAAAAACGTGGTTAAAATTTAAAAACTTTATTTTAATTTTCTTATGGCCACTAAATGAAAAAATAAAATGAATAAAAAATCTTGTTTCTTGGAATAACTATTTTACTTTGTTTAGTTATTCATGTTTTTTTTACTAACTAATATATCGTAGTTATTTCAAAAAGCACGCGGAATCCATATTATATCCAAATTTTGTTTAGAATCCAATGAAGAAGTCTGCACAAAGTATTGCACTATAATGTTACCGTGTTAAATTAACACGAATCATTTAATTAATTATTAAATTAAAAGAATTAAATGAATTAAAATCTTCATAATTCGATTCATGAATACAATTGTGTGGTATCTACAGCACGTTAGTAGTGCGCTTTGAACTTCTAGGTCTTTTTACAAGTACCAACAAAAAAAAATTGGTTATGGTACATAATGTATTTTGGGAAATAGTTCTTAAAACCATAGAATTTGTTGTTACATTTATTATTAAAAGTCTGTCCCACAGTGTTTGTGCACCTGTGTTAGAATGCTTATATTATTGTGTACGTTTGTTGTATCTCATATAGAAAAATGCATATTCAATAGCTTAGGAAAAAGAATTTTTGCAAAAAACAAAAAATAATAAAAAAATTTGTTCTGTTATTGTTTATAAAAAATATGGTAATTCATGTTGTTGTTCTAATGTTATTCTGCACACAGAATCTCAAAATAGTTTAGGTTTTTTAAACTTTTATTTGTTTTTATGAATGTAAATTTTATGGTTAGAAATAACATACATTTGTTTTCATAAATACATTCCACTCAGTAGTCACTCATACATAGACTGAAAAGTGCTCATACACAAATGTATGTTATTTTTTTTTTTTTTAATTCTACACATTTGCATTCTATTGTTGCATACACATGCTGATGACACTTCAAAGTTAAACCTTTTGATAGGAACAACAACAATAATGTTTTTTCTTTCATCTAACAATACTTAAAATATGAATAAAGAAATAGAAAACTTTGCTAGTAAGTGCTTATTTTAGGAATAAAGAGTGGCTTTAAAGTAGTATTTATTTTTGGTTTCTTTTCTTTTTTAGTTTTCTAAATAAGAATTTTTATATCTTTACAATAATGTTAGGAATTAGAAAAATGTGCTTTAAGATGTTTAAGACAGGTATAGACAAATGATCAGTTGTTTTTATCTTAACTCTTTTTATTGTTTGCTAAAAAGAGTTTATTTTATTTGTTGAGGGCACTATAAAATATAACATGATAAGTAACTAGATAAATAATGCTTTTATAATTTTCAAAAAGGAAATACAATATATAAACAGAGTTTTTTGTATGGTATTTCTTTAAGCAAGATTTTTGTATTCCCAACATTTGATCTTTATTGACAGCACTAACTTTAGAACATTCTAAAGAACATATAGCACAGGGCTTTTCCTTGATGAAAGTGCATGTATCAATTTTCTCAAAACTTCTATTTTAGTTTTTGTTTTATTGAAAGTATGTCAGGATAAAATTATTTAAATTGCTGTTGATTGAGAGGAGAGTTATGTATATTAAAATAAAAGTATAAAAAAGCATTGATTGTTCTTTGAATATGAGAAGACGTGTTTTCTTACGGAATAACAGTATTTTAAAATTGGTATAGAAAGAATGTTTCTAAATTCTGCCTATGTAAACATGAGATAAACATTGCTCTTGTATACAATTTAAAGGAAACTTCACAATATTTTTGTATTGCGTCATAAGTCGTTATTCCGTTGCACAGTGGTTTAAAAACCTTTTATTTTGGAAATAATTCGGTAGCTCATAAACAACTTAAGATATCCTAATTAAATTTCATAGAGAGCAAGCAAACTGTCTCCTAGGCTGAAGGAGGCCTCTCGGTATGCCTCCAAGGTTGGGTACCATAGGAACAACATATTTTGAAAAGGTTGAAAAAGTTTATTTATTGCCCAAATGTTAAGAGTTTTTGAACCTAAGTAGACTTCGAAAATATCTAAAAAAAAATGTGCGTCCGTATTTAAATTACCACTTCCTTTTTGGGAGAAAATCGGTCTAGAAACTTTTCTTTAATTTTTGAATGACGTGGTGTACTTATATTCGGGTTATTATTCTATTATTATTCTAAAATATTGGCCTCATTCTTAATAAAATTTCTAATGAAATAGTAATAAGTTTGGTTCTGACAGCTTGTTTCGTTAAAAAAGTTACAAGCTTCTGAATTGGGAAACTGTGGTATTTTCGGGATGTTCCCTAAAAACGTGTTTTTGTTTTTTTCTTATATAATTAAAATCTACTTCGGTACTAATAAATAATTTTTTAGGACTATTTTAAAGACAACCTATAGCAGATGCAAATAAAAGAAATATTTCGTTAAAAATTCAACCCTATCCAATTTTGAACAAAATTTATGAATTACTTCAAAATTGCCCAGTTTGTGAAGCACCGATACAAAAAACTAGAGATTATTTAAGCTACATGCTCCAAAAGGGATTTGATAGCCTCATGGTAAACAAAGCCATGGTGGCCAGTTTTATAACTAAATAAATGTTTAAGAAATTTATGCCTTAGAAAAAAAAGTAAAATTTTATTTTAGCATTTGGTTATAGGCTAATTTTTGTGTGTTACTGAAAAATTTTTAAAGAATATCTCGATCCATTTAGAATTTTTCGCAATTCAAATTCTATATTTTATTTTTTAATGTGTAATTAACACTATTAAAGGGTAGATTACATCTAAAACATGCGAAAAAAATGAGAATAAATTGTTAATCTAGAGGTCTAACGAAGTTTTTCTTTTTTTATATGTAAAAATGAAATAAGTGTATAAACACATTTTGTGTAAAATTCAAAAAGGGAAATTTACACTTTTTACCTATACAACCTCAAAAAATTATGTTTCCTTTGCATTTTTTACCTGAAGGTATGCCAAACATTTTTTTCATATGATTTGATATATCTTAGTAGTTTCTAAAAATTTCTACCCCGATTTTCTCCCAAACTAAAACCTAAACGCATACGTACATTTTTTATGGATATTTTTAAGGTATCGTCAGTACCTTCTTCACTCAAAAGTACCTCTGCTTGGCATTTATGAAATTTCATTAGGATATCTTAATTAGTTCATTAGCTGACAAAATACAATTTGAGTTTGTGTGCATTTTTCAATCATGCTAAGCGGCTCTATTTTAAAAGTAAATTTTTGTTTTTAATGTTGAATTTTACATGAGTTCATACATTTCAACTATATTTTTGTTTTGTGTTAACCAAAATAATAATATATTTTTTTCTTCACATTTATTCAGAAAGCATAGTTTTACCGCTCATCAGGATGATGCCAACCAACGGTGTGGCGAAATATCGAAAAATTAATAAAAAAAAAATTTTTTTTAACATTTTTTATTAAAATTTACCTAGTGCTTTAAATTAATTACTAAAAAATATTAAAAAAGGTCAAAAAAATTATAACTATTATATACAATATAATATTGCTGCTTGTTATTTATCTAAGTATTTGAGTGAATACAGCAGAAGGTATTTAGATTTGATATGATAGTTTTAATTTCTTTTTTTTAGAAATTTTTCTTATAAATTAAAAAAAATTTAATTTTATAAATAAAAATAGATTTATTTCTGATTTAATTTATATATTTAATTGTTAAAGTATTAATTATTCTAAAAAATAAAATACGGTACGGCACGGTACAAGGGATCCTAAACTTGAATTTAATTATTTACACCTTCAGCAATTGCGGCACTGATGAGAGAGATCATCTCCTTAAGGAACGCTAAAAGTGTGACATATTAGGGGTCACAGCTATACGGTAGTAGCTCGTACTGAATCCCATAGTCATCATAAAAGGCCATTATGCCAAACGCTGTCTAATTTATGCAGCATAGTTCTTATGTAGAACAAATAAAACAAATATGTTATTTCAAAAATAGACTAGTACATTTATCATTCTATCCGTTTAACGCTTAGTCACTTGATCAATTGTTATGAGAGCAATTTCGACAAAGCTCGAGCATGCATAAGCTGTTAGAAATCAATACGGACTGAGGGCCATCCAAAGCGATTTATTTATTTTTTTTTTTATAAAGAGAAATAGCACTTCAGGCAACATTGTCTATTTAGTCAAAGACCGTGCTAACTTCTTTAGGAAAGGGATAGAGAAGAGATGAAACAGGTGGTGAAAGCAGAAGGATAGTCGGAAATTAACTGCCGTATAAAGACATCAACAGCGACCAGTGACTATGCCTTCATCGCTGAGCAACTCCACCGACAGTCAATTTTTATCTTTTGTAGTGAAAAAAACCAAGGTCTTCGTTGGGAATCGAACCCACAACCACCATATTTACAAGCTAGTACACTACCTCCTAGCCTACAGGGGCACCTATACACATTTTGACTTGTCAAGTGTATATGGTAAAACAAGCTTTATTTTTACACCATATAACTACTTCGACATTTGTTGACCACACGGTCTCTCTAAGAATTTACAAAAACCCTCAAAAAGCCTCGGTATTTGCAAAATTAGATACATTTATGATTTAGAAGATTTTTTATTGAAACGTAGAGAATAAGGGCTTAAGGGACAAATTAATCTGCAAATCATTTACATTGCACAAACAGTCAAATCCTGCTCGCATAAATAATCAAATTGTAACGCAGTTCACAAAATCAAACATATCGGTATACATTCATAGCAAAAACTTGAACTAGAGGAGCCGTAAAAAACTATACAAATTAAGTGACTCATTGCAAATTTCTTATTTATAGTTAAATAAAAACGATGACTACAATGCGTAGATATTCAAAGCATTCGATCATTCGCAAAGATTTCAACGTATCATTGACTAAAGCAGCAAAATGGATAAAATATAAATATGTATTTACGTACATTAATAACAGTCATCCAATATATAAAATGCAATATATTATCTGTTAAATTGGGATCTCATCAATTGGAGTTTATATGCAGAGATATTTCCTTACAAGTCAATAAAAAATAATAAATATATTTCTTTAAAATTAATAAATTATTTTTACATATTTTAAAAAATCGATAATGAAATTTATTGGAAATTTGTTTAGAAAGTTAAACTTCTCTTTTTCGAACAAATGTATATGTGTTTGCTTCTTAATAATTGTTTGTATACTAAATTTTACTTTGTTTCTCATTGATTTATAAAACACTAAACTGTAAGCATTTGTTGAATTGAAATATATCCACCTCGAAGGATTCCCTAGCATAAATGATGCACCATTTAATTTTTATTTGTTAAACTTATATCAGCAAATTGTTGGATACAGCAAATTGTTGTGCATACTGTGCGTAATTTTTCATCCTATAACCATTCAAAAGAGAATGCTAAATTGTTAAAAAATCGTTCCTATCAGTACACGATTTATCTTATGTTATTGTATTTTTTATCTCTTCCTAGACGTAACTTTCAACCGCCTCTAATTGTTTAAAAGGTCATACTCTTCTAAACTAGAACTTATGCCGTGGAAATATTTATACACTCTCTTAAACAATCGAAGAGATTACAATCTCTTGATCTTAAGCGGACATCAAATATCTTAAACTTTAAGAAGAATGCGTTTCAAGAATAAGGTTAGGAACGTAAAAATCCTTTTACTATTGACGCGCCTTTTAATTGAAAGTTGTTTAGTTGTTACTATTGTGCACTAAGTTTTGATACTGAGCAAATATAACGAGTCTGCAAGTAATAGTTTAATGCATTTTTATGAATATTATTATGTCATTTTTCAAATACCCTTTTATAAAAGATTTTTCAACAAGAAGTTTGTTTTTAGAACATAATAATAAAACAACAAATTTAGATTAAGATGATTCAAATTTTTATTGTAATGAAATATATCGATTCTTTCATCAATGTTTCTAATCACGTTTTTGGCAAGGCAAAATTGAGGTCTTATTTCGTTAATCACATCACCAATTTTAAGACTCTACCTTTACTTTTTTACAGCCTTTGTCGTGAAAAAAATAGCATTATATTTTTATATCAGTGCATTAAACCCAAATTAATTACTTAATAAATTTATATATTGTGGAGTAAAAAATAATCATCTGTGTGTGCATTATGAGAATTAAGATAATAAATGTATATTATTAAAAAAGAATTAAAAGCTTGGAGGAAATTTGGTTCCATTTCAATGAAAAATATACATTTTTTATTAAATATTTAAAAAAAAGGATAGAAACTGAAAATGATTACTAGTATTGTAACCAATTTTTTTTCTTTCAACAGTTTTTTGCAGACAGTAAAACATCCACGAAATTGTGCAACAATTAATTTACTCTAATTTTTAGTATAGAAACACGGTAGAACATAAAAATGGAAAATTGATATTTCTGAAACTATTGCCTAGCTGTCGTAATTTAGAAAATTATAAATTATAGTCGGCAATTTCTAAAATGTTCATAGATGTCCTGTATAACTGTTGTTACTTTATTCCTTTAAAATCAGGGCTCAATGCCTGTATTTGGTGTAAGCGTTGACAGAGATTTATTAAACTGTATTTTCCCGCTTTCTTTTTATACAAATATATAAAATTTATTAAGTTATTTTTATGTAGCCAACTACAGCAATAAATAAATCGAGGAAAGTTATACAAAAAATGTATAGAAATAGAGGGTCATTTTATAACCTAATTTACTGCTACAATACTGTAGTAAATTAAACGTATATTTTTTTACATTTAATAGCTATTGACATTAAGTAAGAGAATGAGCAAAAGTATATTTATGTATTGGAAAAAAGTAAAGTTGATTGTTTCTTTTTTAACAGCTACATGTAAGTATTGACGACCAGTATTGCTTCTTGAATATCCGCCACCTACACCACTGGCTACTGCCATGTAAAATGTTACAAATCCACTTGCAATATTTTTCTTATTTTGTTACTTTTCCTGACCTGGCATATAGCCAATATCATTTTATCAAAAATACGTACAAAAATTGGTATTAAAAAATGAAATTCCTGATGGTCGTTGAGGGAGAAAAAGCCTAATAAAAAAAAAAAATTAAATACAAAAAACAACTACTGAAAAATATAAGGTGACTTTTAGGTGTTTTCTTTTATCGAATTCGATCAATTAGCATAGAAAACTTTTCTTACAAAACTTTAATAGAAAATTATATTCAAAATACTTGTTAGAATCTAAACACAATCTTATTTCGATACACATTTTCAAAAACGAAAAAAAATTGATTTTTTTTTTTACGATGAAAATTTTGAAGCGTGTAAAGTTGAAGAAAGATGTTGAAAGAACTAGAAACAAAAGAAACATGCCACACAATAGATCGACCTCTTATTAACGCAGTTGAACTTGATTTAAACTGTAAAAAAAACAAATATCGAGTTTTAATCTTTGACTTTATTTCCATATTTTTGGAAGCGAAATGATGCACTCATTAGCAGCCACATAAAATAATGGTGATAGCCTGGTACAAAATAAGATTCAACCGTGGTTTTTTAAAAACCCATTGCTTTTCGACTCACCTTATATATTTTTATGTTTCTTTAGCTATGGACAGTGTGTTTGTATTGTTAGCCAATTCATATTGGTAAAAGGACTTCGTTCATAGAACATTTAGCTGAAACAGGCAGAAAAAATAAACAAAAGTTATGAAAGAGAAATACCTTCGCTTAGTGCTTTTCAGCATTTACGCTTAAATGCGTTTTTATTTAACTTGGCCAATTTTCTATTTTAAATGTTTATTTTTGCCAAAATGTGAAATTTTTCCAGCAACGTTTTCTCTTTTTCATTTTTATCACTGTTTGTTTACAACATAAATAAATAAAAATAAATGGGTTAAAATAGCAAATATTTCTTTGTAGAAATGTTTTTAAGGTTTTGCTTGGGAAATCTTTTGTTTTTGTCTCGTTGGCTTTAGTATCTCCAGATTTTAAATCAAAAGACGTATGAAAATTAGTAAAATGAAAAATATTAATCTTAAGTAAATAGTGATGCAGAAATCACTTTTATAACAATTAATGATTTATTTAAGTTTCACTCCAGAAATAAATAAATACAGGTTTGGTGAGAATTTACAATCAATATTATTAGATTGATTGCATTGTCGTATTAGTGAAACTCGCACGAATCTTTGAAATTTATTTAATGTACATAAAAGATCTTACTTCTTAATAAGTATAAAGAACCAATTATACAATACAGCAACAGAGTCCTTTTTGTCTTAATTAAGCTACCTATATGTGGTTGGCAGCTGAATTTAGCGAACCGTTGCCTGACGGCTTTGATGATTATTTAATTGCTACTACAACATTTATTAGCGGTAACGTCTATCCGATAAGACTATCCCTATATATCGTACAATTGCATTTCTAACTTCCCTGAAAATGGTATCGAAAAATAACTAATGTTTAATAGAGTTTCTTTATTTAATACAAACTAATAAAATGTTCATTTTCTGTTAATAAGCTAACGTGCAATATTTTGTTAATAATCTAAATTTTTAATCAACCTACATATATACACAAGCCTTAAATTTACTCTAACATCATTTCAATTACATACATAACTCCATTTGGTGTACTATAAGTAGTTGCCTGCCTATACACATATAAATTTGTTTTCCTCTGATTTTAAAATATGAAAAGAAGTTAAGTAGTAAAACTCAACATGCAACAGGTAAATAAATGTTTTATAAGGAAAAGTGTTGTGAACAAAATGTAAATCACTACTAACATAATATTTGCAAGTTAACAATCAAAATAACTACAATATTAAAAGGTTTATATTTTGTGAGGTTGTATTTTGTATCACTTGTAGCTTCATAAGAAATTGCTGTTTTCATCATGTTTAGATAGTTGTTGACAACTATTTTCAGATAAGGTCTATACATTTTTTAATTTTCATTGTTTCTGGGCTGATGATGTTATTACTAATGTATTTAAAAATTTAATGCTGAAGCTAACAAATTTCAAACAACAAGATATTAAGAGACAGATTAACTCCCCTACAAAGACTCTGTTCAATGATTTGTGAGAATAATCGACTGCGACTTACAAAGAAATATTGCTTGCAATATTGTGTGAAAGAATCGTGTGGTTTCTTTTATCTTTACAGATAAATTAACAGATAAATTTGCAGAATATTAAAAAATTAACGTTAATAAATAGGTGGCATAATAAACTAAGACAGCGATCATATGAGGAAATATCGTTGAGTAAATAGATTTAATTGAACGTAGAACATAGGTTTTACTTATTTTAGACTACTAATTAACATTGGAGTTAAACATACTAGAGGCATATGGAAGTGAAACATCAGCTGCACTTCTATAAATCTTTTCAAAATCAAAAGCCTATCCAAATGAATAGCCAAGAATTTAAAACCTAATAGTTGAAGTATGCATGCATCATTTACCTTAATTTTACGAATGCTGGTTGGCACATTAGATATATACAAGTTAGCAGGGGTTCCATTATACTAGCTTGTTGCCAGTTTCAAACTTAGGAAATTTTCTTTTTTTAGGTCGAACATTTCTACGACCGTTTAAATAGCTTTCTAGTAGTTTATAAAAGATTTTAGAAAGAGTTTGCTTAAATTAGAATAATAATCTTCCCTACGATAGAAACATAGTAGAATATTTTCTTTCTTCAAAGGTCATCGAACTATATTTACTAGGCTCTGTTTTTGTTTTATGGCAGTATGTTTTCTCCTGAGTTCGGATTTATGATGCAGAATACGACTTGATTACAGGAGAATTTCTATATACACAATTATATTATTATTAAAATTTTAGTTTTAAAAAAGACAATTTTGACTTATTTTTAATATTAGACGATAACTAACAATGTTTGTCACAAAATATTGGTCGCTGACCGATTTGTGTTTTAACTCTTATTAATTAGAAAAAGCAACTAAACGAATTCAAAACATTACTATTACATCCAAATGCTGTAAGTGAGTTATTAGTATTGAGAGAATAAAAATAAAAAATAAAAAAATTACAACTATATTTGAGTATAAAAATAAAAGTATAAACTTATAAAAGGTGTTTTTTTAAGCTAGATAGAACTTTAAATTGTAAAAAGTAACACAAAAAATTAAATTTTGATGAAACATTTTTTTTTATTTGTTTCAGTATACTCTGACAAATCATCATGAATAGACTCTCGCTTGAACAACGCTACGAAATTATCCAAATTTACTTTGAAAATCAGCCGTCGATTCGCGCAACTTATAGACGACTTCATCATTTTTATGGCGTACATAATCGTGCATCTGAACAAGCCATTCGTCGAACTGTCGATAGATTTCGTACCACATACTCTCTAGAGGATGCAATAACACCAACACGTCGAAGGAATGTGCGTACTGAAGAGAATATCGCCGCTGTAAACGAAAGTGTGGAAGAAGATCCAAATTTATCAATTCGTCGTCGGTCGCAGGAATTGGGGCTCTGTCGGTCCACTACGTGGAAAATTTTGCGCAAAGATCTCGGCCTACACCCGTATAAGATCCAGCTGGAGCAGGAATTGAAGCCACGAGACCATTATATGCGTCGTTCTTTCGCCGATTGGGCTCTAGAGCAGTTGGCAACTGACCCGTTGTTTTATCGCAAAATTGTGTTCAGCGATGAGGCGCATTTTTGGCTTAACGGGTTTGTTAATAAGCAAAATTGCCGCATATGGAGTGAGACCAATCCACAACAGACCCTACAGACTCCATTACGTCCAGAAAAATGCACCGTTTGGTGCGGTTTTCACGCTGGTGGCATCATCGGACCTTATTTCTTCAAAAATGAGGCCGGAGCTCGCGTTACGGTCAATGGAGATCGTTACCGCACCATGATCAATGATTTTTTGTTTGAAAATATGGATGACATTGATCCGGACGAGATGTGGTTTCAACAGGATGGCGCTACGTCTCATACAGCGAACGCAACCATCAACTTATTGAAATCAAAATTTGGCGATAAGTTGATTTCGAGAAATGGACCTGTCAATTGGCCTCCAAGGTCGTGCGATTTGACACCACTCGACTATTTCCTGTGGGGCTACGTAAAGTCACTGGTTTATGCTGATAAACCAGCAACAATTGACGCCTTGGAGGACAGCATTGTTCGTGTTATTCGTGACATACGCCCAGCAGTGCTCGAAAAAGTGGCCCAAAATTGGACGTCCAGAATGCGCTTCGTCAAGAACAGCCGCGGTGCCCATATGCCCGAAATCATTTTCAAATGTTAATGTCACGTATTGATCCTTTGAATAAAAAAGAAATTTTGATTACAATTTAATTTTTTGTGTTATTTTTTACAATTTCAAGTTCTATCGGGCTTAAAAAAACACCCTTTATATTTGTAAACAAAAATTGTTTGAAAATTTAATATTAACTTCACAGTGAAAAACTGAGATCTCGTAAGAAGATAGAAAAGTGTAGCCTAATAAAACAAAATATATAATATTTTATTTGTGGTATTCTTCTAATTTATTTTTAAATAAAGGTAATTTGAAAATATGAAAAAATTAATTACACTGATTTTAGTGCATCATCTATCTATTATTTAAGTGACAATAATATTTTATATTAACTGTCGAATTATTTTTTAATAGTCACAAGTACAATATTTGTTCAGTCATAATAAGCGAATACCAAATACGGGTAGAATATACAAATTATTTTGAATTCGGCTTACTTTTTAAAATCGCTTCAAATAGCTTAAGCTAAAAATCCATACCACGCGTTCTACGCGCACACGCTTTGTATGCGTTTGGTGCTTTTTACGCGTTCTACGCTTTTCAAACTGCAAGTTACATGCAACGCTTTTTATGCGCCTAGTTTTTTGTTATCATCAGCTGCGGTATAAATAATTTTATTTAATAAAAAACATTTTTGCAAAAATGAAAACTGAAATTGAAATTTTTAAAGAATTTACAGAATTTATTAAATTTGTGCATATGATATTTTGTGTAATGAGGACCTATGGAAAACTTCAAGAGAAAAGAAGACGCTTTTGGGTGCGTCCCTTGTTTTTGGAAGGGGAAGTGAGTGGTTTTTTGCACCAACGTTTAAAAAATCAAAATAACAGAAATAATACGACGTCAAAAACAGCTGAAATTTTTTCATGGTACTTGCGACGCGTAGAAAAGTAAAAAGTCAACCTACTTCATGCGTTCTATGCGTCATAAGCATTCTATGCGATGTGCTGTGTTACTTGTCACATACAATTGCACTGATTATACTTTTTTGACAGACGCGTATAAAGCGTGTACGCGTAGAACGTGGTATGGACTTTCAGCTTTAATCAAGTTTCTTAGCAGACAAGTGGCTTTATATGATTATACTTAAATTATTTTTACTTCTTCACGTAACAACGCATTTAACATTTCCATCTTAATATAAATGAACAAGATTCAGTTCTAGGCCACGTGTACTATGTTCGATGATAGCTACTTTATATTCGATGATAACTACTTTAATAATTTTGAATACATAGAGGTTTTTATATATTTGAGAAAATAAATATTATTTTCAAAATTATTAATATTGAAACTGCAAAATGAGTATACAGTGTAATCTTTCCTTGCGGACACCTCTCTTAAACGGATACGTATCATAAGCGGACATTTTTGTCAGTCCAAAAAAAAGAAATATTCAAATTTTTTACAATTCTTTCCTCTGGAGCGGACAACCCTCTCATAACCGCACGCGGACACATTTACTTCATACCGAAGAAGTTTTTTCCCCTCATAATCGGAAAGCTTGCAGAACTGCAAAACCGTTTTTTGTTTGTTTTCTTTCATATTCTCACAGATGTCGCATCTCCAATCATACATATGTGATGAATAAAGGGGAATGACCTTAATATGAACAGGTTCTTCTTTTGACAGTAGAAAAACATACCAAATACTTATTGAATAACCATGCCGAAAGTTGTGTTGGGTATTAAAGAAAAAGTTAATGTCATTGTTAAAGTCACAAACTACACAGCCTGTGGTTAAAGTCATTGCAATTAATAAAAAAAAACTTAATGTACAGGAGTTTGCAAAAAAAAATTAAGTCAGCAAAACGCAAGCTGCTTGCATTGCTAAAGATAAAAAAAATATTTTAGAGCTGTGGGACACCGATGTCAATCCAGAGAGAAAAAGAAGTATGCTAAGTTCCAAGGGCCTTCACGTTGACAAATTGTGCTACGAATGTTTTGTGAAGTCTCGAAATAAAGCCACTCCACTGCCGGATACAATTATAAGAAGTAAAGCTGAAGAAATTGCAGAAAAAATTAATTACACTGATTTTAGTGCATCATCTATCTGGCTGACTTCAAGGATTTAAAAAATGTCATAATCTGACATTCCGTGCAATTTCTGGAGAAGCCGCTAATGTAAACCAGGATGATGTCTTAAATTTCACCAAAAAAAGTGCCTTCTTTTTTTGAGGGACACGATTTGCGAGATATTTTCAATGCAGATGAGATCGGCTTGTTTTTTCGGGGAAAAATGGCGCAGGATAGGCTAACGATTTTCCACTGTGTCAATATGACTGGAGGAAAGGAACGCATTTTTTTATTGGAAAAGCTGCAAAGCCACGGGCGTTTCAGAAAATCAACTTGAACAATTTACCAATTACATGGCGATCAAACAGAAAAGATTGGATGACATATGAATTGATGACTGAATGATTTTCTAATGCAGTTTGACAGAAAAATGAGAATTCAAGAACGGAAAGTTAGCCATCTCAAATTTAAAAATGTAAAAGTTATTTTCCCCCAAGTAAACACAACAGCTTTTTGTTGGCCACTGGATCAAGGCATTATAAAAAGGTTTAAATTATTTTATAAATCTTAATTTTTAAAAAATATTTTGTTGCAAATGGGAGGCGCAAGTTCTGCTTTGGAATTATCAAAATCAATAAGTTTGTTAGATATTGTTTATTTTGTTTACAAAGCGTGGAAGCAAGTGAGTCCACAGACAGTAAAAAATTGTTTTAGGGAAGCTGGTTTTGAGAAACGTGACAGTCCCAATGATGATAACTGTTGGACTGCAGAAGATGAGCTTCCACTAACAGCACTTGCTCAATTCTCGAATCTTATTAATCGAGTTCAGGGCCGAATTCAAAATGACGTCGAAGATATTATAAATTTAGATAACGATGTTATGATTAATGATGAAGATGTGGAAAATTTTCATACTTTAATACTGACTTAGCCGACTTATCTGAAGATGAAGCAAGTGAAATTGACAAGTTAACTTCTTATAAAGATGCCCTATGTTGCAATAGGATAATTAAAAGCTTACATATATTCAACTACTAAGTGTTCTTCAAATACATCTTCAAAATATTGAAATCAAGGGAAAAACTCACCGATCTAAAATTTGTGAATTTTTTTAATGCATTTGAAAATATATCTGCACATGCCTTGACTTTTTTAATTTTTTATAAAAATGTTTAATAAAAGCCTTTGATTATGTACTTTATGTTGTTACTTTTAAATAAAATTGGATATAATGAAAATATGTTCATACATAATTACTTACACTCTCATAAACGGACATCTCTTATAACCGGACAAATTTGTTAGTCCCTTTGTTGTCTGCTTATGAGAGAGTACACTGTAATATAAAAGGCACGCCGCAAAGTGAACAACTAAAGACTGAAATTGGGTTTGCTCACTAATTACCTTGTCTCAGTAGTACGTGACTGAATAATTACTCTAAACATCATTATGTTGCCGGAATTAAATTTTAGATATAAATATTTTAAATTTAATTATTCAGCTTGACGTCCAAGTATGGTTTAGCGTGAGGTGAAAGGCGTACACGTGACAGAGAACGTGTTAACTGATTAATATACGGAATAGATCTTGCTTTAAGGCGGCTATAATGCGTAACTTAATAACCAATCTGCTATAACCTTCACCCCACAAAGCAAATTCACAAAAAAGTTATCGTATTTGTTATAAAATTCTTCAGCAGACAGCTTGTCGTTTGTAGATACGTTTGTAGACTTATGTCTAGTATCACAAACACATCATATTCTTTCTAAAAGAAAATAAAAAGTAGAAAGATAAAATAAATTGAAACTAAATCTAAACGAATTCTTAAAATATTTAACCTCGCAATGCATACGAGGTAGAAAAATGCAATAGAAATATATATTTTTCTATTCCATTAAAACCTTTTGTAAATTCACAATAGCTGTAGACATGTTATTGGCAATTTATACATTTGAAATGTTTGCTGCAACTTCTAAAATATTTTCTCAAAAATATTTGACTGTCGTAGGATGAAAATTAAATTATTTCGGATGAAATATATTCACTTTATTACTGTGGTAACTTTAATTTAAATTTTATTTCTAAGAGTTTGACTTATTTTTGCAATATTCAAATACAATATACTTACAATGTTCAAAACTATTCCAGCTATATCTGATACTATATGAAATTATTGTGAATTATAAATGGAATTTTTAAATAAATTAATAAATTCTTTATGCGAACAAAAAGGAAGTTAATAATAAATATGATTATGGACTAGTAACGTATCAGTCTAGCAAGATGTTTATTACAGGAACAATTAGTTGATGTCTAATTCTATTACAGATTTACATAGAAAATTACCATAATTTTTAACATAAGTATTTATTTATTATTTATCACAGTATTTGTTATAAATTTTAGAGCAATAGAAAAGTTGCTCTTTATATCGGGTTTTGTAACAAGAACTGTAGCAACACCCACAACATGATAATTTTGATATCTAGGTTTTTGACGTATTCGTAGTATATGCATTGGCAATTAACAATTGATGAATGAATTCAATTTCTTGCGAAAATCGCACTAAAATAATTAAAATCCATTATGAAAATGATGGTTTTGTTAAAGTTACAATTTGTAAAATTTATGATATTTTCGGACAGCAAAATCGTCCTTCCGAGACCGCTATTAAGACTCGACACAAACCGTGCGAACACTAACGCGTGTTCGACCCGGTCGTTCAACTCACAACATTGCAACCGTGAGCCATACTTGTCAAGCAGATCCAAATTTGTCAATTTCTTGACGTTCTCAACAATTGGAGTTATCCAACACCACCACATAACGAATTTAGCGTAACGATTTGACTTTGAAGCGTTACAAGGTTCAACAGATGCAGGAATTGAACCCGACCGAGTAGTCACAGTATATTCGCTCAATGCTATGTGGCCGTTTTTTTTCGAAGCTGAGGCTGAAAATGCGATGACATTAACGGAATTACGCTATTTGGAGATACTAACAACTAATTTTGGCCTATTACGACGTGGATTTTACTGAAGTGTAGTTTCAACAGGATGGTGCCGTATGTCATACATCCATTTATTGCAAACCATATTTTCCGATCGCACAATTTCATAACAATCAGCCAGACCGTGTGATTTAACACCACTGGATTATTTTTTGTGGTGCTACATTAAGGACAGAGTCTATTCGGAGCCAATCGAATCGAGTTCAGCTTTAAAACTCAAAATCCGTGATGTGATTAATGAAATAGTACCGCCATTTTGCCAAAAAGTGATTAAAAACTTTAATGAAAGCATCGACATCTGTCAGCGCAGTCGAGGTGGATATTTGCCAGATATCATTTTTTATTCATAATTGGTTTTTCTTGTGGAAAAATCCTTATAATAACGTATTACTCCGGCAAGAAGTATAGTTAGTTATTATCTAATTCTATTACAGATGTCCATAGAAAAATACCATCATTTTTTTCATAAGCATTTATTTATTATTTATTACAGTATTACTTATCACAGTATTATTATTTATCACAGCATTTGCTATTACTTCTACAGCAATAGAATAGGTGCTATATTTATAAACCGTATTCCTCATTAAAGTTATTCACATATAACATATGAAATGAATTTGATGAGGCAGTATAACAATATTTTTCTAAGTCCTTATTTCTGCTAACTGAAATAAAAAGCTACTGTAGCCTTTTTAACTTAGTAATTTACCTGCTACACATTTATGTATATAGAACATAAAATTCTTAAAAATTAGGTTAATTAAAGCTACAAATAAAATATTCAGTATGGCTGGGATAAAAATTATTGAAAATTGTAAAGAACAGTAGAAAAAAACTACAAGAATATATATTTTTTCCCATTTAGTTTTTGTAATTTCAACCAAAATTTTGGGAGAAACCAAACGGTAACACGAAAAACATTTTAATTGAATTAAGAAACTGAAAACAGAATAGTTCACGATAATGACTCACAGTTGGCATTGTAGTGGAAATTTAAATTTTCGATTACATGTTCTACAGGTTTCTATCTCGACATTCATTTCTTAAAATTATAATTTTACTACTTCAAAAACAGTCTTGCAATCTAATTATTTTTGCAATATTCAATGAAATCATAGTTGCTTATTTGCTTTGAAAATAAATAAAATTTACAATAAACTCATTATTGAATGTACACTTATAGACCAGCCAAGTGAAAATCTCTTGTATGTATTTTACGTCTCTTTAAGTATCACACTTCATTTACTTGTAGAGGCATACCTCGCTTAACGCTACTTCGTTTAGCGCTGTTTTGTTATAACGCTCTTCAAGAAACAATTTTTTTGTCGTTATTTTTTAAAATTTTTTGTCATAAGCATTAGAAAATTTAAGTGAAAATGATCCGAATTTTGAAAGGTCCTGCACGATAAAATGGAAAATAACGAACACTTTATCACCCTACACGGATTTATTAAATGAAAAAAGGAAACACTCAAAGCAAACAACCTTAGACTTGTATTTAACAAAAAATAATTAAATATAAAATTTAATAATATATTTACTTATTTTATATTTTACTTATCATTTTATTTGTGTTTTTATTGCAATATTGTTATTTTGAATTATAATTTAATTTCTAATTTTAAAATGAAGTACACATTAAATAAAAGATATATTTTTAAATAAAATACCCATCTTATTTGTCATTTTTTACTTCAAGGCAGCAAAAAAACGGAACCCCATATTTTAATGCAACTAGTGCCTTTTTTAACGCTATTTCGGTTAACGCTCAATCTTCAGGAACGCAACCTGAGCGTACAAATAAAAAATACGCAACATAAAAGTGTGCTACAGTTGCTTGCACTATTGACCTAAAATATCACTAAAGGGTATCTCCTTAAAGGGTTAGCATGACACTTATTATTTTTATGCTAAAGGAATGAATGAACGAATGAAATTCTATTATTCTATGAGTTAAAAACCAAGGATTCACTGTATCTCAAAATAACACTTAAAAATGTTATGAACTAAAATTATTGAATTTTGCACCACTAATCGTCTTTGAGTCCCTTTTTAATACACATTATTTTCTACAATTTTTGTCTATGTTTTAAATATTTTTCTATTTGCAAAAGCTCAAGGGAAAAACTTCATAATTTACAAAAAATTTTGAAAATGATAAAATGTTTATGTACTTTGAAATAAAAACAATAAAAATGTAATGCAAACGGAACGTGGTAACTGCAGTGTGATACTGCAAGATGAGTAAGTAATTAACGCATTTATTCCGTCCATTAACATTTAAATAAAATTTAAAATTAAACGGAAAACAGAAATAAGAATAGGCAATTTATAATATTTTTGAATTACATTGTGAGGAATTTTAGTTTTAATTCCAAAATGACAACATTGCTAACATTGCTACGGAGATGCTAAGTTAAAGTTATAAAGGAAAATAATAATCACTAGAAAAAAGTAAATAAAATGACTATTGCGTTTCATGAACACTCTTGTCTTGTATTTGTATTTCATTAAAATTCTAGGAAATCAAATAAATAAACAGAAAACAAAAACAACTAACACATAACAAGAAGACACTATACAACTATACGTGATCATGTTAAAGTAGAATTTTCTATTATATGCGAGAACCGCACAAAACAGAATATATATGTATATATATATATATAAGCTACATCTGTTGGGCAATAGAGTAGTCTAAGTGTTATCGAGAAACATCCGTTCGAGTCGGATCATTCTTTTTAAGTAAAATATTTTGTATTGATTTTTATTTGTAGAAATCTCGAGGAATAATTCGTAAAGAAAAAACGTTGAAAAAATCTTTGAGAACAAAATTCTTTTCAGCGAGTTTTATCGACGTTTCACAAGCTTTTGACAAAGTATAGCATGAAGGCATACTATATAAGTTAAAGCTTTAGTTACCCGACAACTTCTACAAACCTTTTAAAGGCCATTTAACTGGTCGCAAGGTTATTCTTAAAGAAGAAAATTTTTTAAGGTCAGCTGAGCCAATTAAAGCAGAAGTACCCCAAGGTAGTATTTTGGGACCCATTTTTTACTTGCTGTACACTTCGGATATGCCTACCAGCTAGCGTGTTCACATATCGACTTTTGCCCACGACACGGCTTTTCTTAGCGTTCGCGAAAGTCCCCAAATACCATCCAGTTATCTTTAAGATTATATCAAATACATCACTTGGAGGTGTGGTTGAAAAAAAAATTAAAAAAGCGGATATAACATTCACACTGCTTAGGGACTATTACCCTTCTATTGGTATAAATAACGAAATAAAACCTCAGCATTTAAATACTTTAGCATATATCTTGACCGACTCTTAACTCACATTCAAGCAAAATTGACGCAGATGAAGTTTAAAGCAGTGTAAGTTATTTGGCTAATTGGTAGAAATTCAACTCTTAGCTTAGACTGTAAACTTTATATACAATTTAATCCTCAAGCTTATATTGTATTATGGGACCCAATTATGGGCCACTGCCTCAGTTTCAAATATAGAAAAAATTCAAAGGCCTCAAAAAAGGGTTTTACGGATGATAACAGTGGCAGCCTGGTATATAAAACACCTTAACATTCATAAAATATTCTATTAATTTCTGTTGAAATATCTTGTATCTGAAAAAGTTAGAAACGCACATAAATTCGCTGGCTCGCAACTTCCTTAACGACAGTGTTACATTCGGCTAAGAAGGAAAAATTTTGGCTCTATTACCCAAGCATCATATAATATCAGCAACGGTATAAAATGCAATCTTATTGTCTGCCATTGGTTAGATTTAAGATAGGAGCATTTATTGTTAGTTCAAAACTCTGAAACTCTGTGAAAAAGTAGAATATCCAACTACTAAAATAGATTTTTTTTTAAAGAGAAGTACCACTTCAGGCAACAATGCCTATTTAGTCAAGTACCGCGTTACATGCTTTAGGAAAGGCATAGAGAAGAGATGAGACAGGTGGTGAAAGTAGGAGGATAGTTTCGGAAATTAACTGTCGTATAAGGCAGCACAGTGACCAGTGATCATGCCTTCATCACTGAGCAGCCCCACCGATAGGCTAGTAGCCCTGTAGGCTAGTAGGTAGAATTTGGTAGCAAGTTTACTCCCTACAATATCGAGAGTCCGCCAGGAAGGTATACTACTTTGTTTGTTTATAATTTTTTTTAAGTGAAAGAGAATGAACCTTACATTGATTAACGGTTTATTAAATGACGGTACAATATCAGATATATATCCGCTTCTGTTAGCCTCACAAATATGAGCCCTTATTAGGACATTTTTCATTACATTCCCACACATTTCATGCGGTATTTCATTAATTTCATCACGAATATTTTGTTTGAGTTACTCGAGTGTTTCTGGTTTGTATGCATAAACCTTGCTTTTCAAATATCCCCACCTTTACCCTGCATTTGGGTAAACGATTGTAAAATTCGATTGCTGGTATAGATTTTTGAGTAGTGATTTTTGTGTGGTAACATTTTTTATATATTTTTATATGGTACTAGAGAAAAAATATTTTAAAGATAAAATTCGGAACTCAAACGTCCTATCAATAAAAATTCAAGGATTTATAAAGAATTTGCATTTTTTTTGCTGAGCAATAGTGCATTTGTTATATAAAATAAAAATGCTTAGAGTATCTAAGCCTAAATTACCAAAAAAAAATGTGATAATTGTAATAATTTTGTTTTGTTTTATTTTAGGCTTTAAGTACGTTTTTTAGGCGTAGTAAAGAGGTTTATGTAGAAATTAGAAATGCCAATTTAATATATTTTGAAATGAGCTGAAGATAAAAAATCGAATGAATACCATAGAAGTTATAGATTTATTAGAATTAATTTTGTAAAATTAATAAATAGATATGATTCGCTAGTAACTTTCGTTATTAAAATTAATATTTATTAAATTTTGCTGCAAATTTTGAGAACTGTATAATTATAATCTTAATTAAATATAATTTTCTGAAATTTCGTAAATATTAATTACAGCCAAACAGTTCATATAAAAATGCATGAAAAAAATATATAAAAAATACATTTGTTTTTAGCCTTCTTCTTCATTTCGTTGGCTCTTTTTTTCTTTTTTTCTTCTTTTTGTTTGTGAGTATACTTATGGTGGAACAATGGTATAAATATTGAGATTCTATTGTGCTATTGTTACCAAAAATAGGTCAGTCGATTAATAAGACTAAATTATGAAAAAAAAACCGTTAAAAATAAAAAAATCGTCTACAATTTGGTAATAAAATTACAATAAGAGATTAAAAGATATTATTATTAATTAGTTGTTCTGATTTATAGCTAAATTTACTTTAGCTGTATATTTTCTAAATTCATATCATTTCTTTTTATCTTAAGCAACAAATTAAGTTTTAAATATAAATATAATATTTTAAAATTGTTAATAAAGAAAATAAAAAGCTAATCCCCTATGCATAACTGAAACTAAGTCCTCGGAGAGAAATGAATTTTGCGAATAGTAGTCCTGACTATTAAATGAAGAAATAAATAAAAGAAGTTCTTTAAGAATAATACATGCAATTTACTACTATCAATTTTGTGTAACAACAAAAATCAATCAACGCCTTAAAACCGATCTTGTTTGAAAATTTTATCAGCCTTCAGTTATATTTTTTCTGATGGTGTAAATATCCTTTTCCAGGGATATTAAGATCTCCATACGACCGTACAAGAATTTTTTTAATTATGCGGCAACGTCCAAAAGATTTAATTTTGTGTATAATTTGCCAAAAATAGAGCAGTACTCAAATATAAAAATGTATAGTTGGAGTTCAACTTTTTGTAGGCATATGGCAATAGCGCTAAAATAAATATTTTAACGTAAGATAATTTTACACATCTGATAAGTGCTTTAATGCTGTTTGGCATACGTCTTTCATGATAAAATCTAAGACTTCTTTTTAACAAATTTGATGGCCATTTTAATAAAATTCTTATTAAAACTAGTCTTAACTGTCATCGTTTCATAAAGTGATAATATTTCTAATATAATAAAATAGTTGAAAAATAATAAAAAAAATGAACAAGTAACATATGAATGGGTTATCATGCATTCTACATACAATTGTCTATAGTTGTATATCCTCGATAACAAGCACTTGCTAAATGTCTGCAGAACAGATCATTGTGTGGTAGCTTTTTAGCCAGTTCTGTATCGTTAGTACACTTTTACTATGGATTTTTCTTCAGAAACAATGTTTTTTAAGTATGTTCACCACTAACTAATATTTTCAAAAATAAATATGTAATAAATTAAGCATATACACCACGATTATTTTTTTCCATACCTTAATTTTATGTTAGTTAGATGTTAGTTCTTGGAGTGCTATACACTAGTTGAAAAATAAGAGTTAAAATCAAACTGCAGAAGTAAAAAATGCGTAAGAAATTTTACGCGAAATTATTATACCGCAAAATGGGAAGTTTGACAGTTTGTGTATATGAAAACAGCGGTGCTAAAATATTTTTGTTTACCAAGCTATTAAGTTAAAATTCACAGATTGTTACTTGCAATAAAATATTAAATTATCATCGTTTTGCTATTGTTATTGGACATCTATCATTTAGTTTGATAATTTAAGAATATTAATTTAACATAATTTAATTTAACAGAAAATATGAAACAGTTCTAAAATGCTATTACTCTTAGAAATGTTTTAACACTTATCCTGTATTAATGGGTCATAATTGCCCAAACAGTTTTTATTGCTCATTTGTTTTTTTTTAAATATTAGCGGATTTTTTTTAAACTTTAATACAATTATTTTTTTAGCAAATACTATTTAAAAATAAAATAAATTTCTTGGACATCTTTTCACAGAGTGTGTGTAAAAAACTTATTCATCTTACCGAAAGCAATTACATCCTTGTGCGCATGTAATATGATAAGAGCTTAGTTAATGAAACAAAGCCCAGCTATTTGAAAACAACACAAGCGTTTTTGTTTTTTTTAACGGCAGTTAAAACAGCGACAAAACTAAAAAACCAAAAAATAGTAAGTAATAATAGTAATGTAAAACAGCTCTATATTCCATACATTGTGCATGTGATGAAAGCTGCACGCATTTTGGAATCGTGAAACCATAGGAAATTAGATCTTTTCTTATGCCATCAGACTCAGTAGAGGAAAGTCGTCAAGACACATCAAGTGAAGATGAATATAATTTCATTTCTGAAGCTGCATCTGTATATGACCCCAAATTATCATCATGCTCTAGCTTACATATTTGCGAAAATCTTGATCAAACTGCAAGTGAAGTCAAAATGTGTCCATTAAAAAACGGGAAGTTGGAAGATATTCTCAGCAGAACATTATAAATCTAACTCCAGCCTAAACGCATTATGCTATTTCTAGAGCGGATAACATAAAATCATCTTTTCTGTTATTGATGCCCAGTGATGTAATGAAATTAGCAATTAATACGACTAACCTACAATGTGACTAATAATCGTAATGTATGAGTAACAATTATTTAAAAATAATTGGAGTGCTGTAAACAGCAAAACTATTGAAGCATATTTCGGCCTACTTCTGTTGGCTGCTATGTACAGATCTCATGGCGAAGCTTTAGAATCGCCGCAAAGGCAGATCAAATCAACCATGAGTTTGCACAGGTTTTAAAATATAGCTGGACTGATTCGGTTTGATAAAACGTCTGGCAGAAGCGAAAGATGACTTCGTGATAAAATTAGTATTTAGAGGTTTTTGGAGTCATTGGGAAACGAATGCATGGAAAATGTTTAATCCAAGTGAATGTACGACAGTGGATGAGCAGCTCGTTATATATCGTGGACGCTGTCTATTTAAGCAGTACCAGGTATACATATGTATACTGGAAAAAAACAGGAGAGATCAGGGACGCCGCATCGTCTTGGACCTGATAAAGGCTTAGAAAGGACAAGGAGTAGAAATCACACTTCGTCTTCGATAATGAGAATAAAACAACCATAGTGGAATATGTACCAAAGAAAAGCGATCTGTGTTTTTGCTCAGTACATTACATCACGATACAGAAATAAGAGTTATCACCAAATAGTCAGAAATTATTAACTTTCAAAATGAAAGGAAATCCGGAGTAGATACTTTAGGTCAATTTATTAGAACCTGCAAAACTTGACTAACCCATGGCCACAAGCGCTATTTGACAATATTTTGGATATATCCGCATATAGTGCTTATGTAATTTTTCTAAACATAAATTTAAAGTGGAATCAAAATGAAAAGTAAAAGCGACGCATTTTCTTGGAAGACTTAAGTATGGAATTAAAAAGCGGGAAAATATCTCGTTAGTCAAACATGCCGCAAAGAACTGATGCTAAAGCATTTGTGAAAAGCCTTCAAAGTAATTTTCTCTTATATATCTGACAAAAAAAAGAAAAGTTAAAAGATTATTATTTACAACATAAAAGAAATTAAACCAAAAAAGCATATAATTTAAAAACCAAACACATGAAAACATAAATATTAGCAAAATTTTATGCATTTTGTGGTTTACTCTCGGCAGTATTCTTCGTATTTATATACAGAGTAGTCTAATTTGCAATAATTTTCTTTTCACGCAACTTTTTAAACTTTCTTCAAAAATTTTCATTTTTTACACAAAGTAAAGCTATTAATGTGGTGAATAAATAACACTTTATTTTGGTCTCCAATTTCAAATTTGCCATTTTTTCTATTCTTTTAAAATATTTTACTTGTAAGTAAGTTGTTACAACCAATTGCTTCAGCTAATTGAAACTATTTTGAGAAATTTATTAGCAATTACCTTTACACAATTACCTGTTTGTCAAGGATTCTGAACTTTTCTTTCTAGCGATATTAAAATTCTACATTATCATGAAACGACTATAAGCTACAAAGAATAACTAACTCCAGTTCAATACTTTGAAAACAAAAGCAAGAAAATCTTTGCATTTTTCAAATTAGAATACAAAATAATCTGAATGGTATAAGTGCAGCTGTGCATTATACGAACATATTGCCGTCTAACTCGTAATTGTAAAAATATAGTTTAAAGTCTTATTAGTTTGTTTATAGTTTATCAATTTTTATTTAATTCTAATTATACCTGTTTCTACTTATTCTCAATTTAGGGGCAATACTAAAAAATTCTAAAAAACTCATCAAAATCGCAAAGATAACTGTCATAGCATAAACTAGCATATATTCTGGTGAATATTTTATAATTTCAGCGGTAAAGCACACATAGAAATAAACTAAGTTCAGCATTTACCTTATCTGCTGGAATTTCTATATTTTTCATTTTTGTTACAAATAATTTTTGCAAACCTTATTTGTTTTACGTTGAAATAAAAATTATATTTAATTCTTTTAAATTTCTGAGTTATTTTGTTAATTTAGTAACCCAGGACTAGAATAATTTTGTTACAAAAAATTAATTCAAAACACATGCCCATGTATTTTAATATTAAAAATCATTTAAACGTTACTAAATATATGCTGTCATCTTTAAAGACTTTATAAAATATTCAAATTATAAATTGACGCCATAAATGAACATATAAGTTAACTAAGCATACGGTATTTTTAGCTTTCCTGTATAAGCTTTTTTTGGAGTATTAAATATGTGTTATTATTTACAAATACAAATATACTCATCGTTTCAGAACATTAGTGTCACTAAGTATATAATAAATCAGTACATGTATAACTCCATAATATTTTAAGATGCCTCCTACGTTTATTTTAGGGCTGTAAAGTCTTCTACCTTAACTTCGTATTCTTTAAGTTAATGTATGTGAATATGTTTATTCATCACATATATTTATAAATATCTTTATAATAAATAGCATCATGGATGGAGAGAAAACAGGAAAAGAACAATAATACCCGAATTTGCCTTAATATGCAAATAATTTATATCTCTATTGTACATAGAAATTGAATTTTATATGATTAAATTTTTTAATATTACTCAAGAGCGAATGTTATATTAGGCCATACAGAACCGATCAAATTTGTAAATATAGATATCATAGCCATATATAAAATTGTATAGTAAAACATGCGAACCACTTTATTATAAATAATTATAATATAAACATGGATTGATACTAAAGTGAATACTCTTGTACATGCGAGAACTGCTTAAAGCAACTATATAAGCATCAAAAATATAACTTTTTAAAAAAATAAAATTGCCTTTTTAAGAAAGTTGTATTTTTTTGAATTTAAAAGCATACTAACTCTTTTGTTTTATGATCCACTTTCTTATCAACGTTTGCCAAATTTTGATAACAACGTTATTTTTAACTGTAGCTTTCCATTTATATGTTGTTGAATTTAAGTTCTCAATATAAATTATTCTTCTCTTAATTATTATACTCTATATTTCTCGAATATGGCCTCTAAGTAATTGCCACTGGCCACATGCCACTCAGGTGGCTCCACAGGATACAATCGGACGTTCTTAAATTGCACAATCTAGAAGTAAGTATTCTCGAAATTAATATCTTTAAAATGTTTCATTTTTTTTATTGTGCTTTACGTGCAATATGTCGCGTAGTTTGTATAAATGCCTCACAAATTATCAAAGAAACAATTATTGGACGTGGCACATGTAACAATCTCTACCAGGCACCCTGGTTGATTGACTTTATTTTAAGCGGCAATTTGATTTCTTAAGATGCTCGGTAAGCCAAAAATTAATTTGACCGCTAACAACATTTTTGCGTCTATAAAATGCACATATTGATGACTAATTTAAAACATAAATCTGAATAACTTAGCATCGTTCTTAATGCATTTATCTATTTAAATTGATTTGCCAGAGCTTACTGGCAATAAATATCAAATAGCAGTATGACAGTTCATTTGATAGTTTACTCTTTCATAAGATCCTTTATATGAGACCTATGAGTAAGCGATAATAACTAAGTTAATTAATATTTACAAAAGACAATATTTTAAGGTTGAATAGAGGCTACCAAAATTCCAGCAGATATTAATAAACAAATATTATAATATCCCAATTTAATTGAGGTAATTATTCGAGTATCCATCTTATTACTTATAAAATATGGTCTAAATTATATGAATTTATAACTTATAGTTAAATATAATTTATCATAGTTCGATTAAAAAAGATAATAACTCAGGTTGCAGCGTGATTTTACGTCTATTAACAAACAAAAAACCCCCTTTAAAATTTCTAACAAAAGTTATGGATTGTAAACCTTTTTAGGAAATGTTCCAATGTGGGCATTTATATTGGAAGCGAAATATTACAGTTATTGTTTTTTTGACGTTTTTTTTCTTGAGATCTGAGTGATGTTCTCGGAAACAAACATAAAATATTTCCAATCACTTTTGTAAAGGAGTTAAAAAGTGTTTAATTTTAATTGATTGAGTTAAATGAGTGTTCTGAACATTCCCAAGAATGCTTCTGTAGAGTGTACAGAAACATTAACCAAATAATACAGAATAAGTATTTGTATATCTTGTATACAAGTTACAAGGATACGAAAATGTTAAAGCATCCTCTTACAATATATCAATTGTGCTTTCAAATAAAACTAATGTTGCCTACAGAAAAACATATTTGTTAACATAATTTTACTATTGTGTTGGTGTTTGTATGCATGTGTTATTATCTAAGCACTGGTAAATATATGTTTGTTTTTGCTTGTACTAGGGAACATCATTATAAGAAATTTATTAAGTACAGTTGTTTTTGTACTCCCACATTTTGCATTATTTTTATTGTTTTGAATATTTTTGTTTTAATATTTATTTAGTGCGTATGTTTTCGTGTAGCTAACTTGAAAAGTAATAAACATTTTAAAGTTATTTATAGCAAAACATTTACTATACGAGTATTTACAATAACATATCGTTGATATTGTTTGTTGTTTTTTGTTCATTTTGCCTTCTGTTTCTTTTTGTTATTGCCATTATTTATGATACAAACAGGTATATTAAATGTCCTGCAAAAATCACATAAAAAAATATAACAAATATATTTTTGTTTAATAAAAAACACGGTGTATGAGTTGATAAAAGCAAAAATTATAGCCCCTAAAAAAAATTCACAGTAAATTTAGTAATATAACATATGTCCTCTTAGTTATATATTTGTAGAATTTGTATTTGTTAGTATGTTATATTTGTATAGATTTAAAGTCAAAAATCAATTTTAATAAAAGCTCAAAACTTAAATGACATATTTCAGTTATCTGTGTTAAATACGAAAACCATTTACGAAATATTCAACAGTGTATTGTAACACCTGCTCATAAAAAATGTTAACAATCTTGGGATCTTTTACGGAAATAAGTTTTTGTAGCAAACAGTTAATTTATTGCTTAACACATTATCATTTTAACTCTTAACACGTTGTTCTATGATATTCTTTTAGTATCGGTTAAACTTCTTGAATTTTACTTCCTTGTAGCTGTGGCCTTTACAATTAATTCTGTAAACGGTTTCAATGAAGTCGATATTTCATAACACTTGGAATTTTAAGTTTATTCTTTGGAAAAATTACTAAAGGGAAAATTGATAAGCTTTAAATGAAAAGCAATTAGAAATGATTGTTCAAAAGTATAAAATCTAAGTAATGCAAATCCATCTATTTGAAAACAATATCTTTTTAGAGGCTGTAATGAATTTCAAACAATTTTAAAGTAGCAATACACTAAAAACCATAATTTTTGTTAAATATGCGAAAATTTGTTTTCAAAATCGATTTTCAATTGTGCTAAAACTAATGTATGTCGTTCCGTGTTTTTTTGAAATTCTTTGTATGTTTGTGCAATGTTAATCAGTAATCACTAAAAGCCTTTCTATCTTTCTTCCATTTTAGCTTTGTTCCCTGCTCAATTGTTGATCAAAGGGTACTAAAAAAACAAAATTATTAATAGATAGCACTAGAAGTGGTATAACTAAAGTATATACTACGTTAAAGCAATTTATTTCTAATTTGCAATTTAAAATAAAAATGTTTTAAAGGCCTAATGTTTCGCGTCTTTAATTCCTTTTATTTTCATATTTTTGGTAATTACTTTTAACAATACTTTTCTGAGCTCTTAGTATATTACGTATTAGTTAATAATTAGATTATAAAGTGTTTTTTTACGAAATAAACTTTAATAAATTCTTTGTAAGTGTGTATGTATATATAAGCAAGTGTAAAATATAAATGTGTTAATGGTTAGTCAACTGAAGATGCAGCATAGCTTGAGTTAATTGACAAATATTTGTAGAGCAATGTTTATCAATTAAAATGCAAAGAATAAAATATCTACAGACATTTGCATATCATGGGGGTGCCACAATTCCTACAGGTTTTAAAATTTTCTAGACTTGTAAAATTTAATTTAAGAAACTTAAGGTCTATATTTATAATGAGTAATTAAAGTTAAGAATAATCTATATTTATTGCTAAAAAATAAAAATTCATATTGCCGTATTTATAAATGTATGTCCTATGGCACATTAATCCACACTTCTTTAAAAAAAAGGGCAGATCGAGCTGTTATTTTGCAAAAAAAAAATATTTTTATTTCGTACAGACCAGTATTCAGGGGATGACCCCTACTAGGAAATTAAGTTACGGCGAGGAGGAAAGAAGCAGTAGTGTTTGTGGACATTCGATTTGAATTTTTCTACATGGAAAGTGACAGGAAAGACCTCTGTAGGGAATTTATTCCACATATGAACTACCACTCTAATTTATTAGCTATTTCACTTCTGAATGATAGTGAGGAGATACGTAGACTGAAAAGGTTACATTTTCTTGACTTACCCTTTAGAATATAGTTAAATTTACGCACTTACTAGTTTGTAACTTTTGTTAAGTTCACTGGAACTTAATAAAATAAGTCATTTTTAAATTATTTACAAATTTTGCTTAATATTTTAATTGTAAATAGATTGCAAAATAAAACAAAAAAAAAAAACATATGAACTATTCTCTAAAAACCGAATGTCTGTGTACTAAAATAACCAAAAACCCGTTTTACTCTATAACGATTAAAGCAATGTATTATTCTAATGGTCAGAACTGTCGACCTTTAGGAAAAATTATTAAAAAATTATTTCCAATTATTTCCAATGAAGAATATGCAACGCTTTTATAAATAATGTTGAAAACTTTACATTTTTAATAATAAATAAATGTTTTCACTTTTTGGATTAACCCACATATTATATATTGCGTAAATTTAGGTACACCTTTTATATGTATATCTAAACGATTCAATAAACCAACAATATTGTACCCACTTCCCCTAGAAAAGCTATAGTCCCTCTAACTGGTTGCTTGTTTTTTAAAATGTTTTATAATTTTACAACTTATGATGTTGTGTGCTACATTGTTTGCTTGCATTGTTATTCTCCATATACTTTATTTTTCCATTTATATTTTGTCAAGAAGAGCAGCATATACACATGTAGTTACTCTACTTGAAATTTCAATGGGCTAACAATTTTTTGAGGGCAGATATTTTTCATTTTGTTATAAATATATTTTTATATATGTATGTTGCAACATATATAAATATATTATACATGAACATGTGTATGTTTGTGTGTTAATGTATGAAGAATACAAGTATTTGCTGTAACATAAAATGAGTCTGGTTTGTGTTTCCTGTTTCGTTATAAAAATGTTTACTAAATGCTTCAAAGTCTTGCTTAATTGGATTGTTTGCGGCATTTTATCATATCTTGAACATTATTTAAGGATTAAATGAGTTTAAAAGTGTAAGTAGTTAGTAATTTAACCTTGCATTGTTCCACCGAATTGCGCAATTTTATACATTAAGATTTTCCATTAAGCATTCAACATACATAATAGTGAATTATAGTAATTATTTAAAGAGTTAAATTGTTGAGTATTATAAAATTCTTGTTTTATACACATTCCTGTAAATACTTTTCTATAGCACACAAAAATAAGAAAAGAGCTCTAGGAGTATGTAGAATGTGATAAAACTTAATGAGATCGCGAGTAGTTACACTCGTTATACCATAATATTTCTACGGATTATTTGTAACAATTACGTTACACACATGTATATAATAAGTAGATGCATCCCTTCACACGTTGCTGTGTTTAAACAAAAAGCCAGTTTTGTTACCTGAATTATAATTTGTTAATGATCAAATGTATACAATGCATCAAAATAAAAATTAACAATAGAATTATCCCCATCAATATCCCAGTTGAATATAAAATATGTACACAACCTAGATATACATAGTTAATGGTAGAATAAATTACCTCTTCACTTATGATATAAAACAATATTGCAAATCAATTGAATTTGAACAATAATTTTGTAATTCTTAAATATCATCATGAAATGAATGATATTTGATGATTGATGGTGAACTTTATTTTAGTAACGGTAGTTAATACACACTGACAAATTCGACGGTTTTTAAACTCGTGAACAGCCAACGTATATCCATATGAAAAGTATGAATTTATCAAATTTAATTCGTATACTTGCAATGATTATGCCTGTACTTTTTTAATGGTCATTAAAAAGGCAAGTGGTACAGAAAACCGTAGACATTTGCATTCAATTGGAGTAGCCGTTGGTATCATGGTATTGGTTGGTATTATGTATTATATTTAAAATGATTGCCTTAATTAGGTTAATTATTATTTTTTCCTGATAAACTAGTCCCATTGCATAGTCATATGTTTTATATTTTGCTGAAGAACGATAACAATCTCCTATAACAACCTGTTTTTAAGCACTGCATTGAATCATTGTTCCATAATATTTAAAAGATTTTGTTGAACCGGAACCAATAGTCAGAGCATCTGAAGAGAAACAAACACTACGCACCTCTAACTGATGACCCTGTCTACTAAGAGATTTAAAGAGTTAATAGTTAATTGGTTTTCTTAAAGCCAGTTATTATATTGCACAATTGCAAGGTGTTATTGGCAAAGCTTACAAATATTTTTAGCTCTTCCCTGGCACTCAGCAGTAAATCGAAGTATTTATTTTTTGTGTTGCACTAATGCTCCGCAGTCTTTTTATTTCGTCTGATAGTAATAAACTCTTTGACAAATCATTATTGTTTTCCAAATCGCTGGATTTTTGTGGATTTTTATTCTTTTCTTTAGACGCATTGTGGTATTTCTAATATATCCAATGAATGTAAAAATCTATTGGAAAATGAACTAATTCATCGTGTGCTTCTTCGTCAGGTATTTAATTTTGAATTTTGCAGTTTACTAAAAACATATCAATGTTTTTAGCTACCAAAATAGATTGCTCACTAATCCATTTATTATTTTTAAAATTCTGCAATAACTTTGGAAAAACTTTGCCAATTAATTTATCAGTGGATTTTACAATGGAATAATTTTACCATTCCTAATATCTAACAATTGTTTTGAAAATCGTTCAGTAGTTTTGTAAATGTGAAGTCAATTATATTTCCAAAAAAATATTTAAAAAAGTTTATTTTATTAATCAAAACACAAACAATATTATAAGTAAACTAAATGAAAATCGTAAGTCGTAGAAAAATTTTATCAGCAAAACTAAGAATATAAAAATGATACTTTGATTTAAAATATTTTTAGAATGCAAAGAAGTGCCTACAGTTTTATCTTGTAATGCCTTGAACATGCCTTTAAATATATTATATATTTTCTCCACATATCCCCATAGCACCGATCATTTCAGACCTGAACTTAATTGATCTGCGAATGTTGAACGTAGTAAAATTGATAGTGTGTCGAAAATTATCAGCTAGTAAAACGAGTGCACCACCAAAGAGCTGCTCATTTCCTCTAAAATCTTTTAATGTGCTGTTAAGTGCTTCTTGTAATTTCTTGTGTGGCATAGCATATTCCTACTTTATTATAAGCGGATGCGATCCCAGAATATTTGCCAATATAACATGTTGATATTTCAATTACCTGCATATTTAATGACAATTTTAATGTTCAATATGCTGTTTAACCACCGTCGAAAAGAGCTGCCGCAAGTAATTCTTTAATCTTTACGATTCAATATTTTACTAATATTTTTTATGATATTTTTGATATTTTTGCATTTTAATTTGTTTTATAAAACTAAATTCTATGAGAAATCTTTTAAAATATTAGAACCCCAAATCGTCTATTACATATAGGCAGACATGCATATGCGTACTTGATTGCTTATATAATATATTTAATTGAATTTTGTTCAACTATTCACTTTGATTAAAATTGCAGAAAGAATGAAAGACATACTATTAGTGGAGTATTGCCTTTATTTACGGGTTTAACTCTAACTTGGTAGCGGTATTGTTAACCAAGAATAAATTATTTTTTAGTAGTTTCAGATGGCATATTTGAAAATCAACAACATTCTTTTTTTCTTAAAAAAACTAATCTGATATAATAGGTCTTAAAGTAAAATTCTGCTTATGGATCTTCGGTACTCCATACAGCTTTGAAGAATTTGATACATTTATTTTAAGTCTATTCTTCTCCATTATTAAAATGATATCTTTTTTAAAAAGTTCATCAACAATTAATATTGAGTATTTTACAGAATCCTGAAGAATGTCATTTATTCTCGAATAATAATCGTCACTACCCATAGCAACAGTAACATTATCCTTGTCAGTATTAAAATTTTAAATTGAAATGTGCTTCTATTGCTATATGCGGTTATAGCAACAGAAGCACAATCAGAGAAAAATTATTGAATGAAGAAGAAAAGAAAGCCATAAGAAAAACAGTCAGAAGGAACCTAAAAATCTGAGGTTAAACAATAAGAAGACCAATGAAACTTTCTACTAAAATCAGCCGATAATCAGAATAGACTCATCGGACAGTGCTTTCAGACGGCTAATAGATAAGACCTACTACCTTACACGGAGCTGGCCTCCTTTACGAGAATGCAAACCTCTTATATTATCATAGGAGAATTAACTCACTGAATATAGGTAACGCGGTGTATAACACCGCTCAATAAGCCATAGGCCTAATGGATTATTAAGTTTGCACTGTATATACTTTCTTCCTCTTCCTTTTCTTTTGTAAATAATCCCTTCCCTTATTTTAAGATTATCTTAAGATTTAGTATTAAGTATGAATGCCTCCCTTTTTAAATTTTCTAGGGGAAATTATTGACTAAAGTTGTTTAGTATCAAATTTAGCTTAAATATCCTGTAAGCAGACATTCTGTGGACATTTAAATAAAATAATACATGACAAGTCCTTGAAAAATACAAAAGTATGTAAGGAAAAATTATCTAATCAAAATTAGTTTTAAGTGAACATGTAAATATTGAATTTTTGACAATAGATAAAATAAAATAAAAGTACAATATTTTTCTCTCTCTTTTTATTTGCAACCTATTTTCATTGTAATAATAAGCAAATTCAATAAACACATTTGCAATAAATAAAAGTATAACAGGGTTGTTATATTCCATTGAATTTAACAATTCAAAATTTAACAATTCAAAATTTAACAATTTCAAAGAATTTATCTAAGAACATGAACATATATACATATGCATATCATAACATAATACTTAAGATTCGAAGGGGAGATCTAATAGAAGCAATCTTTTTAGTCGTCTAACTTCATCACTGTCGTTTTTGCAGGCGTTATTGCAAGAACGTTTTGGTGGTCGCTAAATCTGTTCAAGTAGTTTTTGCTGTAGTTTTTGATTTCATCTCATTCCGTATAATATTAAGATAATTGTGAATTGTAGTATTATATACCTTGGAGCACCTATTATAAATCTAAGGACTTTAGATTGATATTTTTGAATTATATCAATATTAGAGTAGGAAACAGTTCCATAAAATTGAATACCGTAAGTCCACATAGGTATTAGTACGGTTTTGTATAATAGTAACTTGTTGTTTGTACTTAATTTCTACCTTGGGCCTAGAAGCCAGTACATTTTAGTTGTTTTAGTTTTAAATTGTTTTCTTTTTATTTTTATGTGTGTGTTCCAAGTCAAGTGTTTATCAATATTAAGACCCAAGTATTTCACTTCGTTTGACTTGGGCACTACGTCACCATTTAAGTAGACAGCTGCACTTTCAGCAGTTTTAAGTGTAAATGTGACGTGGTCGGATTTTTCAATACTTAGTTTAATATTTCATTTTCTAAGCCAAGAACTAAATAAGTCGAGCTGTGTTTGAATAATATTTATTGCTGTGGTAATGGATGTATTGGCTGCTAGTGCAGCGGTATATTGCAATTACTACATCTTTATTTATCGGCATATCAGAAGTAAATCTTGTGTACAGAGTTGGGCCCAATACGCTTCCTTGTGGGACACCAGCCTTAAAGAGTCCAATTTCTGAGTTTTCGTCGTTGATGTTGACATAAAAACTACGTTCTCTAAGGTATGACCTGGGCAGGAGGTAAAATGAAGCTGGAAGCAATTGTTTCAATTTATACAAAAGGCCATACTCTGTCAAATGCTTGTTTTACATCAAGAAATACTGACGAAAAGTAGTTTTTGTTCTCAGGAGAGTCTCTTATTGTTTTCGCAACTCTGTGCCACTGCTCGGGAGTCCCTTGTTTGTTTAGAAAACCGAATTGGTGATCAGATATAATTTGTAAAGATTCCATTAACCTCTTTCGAAAAAGTCTTTCGAATAGTTTCGATAAAACTGGCAGCAGTAAGATTCAATGAGGTTTTCAGGCTTATTAGGTTTTGGTATCATTGTAATCTTAGCATGTTTCCATTTCACACTTAAAACTAATTTAATTCCACTAAGAAATAATGACAAAATTAGTTCATAATAAAAGATGTTAAATTTTAAGGAGAAAAATAAATAAATAATAAATTATATGACAAATTGTTATTTAATATAATTTAAAATCTAAATTAAAAAACAAGTAGTGTTAAGTTTGTTGTTATAAAAAAATAACCTTAGCAACCCCATTAAATAAAAACTAAATTATGCATAACATTTTCGAATGTCACTTTAATGGATAATTTGTTTGCACAATTGATTATTTTGCTCTTTTCTTCTGAATAACTGACTAATATTAATGATTTATTATAGAAAACCAATTTAATGAAAGCGGTTGTTATGGCATTTAGTTAGGTAAAACGGAGAGCGTAGAAAAGGCATTTAAAATATGTACAATTAAAACAAATGGAAAGTAATTTTAAACGCGAATATAATCTAGGCATTTTAGAAACGAATTTTATATGCTTTCCTAAATTGTAATTTTTTGTTATGCTTTTATTGAACATTGCAAAATATACTTTTACAATTTTTACAAAACACTAAACTTTAAATTTTAAAGCAGTAAAAAAAGGAATTTCCAATATACTGGGGGATTCAACAAAATATCCTTAAATGTATATTCACAAAAATAACCTTTAAAAGAAATATAATTTTTGTAGATTTATAGTCTTAAAAAACCTAGTGCGATATTTAACAAAACTAAAGCTATTCAAAAACAGTAGAAAGAAAGTAATGACACTTTGGAAAATAGCGTGCAGCATATTTATTCAGTCAGTTATAGTTTTCGCTATAACAAGCAAATATTTATTTTGAACTGCTGCTCCCTGATTTATTTTAGTAGCTGATATCAGAACTTTATAATTATATTTACCAAGTGCTGGCTTTTAGGTTTATGCATTTGGTAGCATTAAAGAAACGTGATCACTGGATGTTGTTCAAAATTACTGAGGCTCATTAAGATATGTTGCCTAATTCTTTATGTGAAATTTACTAAGCGTTGATATATTTGTATCACGACCAAGTAATCTCTAAAGAAAACAAATTTTTGCAATGAAAAGTTATATTTAAAAATGAAAATTAATATTAACAATGTCAATTTATAATAATAATGATTTATTATTAAATTTAAGTTATTAAATTAAATCCAACATCTGCCACCCTAATGGAAGTATTTATGCAGAACTTGGAAGAAGAATACGTAAGGGAATTAAAAACCAACTTCGGGGTAATATTCTACGCAGGATATGTCGACGACATCATATGTATACTAGAAGGAAATAACGATGAGCAAATTCTAGGTTACTTGAATGGAAGACACAGGAACATAAAATTTACAATGGAAAAAGAAGAGGAGGAAAGAATTAATTATCCAGACCTAACGATCAAGAGGAACATAATCTCGAACAGAATCGAATATGAAATATACAGGAAACCAACAGCAATGGACACAATATTACATAACTCATCAAATCATCCCTAGCAACACAAAAACGCAGCAATCGGGCAGTTTATAACAAGACTCGAGAGAACACCACTAACACGGCAAATGTATATGAAATGGAGACAATACGCACCATAGCGGAAAACAATGGATACGAAAAGCGCCTCGTAGATAACATCAAGAAACAAATTAGAACGAACAAAGAACAGGAGAATGAAGGGGGAAAATGGGCTACATTACCATATATGGGAGGATCAACGTACAGGCTGGTGGAATTCTTTGGGGAACATAACATCAATACCGCATTCGGAACAGAAAATAACCTAGGCAGAATACTACGGAATGAAACAACCGAGGCAACTATACTGGGCAGACGAGGAGTGTACGGACTATAACGGAAAACTACGAGAACCAAAATCAACTCCAGGATCAAACTTTGCGAATCATATATTCAACAACAAATGTACACCAGGACATATAAAAACAACGTTTAAACTGCTTCATACACAGCACAAAGGAAGGAGACTAAATGTATTAGAAAACATGGGAATATACAAGCAGAAAACATTTGACTGCTTCGGACACAATATTTGAACCATTGAAACATTTTTACAAGAAAACAAACATTACACCAACACAAACACGTTACGCAGGTGCACAAAACCAAAGCAATAAAGAACATCATAAACGTACTATTACAGATTAGTATGTCACATTAAAAAAAATACCCAATAGGTTCACACATAAACAAAAACGGACAACAAGCATGATCGTAAAAGGATTTAGTTAGAAAAAAAGACGAATGAAAAAGGGAGCGACAAATTAGGTAAAAAGAGACAAACGAAAAAGGAGAGAGAGATACAGGCAAAAAACGCAGAAAGTGACGAACGCAATAACACGAAGGGAGACACGAACTATATAAACACAACTGACAATAGAACGCCACTAGTACGAAAGGAACACTGAAGATGGCAAACAGCCGAAACCGGTTCACAAACCAAACTTGGCGAGGGTCGACGGAAAACCATACCCAAATAAAAGTTATTAAATTAATATTCCCATTACTTATGAAGCCAATATTAATTTCTAAGACGTGATTAAAATGGGTATACTAATAATTGCTGCCATTCCAACAAATACAGCTGCTGATAAGAGAAAAGAATTTTTCATATAGTTTTACTTAAAACCAATTCATATTGCCAGTTGGTTTTACTACTAAATATAACAATAAATTTGTTTTCTAAAACAAAATAAAGCAAAATTTTACATTAAGATTTTTATTCTATTACAAGAGAAAAGTTCGCCAATTATGAATGAAAAATGATATCAGACAAATGTCCACCAGGACGACACTAACCTACGTCGATTCTTTCATCAAAATTTTTAATCTATTTTTGGCAAAATGGCGGTCCTATTTCGTTAATCATTTTTCATATTTTCTATCGAGCCTGTCGACTCGAATTTAACAACCAAATTCTTAATAGAGGTCTCAGAAGGACGATTATATTGTCCGAAAATATCACAAATTTTTCGAATTTTACGAAATGTAACTTCAACAGCACCACCATTTTTATAATGGATATTAATTATTTTAATGCGTCAAAATACGTCAAAACCCTAAATATCAAAACTATCATTTTGTTGTTGTTGACACAATTGAAAAGCAAACTTCTTGTTGAAAAACTCGTTATAAATAATTGTGTGAAAAAACAGCAGTAAGGCCAATAAAACAAAATCAATATTTAAATTTATCTTAGTTTTAGCTACAAAGCCGATATTTTGTTAAGTTTGATGCTGTAAAATACTCAGCATCATTAAGAATACTACTAAAGCCAGGAAGCTGAATTTCAATGGATTTTCTAAGTCTACTAAGCTCATAACATATGAGATATATACAAATTTTATAAAAACAAAAGTACCCACTTCACAATCTCCAATTGTTAAATATGCCAACATAAAACCAGATTAAATATGCATATGTGGGATGTAATAGTTTGGTTGACTAAATTGTTTACTTGTATAAACTGCATATTTTTATGTCAGTCGGTAAGGAAACGGCACATTTTGTTTTAGCAATCGTTTTAACAATCAGATAAAAAGATCGGGTAAGTTCATTTTAGTTTTATCATATAACTTACTTTTATTCAATATTGTTTTTCTGTTTAACTGTTTAACCTTGTCTCATACAAAATCTGCCAGGTTATCGAAAATAGATTTACAGATTTCATTTAAGAAAGGGTTTATCTAAAAATGTTCTTTGCATAACTAATATTTGCAACTAACTAGTGAATACAAAGGCGTTAAGTAATCACGGAACTTGGTACGGTACCCTCAAAAACACATTACAGAAGTCGGTCGGAAAAATGTAAGCATCTCTATGTTGTAACTTTCAAATGTGTTGTCGATAAATACTGCTGTTAGCCATGTGTATATCATGACATCATTAATTGATGTGCTGAAACCTGCTCTTTACTTAAGCGCAAATTACTCTTTACAATGTTAATATTTATAACATAATTAAAAAAATAAAACAAATAAAAAAAAATTAATAGATATTAAATTATTGCCAAAATTTTGTTTTCTAATCGAGGAACTTAAAAGACTTCACATTGAAAGGAAACAATTTCATTTTGCGAGTTTACGGCATAGAATTCCAATGCTCAAATTCATTTGTACAGTTTTAAAATGAAGGAAAAATTAGCTATAGTCGATTTTCGTTTTTGTTTGTCTTACCAATAAATAGTTTTTATTTTTTTTTGTGAATTTTAGGTTCTTAATGATTTTTTAATTTTGGTGAAAATAAATATTTTTGTTAAATTTCAATTGTTTGTAAAACTTCCTATTTGTTTGATAATCTAGGGATTTTTTGGGGGTTTAAAGAAATTTAATAATTTTTACAAAACCAAATTTTAAAATTTTAATTGCTAACTTAAGTCACGATATCCTGGTGGTCTTCAGTTTTTATTTTAATTTTTGGCCAAAAAAAGCCATCTTATAGACAAAAAATCTACAACATAATGAAAATAAAATCAGCCATATTTGAAGAATATATCCACCGATCAACAGATTTATTTTATTTTTATTTTAATTGCTTATGTCTGACAGGAAAAAAATGTGTGCTTCGTTTGGTGCCTTGCGAAAATTAATTTTATTGTGACACGGAGAGATAAACATCGCAAAATCGCTCTTCTTATTTATGATTATCAAGGATGAATATTGTGATTCTCGTGAAGGGTATAAAATGTAGTAAAATTTATAATGTTTATAAAAATATATTTGTAAACTAAAACTATTTAGCAACGAACAAATTTTATTGCGAACTACTAAAATAAATTAACTAGAAATATGAAATATTTCTTCTAAATACTTAAGTATAAATTATTTTTATTTTTCGGGTTTTCATTTAATTTGTAAAGACAATAACCTAGTTTTTTGTATCAATTAAAGAAATATAATTAAATATAAAAATACAAAAATTTCTATTGTCTAAATTATTAATAATTTAGTGTACTATCACTACTATCAGGTGCATAAGCCACCAATAATTAGAGACAGAAAAAAATATCTAATATCAAGTCGTAACTAGTGTAGACGCCTTTTCAAATGTATTCCCATTTTTAATCAAAAATAGTAATTGACTCAATTGAAGAAGGTGCAATTAATAACTTTAACAAGATAAGAGGTGAACTGAATCCTAATTGAAAGAAAAATTGCTGTCCAAGCAACTAATAAAAAATATGTTCACTTTCGCCTTCTATTGAAGTAAAACTTCCACTTCAATAGAAGTGCAACTGCAATGTTACAGCACTTGAAACTATTAAGAAATTCCAAACACATTTCCAAAGTTTTATAAATAACGTCAAACCCTTCTCTCCCTTCTGTTCCAAACATATATAAAATATTTACTTTCTTAAACGAAACCAACCTTTATAATTTAAATAATTTTTACATTTAAACACTAATATTGTGCTTAAAGCTCAGCTGCCCTGGTCCTGAATATAGTAGTCTATAATTATAAAATAATGCTTTAAATAAATAAATAAATAATTTTTTTTAAATAATATTATCATACTTTATTGAACTAATATCACAATTAAAAAAAAACAGTCTAAAAATGTTCAAGAATTTAACAAATTTAACACATTGTAAATAGGCTACTAGAGTGTGGTTACTTGAAACATTGGCCACGCAAACGAATTTATTGTTAAAATAACATGATGATGTAATGGCAGAATAGTAAAAATATACCACAATATGTTTGTATAATTAATAAAAATTTAACATAAGTAATTGATGAAAATCAAGCATCAGTCATTTATCATCATTTTAATGTTCCTCAGCATCACTTAACCTTTCATATCCATGTTTACATCGCTATCAAATTCCGTAGATTATTTCTACGTGGTTTATTTGTAAATCAGATTAATGAATTTTCAAGCTTTAGCATAGAGAAAAGTTTATTTGGTGGTGCTCAATGTAAGAAATATTGTTTTTTACATTACTTTATGTATTGACACATGAATTTTAGCTAAAGCAAAAGTAATTTTACTGTGAAATTAAAGAAGAAAGCCGCAATTGTGAACTTGACATATTTTAGATTAAAAAACTATAGTTATTGTGCTTACAATAAACGATGACAGCTATTAGAAATTTATTTCTTTACTAGTTGTTTTTTTTTTTATTGAAATATTTTCGAAACCAAAACCCCTTTGGTTAAATGCAGAAAATGTTTAACTTTAAATCAATTTGTTGCTTTGCATTTAGTATAATATGATATCATAAGCTATTGCTAGTATAGGGTCCGCCAAATAACTTCTTTTTTTGTGTTGAATGCTATAAACAAAACTACACAGCTTCGGCTGTGTGGCACGTAGCGCCGCACATTGGGGTTTTTGGTATGGAGGTAAGGAAAAAATATATTTGTCAAAAAATGCAGTGATTTCATCAGTGATTAGTTTTATTTATACAGCAATGCACACAAGTAATCAAAATAAAGAAAGTTAGAGAAATGTCGATCGCTACCTGCATTGTAAAAAGCCATAACTAACAAAAAAATTTAAATGATTTTTTTTTTTAATTTTTAATTTATTATTTATTTTAAATCTATTTTTAATTTATTATCCTAAAGAGCCTTAACTTCGTCGCTTATAACACTATGCTTTTTCTGGCGTCAAATGTGAAATCATGGGATCTGATGTTACCATCGTGGCAATTCGACTGCATTTTCTGGAGTGTCTAAGGCGATATTTTTATAGTCTTTGTTACGACTTTCCTCAGCCTCTTCGGATAGTAGGACTACAGGAAAAATACACTTTTCAATTATAAATTTTTCATGAATCATGAATACCAGTACAGTGCAACAAACTCTATTGCCGTCTACAAACACAAATCACCAAATTTTTTTAGATTAACTACCTCGGTGATTGTTATAGCGTCGAGAATTATAGAAAACCTCTTGATTATGTTTTCACCTAGACCCGTTATTACGAAAATCAAAACAGGATTAACGAAGAATCTTCGTGACATATTTTCTGAATTTGTCGTACCAGAGTCTTGCTTAACAGTATCAACCTGTATTCCTATTTTCTCTTTAAGCTCACGCTATATCAAACATTTTCGTGCTTCTTTTATCGGACGGGTATTTTAGTATGGGAGAGTAGACTCAATATTATAAGCTACATGCAAAAGACACTCCATCAGCTTAATACGCGCATGAATTTTTTAAATTCATACCTTTACTTAATTGTGCATAAAAGCGAAATGCGAATAGAGTCGCGAATCAATCAGCTGAAAAATGTTGTACTGTGTAATGCAACAAATTGAGAGGTGGCAACTGGTGGCACTTGAAATTGATTAAAAATGTAAAAACAGATATGAGACATTGTATTAGTAGTGATTTCCAACTGTGGGAAAGTACGGCTAAAATTGCCTTTGAAGACCTTGCATGCTCAACATGTCACTGTATGGCGCGCTATGTGATCTGGAGGCGTGATTGGGCCGTTTTTTCTGAAGATGAGGCTGAAAATACAACAACCGTTAATGTATTATTCAGTATTTAATACAACCCAATAACTAAGTTAAGCAGTCGTTAAACAGCGCCATTAAAGAAAGAAGTGACAACACTATGGAGCCTGCTTTTGAATCATATATATTATTCTTAAATAGCTTTTTTAAATTTGAGTTCATTTAATTTACTAAGAAAAAATAATTTAAGAAAAAGTTATCAGCCATTTGAGAAGTTGTATAACATCTCATGGACTTCTTTTGGTGATTTGCTAATTACAATAGGGTGTTAAATTTTTTTTTATTTATTTATTTAAGAGTCAAGAATTCTATTCGAAAATTAAATTCATCTTAAGGGCGTTAACTTCATTGGCCTTCAGTTACAGATAATGGACTGAGTTTTATTTTGTGGGTTGTTTACCGATATTAACTCAAACGTATGTGTTCATAATCATTAATGTTTGCTGTTTTTAATGAATATTTTAACGCGTGCCATAAAATTTTCTTAATAAAATTACAGTGGGTAATACCAGCAAAAATTGGCGGCTAAAAAATATTTATAGTTAATTTATCACAACAGCTTGTTTTGTTTAAATAAATTTTTAAGTTATAAAACTGAAGTCCAGTTTGAATTTTTGTTTCATATCAATCGTATATTAAGACCGTCTGAAAAGGAATAGTATTTGGTCGTACTTTGTGGTAGGCTAAAGAATGCAAGCAATTGAAATTACAACATTTACAAAATAAGTTTTTCCTAATTTAAGCTTTTCCTTGGTAAGAGGTGGCGTTAAAAACCCAGTGATACAGGACTGACGGCAACTGTTTGTACACACCAAAAACAAATAAATGCGAAATTATTTAAATTTTCATATCAAGCAGATGATTTACGGTTTGAGAGAAAAGGCGGCTTTATGGTAAGGAGTACAATTACAGCTTTTAAAAATATTTCTATGAGATAAATGCCTGTGTTATAAAAATTTTTTTATTTATTTATTTTCCTATTTACGTCACACTGTACCTTCAACTAGTTGCTGAAATATTAATTTAAGTCAAATGTAAAAATAACAACAAAAACTTTAGCAAGTATTTATGTAAGTATAAATAATTGCAGAAAATTCATATTTATCGTCAGTCATTTGCTTCTATCACAACAGTTGACACTTTAGCTACCATTAATTTTTAGTGATGAAACTATTTGCAATTTTCTTAGCATATTTCTTTGTCCACCAAATCGATGGATTCTCAGACCGTATGTGCGGTGCAAAATTAACTGAAATAATGTGGACAGTATGCGAAAATGGTTTTAATGACATGATGGGAAAAAGATCAGGTATAAAATTTTATCTAAGCATTTTTTTATTTATAAACGAAATGTTATTTAATTTTTTAAAGGGAGTTTTCACATAACAAAACCCGCCATTGAGAATGATGATGATTCTCCATCCTCGCTCTCGAATATTTTTCAAGTGGAAGCAGGCAATTTGTTAGCAAAAACTCGACGTATCCGAATGATGGGGATTGCCGATGAATGTTGCAAAAAATCCTGCTCATTTAGTGAACTGGCAGCATATTGCAACTAAATAAAATGATTATTTATATAACATGAAATGGAAGAAAAAAGAAACACTGACTCATAAGGAAATTAAAAATATCTTAGTTTTTAATACAAAAGTATTAAAAGAAATTTGTAACATATTTGTATAATAAAATACCATAAACATTTATTTCATTAAAATCTACAGAACATAAAAAATCTCTAGTTTACAAAAACAAATATTGGTTTGAAGTTTGGAAACATGAAGTGCTGACTTAACAAAACAGAATATGCAGCAAAAATTACTTCAAAATAACTTGAGCACACTTTTTTTATCTGCTCTACTGTTTCAGCAGGAGATAATCAGAAAAAGTCATTTCATGAAAAAATAACCGAATTTTGCTTTTTAATTAGTAACAATTTTAATAAGCTAGAAAATATAATTTTAGTGTTGAGCTGTTAAATTTATACTAAGTCCACTTTATATAAAGATATTATAGTTGTGTGGCAACGCATATCTATCTTAAAATGGATTTTTTCTACTGAATTAGGTAATTTTAGTTTATGCAGTTGCACGCTTTTCGTATCATAAGAATAGGAGAAATCTGAATTTATTTTTTTATTATTAATTTATGCATTTATTTATTTTATTTATTTATATTAATATTCTTATCGCATTTCATGCATTTCATGTGTTTTTAGATGAAAAGTTTAGTATGTTTCCTAAACTGTGAAAAGAATAAATGTGTGTGTGTATAACTATTTATAAAAAATTACTTCTTTTATTCGTCTTTAGTTTATAGATAAAATCTGAAAACAGCTTAAAAATATGTGCGGTAAGTCTCTCATAGTTATTATAGAAGAATTCTCTGCAAAATCTTTAATTTTTACTTGATAGAATTTTTTAGATCTTCAGTTATAATCTCGGATTTAATGAAACGTTCTTGTAACAATAAATTGTCAAATAGATCTTAACCCTTATCCGGCACTTAAAAAATAAAACGCATTAGTGTATCAATTTTGCCCAATATAAGGTATTCAAATATTTATTTAGTTTTATCAGAATGGGTTTAGCAAATACATTTGACATTTCTTAAATTTTTTTAGCACATTTCGTGGATACTTGAACAAAAGAAACAACGTCTACTTTTCAAATTATTGGCCTGTAAAACTATAGCTGAATAATTCAAAGTAAGGCTTTTCACAAATGCTTTAGTATGTCTACTTTGTGTCATGTTTGACCTATGAGACGTTTTCCCGCTTATAAGTATTCCAAGAACATGTGTCCTTTATACTTTTTATTTTGATTCCACTTTGGACTTATGTTCATAAAAATCACATAACGTTATATGCGAATATATCCAAAATTTTGTAAAATAGCGCTTGTGGCCATCCCTTTTCACAGGTGAAAGTATCTAACCCGAAATTTGTTTAATTTTAAAAGTGAATGGTTTCTGGGTTTTTGATGATATCTCTTATTTCTGTGTCGTGATGTAATATGCTGAGGAAAAATACATCGATTTTTCTTTGGTACATATCCCACAATGGTTTTTTTGTTGTCTCTATCGACGAAGAAATGTGTAAAATTCTTTCCACAAATCTCTACTGTGAGCAAGGTTATCATAAAATCGTCTTTCGCTTCTATCCGACTTTTTCTCAAACCGAATCACTCGGGCTATATTTTTAAACCTGCGTAAATTCGAAGCCTTTCGTTTGCTATTGCGATCATCCCATAAAGATTATGAAGCTTTAATGTATACACCACCCATCAGAAGTATAAACTAAATATTTCGCGTTTTTTGATGGATACATTTTGACTTCAATTGTAGATTGTTTCCTAAAAATTACATCTTTTAAATAAAATTACGGTATGCAAAACTAAGAGATGTATACGACCTAAATGAGAATACTATTATAAAGAAGCTAAACATGGTGTGTATGCTTAACTCAATTTATATTTATTTCTGAAAGTGTTAGTGTGCGGAAGTAAGAAAAATCGATAGTAAAACTATACGAATGATACATAACTAGTTAAAAACATTCCACACAGAGATCTGTTCTACAGGCATTTAGCACATGCCTGTTATTGAGAATATATAACTAAAGATAGTTGTAGCACGCGTGAGAACATATTCGTATATATTATGTGTTCTTCTTTTTTATTATTTTTAAACTATACTATTATATTTGAACTATTATCACTTTATGAAAAGATGACAGCCAAAACCCGTTAAAAAATAATTTTAACAGAATGGCCATGAAATTTATTGAAAAAGTCTTAAATTTTCTTATAAAAGAAGTGCCAAACAACATTAAAACATTTATCAGATGTTCAAAATTAACTTACTTTAATATATTTGTTTTAGCGCTATTGACAATACGTCTACAAAGTGTTGAACTTTAAATAAACATTTTTATATTTGAGTACTGCTCTATTTTTTTATCAATAAATATACAAAATTACATTTTTTGAGCATTTCTATACATTTAACAAAGTTTTCACACGGTCCTATGAATCCTATAATATCCCTAGAAAAGGATATTTACACGACAGTTAACGCCATCAGAAAAAACTATTACCGAAGGCTGATAAATTTGTCGTTTTAAGATACTGATTTTTTTTTGTCGTTTTCGTCATTGTGTTGTTCATTATAATTATTATAGTGTTTGTTGTAAGTTTTCTATTTGTTGAGCTAAGAAGATTAGATTTTATGGCAAAAATTAAAATTGTTAACAGGTTTTATGACCTTTTAACAACAAAACTAAAAAGGCGGGTCTATGGTTTACGCAAAATTGTTAGATGTTTAGTAGCAAATTGTATGTTTTCTAAAATTTTAGAAGTATGGACATTGCTTATAAATTTAATATATTATTCTTAAAGAACTTTTTTATTTCTTCATTTAACAGTCAGGACTTCTACTAAGCTACTTTCAGTTATGTACAGTGGATTGGGTTATTCGTTGTGGGTTATTTAATAATGTGATCGCAAAATTATGAGTTTATCATTATCATTATTGTTTCTAATTTTAATGAATATTTTAACAAATTTACAGTGTATAGCAGCGATAAAAATTGAGGGTGCCCAAAATAATTTTCAGTTAAAATATCAAAACTGATTTTGCTAAATAAATTTGTTGTTTTTTATTTGTAAAAACCACTGGCATCTGCTTTTAATTGTATTTTTTAAAGTTAATAAATTTAAGAAATTTGTTGTTTCTAATACGCCCGGTATGATATAGTCAAAATATAAATTGCTTACCATGTGCAGTTTAATATATTTAACAGCCTTATAAATATACAATTAATACGAAAATAAGTTTTATACAAAAAACTGTTTAGACCTTAAGTTCAATGCTTTATTCCCGACTACGACACTATGTTAAAAGTTGGTCAACGCTAAAATACTGTCTCGGAGAATATGATTAGGGAATATGATTAACAGCAAAAAGTGCAATAACAGTTCATAAAAAACTCGGTTCTAAAAAAGAGATGTGCAATTACTGTGTAAAATAAATCTGCTTAATTAATTTTCCTATTTGTCATACTGTGCCTACAACTGTTTGCTAAAATATTAATTTAACACATACTAGACATAATAAGTCAAATGTAAAAATAACAACAAAAAGTTCAATAAGTATTTATGTAGGTATAAATAATTGCAAAATTCAACATTTAGAAACAGTCATCTTCCTCTATCACAACAGTTTACACTTTAAGCACCGTTCAACTTTCGGAATGAATTTACTGGCAATTTTCCTAGCATATTTATTTGTCCACCAAATCGATGGATTCTCAGACCGTATGTGCGGTGCAAAATTAACTGAAATAATGTGGACAGTATGCGAAAATGGTTTTAATGACATGATGGGAAAAAGATCAGGTATAAAATTTTATCTAAGCATTTTTTTATTTATAAACGAACTGTTATTTAATTTTTTAAAGGGAGTTTTCACATAATAAAACCCGCCATTGAGAATGATGATGATTCTCCATCCTCGCTCTCGAATATTTTTCAAGTGGAAGCAGGCAATTTGTTAGCAAAAACTCGACGTATCCGAATGATGGGGATTGCCGATGAATGTTGCAAAAAATCATGCTCATTTAGTGAACTGGCAGCGTATTGCAACTAAATACAATGATTATTTATATAACATGAAGTGGAAGAAAAAAGAATACTGACTCATAAGGAAATTAAAAATATTTTTAGTTTTTTTTATTAAAAAAAATTGTAACATATTTGTATAATAAAATACAATAAAAATTTATTTCTTTTTTTAGTAATTAATTTTAAGCACAAGGTCTTATTTAATAAAAAATTTTTTAAAAAACTTTGTTTTTTATTATATTTTCGATATTTCGCCACACCGTTGGTTGGCATCATCAGGAAAAACAAAAATAATAATGAACAAACAAATTGAAAAAATTTTTTGATTAACAAATTCAAAATAATCAAAAAATTTTTTCAAAAAAACAAAACAAACAAAAACAATAAAAAACGACAAATTGAAAAAATTTTTTGTTTTACATACATACAAACAAATTTTCAATACTAACAAATTTTTAAATGAAAACCAATTTTGAAAATACATAACACATTTACAAAACAATAGTATTTTACACATATATTTTAAAACATAAATTTAATGACCGAACATTACAAAAATTAAAGTATTAATTATTAATATTATGCAGATACAGAGTTTTGTTTTATAATTTTATGCACTAAATGTCTATAATTTTGTGCAACATTCTCCGTATCTGCTTTAAAATTTATTCTTTTCGTTAACGGTACTTTAATTATTTGTAACATTTCTAACATATAACGGCGTTTATAATTATTTTCTAAATTTAAAATTGAAACATTTTCAAAATTAGGATAGTGATTAACTTTAGAGCAATGCGAAGATAATGCTGTTTTTTGTAAACTAATATTATTCCTGTATTTCTGGTCTGACCTATGTCCTGCGATTCTAGTTTTCAATTTATTTTTTGTTGTGCCTACATAAACCTTATTACAATTCTCCTTATCATTACCGTTACAAGGAATTTTGTACACTACATTGGACATATTTAATTTTTGAATTTTATCCTTAGTTTTACTAAACAACCTATTTAATGTGTTTGTATTCTTATATGCCATTTTGTATTTATTTGTATCATAAATTTTTGAATTCTCTATTCTTTCAGACAAGACTGGTATATACGTTATCGATTTATATATTTTCGGTTCCGTTCCACTACTTATAACTTTCATTCCCTGAAAGGGAATGTGATGCTAAACTTCCATATTTAGACACATTAGTAATAAGAAGAAATAAAGAATTAGTTATAGATTGGTACCAAAAACCAACTGCTTCAGGTAGAATTATTAATTATTATTCTAAACAAAATAAAAGAATTATTATTAACACGGCCAATAATTTAATAGAGAGAATTTTAACAATTAGTGACAAAGAATTCCATAGAAAGAATAAAGAAAAGATTAGAAATATTTTAACGGAGAACAATTTTCCAATACGATTAACTAATAGGTTAATTAATCAATTTAATAATAGGAGGAAAAGAGTTATAAGTAGTGGAACGGAACCGAAAATATATAAATCGATAACGTATATACCAGTCTTGTCTGAAAGAATAGAGAATTCAAAAATTTATGATACAAATAAATACAAAATGGCATATAAGAATACAAACACATTAAATAGGTTGTTTAGTAAAACTAAGGATAAAATTCAAAAATTAAATATGTCCAATGTAGTGTACAAAATTCCTTGTAACGGTAATGATAAGGAGAATTGTAATAAGGTTTATGTAGGCACAACAAAAAATAAATTGAAAACTAGAATCGCAGGACATAGGTCAGACCAGAAATACAGGAATAATATTAGTTTACAAAAAACAGCATTATCTTCGCATTGCTCTAAAGTTAATCACTATCCTAATTTTGAAAATGTTTCAATTTTAAATTTAGAAAATAATTATAAACGCCGTTATATGTTAGAAATGTTACAAATAATTAAAGTACCGTTAACGAAAAGAATAAATTTTAAAGCAGATACGGAGAATGTTGCACAAAATTATAGACATTTAGTGCATAAAATTATAAAACAAAACTCTGTATCTGCATAATATTAATAATTAATACTTTAATTTTTGTAATGTTCGGTCATTAAATTTATGTTTTTAAAATATATGTGTAAAATACTATTGTTTTGTAAATGTGTTATGTATTTTCAAAATTGGTTTTCATTTAAAAATTTGTTAGTATTGAAAATTTGTTTGTATGTATGTAAAACAAAAAATTTTTCAATTTGTCGTTTTTTATTGTTTTTGTTTGTTTTGTTTTTTTTTTAAAAAATTTTTTGATTATTTTGAATTTGTTAATCAAAAAATTTTTTCAATTTGTTTGTTCATTATTATTTTTGTTTTTCCTGATGATGCCAACCAACGGTGTGGCGAAATATCGAAAATATAATAAAAAATAAAGTTTTTTAAAAAATTTTTTATTAAATAAGACCTTGTGCTTAAAATTAATTACTAAAAAATATTAAAAAAAGGTCAAAAAAATTATAACTATTATAAAAAATTTATTTCATTAAAATGTACTAAACAGAAATAAATTTCTAGTTTACGAAATCAAATATTGGTTTGAAATTTGGAAGCATAAAGTGCGGACTTAACAAAACAGAATATGCAGAACAAATTACTTTCAAATAGCTTGAGCACACTTTATTATCTGCGCTCGTCTTTCACTTCTATCCAACTTTTTAAACCTGCGTAAATTCATGGCTTATTTGAATAGTGGTCTGCCTTTGCGATCATCCCATAAAGATTCTAAAGCTTTAATATGGAGGTCACCAGCCAACAAACCTAAATGAGAATACTATTTTAAAGAAACTAAACATGGTGTGTATGCCTAATTCATTATATATTTATTTTTGAAAATGTTGGTAAGCGGACAGAGACAAGCTTTTTTTAAGTATGTTAAAAAACATTGTCTCTGAAGAAAAATCAATAGTAAAACTATACAAATGATACACAACTGGCTACAAACATCCCACACATTGATCTGTTCTACAGACATTTAGCACTTGCCTGTTATTGAGAATATACAACTAAAGATAGTTGTAGAACGCATGAGAACCCATTCATATATATTATTTGTTCTTCTTTTTTTATTAATTTTAAACTATTTTGTTATATTAGAACTATTATCACTTTATGAAAAGATGACATTCAAACCCCGTTTCAGTAAGAATATTATCAAAATGGCCATCAAATTTGTTGAAAAAGTAAAAAGTCTTAAATTTTCTTATGAAAGAAGTGCCAAACAACAGTAAATCAGATGTTCAAAATTAACTTACGTTAATATATTTATTTTAGCGCTATTGCTATTACGTCTACAAAGTGTTAACTTAACATTTTTATATTGGAGTACTGCTCTATTTTTTTAGCAACAAATATACAAAATTAAATCTTTTGAGCATTTCCATATATTTAACAAGGTTTTCACACGGTCGTATGGAGATCATAATATCCCTAGAAAAGGATATTTACACGACAGTTAACGTCATCAGAAAAAAACTATTACCGAAGCCGATAAATTTGTCGTTTTAAGATACTGATTGTTTTTTGTCGTTTTCGTCATTGTGTTGTTCATTATAATTATTATAGTGCTTGTTGTAAGTTTTCTATTTGTTAAGCTAAGAAGATCAGATTTTATGACAAAAATTAAAACTGTAAACAGGTTTTATGACCTCTTATCTATAAAAACTAAGCAGGCATGTCTATAGTTTCTGCATTAATTGATGTATAAAATTTTCTCAAAATTGTTAGATGTTTAGTAGCAAACTGCATGTTATCTTAAATTTTACAAGTATGCTTATAAATGTAATATATTTTTCTTAAAGAATTTTTTATTTCTTCATTTAATAGTCAGGACTTCTACTGGAAAAATTAACTTACCTCTGGGGAGTTAGTTTCAGTTATTGACAGTGGATTGAGTGTTTCTTTGTGGGTTGTTTACTGATGTGATCTCAAAATTATGAGTTTATCATCATCATTACTGTTTCTAATTTTAATGAATATTTTAACAAATTTACAGTGTATAGCAGCGATAAAAACTGCGGGTGCCCAAATTAATTTTTAGTTAAAATATCAAAACTGTTTCATTTGAATGAATTTTTTATTTTTTATTTGTAAAAAAAACACTGGCATTCACTTTAAATTATATATTTTAAAGGTAATAAATTAAGAAATTTGTTGTTTATAATACGTCTAAGTCCCCAAATATAAATTGCTTATCATATGCACTTTCATATATTTTACAGGCTGCGACACTATGTTAAAAGTTAGTCAACCCTGTCCCGGAGAATACTACTCCGGAACAGGCAACTTGACAGCAAAAAGCTCAATCGTAGCTCATAAAAAACTCGATTCTAAAAAAGAGATGTGCAATTACTTTGTAAAATAAATCTGCTTAATTTATTTTCCTTTTTGCGTCATAATGTGCCTTCAACTGTTTGCTAAAATATTAATTTAACACGTACTTGACATAATAAGTCAAATTGTAAAAATAACAACAAAAAGTTTAATAAGTATTTATGTAAGTATCAATAATTGCACAAAATTCATATTTATCGTCGGTCATTTGCTTCTATCACAACAGTTGACACTTTAGCTACCATTAATTTTAGTGATGAAATTACTTGCAATTTTCTTAGCATATTTCTTTGTCCACCAAATCGATGGATTTTCAGACCGTATGTGCGGTCCAAAATTAACTGAAATAATGTGGACTGTATGCGAAAATGGTTTTAATGACATGATGGGAAAAAGGTGCCCCTGTAGGCTAGTAGGTAGTGTACTAGCTTGTAAATATGGGGGTTGTGGGTTCGATTCCCAACGAAGACCTTGGTTTTTTCACTACAAAAGATAAAAATTAACTGTCGGTGGAGCTGCTCAGCGATGAAGGCATAGTCACTGGTCGCTGTTGCTGTCTTTATACGGCAGTTAATTTCCGACTATCCTTCTACTTTCAATACCTATTTCATCTCTTCTCTATCCCTTTCCTAAAGAAGGTAGCACGGTACTTGACTAAATAGGCATTGTTGCCTGAAGTGCTACTTCTCTTTAAAAAAAAAAAAAAAAAAAAAAAAAAGGTCAGGTATAAAATTTTATCTAAGCATTTTTAATTTATTTATAAACGAAATGTTATTTAATTTTTTAAAGGTGGTTTTCATTTAACAAAACCCACCATTGAGAATGATGATGATTCTGCATCTTCGCTCTCAAATATTTTTCAAGTGGAAGCAGGCAATTTGTTAGCAAAAACTCGACGTATCCGAATGATGGGGATTGCCGATGAATGTTGCAAAAAATCATGCTCGTTTAATGAACTGGTTGCGTATTGTAACTAAATAAAATTATTATTTATATAGAGAGGAGAAACAAAAAGAAGATAAAAGTTGCTGCTAAGAGAAATAGTTAGTTTTATTTTTGTTTTCGTTTTTAAAAAAAAATTGTAAAATACTTGCATTATAAAATGCTGTAAAAATTTTATTTATTTTAATCAATCGAACATATTTAAATTCACGAATAAAAAAAGCAAATATATTCATTAAAATTTAAAAAAAAAATAGTGTGATATTTAATAGCATTAAACCCTTAATAGCGACTGCCTTCATATATTGACATGAAAGTTAAATCAGAATTTATTTTCAGCTAAGTTTGAAGCTGAATTGGTTGATTTAGTTATGCAACTCTTTAAAACTATCGCCCAATATTTTGTATTTGTTAGAAATAGTCTTGCTGTCTTTTATTAATGCTAGATCAAAAAAGGCTTTGAAGACTACCTTGCTTTAAAACAGTTTTAATTTCTATATCTATATTTCAAAATTACCAAAATTATAAACATATTCACATTTCGCCAAGACACTATTACAGTAGTAGAAGGCTAAATCCTAGACAAAATTAAGTAATTATTTATTTAGGTTCAAATCCTGCATAACAATAAATAATCTTATATTTAGATTACCGACTTTACTTAATTAATTAATTAATTAACTTAATTAATTAAGCTAAGTCGGTAAATTCACACACTATACATATTCATACAAAATTAATAAGTAACTAATTAATTAAAAATTATGTAAAAACTGTTTAAAGCTCTTTCCAATGCTATTAAGTTGTTTTGCTTTAGGAACAACATTCAAGAGATGCGATGTTTGAAAAAAAGCTGTCATTCACACAAGCGAGAATTGTATAATGGAATTAAAATATTTCTACTCCTAACTGATCTGGCAAAAAAAGCATTGTGGCATTTCTGAAAAAAATGATTATGTGAAAAATTATAGCACATGAATAAAACTTCATATAGATTCGAAGAAAATTTTGAAACATGATCATCTGCAACGTATCTACAGATATTGTTAGTAAGTGACATCCTGCAAAAAGTTCGCAACCGTGGATTCACCCAGAAACAGGATAAGATTTTGCAAGATTATATTAAAAGATGTATAGCGATTTGACAACCAAAGACACCTCAGATTTGTAAAGGTCCGACTAACAAGTAAGTTAACATGTTTTTGACTATTATAGTGAGGTTTTTGACAGCATTTACAATAATCATTTTTACTGCACTCATTACAACATCAATATCGGTAGTATGATTAATGGTTTTCTTAAGAATCATAATGTACTGCGACTTATGAGGGCTTAAACAAAATTCATGTGCAGCTACCCAGCAATAAATTTTATTTAGATCCTAATTAAGTCTTGAAATTTCTTCAGCAGCAAAGATAACTGAGCTGCTGAAGTGCAGTTACACATCGTCTCCGTATATATGGATTTTGTAATACAAAAGTTGTTTGGTAAATCGTTAGCATAAATAGAAAAAAATGTAACACCGAAGATTGAATTGAATACAACGAACTGCATGCATTTCGCCTAAAGAATATGTAATCTATAGAGTTCTGAAAACTAAGTAACAATACCATACAAAGATATTCCATATAGTGCTGTAGAGTAAACTGAAGAACGACGCCAATACGTTGACTCAAAACGGGTACTCACAACTAAAGGATTTTTCAACAAGAAGTTGGTTTCCTAAGACAAAAATTAAGATTAATATAATAGAATTTTTTTTTTTTTGTATTGCGAAGAGAAAATAATATCTGGCAAATGTCCACCACGACAACACCAACAGGTGTTGACTCTTTCATCAAAATTTTGAATCATTTTTGGCGGCCCTATTTCGTTAATCACATTACAGATTTTGAGTTTGTAGTCTAAAAGCATTTCGATTGGCTCCGTCTAGACTATGTCCTTAACATAGCTCCACAACAACTAATCCAGTGGTGTTAAATCATACGATCGGCCTAGTCACTTAACTGCTGATTGTAGGGAACATTTACCGCATTTTGTTTGCAATAAATTGATCGTTTCATTGGCTGTGTAACATGTGGCACTGTACTATTAGAATCAGATATTAGTGATATTCACATCGCCAATAATAAGCTAAAATTAAGACGCGAGATGCTAAACGTGATCCATTGACCACTACTGCATTTCCAGCCTCATCTTCGAAAACAAAGTCCCAATCACGCCTCTAGACCATGTAGAGCAATACACAGTAACGCGCTGCGCATGCAAAGGCTTCTTAATCGCTCTAGTATTTTTAGAAGCCCAAATGCGGCAGTTTTGCTTCTTGATATACCTAGACAAGTAAAAATTCGCTTCGTCTTAAAATTTAATTTTTTTGGAGAAACCACCCAGTTTTTCCTGAATGAAGTGAGCTAATCTACGGCGATATGAATGATCGGTTAGCTTCAATTCGTGCATGCGTGGAACTTCAAAATCCAATCCTTGCGCAAAAATCGCCATCTACTGGTTTTAGATAACCCCAATTGTTAGGAACGAATTGATATATTTGGATCTGCTTCAACACAGTGACTCTCGGCTGCGATGTTTTCAATTGAACAACCTGATAGCACACGCGTTGGTGTTCGCACATTTTGTATCGAGCCTGTCGATTCAAGTTTAACCACCAAATTCTTAGTAGCGGCCTCAGCAACTCGATTATATTGTTTGAAAATATCACGAATTTTACGAAATGTAACTTTAACAGAACCATCATTTTCAATGTGGATTTTAATTATTTAAGTGTGATTTTCGTACGAAATTGGATTCACTGTAACAATTGCTAATGCATCTACTGCGAACGTGTCAAAAATATCTAATTTTAATAAGAAAGTATTGTTTTTGTAAAGTAATTAAGAGATCAGTGAAAAATCGTTAAAGTAAAGTTCGTTCGGTCAAATTAATATTAGTGGACGATAAATATTTCTAAGCTCTTTACTTTTGAAATTAGTTGATGAAATGTGTAGATTGTATTTACAAAGCTCACAGTATAAATTAGGTAGATCCAAAGGCTGCTGACAATGAACAAAACATCCAGAAATTGCTATTGTTTTAATTTTAGGTATTTTCTGTAGCTAACAGTAAAACTATATATTTTTGTTATAATAATTTTGGAAACTAAAATATAGGTGAGTTTAAAATGAATAAATATTAAAATGGACTCAGACTTAAAAAACAATCGTATTATTAATAGTTAATTATTATTTTTATTTGGAATCATTTTTAAGTTAATCTACTTTCTAATGCTAAACTCCTTTAAACATAAATATTATATAATATTTTTGGAAAATATTTCTTATTCAAAAATCAAAATGTATTACTGAGGAGAAAGATTATCCATTCCCCTACTGGATTTTACCAAAATTTTGTATAGAAAACTTGAGTCTTATATCTGAAGAAAAATTAATTAGCGTTGGATCGATTGTTTAGACCCTAACTTAAAGTGTATTTAATATTTTTGAGTTAAATTAAAAAAAAAAAAAACGAAAAATTTAAAGCCTTTCCACCTGAAAGCATGACTATGGAGACAAGTGTTAGATAAAGAAATACACATAATTTTCCATATATTTTACACACTTTAGCTCATCGGAGACAATATATTTTTTTAGAAATTTAAGAAACAAAATTGGGTGTTCCAAAATCTCAAAGCTTCCTAAAGACATTTGTCGACTTAGCTAAAGGTGATTTTGTGGGCAGAAGCATTAAAAGACCTATGTATTTTCATACGATTTTTGATGAATGAAATTTCAAATATGTGACCTTTGTTAGGTATTTATAATTTAGTTGTCGTACTGCAGGCGTTTGAAACTTTATATAACCGAAGAAATCTAAATAATGTCGCACAATTAAAGGGAACATGAAACTGGATTTGTTAGTTTAAAATTGGTGTGCCAAATGTAATGGATACCAAGAAAAAAAGAAAAAGGTCTTTAACAATGTATTAATCAACTATAGTCTAAAAATATATTTTATATATTTTGTATTTAATCGTAAGGTCCATGGATTATTGTTGATTGGTAAAGCAAAAAAAACTTCAAAATTTTGGGCAAAAATCTAAATCTCAAAAGTTTAGAAAAGCCTGTTTTACAATTTTTAATCAAATTGTAGTGCATCTATTATTAATAATGATGGGATCAGCCAAATATTGAAGAACGGTTCAATAATATGACCATAATGTAGGATTACACTAGAAAGTAAATTGCACTTTATTGTTTTATTGATACAGTTTTATATTTAAGCTTTTCAGATTTTTTATTATCTTAACGCCAACATATAATACGCACGTCATTCAAATACTGGTAAACCGCAATGCGACGTGGTTACCCTTAATACAATAAGGTTGAAATAAAACAGCCGGAAGCAACCATTATCTTCTGATTTATTTTCACTCATTTTGGTTATTTTGAGCATTGATTCCTATCTGTTTTAAAATTATGAAAACACATGTCTAAATATAATTTATTCATATTTAATTTTTTGTTGAAATATGAAAATATGCATATAATTACGACACATTAATGTCAACTGGGTTAAGGTATGTTTAATTATAATAAAATATTAAGTCTGTTATTGTCTTAATGATGATAACAAATTGTGCGAGAATGTTAAAAAAAGACTACATTTTAACTTGACACGCACAGTGGAAATTCACACACATAATTATAAATTGGAAAGAGTTTTATATATTTAGAAAATTTTTAATTATTATTTTTAGTCGACCTTATTTTATCTTTAATAAATAGGTATTTATGTTTATAAAACTCTTTTTATATTAAATTTAACACATATATATTATTTCGCTTTCCCTTGGCTCCTTTAGGAAATTAAGTTTTAAAAAACAAACATTGTTAACAATTTCAAAAGAATTTTTTGAAAACAATTAACAAAAACATATAAAATAATTTTCTTAATACATACATACAAAATTAAAATTTAAAATTTTTAAACATACAAAAACAAGAAAACGGAAATTAAATAAAAAATTCCCTCTTATGAAGTAATTATAACAAATAATGTGACTTTTGAATTAAGTACCTATAATTTTGCGCTAAATTGTCTGTGTCTGTTTTGAAATATATTCTCCTTACATTTGGTACATTAACAATTTCTAACATTTCTAACATATAACGTCTCTTGTAGTTTTTTTCTATATCTAATACTGATGTTTCATCAATCTTTGGATAATGATTATATTTCTTACAATATGAAGATAAGGATGTCTTCCGTGCTTAAATATCCCTATATTTTTGGTCACATTTACGACCAGATAATCTTGTTTTAAGCTAATTTTTTGTTGCCCAATTTAAACTTTGTCACAGTTCGCCTCGACATTTCCTCCACATGGTATCCTGTATACTACATCAGATATTTCCATTTTCCCTATTTTATCCTTCATACTGCTAAATAATTTATTTAATGTGTTATATGTTTTGCGTGCAATTATATATCTATCAGTGCCATTAATTTTAGACTTTCTTAATATTTCTGATATTCTAGCAACATAAGTTAATGATTTATTAATTTTTGATTCTGCCAAAGTGTTTCCTAAATTATGTCTGTGATTATCATATTGTCTAATTTTTCGGTTAGTTAATTCTACTGGCAAATCCTTATTTTTCAAATGAAATTCTCTATCACTTATAGTCAATATTCTGTCTATCATATTGTTCGCCGTGTTTATAATCATTTTTCTCGGATGTTTGGAACACAAATTAATAATTCTTCTTAAGTTTTTGTATTGAAGACAACTGGTATTTTCAATTTGATAAGAGGATATATCTGCAGAAGGAGCAGCATCACCATTTATCTGCAGAAAACCAACTATGGCGGACACTGCCAACATCACTTCGAACCACACCACCCAACATAAACTAGCAGCGTTCAGATATATTATATATATTATGTATATATTATACACAGCCTTCGCACTTACTTCAGATAAGTATAATAAAGAATACGAGACAATTTACACCATAGCTAAAAATAATGACTATAGACCCAATACTATCGATAAACATCTTGGACAATACAACACTAAAAACAGGAATAAAGAAGACAAAGAGACAACCGATACAACACGACGGTACATTTTTACTTACACAGCACCAGAAATATGTAGATTAACAATCCATTTTTATAAAGAAGGTTTACTCACAGCATTAAAAACCATCAACACTCTGAGACATAAACTCAAGACATCGACAGAAAGTACTGACAGACTTACTTGTACCTGCAAACATACTTATATAGGACAAACTTAACTTAAAAAAAGATTTACATACGCTCACACAAACGAAAAAGAGAAGATTTCAGCTTTGCATTAGACCTAGACACTCATGGACATGTACCAAGGGAAATTGAATGTATGACGTTAGTACATCCTAGTAAAAAAGAACGAAGGCTACACTGTTTCGGCTTATTTCAATTGACTGATCAATAAATCTACCACAAGCAACACTTACATTATAGGAACATAGTATAGCTTACAACCCTGACCTTAAATGTCACTTAGTCTAGCATATGCCATTTTCTTTTCTCAACTTTGCCCCATTTTTATTTGAAAATCATTTGATCATATATCGGTGTCTTAAGTAGATGGCAGAATGTACAGGTTGAGTAATTGAATTATAAAAGGTTTTATATAAAGGACAAATGCATTTAATTTTGAAATTGCAGATTTTAACTATATACACTACACTGAAAAATACGTTTTACTTAATATCGAAGCTATATAATAATAAGACGGAAATAAAATGCCAGGTGACGGGAATTCTACCTACCATTCTAGATTCTATCAATAGGTACGACCTTAATGACGTGATAAGATTTACATCTGCACCTAGCCATGGGCTTTAATCAGATGGTGCATCATTACCACTGTAGATGAAATATAGCTTCATCCTCGCCTTAGAAGGCCTTCGGATACGTTTATCCTCCGGCCACTCCTAGGTGCAACTTCGAAAGCCCGAAGCAGGCCGCAGCCTTCACTCCTTGCTGAAGAGTTTGAGACTAACCAAATCCTGGTCCAGAACGCATGGAGCTTAATATAATTAAGAACACGACGGCATTTATACTCACTGGACCTGGACCATTCATTGTGTTCATTATGAATGATCCGACCCAAAACTCAAACGAGGACCTCGAAACACACAGCCACCACGATACTTCCGAAGGGCCTACCTCAATAATCAGTCAGAGAACAGCTAAATGCCTTACGAGACAAATAGCGGAACTATGGGGCCTTACTGATTCTCGTGGAAATATAGTGGACTATCAAGTTGGCTCCTGCTAGCCTTAAAGGGGACTGGGCTCCCTTTTACCCCGCAAGACACAAGTCTTGATGGTTGTGTGATCCATAAAGACATAATGTACCCCCGGGGGGAAAGTACGACCTTAATAAAAGAACTACCTATACCCGAACACTGTCTCACCAGTACAGTTTAGAACATGGCTTGAGAATGATGCCTTTAATCGAAAGAGCTCGCCATTCATACTGAACATTTACTGGCGAAACAAATCCAAACAATTGAGGTTTTTATTTATTGATGAGGCAGTTCGTAGTCTGCCGAGTCAGCTAGTATATATTAAATAAAACTAGAATGTAAACTCGATTGTTCAGTAGATTATACCCTAAATCTAAAATGTCTTAAACTAAATTGGTTGCTACAGCATATTAAGCTAAATTATTTGTAATACTTTTAATAAAAGGTATATTTTTCTAGGATTAGTTATATCAACTTAAATTTCATAATGAATGCTTTTTGTTATTGAACAGGTTTTTTTTTAAATTTCCTACGATAATTTTAAATATATTTTCATATTTCACTTGGCTATTTCAAATTGTTCTATTTATATTTTTTGTTTACTGGTGATATATTTTGCAATATGTACGGCCATTTTTTAATTAATATTTACCTCTCGATGAGGAGTAATCGTATATCGAGAGCATATTATTTTATTTAAAATAATAAGTTGATTAAAGATGAAATACATTTCATCGACATGTTATACAATTGAATTTGAAAGACAAAGTTTAGTGTTTCCTATTTCTATCAGGACAAAAAATTCCAAAAAATGTTTCTCAATTGCAGTTTTAATTTATAGGCTCATTTATAAAGAACATCCTTTTTTATTTTTTTTTGGATTTTGTAAATTTCCCAAAGAAAATAAAGTTTCTTTTGTTAAGAAATATATTGCAAAGAATCTTATTAATAAAAATTTAACCACTGTTCTATTTTTCAATTATTCATACTAAAAACAAGATAATTTATGCCGTCATGTGTGAGTAATTTGGTTTAAAATATAACAGAAATCAATATGTGTTATAAAAATAAACAATATTTAGAGAAATTTTAATTAAGGTTTTGTATAAATAATTGCTGAAAATATTTATAAATTATCAGTTCTTTCTAGATCTTTCAACAATTAAGTTAAACTGTTATAGTTTGTCAGCAACGTATTTTAACAAATGAAACTTTGTGGTCTATTTTTGCTTTGTCTATTCATAATCCAAATTAATGGATTTGAAAAGAATTGTGGTGCAGAATTAACAAAAGCTTTGTGGCTTATATGTGGAGGAGGATTTAACAATCTGCCAATTTATAAACGGACAGGTCATATATTTTAGCTCCTTTTTAAGTATTTCACTTTTATTAAATTCTTCTTCTGAAAGCATATTTCGGAAAATGTAATGATCTAAACATGGACCCAGATGCTGCCTATTGATTACTTATATTTTTGAAACTTAGCAGCTTTTAAACATGTTATATTAAAAATAATTTAAATTTTTTGTCTCATATATTTTACAGCACATTCCAACTTTATTTTACCCAGCACTAACCGAGATGTAGGCTATCCATATTTATTTAATTCTATCTCCAATATTTTTGAGCTCGATCCAGAAAATTTAGCAGAGAAAAATCGTCGAACTAGGATGCTTGGCATTGTTGATGAGTGCTGCTTAAAATCTTGCTCTCTTGAACAATTGAGTACATATTGTGCTCGTTGAACGCTCAAACTTCAATAAAACGCATAAAAACGTGTACAAATTCATTTAAGATATTAAACTTTACATGTTTTTATTTTACTTTTAAGAATAAAAAACAATAAAAAGAGATTTTCGTAAAGTACATTATAAATATATGGCAACTCCCTAGTAATGAGCTTTATTTATTAATTTATATGAATTTACCAAACGAGTTGAGATGATTACCCAAAAATGAGTGTATGTACTAAGTATCACATCAGTGTATATTTACAAATTTATAATTATCCACTATTTAAATTGAATGTCTATGAAAGAAATTTTTCATTCGGGTAATTACATTCTATTTTGGTTATGTTTCATGCATGAATGATATTGACATCGTGGGGCACGTATATAATCTATCAAAATAGTTTCAATAAAACACCACATTTTAACATAATAACCAGAGTGTGCATATCGAGCCCATATTCGTTGCTAGCTTAGCTTAGCTTAGCTTTATAGAAAGTTTAAGGTTTAGAACTTACTGATTTCTGATTACATAAAAAATGTATAAACGAATTTGACGAATATAACGTTTTGAGTATTCTATCAGCAAATTATTCACCCTGTTTTAAGTTTTTTAAATTTTTTACATTTGCAATAAAAATTCTACATGAGCGACGTTGTAACAAATGTAATTACCTTAAATATCGATCACTTTAAAAACGTATTATGTTGTATGTGTTTTACAAAACTAAAGTTGCCTTCGGCATCGGGAACGACAGAATGTAATAACATATCTTTGTTTTTCAAGTGACATTATTATGTGTATACGCACATTTTCCTGTGGAAATTTTTCATGATCAATTTGTACAAATATAGGTTTTTGATACAGACTTAATTACACATATAGAGTTGTGATATTTATTGATATAAGGCGTTAGTTCTGATGAAAGCAGGAACTCTGAATTTGCCATAATAATATAATTGCCTTAAGACTTACCTAACTATGTCATAGTGCTGCAGACTTGTTTAAAAATGGTCTAATGTGATCTAAATTACGCAATAAATAGTGACATTTTGTATACTGTTAAATTGATTATTCGACAATCACTTGTGGGATGGTTGAACATGAAAAAACCTATCAGTGGCTCAAAAATCAATACATTAACTTTTATTTCTTTTAGAATATATTTAGTAATCGAAATGTATTATAATTTTTTCTCATTGTTTATTTTTACTAAACTAAATAATTCAGCTGACGAATTTTTTTGAGTTGTCAAATACTGATATTGCGAAAATGGCATCATATTCACATTTAGCAATAATCACTTCACTCGTGACTTGATTAGTTGCTATTATAATATATAATAACTTCTCTAATTAACATACATCGATGCAGAATGCTAAATTAAGCTCTGAAAATTATTTTTAGCCTTTTAACAAATTTCATAAATTTCTACTTTTCGTAACGATTTTGATTTGTAATAATACGAGTTACGAGCAAAAGCCAGAAATCTCTTGTTTTCAGAGTAACATTTATAATGTTAACATAACATTTAAAATTTTTTATAATCGATCTTTTTCGCGTCAATAACGTATGTTACGTATGTTAAACCATATACTTCTAAGTGTTAACTCAACAAAAATTTATTCTCGAAGTCTCCTTTGTAAACTTTTACTACCCCTTCCTTTTATACGCTATTCGTAAAACGGAAGCACCAACTGAATTCTTAAGTGTAGATAAAATAAATAATAATACAAGAATTTAACGCTTTTCTATTCCTAATTATATTCTAAAATGAAACAAGAGTTTAAGTGCGGATTTTTGAGCAACTAAAGGGTTTTTTTATGTTCAGGAAACCCACATGTGATTGTCAAATAATTAATGCGTTTACAAAATGTTACTATTATATATTCTAGAATCTCATGCGACCATAATTAAATAAGCCTGCAACACTATGAGATAGCAACGTAAGACTTAAGGTAATAATATTGTTATGGACAATAAAGAGTTCCTGCCTTCATAGTGTTAATCAGAATTAACCACTAAAAGTAATAAATTTCACAACTCCATTTTACAAGTAGGACTTTAAACAGGATATAAAATGTAAATATTAAGAACTAAAAAGCTATGCTTTACAAATTTTATATCGCAAATAATTTATTCAGCTATTAAGAATGTTATCAATATAACTATACAAATCTTTTTGTAAGTTTTATTTAAAACTTTCAAAATATCGAATTTTTCAACACCAACTGCATGATTGTTTTGACAATTGGTTTTGTGATGTATTCGTGGTAGATGCATGGGCAATTGTTACAATGACTTTAATTTCGCACGAAAATCGCATTAAAATAATTAAAATACACTATTAAAATGGTAGTTCTCTTAAATTTATATTTCGTAAAATTCGTCACATTAACGTTCTGAACAATTGAGGCTATCCAAAAATACCACATGGCGAATTTTCCATAAGGATTTGATTTTGAAGCCTTCCAGGGTTCAGCTAGTGCAGGAATTGAAGCCGATCGGCCATTCAAATCGCCGTAGTTTCGCTCTCTTCTTTCAGGAACAACCGGTTGTTTTTTTTTAAATCATTTTTTCAGACGAAACCCATTTTTACTAATTGCCGGGTTTTGGCTTCTGAAAATCCTAGAGTGATTGATAGTGAGAGTGCGAGATGAAGCTGGAAATGCAGTAACTGTCAATGGATACAACTATCGCCAGTTGCTAACAATTTAATTTCGGATTATTAGTGACGACGGCGATATCGCGGTGCCACATGAGACGATCAATTTATTGCAAACCAAATTTTTCGATCGCACAATTTTATGACAATCAACAGTTAAGAGCTCTCTCTCTCTATGTCGGACAATGTTAACGAGTTTTTACGGAGCCAATCGAATTCATTTCAGCGTTTAAACTCAAAATCTGCGATGTGATTTGCCAAAAAGTGATTAAAGTCGTGGTGGGCATTTGGGTCGTCGTAATACGATAAAAAATTGAATCATCTTAACATTAATTTTTTGTTTTATTTTAGAAAACAAAGTTCTTGTTGAAAAACCCTTTATATACCAAAATATTCCCAAAACCAGAGACCGTTTAGCTTAAAAACCATTGCCTTAACCAACACAATAGTTTAATATACACTTAATCTTTTGAAAGAGTAGCAAATAGAATAATTAATAACGGGTGAGCAAATTTTAATTTTATGGAGTAATTTGGCTTATTTTATAAAATTTTTGCTGAAAACTTACGTTTATTGCTACTAGTATAAAATATATATATATAATGATAAATAATGAAATATTGTGGCACGTCGGCAGACTCAGGCTCGGCTCATTTGACAAAATTTAAAAGCACAGTTTGCAACAAAGCTATGCTTATCTTGTCTACGCATTGTCGAATTTCGCCTTTAAAGTTTTAGTTGTGTGTAGGTTGTTTAGGTAACCCCGATCTCTCATATAGAACGAGGCGGCCAATTAGCATCGCCAAATTGAGAAATAAAGCAAGCCGAAAAATTTTTTATACAATAATTAGGTCGCTGTGGTGCCAACAGAAGTCACTGATAATAACATTGGCCAATTGTGACCACAAAAACTTGGCTATCATGACTTTGTAAAGCTGAGAATTCGTGGTAATGCCGTTTTTTTTTTGCTGATTTTTGAAAAGAAATACATGCCGGTAATGCCGGCTGACCACAAACTGCACCATTCGGTTGTTTTCTAAAGTTTTTTGAGGACTGTTTATGGATTTTGTGAGCCCTATATGCGACAATTTTGTTTGCTTACATTACCGAATATTTGAAAATGAGTCTCATCACTAAAGATGATTTTGTTGAGAAATGCGTTGTTTTCGCTCAGTTTTCAAACACAAATATTCATAAATATTCGACATAAACAATCGGTCGATTGACTTCAATTCTTGTACGAGTGGAACTTTATAATCATTAAAATAAAAAGAGACTGTAGTGATGTCAAGTGTTGTAAACTTCAACGAGTGTATGTTGCGGGCTTACTCTCAACACTTTGCGGTACAGCGGCTACATTTGGATCACTATGGCCATTACGAGCATATCTTTTTGATCTATTATTAGCAACAATATCACGGGCTTCGAATTTAGCGATGAAAGTAGGCACAGCCCCCGCAAAAGAAATCTGATTACAAGGAAACACTGCTTAAATTGTACGAAGCGATACAGTGAAATTTTCACCATTCTGATAAATTTTCACAATTAAAATTCTTTTCTCAAGATTGTACCGTTCTGCGCCTAAAATTTCCCAACTTTTTACTAAATAAATGTCAAAAGGGTGGCAGCTAAAATCTGGATATTTAATAATTTGATAGACAATTAAATCCCTAACTTCAAATTTACCCACTCAATATGTTTTACAATAAATTACATGTGTTTACACGATTTATATAAATTAATTAATTTTCTTTTTTTCATTTGCTCTGAAATTTCTGGATTACTCACCAATTGGTAGCGCAGAAAAATTAAGTCAAAGCTGTTGCATCAATTCTTATAAAATAATTAATTTTAAGAATAATTAAATATTGATCATTTTTGTTATTTTTAATTTTCCATAAATTTTTAAAAAAACAAAAAATTAAATTTTTGATTTCTTAATCATTTCGAAACTGTAGAATAGACTAAAAAATTTAAATAAAATAAAGTATATACGACATTTTTGGTGTTATATTTATTCTCGCATTATGGTGGAATGTGTTAATGTAAATAGTTTATGTTTTGCAATGTAATTGAAAAATTTGTAATAAATAAATAAATAAGGAGTAATTTGTTTATTGGCTTGAAGTAAGGACAGCCATTGAAGAGTATCTAGTTTTGCTCCTAATGTAGTTTTTCCCTTAATTTTGTGATATGAGCCCTTAATGTGGCCAGTACAGGAAATTATTTCAGTTTTTGAGAAAAAAATCGGAACTTTATGGAAGGACTAGTTGAGTCTAGAAGAACAATAAAAATTTCATTTCAAAAAGCAATTAGTTTAGAAATATTTCACTTTTTTAACTATCTACTGTCTAATCTATCTGTCTAATCTGTTTGTCTCTAAATTTATTATAATTATAATAAACAATTTTATTATTTGAAATCATTTTTAATTTAATCTACACCAATTTGTACTAGTTTCCTGTACACAAAAAAATATTATGATATTCTCATAAATTATTTATTATTAAAAAATGTAAATATATTACTATGGGGGAAAGCATATCCAAAAGGTCATTCCACTGCTGCTCATATAACACACCAGTGGATTTTACCCCAAATTTTGTATAGAAAACTCAAGGGCCCTATATCTCAAAGTCCAAAAATATTGTATATAGTTTTTATAACAGCATCAACATATTTAAAAACACTCGGATATAAGTGCAGATGAATGTAATCTATTGCTCAAAATATGCAATAATTCATTATTAGATTTACAAATTTTAATTTTAAAGTGCACAAACACATCCAATTTAATTCATGTATTTATTTACTATTTACAAATAATAAGCCTGATTACTAGGAAGCATCATTAAACTTAGCTTACAGGCAAAGAAATAATAGAGGAAATAAATTTGTTTACACAATTGAAACTGTTATGAGTTTTATTAAATATATTTAATGCAGGCTATTACTGATGTTGCTTAGCAGTGACAAATATACATCTATTTATAAAATATCTTAAAGCTGGTAAGTTGGATGGCCTTGTCAAAATGAAAACTAATTTTTTATTTTTATAAAAAAGCTCCACTCTTCGCTGCTAATGGAAATTTTTGCAAATTTATTTTTGGAAAAACACAAAATGTGCGAACACCACCGCGTATTCGACCGGGTCGTTCAACTGAAAACATTACAGCCGTGAGCTTAAAGCAGATCCAAATTTGTCAATTCTCGAGGTTCTCAATACCTGGCATTATACAAAACCACCACGTGGCGAATTTTGCGTAAGGATTTAACTTTGAAGCTTTAAAAGGATCAAATGGTCCAGATATTGAAGCCGACCAACCATTTTCATCGTTCTAGATTCGCTCAGTTCAGCCTTCAAATTCAAAATAAATTTTTCAGACGAGGCCCATTTTCAGTTGTCGCAACAAGTAAAACTGCCGCATTTGGGCTTCTAAAAATTCTAGAGCGATAATTGAAAAGCCTTTGCATGCTCGACGTGTCACTGTATGGTTCGAAAGCGTGATTGGGCCAATTTTTTCGAAGATGAGGCTGGAAATGCGGCAGCGGTCATTGGATAATGCTATTGCGAGATGCTAACAACTCAGCTTTGTCCTATTATTGATGACATGGATACCACCGACATGTGGTTTTTTGTTTTTTTTTTTAAGAGAAGTAGCACTTAAGACAACAATGCCTATTTAGTTAAGTACTGTGCTACATTCTTTTAAGAAAGGGATAGAGAAGAGATGAAAAAGGTAGCGAAAGTAGCAGGATAGTCGGAAATTAACTGCCGTATCAGACAGCACAGCAAACATTGTATATGCCTTCATCGCTGAGCAGCCCCACCCCATTCTGACAAGCTAGTACACTACCTACTAGCCTACAGGGGTACCTATAAATTTATAATTTTACGACAATCAGCAGTTAAGTCTAAGCCTGTATGGAGCCAATCGAATCGATTTCAGCCTTAAAATTCAAAATCCTTTATGTGATTAACGAAATTGAGTCGCCATTTTATCAAAAAGTGATTTATAACTTTGATGAAAGAATCAACATCTGTCGGCGTGGTCGTGATGGGCATTTGCCAGATATCATTTTACATTCATAATTCTCTTCGTAATACAATAAAGATTTGAATCATCTTAATCTAAATTTGTTGATTTATTTTGTTTTAAAAAACAAACTTCTTGTTGAAAAACAAGGAACGTCTTTAAGTTACATCACGGTGTTAATAAACTGATTTTTTTTTTTGTTAATTTATTTTCTTAAATTTATGAAGTATAGGAAATATCCTGTAAGATTCTGGCTACATTTTGGGAATAGCAAATATCCCAAAATATTTCGGTTGGAAACAGGCAAAATAACACTGTTAATGCATTGCATTATTTGGTTCATGTAACATTTCTCAAATGTTATAAATTAAATAAGCAAGTGGCCTTGAAATAATACACCACTGAAATGGTCTTCATATAGTGCACATGATGGTTAGTGCGTATCATATTGCACCCAAAATTATTATATCAAACAATTATAGTTTTAAGTAAATTTATTAAAATAACAACAATATGAAATAGATTATATTTCCATGAAGGTTCCATTAGCATAAAGTTTAATAAGCATTTCATTAAATTACAGCCAGTGTCCCATAATGGCGAACATTAGCATTCGCTCGCGTTTTAAATAGTAATCAGCTGATTTGTGTCCCACCAACAATCACTAACACGACAAGTAGAACGATAATTAATTCGAACGACAACATAAACAGTTTATTATAAATTTGCGTCCCACTTATTATTTTCGCTGCCATTATTGTGCGAATAAAAATGTCAAAATCAGTTATACATATGTGCTTTGTTATTCAGATATGGAAAAGAAAAAATTATTTTAAAAATTAAAAAATAAAAATGGAAACAAATGGTAAGCAAAAAATATAATTATTATTTATTCGTACAACATACCAATATTTCAATTTAGTATAAAGAAATCCACTATGAAATAACTACAAATATTATTTTAATTCACGGAAGAAAATCCTGAGTTTGCCAGAGGACATGTTACGCGAGAAAGCACGAAAATATACGTAGAGGAGAGGTGTATAAGACTTGTAAATTGTAAAAAACTAGAGCCCCCTATTCTAACCGTTATTAACTGGAAGAAGGTGCATATCATTTTTGTGTTTTTTCAATTATTTGTAAATTATTGACTTCTTTGCAGTCCTGAGCGGATTTGAAAGTCCATACGAAAAAAAAATTGCAGAAAACCAAAAAAATATATGGTCTTTACAGGATAAACAATTTCCATAGATAGAAACCGTTTAAAAGCCCTTTCCAACCCCTTTAAAATATACATCACCAAGAAACAGCAAAGCTGTATTGGTAATAACTATTTCCAGACAGCAAAAATATAGCCTGTACGAGGAGCAAATCATTCCACAACAGACTAGTCAATCACCAATGCGCAGTCAGCTACAACAACAGCAAAATCGACAACAAAAATTTGTTTCGACGATAATTGCACCAGAATCAAGCAGAAATTGTTTTGTCAGAAAAGAACTTCAGCAGCAGAGCTGTTACAACAACAACAAAAATTAGCTGGTAGTGAGGATGAAATACGTATATAACCATCCGCAAAGAAACGAAATACGAGAAATGCTCATATATCATTCATCCGTCGACAACTACGGGCTGGTGAGCAGTCAGCTGCTATAGCAACAGAACAAGCTGATGCAAGAAAACATTGGCTGAAACCACTAAAAGCCTAGTAAAGGCCATTAAAGGAGTGGCAGATGCCGTGGAAATAGAAGCCGAATCTACCCGGAAGAACTAATATTTTAAAAGCAACCGACGTATTGACACAGCAGTTTATTAATTATTAAATGTTGAAAAATGTTAAATATTCATAAATCAAATTTTAAAATAATTTAGAACAAAAAGACAGACATCATTCTTGTCGTACGTACTACTTTTGCTGTCATTTTCGGTTTTTCAACAAGAAGTTTTTTTTTCAATTGATAGTTTGACATTTAGTTTTTTGACGTATTCCAAGTAACAATTGTTACAATGAATTGAATTTCGCAGGAAAATCCCATTAAAACAATTAAAATCCAGCATGAAAATGGCGGCTGTGTTAAAGTTACATATCAACAAATTCGTGATATTTTTGGACAACATAATCGTCCATCTGAAACCTAATTAAGAACTTGGCCGTTATACCAGCGCGTGTTCGACCGTTTCATTCAACTGAAAACATCGCAGCCGTGAGCCACAGTGTTAAAGCAGATCCAAATTTATTAATTTCTCGACGTTCTCAATAATTGGGGTTATCCAAAACCACCATATAGCGAATTTTTGACTTTGAAGCCTTAAAAGATTTAACTCGCATAGGAATTGAATTCGACCGACCAATTACATCCCCTAGATTCGCTCAATTCATTCAGGAACAACCGGCTGGTTTTTGCGAACAAATCATTTTTTTCAGACAAAGCCTATTTTCATTTGTCAGAGAATGTCTACAAACAAAACTGCCGCATTTGGACTTTTGAAAATCCTAGAGCAATTATTGAGTAGCCCTTGCATGCTCAACGTGTTACTGTGTAGTGCGCTATATGGTCTGCAGGCATGATAAGGCCGGTTTTTTCGTAGAAACGACTGGAAAAACGGTAACGATCAATAGATCACGCTATTGCGAGATGCTAGCAACTCAATTTTGGCCGACGTGGATATCACTCGCATGTGGTTTCAACAGAAACACATAATTTCGAGCCAACCAGCAGTTGACTGGATTAGTTTCTGTAGGACTATGTTAAGGGCAGAGTCTATATGGAGCCAGTCGAATTGATTTCAGCCTTCAAACTCAAAATTGCTGAAGTGGTTAACGAAATGGGACCGCCATTTTGCCAAAAAAGTAATTAAAAACTTTGATGAATGAATTTACATCTGTCAGCATGATCTTGGTGGACATATGCCAAATATAAATTCTTATTCTTAACTGCCGAACTTTTCTCTTCATAATACAATAAAAATTTCAATCATCTTAATTTATATTTTTGTTGTTTTATTTTGTTTTAAAAACAAACTTCTTGTTGAAAAGCCCTGTATAAGTTTCAGTAGCACCGAGTTTTATTATTTTCGGTACAATATATTCATTTTCGTGTTTTTAAATTCGGCGTTACAACGTATAGTCAAACGACCGATAAGTCGAAATATAGTGGGACTATTTTTGCATTCGACATTGTGGGACTAATTGTTAATGCTGTAATATATTAGGCTAAGAAATAATAAAAATAAGAGTACGCAATCTCTAATATGTAGAAACGCTCTACCAAATAGCATATGGCAAGAATAATTTGTAAAATAGAAACAATTAAATAAATATATCTTAAATATTTTAAAAATTATTACAATGCTCCGTTTTTCATATTACTCAAAAACATTAAAACTCCTAAAAAAATTATTTTGAATAGGCAAAAATGAATATTAAAATATAAGCAGACAAACAGGTTAAATGCTCTTGCAAACAATTTTTAAATTAGTTTGATTTGATGTATTGATGTTTGATAAGTAAAACAATGCAAGTAATTTCAAAATCAGTCATTAATTTGGGTAAAAATATTTTTTTTTTTTTAAATATTTTATTGTTATTAGTATTAACTTACCTATTCTTGCCTGTGTATTTTCCATAATTAGGGTAAGTATTAAAAATCCCATACGCAGGTAATTGGTACATTTGGTTATACAGTTGAGCAAAGCCATTTTATTCACTTAAATATAGTTAATAATTCGGTGTAGATTTTCTTTTAACAGAGGTAGAAAATAAGAGAACTGAACTTTAATATTAAGTGGATTCAACACTTTCATAAAAGTCTTATTTGCATTTGTACAATGCATATGTATGTAAGTGGCGTCGTGGTGTGCATAAATATCAGGATTATGGTAGAGGGTATGTAAGATATTTCAAGTTTAAGTCAACATTTAAAACGATTTTCATTTAATGTTCATTGGATTTTTTCTTTTTTTAAACGTTGTTATAATTTTATGTATTATGAATTTGCTTTATTTTATTTTGTTGTTATTTTTCATAGTTTAAACTGTTATAAAATCTATCACTACACCAACATGGACATGTTCGAACATATTTGTACCTTTACAAATATGTCTTTTTGTTTTTTAATTTCTCTTTACATTTATTTAACATGACTTTTTAACACAACGAAAGAAATACATAGTACGGATATATTGTTGTATACATATTTACTTTTTTTATATCTAACACCATTTTGTCAGAAACACACGCGAAGTTTCTTAAGTTTTTCTTTACATTTTGCAGTGATTTTTTTGTTTTTTTTTTTGTTTTTTTTTGTTCTTTAGAAATACATTCAATTTTATTTCTTTTTCTGTTTATAATTTTTTCTTGTTCTGCTGCTGTTGGTGTTATTTACTTAAAAATGTTTATTTCTTTTTGCATTTTGACGACAAGTCGTTGTGAACATGCAGAAGCAGGAAGCTATGTGGAGGTGCTGCTATATGTGTGGATCTGTGATTCCGTTGATTTAAGGTGCTTTGATGGTGTAGTATGTGATATATAAGCGACATTAAAATAAATTTCTTATTTGTATTTTATGTCCCCAGAAGTAACAACGTATTATGTCGGTGTTATTGTTGAAAATAAGTCCTTACAAAAATCTCACTTTACGGCTTATTCCTGCATTATATAACAATAGAGTAAAAGTTTACTCGAAACATTACAACTCAAGTTTTGAGTGGGAGGTAGAATAAGCATAAGTCGAGAAAAAGAAATTGTACGTTAACTTATTGCCAAATGTTTTTATAGTATTTACGGGAATAACTTTTATTTTTGGAGTAAAATGTACTTTGTTTTTATTTTTTATGGGTCTTTGTATAACTTTTGGGTATTATTTTATAAATTTAATATTTTGTTTTTTTTTTTTTCTAGAAATAAACAATATTGTATTTTTGTTGTTTTATGTGCAAACAATACATAAATATTATTTCTTTTATTTTTTAAGAAAACAGTTTTAAGGAATCATATGTGAAGCAGAAATTTTAACTTTTTCTGATTCGTATATTTTGTTAGTTTCTTCAGGTTACAAGTTTTTATAAGATGTTGTAATTTATTTTTGTTTTTCTTTTCCTTTTTTCAGTTTATTTCATTAATGTTTCTTAAAATAAACATTATTTATAACGTTTAGCACTTTTTCCCATTCTATGTAGGGCTTATTGTTGGGTAAGTAGGTATTTTTTTCATTACACTTGAATTGATTTTAAATTAATGCAACCCATTATTGCTATTTAATGTTTTGTTTGACATTTGCTTTGTGTATTTGCACATTTTATTTGTCTGATTTTTTTTTGTACAACACTAACGAAATGAGACATAATGATATGATTTGTAAAGGTACATGCATTAACCAAATATTGTTTGCATTGATTTATTTATGATTATTTCCTTCAAGCAAGATTTACATTCAAAGAAAATAAATTTGTTTTAGTCCACCTAATAAAGCAATATTTGTACGTGAAAGTGTGTAAATAAATATCTTATCTGTGTTCTGCAGCTGTAGGGTAACCAATATCTATTTTATATGGTGTGCTGCCAAACTGAGAAAAATCACTTTGTTATTTAGACTATGTGACTAGCAATATTATCTATATATAAATTAATTTAAAATTATCATTTATGTGGCAGAATTCCCGTCCGTCGTATTCACCTAGTTGTTATTTTCAAAGTTAATTGTACAAAAATAATTAGGCGTTACCATACATGTCTTTTTCATTATTTTAAATTAGCCTTACTTAGGCTCAACTATGCTATACATTAATGGCATTTCTAGGGGAAAATTTAAAACTTTCAGCTATCACGGTTATCGGTGAGAATAGTCGTTGTGATTGTTCCAGTTTTTCGACACTTACTTGATACTCTTCTTATTCATAAAGGTATTTGCAATAAAATCTAATTAAATCAAAATTTTATAATGAAATTTCAAGCTTTAGAAGAATTTGTTCGAATTTGTTTGATTTTTGTACAGTTACGCTGCTTCGTCAAAAATTTACAAACGCGAAGTTTTTTATATTTGTTTTGTTTAAATACGTTTCTTTTCACACACAGAACTGTAGGTTTTTTTTCGTGATTTTTAAATCAGTGTACCAAAAATCAAATAAAGAGCAAACAATAAAAACAACATTAGGATGGTTACAAAAAATATGAGATAAAAAAAAGTGATCCTATCTTTCAGCTCACTCTGCTGAAATGTGCCAGTTTACGAGAAAATGAGACTGGCAACGTTTCCGTTCAATCTGACAATATTAACACATGTCGTATTGGGGTTTAAGTTAGGAAAAACAGCGGTTTTTTGCAAAAAAATCTTAGGTTTTCAACCTTAAAATCGAAACTATTTTTTTAGAAATAAAACTCAAGCCTTAATTGATAGGAAATTTCATTCTTATTAACTTTGAATTTAATAATTTTTCTTATTAAAATTAATAGTTCTAGGAGCCGGTGGAAAATTCAAAATTAATTTTTTGTAACCTCCCTACTATACAACCATGTTTACATACTTAATAACAACACAATTTTCAATCATTATATTATTACAACTGGTATGGATTTAGACATCATCTTAGAAGGTTATTCACATACATATAAAAAAAAAGCGGGTCAATTATTAGACACCGGAGAACTCCTTCCGTTCAGGAAGTACTTTACATATATAAACTTACAGTATATAAACTTCTTTATTGGAAAGAATTTTGGATTAAGCAGTCTAAAACTGATTTGATTTGATAGTCAGAAATTGTAAACGTTTATGTGGGTTTATTTACTGAAAGTTATAGGTAATGAAAACACATCAAAACATGGTACAGAAAGTAGGTAGTACTTTAAACGTCACTGCTCAATAGGAATAAGCCCAAAAATGTATAATATCGTTCAAATTAAATTAAAACATATTTTTGAAGAGATTCGAAATAAGATCGCTAGTAATTTAAGAACTATCAAACATGACATTTAGCAAAATTGGCATCATTGGAGTCCACAAGATATCAAACAATCTTCAATGTTCTTTTTCTAATAAAATTGAAACACTTTTTGTACAATGGCAACGCCACAGGGAAGGATAAAGTTGTAACACTCGGATAAGTCCGTATTACAGGCAGAGTAATAAAATTACTAAAAGACGGATCAAATATAAGTTTGAGTTTGTTTATTTTCCCTCACCCTGCAATTAAATTTATGTACCTAAAATTAATTACAGTGGTAGTCACAAAAATTCAGGACTTGATATATTAGCACACATTGACTATTTAAAAAGTACTTGCTGCTCAATTTTCAAATGCTGTAAATTTCAGTCTCCACGTAGTAGTGTGAAAAATTTTCAGCACAAAGCTTGAATACGCTAAATAAAATATTTTCGGAATAGACGACAAAGTTTTCATCTCATAGATAGTAAAGCTCTCCACATATTCTATGACTATTTTCCCAATACATTTAGTCTTCTGAAAATAACAATTTTTTCTCATGTAAAACAGAAGAGGGTAGATGAGTATGAAAAGATAACCGTGCTTAAGAAGCTATTTACACCTTTTTATTTAAACAACTGAACAAAATTGAAGACCATAGAGAATATAGTTCTCCAGAAGTTTAAAGATTATTATTTAGTTTTTTGTAAAAATTGACAACTAACACTATTCCAAGCCTCTCGAAAAAATCATTGTTTAGCAGTTCTTTAAATAATTGAAAACAAAAATTCGTTGAGAAAGTGACTCCGAGCACTTTTTGGTATTTTGAGTTGTTAACCTTTTTAACTGATTACAAAAACAAGGAGGCTATAAATTTGTCTGTATTTTTGATGATCGTCGCTACAGAACTCTGCGATTTTTAAACTGATTTTGAGTGCATTAATTTGTTAAATTTCTAATTGAAACACAATATTTACACAGTGGATCCAATTAAAATAGTCCATAATATTAAAAATTAAATGGTTGTTGAAACGTAAAAATCCTATGTAGAATTTTAACAACGTTGAAATCCCTTTAGCTCACCTTAAAACAAAGTAAAAAAAAAAACTAATGAAATGATATTCCCATATGTGACATAATTTATCGTAAATTGTTCTGTTCGAACCGTTTTAGATATACGTCCATTACAATAACAATTAAAAAATATTTAAATTGACGTAAGATCAGCAATAAAGGATAACGTGGAGTTAGTGCTCCTCTCAAGAGTACAGTTGTAATTATCTTAATAAGTTTGTTCTATTGGAATATTAAGAACTTCTTTATAAATAAATAATTCGCAAATTGTTTTTCGTGTCTTTTTAAAGTTTGATTAAGATTTTCCCATAAGTTCCATTTACATTACAACAAATTTTTATGAATTACTTACTCTCTTCGATTTCCGCTGTAAAGCAGAGTTTAAGCTCTTTCGTGATAGTACTTGTTTCGAGAGTAAAAACATTTAAAATTGGAAATTAAAAGATGTTACCACAGACGTTCAAACTTGATATATATGAACTAATTTTTGAGTTGCAGATAGAAAATTCAGTTTTATGTTAAATGTGTATTTTATTATACACTTGATGACCCCTGCGTGTTTTAAAGTGTGCTGTTTGTTTTTCTAAAAAAAAGTTGTATAAAAATATTTACTTTGTGGCACGTTTTTACTAAATAAAACTTCTCTGGCTCTTTTTAAAATAGATCAATTATTACGGCAACTGCTGCAAGGGCTTAAAAAACCATGAACTATATAAGCGCTCATTTGAGTGAATAATTAAATTGAAGTAGGTCGCTTAATCCCCATATTGTTTGAAAGCTAAAAAAAAACAAATATTATTAAATAAACTTTTATACTCCGAAATGCACAGTCGCATAATTTTTATGATTTTACACTTTAGTATATTTTAATTTTCAGCTAAATTTTTTTCTTTTGTTCCTTTCCGCCATAGTTGTACGCAGATATCAAAAAACAAACAAATAAAAGAGATAGTTAATATTTACATACAAAAGGGCAAAAAATCAACAGTTTTTTTTATTTAAATTTCTATTATTTATTTTCTGACTGTTGCACGAACGGTGAGGTAGGCCCAATTTTATTTGTTTTTATTTTAATGTAATTTTACAATAATGTTTAATTTTATTTTAGTTTTTTATGGGCTGGTTTATTAGAAATGAAAAAAGAAATATAAAATGCTTTATTTATGCAACTTCATTTTATGTTTAATACAGAAAAACATCATATTGTCGCTTTGGATTTCAAAAATATTGTTAGTCCGGTGTGGTTCTTTTAAGTAAATATCTGGTTTGAGTTTTATTTAAGTGTCCTTCAAATTAAATATTTTTTAAAATTTTACTGTTGTTGTTGTTGCTGTTATCTTGATGTCTTTTGTAATTTAAATTCTTTTCTTTTTTAATTGTTATATGTTCGTCGTTGTATTATTTTTTATTATTATTTATTTCGAAATAAATGTGGCATTAATTGTACATTTTTAAAATTCTTTGTCTTAATCTGGTTTTTTATTTATGTTTTGTTGATTACTGAGCATTCCTGAGTGCATTTTTAATTTGTTTTTCTTCCATTATTTGGTAAGTCTTGCTGCTTTCTACTACCTGTATTCATTTTTAGTATTGAAGAAAATCTGCAAAGATAAAAAAATAAAAATGGAAGTGTGAAATTCGGTTTTAATAAATATATATTCTTGATATTATTAGAATCTTGTTTGATTGTACATATAAATTATTTTGTTTTTTATTTATTTTAATTTGAAAAAAATTTAAAGTAGTAGTTTAACATTTGACATCTATAAAAAACCAACTACGACGGACACTACCATCCACTCCACCTCGAACCACCCCACAAAACATAACTAGCAGCATTTAGACATATAATACACAAGATAATCCCACCTACTGCAGATAAGTACAACAAAGAATTCAAAACAATTCAGACCACAGCTAAAAACAACGGCTACAAACCCGCTATTATTGTCAAACTCGTTAGACAATATAACACTAAAAACAGGAATAAAGAACACAAGACACAACTGATACAACATGACGGCACACTTTAATTTTGGACAAAAAATATGTGGATTAACTAACTTTTTTACAAAGATTATTCAGTCACGGCATTAAAAACCGGCAATACACTAAAACATAATGGTAGGACATCAAACAAACCAATACGAAAAACAAGATTTACAGAACATATATGCTCATATAAACGAAAAAGAGAAGACTGTAACTCACGGACACACACCAAGGGAAATATATGAGTGTATGACATTACTACATCGTAGCAAAAAAGGGCGCGGACTCTATACACTTAAAACACTTTTAACAGACTTTATAAAAAAAAATTCAAAACTTCTCATATAATCGAATAAATGAAAAACACCCTCAGACGGACACATGTACCTAGATAATAATAAAAGAAGGAAATATTGAAAATTAGCCCGGCATAAACTGCCAGGAGGCGGGTATTCTACCTAAATGAGTGGATACAACGTTAATAAAAGAACTATCTAAACCGGAACACTGAGTCACCAGTAGAGTATACAACACGGCTTGAAAGTCGATATAATACAATTGCTAGCTCTACATGCCTGCAGATAACGCTATGTAAATGCATATTTATTGAATGTATGCGGATAGAAGTAATCTAGTTGTTTGCCCCCTTTATTGCAACAAATAGAGTTAATGAAATATTTAGGAAATCAGTAACAGCACATCAATAAATGCTATGGCCACCTGTGTTGCTAAAATGGTTAACTTATTTGGTTTATTTATTTAATTGTTTTGTACATTAAAATTATTGTGGGAAAATAAACTTTTTACGAGTTAATTTAGCAGAGTTAAAGTACAAAACTTGGATTTATTTACAAGACTGTAAAAAATATTTATTTTTAATTGTGTGCCTCCAAAAGTTGGCTATCTCTGGTATAGATGATTTTCCAAATGTCATAAATTTTTTTTATTCAAATGTTAAATTTTCCGAACTGTGCTTACGTGCCAAGGTTAACACTTTAGTTTGGAGGAAAATCGGGCTGGGAAATTTTTTTTAATTTTTGGCTGACCTTCACATAGTATTATTGACGTGGTGTATTTATTTGTGCTCGGATTATGATGTATCCACATGAAAAGCGCTCGCCATTCATACCGATTAAACAGCCAGCAAAGACAGAAAGAATTGACAACAGTAGTTGAATCTATTAGCTTGCTGTTTTTGATTAAGATTGTACAAGTTGAGTAACCCGTTGGAAATAGCAATATAACTAGCGCTCTGTTAGCTGAGTTCTCTTCATTATAGTAATATAAATAATTAAAAAGTTTATGTATGATTAAACGTCAACCCGCGGCATATAGCCAAAAAAAGAACACTGAAAATAGCATATAGCAAAAACCGATATGTTTACACACCAAATTTGACGCTGGTTGACACCCAAATAAATCAAACCCCGTCGGACAATATACGCACATATCAATAAAAATAGGATTAAATTAAATTGGTGTATATTAGACACACTATTTACTTTTTATTGTTTTTTTAACCGATCTTTTTTTATTTATCTTTATTAAATATCCTTTTTCTTTTCTAAGATCTTTTTTATATATTTTTTTTTCTTTACGATATTTCGCTTTCCTTTGGAAAGCTTCTTCAGGAAAAAATTTTATATTTTTGAAAAAAAAAAAATATATATAAAAAAGATCTTAGAAAAGAAAAAAGATATTTTATAAACACACTATTTACCAAATTATTACTAAGAAAAGGTATACAATTTTCCGTTATACCTTTTGTTAGTATTATCTATCGTTACACAATTAACAGATTGTATATTAACTATGAATATTATTATGAATAGTGTACATAACTCTATTATCTAGTAACAAAAATATAATATTTCTTACCAGGTTAAGGTTAAGTTTTACATATTGTTACGAATATGTCTTATAATTAAGGTTTAAAATAAAAAATTTAAGCAACAAAGCAAACTACTGGTGTCAGAAGTGAAATTGCTAAAAAAAATAAAATAAATCAACTACAATGAAGTTGGAAGAACTAAAAGTTGAGCAGCTAAAGAAGGAGCTAAAAAGTTGGATCTGCCAACAACTGGATGTAAAGCGGAATTACAGCGGAGGTTGATTGATGAATTCAAGCAGCGAAACATCGATATTGGGACATACGAATTCGACGACAAAGAAGCGGTTGAGGTATGTAACTCATTAGCAAATACAAATGTAAGCTTGGACACAATACTTGCGGCAATTCAAGAAACCTCTAGAGTCAGTCAGTGTAAATTTAAACCTCATCAAGTAAAGACGTGCATTTTAAGTAAATTGTTCTGAAGTGTCAACTTTGTGTAGTTAAAGTAAATAAAATTGTTATAAATTAAAAAAATTTTAAAAATTGGTGTTACTAATTTTGCAATAAAGAACTCACAAAAAAACGTTTATAAAAAGCATAAACGTAACAATATTATAGCAACTGTAAACAACTATGTATTAATTTTTACCAATACATATTCCCTGAACTGCATAATTACAAATCTCGAGATTGGTAAAAGATTTAAAACCGTTTTTAGGTGTGGTAAAAACTTATTTTTGTAGCACGATTTATCCCGATTTATAGTGTTTATAATTAAAATAATTGTTTTACTTCGCTAGTAGTCCGGCTAAAAAACTTAATTTCTTACCGAGCTAGTAGCCTAGCTCGCTTCTTTGTGTAATTATAATTATATTACTAAGGAAAATATTCCTCCTTATAAACAAATTCTTACTTTTAATTTGTTTACAAAAAATGCTTAAAATTATTCTCCTTTTTTGGAATAAAAGACATGGATTCTTAAGTCCGTATGGAAAATTTTAAATTGTATGCTCCCGCCACTTAATAAACCTCCAGGTTTATTACGGATGTTCCAAATTTTAGATAAATTTAATCAGTAGTTTAGAAGTTTTATTGTAATTGATTTTGTAAAATAATAAAGCAAATGAATTATAAAAGTCATAAGGTTTCCTTTTAAAGTGTCACTTCCTGGGTATGAAAACACTGAAATATCAACTATAATCAAGATAGAAGTTTTTTTTTCATAGGTTTGAATGACATTCTCATTTTAGAGGATGTCCTTCGTTAATATAAAAGACATGCAGTTGACACTTGCACCACTCAGACGTTTTCTCAACCGACGCATAATGGTTTGAAAATTAACAATTTCCTAACAGTTTTTTAACGCAAAATATACAAAAGAGCCTTTAATGAAATGGTAAAATAAGATTTTAATATTTTGTATTTTAACACATAAATTCTTTAAACGGAGAAGAAATGTTCCAAAATTTTTTTTTCTTGGAAAACTGGCCACCCAGGCTTTGTTAACTAAGGAGATGTCAAATCCTTTTTGGAATATGTAGCCAAGAAATGTAGCTTTAATAACCTGCCTAATTTTTTCTGATCTAATTCATAAATTTTGTTTTAAAATTGGCTATGTTTGGATGGGGTTGGAGGGTAAAAAATTACAATTTTCGAAGCCTTTTTTATTTGCTAATTAAGGTTTTAATTATATGAGTAAAAACTCTATACCACCTTTTTGGGGAAAAGCCAAAAAACGGTAGTTTTTACATTTTCCTGATTGAGAGGCTTGAAATTTTGTAATGAAACATGCTATCAGATCCAAAATTACTACTGCTTCTTTGTATAGAATGCAGCCAATATCTTAGAATAATAATCCAAATATAAATAAGTACACTTCGTCAAAAATACTAAGTTAAGGTCGGCCAAAAATAAAAAAAAAATATTTCTAGCCTGATTTTCTCCCACCCTGCACGCACTTTTGTTGTACATAACTTCAAGGTCTACTTAAATTAAAAAAATCTTAACATTTGAGTGATAAATAAAACTTTTATGACATTTCCAAACAATTGTATGCCCGAGGTCCCCAACTTTGGGGGCATGCCCAAAAGCTCCCTTTATGCTAGGGAGTTGATCGCCCGTAACTTCACTCAAACCACTTCAAACCGCTGTGCGGCACATAAAAAACAGTAATTTTGTTTTGAAAATAAAATGTTTAAATGTATGTTTTTAAACAATTAAAATTATACTTTAAACTTATATATTCCATTATCAGTTTCGCAGTTCAATTAATCTTATGACTTATAAAGGATTTATGCCTTTTTTGCTGCCACTATAATATGTGTATGTATCTTAGTTTAAACTACCTTCTTGTCTCTAACAAAATATTTCAGAAATTAACGGAATTTACCTTTGTTAAAATGTTATGAAATAAATAGCTAAGTTTCCGGTTTAAGCTTTGTCTATATTCATACATACATACATATATGTTCTGTGTATGTGGTTGTAGTTAATATTTGCTTAAAGTAAATTTTATATGGATTAAATACACATTTTAAGTATGTTAGACAGCGTATATGTTAATATTTTCTTTTCTTATAAAAAATGTTATATAAATGTTATGTTATATATCTAAAATTTGCTGCTGTAGCTATTTTAACTTTAATGGTGTTTATTCCAGGCAGTAAGAAATCATCTCGCTTGTACTGCAAGCCTTGAGGCAACACTCATAATATATACCATTAGAACTACGATGTTGGCGGTGATGACGACGTCGACGAACTTCTGGTAACATCATGTTGTTATGTAATTTTGAAAATATCAGATTTAGGGCATTTGTTGGCACGGTTGAATCTGGTTTTGAGTAGCCTTACATATTTATGATTTTTATTGAGTTGGTTATAATAGAAAAACAAATAGAAATAAAATGTGTTATTAGTTACATTTAAAAAGACGGATGAAATTAAGTAATAAACTGAATAAAAAAGTTCAAAATAGCATATCCTTAGATAAGATCAAATTTTTCAATGGTAGAAAAATAGTTATAATCGTTTAAATGATTAATGCACTAAAATTTTATAAATATTTTTTGTTATAAAAATTTTGAAATATATGATTAAGTACTTACTATCATTAAATGAAATATCACGTTTTAATGGTCTTTCATTATAGCCCGATTGGCAAATAGTTTTCATTATGTCCGTTAAAGTTTTTCCGCAGTACCGCTGAAATGCTTCAGTTTTACCCATCATAAAAACTGATATGCCCGAAATGATCAAAATCGTAAAAAGAAATGTCTCGCCCATCTTGTTCTGTAGACTTTTATGTAGGAATTTCTTTCCCATAAATATTTTCATAATTAATACAATGACTGTCATTAAAGGAAAATATAATTAATTAATATTTTTCTATTTTAAGGTACTTATGAAACAAAATACGAAGACTGCATTAAAATAAAAATTATGCTATTTCAAATATAAATTAAGAGAAATGAACATTGCCACCAAGAAAGATGAATAACAACAGAATAATCAAAATCCTAAACATTTCAGATCGGTACTTTGGTGGAGCTGTTTGTTTTATTTAAAGTTTTTCATTCTGCTGCTTGTTTGGATGCTGTTTATTTTTCCACATAAAGGGCAAAATATTATAATAATCCAAATGATTAAATAATTATGGTGAAACGGTTTTAAACTTCATGCACATGTTTAAATAACGTATGAAAATGTAAAATAATTTTAGGCTGGAACAACGTTGAGAAATAATGAAAACTTAGAATGCTGTGCCGCCTATACGGTGTGTATGTTAAAAGTAGCTTTTGGCTAAAGCACGTACCCAGGACAAGCACTGTACACAAATTTTTGCAAAAAGTTACACAATTCAAATTAAGAACTTAATAATTCACGCACCATCGTGACAGGAATTTTGTAGATATATATGGCATGTAGAAATATCTGCAGCAGAATAATTGTTAAAAAAATTGTATTTTCTACCTAGACACTTTCAGTGGCTCTGCCAACCATACCAAAAAAAGCCAAAACCATATGTTATATGCAATGATTGCGGAGTGTTACCATCTCAATAAAAAAGTTTTGGGAAAATACTGCTCTAAACGCCGTTTCCGTCGACAGCAACTGCTACAGAGCCATGATTACAGAATTCTAACTATCTTAAATAGAATCTATAAACCTCGCTAATTTTAGAAGTATGTAAAATGCAGAATTGACCTCGAGAGATCGATACATTCAGAATTGAACTCCTGCGGCTACAATTAGTTTTGAAAATAGGTGAAGGCGCCAGCGAGAATGACCTGAATGCAAAGATAATGCAAAGTAATATCTTATTTTAATTTAATCCAGAAAAAATATATCACAATAATTTATGTTTTGTTCTTTGGATTTGTTCTGCCTGTAAATGAAGTACTGTTGTCATTCCTTGCGGTGAAAACCGTCATTACTGGCTGTATGTTTGGTGTGATCGGCGAACGTTTTTCATGCGATGACATCATTAAGAAACCCTGTTATAGATTGTACTCTTGTACGTGGTACTTCTATTTTTACTACCCGACACATATCGACCCTGTGCAGTATTGGATTTGCGTCTAAGCAGTTGTTATTAGAACATCACAGCAAGCACAATATAGCCACAAACATTTTGTGTTTTAACTTCCTTGTAATGTACACACCTGGCAAGTAATGCATAAAATATAAATTTTTGAAGTTAAAGAAACCTAAAACTTATAAAAGGCACGTCATCATACAGGAACGAAGACTAAGCAATGTGAGCATTTCCCGAAATGCAATATCTGAAAATGATTGCATATGCAGCTTTAAACCACATGTAAAACCACACCTTCTGCATAATTTAAAAATGTTAAAAACGTATAATTTTACAAGGGAAGAAAACTGTTTTAAATTCTGAAGTGTATTGGCAAAAATTATAATTTGCTGCAACAATTGAAAAATTGGAATTGTAATTAATACCAGACAAGCTAACAAACAAAATTACAAATTAAATTGCGACAATTTATTTTCAAAGCTTAAATTTGTACAGATCTTCTAAGCAGAGTTAATTAGCTGTTGAAACAGTTGAAGTCTAAAGAGTTTAAGTTTATTTTAGAATAGCTGCTTCAAGATTTCATTCTGGCTCCAAGAATATTTTTTATTTAATTAAATGCTTTTTTAGGGTAAACACGATACTGCCCAGAACGTCTAGTCAACGGGGACCTCCGGCGCACGTAGTCTTGACAGAACTCTTTCCCATCTTTAATGTGCCTTCGGGAGTAACAAGCGGCACCAGTCGCCTGAGCTAGCAGAAGCTCGAAACTGGAAGAGACATAGAATTCTCGAAGTACGACCAGTGACTGGTACCTGGTACATGGCTTAGGCCATGTCCTGGTTATTGGTGAGGCCTCTCGGGGAATAACACGGTGGCTGTATTTTAATCGGGTTTTAAAGAAAGTTCCGAAGAGATGGTTATCAAAGAAGTTAATGACCTAGCTTACGCATGTAACAGAAATAGAAGTTAGATGATGTCCAACTCTTCAGCAAGGAGTTCTATTACTGTGGGCTCAGAAATTGCTACTAACGCGTGTATGGATCTAGTGTGTCTTATGGCGCGGGTGGAGACTTTTTCTTACAACTAGTCTGTTTAAGGCTTCGCAAGGTATTAATTTTATCACGTATCTAACATTCATCAGTTGAGCAATCATGATCTGAAGAAACTGTAAATACGTGTATTAACCTGCAATATTTTACGGTCTAATGTCTCTAGACTGTTTTCTGTGGGGATATGACAATTCGCTTACCTACGACAATAAACCCGAAACGATTGGCCACTTGGAGTACAATATTCGCCGCGTTATTGTTGATAAACGGCCACAAATATTGGAAAAGTAATCGAATATTGAACCTCGAGTTTAAACTACGACCGAGCTAAATGTGATTGTAATTTGCCAGATAATTATCCTTAGAATTATGAAAATTTCATGTCAATTCAAAAAATTAATGTTAGTTTTTTCCATTTCAGGGTTATACCTCTATAAAAACATCCTATATTTTTTGAAACAACTTACTAAGTAAATTTCAATAATTAAACGACCAACTCTGATGATAGTATAAATAAACTTGATATGAAACACACAACTGAAATCAGATGAATGATGTATAAGTAATGCATCCTGTTGTATTTATACTGTTATAACTATAATTTATATTTTGCTTTAGTATCCTTAAGGCTGCATGGTTCATAAAGTTTTCATTGGAATTGTCCTGAAATATTATATTTATATTTCTAATACTTGGAAATTCAAGTTAACATTGTACCCATCAGGCGAGATCTGTAAACAAACTAAGAGAAATTTCATACAATTTTCTTAATTGTTGCAAATGCAATATGCAGTTACTAGTTCTAAGAACTAATAAGCATAACAGAAATTCAAGAATAATTTGTAGTAACAAAATCAATATGAGAATTAATGTTAATTTATGTTAAACACTTTTGGCGTTTTTTATTGCACTGTGTAACTATGATTAGGAAACTGTTACATTTTCTAAGAGCATAAGGGAAAAAGATTCGTTATCGTAACTGAACTTGTTGTTGATAGAATTTGGTCGGATGTGCTTAATATATATTTGAATACCGTGTTGACAAATAAAAAGAAATAATTTGAGTTTCAGTACTTCAACACTTACGTAGTTTGCACTTGCAAGATTCGGGAAAGACTTAAAATATATTATAAGTTTAAACAACCTGTTATCAAAAATTCATTCGACCTTCTACTTTATCGCTTAACCCACCGTGAAAACGTTGACCTGTTAATGAGCTGCTTTGGCTGATCATCTAACGTTGCCATTCGTTAATGAACTGGTTCTAGCTTTAAGCGAACAGTAAACGGAAATTGCATCTACAAAGAATTATGACCCTTAATATCTTAACAATATCTCTAAATCAAATAAATTTTATCTTATTACAGAGTGCAGAATGATTTAGTGTTTCCGTTTTTGATTTAATGCGTTTTCAATTTTATTTATTTTTACATTTTACATTTAAAACAAAATTTTTTTTTATAATAAAATCATATCAATAATTAAAAAAATAACGTGCTTTTTTTAACTCATTTGTAGATCCAATCATCATATGTAAAGAAATTCTTTTTAGCATTAAAAGACCAATGGACTGATTAACTAAAATCTAATAACACAAAAATTTAAAGAATTAAAAATTCTAGTTTCCTCGTCAAAATAAAGGATTTTTCAACAAGTTTATTTTCTAAAATCAAACAAGTAATCATCACGAATTTCAAATTTTAAGGCTAAAATCGGTTCGATTGGCCCCCACAAAAAATAATCCAGTGGTGTTAAATCACATGATCTAGCTGGCCGCTTAACTTGTGATTGTCGAGAAATTGTGCGATCGGGAAATTTGGTTTGATCGTTTCATTGACTGCTTGACATGTGTCACCGTCCTATTGAGACCACATCTCAGCAATTATGTTAAAAGATTTATATCTGCGCCTATGCGTAAGCCGTGATTAGATGGTGATCAAACCACTGGGAATGAAAAGAAACGTGATTCACGCCCTAGGAAGCCGAGAACTAACTATAGCAACAGGTCAACCTTTGTTGCAATTTCCCCAGTTCCAAAGCAGGGTTGCAAACCATGACTCCTTGCTGAAGAGCTGGAGAATAACCAACTCCTGGTCCAGAACACATGAATATAATTAAGAAGACGATGGCATTCATACTCACTGGGCCCGGACCATTCATTGTGTTAATTTTTTAATGATCCTACCCACAAACTCAAACGAGGGCCTCGAAACACACAAAATTCACGATACTCCCGAAGGGCCTACCTCAATAATCAGTCAGAGAACAATTAAAAGTCTAAAGAGACAATCAGCGGAACTCTGTGGCTTTACTGATTGCCGTGGAAATAGCACATCTCAGTAACATCCACATTGTCAATAACAGATCAAAATTGATTTGTTGACACCTCACGATGGTGTGATGTATTGACCTTTATCTCAGTTCCTCCGCACCATACCGTGACAAGTGGAGCTTGCAAAGACTTCCCAATAATCGCTCTGAGATGTTCAGAATCCCAAAAGCGGTAACTTTGCTTGTTGATATACCCTGACAAGTGAAAATGGGCTTCGTCTAATAAAATGATTTTTTCAGTCGGTTGTTCCTAAACGAATTGAGCGAATCTACGGCGATGTGAATGGTCGGTCAACTTCAATTCCTGCATCCGATAAACCTTGTAAGGCTTCAAAATAATATCGTTTTTCGAAATTCGCCATATAGTGGCTTTCGATAACACCAACTGTTGAGAACGTCGAGAAATTGATAAATTTGGATCTGCTTTCGTTCTAAGCCTGTCGATTCAAACTAAACGAACAAATTCTTAATACCGGTCTCCTATTTTCATAGTGAATTTTAATTATTTTTAGGCGATTTCCATGCGAGATTGTCATTGCATCTATTGCGAATACGTCAAAAAACTAAATTTCAAAACTATCATGTTGTTGATGGCGCCACCATTGAAAAACAAATTTTTGTTGAAAAAGCCGATATAATTAAAATAGTTCAAAAGTCCAGGTGTAGTTCTATCACTATCTCTTGTGTTAATTTAATTGTTTTAAACAACTAACTAATGAATCGTGTTGCATGTGTTCCCGTTTGGTAACTAACTTTATTAATTCTAAATAACGCTGCAATAACTGGGTTTCAGAGTAACGGTAAAATCCCTTGCACAGTCCAGCCCAAAAAAATATTATTAAGGAAAGTTAGTTGTCTGCAGAAATTAATATTTAACCAATTGAATTTAGATTTGATTTTATTTGTAAAAACAAACATGCAGGAAAACTATAATTTTGTACTTGCATACTTTGCTCTGCTAAGGCACAAATGAGAGGCCCAGCAAAGCTATAATTACTTTAGAAGTTTAACAGGTGTTTTTAAATTGTTTTACTATATAATTTACTCTACTACTCTACTTACTCTATTTTGATGACATCAATCCTATTAAAAACTTTGAAATTTCTTTGCCGTAAAACAATGAATTTTTTTTTTTAATTTACATACTTAGAAAAACTCATTATCAAAATAGTAAAAAAATACGCAAAAGTTTAATGTCTTCCAGTGTGGGCACCAAGAAAATGTGCGAATATCAAAACAACAGATTTTCTTATTCATGTAAAGTTATTTTCTTAAAATATGCATCTTGTTGTTTACCTTCTTCAATCTGTTTAATGTATCAGCGCTTAAATCATTCATGTAGAAATTGAACATCCCATCCTGTTTAATTTTCATTAAAATGCACATTCACATAAACATAGTGTGTTTACGCTTCAGTTTCACATCACATTCGGGAAACTTTGTTTTTTGTTTTGTTGTTCGTTTAAAACATTTAATATTGTTTAATAGGAAAATATGAAAACTGAGTTTTTCATTTATTTAAAAGTTTTCAACGAAGAAAGTACTACTATAAGAGAACTCTAGTGAGTGTTAGTGCGTTTTGTGCAGTTTTGTTAAAAACTTTTTCATTATTTTTTTATCAATGTAAGTTTCTTTTATTAAAAATAAAATTTGTATATTCCTTAAAGAAAAGTATAATTCCTAATAACTTAAAGAAACTTGTATAAGTTATTTCTTAGAAAATGTTTGTAGTGATTTGTTTAAGAACACAAATATTGCAAAACAAAATTAAAAAAGTTTTATTTTGTGTTTGTAGATGTGCATATGGGTGCCTGCTCTATAAAACTGAGATTAAATTATAATTTTATAAACTGTTTTGGAAAGTGAAACTTTAATAATTTTTTTTTTAATTCTAATCATTTAAAATACAAAGTAAATTAGTTTTCGTTTTGTATGCTTCTTGTTTAAATTTAAACAATAAAACAATATTGTTTTTGTCACTTTCCTAGAAGTAATTTTTCCATAAACAACATTGTTATGAGTTTTGTGTGTTGGACGCAGCTATTTGAATAATGACTAGTCATGAAGTGTTTTTATATTGTTATAAATATGAGTTAATAAAAATGTTATTTATCGGTACCTATTTTACTATTTTAAACATTTTAACAATTTTACTTAAAAGTTAAGTATGTATAATAACGAAATAATCAAATTCCAAGAGAAAAACGTGACTCTTAAAAAAGCCTTAAGAAACTACCCAAATTATGATGGAAGGTTTTCCTTTTTATTATATCCTTAGTTCTGTTTTGGATAATATGATACAATGACATCAAAGACTACATATAGAAATATTAGAAGGCAGGGGTTTAAGAAAATAGTACCAGATTTTGAATAAGAATATTCCAATATTTTACCAAATAAAAAAATTCAAATTTAAAATAGGACTAAGAGTATTTTCGACTATTAAAATGGTGGTTCTATTAAAGCGACATTTCGTAACATTTGTGATATTTTCGGACAACATAATCGTCCTTCTGAGACTGCTATAAAGAATTTGGTCGTTAAATTTCAATCGGCAGAGTCTATACAAAATTTGCGAACACCAAACCACGTTCGACCGGACCGTTCAACTGAAAACATCGCAGCAGTGAGCCACAGTGTTGAAGTAGATAAAAATTTGTCAATTTGTCTACGTTCTCAACAATTGGGGCCATCTAGAACTACCACATCGCAAATTTCGTGTAAGGATTTCACTTCGAAGCCCTACAAAGTTCTATTTGTGCAGGAATTAAAGCTGACCGACTGTTCACATCGACGTAGATTCGCTCAGTTCATTCAGGAGGAATCGGCTGGTTTTTTGAAAATACAATTTTTTGTTACACGAAGCTCATTTTCTCGTCTCAGGATATGTTAAGCAAAATTGCTGCATTTGGGCTTCTGAAAATCCTAGAGCGATTATTTAGAAGCATTTGCATGCTCAACGTGTTACTATGTGGTCCGGAGGCGTATCGGAGCCGTTTTTTTTCGAAGATACGCTGGAAACGATGTAACGGTCAATGGATTACGATATCGCGAGATGCTAACAATTTATTTTTGGCCTATTATTGACTATGTAGATATCATTGATCTGTTGTGTCAACAGAATGGTGCTACATGTCACACAGCCAATGAAACCATCAACTTATTGCAAACCAAATTTCCCGATCGCTTAAAGTCACGACAATCAACGGTTGAATGGCCAGCGAGATCGTGTGATTTAACACCATTGGATTGTGTTTTCTAGAGCTATGCTAAGCACAGAGGTTATACAGAGCCAATTGTCAATGTCAAAATCCATGATATGATTAACGAAATACGACCGCCATTTTGCCAAAAATTGACTGAAAACTGTGATGGAAGAAGCGATATCTGTCAGCGTGGTCGTGGTGGATATTTGTCAGATATAATTTTTCATTCATAATTGACGAACTTTCTCTTCGTAGTACGAAAAACAAATTAATCAATTTTTTGTTTTAGAAAACAAACTTTTTTTAAAAACCATGTACAAATCATATGTCTGCGTATTAAATAAGAAATATACCATGTGAGTAATAACGGCAGGGTAACTACACAAAATTGTTAAAATATATTGTAGCCATATTCTATTTCATTAAACTATTTAATACAAAAACAGTTGCATTTAAAAACGATCTGTTTCACCGCACTTCTAGACCGCTTCAATTTCAACTTGTTTCCTGTATAAATTTTAAACATTTGTACATGTTGCTTTGATAGAACAATACTTTTAAATTAAATACTAATTTTTTCATATTAGTCTATTGGTAGCAATAGGATATATCTCGGGAGAAAAATGGGAAACTAGAATTTTAATTAGCCTGTACCGATTAAAAAATACGACTGAGCCAGTTTTAATGATATTCGGAGCATAGGTAGGCCCTTCTTTAAAAGGTTCATTGTACTATGTCTGTTACAGGGCGTATGGGCATTTATTGCTACACCCATTTTTATAGAATTTGAAAGATAACTACACAATAATGTAGAAGGTCCAATTATTTATATTGGCAATACACTATTTTATCATTGCAAAACGCAAATAATTTGTGTTAAACAAATGTTTAAAAATAAAAAAGTTGCCAAATCTGAAAACAATTTAACATTCTTGTTATTAAAATAACTTAATGTAAACCAGTTGAACGAGGCGAATATTGCCCTCCAAGTGGTCAAATATTTCGGGCTTATCGGCATAGCCTAGCGACTTCACACATCCACATAGAAAATGGTCTAGCGGCATTAAATACCTGACTTTTGAGGCCACTGCAAGATTGCGGAACATTTCATTTAATAAATCAATTGTGGCACTAAATATGAGACATGCAGCGTCGTCTAATCGAAGCCGCAACTCCTGCACATTCTGGTTGTTCAATTGAGGAATTCAGAAGTCAATACTAATGGTGAAAGTAGTCGCCATTGGCTGTAACATTCTCACCAGGAACATTTTTAAATAAGTGTGGACTAGTGATTTCATCATCCTATAAAATAAACCCAGCAGTCGGCATTGAAAGTGTAACGACGTCTCAGCATATCCTTAAAATAAAATGCTAAACAATACGCATTTATAAATATTGCGATCAACGGCAATCTTGTTTTGGGCTCATTCACCGCATTAAGAAAATCGTATGGATTCTCGCACAAGCTAAATTTCGTAACCAAGCAGATCAAGATCTTTCCACACAATTTTTCATTAAATGGATAGGGCCAAAATTGTATGCAAGTTTGCGGTTGTAACTCCCTCTCAAAATGTTCTTCACATTGCCAAAACTAGCTTCGGAGAAACTTGTTCGGACCGCATAACAAGAAGGCGTGGTTCATTCGCCTTCAAACTATTCATGTATGCCCAATATCAAACAAATTATACTTATGCGCAAAACCTTCCAAATAAATTTGTTTAACCAAAGAACCTAAAAACTTGCCACACTACAAGTACTTTGAAAATAATTTTTTAAAAATACCGTTAATACCCCACGTTTGAATACTTCTACAAAAAATTATAGAGCTCTATTTTATACACAAAGAGGTTTTTATGAATAATTAATTTCAATCTTTGATTTAGGTATACGTATTAAATACAATAAAATATTTGCTCAATTTGCAAACGTGATTGTATCGTTTAACGTTGCAGATGGATTCAGATAATTCAGTTTAGTTTATTTTTCTTTTCCTTTTAAAATTTATTTGAAATTGTTTTTCCAGATATAACTTTAAATGTCTGTGGATTGAGTAATTATTATTTTCATATAAATTCACAAAAAGTTTGATGAAAAAAATGTTTGTTCCTCGTCACGTGACAGCACTTAAATAAATTCCTCTATCAACTTTGCCGACCGAGCTGGCCAAAAAACCACTGTCGAAATGCCATTCTCTGGACCTTTCTTTAAAAAATCCATAGACTTTTCTGTGGCAAAATCCTAAATACGTTTACACATAAGCTGGCAGCCACCACAAGTTTGCTCGATTTATTACAAATTTATTTATTTGTATCACAAATGGTTGCAAAATTTATGTAATAATTTTTTACTTATATTTTGATATACCACCAGACCATAAACATATTAATAATTAATAATTTAAATAAATTTAAAGCTTCATTATGGGCTTCAGCAGCAACTGACGCTTTTTTTCAAGCTTTTTAATATATTTTTACTATAAAAATACATACATCTCTAACATCCTTTTCGAAATCACTGCCAGTGAAGTGTTCTCTAAATAAAAATTTTTTAACGTTTAAATGACGTCGAAATCCAACGCGCATGGTGAAAGGCACGTAGCATTCGGAAAGTACACTTTGATACCTACAACGAAAACTAAAGCTAGCTGAATAAGTACTTTGTAGTCGTCCCGAAGTTGTCGTTCCTTTAGTGTACCGAAAACAAACTCTTTTATATCCCCTAGTATCTTTTTAATATAAATATATTTATTCCAGGAAAAAAATAATATTTTTGTTTTTCCTGATGATCCCAACCAACGGTGTGGCGAAATATCGAAAAAATAATAAAAAATAAAAGTTTTTAAAAAGTTTTTTTCAGTGACCTAGTGCTTTATAATTAACTACTAAAAAATATTAAAAAGGTCAAAAAACTATAACTATTATGTATATTTATTCCAGATTTAAAATACTTTTTTTTTATTTCTGCCCACTCTTCTCTAAATTTGTTAAATATTTGTATAATGAGACCAAAAAATTGTTTCGTTTTGTCATCAAAAAGGCTCCCAAAAAGAATTTTAAAGATATGATCACGGCAAGGGAAATACAGAAGTTCTCTTCCCAATATTTAATGCAAATAAACACATGCACACTGCTTACGTCCTAATTGGATGTTGTAGCATCGCTGCATAGAGCCCGTACCTTTCTTTTATATCCCATTCATTTAAGCAAATTCGAAGTGGCTGGGGCCTTTTCCTTTCCCGTGCCGATAGAAATTACTGGAATCTCAAGAAAGTTATCTTTTCTATTATATGAAACTACGACTGATATGCTGTCGACATTTTCTCTATCCAATAATTAGGGTAAAATTTGTTCATCCCAATGAACAGTTAATGTTGATATGTGTTTGTTTTTGAATACATCACGAATTTATTGATTTATTTGATATTGAATCTGTTTACGTAATGGCCGGATAGAGGTGATGTTTATCACTAATGTCTAACGTCACTTTTCGAAGCTTGAAAAGCTATAAGAGCTCGCTAAGCATCACGATCGCTTATTTTACATTTATCCAAAACTGGCACATGTTTCGCGGTTATATATTGACCCTTTTTTTGCAGCTGGGTCGTCTTTCAATTCTCAATACGAAATTCTTGAGAATTTCATACTCATCTATAAAAAAAATAATGCTTTAACAAATTCACACATTTTAAATCCACACGAAAGCTAAAACCTACTTCATAATGGCACTTTTACTTCCAAAATTGATTCATGTCTGTCTTTACAAAAAAACTCAAAGAAACACTTTTATATAGAAATATTTTACACGCTCTTAAGCATTATATTTCGTTAATTTCGTTTTTCATGTGGCAAACACTGTATTGAAAAGAAAAGTTTTACGGAATTTATACCAATTTTAGGTTTTTTCGTACAATTTTGTATGCTACAGCAGCATAAACAAAGAATGAGTGTAGCATAAATCAAAGCATCATTAAATTAAAACAAAAACAGTTTACAAATTTTATATTCTGATTTAGAAAAAAATCTTTTCTAATTATTCTATACTAAAAACATACTAACACAACTACAATAAAATTGTTGCTGTTCTTTTTTCCATGTAACAATTTGTATATGTATTAGCGAGTAAGTCTCAATATAATTAATTCAGCATATGTATGACGCCTACATAAATAAATAATGATAATAATAATAATAATAATAATGTTTGCGGTCAGCATACAATTAAGCAACACAATTATTCTCCTCCATACATTTTATTTATTAGCATGCAGGTATATGCTTCGAATGGCCATTATTTTTGTGGTTCAATTTTCATTTAATTTCAAATTAAAAGACCACCAAACTTAACCACTTACAGATGCAAACAACTATTGTATATTAATGTATTCATTGTACATGAATATCTAGTATTTGTGTTAGTTAAAAATACATTGAAAGAAATCATACCTTGAAACTTACAAATCAGCAAACACAAACTGATTTCAAATCTTGTTTACGTAAAGCCCCATGATATTAAAAGCAAATAAATCGGAAGCGTCTTTTGAAAAGGAAAATTTATGTGCTGTTTTCAACCGTAACTTACACATTACTGTACACATTGGGTTCCAAAAAATTATATAGTATAGTAAGCATTGTCATACAATTTTGTTTATCGGTCCATTATATTCAATAATATATATTTTTAATTTTATATTTAGTCTATGGATTCAAAAATTAATAATACATAAAGCTTAAATTAATCAAATTAATTAATTAATTAAAATTTAGTTATTCAAATATAAAATTCTATGAAAATTAACAGCACTAACATTTAAAGGAATGTCAATATACTTATTAAATTAATTAAACTCAGCACAAGATCTTAGATAAGGGTCAGAGTTACTTATCAAAAACTCTGAGCAGAGATTTCCTTTAAAACAAAGACGACATTTAACATTATTCTTCTGCTTTTTAGAGTTATTGGATCCCATATTATTGAGCCATATTCCAGAATTGGTCTGAGAAGAGCAGTATAAAGATGTTTTGTGGCATATGGGTCACTAAACTCCTTAGTGCAGCGTTTTATAAATCAACAAACTGCACGTGCTTTGTTAGTGGCTAACGAAATATGCTGTATAAAATTTAATTTAGCATCCAGTAAAATATCAAGATCTGAAACTTCATACGCTTTCTCATATTCGTAGCCACTTAAAAAATATTGCACGTTTTTATGACATCTTCGGAAGCAACACATGTATTTGCACATTTTAAGTTCAACTCCATAAGAATAATTTTTAATGCATCTAAATCCTTTTGCAAAATAATATGATCAGCGTGACGATTATATAGGATAGTTCGAAATATCTTCACGTCGTTTGCATATAATAAAACATTTGAGTATTTAATGGCCCCGTATAAATCGTTAATAAACAAGGTATGTAATAAAAATCCCAGATGGTTACCCTGTGGCACTTTGGTGGTAAGCGTGTTAAAATGAACTTTTTGAGTTTTGTTTGAAAGATATGATCAATCCATATAAGTTAACTTTTTGTAAAACCCATAAGGTCAAGTTTCCTTATCAGAAAATTGTGGTTAACCTTATCAAATGTCTTATTAAAATAGGTGTAAATAACTTCAGGTTGTTTACGATCGACTAATGTTTTTGATTCCAAAAGATTAGATGCGATTGAACAACCTCTTCTAAAACCATGCTGATGGGAAATATGATCAGTAAAAATTTTCTCAAAAGGTTTAGCTATAGCGCTAAGTTTAGCAATACCTTAGCAATTAGCAACATTGTTCTTACAACCAGATTTAAACAGTGGAAATAACCAATTTGGGGAAATAACCAAATTTAAACGATATGTTGAAGATAATTGTAAGAGATTTCGACGGAAAATGGAATCTTAAGCTCTTTTAAACAGTTCAATACCATTGATTTATCCCGAAGTGGAAATGATATAGTCCGATATGGCACCTCTAATAGTTGCTAAGAGCTGGATCAATCAAAATTTCTTGTTAATAAAAAAAGTAAGCGACTAAATCCATTACCCCGTTTAATCAAGAATTTTGTGAACTAAAAATGTTTTATTCTATAGTTTTACAAACTTCTTTCTTATGATTTCACAAACTCACAATATTTGTTTTATTTCATTAACTCAGCTGAGCCGTCCTTTTAAATTCTAGTGCTTGCAGAAGAATGCCATTAATACCAAAACCAAAAGTGGTTAACTTTATTATAAAAAAAGTTATAATTTTGTTGTTGTATTAATTGATATGCTTTCATCTGTAGAACTGAATTCAATATTTAATATATATATTTATATATGTATAAGTTAGAGTAATAATTCTAACTTATTTGATAATAACATTTTACTTTGTCTTGCCTATTCACATGCTAAAATACCACGAAAAACTATAATTTTTATTTTTGTTGAAGTTTCCAACATTTTAACATTTTAGACTGGTTGCCAAGACACAATTTTACAATAAAAGAAGCTATTATCTTAAAAAGATTTTTAGGGCTATTGGAAGGAGGTTAGACAAAATCATTCTGATCGTTTGGGGTATTAACGTAGAGACTATAACAAATGAAAGAAGATAACGAATATTCTGAAATGACTCTCAAAAAATGCTTGCACAACTGTACTGAGTACATCACATGCGCTGAGTTATGAAGTATTCCAGTAACTTTTGAATACGTATATTATTTTAAATATTTAAATAGTATTCAAATTAAAATAGCATTTTAATGCAAGTTAGGTTTCATATTATCTAAAAGCAAACAATACATATTTGTATCTTTATGCGGTCGTGTGAAGATAGAACTTTTATTGTTCATGGTTGCATTAACGTATACATCTGCTAATTTGTTTCTTATAGCAGTTTATACTTAAGGTAATTGAAATTAACTTAACTATGGGCAACAATCAATCAACAATAGGGATATTACAACCAACTCTGAAGAAGCACCGTTCGAATTATAGTTCTAAACAGCTTTTCAAGAAGATTAAGAAAAAATATCTGCATGCAAGATTAAATAACAATTTTAATTACCAAAAATAGCTTAAGCTATTACTAAATCTTAACTAATTAATCTAAAAGATTTATCATACGATAAATGAAATTTATTATGCAGTAAAAGTTATTAAAGCTTAAGATAAATTTGACAACTGGGAGCTTTAAAAATAATAGCAGGTTTCCTTCTTTCTGCGTTATTCATAAACACAAATTTGTGCTACTTTTACCGAATTGTGTCTAATAGTACCGAAACTGATACCGAATTTTTAAGTTTGTAGGAAAAGCAGTATGACTCATAGAAGTTTATATGCACGTAACATAAAACAAAATGCTTAAGATAACACCTTTAAAACAATTTTATTGTTTGTTATCCAAAAGTCTTGCCAGATTATTTTAGTTTATAATATAAATTATATTTCGATATTAGTTGATCTAGAGAACTAATTGGAATGTAGGGCCTGTATGGGATCCAGATCTTTCTACATATAAGACGCAAATAGGACCTACAGTCAATTACTTCTTGATATAACATAAAGTTAAACACTTTTGTATAAGTGTAAACAACTAAAAATTATGCCACTTACAAGCATGTGTAAGAACTTGGCTATTGGCTACTAACTACGCATATAATAATTTGAACGCTAACTGACATACAATACCTTCATATGTATAAATTCAATACACAATAAAAAAAATAACAAATTAGCAACAAATTATAGTATTTAAACCGAAAAACTATTGACCATAAGTTTCGAAAACTTTGCCACAGCAAGTTTCAGCCCGAAAAATGATTTAAATCATTAAAAGCCAAAAAACAAAAAATAAATAAACAGCAGCACCGACAACAATTAAGCTTTAGCAATGCAAAGTTCTAGTATTTATTTGTTTTCTAATATTTGGAATTTATGCCAGCGAAATATTCTACATGCATATACGAGGTGCATTAGGAAAATGAAACAAATTTTGCCTATTCCAGAAAATCTTTAATTGATTTTTCAAAGCCAATTTAATGCCATTTGTGGCAATGATAATGTAATAAAAATTTTTTGAAACATTATATGATATAAGATACGTCTTTATTATAATCAAATTTACTATCATTGTAAGTAAGAAACTTGCAAACAAGTAAAACGTTAACTCATTTGGCATTTGAAATTATATTGGATAGAGCTTCAATAGAATAAATTTTTGAAACCTACACCTCGTACATTTAAATAAATTTATTTCTGCGTTATTTATATCTGTGTTTTATAAATGTAAGCATATCTGTTTCCTACAAAACTTTCAGTGATTTATGATACTTTTTGCATCAATACATTAAAAATAGTTTTCTATTATTTTAACAAGAACTATTTAATATTTTTGAATATTTATTTTTTTTTTAAAGCGTAAAGTGAACATTAGTGTTTTTCTATAAAACTGCCGAGTACGGAATGTTACTCCGTTGTATAACTATAAATGCAATTTATTTATGGACGGCATGATGTACCCGAAATATTGTTTTTCTTTTGTATTTCAGTTGAAATCTGTTAAAAGTGTTGCCTTTCTTCGCTTTTCCGATAAAGTATTCATTTAGCTGTTGATCGTACAGAAACTCAAAGCGAATTTTTAACTTGAATGTTAAATAATGTTAAATTAAATCAACTTAATAACAATAATAATTCAGCTTGAGTTGTGTTGTGTTAGTTTTTAAAGAAAATAGGAAAATTTAATAGTAAAATGTTGTGCAATATTTTCTGTGTCGCCACATTCGACTAATTCAACAAATAAGAATACGAGAAGTATTGATAACCAACAGTAACTGGTTGCACGAAGTTCACAAACAAGTCTTATCAACAATGCCTTTTATTTGTTCAGGTTTTCTATTCCAACGGTTTTAATGTTGCTTCCGGTATAAGTATGAGAGAGTAAAACTAAATTGCTTCAACTACTAAGCCAAATATTTAGAATGAAAACTAAGGCCAAGAATATGTGTGTCTACGTTAAATTTTTGAAATTTTAATCAAACTATTTTAGTATCTTAAAAATATAATAATAGTATAACAGAGTGTATATGACGGAAAATGTTTGCATTATATTATTATGATGTTGTTTAATATTTCCTTTCTTCTTCAAAAATTAGCACTGGAAATGTTTTTAAGTAACATGCCTGTCTTAATAAATTAATAACGTAAAGTACAAATCAAGTCAAGCTGAATTTTAATTTCTGAATTACAGACAGAACAGAATCGTATAACTGTATTTTGTTTTTTTTTTTTTGTTATTTTATATGGATTCAAGATCTCTACAGACATTTAAACAATAAATAGTAATTGTACATAAAACTTAGATATTCATATATAAAATTAGATGACTTTTAACAGAAATAGCATTCAAAGAAGCATTGTTATGTTTATAAAATTAATTAAACTCAGTATAAGTTCTTAAAAACGGGACAGAGTTATCCTAATTTGATGTGAATACTTTAATTACCATTGGATTAAAATAGCGCGTAGGACAAAATGGAACGTTAAATAAAATATGGCTGATCAACAAATTTAAACAGACATTTCCTTTTATTAAATTTAAAACGAAAGTCACATTACTCTTTGGCTTTTTAGAGATGGCAGATTTATTAGAGAAAGTCTACAAGTGTTGGATAGTAGAATTCATTTTTAGCCTTAAGGACGAAATAACAAGAACTGTTTTTGCACGGATGCCATGCTATTATTATGGACTTTAAAAACTGGATCCCAAATTATTGAGCTGTTTTCTAGAATAGGTCTGACAAGGGAAGTGTAAATATGTTTTGTGATATACATAGATCACTAAACTCCTCCGCCTAGCGTTTTATAACTCCATGAGTTTCAGTGCTTTGCTAGCGGCTAACGAAATATCCTGTATAAAATTGAATTTAGCATCCCGTTAAATACCAACATCTGAAACTACATTCAGTTTCTCAAGTTTCTAGCCATTTAAAAAATATTGCACGTTTGTATGAAATCTTCGGAAGAAATACATTTTTAAGTTGAACTCCATAAGATTAATTTTTAAATTTCTAAATCCTTTTGCCAAAGAATATGATCAACGTGACGATTATATAGGATAGTTCGAAATATCTTCACGTCGTCTGCATATAATAGAACATTTGAGTATTTAATGGTACTGGGTAAATCGTTAATAAACAAGGTATATAATGAAGAACTCAGGTGGTTACCGTGCGGCACTTTGGAAAACAAAATTTTTGAGTTTTGAATGATATGAATCAATTCACACTAGTAAATTTTTTGTGAATGCCATAAGGTTGCCTTACTAAGGTCAGTTGACGTTGAACAAATCCACGTTGACTATTGCGGTTATTTCCAAAAAATTAGTAATGGTTGAACAACCCCTTCTAATGCTATGCAGAGAAGGAACCAATATAGACGAAAATTGACGGCAAAGGTGAGCAGTAACAATTTTCTCAAAGAGTTTTCTGAAATACCTAATAACTTTTTAAATAGCAAATAGTTTTAAAAGGCAGCTAAGTAAGATACATTTCAAGTCGATAACTTTGTAGAGTCTGCATTATATAAATGAAGATCTTGTTGAGTTACAATTATTTCCCTGGTGCCCTGTAAGCTAGTAGGTAGTGTATTAGCTTGTAAATAATGGGGTTGTGGGTTCGATTCCCAACGAAGACCTCGGTTTTTTTACAAAAATAAAAATTTACTGTCGGTGGGGCTGCTCAGCGATGAAGGCATAGTCACTGGTCGCTGTGCTGTCTTATATACAGCAGTTAATTTGCGACTATCCTTCTACTTTCACCACCTGTTTCATATATTCTCTATCCCTTTTCTAAAAAGAATGTAGTATGGTAGTTGACTAAATAGGCATTATTGCCTGAAGTGCTATTTCTCTTAAAAAAAAAAATTATTTCCCGATTAAAATCTGAGTTAGCTACAGTTCTTAAGGCATACAAATATCTAGTTGTTTTATGAGGGAAATTCCAAACCGAAAATATTTCTCAAAGGGCCACATATTGCTTACTTTTGCCATTTATTTTGCTTGTTAGAAAAAAACAGTCTTTGAGGAATTAATTAGCCGTCTATGTTGATGCAAGATAAAACATATAGTGATAATTTCTTTAATGAAGGGAAGGGTAAAGAGTGCACTTACCTCACAACCTTTTTATTATTGGATTCGGATATTTGGATTGAGCACTTGTTTCGATATAAGTAAATACTAATTTTCTTTTTTTCTTTTTGAGTACCTGTCCTGTACCTGAGTACTTAAACATGCTTGCGATTTTATGCAACAAATTGTGGTTATTTTACTAACTAAGCTTTTTAACTAGATATTTTATTGAATCAATGGATAACCAGTACCTAAATGTACTTCATATTGCGGTCAGGCACGTTTTGGGTCAATACGTATGGATGAAATAAATAATGGACTAAGTAAGACACCATTTTAATGCATTTTTTTTAATTCGAAAATAAAAATTGCCTTATTAGGAGTATTGACGTGAACTAATCTGCACTATTTAATAAAACCTTTAAACATTACTCTAAAAACTACATTTTAGTTGAGTCTTTTAGCTAATTTTATTTAGTTCTTTTTTATTTCTTAGCAAATCTAAATGATGAAAGAGGTTTTTGTATGAAAACCCACAAAACTTTTATTGTGACAAATACAAATTCGTTTGGTGCATTTAATTTGGCCCTTAAAACCAAGAAGAATCCACACAAAAGGAAATAGAAATAAACTTAATTCGTTTTGCTTATTTATGAGGTTTTTAGATAAATGGTCCCTTATTCTATCCAACAACATAGCTGAAAGTAAAAGTAAAACAAACAAAAAAAAACACATAAAAATAAATATTTTTTTTAGTTTAAGTAATACTAGTCTAATTTGCTTAAAACATACTATTTAAGCATAGTCAGTGAGGCATTGATAATTCCTTTAATGAAGGAAAGGGTAAAAAATTTAGTAAAAAATTCTCCAAAATTAAATACAAGCAAATCATAGTCGAAACTATACTCCCATACAAACTTTAGTCAATTGCTTCATATAAACTACCGAAACCATATGTTTGTATAGCTTTTTAATACCAGCAATGTACGTGAATATACAAAAAAGTCAATGTAGTTTTATTTAAAACTTTTCAAATAGTTGAGTAAAAGTTATTGTACAAGTAGTTGAACCTCCTGGAGTTATACCTAATAAAATTGTAAGCTTATTTTTCAGTTTGACATTTGTTTTGCCTTCCTATTTATAGTTTAACATCTTGTCATATAAATTACCAACACAAAAGTTTTCACCCGTTGCTAAAAACGTTCTCTCAAAATTAAAAGTGCCAAATAATCATTTCTAAAATAATTGGGTCACAGAGTTGGCACACACCGAATAAATTCATCAACACAGGAAATCGACTTCCGACACATGCACTATTCTCCAGACGATATTTCTAAGAATTACTTTTTTTAATTTAGTTATTTCCAAATAATGGTTTATTAAATTTTATCATTTCAAAATAATTGTTTATTAAATTGTTTTATTTCCAAATAATTGTTTATTTAATTTTATTATTTCCAAAGAATTGTTTACCAACCTATTTTAAATTCATGGGAAATAAGTTATGCCACCACCAGTCTTTGTATTGAAAAAATTGTTATTTAAGCCAAATCTTAATATTGTAATTAGGGCAGTTTTAATAGGTCTACTGTAAGGTTCAGAAGCCGAAACCACTTGTCTTAACAATTACATAATTAAATTAATTAATTAAATAAATTAAAGAAAAAAATGAGCGTTTTCTTTTTCTGAGGTTTCAACAATAAAACCTCTAACTTATATAATCAAATATATATTTTTAATTTTTAAAAATTATTAGTGCTTTATATAACAATAAATTTAATAATTTGGTTTAAGTTGACTTTAATTTCTAAATTTTGTAATTTTGATTACAAATTTTTGCGGATATATTTTAAACAAAAACTGAGATATTAGAAATCAGCAGTAAGTATAGCTAACCGTCCTATAACGTGGAGCTAAATAATGCGACAGCCATCGGATAACAGCATCCCATAAGTTTCTTCGCGGAGCCCATAAATGGCCCTAGTAAATAGATATGCTAAAAGGTTTTAAAATAACTTTTATTTTCGAAAAAGCACAGCAAAGATACATAAGCAATATGTTTATATAAACATGCCAGCTTAACTCATAGCTGGCATAAAGTAATTAATTACTAAATTATATTTTTCTTCGAAGTAATAATTTACCGTAGGTTTTGATCATGTCAAATACAAAAGATACAAGAAAAGGATTAAAAAGAAAATTTATATCACTTGAAGTACCACCACCTGTGTCATCTCTTCTCTATCCCTTTCCTAAAAGAATGTAGCACGGTATTTGGCTAAATAGGCATTTTTACGTAAAGTGCTACCTCTCTTAAAAACAAAATATCACTTGAAGATAAAATTAAAATTTGAAATCTTTTAGAAGACAGAAAAAATATCGCCTGTTGCAACATCAACAAATTTGAATGAATCTGGAGTTCGAACCTGGAAGAAAAATGCAGATAATATAAGGAAAACTGCAGATGGCTGTCCGTTGGGTGCGAAAGGTATTACTCCCACACGAAATTTTATATGGTGAAATGGAACAGACGTTAATGATCTGGTTAGAAAACTGTACAGCCTGTATAGCTGAAATCAGTTAAAACATTTAAGGAATATTAGGTATCCTAATGCAGGTCTAGAAAATCATTTGTTTGTCGTGAGTAAAGGATGGTTTGAGAAAATTAAAAAAAAAAATGTTCAAACTGCGCAATATTAAGTTTAGAGGTGAACAGTTTAAAGCTGGAACTGGCTAGAAGGTTGTTCACCTGATCAGATTTTTACTGCTGATGAGACAGCATTATATTGCTAAACACTACCATCTAGGACCTTAATTTCCAAAAATCAAAGGCGTGCTCAGGTATTTAAACTTTCCAAAGAACGTATCAACCTTCATGTGGGCAGCAATCTATCAGGGAGCCTGTTAATAAAAGCAAGGATGATAAATCGTTCTTCAACCACCCGTGTATAAGCACCATTAATAAGACCCAATTTTTTGTATTCTGGCGATCTACTAAGAAAGTTTGGATGACTCCAGATATATTTAAAGATTGGTTTTATAAGTGTTTTATCCCGGCAGTGGATACCGTTACGATGTATTTCAAGATTATATTGGTTCTTGATAACGCTGGTTGCCTCAAGATAGAAATAAACTGCCTTACTTTTGTCGTTATTGTAGCCTTTGGACTAAGGAGTCATTCCATAAGCATAGATCTGCTTGTGGTTGTTATTGTACATTAACTAGAACGCTCTCGATACGATGCTATTGAAATTCATATACATATATTGGGTAATTTATTTTGATAAAAATTATGTGTATATGCAAAACCAAACGTTCCCCCAATGGAGTGCTTACAACAAAACTTTGTAAAGGTGTTTTTAGAATCGGAAAAATATATTCCAAAGCTATGTTTTAAATGCTCTGTGTGCAAGTATAATAATATGTAAAAGAAAATATTGATCACAGTTTCTCTTCTTAACAATTAAAATTGAAATTAAGTAAAATACGCCTTTGGCAACTTGTTGAATATTAAAAATTAAATAAGTTGTATTTCTAAAGTAAAATTATTTTTAAGTATATAAATATCTGTAAGTATTCTTACTATTAAAATCTGTTCTTTTTACGTGAAATGTTAATTGAACAAAATACACTTAATTGTTTTGTTCTTTTTAAAATCTTAACAAGAATCTTATGTAGAACAAGGTTTTTGACCGCGCCTATCATTATTCTATTCCAAAATCGTTAGTTATTAAGGCAATTTAAAAATAAATAAATTATTATTTAGCCCTTTTAATTTAACCAGCAAGATAGCATTTAGAAATTTTTATGACGTATCATGTTTAAGCTTTTAAATGCGTACATAACAAATTATACTATTTACGAATAACAACTTTAACTAATTTTATTTGCCATGCTCATATGAATATAGTATCTTATTACAAGATTTAAGTTTTCAATTTTACTAAAACAAAAGATCTTTTTTAAAATACAACCTTTTTATCTTTATATGTACGTGTGATGTTTTACTGTTGTTTAAAATGTTGTGTAAAATATTTGCTCAAACAAGTAAACTTTTGTTGTGGGCTAGTTTTATATTGGTGCGTGTATGTGTGTCTTTTTTCAAAATGCTATTAAAAGGCTTTCTTTTTGTTAAAGGAATATTACAAAGGTAGAAGGCGTGAGTTAAGGAAAAAAGTAGCATAAAAAGTGCAAGTATAACCCAAATTGTTTCTCGCCTTGATTTTCTAAATTTAGATTCAACTACGGGTGTGGTTTATAACCAGCATTGTACGAGGTCTATATGTAAAGTTGGATATAAATATGTAATTTAATTTAAATAATGTAGTTCTTGCTACATTGGCAAATTTAATTTTGTTCTTTGCAAATTAGGTACTAAGAAAAGTTTCCTAATTTCATCAGAGCACATTGTAGTAGCGACAAAACAGTGAAATACTTTCCACATTGCGTCGATGCTCTAGAGAATCAATAAAGTTGGTTAGCCTACTCAAAATTGTCTGCTATACGCGGTCGAGCAACTCCATAATAGACTTTGGGGCGGCGGCCGATACATAACAAATGTATTCCACTTTTGAAATACATTTACGAAGATCGGATAGAGTGAAGCATCTCTTACACTGTTTTAGAAAACCGAAGCACTTGAAAGCTTCTTTAGAAACCTGAAAAATGTGCTTATTCCATTGAACACCACACTGAATTTTCAAGATAAGAGCATCAAAAGCTTTCGATTCCTTAATAGCTACATCACCCATAGTAACTGATACCATTTCCAAATACAGATATATGCCTAAGCATGCAACATTGTGCCTTAGGGGAATTAAAATTGACTCTAATTACATGACTCCATTTTGAGATTGGTGCGAGATCGTTATTGAGCTTATTATTCATGTTTTACCTACTGAAACTCACCTCCAACTCTTTCGGTCTATTACTTACGAATGACAAATCGAAAGTTTGATAAAGAAAATCATTTAGAAAAATAATAAATAGGGCAGGAAAAAGAATAAAAATTTTACGTTAACACAGGCATTTGTCTTATTTCTAGTATGATATCAGGATATTTAAGCACGCGGAAATTGCTTCCATGAGTTATACTTTGTTACGCACTAATTTAATAAAAGTCAACAATTTTAAAAAGATTTACCTGATTTACATGGAGCAAAATACGATTCATTGTGGAGGAGCTAAACTTTTCGGGTGTTGCATTTTGATATACTCCGTTTTAATAAAGTAACATCCTCTGAAATATTTTTCTCGGTTATGAAATGAAATAGGATGTGTCACTTTGCAATAAGCAAAAAACTTCGATTTTCCTCTGTAAATAGTATTTCGTGTCATGCAAATCGGGATAACTCGTTTAGAAGTTCTATATTTTTATTTTGTTTGTTTCTGTTTCACCACAGTGAGTGTGGTTATGACCAAAACAGCTAATTTCTTCCCCTATTCGATATATTAAAAAGGCCCAAATTAATATTTTAAATGATTAAGCTAATATTTTTTTAAAAATAAATAATCCTTTCTTATATTTTATGTTCGTATGTTTCTATTAATATTAAGATCTTAAAATTAAACTACACTGTGTTGTAAATATTTTTGCTTACTTAATGGCATTTCATATATTTTGTTTCAATTCTCCCGGTAATAAGTTTCTGAAGCCTGTTTAACTTAAGGGTTTAAGACTAATAAACTTATTTAGGGATGGTATATTTAAATTGTGTGGTCATATTTCAAATGCTCTAGGCTTATATCTGTCTCTATCTCTCTATCTCGCTCTTGTTGAAAGAGTCTCTCTAACGAAGAAATGTTTGTTTAGTATTTGTTGGATGATCAGGAGCTTAATAAAAAATAAATTTTTATAAATAAAAAATAATAAAATAATTCAATCTTCCAATAAGGGTCCTTGAATATATTCCTCTCGCCGCAAATTATATTAAAAATTTTAAAAGCTCTTTTTAAGCACCTCTCGGATGTAGAAGAATTCTATGTTGTTTTATTGTTCTTTTTTGTATATCATTTTGCTTTCGCAAAATAGAAAAAACCCATGTAAACATTTTTGCTTGTAAACTAAGTCAACAAGGTTAAAAGTTCATTGTTTCACTTTTACAAAACGTATAAAGCATCAGTTAAACTAAATGTAGGTTTCCTATTTATACACATAGCAATACCTTGTGATGTAAAAGCCAAATTTAAAAAACAATTTTTTTCAGTTTCAAGGTTCCTTCTCTTTTTATGATAGTTTTCGGACAAGCAACACACAAAGGAATGTAAAAATGGGCAATATTGAATATTCACTCAAATTATTAATTTTTCTATTTCTAACCTAATACTCGTTCTTAGCAAATACTTATTCAAAGATATTTAGAAAACAAAAATTCGTACTTCTTTAAAGTTGTTTTGTTTATACATTACAAAACTTCTATATGAATTATATATTACTGGCTACTTTAACAGATTAAAATGCATATACAGATATATGTATGTGTATACATGTATTTTATGTTTATATTTTTATTATAGGGTTATCTACCGTAATTGTGCCAGATTTCTTTAAACATAAATATTTTATGATATTCTTATAAAATATTTGTTAAAATTGAAATTGTAATGTATAACTGTGGAAAAAGCATATCCTTATGGTCACTACATTACTGGTCATATAGATCATCGATGGATTTTACCACAAATTTTATTCAAAAAACTCAAGAGTTTTATAGCCCAAGTCAAATTGATGAAATAGGAAGTAAGTATATTCAACCAACATAGCAAAAAGACAACAAAACTCCAAAAAAATGTTATACACAAACACAATAACCATTAAGAAACTATTTTTTATTTTGTTCAGTTTTAATATTATATTTTATCTATAATATAATATTTATTTATAATGCATTTCACTTCACATGAAGAGGTGCAGTGTCTTAGCAGTTAATTTAAGCTTGCTGCTCTTCAGATAATTCATCGACAGGATTATGTTGTACTTTTTATCAAAGGTTTACCGATTGCGAAAACGAATGTAAAAAAGAAAAGGCGAAAAAGTTCCGTTAGATTTAATTTGAGCTTCTTTTTACAATTTGTCAAGAAAATTGCAAATTATTTTCGCGTCAATTGAATAGATGCATAATTAAAAAAAAACATAAAACAGTAAAAAAATAAAATAAAAAAAACACGAAAACAATAAAGTTTTGTTTATTAATTTTATTGTATCAATTTTTTGTATAAATGTTTAATAATGTGTACTTCATAAATTCTATTCAGAAGAGAGTTATACAGTTGCGATAAATATTGTAGGGAAATTTGCGACCATGCCGATTTTATTAAAGATTGTAGGTAATCAAATTGCCGTCCAGAATCGAACACTTTCCGAGATAACCATCCATTATGTTTAAGTTCGGAAGTATGGTGGCATTGGCAGCAATTCAATATTTTGCTCGCGAATCCACGTTTTAATAATCCTTTCCGTGTGTATAGGAGCATTATCTTTTTGGTAAGTCCATGGAAACGCCGTTTGTAGAATAGATTTATATGAACTTGCTGTCGTTTTCGTGGTTTAAATTTCAAGTCTATGGTATGATATCGCACCCCAAATCATAACACTACCTACACGACTATGGCGACGGGCTTAAAAACATCGGGTCCACCAAAATGGAACTTTTGTCATCTGAGAAAACTACTTTATTCCACTCACTATTCCAAGTCATTGCGTGTTCCAAGTTGCTTCTTTAATGGTGTTTTTTTGTGTAATATAATTCGTTTTAAGTGTTCTGCTGTGTAGCAGCGAGCAGCACTCTACGTAGCGTAGAGAAGTAGCACTTCAGGCAGCAATGCCTATTTAGTCAAGTACCGTGCTACATTCTTTAGGTAAGGGATAGAGAAAAGATGAAACAGGTGGTGAAAGTAGAAGGATAGTCGGAAAATAACTGCCGTATAAAGACTGCACAGCGACCAGTGACTATGCCTTCATCGCTGAGCAACCCCACCGACAGTCAATTTTTATTTTTGTAGTGAAGAAAAACCAAGGTCTTCGTTGGGAATCGAACCCACAACCCCCATACTGACAAGCTAGTACACTACTTACTAGCCTACAGAGGCACCTAATACTAGCACTGGCACCACTTTTTGCTTTGATTTTTGTAGCAGAGTCACTATAATTCGAGGCTGTTCTTACAATTTTCGCCTTTCCGTAGTTGTTGTGGCCATTGTTTACTTTCCCTTCATGTTTTTGCTATATTTTTCTTTATTTCTTAAGTAAATCCACACAACATTAGCACTTTTATCAACTTTTATAGAAATTTCATGGCCGGACAGGCCTTGATAATCATAGACATCAATTTGTCTCTTCCCTGCCACCGTTAATGATTTACCACGGCTCATTTTCAATTAAAACCGATAGAAAATTATTTTAGTTTTTTGTTTTTTAAAAATGCTGATCTATTGACACAAATGACCATACAATTAAAAACTCACATTTTTCTTGACAAATTATAAAAAGAAGCATAGATTAAATCTAACGGAGCTTTTTCGACTTTCTTTGTTTATATTCTTTTTCGCAAGTGTTAAACCTTTAATAAAAAGTACAAGTGCTGGAGAGCAGCAAGCTTACATTAATTGCTAAAATACTGCACCTATTCATGTGAAGTGAAGTGTATAATAGAATTTAATATTACTTTTTATATATAAAAACACTGTAAGTGTATTTAGCTTTAAAATTTAGGTATATCGTTTCGTTTTTTCAAGTGCTTCTATAAGCCAAGAATCGTAAAAGGAAGAGCAATCATGGTATCTATCACTAAAAATTGATGCGTACACCTTTTGATCCATACAGTAGTCAGTGCAGAACGTGTTAATTGAAAAAATTAGAAAATATTCATAACTCGAGAAAAAGGGTCTTATTGCCATTAAGCTTCGCATGCTTATATGAACCTTATAGCGGAGGAACACCGAAAAATGGCTTGATAATATGGTAGCTTCTATAAATATAAAAATTGACTTACGGCGAAGATTTCTAATTCAATTAATACGTTAATTTCATTTTTGAAAACTTGTCCTGAAGAAGATTTAATTGACTTTAAAAGAAGTTCATTCCTAAGTGTGTAACGATACGGTTCCCCTGGTTGCTTGGGTATGCTAAGCGGCATCCAATGTGACTTAAAACTGAAAATATAATTATAAAATAAATACACTAAAAATTCATTTGCCTTAAAACTATAAATATAATAATTAATTATAAAATAAAAAATAATTAACTTCACTTTGCCTGTGTCGCTAAAAACGAGCAAGGAGCCTTTGAGCATTACAAGTGTTATTCTTGTTGTAAAGCTGTCCAAAATTGAAATTAAATGAAGGTAATCAAGCAAAACTAATAAGAATGAATTTCGAAATATGTGCTTTGGTGTTACGTCAACAAAAGCTAATGTTGATTGATACATTGATTTGGCAGAACATGTCACATGTGTTGTGAGGAAAGTTATTGTATTAAGTTGTACAAGCTACAACAATATATAAGCTGCTGCTTCCAAAATCGTTCTGTCCGATTAGACAGAAGGGTATCAAACACTTCTTATGTACTAGACCATTAGCGCAGTGTGTCTTTTATTGTTTTATTACTATTTTATTGTAAGTGTTCCAATTAAGTAGGAAATATTTTAATTAAAACTGTAATTTTATGTGCGAAGCATGTTCTTCGTTAAGAGCGCTGCCTTTGCGATCGAATGTCCAGTAAAGCTCATTGCATATCACAGAGAGAACTTGTTTTTTTAATGTTTTTTCCTGGCACATATTATCAAATCAAATATTCACAAACACTGTTCCCTCTATTCTCAATTCCAAAGTTAATATACTAGATTTGCTACAACACCTTGCACCAGTAGCAGTCATCCAATGTATTGTGGTCCTATTAAAAAAGTCAAAATAAACTAAAGAAATCATTTTTTAATTATTTGTTTTTTTATATTAATGTTTCTAGCAGTAAAAAATATTATTAATTTTTATGATATAAACAAAATAATAGCAGAAAAGTTTTAGTAACAAATAGTAAAAAAATGTGCTGTTGGAAATGAGCTTAAAATATATTAAAGTATTTTCTATAAAAAGTATTGCTACATTGAACCAAATTTCATAGTTAATTTCAATAAAAATAAAGTTCATAAAAATAATTCTGGTTAATTAACATAACTTTAGTATAAATAGAAATAATCAGAGAAATAACGTATGATATTAGTTAAAGTTACATTCTAAAAGGGTAAAAGTTAAAGTCGATCAGTTGACTTGATTTACTAGATGTTTTTTTTTACTAAAGGGAAATAAATATTTTTTCATATTTTCTTTTAGTTATTGCTTTGTCAGAATTTTACATATATTATTCTAAATAACCTTTAAAGCTGGATAATAAATACATTTTTCAAATAATTTTGCTAAGTATTTTACTGAATTTTTAAGATAGAAATATATTTTTTCCAATACTTTATTTAAAAAAGGAATGGCTTTCCAATCAATGACACAATTTGGATTTAACCTTGATTATGAGCGACAATAACTTTATAGAAGATTTTTATACTAAAGCAACGTTTCATTATAATGTATTCGATAATTAATACTATTGTCTAAAATGAGTAACCAATTTAATTATTTATTTTATTCACTTTAACTAACTAAACTGCAGCCGATTTATTAAGGATGAGAAAAATTTTCTCATTACAACTTGTTTTCTAAAATTTTAATTTACAATATCATTTAAAAAAAAATCGTAGTACAATTAACGAAAACTTTTTTTAGTTAAATAATAAACTACTTTTTCATTATTTATATCCCAATTTACTGTATTTACGTATCTTATTATTAGTTTAAAGTATGTCCTGTTTTTTAATTAAAAACACGCAATCCATTTAGAAAATTTGTCTTAAAAGTTTTTAGTTGTTAAAAACATTTCTATACAATTTTTTAGATTAAATGCGAGCTCAAATAATACAATTAACGAGAAAACAATTTTTTACACATTTTTATTGAATATATTTATAAGTGTATATATAAATCTAATTAGATTTGCAGCTTTTCAATATCGGGTTTTCAAACAAGAATTTTGTTTTTCAACTATAGCAACACCGACAACATGATAGTTTTGATATTTAGTTTTTTGAGGCATAGGCAATTGTTACAATCAATTCAATTTCACATGAAAATTGCACTCAACTAATTAAAATCCACTATTAAATGGTGGTTCTGTTGAAGTTACATTTCGTAGATTCCGTGATATTTGCCGACAACATAATCGTCCTTCTCAGACCGCTAATAAGAATTTGGTAGCTAAATTTGAGACGATAGGGTCGATATAAAATGTACGAACACCAACGCGTGTTTGACCGAGTCGTTCAACTGAAAACATTGCAGCCGGGTTATTTATAACCACATAAAGCCTTACAAGGTTCAACTAGTGCAGCAATTGAAGCCGGCTGACCATTCATATCGCCGTAGATTCGCTGACTTCTTTCAGACGAAGCCCATTTTCACTTTTCAGGGTAAGACAACAAGCAAAATTGCCTGCATTTGGGCGATTACTGAGAGAACGCTTTGCATGCTCAACGTATCATTGTATTGTGTGGTATGTGGTCTGGAGCCGTGATTGGCCGTTTTATTCGAAGATAAGACTAACAACTCAATTTTGGCTTATTATTGACGAAGTTGATATCACTGAGATGTGGTTTCAACAATATGCTGCCTCATGTCACATAGCCAATGAAGCGATAAATTTATTGCAAATCAAATTTTCCGATCGCATAATTTCACGACAATCATCAGTTAAATGGCCAGTCAGTAGTGCGATTCACTATTATGTTATAAGGACAATTGTTATTGTTAAAAAATTTTAACAACAAAATTGTCGATTTGGCTATTCAGTAACTTTTAAAACAACATTCGTTATTGTTAAGTTACAGTTGTCGACGGTAAAAATCGTTAGCTAACCTACATTTCATTTTGGTTGTTATAATAGTCGACAACATTAAAAAAAAAAAAATTTTCAATTTAAAGTAAAAGTAAACAAAAAAAGGTAATACGAAACCAAATAAGAAAATTTGTAGCAATTCAACCAAAAACATATTTTGTGCATATTTTTTACTTATCTTATACAAAAAAATTGAAAAATTTTGATAATTAAAATAATATATGACAAATTTTCTTCAACAATTGTTTGTTTTTTATGCATTCTTCTTTGTGCTTTTCGTATATATTTACAGAGATGCCACTTGTTTTCAATGTTTGTCGCCTAGCAATAACAAGCATTTACTGAATCGTCGATTTCAGCCTGAAAAACTCAAAATCCGTGATATGATTAACAAAATACGACCAAAATGGTGAAAGACTCGACTTCACTTAGACTTAGAGCGGTCGTGGTGGACGTTTTCCAGGTATCATTATTTATTCATAATTGCCGAACTTTTCTCTTCGTAATATAATAAAATTTTAATCATCTTAATCTAAATTTGTTTTGTTTGTTTTAGAAAACAAACTTCTTGTTGAAAACCCCTTTATAAAAATTGCAATGCAAATTAGTAGTAGTAGTACTAAATAAAAATGAATTTTATTTAAGATCAGCTAAAGATAGCCAATAATGAGCGATTATTACAAATATTTTCTTCAACTCAGTTACAAACACACTGCAATAGAGTACAAAGTATTTTCATAAAATTAAAAGAAAAGACAGACTGTAATACAAATATTCTGCTAACGTCTTTATCTTTTAAATTCTACAAATACACAAATATTGTCTTTACTTAAGTGCTAAATTTAGTAAATTTGAGTTTTCATCAAATATTTACGCATTTTGTATTGACATTTCTTTTCGAATTTTTAAGCTGGCGGCTTTATCTTATTTCTTTCTTGAATCGAATAATTTTTAAAAATAATATTTTGTGTGTGAGTAAGTAAGTAAAGGAGTGTTTTAGCCTACAAAAGTTAAATCTATAAAGCTGTCGAATTATTTGATGTTTTATATAAATGAGAATGGTGTTTAACACTTTACGTTTAATTAGCATAAATTAAAATGAACTAAACCAAAGAAAAGTTTTAATTTAATACATTTTGGAAGGAAAGAACGCAACGTTATATCTTCTTGAGGGTATTTAGTTAGTCTCTTGTTTATTTACTTAATGAAAAATATTTGCTTGGTAAATAATTTTCTTTAAATTAAATGGTTTGTAAAATTTATAACATTTGATTGCTCTTGTTAAAGTTTTAATTTGTTTTAGTCAGAGTAACAAAGATTATGTACAATTCGAATTGTTACTAAGCCACTAAGGAAAATTTATTAAGTAAATTTTATTAAAGTTTATCTTCAATTATTTATAACTTGAATTATAAATTAAATTATTCAAATTAAATTATTAGAATATATTACAAAAGGAAATTATTATATTTAAAAATAAAAATCAAATTAAACAGCAACAAAATAACAGATATTTTCTGATAGACTTTTCCTACCATCAACTGTATTAATAAAGCAAAACCACTCAAACTTGAATGTCGTTAACAAATAAGATCTAATTTATCCTAAAACAAATTAAGAAAGCCAATATTCTAATGTTGAACATTTTAACATTTGATTTTGATATTAACAAGATAATATTAAAAAGAACATAAATATACTGATTTAATAACTTTAAATTAAAAAGCAATAATTTTATATTACACTGGGGGATACTTGTTGATGTTAACATGCCAACAAAGAAATGCAATTTGTGTGCCGTTTAAAAAAATGAAATATTTTGTATTATTTGGAATAGCAAGCGGATGAACAATACTTTGGGTATTTTTATTTATTTAGGTCAATTGCTTCATACAAAAGAGTAAAAGCGGAAATGAGAATATGTCAAATTATAAATTCAATAATTTATAAATTATTTAATAACTATGTAATTATAATTTTTCTATAAAAATGTAAATTTAGGAATAAATATTTAATATTTTAATCATATTTAATGAAATTATTATGCAAACAGTTTATGTAAACAGTTTAAAAATCAATTCTTTAAATGTTCGTACGTTACTTAAATATCAAAAGCTATTGGATACAGAACTTTAGAAATATGCCGCGAATGTGTAGAAATAACATTCCGAAATAAAACTTTTCTATTGAAATTGCATAATTCTTTTTTTCATGCTTATATCTGAAATAGAAATATTGCTATGCAGATGATCAGGTTTATGTTTAGTAGAATAACTAAGAAAACACCATAACTCCTAAAAATTCACACAAGTATTAAATGATGTTGTTAAATACGTTTTGGAAACTAAAAAACGCAATTGGTATCATTCTATCTTTAAACTATCTTTCTTTATTCAAATTACTTGCTTAAATACTAAAACAAAGGATAATTCTATGGAACTTACAAGTATACCTGTTTATGATGAGCAAGATAAATAAGAAATGAAGTCGTTAAAATAACATTGCAATACAAATAACCAATGTGTAGTTATATGATCATTAATATATCAATATAATATAAATAGACTGATATAATGATGAGTTAAAGATATGATCATTAAAATGTCATTACAATAAAAATAAATAATGTCTAGTTATCAAGAGCAAAACATCAACATACTTAATAATATTAATACACGTCCTTTGATATTTATTAAGTATAAAGCTAGGAACTTTAATCATGTGGGGTTACACTCTTTATTAAAGAATTTTAGTTTTAAAAATTTTCTGTCAAAATGTTAAAAATTTCATTCAAATCAGACTTCTCCTGAGACCACTATGCGCAATTTAATCAATAGTTTGAGGCTCATGGTACTGTTTGTGATAATAGACCAAACCAATATGCTCGTAGTGGCTGTAATGATGCAAAGAGTGAGAATGAAATTGCAGCATTAACTCATCGGCTCTCGTAACAATTTATGCAACATTTTGCATACAAATTTCATTTTGACGCTAATAAAGTTCAAATCGTTCAGAATTAACGATTTGTTTTTATTAGGGAATTATAAATGTCACATAATTATGCGTGAGTCTACGCAATTCACAAGTCATCTTGGTTATGGTTATATAATTAGTAAAAACTAGTAAATAATTACTTTAGTCATCTTCCCCCTCTTATAACTTCAAGATTGTATTAAAACGTGCAGTTTGTTCTTAGAGGTACTCGCATCAAATTGTGTGCAGTACTGCGGTTATGAGAAAATTAATAATTATTTTATATAAGAAGCACCAGTCTCAATTCTTCTATACCTCTAAATGTTGGTATGAACTTTGCACTTGTTCTGAGCCATCCATGTTAAATTTAGTGAGTAATACTATTGCAGTTGTAGAGACATGAACTTCTCTGCGAAGTCGTGCACTAAGCAACTAACACTCATCATACAAAACATGTTAAGAATTAGTAACCTTTAACCAAACCGTAGGCTTATCTATAGCTTGTGATTAAATTATAAATTAAATAAGAATTAAATTAGAATAAGAGGAGTAATTATTTTTTTGTTTTCTAATTTTCTATTAAATTTTAATCTTTTTACACGGTCCTTTAAATTATAACGATTTATTTTTTTTCTCTCAATATTTCGCTTTCCTGTGGAAAGCTTCTTAAGGAAACTGTTTTTTATATTTTCAAAAACAAAAATTATAACAATTTGAAAAGAAAAAATTTTTGAAAAACATTTGACAAAACATATAAAATAATTTTCTTCATACATACAAACATACAAAAATTAAAATTTAAAATATTTAAACATACAAAAACAAGGAAACGGAAACTAAATAACAAATTCTTTCTTATGAAATAATTATAACAAATTATGTGTCTTTTGTATTAAGTACCTATGATTCTGCGCTAAATTGTCTGTGTCTGTTTTGAAATTTATTCTCCTTACATTTGGTACATTAACAATTTCTAACATTTCTAACATATAACGTCTCTTGTAGTTTTTTTCTATATCTAATACTGATGTTTCATCAAACATTGGATAATGATTATATTTCTTACAATGTGAAGATAAGGATATCTTCTGTGTTGAAATATTCCTATATTTTTGGTCACATCTATGACCAGCTAATCTTGTTTTAAGTTTATTCTTTGTTGTCCCTATATAAACTTTGTCACAGTTCATCTGGTCATTTCCTCCACATGGTATCCTGTATACTACATCAGATATTTCAATTTTTCCTATTTTATCCTTCATATTGCTAAATAATCTATTTTATGTGTTATATGTTTTGTGTGTAATTTTATATCTATCAGTTTCATATATTTTAGACTTTCTTAATCTATCTGATATTCCAGGAACATAAGTTAATGATTTATAAGTTCTTGGTTCTGCCATAGTATTGCCTAAATTATGCCTATGATTATCATATTGTCTAATTAATCGGTTAGTTAATTCTACTGGAAAATCATTGTCATGAAGTATATTTCTTATTGTGTCCTTATTCTTCAACCGAAATTCTCTATCACTTATAGTTAATATTCTATCTTTCATATTTTTAGCCGTGTTTATTATCATTTTTCTTGGATGTTTGGAGTAAAAATTAATAAGTCTTCCAGAAGATGTTGGTTTCTTATACCAATCAAACAATAACTTATTTTCCTTTCTTATTATCAATATATCTAAATATGGAAGTTTAGATTCTAACTCTCTTTCAATCGTAAAAGGAAAAGATTAAAATTTAATAGAAATTAAAAAAAAAGGTCGAATAAAACTAAAAATAATTTTCTAATTTTCTTTACATTTTACTTAAAGTTAGAAAAAACCAACGAAACCAATCGATACTTATTTGAGCCATACAATTTTTTAAATAAACGGCATTTTATTGTAAACTGCAGACCTGCACTACTTAAATACTCGTCCACTTAAAGAAAATATAAATTTACAAAATGCATAAACCTTAAGGCATCAAGATAACCGAAAACACAAGACTCGTCTCCTTTAACACCAAGGATTAATATACCTCAACACCAACAAAAGAAATCTTAGTTATCCTACGCGATATAGTAAACAATTTATACAGCATCCAATACATCATCGACATTATTGATATTTCCAAGACGATAATAAAACAGAACTACTTTATAACCATTTTTACAAATTACTTGACTGACTCGGCATGGTAAAGCCAACTTCAGCTATCTTCATGGGAATTTTCATACAACATCTTAAATTACTACAGAGTGTGATTCGTTTTACATCCGCACCTGGCTATGTAGCCTTAATCAGATGGTGGACAAACCACTATTGTATAATTTGGAACGTCATGCAGGCATCCTAGGAAGCCGAAGACATAATTCTAAGCAACAGAACCACCTAGTTGCAACTTTAATGATTCCAGGGCAGTGCTGCAGACTATCACACCTTGCTAAAGAGTTGGAGACTTTCCTACATCTGTCCAAAATACATGTCTAGCAGGCTCACTGGACTGGATCATTCACTTTGCGTGTCATTATCAGTGAGATGAGCCTGGCCACCATAATAACCGTTATACTGTTATGGGGCGGCAAAACCACAACCACCACAATACTCCCATATAGGGACCAACCTCAATGATCAGTCAGAGAACTATTAAATGTCTAAAGAGACAAATAATGAACTCTGCGGGTTCACTGATACCCGTAGAAATAAAGTGGAGCTTCCAGTTGACTCCCTGCCTGTCTTCAGGGGACTGGGCTCCCTTTTTCCCCCAGTTGCACAGATTAGATAGTTGGTTACGTACTATAAAAACCATAAATGTGCCCCCGAGGGGTCTCAAATTACTACAGATAAAGGTACGAATGACAAAACATAGAATAACTCGATATTATAAACACGTAGATGACACCATATACATCCTCGAACAAGGCAACGCCGAACAAATTCTAATAGACTTAAACACAATCCATAACAACATAAAATACACAGTGGAAACAGAACAAACAAAAATTTACGTTATCTTTGACATTTATAGAAAACCAAATACGACGGACACTATCATCCACATCACCTCGAACCACCGTACCCCACATTAACTAGCAGCATTTAGACATATGATATACAGAAATAAGATAATCCCACTAACTTCAGATAAGTACAACAAAGACAAAATAACGGCTACAAACCCATTAATATCGACAAACTTCTTAGACAATACAACAGTAAAAAGAGTAATAAAGAAGACAACCAATACAACAACACGGCGCACTTTTATTTACACAGAACCAGAAGTATATTGATTAACTAACTTTTTACACAAAGAAGGTTTACCCACAGCTTTAAAAACCAGCAACACACTGAGATGTAATCTCAGGACAATGACAGAAACAACTGACTAATTTAGTTTCAGCTTAGTACATAGACATACTTATACTGGCTGTACGCTAAAAACATGATTTGCAGAACACATACAAACGAAAAAGAGAAGACTCCAATTTTGCTTTATACCTTGGTATATTAAATTGGTAAATGTATGGCATTACTACAATCTAGCAAAAAATGATAAAGTCAAGATATTCTTGAAAATATGGAATCTAGAAAACAAATCTTTTAACAGTGCCAATATAAACGAACAGGTAAACACGACCACAGACAAAATTTTCACACAACTAAAATTACTCATACACTTGAACAAAACACCCTTTAACAGACACACCTACCCGAATAATAATAGAAATGTTAAAAATTAGCTGCACATAAAATGCCATGTGGCGGGCATTTTGCCTAAAGAACTACCTAAACCTGAACACTGACTCAGCAGTACAGTTAAGAAAATGGCTTGAGAATGACATTGAAAGCGCTCGCCATTTATACCGAACAAAAATCAAGCAAAATTGGTAAATAATGACAGCAGTATTTTAAACGTACTAATAAATTTTTTTCTGAAAGTTCTTAATTTCGTGTACTATATAGATTCTTTTAATACACGCTTTCGAAAGATTTTTAGTATTGAAAACAGGAGAAGGGAGAGAAGAATATATCTGTACATTTTATAAGTTTTGTGAGACAATTAAATATAACTTTTTTAAAAAGAAGTTCATATGTTTATAACTTTATTTAATTCATTAATTAAATATTTATTAAATTCATTATTAATGTACACGTAAAATTGAACGAAAGAAAACAATTTCTTTCCAAAAGTCTACGCTTAAGCTATAAGGAATTTAAGATACTCGTAGTTATAGCAAAGTACACCCCTTATTTATTTAATTAAAAATTTAGAAGATTAATAATTTATAGCGAAAATTTTCTGGTTCTGTTCCCACGCATTTAAATCATTCATTTCAAGCTTCTTGCAGGAAAAGAATTATTTGTTTTATTTCTTTTATTGTTACAAAAGTTTCTTTTTTACATTCACACGTTTCTCTTGTCCACACGTGTTATTTTTCATTCTCTTGTTGAGTTTTTAAGTTGTTTAAATTATTTACGAAAAGTTAAGCGTTTCGAAAAAACACACCCACCCACATAAATATAAATTTATATTTTTTTCATTTTAAAAGGATTAGCATAAATGTTATGAAACTGTTGCTTGAAATATTATTATTATTATAAAAAATTTTAAGCAAAAAATTCATTGTTGCTATATGGTAATAATTTATACTTAAAGCAATAAATAAAAATAAAACAAGATTTACTAAGAAAAAAGCGGGAATATATGAATATAAATTAAAGTTGAGATGTTTAACTCAAAAATAAATAGTATATGCAAAGGGATCTTGTAAATTATTATTAGCTTGCGGGCGGTAAATGTTTTAAAAATATTTAGCTACTAATTAATATATAAAACTTAACATTAAAAAATAATATTTATTTATTTAATAATTAGTAGCTTTTGCAAAAATAAAAGCAAAACATACATTTTTTTAATTTAAGCAGTTTACAAACAGAATAAAATTTTCACAGTATCTTCTACTAGACAAGAACTAATTAAGTTAGCATTATCTCCTCCTGAGCTTGGACGTAAAAATTTAATTAATCCATACCAAATAAAAAAATGCCAGAAAAGTATATGAATTCGATAATAGTATTTTTTGTTTTCTCGCTTCAAACCCCTTTTCAATAAAATTTAACTTAAGAATTAAATTTTATAACCAAAAAAAAACCCAAGATATGAATTAGGGGAATTAGAAAAGAATGGAAATAATTTTGCAGTGTCGAAACACCAATTTCGATTGTATTGAAACTTTATTCAAGTACTCTACTCTACTTAAATACAGCCAAAATTAAACTCCTTCGATTTTATTCATTGAACTCTAAAATTATTTTATGTTTTTTAAAGCCAGCTTATAAATTTAAAAAATAATTTGTTAAATATTAATTTAGTTTACGTTAAGTTGTACTAAACTCCTTTAAACATAAATAGAATTGATTATAACCCCGTCGGAAAAACCAAGCACATATCGATAAATAAAATACTTATTTTTAAAAAAAAATTCACATGGCCATTTCACTACTGCTCATAAAGCTCATTAGTGGACCTTACCTCAAGCCAAATTCATTAAATAGGAATCGTATTGAACTAACACAACAGAAAGGCAACAAAAGTCAAAATGGTTTAAACAAAACATTTTGAAACTATGGACATCTGGAAATGCTTTCCCCCATTGTAATACATTTACATTCTTTAATAATAAATATTTTATGAGAATATCAATAATATTTATGTTTAAAGGAATTTACCACAAATTAACGTAAATTAATTTAAAAATGATTCCAAATATTAAAATTGTTTATTAAATATTAAAAAAAAAATAAAAATATGTCATACTTTTACAAAATACCATATTTAGAAAACAGGAACATATTTTAACATAATAATATAACATATGGATAGTGTAAAATATGGGTTTTTCCACAAGAAGTTTGCTTTCTAATTGTGGCAATATCATATGGCAACGTGATAGTTTTGATATCTAGTTTTTTGTCGCATTCGTAGTAGATGCATTGGCAATTATTACTATGAATTCAATTTCGTTTGAAAATCGCATTGAAATAATTAAAATCCACCATGAACATGGTGGTTCTGTCAAAGTTATATTTCATTAAATATTTGTGATATTTTCGGTCAAAATAATTATCCTTTTGAGGCCGCTATAAAAAGTTTGGTAATTAAATTTGATTCGAGAGACCCCATAAAAAATGTGCGAACACCCATGCGTGTCGTTCAACTGAAAAAATCGCAGCCGTGAGGCACAGTGTTGCTACAGATCCTAATTTGTCAATTCCTGGACGTTCTCAATAATTGTAGTTCTCCAAAACCACCACATGGGGAATTTTGCATTGGGATTTGACTTTGAGGTCTCAAAAGGTTCAAATGATGCAGGAATTGAAGCTGACTGGCCACTCACAAAATCGTAGATTCGCTCAATTCATTCAGGCACAACCGGCCGGTTTTTCTGAAAAAATCATTTTTCAGATGAAGCTCATTTTCAGAGTGTCACTTGTCAGTGTATGTCAATAAGCAAAATTCCAGCATTTGACTTCTGAAAATCCTAGAACATGCTCAACGTATCATTGTATGGCGCGGTATGTAGTCAAGAGGCATGATTGGGAGGTTTTAAAGAAAACAAAATTAGTATTTCTGATATTAAGTTTTGTTGAATTTGTTCCGCCATAAATGAAATACTGTTGTCATAGCTTTCCATCCTAGCTGGCTATAAACAGCGAATACTTTCGACGTGATGACATCATTCTCCAGCCGTGTTCTTAACTGTACTGCTAAGTCAGTGTTCGGTTTTAGGTAGTTCCTTCATTCAGGTCATATTAACTCATATAAATAGGGTGCCCGCCACCTGGTATTTTAAGCGGGGCTAATTTTCAATATTTTCGTCTTTTATTATCATTTAGTTACGTGTATTCGTCTGCGGCTGTTTTTAAAATACTCGGTATTGTGTATGGGATCGTATTTATCTGTTCGTTGATACTGTCACTGTTAAAAGTTTTTGTTTTTTAGATTTCCATGTTTTCAAGAATATCTAGTGTTCGTCCTTTTTTGTTAGGATATAGTAAAGTCATACATTCATCTATTTCCATCGGTGTGTATCGGCAACGTCAAGGTATATTGCAAGGGGAGCTTTCTCTTTTTCGTTTACATGAGCTCATATATTCTATAAATCTTGTTTTATTTTTTTTAGCAGAACGGTTAGTATGTGGTCCGTCCAGTTAATTCTATATAAGCATGCTTACAGGTACAAGATGTCAGGTGTTTCTCTCGATGTCCTGAAATTATGTCACAGAGTAAAGCTTCTTTATAAAAAACGTTAGTAAATCTACATATTTCTGGTCCTGTGTAAGTAAAAGTGCGCCATTGTGTTGTATCGGTTGCCTCTGTGTCTCCTTTATTCCTGCTTTTAGTGTTGTATTGTCTAATAATCTAGCCAATAATAGTGGATTTGTAGCCGTTATTTTTAGCTGTGGTGTAAATTGTGTCGAGTTCTTTGTTGTACTTATCTGGAGTAAGTGGGATTAAGTCTGTGTATCATATGTGTAAATGCTGCTAATTTATGTTGGGTAGGCTGGTTCGAGGAGATATGAATGATAGTGTTTGTTGGTTTTCTATAGATTTGAAATGCTAAAGAGTCAGTTCCTCGTGTTATTGTGATGTCAAGGTAATGCAAATTTCTGATTTGTTCTTTTTCTATTGTATATATATTGTTAGTATGGATTGTGTTTTAGTCTGTTCGAGTTTTTTCGGCGTAGTCTTGTTCGATGATGCATATGATGTCATCTACGCATCTATAGTTAATCTATGTTTTTTCAGTAGTGTTTTTATGTATAGTAATGGAAGATATCACATGAAAATTTTCATGAATGTAGCTGAGGTTGGCTTTCCCATGCCGAGTCCTTTAGGCAATTTGTGAAAGTCGTTATTAAATATAAAGTAGTTCTGTAATCATCGCCTTTGCACTATCTATAGTTTCGGTAATGTATTGGTTCTCGTATACATTGTCCAGTGTGTCATGTATGATAACTAAGGTTTCTTGGGTTGGTGTTGATGTCAAAGGAAACGAGTCGCGTGTTTACGGTTATCTTATTGTCTTTAAGTTTCTCGACAAGGTCCTGTGTATTACGTACCTTATATGTATTTTCTAAAGTAATATTTTCTTTAAATAGGCCTGTGAGATATTTAGCCATGTGATATGCTGGTGAAAGTATATAGTTTACGATGGTCAATATTCTCAATGGTAAGTTTTCTCTGTGTAATTTCGGTTGTGCTTTGAGCATTCGTGGGAGTGGTGGGTTCATCTTCATGTATTTGTATACTTTTCCGTCAGTAAATGTTTTACAGCATTTTAATAGACTGCGTATGCAAATATTATATAGATTAGCTAAAATTTAATATTTTTGTTTTGTTTGCTTGCAATATTATTCAACATGTTCAGTAGATTTTGAAAATAACTAGTACACAAAATATAAATTGTCGCCCGATATAACTAGAAATTTATTAATGTACTGTAGCGTCATTTTGAAACAGATAAATAAAATAATATAATTTCTGACAACCCAACTTTACTAGAACCGCTCCAAAGTACTCTGCATAATTTCGCATATCAATGATTTTTAATTAACAACTTATGATGAGCCTAAATCACTGTGCGCATAAACCAGATGCTAACAAGATGTTATGCAGATGTGAGAACATTAACATTGTCGCTTTCAAATAGTTTTTCTCGATAACACGCAAACCATAAAAAACTTGTTTTAAGGTTTTTGGATTTTCCTTCCAACGTTGTTGGGATTTTGTCACGCTATCCCTTGATAATTTGATAAGCACTTCAAAAATTTTACATTCCGTGTTATGCAGTTATTTTTAATGTATTTTTAAGTTGGCCTGTATATTTTTATGGCTTGTATATTATTACTATTAAGATATAAAAATTGATTATTAAAGTGTTTAATATACCAATACATTGAAGATTAAAGAATAAGAGCTTTGCACAGAGTGAAACACACTTATCCTACTTTAGCATTTAATTATTTCTTGCTATGGAATTTCCTCCTTGTTGCTTTATATTTAATTCTTAAATTGATAGTTAAATTATGTGCATCCTATGCTGTACTTTAATCAAATTTTGGAATAATAATATAATAATTTTAAGAATTCAGTTATTACAAAAGAGCAAATACAAGAGAATTACAAGTATTTTATTACTTAACCCATTTTCCATTTGATTTACAATTCTATTGTGCTTAAAACTTTAGATTTTGTTAAATATATTTTAATAATTAAGCTTCAATTTTGAAAAGGTGAAATATTGATTAACATTTACGCTTTTATTTATTTATGCTCAAATCCTGCACAACAAGAAATAATCTTATGTCTAGAGTACAGGAAAGTACTTAAGTTAAATAGACAAATACATACACCATACATATTCACACAAACTTAACAATAAATAAGTTATATACTGATATGAGACTTTGAGATTTATTATTGGGAATAAAAATTTAATAAAAACTGTTGCTGTGCTTAAGGAAGAACATTCTAGAGACGCGATACATGTATGAAAAACTGCCATTCAGATACAAGAGAACGGTGTAAGGGAACTAAAAACTTTTTTCTTCTAACTCATATGCCAAACCTCATTTTATCGGCATTATCTAAACTTGATTTTATGGAGAAATAAAAGCGCACGGATATAAAGAAAGTTGTTTAATGAAAAATCATATAGCTTCGAAAAGAATTGGGAAGCATTATAATATCTTTTCAACCTGTAGACATATCTAATGGTTATAGTATAAAATGTTTAGCTTTCTTTTGCTAGTAAACTTACATGTTGGAAAAAGATTACAAACGTAGAATATCCTAGGAACAAGAAAACGTAATCGGTAATACGACTAATAGTTTTCTTACGAACTATAGTGTACTTTAACAAAATCCATTTACAGTTGCCCGCAATAAATTTTATTCAGATCCTCATTCAGTCTTGAAATATTTTTAGCAACTTAGATGACTGGGCTGTTGAAATACACATCGTCTACGTACGTACGGGTTTTGTAGTGCGTAAGCTATTCAGATAAATCATGAGCATAAATAAAAAAAAGTAGTAGTCCCAGCAATGATCCTTAAGGCCTCAGCAAGACATATGTAACATCAAATATTTGTTTGTTTCTATTTTTTATTTTATTTGTTTATTTTATTTAAGAGGGAAAATTACTTTCTAACGATGTTCTAATTCTAGAGAAAACAAGGATGTATTAAGATACCAGCAGAGTTTAGTGTATTTTCTGGATTGCTATATCCTGCAACAAATACATTATTTATGAAATGTGCTGATGAAGTTTAATGCTGTTGATGTGTTTGTAAGAAAGAAGGGAATAGTCTGAAGCTTTTTTGAAAATATTAATACAGAAATTGTAGAACTTTCTGTTATGATAAAGTGCTGGTCTATAATAATAACTGAGAAGCAGGCTGAACTTCCATATAAAATTATGCTAAATAATAAACTAACGACTTAACGGTTGCAAAAATATTTTGTAGCTGGCAGTAAAAGAAAGTAATAGCTCTCAATATTTTCAAAACATTCACCAGAAATGCCCGGTATTTACCCTGTAATATATCTATTACCCTATACCAGTTGCTAGCATATTTTATAATGAACTACTGAATGTCTATTGCAATATTATCGTAACCAGTTAAAAATAGCTTAAGTGGTTTTCAAAATTTGCATTGTTCATAACTTTTATTGTTTTGTAACAAAAATTAAATATTTGCAAATGTATAGAAAGGCAGAAGTTTAAATTAAATATTGCATTTTTATTGTTATACACAAATATTATAGAATATAGAAATAGTATAGATTATAATATGTATAGTATTTAAAAAGAAATAGGTTGCTAAATTACCATTAAAAAATGTTTTAACATAAAAAGGAAAAAAAGTTTTATTAAGAAAAATTTTATGTTTTAAAAATTGTTTTTCTCTTATGTGTGTTAAGAACGAAATTAAACTCTTCTAAAATTAGACTTTGATAAAATGAAAATGTTTAAAATATTGTTACGTTTATACCTTTTATAAACGTTTTGTTGTAAGTTCATTATTGCAAAATAAATAACACCAGTTTGTAGAGTTATTAAATTAATAACAAGTTTTATTTACTTTAACTACACAAAGTTGATGCTTCAGAAAAATTTACTTAAAATGCACGTCGTTACTTGATGAGGTTTAATTTTACACTGACTCATTATTCGCTCAGACGCTGCCCTATTTATATTTGTCCATTTAAAGTCTAGAAGATTTAAGAATCTTCTACTCCCTTTGTATCACATTTTGTTGTTGTTAGGCGCCTGTATGTCTGTGTGTATTTTTGTTTTTTTTTTATGCTGATAAGGTTTCTGTTTGGGATTTATTTCAAAATATTTGTTGTTGTCTTTTGTAGAAAAGGTTTCTTAGAAAACTACGCAGATAGTACATGGCATATCAAATTATTGTTGTTTGTGTGTTAAAAATTTCTACGCAGTTTGTAACTAAAAATTTTGTTGTTGTACCATAAGTTTTCTTTAGCTCAATTCTTTATTTTATTGCTCAATTCTTTGATTTTAAAACTAAAGCAAGACACATTCGTAACAATATTATATATATTCATAAATAACTAAAAATTTTACTTTCAATTAATTTACTGACGTCAGAAACGGTCAGTGGTTTTAAAGATAAAGATAAATTTTACAACGAAAGAGCAAAATCTAATGGATCAATTCTATACTTCCTCCATAAAAATTTTAATTGTTAAATGTGAGCGACGTGATGTTAAAACGTTTTACAGAAGGGTTTTTTAATAAACATGTAATCCATGGTAGAGTTTTAAAAGAACTGTTTATCTAAGGTCAAATATAATTGAGTTATTCATCCTTTTCAATATGATATAATAATATTCAATAATATTTTTATAATGATAGTTGAGTTTTAGCATCTTACCAAAATTTATAAGAGTTGTTTTGTGGGAAGTTATTGAATCAAGTTTCGTATCGTTTTTTGCTTAGCGAAAAGCAAAATAGAAATTTTGTTCATAAAAATGTTTTATTACATTGTTTCACCATTTGTTTTATATAAAATGCAGCATTTGTTACAAAAATTGAGTATACTCAGTAGCCTATTTTTACTACCATTTTGAATAATGTAGAAATTTGCTTTTTAAAAATTTCGTTGATAGACAGCTAAAATAAAAGACAGACACAGGTACTTTTCACATAAAAATTATTCCGCGAATCTATCCACATGAAAATAATACATCAAAATCGAATGACAGTGAACCCGATTTAATTTAATGCGTCAATTGAATTGACGTATTAAAAATTACCTAAAAATACAAATGAAATAAAATGTAATATGAAAAATTTAGTCTACAATAAAACCAGTTTTTTAGCCATGTTTTTATGACGTACCAATTTACGTCATTTAATATTTTATAAAATCGGGATTAGATAACTGTCTTTGTATTGCATTGCCACTTGACGCATACATTTCCCTATAATGCATGTCTTGTAAGACTATCAGAAAATGTTTATACACAAAAAATTAAAATAATTTAGGCATCGATTTACGATTTTTCTTATGTAAAACTGAAAATTAATTTAAACAATAATTTAAGTAAGTTTTCATTTGTATTCTCCTTATTAAAATTATAAAACGTAAATGATAAACTAATTTTGATAAGTAAAAATAAAATGGAATATTAGCAGGGAGTGTAAAGCAGGGGAGTGTAAATTACATTTCAATGTAGGATAAAAATGTAATACATGGTAATAAGATACCCAGACATTTTCAAATTGCTAATTTTGTTAGTCAAATTTCAATTTAAAAATTAAAAATAAATGCAGAAACAAATAACTTTATTTTATTATTTAAAATATTAGTAATAAAGTTAGGCGGTATAAATAAGTATCAAGCTAGCTATTAGAGTTTGATTAATTTTCAAAAACTTCTGGGTCTCATAAGAAATTTGTTATCAAACTCGCTAAGGTTTTTGTGCCTTAATAAATACACTGTTAATGTTGTGAATTTATCAAAAAGGCTTTAAAGTTCGCACTGTATTATTAACTGGATACATTTTTAACTATATTTCTTCCTCAAGTTGCAAAATTTCGATTAAAATATTTAAAATTCTAGTACAAATATTATAATTTCATTTTTATTATATTAAAAACTAACAAACGAATTATTTATTTATAAATATTACTTCTATTTATCTAAAGACCCAACCGAGATCAGTTAACTACATTATTAGGGAAGCAAAAATTTTGTTAGCTAGAATCAAGCATCTTAAAAAGATGCAAAGTTCCCTGATATTGTTAAAAGGTAAATTTTAAATTATTAAAAAACTTTTTTAAACACAATTTTTTCAAAATCTATTTCCTTTGTAGCTTTCAATTGTAAGGGAAAATATAAATTAAATTAAATGTTTAATAGAAATAATACATATTATTAAAAGAAATTATTTGATTATTATTTTTATTTTTATTCGACCTTTTTTATTTTAAATAAATATGTATTAATCTCTTAATCTCTTTTTAATTAAATTTTAACGATATATTATTTCGCTTTCCTATGGAAAGCTTTCTCAGGAAAATTAATTTTTATTAAGCTTTCCATAAGAAAGCGAAATATTAATAAAATATATCGTTAAAATTTAATTAAAAAGACCGTTTAAAAGATTAATACATATTTAACAAAAAAATTATAAAAAGTCGTATTCTTTATTAATATTTTCTAAGTTAGGGTGTATTTGAAAATATCAAATCGTTATATTTTATTCACAACAAAATTTTATAATGACTTTCTTATCATTTGTGTTACTGTCTTTTTATAAATAATAAAATCAAATAATTTATATAAATTATTTTTATAATAATTATAGTTATTTGACTTTTTAGTATTTTATTTGTAGTTTATTATTAAGCATTATTTTTAAAATAATTACGAGCACTATATTCTTTGTCGTGTCAATTAATAGAAACAATCTGTTTTCTCTATCCGTATGAAATATTAATATCTATGATTTAGAATCTGATAACAAACGAGTTCCAGTTTTAATACAAATGAATTTTACTATGTAATAGATTATATTTCTGATAAAAATAATTTATTAGTATTTATTATTAAGCGCTAGGTCTTTTCTTGAAACAAATTTTAAATCTTTATCTTTTATATTATTTTTCAATATTTCGCCAAACCATTGGTTGGCATCTTGAGGAAAATAACAAAAAGTGTATAAACAACATATTAAACTAGTGGATGCGGCTTACTTCGCCTCGCCCCAATTTTAGCCTTCAGACAAACTTTTGAATAATAATAATACAACACAAATATTAAATTTTCAATGTGATTTATTTGATAAACAACATTTTTCTTTTCCGGCGCAAAAACACACAACGAAGACGGTTTACCAACAGGCGAACATGCAACATACAGCTGACCGTGCGAAAAACAGGGAAATTTGAGATAAAAAAGAGATCCGAAAAGCCATTAAGCAATAATTCTAGACAAAATTCCATACAAAAAAATCTATTTTCGATTTTTTTGATAAATATTTCACAGAATTTTAATTGCTTTTACCTGAATGCATGATGTACGACTATCCGGAATCAGTTTTACAATGCACAATACTCGTATGAATTTCATCAAGAAAAATAGGACATTTGCTGTAATAATTCTTCCTGTAGCAGTTGGTTTTTGGTCTCAATCTGTAACTAATTCTTCATTTCTTCTTATCATTAAGGTATCTAAATATAGAAGTTTAGCACCACATTTCCTTTCAATTGATAATTTTATTGAAGTGTCAAATTCAATTAATGGTTCTAACATTTTCTTAATTGCAGACTTAGAGAAAGGGTCCGACATCTAACTTTTTTTCAACTAGTGCTTATTTCGTGAGTGGTAACACTTAGCTCATGTTTGATTTGACAGATAATTAGTTTTATTAGTTGCTATGCTAGAACGCTTTGCCCTATTAAAGACTTGCATTCAAAAGGCTCTCATTGATTTGAATTTAAATACCGCTGAAATGTCGTTTTCGGAAAATGAATTTATTTTGACATCAACAGATATTTGAGTACTTCTTCTAATTAAATTAACTGTGGAGGCTCTTTGTCGTCAAGATGCCACTCTTATAACTGCAGATGCCGCGTTACAATTCATGTTCAATCAATTGACAGAACAGAATACTTCCTTGAGTAATGAATTCAAGGAAGAACTCATTATTCGTGTACAACAAAGACGTACTGATTTATAAAGTCTCTTCCAATACCTGCATAATTCAAGCGAATTTGAAGTTAACCAAAGCAGCGATTTTTTTCCCGAATAATTAAGACAACAATCATAAGGAAAATTTTATACTTATTGCAACGCTTGTATTACACCAATGATAATGATAGTGACAACGTAGCAGCCTCTACTATTCAAGATGAAATAAATGAAGATATGTCTTCCGATTCAGAGCCAGAAATATTAATGACACTGAAGGAAAAACTGGATATGGCTATTTCTAAGAAAGTCAACATTAAAATAAAGAAAACTACAAGTGGTGTTGGTGTAACAACAAAGGAAAACATTAAATAAAATTATTAAACAGGAAATAGCCTATTTCGAAGCTGAAAATATAAGGGGAAAATATCTCCAACTTGCATATGAATACCTTATGTGTATACCACCAACCAGCGTCGAGTCTGAGCGAGCCTTTTCAGCAGCAGGGCTGCTATGTACCAAAAATCGTTCTAGACTAAACGATACAACTCTGGACAAATTCACATTTTTGCGGGCATATTTTCTTTAAAAAAAATAAACAAATTATTATTAATTAACTTTTATAATATATTTATGTTTAATTTTTAATCAATCCAAAATTTATGTTACTTTTTTTATAATTGAATTGTTTTTGTGAATTAAATAATTTTTATTTGTTTTTTAATTGAATTTATTTTTATATTAACAGCTTTTTTTGTCCTCGATAAATTTTTTAACTATACCGGTATTAATATCGGGATCCCGGTATCAATAAAAACAAATACCGAAATACCGGTTTTAGAAATTCGGTCCGGTATTGCAAATCCTACTAACAATATCTGCCACAACTGGAGAAGCTGGGAAGTCCTTTTTGCTGGATATATATCTTTTTATTATACTGCAAATATTTATTATCTTCAATGCAAAACTTCAGAATACGGTAATATAAACCTTTCACTATCTTTTGAAAATTTTCCAAAACATTCAATTTCTCTTCTATTGTATTGAGCGCCAGATCAACAGGAATACTTGGAAATAATGATACTACATCCAAAGAAATTAGTTTTTCATGATCGTACACATGAAGCTTTTTAATTTTTCCCCTAAACTCAATTTAATCTTTTATATTGTATTTAGGACAATATTTTGAATATGTATGTATAAAATAATATTGTTTTGAATATTTGTTATTTTCAAAATTGTTTTTATTAGAAAAATCTTTAGTATTAAAAATTGTATATATATATATATATAAGGTTATAATATTTTTTCAGTTTGTAGTTTTATGTGCTTTTGTTTTATTTATTTAAAAAAATTTTTGATAATTTTGAATTTTTTTGTCAACAATTTTTTTCATTTATATTGTTTACACACTTTTTGTTTTTTTCCTGAAGATGCCAACCAATGGTTTGGCGAAATACTGAGAAATAATATAAAAAATGCAGATTAAAATTTTTTATAAAAAAAGACGTAGTGCTTAATAATAAACAACTAGTAAATTATTTTTATCAGAAATACTTATATTCTATTGCATAATTAAGCTCATTTTTATTAAAACTGGAATTCGTTTGATACTGATAGAGAAAACAGATTGTTTCCATTTATTGACACGATAACGGATATAGTGCTCGTAATTATTTTAAAAATCCATTTACAACAATAAGATTATGTATAATAAATCTTGCGTTACAAAACACAACCCTAATTAATCTTCCTACTTTTCACTTAACTCCTTTCATTTTTAATTCTATTCTAAAATGCATCAACTTTTCCCAATTATAAATAAGTAAAATGCTTTTAACTATGCACTGAAACTTCGATAAAAGCGGGATATTATTACTTTTTTTAACTATGATTTTCTTATTTTTAAACTAAAATGTTGCTTAAAATAATTTAGTGTTGTTAAAGGTACATAAAAATTATGTTAATTTTTAGAAGTTATGTTCTAAACATATACGATCTGAATCAACTACACCACACAGGTTTCAGTAGAAGAGTACTGAATTAGTTTGGGTGCATCTACCAATAAAAGGAATAGATTTTTGTTAACAGTTGTTGCGATGAAATCTTAATTTCCAAAAATAATTATATAATAATAATTATATCCTTGAACTTGTAATTAATTTCTTTAAATAATCTTCAAATAAATTATCCTAATTAATTGATTGTAATATTTATTTTCGCCAATAATTTAACATATAATTATTTAAGACATATGAATTTTTGCATATCAAAAATCCGGCTAAAACTGGTAAATAAGTTAGATTATTATACAGTTACGACGATAATTTATTAAGTTTTAAAAGAAAATAATTATGTATCAGTAAAAAAATAAAGGAAGTGACCTACTATGCAATTTATAAGCTGTATATTTCTCTAAGAAATCTTATACACAAAAATATTATAAGAAATTTTACCAAATAAGATAAACAACAGAAAACAAAAACAACTAATACAGAACAAAACAGCCGTCAAGTAGGCGCCTAAACAACAATATGGGAAGTATAATATTTTTATATATGCGAGAACCGCTTAGAAGCTATATAAACACCAATTGCCTGGCAAATGAAATTAATTCAAGTTGAGTCATCGCTGACTAAAAACAACAAAGCTACCATTGTGTTTATTTTGTGTGTATTGAAATTAAATAATAAATCGTTTAATTTAATTTAAAACTCTAGATTATTATATTACTTTAGTATATTACAATAAAAGAACTCAAAATAACAAAAGATTTCTTAATGGAAATAAACAAAACAATATATTACATTATTATATAACAAGTAAACAGAGAACAGAAAACGACATATGCTGTAGTCATTTTGTGATTAAAAAGCTTAAATCCTGAATTTTAATTACGTTTCGAATGTGATACGACAAAAAGGGATAAGTTAGATTTTTATTCCAAAGGCCCAATATGTCCAATATAAAAAATTAATATATAAACAGGCTGTACTAAAATTGAATAAAGTAGATCTTTAATGAATTTTAATATACTGCATAGCTGTTTTCTTTTAATTTAATGCAAAAACTTTAAAGCCAATAATTAGGTAACCCTAAATTGCTTTATTGTATTTATAGGATAGACTGGATCTTAATTGCTTTCTGTTAAATATAGAATAAGTAATTTATTGTTCAAGCCAAAAATGAACAAAATTTATATTTTTGTTTTTAATATTTCACCACACTATATTTAAATATGTATAACTTTAAAAAATGTTGATCAATTTGCCTATTATCTTAATATGAAAGATATAGATTGGCGAAAAAATACTAAATAAAATAACTAACAAGGTGAAAACTATATCTGAAATAATATTCGTGAGATCATAATGTAAAATTCACTATAACAGCCAAACCAAGACCATTCATGTTACTTTTACAAACTTCCCCTTTTGAAACTTGCATTATCGTTAAAGTAAATAAAGTAAATAGAAATATAATACATCACCCCATCTATATATATTATAAAATAATATAAAGTGGATATACATATATACTGAGAGAATACTGATATAAATTATCATTTAGATTGTCACTATGATGCTTAAAAAATTTTATGTATTAGGATGATACAATAAAAGGAAAACATAGCAAAGGTTAAGCTTGTTTGTAAAATCAAAAAATCTGTTGTCAATATTGTTTAAAAAATTATTGTGAAATATATACATAGATGTATATTTTTCTCTGTATTTTATTTTTCAATGTTATAAGCCATTGTTCTGTTCAATAAATAAAATATTATTTTTGTTTAAATTTATGTATAGTTTAATACGTAAGGTTTCTTTTTTAATATTTTTAAATATTAATCATTCAAAAACTATTTAATTTCAAAAATAATAATCTGAAAACAAAAAACTTTAGTTATAAACAATGAGTGCAACTCATTGAAATAATACTTTATGGTGCAGTAATAAAAAATGGCATAAATCGATGATTTAATATTAAAAATGGACAGTTAAAATTTAACGATGCAAAGGAGAAGAACAACGTAATTTAAACATTTTTAAGGGTTCATAAAATTTAAAACCATTTTGCTATCGTGTGTCTTAAATTTTAATCACCAAAAAGTTAATTCTGTGTTTTGTAAAGGGAATTTTAACTATTGTATTACCATGTGTTCTGTACCACCTTATTGCCAGTTTTAGCATGTAACTTTAAATACCCAAGTAACAAAGTAATAAGGAAACTACTTCCACTTTTTTTTCAGTATAAAGAATACATTAATAATGAGCCAAAGTTACACTACGTAAATGTTTTTGAAGTGAAGTATGCACATGGTGTATTTTGCAAAATTCTGCAAAGCATATTAAGATGTTACTGATTTTTATTAAAAACCAAAACTTAAGAATTCAGCTTAATACGAGTTAAGGTAAGAGCCAATGTAAGTGGCGTTTTAGCTAATTCCTCATTTATGATATTTGGCATAAAAGTAACAAATATTTTGATATTAGAATAGTGATACTAATATCAAATAGCAACCAAAATGTGTGAAGCTTTTTGGGATTCATAACCTCTCCAAAAATTTTTCGGTAAATAAAATGGTAATAAATAAATAAATAAGAATATTTTATATGGTTTGTGCAGTTTAGGCCATTCACTTGTAGTCACGTGGGTAGTTAAAATATAACGTCCAAACTTTTATTTTTTTATATGCTGTTCGGAAAAACTTTACATGAAATGGCCTCAAGGTTGATATTCTATTTTATAGCTGAATATCGCAATTTTTTCATCTAGAGTAAAAGCTGTCTGTCCACAGGATTTAGGTAATTTTTTAATTGTTAAGGCTAACAATTCTTTATCACAGGAAAATCATATATATATTTTTTTTTAAAAGTTTACACAAGTTTAGTAATCTGTTATCAGTATAAAATTATAATGAAAATATGTTTCATATTAAAAAACATGGTTTATAAGCATAAGAATCCATCAGCCAATGCTCCTTTGAGTTTCCACTCCAACTTTTGTCTTACTACAATACAAAATGTCGTGGAAAAAAATTTACAGGCAACTAAATTTTATCAGCAGAAAAACCTTAATAATTTTACGTTAAAATTTCAAGTTGATGTCTTTTTCATAACCATCTACACTATATGTTCTTATTTTTGCACATTATGCAATTAGCTGTTGTTAAGTGTGCATATTTATATAAAAAAATCCATGTCGACATGCTGTCCTCAAAGTAATACATTTTACTTTTTGTTATGAGAATTTCATAAAATATTAATGCTTAAAGCAATTCATTACAATTTTAAAAATTATGTCAAATTATTTAACAAAGTATACAATAGATAGTTTTCAAGTAGATACTTTCTCTTTGAAGATATGACATAACATAACACATGGGTTAAACCTACGCACAAAGGAAATATTGCAAAAGTACACTACAACGAAGTCCACGAGACAGGCCAATTTTGTAAAACAATATTATTCACAAAATAAAATTTCAATAATTCGATAGCTAGTATTAAGTTGGCTAGACTTGTTCCGCCAGTAAATGAAATACTGTTCTTATTTATTTCGGTGTAAAACGTCATTACCGGCTGTATGTTCGGCGAGTGCTTTCGATGTGGTGACATCATTATGAAGTCGTGTTCTAGACTGTAATGGCGAGTCAGTGTTCGGGATAAGATAGTTCTTTCGTTAGGGTATTATCTACTCATGTAGGTAGATTGCCTGACACATGGCATTCTATGCGGGGCCAATCTAATATTTCTGCCGTTTCTTATTATTCAGATAGGTGTGTCCGTTAGAAAGTGTTTTTCGTTTGTTAGAATAAATGAGTAGTTTGTGATGGGAACATTAATTAATTAATTAATTTTGTTTATAATGTCACTGTTAAAAGTTTTTGTTTTGTAGATAACCATGTTTTCGAGCAGTCCTAGTTTTCGTCCTTTTTTTCTAGGATGTAGTAATCTCATACACTCATCTATTTCCCTTGGTTCGTGTCCACGACTGTCAAGGGTAATGCAAGGTTAAACTCTTTTCTTTTTGGTTTGTATGAGCGTATGTGTTCTGAATTTTTATTTATATGTGTGTCCTATAAATAAATATGTTTACAGGTACAAGCAAGTCTGTATACTCAGCTGGAAATAAATATGCCAGTTGTTACTGTCGATGACCTGAGATTATGTCTCAGACTGTTACTGGTTTTTTATGCTGTAAGTAAACCTTCTTTGTGAAAAAGATTAGTTAATCAATATATATCTGGTCCTGAGTAGGTAAAAGTGTGTCGTCATGTTGCATCGGTTGTCTCTTTGCCTTGTTTATTCCTCTTTTTAATATTTTCTAGTCTAAGAAATTTGTCGATAGCGGTTGAGTTCTTCGTTATATTTATCTGGAGTAAGTTGGATTATCTTAAATTTGTGTATCATATATCTAAATGCTGTTAATTTATGTTGTGTACATTGGTTCGAGATGATGTGGATGGTCGTGTCCGTCATAGTTGGATTTCTATCGATGTCAAATATTAAATAGTAGTTCCTCGTGTTTTTGTGATGTCAAAATAATCAAAATTTGCATCTTGTTCTTTTTCTATTGTATTTGTAATGTTATTATATATTGTGTTTAAGTCTGTTACAATTTGTTCGGTGTTATCTTGTTCGAGGATGCATATGAAGCCATCTGCGTATCTATAGTAATGAGTCATTCTGTGTTTTTCCCTTACTGTCGTTATGTGTAGTGATTTGAGATGTTGCATGAAAATTTTCACGGATTGTAGAATTTGGGATTCCTATGCCGACTCCGTTAGCTAATTTGTAAAAGTGGTTATTAAAAGACGTGGTAAATCTAAAGTGGTTCTGTTTTATTATCCTTTGAAAAATATTTATAACTTCGATGATATATTGGTTGTCGGAAAAATTTTTTAGTGTGTTGCGTATAATAATTAAACTTTCTTGTTTTGGTTGACTCAAGTAATTCTATAGTATCACCATCCCCTTAACACCACAAACTGCCAATGTTTATCTAAATGATTTTTGAAAACAAAAACTAACTGAGCATATGTATTTATGTAAAAATCGTTATATAAGAAAATCGTTCCAATATTTTAATCCGTTTATTTTTCAATTCTTTATTTTTTTTATGTAACTAAAATCTTTGAAAAAGAAAATACAAAAGACCAATATTTGGTTTATTGGGTAAACAATCCAAGTAAATGTTCTTTCAGTTTGTATACGGTTGAAGTTGAGACAACTATCCTTATATTTGTTTTAAACATTTATGCAATTTTTAACACTAGATATTTTTCAACAAAAAAAAAAAAAAAGAAAACAAAATACAAAAACCGGAAATAGCTAACATGTCATTTGTACATAATGAAAAGATATCACGAATATTTGTATGTAGCACAACATAATGTGTATAATTTCTCACTGAAAAAATGTTTGTTCATGATTTCTGTTTCTTGGGGTTTTGTTTTATGGTGTTTTTTGTTTTTAGTTTTTTACATTTCATTTCAACACAATACTAAAAGCCAACTCACAAAAAAGTAATAATAATAATAATAAAAATATTCATTACATACAGTTGTGAATGTATTTTGTATATTAATACGTATAATCGTACGATAAGTATGGTAAACTGAAGAACGGAAAATTGTAAAGGGTCATTGAAATGTTGTAAAAGAACTTTTGAAATGTATAACTAGTATTAAGAAAAATCTTGCTCCATTAAGACACAAATGTGAAGTAAGATATTTTTTAAATGTGGAGAAATGATAAGGAAAACCTAATCTGAGTTTTTAATAATTATCGAAATTTTTTATAGTGCACTTTTATTTTGTCCTTGATAAAAAAGCAGACTTCACGAGTTTAAAAATCGGCTAACCGAGCTTGCATATCTCAATATTTGAGAGGAAATCCTTGGTCGGGGTTGAAATACTGCACCCTTTAAAATCAACGCTCTAAAACAACATTCTTTACATTTGAGTTTAATTTTTAATTAGAATAGCTATAAAAATATATAGATTTGTTTCCATTAAAAATACGGCTATATAGCAATTATTATTTATTATTATTAACGTATCTTGCAAAATAGAATTTAAAAATTAAAACAAAATTATTATTTTTAATGATTGTCACTCCATTTTATGAGCATCTATTAACAATAATTGCTGTTATAGCGATTACATTTTAGATAAAATATAATCCAGATATCGAAGGCAGTGACAGACGGACATACATTGTACCGAAAACAAAGGTGTTATGTTTTCACTCCTTGCTTTTACGGTTCTTTACAAGCTGTTGATCAAAAAATCAATAAGGAAAAGCTTAGTTTATATCTCGAATATATACTGCAGGTCTCTTAGTAGGTTTGCTTGCTTACTTGTTTTTTGTATCTTCAATCGCAGTTAAACGCGTGCACCGAATTTTATGAAAATAGAAACTTGTATAGTAGAAGAAAGAAGAAGGAGAAGAGAAAAGAGAATTCTTTAATTGAACCGATTTTAAAAAATACACGACTTAATTTTATGAAGTTCAAAACTTCATATATACGGTGTAATACGACAAATACAGATAGTATTGAGAAAAACGCAAGGAAGTAGCCATTTATGGCTGCATGGATTTAAATAAATTATTTTATTACTTGCAAAATAAATAAATTTTTTGTAAAAAACTGATTTCTAAAAAAACGCCCAAACCCGATAATTCTTAAATTCCTAATACTACAATAGTTTATTTAAAATATACAGCTAATAGCATATTTTAGGTAGCTTTTTTATATAAAGTAATCTTTTAAAGTGAAAATATAATTTTAAATATATGTAATTTTAGATATAATTTGAAGCAAAATATTTCCTCGTTAAAAGTTAACGAATTGCGGGATCGAAACGATGGTTTAAATCAATGAGCTTTGCATCATTATGTAACATCACAATAACCAACAATTTTATATACGAAAAGCAAACTTTGTGCTAAAGTTTGCTTTTCGATTGTGGCAACACAAACAACATGATAGCTTTGACATTAAGTTTTTTGACGTATTCTCAATAGATGCATTGGCAATTGTTACAATGAATTAAATTTCGCTAAAAAACTCATATTAAAATAATTAAAATTCGCTATGAAATGGTGGTTCTATTAAAGTTATATTTCGTGATATTTTTGGACAACATAATCGTCCTTCTTAGACCGCTACTGAGAATTTGGTAGTTAAATTAAAGTCGGCAGGCTGCATACAAAATGAGCGAACACCAATGGGTGTTTAACCGGGTCTTGCAACTGGAAAAATCGCAACCTAGAACCACAGTTTTGAAGTCACTAAAATGGCCAATTTATTGCAAACAAAATTTCCCGATCGCATTATTTCACGACAATCAGCAGTCATGTGCCGACTTATATGATGCATCAATACCCCCGGGGGCGCATTAATATGTTTTGATAGAATCTTACCGTCATTCACATGTAATGACCGGCGTAACAGGGAGCCCAGGCCCCTTTCAAGGCTAGCAGGAGCCGACTGGAAAATTGCACTATATTATCACGGGAATCAAGGAAGCCCCAGAGTTCAGATATTTGTCTTTCTAGCCCTTTAACTGTTCTCTGAGTGATTGTTGAGGGTGGCCCTTCGAGAGTATCGTAGTGGATGTGGTTTCGAGGCCATCGTTTGAGTTGTGTGGTTCAGTGAGCATGATTGGGGTTGTGTTCTTAAATTTTATTTAGCTTAATGCGTTCTGGACCAGGAGTTAGATAGTCTCCAACTCTTCAGCAAGGAATGAAGACTGCGGTCTGCTCCGGGCTTTTGAAGTTTCAACTACGAGTGACTGCAGGATATACGTATTTGAAGGCCTTCTAGGGCGAGGATGACGCTACATTTCATCCACAGTGGTATGATCCACCGCCTGGTTATGGTTTACACAGCTAAGTGTAGACGTAAATTTTATCACGCATGTCATATCGATACTGCATTCAGTCTAAGGATAACAGGATATGCTTAGTTTCAGGCAGATTCTTGGAATTGGTGCCAATTCTAACGCCTTTGTGCTTAGTACTCCAGAAAAGCAAATCTTATTGTCGGGCTTACTTCTATAAACAATGAGTATAAAGTAATTTGTTTCATAAAATGGTGGAAAACATATATAAACTTTTTTTCTTTGAGAATTTATAGAAGCACCTCTTTGTGGGAATATATTGACCAAGCTAATAGTTACAAAGCCAAAGAAAGGCAGATATGTCATAGGTTCCTAACAATTTCACTGAGAGGAGTTAATGAATATCGTGTGTCATTTTATCCTAATAGCGATTTATATTTAAAAACATACATCGCTTCAATATCAGTAGAAGTATCAATCTGACTTATTTGCTTGTTATGTTCGAAAAAAATATTAATCTACTGTAATAAATGTTCTTGGATTAGGGAGTTTCAATAAGTTTATCCCACACAGTTGACACCAACATTTTTTACTCTTCTCCTCTCATTTCTGTTATCGAAGCAAACAAAATATAAATTTTTGTAAAGTCATTTCTAATCATACTTTTGGAAAAACATTAACACCCTACTTTTTGTTCCATAAATATAATAACTTCAAACCTTTTGCAGCCTTTTACTTTCTATGATTCTAGGCCAAACAATAATCTAATGAAAGCCTAAAATTTTCCCTAAGAAAATGTCCACTTATTTCCTTTAAGTTGAGAACAGAATTCAATTAACCACATTTTTCTGCTTAATTCATTATATGGAAAAATCCCCAGTAAATTAGTATATCGTGCATATACTCATGTAGATTAACAGAAAAAAATAACAGTCGTGTTCCCCATTAGTAAGGGATTTTTCCGAAAAGAAGAATATACCAACATATAATATTTGTATAAAATGAATGGTACAAAAGCATGTATTGATTACATAATGACTGGTTCCAGTATAAGTACAACAAACAAAATATATTTCCTTTAGTGTAGACACAAAAATATTATTATATTATTATTACGTTGATTATATTTAATTGTGGTCTTAATATCCATATGATATAAGATGAATCCTGCATTTTGACGTGTGTAGTAAATCTAGTGTTAACAAAATATCAACATTATATTTTGCGATATGTGCTTGGATTTTCCGACGGGGTTAAAATAACGACGGAAAATCGTACCAAAAAAAAAAAAAATTATATTTTGCCTTTAATCGTTCTTTAACATTAAAAATATTTTAATGTAACAAAAGAAAGATTCACTAACAAAAATTATGTCTAATTGTTTTTTGTACTTGATAAAATTTTTTTTTTTAACAGACCTAAACTGAAAATTCGAATTTATATTCCTTTAACTAAATCCTGTGTGTTATATTGTCTTTTCCGAAAAAAAGTAAAGCTATTCATGGATTAATGATAAGAAACTCACCAATTATTAATGATAGAAAATTATTTTTGTTTTAAAACTTGTATTATTCGTAACATAAAAGGATCTCCAGATGAAGGCACAAGTAATTAATATGACTTAGATAATTTGTTAAATATGCAGGACTTTTCGTGTACTGACAATTTGAACAATAAATGTAACTATGGTTTTTATGGGCCACTAAAATTTTATTTTAGTATATGTTAAGCCATAAACATAAAATAAATGTATTTAAAAGATACCCCAATAATGGCATAATTTTCACGTACATGTCCAAGATATTGAACCACAATAGGCAGGCAGGCAGTCTTAGTTTATTTATTTTTATAACCGCCATTAAAACAAATATAAACAATTAAACACAAAACTAAAATATAAAATAGTAGACAGACATTTAGAATATAGACAGACTAATTCCAAATATAACTGCTATGAAAATACGTGTAAACAAACAATTTAAAAAAACAAAGTGTTGAGCTTGAAGAATTAGCTCTTGTATTTTAAACCATCATAAATTTTAAAATTTGCACAAATTGTATTAGAAATACATGGCTATTTCTTTAGAAAATTATTTTTTTGTCTAACAAAAATTAAAAGGCAGTTATTTAAAATTAATGTCCTTAAATAAAAAATGGAAATCTGTGTATTAATGGATAAACGATAAGAAACCCACTAATTATTAATGATAAAATATTATTTCTGTTATAAAGTTTATGCTATTAGTAACAAATTCCCTACTGATACAACTGTGTGATTAGATTTACATATGCGCCTGACTATGTAGTCTTAATCAGATGGCGGTCAAACCATTGCATAATTTGGACGTCATGCTCGTCCTAGGAAGCCGAAGTCTAATTCTAGCAACAGGTCTTTCCTATTTGCAACTTTAATGATTCCAGAGCAGGGCTGCAAATTATCACTCCTTGCTGAAGAGTTGGACACTATCCAACTCCTGTCCAGAACACATGTCTAGCATACTCACTGGATCTGTGTACATTTCACCAGGTAGGTGTTATTAAAGGTGAAATGAACTCGGCCACCATTAAAACTGATCTGTCTGTTATGGGGCCGCGAAACCACAACCACCACGATACTCCATATAGGGGCCAACTTCAATAATCAGCCAGAGAACAGTTAAATGTCTAAAGAGACAAATAACGGAACTCTGGGGCTAACTGATTCCCGTGGAAATAAAGTGGAGTTTCCAGTTGTATCCCTGCTGACTTCAGGAAACTGGGCTCCCTTTTTCTCCCAGATGCACAGGTCTACATAGTTGCTCTCAATAAAGACTTTATATGTACCCCCGGCGGGTCCCTACTGATACATTGATGTGATTTGATTTACATCTGGACCGACTGGGTAGTCATAATCAGATGGTGGTCAAACCACTTTGAATGATTTGCAAACGTCATTCACGCCCTAGGAGGCCATCTAAAACGTTATCCTCCGTTCACTCCTAGTAGCAATTTCGAAAGCCTGAAGTAGGCCGCAGCTACGAAGCTTAATATAATTAAGAACACGACGGCATTCATACTCACTGGACCTGAACCATTCATTGTGTTTATTATGAATGATTCGACCCACAAACTATCACGAGGGGCTCGAAACCACAACCACCACGATAGTCCCATATAGGGGCCAATCTCAATAACCAGTCAGGGAACAGCTAAATGTCTCAAGAGACAAATAATGAACTCTGCGGGCGTACTGATTCCCGTGGAAATATATGGAATTTCCAGGTGACTCCTACTAGCCTTTGAGGGGCCTGGGCTCCCTTTTACCCCGCAATACACCAGTCTAAATGGTATAGTAGGTTCCAAAAAGACAATCATGTGCCCCCGGGGGGATCCCTACTGATACAAAAGGATCTCCTGATAAACTTATAAGTGAGCCTGTTTAGTTAACGTAATTTAGATCATTTGCTAAATGTACAGAACGTTTCGTCCGCGGGCAGCTTGTAAAACTAGTGCAGCTAGAGATTATACGGGTTACTAAAATTTTATTTTATTTATAATGTTATATATAACTAAGACTATGTGTAGTATTAGAATAGTTAATTGTTTATTTCTTCCTTTTTTCGTGTTTTTTTTTTTTTTGTTTTTTGTGAAACATTTTTATAAAACTTTTATCAAATGTAGTTTATTATAATAACAAACAGAGATGCTTAAAGTTGGGCTACAAATTCAACTAAATTATTTTTAAAGTATATTTAGTACTCATATATTACCTACACATGCACAGAAATGAATTATACACTCTAACATAAAGAGCACAAGTTGCAAAAGTGGAACTTTTTTGGATGTAACACACCCTTTTCCTTTTAGTCCTTATATAGTTTGTTTTTGTTTATACTCTTTAAAACAAGTAAATTTTTTACTCAACAAATAAATGATAGAAATAGATGTTAGAAGTTGTAATGTTATAGAGTGTTTTTTTTCTGGTGGATTTTCTGTACAAAGCTCATAAAAATTCACTCAAAATTTTCATTTTTAAGTCAAAATTAATTTATTTTATATAAGAAGAATCCTTACTTGCAAACTAATAACAAATAAACATGCATAAGCGTGTTTGTTGCACGGCTTTTTTAAAAGCTTTAATATTTACAAAAAAAAAAAACGTAACTTTGTCGACAATATTTATTTTCTTACAGAAAAATGTTTTATCCCTTTTTAAAAAATTTGGATAAAAGTTTACCGGTGATCTGCCTAACCAGTCAAATATATTTAGAAATTGGGTATGTCAATACCGGTTTCGGCTATGTGCCATCTGCAGTGTTCTTGTTTAGAAGTCATTACCTGTTTCCTCATTTATACTGCATTTTTGGAACAAAGTGTTATGCGACAACTAGATGCTACAAAACAGAGAAAATAGTTTAAATTTTTAAGCATAAAGACCCACATAATTTTACTGAAGAAATCAAAAGTCAAATTTTTATTAATTGAGATACTGAATACCTGTATGTATTATTACGTAAAATTATGATATTTAGGCCTAAAAGAGTAATAAATATCGTAATAGTGGGCTTATATTTTATGGTTTTTACTAATGTTTACATTAATACAATTTTTATTGAGAGCGAACAGGTATGCGTAAGTGTAATATTGTTACGAAGATAATTTATTAAGTTTTAAAAGAGAATAATTACCAGTAACAAAAGTAAACGAAACGACTCACTGTGCATTCTACAAACTGCGTAGTTTTCTAAGAAATCCTATACACGCAAGGCAACAACAACACCATTATGAGAAATTCTATGAAAAAGGTAAACAACAATAAACAAAAATAACTAGCACATAATAAAACACAGAGCCAAACAGGTGCCTAAACTGAATCACAATAACAACAACAATATGGTATTGTGTTCAAGTAGAACCGCTTACAACAACTTTATGATCACCACTTGCTGGGCAAATGAATTATTTCAAGTTATCTCATCAGTGAGTTAAGTTACCATCGTGTTTATTTTGTTTGTATCGAAAGTAAATAAATCGTTTAACTTAATTTAAAACTCTAAAATACTGTAAACATAACAATATCTTTGCTCTCTTTGCAGATAGCATCCTTGTGGTTGTATTATTTTAACATTTTGCTCGTATTAACAAATCTGGTACGTAAGCGGAATTAAGTATAGTTAACAAATAGATTTAATATGGAGGATTTAATATATTTAATACAAACCTAATTTCAGATTAATTAAATTAAATATAGATTATTCAAAATGAAAATACTAGGGAATAATGCATCCCAATTGGATAAATAGGTTAATATAAAGAATAAAATTGTATTAAGTTACTTAAACACATCTTGTTATATTCAACAGTTTTGTAAATATACATAAATTAAAGACTATGTTTGTGGGTAGAATAGACATTTACTCTTGTCTTTGAAAGGAGAGACCCGCCCTTCTTGAGAGTAAATGTATAACTATTGCATTTTCATAATAAACAAAACATTTAGATTAAGATGATTTAATTTTTATTGTATTACAAAGAGAAAAGGGATCGTGTGATTGGCTGTGTGCCATGTGGCACCATCCTATTGAAACCACATGTCAGTGATATCCACATCGTCAATTTTGAGTTGTTAGCATCTAACTATAGCATGATCCATTGATCGTTACCGTATTTCCAGCGTCATCAAAACAGCTCCCCAATACGCCTCCAGATGACATATCGCACTATACAGTGATACGTTGAGCATGCAAAGGCTTCTCAATAATCGCTCTGGCATTTTCAGAAGCCCGAATGCAGCAATTTTGCTTGTTGACATACCCTGACAAGTGAAAATGGGCTTCGGCTGAAAAAATGATTTTTTCAGAGAAACTAGCCGGTTGTTCCTGAACGAATTGAACAAGTCTACGGCGACGTGAATGGTCGGTCGCCTTCAATTTCTCCACCAGTTGAACTTGTAAAGCCTTAAAGTCAAAATTCTTCATGTGTGGTGAGTTGACAAATTTGGATCTGCTTCAACACTGTGGCTCACGGCAGCGATGTTTTTAGTTAAACAGGCATTGGTATTCGTACATTTGGTATCGAGCCTGTCGACTCAAATAAACAAGCAAGTCCGTAACATGGGTTTCAGAAGGACGATTATGTGGTCCGAAAGACACGAATTTTACGAAATGTAACTTTAACGGAACCACCATTTTCTTAGTGAATTTTTGTTATTTTAATGCGAATTTCGTGCGAAATTGGATTTTTTGTAACAATTGCCGAATTCGTCAGAAAAACTAAATGCCAAAACTACCATGTTGTTGGTGTTGCCATAGTTGAAAAACAAACTTGTTGTTGAAAACGCGTAAAATTTCTGCCTCTTCTAGTGTATTAATCAAATTGTAGTGTCCGCTAGTGGCAGTAGGCCTGATTCCTATAGTTGCATGTTTAATATGTCGATAAATACTGAGACTTTCTAGTGACTAAGAAACTATTTGGATCACTGTGGCAACAGAGATTTTTTTTGGTTCGTTGCTATTCTTTACTTTTACGGTGCCTCCTGTAGCCTGTTCCTAGATATCATAGCCAAGTATTTAAATTTCAAATAGGCGAAATTATAGTTGAGAGTCACCTTCACAATGGCTAACCGATAGAAAAAAATATCTGAAGACACACAGTTATATTTTACAGTTTTTTCTTACAGTTGCGGCTCTAACCAGTATCTAATGGATTTAATAATAACCTCAGATTTTGATCAAACTTTCGGACTCTAAATATATGCGAGCTTCGATTGTGACATTACAGTTTTTTTTTAATTCTTTAAATATTTGCGAATAATTAACTACAAATATAATATATCTAAAGCAATTTAAATGTTATTCTGTAAGACTCGTGTATGGTAATCATTGCAACAAATGTTTAAATTAAATTTACATTTTGTTATATATTTCCATATATATTCTTGTTAATAGAAATTGGCACCTGTGCACTTTACACAATAATGAAATTCTGTACCTACTTGGCCTATAACTCACACCAATAATTAATCGATTAAAGTAACGACCAAAAATATTTTAAGGCGAAACCAGCAAAAGCAAACAGAAACTGCGGCTGAAAAATTCAATTAAATCAATTCCACATATTGTTCTCTAGCATAGAAACGGCCAAAAAAATATCTGTCAATTATTTGAATCATTCGCTTGATAACATTTGTAGAATTTGTGTTCAGTGCGGTCGTTACGGCATTTTTCAATTAAAACACAAAACTAATTTCCTATTGCTCATACGGATTTGAAATTAAAAAGGGGAAAAAAATAAAAATCTATTCAAAATTAATTTACCACACAATCAGAAGAAAAGAAAAAAAAATACTGAATTCATAAAAATCTATTGATTAAAATGGTGATTGATATTAAAATGTGTCGTTTCGATAATGTCCCTTGGGGCTTTCGTCTGGTCGGTGGTTCGGATTTTGAATGTCCATTAACAGTGGTTAAGGTTAGAATATATTTTATAAAAATTTCAATTATAATATCATATAACATTTTATTGAAAAATTAAATGCTCATATAACATTTATATTTTAAAGTTTTGTATAATTTCATAAACTTCAATTTATATCCACTTTATACTTTTTATTTTATTTAAAATAAAACACAAAAATGAAAAATCAAATCTGCAAAGTATAAAAGAACGAGAATTTTATTGATGAATAAAATTGCATCTAATGCATTTTCAATGTTGTTACGTAATTGAAAGACGGATTGTGTAAAATATATGAATAATAAAAAAAAAATATATATATAAATATATATATATAATATTTCAGTGGTTTTAGTGTACAATATAGTTTTTAAATGTAATACGGAAATGTTACATTTTCTTTTATCATTTTTTCAAGTACTCAAGGTGTTTCAGTTCGCGAAGTAAAGTAAGTAAAGAGGGAATTAGCTGTGTTTGTTGAATTTAATAAGAACAATGTGCAGACGTGTGTAACCTTAATAATTTATGAAAAACTGTTGAAAGAAATCTTTTTAATAATATATTCTATTTTGAAGAAAACTCTGTATGTAGAGGCAAAATATATGTATAATAAGTTTTGGAAATAACAGTGGTTTATAGCCAAAATGTTAAATGTTTGCATTGGATTTTTCTAATTAAAATTAAAATCTTTTAAGCATCCTCCAGAGTCAGCGGCTTCTTCGATTCAAATAAATTATAATATATTTCCAAATTTGAAAAGAGCTAGAGAGATTCGTTTTCTTAACACGCTTTTCTAATAGGTTGTCTTTCAACGCAACGAAATTAAGTAACTATGCACAATATAAACCTAACGTATTTCGCGTTCTGAATAAAAAGTTTAAAAACGAAACCTATTTTACCATAACGCCTGCTCGTCGCACACAGTCGTCTACAGCTGGAATCTTAATAGGTTAAGTCTTGAAATTTTCTCGTAAGGTGTATAACTATTGTCATTATAACCAGAAAAACAAGATAATGGATATTCTAAAAGCACAGAACCATGAAGTAGAAGATTAAACGTGATTTCAAATTAGAAATATGCCCGCTATAAAAAAGTGAAGTGATTTAAAAGTATAAATATGCTCGCTATAAAAACAAGTGTAAACAATAAATTTGAAGCAATAAAATTAAAATATAAATGAAGGATAACCCCATAGCAAGTAAATTTTAACAAACGAGGTCTGTAAACTAAGAAATGCGATTAGCAACGTTACGTTCAATCTAGCAACACTGGAGGCACTAGGCTTATAGGGGTAGCAGATGAACATGTATTTTGCTTTTGGTGCGGGTTTGACATCGCTCGAGTCATTTGGTCGTCAGTAGCAATTTTTTTATGAAGCAGTTTTTCTGTTGAGTTCTAAAATTGAGTGACATAAATTTTGAACAACGGTGTACTATCAGCTTTTGCTTCAAGCTTGGGCACATAGCAACGGAAATTCTTGTTTAACTTCAGCAGGCTTACCGAGACAATGTTTTGCCAATAGGAAGAGAATTTATTGAAGATGCACCACGAAGCGGAAGGCCTTTGTCTTCAAGAACCCATGAAAATGTGAACGGTTTCTTGCGCAATCAGATCGTCGGTTAACAGTCAGAATGATCGGGGAAGAGTTAAACTTGACTTACACCACCGTTTATCAGATTTTGTCCATTGAATTGAGGATGAGAGAAATCTGTGCAAAAATTGTTCTAAAAAACCTTTCGTAAGACTAAAAGGACATCGGGAAGTAAAGGTGGCTTGATTTTTTGCATTCGATTGAAAATGAACCATACATTTTGACGAGTCTTAGATGTCTCAATACGACACAGAAACCAAGCGCTAGAACATGTAGTGGCATGTAGTGCAAGGATCGCAAAATCAAAGATTAAATGCATGTACCTCGCAACCAAACAGTCAATCAATACTTTTACCGAGAGGTTCTTGAAAGACTTCGAGACAGTGTCATTCGTGTGGGACCAAAGAAAGTCATGGCAATATAAAATTATAATTTTATTTGAATAGAAAGAATTGAAATAATCAGTTTCATTACTTAATTTACAGACCTGGTATAAGGTGTTCCTTTGTTAGTATGTTGTTTGCCTTAAACAGGTTTAAAAAATTAACATTAACGCTTTTTTCACATATTTTTATTTTAAAAAATAAATGGTAAATAAAACAATAAACGTTGGCATTTTATTTGCGTAATAATTATTTCAATTAAGTTGGTTTCTTAAGTAAATCCACCAAGTCGGAAAAAATTATTTGGAAAAGGCAAAATAATATAAAGAATATATTCTCAATTTTAATATTTCTAAAACTAAAAACGACATGTAGTCATAAAAGCTTTAGACTATTTAATTTATTATGCACCCATTTTTTAGAAAGTATTCAGAGTACCAATGGAACTTAAAAGATTTAATATTCTTATATTCTATTAGATTTTAGTAAATGCTGCATGCAATATTCTACAATGCTCCACAATAGTTTTTAAATATTGAAATTCACATCGAACATATAGTATTTATATTATAATTACAAAAATATGTTATTCGAATTAAACAATTTTAATTAAAATTACTTGTAATTTATAACTGAACATTTTCAATTACTAATTATATTTTGTATTTAAAAGTGTTCAATTAATGATAATTGTAATTAGATAGTACTTTTAATTGAATAGTATTCAACTACGATTATATTTTTAGAAATGTTAATATTGCAAAAATAAAATTGTGAAACTTATACGGTTTTCAACACCAGCTGAATTGTTTTGGTCCGTTAGTATTACTTTTACTTCCGGATAACAAATTATAAGGCATGGGAATTTTAAAAGTTGGGCTAATCATAGAAAATAATTGAAAAATTAAAAATAAATAAAGTAATAAATAAAGTATTTTTTATAAGAGTTCCGTACAACAGACTGAAAAACCTTAACTTCTTATATTCGTTACTAAGTCTATCCGCCATCACAGCTAGGCTCCTGAAATTTTAACACAATGTGTATTACTATAGTCCTTACTGCAACAAACACCAACAATTAAAGGGAGGGCTTAATCAAAATGATATTCATAAAAATGTTGTTATATTTTGAACTTCGATAGGCAGACTCGTCAAACTTGCGCACTGTCAATAACACTATGTGAGCTATAGCAAAAAGTATAACTGTAAAAGGTGTAAATATTTCTATGTCTGCTATAGGAACAAGTACAACAAATAAAACAAAATATAGAGAGTGTTCTTAAAGGGACGTATGTAAATGGCTTTTATTTTTCAATCGTAGTAGACATACCTTAAAAATTTACACAGTACAGCATTTACATACTGTAAAAATATATCCACTATGAAAAATCAAGGTAAAAGCTCACGCTCTGTGATTTTGATGAATTTTGGATAGACTGTGTACTTTTAATCTGCCATGTGACTTTAAATTCACGCATTGAATTGGAAGTTTACTTTAAAAATAACTGCTAAAAAGAAAAATTAAAAGATATCCTAATAGTTATATATTCTTCAAAGGTTTTTAATTCAAATTTGCTCAAGGGTTGTCCTGTCATGTTAGCTGTAACATGTTTAATAAATTACGAAGATGATTTATTAAGTTTTAAAAGAAAATAATTAACAGCAAAAGAAAAGTAAACGACCCACTGTGCATTTTACAAACTGCCTACTTTTCTAAGAAATCTTGTACACACAAAACAACAATAACATGCTTATGTGAAATTCTACCAAAAGAAGTAAACAACAGGAAACAACAAAAATATGCGCATGAGAAATGCTACCAAAGAAGCAAACAACAGAAAACAAAAACAACTAACATAGAAACAAAAACAAAACACACAGCTGTGCAGGCGACTAAACTGAATAATAACAACTACAATATGGGGTGATATTAAGTTGTATATTCTTGTATGTGTGAGAATCGCTTAAAACACCTATAGAGTTTTCCAACAAAAAGGTTGTGGCAAGTCCAACAACATTATAGTTTTGACGTATTTAGTAGATGCCTTAGCAATTGTTACAATGAATTCAACTTCGCACAAAAAACATATGAAAATCATTTAATTCCACCTAGAACATTGTGGTTCTGTTGAAGTTACATTTCGTAAAATTCGTAATATCATCCATCTGAGACCGCTATTAAGAATTTGAATGTGCGAATACCAACGCGTGTTCGGCCGCGTCGTTCGACTGAAAACATCGCAGCCGTGAACTCCAGTGTTGAAGCAAATCAGAATTTGTCGAGTCCTCTACGTTTTCAACAATGGGGGTTCTCTAAAACCACCACATGACAATTTTTGCGTAAGAAATTGAATTTAAAACCTCAATTCGCTCAATTCATTCAGAACAATCGGCTGGTTTTTCTGAAAAAATCATTTTTTTAGACGAAGCCCATTTTTACTTGTCAGGGTACGACAACAAGTCAAATTGCCGCATTTGGGCCTCTGAAAATCCTAGAACGATTATTAAGAATCTTTGCATGCTTAACGTGTCACTGTACGCTATGTTGTTTGGAGGCGCAAGTAGGGCGTTTTTTTACGAAGATAAAGCTCGATTTGCGGTAACGGTCAATGGATCACGCTATCGCGAGATGCTAACAGCTCAATTTCAGGCTATTATTGATGAAGTGGATATCAGTGATATGCGGTTTCAACAAAATGGTGTCCCAGCTAATGAAACGATCAATTTAATGCAAACCAAATTTTCCGATCTCATAATTTTACGACAATCAGCAGTTAAGTCGCCAGCCAGATCGTGTAATTTAACACCACTGGCTTATTTTTTGTGGGGCTATGTTAAGAGTCCATACGGAGTCAGCCAATCAAATTGATTTCAGCCTTTAAACTTAAAAACTGCTATGTGGTTAACGAAATAGGGTCGCCGTTTTGTCAAAAAGTAATTACCAACTTTGACAAAAGAATCGACATACATATATCAGCGCTGGTCGTCGTGTATATTTACCAGATATCATTTTTGATTCATAAATGCCAAACTTTTCTCTTCGTAATACTATAGAAACAAACTTCTGGTTGAAAAACGCACCGCTTGCTGGGAAAATGAAATAATTCAGTTTGAGTCATCAGTGCGTAAAGACATCAAACTTAGCTTCGTTTTTAATTTATGCATAACAAGTAAATAAATCGTTTAACTTAATTTTAAAACTCTAAGATGCTGAGTTATTATTTTGCAATTAAAGAGCTCATAATAACAAAACCGTTAATTATCAGGAATAAACGTAAGGATACATTTAAAACTAACAGCTGAATTAAAAAAATATACAATAACTGGATATTGTCTTGCCTAATGCTTTTATTATGATATAAATTTGTATGTAGAACTCCAAAAATAAATATCATAAAATTTAACATTTTTAACGTACTCTCCTCTCGCGAAATAAGGCACAATACCTTAAAGAAATATCAAGAATATTAAAATTTAAAATATTAAGCTCAAAAGCGTTTCACTTGTTGAGATAAAATAACAAAAATATTAATTTTCTGTTGTTAAATCTCCCACTGTGTTGAGTCGCATGAGAAATCCATCACCTCGCGTTTTTAACTAAAATGTAGCATATATTATGCTACATTAATAGGTTTTAAGGCTTATTAAGCATAATTTTTGTGGATTCAATTGAAAAATTGAAAGCCTATCATATTAGCTTTTGTTCTGTTGTTGTGTGTGTGCAACGCACAGTTTGATCAAAATCAAACAAAAAATATAAGAAAAAATGTTTTTTTGTTTCTTTCAAAAGGTCATTAGATTTGTTGTTTTTTTTTTTGTTCTCTCAACTAAACCGAAAATATTTTCATTATAGTATATTCACGTAAAAAACAGAATGCGAAAGCAGTATTGCCCTTTGTATTTAAATACACAAATGCCAAAACACATTTTCACTGATATTAGAAAGAGTATAATTTAAATTTTCTAGTTCAATAGTTGAACATTGTTTTTTATTTTTTGGTGAAGGTTTTTGTTTTTGTTCATGTTTTACTCGATCGTAATGATGATTATAAAATTTGATTGACAAACAAACTGACAGTCAGTCTGCTGCTTTTACCGTATAAATTTCATTGCATTTCTGCACCAGCAGTGAATTCACACTCTAAATACTCAATTCATTTATTTTTATCTTTCCGCAAAATGTATTCTTAGCAATTTAGCACGCGTCTAATTTAATTGTCATTTTAAACGCCAATACATAGACACACCACAAACAACAGCACAAGAAAATAAAAATGTGATAAAATGTGGCAGCAGTAGATGCCACAGCGATAATCAAAGTGTACACTGACTTTAGCCAAAATAAACTAAATTGTGAAAAAATATTCCACCCTAACCATCGTAATTGTTTTGAGTTAAAATTAATTTTTTTTATCGATTAGAAATCATTTGTTTTCTGCATGCATGCCTTTGGGTAGAAATGTCAAATTTGACAGATACCAGATTTCAACAACCAGCTAAATATTATTTTAAATCTTTATTTTTCGTTTTTTATTGACTTTGAGGTTGGTGTTTTGAGTTTATTTAAATATAATTATGCAGATTGTTGGAAGTTTATCAAGATGTTTAAAATGTTGAACATTGTTTTAAGACACACATACACACTGAGTTCTTGAGTTGATGGGTATAAAAAGAGGAAACATAAATATGATTATATGTATGTATGTATGTATGTGCATTTGTTATTAAAAGTTTTCTTAAAACATAAACTTAAACAATTGTAAAGAGCTCTTTCAGATTTCCATTGTACAAAGTTAAACTTCTATCCACACTTTCAGCATGATATCCGTATTTTCAAAACCATTTGTGTGTGCATACACGTATTATATGTAAATCTTTAATAACAATGTAAAAGTAAAAAACAAATTTTTTGTTTTAAATTGCCAACACTGAAAACGACAACCATCTGTAGAAACAATAGCTGCATATTTAATTTATAACTAATTATCGTTGTTTTAAATAAATTGTTGAAAAATGTGACAAGTCAGTGTGCCATATTCGACAGTGTTATATCTATATAATTGTGAATTAAACCTTCCTCTCTTTTGTTATCGAATATAATTTTTAAAATTTTAAATTTCTACTCGTGGATAACGCGAGCTTAAAATCTCACTAAAGTATTTTAAATATAAAATCGACTAGATTTTTATTTCTTTATGTCAAAACCAGCACAATAACAGATAATCTTATATTTGGAATTGAAGCTCCTAAGACTTTTGTTTATTGAATGTCTTTTCTTTAATAATTGTTCTGTTTATATACTAATTCTTACTTCTAAATTGTTTACAGAAGAATGCTTACAATTATTATGATCAAATATTCTTATTCCAAGCGTGGGAAAATAATTTGACATTATTGTGGCAAATCATTTTCGCAGATAGAATATGAAGCGCGGCAAAAATATTGAGTATCTGTGCGCCATTTTGGCAAACATTAATTTTGGCAGTTCATATTTGGCAGTCGTGAACTAGACACATAGAAAATTTATTATGAAAAAATATTCCATAATCCAACGTGTTTTAATCGTTAAACATTTTACCAAAATTATTCATGGGCTGTGCCAAAAAAACGTACTATTTACTGTGTAGTCAATGAGAAGAAAGTGGGTATGTAGGTGATAGGCCCGAACATGGACCATAAAGAACTGCAAATCGACTGAAAATATTACTACTGCCCAAGAAAGTGTTCCAAACAGTCCATCAACCTCAATCGAAGTCGTGTCCAGGAGCTTGGGTCACAATTTTGCACAAGGATTTGCATAATAGTTAACATATAAGATTCAGTTGGCATAAGAGCTTCTTCCACACGACCATTTAAGCTACCTATGCTACATATGCCAATAGAATGTTACAGCTCGCCAATGACAACCCCAATTTTCATGAAAAAATTATAATGTGAATAAAAAGAATAGTCGATTCTGGGGAATAGGAAACCATCAAATTATTTAACAGTTACCTTTGCATCCATTAACAGTCTGCATTTTGGTAAGGAAGAGTCACTGTACCTTACTTCCATGAAAATGAAAACGTGGTAACAGTAACTATTAATGGGGTTAATGATGATATGATTGAAAAATTTTTAAATCCACAACTACATGATTTTAGCTTAACATGTGGTGTCAACAATACGGTGCCATATCGCATACACCAGGATTACAATAGAATTACTGCAAAACCTCTTTCACCAAAAAGTTATTTCAAGAAATGATGATGTTGTTTGGCTTCCATGGTCGCCTGGTTTTATTGCTCCGGACTTCTTTTCGTAGGAATTTCTATAAAGCAAGGTTAATGCAAACAAGCCAGAAACGTTTGAGTCACTCAAACCAAATATTCATTATGAAATTTATGAAATACCTTGTGATATGTGTGAGAATGTAAAGAAAAATGTGCTCAAAAAGGCTCACATTTGTGGGGCTAACAAAGGCGGATATTTATTGTATTTCATTCATAATTGCCGATAGTAAGTAAAGCTTTTATCAATATAAGATCTATTCTCTCTTATTTATCAAAAAATTATAAACAAACAAAGTACCTTCCCGGCTGACATCCTGTACAACACTCTCTCTTGAACATAGAGGGTGTTGGTTTGCATTATTTGGAGTTACATATGATACCTCATAAACACTTTAATAAATGATTGCATAGACAGTCACAACAAATAATTCACACTACACTGCACTGGTACAAGTCACCATGTTTGTATGCTACAGTATTTATGATTAATTTTGGGGATACAAATTAAATAAATTCAGTTCAAGGCTTTTTGCACTGCTATAAGTTGTTGGGCTTGAGGAAGGACATTCTACGTATGCATTTCACGATGCGTGTATGAAAAAGTATCATTCAGATGCAGGAGAGCAATATAAAGGAATTTAAATCTTTGATATTATGAAGAAATAAAAGCACACAGAGTTTGTTGAATGAAACTCCATACAGCTTCGAAGAAAACTGGGAAAAATGATATTTTTAGTTGAATCAAATCCTGCAAAAACTTTGGAACCATAGATTAACACAGGAACAAGGTAAAATTTTTAAAGAACTTGCCTTATATTAGGAGATATAAAGTGATGTGAGGATCAAAAACACCTCAGCTTTATATAAGTATTATTTCAAAGTTTTGGCAGCATTTACAATAGTGTTTTTTTTTTCCATTTACTAAAACATCAACACCGGTGATATGATTAATACTTTTCTTACGAATTTTTATATCCTTTGACTTATGAGGGTCCATTTCCCAGCTATAAATTTTATTCAGATCATTATTCGGTATTGAAATACTTTCAGCAACCGAGATGACTGGACTGATTAAATACAGCTGCACATATGATTTTCACAGTGCAAAAGGAAAATGGGAGTGCTCCAAGATTTGATTTTTGACGCGCTGGACTGAACATTTGAATATTGTTTATAACACAAACTGCCAATGGCTAGAGAGCTATGAAGAAAGCAGTGGTGTAGAAGTTAAAGGGAGGTTAAAAAAGCGTCGAAGTTTCATGTAGTGCTATGAGTATTCGTGTCAATAAGTACCAGGAAATAAATGTTTCCTTCATCAAGTTTACATCCTATATTCTCAGTTACATCCAAAAGCAGCAAACGACAAAGTGTTATTTTCAATAAATTATGACATTTGATTATGAAGAATTATTTTAAAAGCCTTGGACAAAAACATAACTGGCAATTTTATCATAAATTTTCCAAAAAAAAAACTCATTAAAATTCACAAAATTTTCAAGTATAGTAAGTTTAGTGATATTTATTTTTAACATTAATCAGTGAAATAAGTAAGTGCTTGTCAGTGAATCGTATTCCTCTTTCATATATCTTCCTGATAAAACAACCCAAATATGTTCAATTATTTTTAGACAAGGAGAATAAAGCGGCTAGCAAAAAGATACAAAAAGATACATACATTTAACTAGAAATGCAGTGCTATATCTCTGGCATTATGTAAATAATTCCCATTCTGTCAGAGCTGCACTCTAAGTCCTGTGAAATACTAAAAGCAAGTTAGCTTTCCATCTCATTTTCTAGTACCGAAAATGTTGAATTTGATATAATTCTGCAAGGACGCATCAACTTAAGGCCTTTTTATTTTCTCGCTACTCCCATATTTGTAAATTGTTTATAAAAAGCTAATAAATATCATCAGCGTTTGTGCAAACAATGACCTTTTACTTGCCAAAAAAATCCTTATATTTTTACAAAAAAAAATCGTTCTTAAAGTTTCTAAACATTATTTATATTTTTTATACTTTAGTAGTAACATTCCTCATGTATGCATTCAAATGTGTATGTTTTCGTTGATAACAATGAAAATCGCTAGTTTTTTGTGTTGTTTGTATTTTTCGATAATTGACTTTAGAATGAAATACTGAATTTTGGTACAAAGAATACAAACCGACAATACTAGCCAATGTTAAAATATCGAGATTTGCAACAAGAAAAATTTCTATATTGTTTTTCAAATCTGAAAACACCAACAACATGATAGTTTTGACATTTAGTTTTTGACGTATTCGTAGTATTCAACTTTGCCCGCAATAGTGGTTCTGTTAAAATCATATTTCATAAAATTCGTGATATTTTCGGTAAACATAATTGTGTTTCTGAGACCAATACACCAACGCGTGTTCGACTGGGTCATCCAACTGAAATTGCATTGAAATTTGTCAATTCCTTAACAATAGGAGTTATCCAAAACTACCACCTGGAGGATTTTGCATAAAGACCGACCGAACATTTACATCATTCGGCTGGTTTTTCTGAAAAAGTAATTTTTCAGGCGAAGCCTACTTTCTCTTGACAGGATATATCAACAAGCAAAATTACCGCATTTGGGTTTCTGAAAATCCTAGAGCGCTTGTTAAGAAAACCTTTGATGTTCAATGTGTCGATATATGGTAATCTCTGTGGTCTGGAAGACCACATCGTGTGATGTTAACAACTTAATTTTGGTTTATTATTGCCGACGCGGATAAAAATTACATGTAGTAGTAAAATAAAAATTTGAATCATCTTAATCTAAACTTTTTGTTTTATTTTGTTTTAGAATTAGATTTTTTGGTGAAAGATCCTTTATAAGTAAGTATAAGTGAGTTAGCTAAAAAGCGAAAAAATTATGGATTTCTTGGTTCGAAAAATTAATTTATCGGCGCAATACAATAATTAAATTTTTTTTTTTTTTTTTTAACTCTCAAAATTATTTATTGTATCTTCTATAAAAAGAACTAACAATAAGTTTTAAAATCTTAAATTCTAAAAAAATTTACATTAGTCCCGACCATGTCAGAACTAACCTTTTGGGTAAAAAAAAGAAAAAAATTGACATTAAAAAAAAAACAAAACAAATGTTTCTAAGATGTGTCATCTGTAGCATTGAGGATTAAAGCTGCGGTATCCTTCTTTTTTAATCGGCTATGTCCACTATAATCCAAGATATTGCGAGCAAGGGGATTAGGATGGTCTTCGAGCTTCATCAAGTATTTGCCTGCGTATTTGATGATTTCTGTAGTCACCAGCGGTATGTCTAAGTCACAATGTATGTTTGAATTTCTGATGTACCATAGGGCGGAAGTTATCAACCGTAAAATTTTATTTTGCATACGTTGGATTCTATCCACGTTTGAAGCTGAGGCAGTGCCCCAAAGTTGGATTCCATAAGACCATATTGGTTTCAGAATACTCTTGTAAATTAGAAGTTTGCAATCTAGGCCAAGTCTCGAGTTCCTGCCAATGAGCCAGTGTAATTATGTTAGCTTAAGTTTCATTTGTGTTAGCTTTGAGTCAATATGATGTTTCCATGTAAGGCGACGATCAAGATATATACCAAGATATCTCACATAATTATGGTGAGGAACAATGTGATTATTGATTCGAACGGGTGAACAATTATCTCTTCGCAGGGTGAAAGTCACATGAATGCACTTTTGAACGTTTACTTTAATTCTCCATAATTTTAACCACAACTCCAACTGAGTTATATGTTGCTGAAGATTTATTGAGGCTTGATAGGAGTTTTCGTGCGAACTTAGACACGCTGTATCATCAGCAAACGTAGAAGTGTGGACAGTTTCACTTACAGGCATATCGCAGGTATATATCAAATATAAAACTGGTCCAAGAATGCTACCTTGTGGTACACCTGAGGAAATTGGTTTGGATACACTTACGAAGTCTCCTTCAACGACAGCAAATTTTCGTCCAATTATGTAGCTTTTCAGTAGGTTGCTCATATTACAAGGCAAGTGAGCGGTAAGTTTTAGAAATAGACCTTCATGCCAAACTTTGTCAAAAGCCTGTGAAACATCAATAAAAATAGCTGAACAATACTTCTTCTCTTCAAAAGTCCTTCTTATCACCTGAACCAATCTATGGGTTTGCTCAATTGTGCTATGTCTACTTCTAAAACCAAATTGATGGTTTGGGATACACCCACTATCCCTTAGCATTGGAGACAATTTATCCATAAGCAACTTTTCGAAAACCTTTGAAATAGTTGGTAATAGACTTATGGGTCTATATGACTCGGTTTTGGTTAGGTCTTTACCCGGTTTTGGAATCATTTTAACTTTAGAAATCTTCCAGTGGTCAGGATAGTATTCAAGCCGTAAAATGGCATTAAAAATGAATAGCATGATTCTGACTGCAATATTGGGGAGCTCCTTCAACATTTTGTTACTTATGCCGTCCATACCAGGAGCTTTTTTCGGATTTACTTCAGAAATTAGCTTTTGTACCTCACGCAACTTAAACTTTAAGGGTCGAGGGGGTAATCCAACTACGCTTGGCAAACTAATTAAATTTATATTTAATTTTTCTCTTGTTAACTGACATTTTTTAATAACGAATAAAGATTACTCAGTTGAAATTTCAAATTTGTATGAAAAATTCAAGTTAGAATCTAGAATATTTGATATAAATCACAATTTGTTAAGAGAGAATTGGGTTTTTCAAAGTATTGAAGTTTGGATAGTCAAGCATTTTAAATCAAGTCGAACTTTCGAAAGTAGACAGTAATTTAATAGTATAATTTTTTAAAATCAAATTTAATGAAAAGTATCAACTAAATGTTTGCAGATATGCGAGCAAACAAGAATACTACATTTGTTTTAAATGTTTTGCTTTTGTGATCCCTTTATATTTTGTTGACTTGAAGGCTATTGTTTCATGGAATAAAAGCAAAAAATTGATTTTCATTTTTAAGGTGAGTGAAGGCAGCATAGCAGAAAAAGCAGGATTAATGGAGGGCGATATTATTGTACGTATAAATGATACGGCTACCTCACCACTAACTCATGATGAAACCAGTAGAACTATTAAAAGTTGTGGCAATGTGTTCTATTTTGGGGTACAAAGGTAACTGATAAAAAACAACGGATAATGAGAGTTTCTAATAATAATTGATTTTCTGTCGCTAATAGAGAAAACGAAGATGAATACATCAAACTTACGAGTTTTCCAGTTGCTCAACATGTAGAATCACCCAAATCTTTTTTGAAAGATAGTGCTGATAGTAAAACATTTCCTGCTGAAGCTAATATACCAAAAGTGGTCTGTGAAAATGAAAGCAATTTAGAATATATTTCCGATTTGGAAGAAAGGCCGTCTTCAGTATTGTCCGATGAAACTGAACGAAAATTTGTAGAAGAAGAAATTGCAGCCGTGTTGTCTGGTGAATCTGAAGTTCTTAAGGAACATAATACATTAGGGTTTGTATTTGGTTTTAACATCTTATTTGTTTGTTTAAAAACATCAATCTTAATATAATATTAGAGTTAATTTTTATAGAATTTTTCCGAAACCTGGAGTTTGTATGAGCAGTGATGTTTTGCGCACTCTTAACGAGGAGGCTACTAAAACTAAGGCCGAAAAGGATAAAGAAAATCGAAAATGGACTACATTTTTACAAAAACCAAATCGTCCTATACCTAAAAGTAAACAACAAATTGAGGCAGAGATACGAGCTGCCAATGCTTACAAGGTAACAATTGTTAAGGGTTCATCTCGCTCGGTATCTCCAGCACCAATAGTAAGAAAAATCTGTTATAAGAAATACCAAACATTAAAATTTTTTTTTTTTCATTTAATCCAAAGCTGAAACCGATTGCAGATGAAAAGCTAACAAAGGAACCAACACCACCTCCAGTTATTGAGCAAGAGCTTGAGCCAGAACCAGAGCCGGAATCACAAGCACCGACACCAGTTGATACTGAAGTACCCAATCTGGAGGAAACAGTTGAAAATAATGATGAGAAAAGTGGCCAAGAAGAACAAGAAAAAAGTGACAAGGAAAAAGAAATATTACCAGAACAGAAAGAAAATGACAGCAGTGTTATTGTTGAGCCAAATGATGCTATAACAGAAGTAGAACTTAAGCTTGAAGTCTTAGAAAAAACTGAAGAAGAATTAGCTTTAGAGCGACAATTAGCTGATGTACAAAAACAATTAGCTGCTTTATCTAGCCTTCCAAGCACCATACAAACGACACTTGATTCTGTTACCAAACAATTGGCCGACCTTTTGCCAGCATTCAAATTACAACAAGACCAGCCACGTAAACTTTCTGGTAGTGTTGCACGTGAAGTAAATTTAAAAGCTCATGATGAAGGTAATTATACGAATGATAATGCTAACATAAAAATACAAATAGTAAAAAAAGGAAATTTTTCTTTTAAATCCAATTGAATGCTTAAATGCCAGACTACGAAAAATTAATTTTTTGGTAGGTGGTATCATTATTTTCTATTTTACAAAGATTAAAAATTGCTACTCTTACGTATGTTAAAAATTTTTTATGCAAGATGTAATTCAAAATTATTTTTTAAGTAGAAATAATAAATTAGTTAGGGATTGGTACCAAAAGCAAATTGCTTGAGGTAAAATTATTAATTATTACTCGAAACAAAAATTATTATTAACCAACCAGCTAACGATATCACAATAAGTGACAAAGAATTCCATTAGAAAATTAGAGAAAAGATTACGAATTTATTAAAATTAATAGCTTGATTAGCTAATTTAATAATAGGCAGAAACATGTTGCAAGAAATATAACAGAACCTTTCCTTACTTGTTTTATGGTAAAGAATAGAAAAGTAAAACATATTTGATACCAATAAATAACAGATAACATAAAACGAGTAACGTTTTAAATGGTCATTTAATAAAACAATAGATAAAAATAATGATAAAGAGAATTTTATTAAAAAACTTCTTGGTGAATCGCCATTTCATTCTGAAGCTGCTACAGCTTTTAAGGTAACAAATTTCTTATCATATTATAATTTGAAAATCTATTTCGAACTTCAAATCCTTACTTATTTTGCTGATTACAATTGAGAGCAAATCTTGTAAAAAAAATTGTTATTCATATTTATTTTTTTTTTCAAAATTTAAATTTGCTTTAAAAGTTTTTGGTTTGAAAAAAATTGTTTGAATAAGTAGTTTAAATATTTCTTCACTGTGTAGTTTATATGGTTTTCGTTTTTTCATTATTGGCTTTTAAAAGAAAATTTTTGATTATTTTGAATTTGTTTGACAAAAATTGTTCATTTATTTGTTATTAAAAAACAAGTTCATACATTTTCATTTTCTGTTCCTGAAGCTGCCACCTAACTGCGTGGGGAAGAGGTAGCTCCTTCCAGTTTAATACTCCTTAACAGAAGGAATTAATTTGCTGCCTTATGTTCCTGTGCTTGCTTAGTGCGAAAATATTCCATTGCTTACTGAAATGAATATTATGACAGTGACTGTACAACCGATTTTCTATCTGTCCTTAGCCAAAGGCCAACAATCATATTAATAGAAAAAATATTGGTTTAAAAAAGGGTGGGACTATTAAATATTATTATATGATTCGTTCCGTTGATCTTAGAAATTTATTCTTCTGCTCCTGTTGCTATTGTTGACTAACACGGTTGCTGTTGGTTTTTTCAACGATCTTTCGCGGGAATAAGACCAATTGAAGCATAGAAGATTGTTCGTTTAACAAAAATTTTATAATTTTATCTTATAGCTATCTTTATAGTTCTAAAGTATGATATTTTTAAAATCTATAGAACCTTATAATTATAAAAAACAAACAGAAATATGTAGTAATATGCTCTTTCCAAAAAGCATTCTAGACGTTAAATTGTGGGACATTATTACGAACATTACTAACTGTATATCCAGAATAACACCAACAATGTCTTAATTTTAAATTTCAATTTTGAAAAGTATATGATTGCGACCATCATATAGCACTAAGTGCTATCCCATTAAACAACTTACATATACACATATTCTTAAACATAAAATCATATATCTTATTGCACTAGCAAACTCCAACGAACGTACTACAACCTCTGAATATTTTTTTTAAAATCAGTTCCAATGTTGCCACCAGCATGTAAGCGACATTAAAACTAACTAAGGTAAACTGAACGATACCGTAGTGCGATGCATAGTTGCAACTATATCCCTTGTATTAAGCAATGTATATGTCCTAATTGTTGGTTGTATGGTCGGCACCTTTTCCAAGCAAAGAATTAACAATTAACCCAAATCAGATGTTTTTAAGTGCACCACTTACTTACTAAGTCAAATAAGTATTTTTCCGGCGTTGGGAATGCGGGAATGATGCCTTGAATCTATCTCTTCTATGTAGTAGCTAACTACATAAAATACCTATTGTCTTTTTCCAGCAGATAAAATCACATCGTAAACAAAGAGTATAAAATAACCTTATTGTTTTTACTGCAATATCTGACCATCTGTCACAGCTCTCTATTCTCGATGCTGGATGCGTAATTATGACCCCTCACGGCTAGCTTGAACCTAGGGTAATCAGGAGGTCCAATTTTGGCCGTATATCAGCAATAATACAGCGAATGCTTTCCTCGATATGATCAATTGTTTTGGACTTATCGGCGTAGACTAGCGATATCACATGTCTCCACAGGAAATAGTCTAGTGACATTAAATCGCACGATATTGGAGAACAATTTACGGGTTTGAAAAGTGATCTTTGTAAAATATTGCACCGCCTTCTTCAAACTACAGCTCCTGCACTTTGTGGTTGTTGCATTGATGGACTAAAAAAAAAGGATATTCCCTTAGAACGGTTTTTTTATCTTACCTCTTAAACATATTACATTATACACTTAATATTTGCATAGTATATTTAGCACTTTTTTGGAACAAGCAAACAAAAATAAATGTAATTAAGTTAACATTGATGATATTGAGTTTTTGGTTTCTAATTTTATCTCCTTCAATTTTTTAGTCACACATTTTTCAAATCATAGACATGACATTTGTAATAAATTATTTTTTTTTTAACGAGAAGTAGCACTTTAGGCAACCATGCCTATTCAGTCAAGTACCGTGCTACATTCAAAGAGATAGAGAAGAGATAAAACGGGTGTTGAATGTAGAAGGATAGTTTGCGAAAATTAACTGTCGTATAAGACATGACAGCGACCAGTGACTATGCCTTCATCGCTAAGCAGCCCCATCGAGAGTAAATTTTTATTTTTGTGAAAAACAACCAAGGTCTTCATTGGGAATCGAACCCAACCTGTAGATATATACAGTTACTTTTGATATTGTTTGTTTGCGATAATGGCATTACATAATAAAAAAATGGAATTTTTCAATATTTTTTATTACTTACTTAAATAACAAGATAAAAAATTACACAAAAATTAACTTTGCTTTTGATGTTAAAAGTATACCAAATTTTGAGACACCTTGGTTTCAACGTTGTTCAAATTGGATAATCTTTCTGTTGAAACTTGAAGTTAGTTTTCGATTTTGAACATGTTTCCAATATCTTAAGAGTTTTGAAGCTTTAACCTTTTGTTATTTGCAGTCGTTTTGTTGAAATAGAAGACTTTTGTCATTCGATCGACAATATCAGTGTTAATAGCAGCGTTTTTACCGAACACCAAACAATAATTTTTTACTCTATAAAACACAAAAAATCAATTATTCCCAATACGACTTAAAAATTCGGAAATAAGATTTCAGGATGGACATTTTCAAAATCTAGAAAATCGAAATTTTTAAAAATCAAACCATGTTGTAAATTAGATTTAACACTGAAAGGCTTTTACAAAAAATATTAAGAAGGCACGCATTTAGGTTTTAAATAAGCTTATAATTTTAGTATATAAATAAATATCGGCATGAATGTCTTATATATTGAAGGATATCTGCTTTATAAATTAAATTCATAAATGTTACCTTGTAACGTGCGCATAAAGAAACTGAGACGCGGTTGTAGGAAAATATAAGTATGTAGTAACAAGGGAATACATACACATGAGAACATTTTTGTTGTTGTTATTTTCCATAAATTAAAATCATTCATTGTAGACTTTCTTTTATTGTTTTTCATTTCTGCCGCGATTTCTTGTATTTATCTTAATGCCTTGACAGACTATGAAAATGATGAAAATAAGGATAATAAACGAAACGACAGTGAAGCTGAAGAATGCCATGAATCAGTTGATAATATAAGTACTAACGGAAGCACTCAGCAAGAGTTAGAGCAAATGGAAGACAATAAAGCAAACGAACAAATTGCGAATGACACTAATGAAGCGCGTGATACAATTGACAAGAATCTAATTAAGCAACAGGAAGTAGCTACCAAGTATAGTACAACCACCAATGAGGAAACCCTTCAAATGGAGGAAGAGCAAAAACTAAAAAAGCAAAAGGTAAGTGATTTGTTAAAAAAAAATAAAAAAATATTTATTTGTTTTTCCTTGCACTAATAACAATAATAATAACAACGACTACAGCAATTTTTGTATTTAGTACCAAAGCTGAGAATTATTTTCACATAAAAGAAGAAAACGAACAAAATACCTGTAGCAGCTGAATACAAAAGTTTCATTTTAACCTTGACAGACAGGGTGATATTTCGTAATATAAATTGTTTTTGCTTAATCCTATTAAATAGTTTTTTTATTTTTAACAAAAAGTAACAATAATAACATTTTGACACATTTTAAATTAAAAAGGTTTAATTAATTCAATGATTTAATATAGTACTCACACACACACACACACTACATAACTGTATTTATTTTTAACATCAGTCTTCATTTAAATTTATTTGTATGATTTTATATAAATTCTTCATGTCATGAAAGTATTAAAATTATAAAGCTATTTTTTCAGGAATGCAACCTGATAGATTTTGTAAAAATTTGAAATTAACACGAAACACATTTTAAAATCCTTTTATATTTAAGCCTGCTACAGTGCTTTTCATCGAGTTGTGTTGTGGGCCGGTGCAATTATTTTAAACAAATTAGATGGCTAAAACAGACTCCAAATGTCTGAATATTTTATACATGCAACAAAGAATAAGACCCCTCTTATACTTTCATTTTTTTTTAAATCATGAAATGATTAATAGAACCAGTTTGGGACATTATTATTGCGACGCGAGAGGTGAAATTTTTGGGTTGTCGTAAGACTAACTCAAGTAAAAGCATTTGCCAAAGATGTTTTCATTAATCTAGAACGAAAGCCTTAGTTCTAACCATAAACGATGCCAGATAGCAATTGGGTGTAGCTACTATCATGGCTCTTAGTCACTTCTCGGGAAACCAAAGCTTTTGTGCTTCGAGGGAAGTATGGTTGCAAAGCTTAAACTTAAATGAATTGTCGGAAGAGCCTGCTACTTAACTTGACTCACCACGAGAAAACTTACCAGGTCGGAACGGCATGGCCGTTCTTAGTTCGTGAAGAGATTTTTCTGGTTAATCCCGATAACGAACGAGGCTTAAATATATTAAATAGCTGCTCATTATATCATAAAGGGAGAACACTACTTTAATATTCGATAGGCACTCATACAAGTCACTCATTAGATGCACTGTAAGGTTTGAAATAAGAAACCTTGGTTATAAGGACATTGTAAACCTTTTACGGTTTTTCTTTAATATATTAGGGTTAAATGTTTATATAAGTCTTACGGTAAAACTTAAAGAAAGGTGGCTATGTATAAAACGTACTTTACAAATACAGTAATTGCTATAAATAAATCAAATCTCCATTTAAATTGAATATAGAAAATTATCTTCTCCAGTTCTTTAAGCAATGCTTTTGTTGTGCTCAAATAAAGGACGAAGACTAGACATTCTTAAAAAAATGGAAATCTGCAAAACAAAAACTTTTAACAGTGAGATTATAAACGAATAGGTAAGCACGATCTCGGAAATATTAAACTGGCCCTGCGTAAAATGCCAAATGGCATTTTATTGACTCACCAATACAGTATAAAACATAACTTAATAATGATGTCAGCACATCGAAAGCCCTCGCCGGTCACACCAAACAAACGGTTTACACCATTAACTATTTAATGCTTAAATATTAAGTGCTCTTGAAATTTTTCCCAAAATCTGAAAATAGTCAAAAATATTTGTTATCTTTTGAAGTAGACTAATGTGGAATATATAAGAAATTATAAAATCGATATATAAAGGGTTTTCAACAAATTTAGATTAAAGTGAATCGAATTTTCTTTGTATAACGAAGAGAAAAGTTCGGCAATTATGAATGAAAAATGAATTTTGGCAAATGTGGACCAGGACTTTCATAAAAGTCTCAACGATTTTGAGTTTTAAGGCTGAAATCCATTCCGTTGGCTCCGTATAGACTCAATCCTTAATATGCATAAAAAAATAACCCAGTGGTGTTGAATCACACTATCTGGCTGGCCACTTAACTGCTGGTTATGCTATCCAAAAAATTTGGTTTGCAATAAAATGGTCGTTTCATTGGCAGTGTGACATGTAGCACGGACCTATTGAAACCACAGTGATATCCACATCACGATAGCGTGATCTATTAAGCGTTACCACATTTGCAGCCTCATCTTCCAAAAGAAAAATGGCCAAATCTCGCCTCCGGAACATGTAACACACCATACAGCGACACGGCAAGCACCAGTTGAACCTTGCTTTAACTCTATGGCTCAGTGCTGTGATGTTTTCAGTTGGACGACCCGGTCGACAACGCAATGGTGTTCACTTATTTTATATTGGCCCAATCGACTCAAATTTAATAACCAAACTCTTAATAGCGAGCTTAGAAAGATGATTACGTTGTGCGAAGATATCAAAAATATGACTTTAACAGAACCACCATTTTCAAAGTGGATTTTAATTATTTCAATGCGACGCCGCCCCGGGGGCACATTTATCGGTCTTTAGAGATTACTTGACCAACCAGACCTGTACTGCGGGGGGTATAAGGGTATAAGTCCGCTGAAGGCAAGTAGGGTATCTACTGGAAGTTCCACGTTAGTTCCACGGGAATCAGTAAGCTCCAGAGTTCCGTTTCTCTGACTGATTATTGAGGTTGGCACTTCGGAAGTATCGTGGTGGTCGTGATTTTGCGGCCCCCGCATGAACTGATTTAGTGGGCCAGAGTCATCTCGCCTTTAATAACACCAACGGGTGAATAATTGGGATCCAGTGACCATGCTAGTAATGTGTTCTAACCAGGAGTTGGATAGTCTCCAGGTCTTCAGCAAGGAGTAGTGGTTTGCAACCTTGCTTTGGCACCGCTGAAATTGCAACTAGGAAAGACCTGTTACTAGAATTAGTCCTCGGCTTCCTAATGCGTGAATCACGTTGCTGTTCATTCCCAGTGGTTTGACCACCATCTGATTAAGGTTTACAGGCAGGTGCAGATGTAAATCTCATCACGAAATTTCAATGCGATGTTCGTGCCAAATTGAATTCATTGTAACAATTGCCTATGCTTCTACTACGAATATGTCAAAAACTAAATTTCGAAACTATCATGTGTTTGTGTTGCCACAATTAAAATCCAAACTTTTTCTTAAAAAGCTCGATACAATTATAAAAGTCACTAACGCTGGCATTGTAACATTTTAAGCTAAGAAATTATTGTTTGTAGAGATTTAGGCATTTGGAAATTTTTTAGAATGAAGCTGTACCATTTGTTATTGGTAGAAATTCATGTTGCAATACTGTTCGCTAAATTTTAAAAAGAGAAAAATGATATTGGCAGCCGACTTACGAGATATATTTTTAAAAAACTTTCTTATCTGCAATCATTTTTAAATTAATATATTGTACATTAAATGTGCTTCATTTTTGCAAGTATAAATATATTATGATGTTCTAATATATTTCTTATTTACAACTGAAATATGATTGATTAAATGAGAACTGTTCAAACCAGCAACTTATAAATTCCTCAAAAAAAAAACCGTAACCATTGCGAAACATATTCTACTTGTTCTTACATTATTCTCTGTAGTTGAATATCAATAACATATATTTAAAAAATATTAAATACAATTTAGAAAACTTTAAAAATGCTATAGTTAAACATTTTTGTCCCAATTAGTACAAACTTGATAAGACCTTGAGTTTATTCTTTGAATTTTATTGAAATAAGAAAGAAATACAGTTTGCAAAATTTACAATTTTAAAAATAATATTTTAAGTTTTATATTTATATTTAGTCTATGAATATAATATCCCCACAGACATTAAAACAGTAAATAATACTTGTACATAAACCTTAAATTAATTAATTAATTATTTAAATATAAAATTAGATTTAACAGCATTAAGATATAAAGAAAAATCAATATGCTTATAAAATTTATTAAATTCAGTACAAGTTTTTAAAAATGGGTAAGAGTTAGAGTAGAGTTAATTTGATTTGAATACTTTAATTATCAGTAGATTTATTTAGCATGTAGGACTTAATGGAACGTTATATGAAATATTGCTAATCAAAAACTCTGAGCAGACCGGATCTTTTATTAAATTTTAAACAAAGGTGACATTTAATATTATTGGCCTTTTAAAGATGGCAGCCTACATGTGTAGGATGGTGGAATTAACGGATTGTATTGTAAGCCTCGAAGACAAAATAACAAAAACTGCTTTTGCACTGGTTCTATGCTACTACTATGGAATTTATAAATTGGATCTATTTTACAAAAAATAAAGGCTCTGTTTTACAAATATATAAGACAAGAACAATTTTCTTATTTCGGAATTCCTAATCATAAGAGAGATGTTATTTTTATCCCAATTTTAGATGTTATTACTTTCGTATAACTTCATTCTTATGAAGAAATACACACCAAATTGAAATGAAGGCGGCATGATTAAAAATGAAAATTTCAAATGAGAAAAAAGGAAAAAGGTGTTTTTTTCCCTGACACTAGCAAAATTTTAAGTTGCATTATTCTTCAGGCTATTTAAGTGTTAAAAAGACATTTTATGAAAAATAGAAGGTACACAGAAACATTTAGAAAAAATTGCATATCATTATTGTAATGACATGATATTATTTAAAGTACTTTTTCAGTTTAGTACTTCATTTCGGCATTAAATCTTTATACTAATTAAAATCCAACAATAAATTACCTCTTACAACTTTAATTTTTAACTAATTGGTTTTTAATAATTTAATTAACTTTTATTAGCTTCGTGTTATAGTTTATTGTTTTGTACTTAAAAATTTAAAAAAAATTTTGAGTTATAATATTTTAAGCAAAACCACAAAATCTAAATAAAATTGTTTGAAAAAAGAATGCTACTTTAGAAAACCTCTACGTTTCAATAAATTTCTAGATATGCCTTGTAAACGGAAATTGTTAAATTGAAAATAAAAATAATAATTATCCTGCTACAAAAAAATAACAAGCGTAGGTATAGGATGTCACCTTTATTATCTGAAGTACAAAAGCTCTTATAGTTCGGGATAATAAAAAAGATCTAAAATTACCGAGAGTTTCAAGACAAGTTTTTCTTTAGTATACAGTCAGTAATATGCTTTAAAACTGGCTTTAATAGCAAAGCAAGGCGAGTAAGAAAAAAATCTAAAGCCCAATTAAGCGAGGATAATGGATTTTTTGGAATTGAAAACATATAACCAGCGAAAGCAATTTTGAGTTTGTTTGCTAATAATGGGAATTCTATTATTTGCAGGATACATAACCAAGAGTTGAGTAATGCAAATCAATGGTGCTGGTTAAATCGGGAATTTATTGATTGTAGAGGTGCTTGTAGTCCCTAAAAATTTTTTTCTTATTACAGAAACGCATATGGTGTCCAATGTAGGTAAATTGGGTGTGCCGCCAAATTATATATTGTACATAAAGCGTCGAAGCGGAAGGAAACACCTTCTAAATCTGCTGGATAAAAAATCTGTGAAAATTTATAGAAAATTAAAAATAGGGGAATACCGCTCGTAACGATAAACTTTTCAAATAGAATTTATGAATATTGCAATTATTATTTTTGGCACTATTTTTAAACAAAGATAAATCAAAATTTTATGGATTCTGTTTATTTATAGATAGATGATAATGATGCAGATGTTTTATGCACAAATTGAATAAAATATATGTATAACATTTTTAGCTTTATAATTAACTTCGGACTCAATAAAGCCTCAAATAGCCGCGACAAATAAGTATATGTTTCATGAAGAATATAAGTTTCTAATTGATATATTCTTAGAATATCTCAGAAATCTATTTGTTCTTCTACTGAAAAGCATTTTGTCCCAAAAACATTTAAAATTTCGAAAGAAAAGAAAGAGAAGCTAACATGTTTTTTTTTAATGAACAAGGAATGCCTGGGGTAGTCGACACAGTTAACGGTATGCGTATTTAGATTATAAGAGAATTCAATAACAAACATTTATACCTGGTGTCCGTCGGAAACTACTATACTTTGTTTTACTGCCATTTTGTAAATATTAGTCTGGACAGTTTATAGTTGGCAGTGGTGCAGTAGACACGTGGCAAATTGATTATGAAAAATATTCGATAAACCAACGTGTTTTAATCGTTAAAACATTTTATCAAAATCAATCATCGATTACTGTGACGATGGGAAGGTTACGTGAAAGTTTTGCGAGAAACATTGTGCCAACAAAACGCACTATTTATTGTGTAGTGAATGATTTCGAAGGAAGTGGGTCTGCAGTTGATAGGTATAAGCATGGACCACAATATACTGTAAGATTGGCTGAAAACATTACTGCTGCCCAAGAAAATGTTCAAAACTATTCATCAACCTCAATTCGATGCCGTGCTTAGGAGCTTGGGCTTCAAAGAATAACTCTGGTCACAACTTTGCACAAGGACTTGCATTTGTTTCCATATAAAATTCAACTGACACAAAAGCTTCTTCCACAAGATGATTTATGCCGCCATACATATGCAAAAAGTATGTTGCAGCTCGCCCATATCAATCGGCATGAAAAAATCATAATGAGTGAAGAGGCCCATTTTAATTTGAATGATTAAATGAATAAACAGAATAGTCGGTTCTGGGAAGTGGGAAACGTGACTGTTGTATTCATTGAAATTGACAACTCGGTGTGCAATTTGGTCAGAAGGAATAATTGGACCTTACTTCTATGAAAATTAAAACGGCGTAACGGTAAGTGTGAATAGGGAGCAATATCGTGATATGATTGAAAACTTTTTAACGCCACAACTGCATGCTTTGGGCGTGATTAACATATACATTCAACAAGACATACAGAACTGATTACAATGGAATTACTGCGAGATCTCTTTCCACAGCAAATTATTACAAGAGGCAAATATTGTATTCCATACATAATTGGCGACAATAAATAAATCATTTATGAATATCACATCCATTCTCTTTCATTTATTCAAAAATTATAAACAAACAATGTAGTATACCTCCTGGCGGACACTGTGAATTTTAATAAACAATTAAAGCATTAAATGATGGTGATAGAAATAACCATTTATGTAAAATAAAATGCAATATTTCTAAAGGACAATATTAGATTTTGTTGTCACAATAATATAGGGTCACTAAATTTTATAATAAACAATAAAGTTAACTACCTTAAGTGTGTGAGTTTTTATATTAGAATATACACATTTCTCGCTAATTCTTACCACTGGTTGAGTGCATGTAATCATTTAAGTATAAATCGCTTTACATGATATTGTATAAATACATATTTATATAAATTTTTGAAACAGATATTTTATTTTTGCTAAATATCTGATACACAGATTTAATGATTTTTTGTTTTTATTTTAAACGAAATTGAATAAGATAATTATTTTAACCTGAGAGACTACTAAAATAAAATATGTAAAAATGGACCTTAATAACTCGAGGACTTAAAATGAAAACTCCAATAAAACAAAAAAACATGAAAAAGAAGTCACAAAACTTTAAACAAAAATGCGGTGCCCAAATATGTGAAAATATTTCGCAGCTTACTAATACTTAACAGTCGTATGCTTTAGTAATTTAACTAAACCTCTACACAAATAAAATAAAAATATGTAATAATAATAATAACTATAATGATATTAAAAAAGTTACTTAAGTCCAATATCAAGAATTTACTTTTTTACAGCGACTCACAGTACACTTTAATTTGTAAAATAATTTATTGAAAGAAGCTGCTTAATAACATCAATATCATTAAAAACAACTAAAAAACTTTTAATTAGATTTCATTAAACTCAATAATTACAAAAAAATACAGATTTTATATAAACAGACTTTATAAAATGATAACAAATTTGTGTTATTATAAAGAAAAGCTGCAATTCATTAAATATTAATTAATTTATCAAAAAATTTTGAACATTTACAAGTAAATGATTTTAAGCAACAAATATTGCAAATATAGAAGTTTGTGGTGTTGTTAGCAGTGCGAACAATATGTTTAATAACACAAAATATGTTTATTTAGTTTAGAAACTAATTTATTTAGAATTTTTAAATAAATTAAAATACATTTTTACAGCTAGAGAGTTTGGCCTGAATAATGGTTTCAATTCCTTAATAAAGATGAAAATAACTCCAGTGCTGCCAATTATTTTCTGGCGTTAATTTAGCCCTCCCCAAAAAGGCTTATCCACCCTAATGTTAACGTATTAATATATTTCTTTACATAAATATTTCTTGGGATATAAAACGTCTTTTTATAGAGGTGTAGATATGTGAAATTAAATAAAAGTAAGACAATTTTTTTTAGTTAACATGAAATTATAATTTATTCGAAATATAACCATTTGGAATTATAACTTAAAGATAACTTTTGACATGTGATCGCCATGTATTAGATAACGTGTTCCAATATTTCTGGCCGTACATCGTCTGTTTGCATTAAATTGCATGGACCAGTGATTCCATCAGCTCATAAAACATAACAATCAGTCAGTTTTTTCGGATGCTCAACATACACTTGATGGTTATCTTTAGTCCAAATAGAGAACTTTATTGACATGTCCATTCAAGCAAAAATGAGCTTCATAGTTAAACAAAATTCGCTTCGCAAATAAGAAGCGTTGTCCAAGCGTCATATTATTTACGTTGAAATGTCAAAACAAACTAAACAAATCACTTGACAGCTGACAACATGGCCAACCGTTAATAAGATGTTGCCAACATAAGGTGCTATACCTCTATTAATCTACCTTATATTTTTATATCAATTTTACTACACACATTTTCTCCGTTTAAGGCAAAAATTAAATGTCTATTAAATTTGTCTCTTGACAATAATTAGACAGTAATTAGAAAATTTTGTATCGCTCATCCCCGCCACTTTAATTTCACTAACGAATTGTTATTATTAAATTTTATCTGTCAGAATGGTTTCACTCGCACAAACAACAAATTCTTGTTTGTGAACAACTGCTTCAAAGCACAGGCAATGGAGATATAATTCATTATAAAGATAAATGTGGCCAACTATTAACATCATTGGCGTATATATAAATAGTTTTAAAAATTTAATTTGGTCAATTTAAACAATGATAGAGATACGTTTCCGACTACAATTAAATTTTTGACTCGAGTTTTACTGTAAAACTGGACACAATATGAGGCAAATTGCTCGATCACATGTTACCTCTCAAAACATGCTGATGCGAGAAATTCAAATCTGTCCAATGTATTCATAAAACATTGCTGCTTTTAATAAATATTTTTTCTGGTTAGTGAAAATTTTTTGAGTTATACATCTGCTATAAATCGGGAGTCGTTCATACGATGTGAAGTTTTAAGAAGAGAAAAAATTCTTAGCTTTACACCTGTACCTGTTATTAATTAATTAGTTTAACAGCAGCACTTTTATTAAATTTTGAATCTTAAAATCGTGATAAAATACAAAGTGATGTTGACGGCTTTAAAAAAAATCCGAACAAATGTCATAAAAATTAAAATCAAATTATTTTGGCTTCGCTTATCCCATAAAAATTTTCAAAATCAGTTTTTTTTTAATTGAGACAATACAGTAAAAAATCCTAACTATAATTTATTTCATCAGCTTTATATGATATTTGTTCAGGCATTTAGATAATTTTGTGTATTTTCTTATAAACATATTGTCCATACTGTTTTTAGCAAATCGAACCTAGCAAAACAACATTTCAACTTATTAGCATAAAATACAACACTAAACGTTACATTTAGATTTAATGTTAAACAAATATGTATACAATAATATTAAAAGAAACCAAAAACAAAAACAACAAAAAATATTCATTTTGTCACACAAATATATTGTAAAATAGAAATACGATGTCATTGAGGAACTTGAAGAGCATTTGGAGCGTAAAAGCAATCCAAAACGTTCGAAACGTTCTTTTGGCCCATTAACACCAGCATCGGATCGTCCTTTGGTATTGCCAGGTGGTCGCCGTTGGTATCGTCCTAAGGATGCTTATAATGATGAATTCATAGCGGAAACATTAAGTGCACAGGCAGAGCTTATTACCGGCACAACCTTAGGGTAAAACTTAATTTATATCTTTAATATATTTTCATTTCCTTTTCTCGGCCCCTCATGCTCTTGCTAACACTATTAACAGTGCACAGTGGGGATGGAGAGAAATATTTGAAAAATAATTTAGCAATTTCTAGTCCGCAGAAAATATTGAAAAAATATTTAAAAATTAAGTCTTGACGAAAATGGGGCAAAGAAGTTAAAAAGTAGGATAGAACTTATATTTTTAAATGTATTTTAGCAAGTATCCTTTTTGAAGAGATTTACTATTATTCTGAGAGTAAAATATATGATACTTGTTTTACGAAAAAACGTAGCCAAACCTGTTATTGGTGGACATCTTCTAATCTGATCAAATTGTTTCCGAAATTTCGATTTTTATCCAGACGTTCTCTATTTGCTAGGCAATTGGTCAAAATTTTATAAATCTTTAATTTTTTCTGATATGTGCGTATACTTTCCGACGGGGTTTAATTTATTTTTATTTGGGAACGGTTTTACGTCGACCTCCGTCAAATTTGGTTTGAGAACAAACCAGTTTCGGCTTATTGCCATCTTCAGTGTTCTCTTTATACTCTTTATAGTAGAGTCTTTATAGTATAAAGAGAACACTGAAGATGGTAAATAGCCGAAACCAGTTTTTTCAAAACCAAATTTGAGGGTCGACGTAAAACCGTGCCCAAATAAAAATTTAATTTTTTCTTTTAATTTGCTGTGAGAAACTGGACATTTAGCAAATTACGTTTCCTTCAAATCAAAATCAAATCAAATACAGCACTCCGGTTGGATGAATGATAGTTTCAATAACACAGCAATCACTTTGAAAAAAAAGTTTGCTGCTTTCTCCTGCACTATTCAAGCGTAAAACTTCTTTTATCGTCATTACAGTTTGCTTTTAAACAACAATGCTTTAACTTCCGCAAACATAAATTCTTGCAGAAAACATACTATTATTCCTGTACGGTTTTACGTCGACCCTCGTCAAATTCTTCTTCGAAATATGACTGCTAGACCGGTGTTGTAGTAGAAAAAACTCGTTGCCATTGTCGCGGCTAAATGTTTCGAAGAAAATATTTCGGAGAAAATTTGCGGACATCGCATATAAATGAAAAATTCATCAAAATGATAGTTTGATGTGGTTTTTACAGAAGCAGAATCATTACTCCATTTAGGAGAGGAGATATAGATTTGAAAAATCTTTGCTGTTAGCAGGATGGTTCACTATCTTATGTACATACGTTATAAAAGCTATAATTTTACCTGTTTGACGTTATTTATAGTGTAATTAAGTTGATTATGACAGAAAGTTCTTAGCTTTCTTAGTATGTTTATGTAAGTTTGTGTTTATTCATACTTCTGTGCACCGATCTTTATTTTGGTGAAAACTTGTTCACTAATTTATGTCTTCAGCAGTTCACGAAGCGTAGATGGTTGATGAACTTCAATGTTCCTGGATACATAGTAAAAAGAAATATCTCCAATAATAATTTTTCGGAACGGGTTTTATTTTGTTTTTTTTTGACCACAAATACTGTATTTCTAAATAAAAAAGGGTTGAAAATTTCTCAAGGTTGGCATTAGAGAAAATAGTCTTAAAAGTTTTGAAAATAGTTTTCACAATTGACTAAAAAACCAAAAATTGTATATTTTCAAACACAAATAACTTGTTAACTATAAAAGGAAACTAACGGTTTAAGACTCGTCAAGTGTATTTAAGCTAAAGATATTTTTAAAATCTTCGAAAAATGAAAGAAGTGTAAATTTTTAGCCTAAAAATGTTTAAATTATTTTCAAAATATTTCGTTTCCGCATTCCTGTGCAGTGTATAAAACTGATTATCCTACCATCTACCCACCCACATTTCACCTAAATATTTATTTAACTCTTTACGATTTTTTTAATTTCACTTTGCAAAACAAAATCATTCTTATAAATAAATTTCTTGCTTGGTAGAATTCGGCCAGCCAGCTCACCAACTCAACCACTTAATTTTTCTTAATGTTATAACACCCAGAACAGCATCCTTTTTCATTTAAAAGCAAATCGTTAATACATATTAAAATAAAATAAAAACAAAAATTAAAGCATAACATGATTAAAGTACCACTTGTTTAAAACGAAAAAAAATAAAGATATTCCTACGTATTTTGCATTTTTTTGAAAACTTTTTCATTTTCATTTTAAAGTGTTATTTAGAAAAATTTTCATTTTTATATAAAAAATTAAAGTCATTTCTTTAACTTCTTTTCTCTTTCATTTGCATATTGTTCGTTTGATTTGCATTTCTCTGTCTACATCATTATCATCATGTTTTAAATTAAAACTTAAAGCTGTACCTATGAAAGTCCTTACTTAGCATACGATTCAAGGTATATGTCATTTCTTTAAAGGGGAAAAATTAAATAAAAGAACATCAAAAATCAGCAAACACTGAATAGTTATAACACATACATATAAATGAATAAATGTTCATTGAAGCATGTTCGAATGTATATGTGCGCTAATGTTTGTGTATATACTAAAAGAATATTTCGGTTGCTATAACTGCTCGTAATTTTAAATAAATAAAACAAACAATTCATTAGGTGCAATTTAAATGTTGTGCCAGAACAAGTAAAATCGACGGAAAGTAATCCAATTTGTAAAGTGAATTGTTTTGATGCAACCAATTGTATTTTTGGGGCACAAATTGTTTTTGTTAACCATATTTTAGGAGCTTTTATTTATTTATTACGTAGTGAACAGCTGTTTAATTTCATTTAATAATGTTTTTTTGGCTTTTGTTAAATTAACTTACATTTAAAGTTCTAACTAATATTTGTTAATACTCGCACTTCATTGTTTTAATATTCAGTTTAATATCAGGAACATTTTTAATAATGTTCTTTTACTTGATCCTACTAATTAGGAAGTTACTTTTATATAAAATAAAAACTGCAAAATAGGCTTTTGGCGCACCGGTCCATGCGTAAGAGTTGTATTGTATTTCTGGATGGATATGGGGGTATAAATTGTACGAAGATCGAATGGAGAAAACCGAGGCACTTGAACGTTTCTTTAGAAACATAAAATTTATATGCTTAGTCCATCAAACATCACACTGTATTTTCATGCCAAGAACATCAAGAGCTTCCGATTCCTTAAAACCTATATTACCCATAGTAAAACACGCAGCACCATTTCTGAACACAGATTTAAGCATGCAACATTGTGTCTTACAGGCATTGAAATCGATACTATTCGCACGACTCTAATCTGAGATTGTTGCAAGATCGCAATTGAGTGTATTATCCATGTTCCGCCTTTTGAACACACTTCCAACTGGTTCGGTATATTACCAAAGGAAAGGCAAATGGTGCTGTCATCTGCGAAAGAGAAATTTTCAGAAAGAAAATCATTTAGAAAAATAATTAATAGGGTAAGAAAAAGAACGGAACCTTGCGTTATTCCTGTATTTTAAATATACATTAAAACATAAATTTTAATGACAAAATGTTACAAAAAATAATTAATTTTTTTGCTTTCTAGCTGTCTGCACTAAATGTTTATAATTTTGTGCAACACTTTCCGTATCTGCCTTAAAGTACATTATTTTTGTTGATGTCGTTTTAATTATTTATAACATTTCCAGCATAAACGGACATTTATAATTATTTTCTAAATTCAAAATTAAACATTTTTAAAGTTAGGATTAACACAATAGTGATATCTGAATGCGTACTGGCAGTAAAGCCCCGATCAACTTTTCATTCGACATCTGGATTTGTTTGGGATTGTTTCTACAAGTTTCTAAAGAAGCACTAAGGTATCTTGGTCTTCTGAAACGGGGCAACATGTGCACTAGTCCATCTGATCTTCTTTATTTTATCCATTCTATATATATATATATAATGTATATTTAAAACTATCTCCTTTAGGAGAAGCAAAAAGTTTATTGGTAATATTAGAATATGCAACCCGGTGGATATTGTTATTATCAATTTAGAACAATGTTAAAATAATGCCGTTTTTTTTTGTAAACTAGTATTATCCCTGTATCTTACATATGACTTATTTGTTGGTTTTAAATTTATTTTTTGTTGTACCTGTATAAACTTTTGTATAATTTTCTTTATCATTACCGCTATAAGGTATGTTATATACAGATTCAGTTAATTCACTTGCAGAGATCATTAGAGGTTAGGCGCAGTGTATTTTTCTTGAATTTCAAATGTTTTTTTTAAGCACAGTTCAACTGCGGTATATTCGATTATATATTAATATTTTTTATATTGTGTTTAAAAAAAATAATTTCCTGTTTGGGATCGTTTAGAGTTTTATAATGAAAACAAATTTCTGTTTTTATAGTTGCTTCAATTAAAATTTTCTATTGCTTAAACAAAAATTCGTTAGGCAAAATTAACAAAAACCAGCAATAATACTTATGAGTTAAAAGTACTTGAACTTTTTACAACAATAGTTTGCCATTTCATAACTGGTAATAAAATTTTAAATTGTGTTTTACCTTGTACGCAATATTCATTTTGTTCATCAAGTATTTCTTTGTTTTAGCAAAACTGTTAAAAAACTTACCTAAAAGAGAAGAAAAGAAAACAAGATAAAATATTTTTGTTTAACATAAACACAATAAAAGTACAATTATAATTCTATAGGTGATACTTATTCGAATAAAAGAAAAATTATGCCTAGGGGAAATACGGTAGGTTGCTGAAAAATAATACTTGGTACTATCTTTCGAGGCACGACAGTAAAAACTAAAAACTCATTAAGCAATAAGAATATCAAATTATCGAAAAAAAACTTGATCGTAATGTGCAAAATATTATAATAGAATGGCCCTAAACTCCAAAGAAAAACTATTTATACATTTACTGAATTCACTACCTATTTCATGTGTACCAAGTCGTCGAATTATACCATAGTTATACAAATACTGTTGCTGCGAGAGAGAGATAAAGAGAGATATGTTATTTGGGTAAAAAAATATTTATATTCTTCCCTTCCCCTACATTTTTTTTTTTGGTAATTTTCATCTGAATTTCATTTTGAAATTTAAGTTTTATTATTAATTCTAACATTTTTACATATTTAGAAGTTTAACAGTAAAGATTACAACATCTTGTTCAAAACAACTCTACTTATATTCGATACAACATACAATTTACAATTAGTTGTTAATTAAATATTGCTTTACTCAAGCTAGTAGTGATTACAGTATATTTCGTCTTTAAAATAGTTTTTTCCTTTAATTACTTTTTCACTATGTGAAATTTATTATTCCTGTACGATAAGAGTAACACATGGCGGTGTCAAGATTTTCATATTATAATTGTATTTTTATGATTCAAAATTTTTACTACCAATTGTAAAGCGATATCTTGGTTTAACTTTTGCCATTTACCTTAATTAGTTTTGGTTTTGCAATCAGTAAGCCGACTGTGGAATGCATATTATTAGAAAATTTATTAAATTTACCTGCACAGGTTAACAACGATAGAAAAATAGGAGTTTTATGGCATTTTTACCGCAAACAAAACTGTGTTGTAAAAAATATAAATTTCTAGAACTAATGTAAATAATTTTATTTTTAGCTTTTGGCCATAATTAATGCTAAGACTTTACATATAATTTTCCCTCAATTTAAAAAGAAATTCATTATTTTAATTTACACATAGCCATCCAAACATACCTGTCAAAGCGAAAACAAAGAACAAAATTAACGCATATAAGAGCCTCTGTTGTATGTATGCATGTGTGTACATTTTGTAAATATAAATTAATGTTAAACTTAATAATTATGTGATTAATAATTTTATGCTTTTTTTAATTTTCCGACAATCCTTCGAAGCCTGTAAGTGTTTTATGTAGAATTCTTTCATTTTTATTTGGTTTGGTTTTTATTATAGATTGAACTTTGGAATCGTTTGTTTAATGGTGAAAATATTTCCCGTTCAATCTTTCGGTAAGTAGATGTAAAGAAAGATTATTGATTTTTTGTTTTCTTTTAGAAAATATGTATGAAAAATTAGGAAGGTTAAGAAAAGGATATACAAATTTAGCATTCAAATTTAAGTATACCCTAGAGTGGGAGACAAACCTGTCAGCATTGTTAGTACAAATTACTAGAGTCGTGTTATAGATTTTGGTCTAATAATTCATTACAATTCATTTTCATTTTGCACCAAACTTATTCTGCTTTGGTTTATTTCTTTTAATTATTATGTCGACGAGTTTAATAAGTTCAAATATGCTGCGCGAAATCAAAAACCGAGTTGCTGATTTCAACAAAAAATATTAAAACAAAAAATTATTGCAAAACGATTAATGTAGCACCCGAGAGGAGTCAACTGTGTGATTAGATTTACATTTGCGCCTGACTTCAGGGGACTGGGCTCCCTTTTTCCCCCAGTTGCACAGTTCTAAGTTGTTGCTATCTCCAAAGACCATATATATGTGCCCCCGGGGGAAACCCCCCGAGAGGAGTCAATCGCTTAGCTGTAACTTGACAATATATGAACTGCAGAACGTACCTTTAAAAAACAGCATTAAGCAAAAGTAATCTGCATTCGCCGAGCTAAATTTAAAGTTAGCGAAATAACTTAACGGTATTCTACAGAATAAGTCAAATAATAAATATTCTAAATAAACAGTTTTATTGCTTCGTTAACCAAAGAATTTTTTTTTGTTATCAATGTAGAGAAGCAAAGCAATTAATATTACTATTTAACAGTCAGCACAAGGCCCTGTTCTCATTCAATAAATAAGTTTTGGTCATATTGTAAGCATCAGTTTACTCACTGCAGTAGTCCATATTCGGTACGGATAAATGGTAGCAGCCAATTTTTGAAAAACTTTTGAAATATTCTTTTAAAAGTCATCTCGGCAATTTATGCGATCATTACATTTTATTAAAAAAATTTATATATAATTATGTGAAATTCGAATTTATGTATCTACTTTAAGAATCTAAAACAAATCTTATTTTCAATAATGATTAACTTCGAACGAAGTCACACTCCAATAAAGCATTCATTTCAACCATCATGATGCATCATCAGTTGGTTTTTTTTCTGCTTTAAATCCTATTTGTTTTAATTTAGTGGATGTGTAATTAAAAAAAATTAAATATATGTTTGATAATTAAAAGAAATATGTGGAGCTACCCGAATCAAGCACAATTTCAACTACGTACGTTTTAACCGCAATAACTTTATTATATGCTACTGAAGCTGGAATTACCGCGGCTGCTGGCACCAGACTTGCCCTCCAATATGTCCTTGTTAAAAGACTTAAAGTGTACATATTCCAATTACAGGGCCTCTAATACGGAGTGTGTATTGTTATTTTTCGCCACTACCTCATCGGGCTGGAAGTGGTTAATTTTCGCACCTGCTGCTTTTCTTAGATTTGGTAGCCGTTCTATAGATTCCTTCTCCGGAATCGAACACTGATTGCCCGTTACCCGTAGCAACCATAGTATTACTAGATACTACCATATGAAAATTCTGCCCCAGGACAAGACCCTGCGATCTGCATGTTATCTAAAGTCCAACCATAATATCAATCTTGCGATCGCTTGGTTTTAGCATAATCAAAATAGTGTTTATAATGCATGTATTAGCTCTTGAATTACCGAAGTTATCAGAGGAACTGCTAAGGATCTAACGAGCCATAACTGATATAATGAGCCTTTTGCGTTTTTAAGTAGCAAGTATAACAAATTTTCCTAAACTACAATTTTAATTTATTAGGGCTACTAATAAGAGATCTAGATTCGGTTTTAAAGATTGAATCTGGCAGTTCTTTATTATGATCGAATAATAAGTTATCGTGATCGCACTACCCCTATATGTAAGTATATAACATTCAGTATATAATATAAATAAATGTATTCGATTAAATTATTTAAATATATATATATAAATTATATATAAATTAATTAGATATATTAAAAATAATGTTTGTACAAGCACAAGGTCTTTTTTTTTTTGATATTTCGCCACACCATATTGTATGGCATCTTCAGAAAAAGAAAAGTGCGTAAACAATTAAAAAAATGAAACAAATAATTTTTATGTAAAGTCCTGGTTTTCAAGAAAAATTATTTATAAAATATAAAATACTAAAATAAATTAAGGGGTGTCCGCCGGGAAAGTATACTACTTTGTTTTGCCGCCATTTTGGTAAACATTAGTCTCGACAGTAAATATTTGGCAGTCATGAAGTAGACATGTGGCAAATTTATTATGGAAATATATTCGATAAGCAAACGTGTTTAAATCGTTTGAACATTTTATCAAAATCAATCATCAATTACTGTGACGATTACAAGTTACGTGAAAATTTTGGGAGAAACAACGTGCCAACAAAACGCACTACTTATCAGAGAATAATTTCGAATAAAGAGAGTCTGTAGGTGAAGGCCCAAGCGTGAACCACAACATACTGTAATAACGACTGAACACATTACTGCTGCTCAAGAAGATGTTCAAAAAAATCCATCAAATCTCAATTCAATGCCGTACTCAGGAGCTTGATCTTCAAAGAACAACTGTTGCCCCAATTTTGCACAAGGATTTTCATTTGTTTCCATATAAGATTCAGTTTTCTCTTTCATTTAATCCATTTAATAAAAGTTTTCAACAAACCAGTTAGTATACCTTCCCGCCAGAAACCCTGTATAATTATTTATTTAAAAGTTAATTTTTTTCGCAAACAGTTTCTGAATAATTTATAATTTAGTAACTGGAACAGAAAATGTGTGTTTGATAAATTTAAAAGCAATTTTATCCCGCATTTTTACATCTCGTTATATATTCTTCATTGGGTAATGTGCGTAATGAATATTATCTATTTGAACAATCCATGGAAGCAAATAAAATATGGGAAATATTGTTTTTATTGAGAATATCATAAAATATTTATTTTTTAATAAATATTTTTTAATGAGTATTTTCTGAGAATATCCTGAAATATTTATTTGAAGGATTCAAGCACGAATGAAAATTGCTTAAATATTGTTTAAGTTTATCAGACGACGACTGCTGTTATCTGTCCACTTTCGTTATTAATCGTCATTTAGGTTTGAGAAGAAGAATTTTGGAAGCAAAGTCTGATTAAATGAACTAAAGTTATTGAATGCTTTCAATCCTAAAATATTTAATATTTCTTTAATAAAAGTCGCATCTTGAAAAATATAACCTAAAATATGTAAAAATAATAGATTTTGCTACATATTTTCAAAAAATATTTTATGGAACTGCACTGTACTTCACTTACATCAAATATTGTACGTAGTTATAATATCTTATTTTACTCAAATTTCTATGTTCAAAATTATAACCGTCAAAGGCTCTAGGTAAAATTGTGTCTTTATTATATATCCAATTTTATTCACCTCTGCATAAATAGAAAATGATGGCACGAATTACTTGATTCTTTTGCAGACTTAACGTTCCCTTTCCCAGTCTTATCTACGATCATTAATTTGTTCGATTTCACTGAAATAAAGAGACAAAACAAAAGAACTGACTACTGACAAAAACTGGTCGTACACTCTAACTATTTCATTTTCATTATAGAAGCAAACGACCATTAATATAACTTAATATTCATACACCAGTGACAAATTTAGTTTAGGAATTACTTAAAAATACAAGATATTTCTTTTATTCAAATTAACATAAAATTTCATATCATTCATTATTAATCCATTGCATAAATTTTTAGAGAATATAATAAAAAGTCGGTTTCACAACAACTGGAACAAGAGAGGTTTGTATTTTATGATTTATTTTCCTTTGTATCCTTTTATGCTTTATTGCAAAAGTATGAAAGCATGTTTTCAAAATAAATTTTTTGGATCATACGTATTTTTTTGCTTTTTTCTGTTTACTGATAATAAAAAATAAAAATAATTTTGTTAATATTTTAAGTAAATGTATCATCAATTTGAATCATTCTCATATGTCTTCTATTAAAAAACAACATAAGATTGTTACAACATTATCTAAATGTTTTTCTACATTTTGTGCTTTAAGAATTTAATTTTATCCTTAAATTTTTTTGGAAATTCAAAAATATCTCTTTATTAATATTTTGTTTTTTTATTTCTTTGAATACGGTTTTGTTTGGTGGCTGGAATGAATGGACTAAATTAAACTAATAAAAAATAAACTAAAATATAATAAAAACATGTAGAGTCAACTTCATGAAGTATCAAAAGCCTGAGAAAAAAATCGACTTGAATAGAAGTGAAGTTTACAAAGTAATACATCATTTGGATCGACAACCAGTACGCGGTATTGAAGTACGACCACCCGTAGTGCCGGCAGAAGTTGACATAAGGAAAACCCTATGTTCTTAAATATAGCATAACATGTACAAGATAAAGCACAAAATGTATGTGCAGCCAGTAGTGATTGAGGCAAGTTCGTTGCAATTTAATTTTATTTTGCTGTGGTTTTATTTTATACGAATGGGTGGCAAAACCAACATTAATGTTACATATATACATATAAAAATACATACGAAAAAACTTTTACAAAATTTAAACAAACTGCTGGATTTGTGTCATCCTGGTTGTGTGTTAGTTCTCATGGCAGTTTTATATATACATACACATAAAATAAAGAAAATTTTAGTTTTTTAGTTATGTGTTCGATTTGGTTATTTTTTCATTTCTTTACTACTTTAAGAATTTCAATCCAACATATCAAACCATCTAAAGAACTTTGAATGAAACTTTAAGAAATCACAAAAAAATTATATATAATTTTCTTTTATTATACCACAATTGTTGGCAATAAAATGAATTTAAACATGAGAGAAAAGGAACAAAAACGTACATGCCTTTTACTTATACGCTGTGGAATTCTAATGAAAATTGTTTTTATTTTCTCTACAGCTATGAGCTATGGTAAGTTTGTCATTTCTTTTCTAATTGCTACCGATTCCTTTACCATAAAGTATACTGTTGCAGGAACACTTTTGCTTTAACACTTATGCATACAAATACCCGGCTGCATTTCAACTTATGGCTTCATTAGCTTCGTATGCTTAAAACGCGGTACCTATAATTATGGGAACCTTATGTAACTTAAATATATTCTTAGTGGAAAGTTATTATTCCTCGCTATTTTTATCCATATTTTGTGTTATTTTGAGAAAAATTCAAAAACAAATTTTAACTAAAGTTTTGTTATTTTTACGAAAACTAAATATTTAAATACGAAAAATTTAAATTTCCCTAAAAATTTAACAAACCGAAAGCTCAACAAAAAACAGTCGCACAACCAAAACTGAGCATTTTATAGAAATTGCTGTCCACAACTTCCGCAAATTGTGAAAAGAAAACCTAAAAAAATTCATTAGGATATCTCAAATGCACACATTTACTAAAAAATAAGAATTAAAATCAATAATTTTCCAAAAATGATTACAAATTAATATTTTCTATTACATATTCATATTAATGACTTTTGTGCTGATAACACAAATAACATTAAACCCATATTTCTTTTATAAATATAAAGTTTCATTTATATCATGTTTTATGTTGTAATTGCATAAAAGAAATCATAAAATATAAAGTCGTATCAAAAGTTACTACGTTGAAGGGTAAAGAAATTTTGGCAATGTCGAAGAAAGAACACCAACGTATTAAAATATGATTAAGCTGTCTGCGTTTAAGATTGACATATTACAATGCCAAAGTACTATTGCCACTGTTTTTATCTTGGAATAAATATGCGGGTAAGTAAAGCACCAAACAAAAGTAGAGAAAAATGTGTTTAACGCGTATAGCCTAATGTGATGTTTAAATTATTCTAATAATACTTTAAATTGTAAAGTCTAACCAGTATTTTATTACTTTTACTTAGCATGTCATAAGGAAAACTCAAATAACAAATTAATGTTTAAGTTTTACGTTTAGCAGGGGCGTTATGAAAAAACAACTTTAGAGAAGTAAGTATGAGGAAAAATTATATTTAAAATATAATTTATTTATAAAGTTGCCTGGGATAAAGTAAACTAAAAACTTTAAAGATGCAAATTAAAAATTATTTAAAACAAATGGTTTTTTTTCGCGGACAAGTACTAAGGGGATGACCCCTATTCATGCAATGCGTTGTACCAGAACTGGGAAATTAGGTTATGGGGAGGACAAAAGAGTGAGTAGTGAACATTCGAATTTTCCTACACTAAAAGTGACAGGAAAAACTTCAACCACAAACAAATGGGTCCTTAAAGAAAAGTTTTTTTATCGCAAAAATATTCGCGTAACGGGAACAAGTTCTCTAATTTCGATAGAGCATTTACCATTTTAGTAACGATTAAACAGTAAAATACATCCCAGATTGCGTCGATGCTCTATAGAATCAATAGAGTTGAATACTTTACTGTCACAAATAAGCTTTTTAGCGCTCTCGTGTATGCGGTCGAGCGCCGGTCCATACATGAGAGTTGTATTCAATTTTTGAACGAATATAGGTGATATAGATATACGAAGGTCGGATGAAGTGAAGTATCTATTATACCGTTTAAGAAAACCGAGGCACCTAAAAACTTCTTTAGAAACCTGAAAAACATCAGACTGACTTTTCATTCCAGGAACATCAATAGCTTCCGAATCCTTAATTCTAATATCACTCATAATAATAGATGCAGCACAATTTCCGAACACATACCTCTTCGTAAGCGTCCAATATTGAGTCTTACAGGCATTAAAATCGACTCTATTCACACGACCCTATTCAGAGATTGTTGATAGATAGTGATGGTGCACATTATACGTTTTAGAACTCAACCTCAACTGGTTTGGTCTATTAGTGAGAGCATACGAATGAATGACAAATGGTTTTAATATCCGATAGAGTATATAGGATAGAAAGTTTGACAAAGAAGGTCATTAATTCAAGGGGTATCCTTGAATGAATCTTAAACTTATCTAATGAAATCCCATCTATAACAGATCGTATAGATAGTGTGATTCATTTTACATCCGCACCTGGCTATGTAGCCTTAATCAGATGGTGGACAAACCACAATTGTATAATTTGAAACATCATACATGCGTCCTAGGAAGCCGAAGATATAATTTTAAGCAACAGAACCACCTAGTTGCAACTTTAATGATTCCAGGGCAGGGCTGCAAACTATCACACCTTGCTAAAGAGTTGGAGAAAAACACATGTCTAGCATGCTCACTGGACTGAATCATTCACTTTGCGTGTCATTATCAGTGAGATGATCCTGGCCACCATAATAACCATTATACTGTTATGGGGCCGCGAAACCACAACCACCACTTTACTCCCATATAGGGGCCAACCTCAATGATCAGCCAGAGAACTATTAAATGTCTAAAGTGACAAATAATGAACTCTGCGACTCACTGATCCCCGTGGAAATAAAGTGGAGTTTCCAGTTTACTCCCTGGCTGTCTTCAGCGGACTGGGCTCCCTTTTTTCCCCAGTTGCACAGATCTAGATAGCTGTTACGTACAATAAAGACCATAAATGAGCCCCTGGGGGGTAACAGATCGTATAGTGCGATCCTGAAAACTTGATATAAATCTGGAGAAATTGTCACCGACATCAAAAGCAACAAGTTTTGATAGAAGTGCATCATGCCACACGCTACCAAAAGCCTTGGAAACATTTAGAGCCACCACCTTACTTTTTCAGAAATGATGTATTGACTTGCACCACTGTTCTTAGAGGGAAGCCGGCAAGTCGCCCCTAGAGCGCCTTATATTTTAAAATAATATTAAAATAAGCAATTTAATTTTTGGAATTATTTTTTAATTTAATCCACGTTAATTTGTGTTGAATTCCTTTAAGGAATATTTTTTGATATTCTGTTTTATATTCAATAATAAATATATTATGAAAATATTATAAAATATATAATAAAGGAATCAAGCACAAATTAACTTATATTTGATTCGAATAATAGTGTGCTAAATCAAAACTACATTTTATATACAGACGATTTTTTTACAAAAATACAATGTCGCTTGCTGTCTTATGTAACTTTAGCTCTGCGTAAACACACTTTTTGTCCAAACTCGTTGTTTTATATTATATTATATGTACAGTTGCATATATATCTTTAGGTTTTCTTTATAATTCATTAAGGTTTCAAAATCGACTACAATCTAAACTTTAGATTTTCCACAGCGCATTGCAATTGATTTGAATTTCTTATATACAGTTTATAATTTCTTGATAATTTCACAAAAATAATTAATATAAAATATTTATTTCTTAAACTATGTTAATGCTCATTAAAAAAATCTTAAAGAAATTACTTAAAAACAAGCCTCTTAAATAGCTGCATACATTAGAATCATTTAACAAAAAATAACTTTTTTATTCTTAGTCGGAATATGCCAAGTTCAATTTTGAGATCAAAATATATTTCCCCTAGCAATAACTCACTTAAGATAACATTTAATTTTTTTTTAATAGAATATCTTGCAGTTGACACAATAATAATCTCATCCTTATCGTGTCAAAATCATAAAAACGAAAACTGTTTCACTGCCAAGAGGGTATGTATATATAAGCGCTATGTAAATATTTTGTAGCAAGGAAGTAAGTACTTCGTTTCGATATTTAAATAATCCATTACAAGAGCATTAATATTAAATCGATTGTTGAATAAACGGAAATAAAAATAAAACTAAATTAAAATTATATTAATGTTACAAAAAAAATTTCACAATCTGAAATCCTTATAATTTTATGACAGGCATTCACTCAATAAAATAAGCGAGAAAAGGGGAGAAATCCTAAAGTACATTTACAAATTTATAAATTTCAGCTGTTGTAAAAAATATATCAAAAAGAATTTAAGAATACAGGATAAAGAAGAGTATTCTACTAAAAATAAACTTTTTAAGCTATCGCGGAAAATGTTGCTCGCAAATTATTTATGCCACATAATAACAAAAATAATTTAAACAAAATATATATGGAATATAGCTAAAATTATGAAAACAATTAATAATGATTTTCTATGTGAAATTGCATACTATAATACTGTTACGTTTATTCCTTTTAATAAACGTATTGTAGTTTTTAATTCTTTAATTGCAAAATAATAATAGACTTTAGAGTATTAAATTAAATATTGTTGTTGTTCTTGTCATTTAGTTTAGGCACCTGCTTGACTGTATATTTTGTTTTGTTCTGTGTTAGTTATTTTTGTTTTCTGTTGTTTACTTAATTGGTAGAATTTCTTATAAGCATGTTGTTGTCTTGTGTGTATAAGATTCCATCGAAAACTACGCAGTTTGTAAATGTACAGTGAGTGGTTTACTTTTTTTACTAATAATTATTTTCTTTTAAAACTAAACACATTGTATTCCTAACAATATTATACAAAATTCAGTGATAATTATGGGTTTTAATTGTAGTCATTATTGGTTTAATCAAAATGCAAAAATTTTATATACATATTTAAAATAAACAGCAAATACTGAATAGATGGAAAATGAGATTAAATAATTTGCATGTTTTATACACATCAAGAACTTTGAAAATTTATAAAAACTTGGTGTTTCGGCTACTCTTTAAACTCTAAACACTTAAATCGTTATAGTTTTCTTACCGAAACGGCCCGTATTATGAGAACCGACAGACCGTAGGCACTATAGTATCTGCTGCGGTTATTAATTAAACTTTCTGTTAAATAACTCTGTGGCTGTCTATAAAGCCAAAGTGATAATAGAATCACCACTGGCCATAGGCTGATATTCATCTATATGACGATAGAATTTGTACCAGATTGGTACTCAAAATATATTTCTTTATTCATTATGAATTATGTACAGGTTTTCTAATGGTATCGCGCCACTTTATTAAGGTTTCGTTAGTTGTACAAATATTATTTCAACCATTTAATAGCCTTTTCATCATATGAAGATGAGAGAGAGGAACATTCCCCGAATATAAATGGACTTTCTTGAAAACTATTTTTTTGAGTTCATCCTGCTGATTTTTCAAAATTACAATTTGTGTAGCAGGTAAATTTTTTAATCAAATGAAAGTTTACTTAAGGATTTACACAGAAGTAATTAGTTTTGTTTGAAATTTTTAAGGATTTTCGAAGTGCTTAAACTAACGAAATAATTTTTACGTAAATTATTTATAATTTCTTTATTAGAATCGTTTGGATTCATATCTTGTCTGGCTAGAAATATTTATTTCATCAAAAAAACTTTATCAAAAGCTTTATAGATTTGCTTGACAGGATGACATCTTTATGATTTTGCTTTATGTTTCTTTATAGATTTGGAATCATAATAATTTTGTCAAGTTTTGCTAGAAGTCGCCATATCATACAGTGGTAGATTTAAACAGAATAGAGGGATTTTTCGTTAAATTAAAAAAAAGAAATGACTTTATAAATTTATTTCCTTACAGCGTTTGATCTGCAAAAACTTCTCTATTTTTTTCCCGCATACTTAGCAGCTTGCCGTCAGTGCAAAAAAAAATAGGAAGGGCTTTGATTCAACTAGAAAAAAAAAGCTAAAGAAATGTGTGACGAATAATCAAATTTGTAAATCTTCAAACAGAATATGTTCTTAACTATGAAAGATAATGCTTACATTTTTCAATAATTTATTTGGAGGTTAAAAGGAATAGAACATTCGATATTTAAAATATTCGTAACAATTAAGAATTTGACGACTGTTTTAATTTTGCGCCAGAGTTGTTTAAAGCAGAGTTGCTTAAACTTTTTTTTTGGAAAGCTATCGGCTGTTTTTTCTCATGCATTAAAAACATACGGCTGTATGCATAAAAACTTAAAGTAGGTTTAACTGCCGTTGTTAAGCACAATTTCCTAAAGTTGTATTCATAAAACGTTTTATCTTAACATACCTTTGTTAACTTTAAAGTAGGAAAAACCTACGTTAAACCTACAATAAATTGACAGTTCAATTTTATTATTGAAAGTTTAAAAACAAAACAAATTGTATTTACAATAAACTGAGCCGTTTATTTTAAAAGTGGCATAAGTTACTTTGTTATTGTCATCTTTTTTATTTTAAATTAGTTTATATAACATTTTCATTTTTAGCCATTTCAACTAGTCTGTATTTAGTTTTCTTTCTGAAACGGATTTTTCTAATGATTGTGTTGAAATAAAATCTTTTTTCTCCATGTTATGTACTGTAAAGAATTTTTTCGACAGGGGGCTATTATTACTATTACTATTTTGTCCTTTACATAAGTCACTATGTGCAATATTATGCTTTTGAGTTGTGACATCCTTAGATATTTTATACAACACGAAGCAACTTCCTGATAATAATAAAAATAATGCTAATTATGTGTAGTATATTAGATATCACTATAATATAGTTCAGTAAACTGTACTATTCTTTCGTACTAATAAAAATAAGTCCAATAATTACAACACTACTTCATACACACTTACCACATGTTTTCATTTCTTTCACACGAAGCTCCGTAATTAATTTCCTGAGTACAGCGACTTACGTCGCTTTCAAAATAAACCCTTTTGTTATACCGTTAATTATCAATACTCCTCTCAAACAAATCTCAATACTTCTCAACTTATTAATTTCAAATTTATTAAAAATGAAAAAAAACTGTTCAGTTGTGACTTATGCCACTTTCAATGTACACGGCTCAATTGACACTTTTACTTTGTTATTCCAAAAATGTTTAAAAATGTTTATTAAAAACAAATTGTAGTATACAAATAATATTAAAAACAAAAATATAACACGCCATTCAATATAACACATTTTTACATCATTGTTCTATATTTTACAAAAAAATAATTATAATTAAATATTTTAAACAAAAGTTTTATTGATGTACATATAATCAAAACAAAGCTCGTTATACGAATAATTATTTTTTTAATATGAACAAATTTTTTGGAAGTTCTTCGTAAGCCTTGCAAATTGACCTTTTTTGGGTTCTTTGCTTTTTATTAAAAAGATTAATAAAAAACAAAAAAAAATATGTTGATTTTGCTGAAAACAATAAAAACATTTTTTATGGATTTAACTACCCGGATAAATAACATTCATTTTTATACATCGTTAACTACAACGTGACAACTGAAAATAGTGGCATTGCCAGAATCAAAATACTAATTTTACTAAAGCATACATTAGCTAAAGTACTGTTTATGAATACCATTTTTTAACAAACGTCTATTAGCCTTAAAGTGTTTGTTAACTAACGTGTACTTTAAAGCTCAAGTAAGCATTTTTGATGCATACAGCCATTTTTTATATATATTTCACCATGCACGCTCTGCAAGTGTAAAGAAAAAGCCAATACACCCAATGTTTTGCTTAAATTTACAGGTAAACATATATTTCCTTTCTTTTAAACTTGTATTAATGATACCATAAAATACATTTGTATTGAATTAATTTAGGACATTCCAGTGCGTATTTAGATATTAAATTTTTAATACCTTTTAACACTACTCAACTTTTTAGAATAATAATCATGTTATTTAGATGCATTTCAAAAAAAATATTTCGTATATAATATATTTTTCTATATAAAGTTAAAATCTGCATTTGACGGATTACATAGTTGTGTTTTTTAAAGGTCTTAGCTTATTAAAATAGCACGAGTATCGATTTTTTTTACCAAATAATTAAGTTAGTTGGATTTGCTCCCCTAGGATATGAAAAACTGTTGTCATTTTATAAATAGTAACGTTAACTGAACTTAAAACTTACCTACTAAATAACGCTGTCTACCCGGGATTCATTTTATTTCCATCATTAGCACACTTTCTCAGAATACGGGTTTGAAGCTCATAAATTTTCTAGATATATAAATATTGATATAATATATTGCAAAATAAATTTTAATTTAATCCTTAATAGTCTACATTTATTCACATCGATTTTTAAAACCAAATTCGAAAAATAGCCCTAGTCATCATAAATGAAAGTTTTGATAATAATTATCCTTATTATAACATTTTTTTAATATGAATACATAATAGTTATGTATGAGATCCATACCTGTAAGAAAGCTTTTAACTTTTATTTTTAGAAAACCTATTTATTACACATAGAATGGGGTTTGATTTACAAATTTGTAATATTTATTGTGCTACTTTACTCATATATTTTGGTAATTTATATAACAAAACTTGTTCATTTAATTATCAATTAATATTTCATCTAAAGGTGTTTCCCGTTTATTTTCAAGAAGATGTTTGACATCTTTATCCAATTCCATTGGGATGAAATTCCATTTTTGTCGAATGCTGGAGATATATGATGCACAGTAAACTAGTAGAAAGGTCTTCATTGGTACTTTATCTGTCTTTTGTTTCTCTTTTATTGTGCTTCTTCAAAAAATCTCTAATCGGCAAGATGTCGTATTGAATAATGTTTTCTCAATGAAATAGACTTTTATTTTTATTCATCCTATCATTATAGCATACTGATAATATTTTTCGTTGTATAGTTTTGCTATTTCATAAGTATACTACCGAAATTTTCTTAAATTTACTTTCTTATGGCGTAACGTTAACTACAATATGATTTTATAGAGCTTCATTAATTACAAATCTAATCCGTTTTTTTCTTTTCGGACCAGCACTCAGGGGGACCAGCACATGCAATACATTGTGCCAGAACTAGGAAATTAGGTTATGGGGAGAAAGAAAAAGGAAGTAGTGTCTGTGGACATTCGATTTGAACTTTTCCAGATTGAAAGTTACAGGAAAGACCTCTGGATAGATTTTATTCCACATACGATCTCTTCTGTTGAAAGACGAATTTTCCCTGTAACGCCTAGTGCGATTCACTGGCCAAGCAACCACAAATGGATGCGCTCTTGTCGAAAATCGAGTTAAATATGAAAACGTGCGAATATTAGGAACAAGTTCCCTAATTTCATTAGAGCACTTGCCATTGCAGTAACTATAGAACAATGAAATGCACCCCACATTGCGTCCATGTTCTAGAGAATCAATAGAGTTGGATACCCTACTGTCTCCAATGAGCCTCTTGGCCCTCTCGTGCACGCAGTCGAGTAACCCTAAAATAGACTTTGGAGCGCCGGCCCATACATGAGAGTTGTATTCCATTTTTGGACGGATATAGGTGATATAAATATACGATATAAATATATCGTTTCAGAAAACCGAGGCACTTTAAAGCTTCTTTACAAACCTGAAAAATGTCTTTAGTCCATCAGTCCATCGAACATCACACTGAATTTTCATGCCAAGAACATCAAGAGCTTCCGATTTCGAAATACCTATATCACCCATTGTAACAAATGCACCACTGCCGAAAGCAGATCTATGCGTAAGCATACAACATTGCGTCTTACGAGTATTAAATTCTACTATATTCACACGACCCCATTCCAAGATTGTCGCGAGATGGTGATTAAGCGTATTATTCCTGTTTTGCCTTTTGAAACTAACCTCCAAATGGCCTGGCCTATTAACAAATGATTACGAATGGCAAATGGGGCTGTCATTTGCAAAAGAATATATAGGGTTGAAAGTTCGACAAAGAAGGTCATTTAGAAAAATAAGGAATAGAGTATAAGAAAGAACGGAGCCTTGCGGTACTCCTGAATTCATCATGAACTCGTCTGATGAAATACCATCTATAACAACTCATATAGTGCGATTTCAGAGAAAACTGGATATCAATCTGGAAAAATTATCACCGACACCAAAAGCTGAAAGTTTTGACAGAAGTGCATCATGCCACACTCTATCAAAAGCTTTGGAAATATCTAGAGCCACCGTCTTGCTTTCTGCAAAATGCTGCATGGAGTTACACCATTGTTCCGACAAGAAGGCTAGCAAGTCACCCGTAGAGCGCCCCTAAGGAAACCATACTGTCGGTCACTGAGCAAGCTGTTGGACTCCAGGTACCTCACGAGATGGAAATTAATCATAATTTCAAATACTTTGAAAAGTGCAGCACTATTTGCGGTTGGGCGGTAATATTTTGGGTTGTTAGCCTCCCCCTTTTTGGGGATCGGCGTTACATTAGCAACTTTCCAGCACTTCGGAAATTCTCCAACATCGTACAATGTACTGAAAAGGGCTGCTAACTTACGCACTGTTTCAAGACCAGTGCTGGTATCCCATCCGGCCCAGGAGACTGTGTGATTCGTTTTACATCCGCACCTGGCCATGAAGCCTTAATCAGATGGTGGATCTAACCACTGAATAATTTGGAACGTCATGCTCGTCCTAGAAAGCCGAAGCTATAATTCTATGCAACAGAAACCTTCTAGTTGCAACTTTAATGATTCCAGAGCAGGGCTTCAAATCATCACACCTTGCTAAAGAGTTGGAGACTTTCCAGCTCCTGTCCAGAACACATGTCTAGCACGCTCACTGGACTGGATCATTCACTTTGCGTGTCATTATCAGTGTGATGATCCTGGCCACCATAAGAACCATTATAACTGCTATGGGGCCGCGAAACCACAACCACCACGATACTCCCATATAGGGGCCAACCTCAATAATCAGCCAGAGAACTATTAAATGTCTAAAGAGACAAATAATGAACTCTGCGAGCTTACTGATTCCCTTTTTCCCCAGTTGCACTGTGTCTAGATAGTGGAATTCTAAAAAGACCATATTTATGTGCCCTCGAGGGAAGGCCCAGGAGACTTGTTTATGTTGAGATCTGTAAGAAGCCTTTTAACTGCTCGAGCTCGACGTAATAGACGTAGCAGTTTTGGGATCTTGCTGTGTCGCCATCGTTTGCCCGTGATTTGGCTGATCGATCAATTTTAAATATTGTTGTAATGTTCCTTTAAAATGCAAATCATAGTTTAGTTTTAATATGTGTTTCATAAATCGAATTTTAGCACGAGTGGGGCACGATAAACTTATAGGCTTCTTCTGTTAGAAGTTGACTTAATTGCCTTGCATTCTTTTATTAATCATTTTAAGAAGCATTTGATGATTTATTTGAATATCTTGATCTTTGTTTAATAATAAAGTTATCGTTTGCAGTTTATCTATTTGTTGTTAAGGGTTAGATATATCTAATTTTTTATCCTTTGTTGCCTTCTTAAAAGGAAATTTAGTTGGTCTAAAGTATTTCGTTTTTCCAAATGACCATTTCTGTTACGCTGCTAGTAGATGGCTCTAAATTAATGTAATTCGTTTTTAGTCTTTATGGAACAAAATATATCATAGATAAGCCAAAATCTGATAATTTATCAACATTATACTTATTTATTTTAAATTTATTATTTAAATTATTATTTTACATATTTTTGTTACAAAAACTTCTAAGAAAAAAAAAAAAACATATACACGCATACGCGTGGATATATTCCACTCCCACACCTAAAATATACAACTTCAAATAGTAAAATCGTTGTAGTTTTTAGAGCCGCAAACATTAATTTAAAATATGTACATACATTTTTATAAAACCTTGAAATTTTTCGTAAAACAAATGTTGCGTTCCACTTAACATCGAGTTTTGGGTGTATTTTAGACCTTTATTGCTAATTTATTCCTAGATCTGGAATTTGCGCACGAAAGGTTAAAATCTTTTTAATTTTTTATTTTTTAAGTAGTGAAGCATATCATGTAACAAAAACATATTGTCCAAAACTATATAAAACCAAAGAAGGTAAGCCCGCTTAATGTTCAAATATTTTCTAAAAAAAAATTTATTTTCAGCTTCTCTTATAAAATCATAATAAAATCAAATAATCGAAAAAAAAATTCACATTTCTGGATTTGGAAGTTTTTAGGTATTTATTTAATACAAAAATTCAGGATTCAAATCGGTGATAGTTTTGGCAACCTTCTCGTATATGTTGCTAAATTACAAATTAAGCTTCTACTATAACATTACTATATGGCCAGAAGAAGGTATTTACTGTTACAAATTTTGCTTAATTTTTTAGTACACTTTGCTTAATATTAATATTTATTTACAAACATCCGGACTGGAGAATACTTTGTTATCGGATACCATTTTTAAAAATAAATTTTTGTGTATTTTGCTCTTTTCTAAAGTATTTTGTAATTTGTGCAGACTGTTTGAATTATTTTATAAGTGAATGACCTGATTTTTGACAAATTTACTTCTTAGTACCTTCTGCATTTTATCTTTTTTTTATTTTTGTAGATAAGTGACGGCTTATGCAGGTTTACCATGTTCATATTTGCACTTAGGAGGGTCATTTTGTTCGTTTAGTATTCGCTTGGAATGTTATTTATTATGTGCTTTTTTCGTAACATTTTTTCATCGTTTGAATTTTATACACTAGCAATATAATGAACACCATGCATGGCAGCCTGCAGCTACGGCTTATTCATGATTTATAGCAAATTATTCTTAATGATTTTAAACGCTAATAAACAAGGAATACTCCTAAATTATATCTTTGGTTATTTGCTTGTAAAGTTATTAAGAGAGGATTTTTAATTACAAATTGTTATGCACATTTAAAAAAAAACAAACGATTCCATAGATGCCAACATCCTTGGAATCTTAAAAAGCAGAAATATTTCGTTCTGCAATTAATCCGGTATTGATTGGACCACAAAAAATCATAGCATAAATCCAGGATTGTATGCTGTTTCGAATAGGATATATAATTGATTTCGGAAATCATTTTCATTTGTGCTTGTCTTAAGTACGATTACATTTAAAGTAAATGTGTTTTTCAAAAAGAAGTTGGTTTTTTAAAAAAATTTAGATTTCGATGATCCAAATTTTTATTGTATTACGAAGAGAAAGGTTCGCCGATTGTAAATGAAAATTGATATCGGGGAAATGTCCACCACGACCACACTTAGAGACTCCGATTCTTTCATCAAAGCTTTTGATCACTTTTTGGCAAAATGCCGGTCCTCTTTCGTTAATCACAACACAGATTTTGTATATTAAGGTTATAATCGATTCGGTTGGCTCTGTATAGACTCTTTCCTTAATATAGCCCCACGTAGCCACATAACTGCTGACTGTCGTGAAACTATGCGATCGGGAAATTTGATTTGCAGTAAATTGGTCGTTTCATTGAGTGTGCTGTTGAAACTAAATGTCAGGGATATTGATATCGTCAAAAAAAAGCAAACATTAAATTAAATTTCCAGCCCCACCTTCGAAAAAACGGCCCAATCACGCTTCCAGATCATCATACAGTGACGTGCTGAGCATGTAAAGGCTTCTCAATGATGGCTCTAGGATTTTCAGAAGTCCAAATGCGGCAATTTCGCTTGTCGACAAGTGAAAATGGGCTTCGTCTGAAAAAATTATTTTATCAGAAAAAACAGCCGGTTATTCCTGAATGGATTGAGCGAATATGCGGCGATGTGTACGGTCGACTTGCTTCAATTCCTGCACCATTTGAATTTCGTAAGATTTCAAAGTCAAATCCTTACACGAAATTTGCCATATGGTTCTTTTAGATAACCTCAATTGTTAAGAACGTCGAGGAATTGACAAATGTGACACTGCTTCAACACTGTGGCTCACGACTGCGTTAACGACCAAATTCTTATTAGCGGTTTCAGAAGTACGATTATGTTGCCGGAAAATATCACAAATTAAACGAAATATAATTTTGGCAGAGCCACCGCTTTCATAGTGGATTTTAATTATTTTAATGCAATTTCCACGCGAAATTGAATTCAGTGTAATAATTACTATTGAATATACTAAGAATACGTCAAAAAATTAAATATCAAATCTATCATGTCGTGGGTGTTGCCACAATTGTAAAGCAAGCTTCTTTTTGAAAAAACCGATATAATTTAAAGAAAAAACAACAGGGCTAAATTTAAGTTTAAATTGATCTTTTTTCTGATTGTGCAGCCCCGTAAGAATTTATTTGTTTATTTCTTATATAAATAAAAATTTTAATTATAAATTTAGTTTTAAGTTTTAATTTGAATAACTTTATATGAAATCATATGGTTAGAAACAGGCTAAACGGAAATTTTATTTAGAATATAATTTTTATATAAGTTTATTAAATTCATGTTGTGAATCCTTAAATTTTTCAAATTATTATTTTCTTTAAGTTATAGTATAATATGTAGTACGTTTCTCTTTTTTATACAATTTTACAAATATTAAAGACATGACGTAAAAATGTGTTCTGAATAAACAAATAAATTCGTACAACTTCTAAAAATTATTAATGAATTTTATTATATTATTAAAAACGTATTTAATTTGCATTTGATAACTTTTCAATATAAATCAATAGTTTGTGAAACTATATTCGTAAACATGAACGTGCACCCCTTGCATATAGTTGCTCTCAATAAGAACAGTACGTGTACGGAGCACCCTTGCATTTGTGCAAAACGTATTATAGATACTTTTGCTTACAAAAACTTGCTCAAGTAAACATGACTCTTTTGTAAAAAGGCGTATGTGTATGAATACGTTCAGCTATTGCAAATAACAAAGAACTCTGTTTGGGAGCATAAGTATATGTATGTACATATGAATGCATAACAATGCAAATGTGTGTGTTTAGAATATAATACTATTTGTAAATTTCGCTTGTTAAAAATGGCCACGGGTAATAACAATACAAGTATCCTGTTCTTATTTTTCAAACAACAACAATTAATATTTTTTTGTGTAAGTATTATTCTACCCCAATAGAGCTTGCACATACTTTCTTATATATTTTAAATTTTGTTGATACCGCAACGCATAATACTGGAAGAAGTTTCTGAAAATATGCTATCCATAACATACATAAATGAAAGAGTATTAAATTCTCACACAATACTTCTGAGTTTTAAATATTCTTAATGAAGTTAAGTAAGGAACATAGAAAATGCAATGAAACGTAAGGTCTATAACTACATATAAAAAAATAGAAAATACCTTAAGGGGGTTCAAGATTTCCTTTTTACCAATTGGCGACAACGTTTTCGAATTCGACTAAAGCGTAGCATTTTTCTAATTTATCTTGTTCCTTTATTTCGGCTAAACACAACCAAATAAATATTATTTATTTGCATTTATATTTATTTTTCTGTTTCCTTTGAATATGAATCACATCAATTTGTCAAAATTGAAATACCGAACTCTAGTGTTGCTACTAATTATTAATTTTTGTTTAAACACATCTGCTTAAAAGTTTGTGAATACAACTTCCTTTTTTCATATCTTATATTAAATTTACAAACACAGGTAAGAAAACATAGCCTGTGGGTATCATAATTGTTTTTGAATTATCTGTGAAATTGTTCATATAAATATTTAACCAAATTAAGATAATGTAATAAACTTCAACTTCCAAAGGTTTCTAAACAAAATGTGTGGTTATGAGTTTGTTGCGAAACAAATTTGAAATGAGTTTTTATACGAAATTATATTTTCGGTAAATGGATATATGCAAAAGCATATCTACGCATAATTAGTAATAAAGATATTCTAGGTATGCGTTTGGGTCCATGTAACGCATTGCTAAAGCTTCTAAAAATATTTTTATCCTTAAGGTCGTAAAAATGTTTGTTTTTTGTTATTTCGCTTTTGTATATCACGCCATTTAATTATAAACTTGCATATGGTAGTAGGTTAACATTAAGGTATAATTAAAATGTACTATTTTTCATAAATATTTATTTAATTATAATCTTTCATTTATAGGTTTTTAATGCATAATTTTCTTTGTAATTTAGTATTTCATAAATAGTCAAAGAGATTCTTAGTCCAAACGTGCTGCCAATTTTTAAGTAGATTTCGATAGGTTTTTAATAAATTAAAAATGCTTTTTCCCTTTTTCAAAATTAAGGATTTGGGTATTTTTATAAAGTTTAGGAAAGGTACCTTGTAATCAGCATGGGACGAATATAATCATATAATCTCCGGGATATAACAACTTGGTTTTGCCCAATTTTTAATTTTTAATATTTTAATAACTTTTTAGAAATAACGGATATACTTTCTGGACTTCCTGCGCATGAATGAATTTGGTCAGGCGATTTCAATTAAAATTAAAAGTTTGAAAATGAAAAATTTTTTTTGTGCAGAAGCGTTTTTGAGTCTTGCTATCAATGCCATGTTGATTTTATTAAAATTCTCATAAACTCAGTTTGACTTTAAAAATAAGACTCTTAAGTTTTTCTATACAATATTGGGGTAAAATTCACTGATGAGCTACTTCAACAATAGTGAAATTGCAATATGAATAAGCTTTCCCCCGCAGTAATATATTTCAAATTTTTTTATTTAAATAAATGTTTTATCAGAATAAGGTAAAATGTTTATTTTTTAATAAATATTTTTATTTATTTTGCACGAAATAAAATTACTTAGATTGAAAATGATTCCGATGAATAATAAATCACTTAAAATTAATAATACAATTTTCGGTTTGCAAACATTTTTCTTGAATTTAATGAACTTAAATAATCTACTAAATATATAATTGAGTTCAGAAAGTAATCTTAGATTCAAATTAATCAATTGTAATGAAGGTTTTTTTCTAAAAATATTATAATGTAAGCCGATTCTATATCCTAAATATGCCTAATTGCATAAAAATATTAAATAAAAACTATTATAAAGGGCTTTTCAACAAGAAGTATGTTTTCTACAGCAAAATAAAACAAACAATTTTGATTAAGATGATTTAAATTTCTATTGTATTACGAAGAAAAAAGTTCGGCATTTATGAATGAAAATTGGTATCTGGCAAATGCCCACCTCAACCACGCTGACAGATGTCGATTCTTTCATCAAACTTTTCAATTTGGTTAATAACATTAGTGATTTTAAGTTTGAATGATGAAATCGATTCGTTTGGCTCCTTGTAGACTCTATAGCTAACACAATAATCCAGTGGGGTTAAATTAGACGTTCTGGCTGACCACTAAACTACTGACTCTCGGGAAATTTGGTTTGCAATAAATTGATCGTTTTATTGGGCGTGTGATATGTGGCACCGCCGTCAATGTTAGGCCAAAAAAAAATTGTAAGCATCTCACTATACGCACGCAGTCTTAATGAAGAGATCCATCAAGGCATATACTCATCTTGACATATGCTCTCAGGGTAAAAGGCGGCTGCAGTCTCTTGGGCTAGCAAGAGCCCGATACTAGAACATAGGACTCTCGTATTCAGACCAGTGACTTACTATACACACACTGGTAGTAGGGGAACCAGTTGCACGCAGGGCGCTCTTCTGGTTGGTGGGGCACCGAAGAGATATAACGAAAACATAAGGTTAACATCCAAGTAAATGTCTTAGTTGAGCTTGCAACAGGAGTAGTATTTTCATAGTTCAGCTCTTTAGCAAGGGGTGGGGGCACGGCACTGCTACCTTGCACTTGAAAACTGCTACTCAAGCGTATATGCACCTAGTGTATATGAATCTTAGGGTGTGCGTGAACGCGTTTTCCTACACCCAGTGATAAAACCACCATCAGATTGTGGTCCAATGGATCGGTCTTGATGTTAATCCTATCACATACATCTCGCGATAGCTTAATCCATTCACCTCGAAGATGAGGCTGGAAATGTCTCGGCATCCAAAGGCCTAGGTTTTTGAAAAGCTCAAATGCTTCGCTTGTTGAGATACCCTGTCAAGATAAAATCTGCTTCGCCTGAAAAAATTTTTTTTTCGGAAAAACCAACCGGTTATTCCTGAATGAATTGAGCGAATTTACGGCGATGTCAATGGTCGGCTTAAATTCCTGCACCAGTTAAAACTTTTAAGGCTTCAAAATCAAATCCTTAGCGGTCGCAGAAGAAATGTTACTTTAACAGAGTAGTGGATATTAAATATTTTAATGCGATTTTCATGCGAAATTGAATTCATTGTAACAATTGCCAATGCGTCTACTCCGAATACGTCACAAAACTTAATGTCAAAACCAACATGTTGTTGGTGTTGTCAGAATTGAAAAACAAACTTCTTGTTGTAAAACCCAATAGATTACTTTACTATTTTCGACAATGTCATATTTAAAGATTTTTAATTTTTTAAATTATTAGTCTATTGGAGTGTTATAACTTTAGTTTACGTGCAGAAATTTTTATTTCAAAATTATTTTGCTCTAAATTGTGCTCAGCCATTAATATCACTGATGTTTAAGTTTAAAATTTTACTTCGTTTAAAGGATTTGTGTGCATCTCTTTTATGATTACGGAATCGTTCTTCCTTTTTTATATAGATTTAAAAAAAATACAAAGTGATGCGACGATAGTGCAACTTATATATATATTTATTTCTTTGCTTTATTCACTTATATTTTATATTATGGTTAACGTTTCCCGAAAAGTGAAACTCAATCAACAAAATCACCACTTGAACGAGTTTTACCACAAATAAGCAATTTAAGCGATTTTTGGTTTAAAAATGTATTACGCTAATTAGCACAATGAAAGTACAGCTTATGTAAATTGAGTTAAACTAAGTTGAAAAAAGTGGGTCAGAAATTTTTTAAATAATTTTTTATTTATGAAAAAAAAACAACAACAATTTATTTTCTTTATTTATTTTAAAATTAAATAATAGATTTCATAGGACGAGTAAAATATAAGAAAATTATTTTTAAATAAAGTTTTGCGGTATGAAAATGTTATTATTTCAGAAAAAGATAATATAAATAAAGCTTCAAATAACACCTTTTAGTATTTTTGCAAAAATTATTTTATGAGTTGCTCACCTTTATTAATACTTTCATATAGAACTAGTCTTAATTTATTTTTATAATTTCAAATTATTTCGTTGTATCCTTAAGTATAAAAAAAGGATTACATTAATTAACAAATGGAAACTACTACGGTAATATCATTAATAACTTCTGGGTTTATTTAAAGACAAACATATTTGTAAATACTGTTGTCATTTATCTTCATCTTTGCTGGCTCTTTGAGTACAATACGGCTTGAGAATGGTGTCTTCATATCGAAAGTGCTCGCCGTTCATAACTAACAACCAGCAAAGATGTAAAAAATGACAACAGAATTTCATTTACTGACAGAGTAAATCAAAACAACTTTATATTTATTTTGTATAAATTTTAATGTAAAAGCAAACCTTGATATTTGACACAGCCATTCTTTTTTCACGATATATTTTTGTTAAAGAAAAGAACAAAATCTTTAATGCATATATCTCAGCTTATTAGCACCCGACTAGTTGAAACAATACGTTAAAAATTCAGCAAAATAATAATTATAAATTTAATGAGATATAACAATTTTAAATATTTTAGATTTTTATTATTATTAATGTTGCAGGCGAACCTACGTCATTTTCTAGTGGAAATATTGCAAAGGAACTAAAAGTAATAGCAGGTTTTAGAACATTAAGTGAAAAAAAATATGCCTGCCATGTTAGTTTACTTTATGTTATGTTTTATAAAACAAAATGTAGAATTGGAGAAACTAGAAAAAAAGTATTTCGGAACTCTTTCAGAATCCATTTTTACGGATGGCAAAGAAGACGAAGAAATTTAAGAAAGTTCCGTATTGCTAACTTTTTCAGCACTTACGAGGGTAGGTGTATAGGAAATTTTCTACTACAGGAAGCCCCATGGTATGTGCGACTAATATATTAAGCAAATGTTCAGGCCTGATCTAACAGTTAATTCATATTACGGTAAAAAAGACACAGAATTCATGCCAGTTAAGGTTACATCAATATTAAAAAAATGTGGAATGTAGTCAAAACTAAGATATATTTATTAATTGACAGAAATGGTGTCCAAAAGATGATGAATGTTTTAAAGAGTAAAATACACACTTATTCTTTAAATGTATTTTTGATTTTAATTGTAATGTAACTAAAAATATAGCTTTGTATGGTTTGTATGTTTACTCAGGCAAAAATAATACCCACAAATTTCGTTTCAGAACAAATGCGTGGTAGATAGCCATCATAGTTTTTAATAAAAGAGTTTTATTTTATTTTTTACATTGTATTCGTGTGCAGTAAGAATATATTTGGGAAATATGTGCAAACAGCCATGGATTTTTAGGTCACTGATACCAAGATTAGTAAAGCTTTCAGTTTTATAGTGTTTACGGAATTTAAAAGTTATGTTCGTTATTTTTTGTGGTTTCCTTTGCTTGTATGTACTCTTATACGTTACCATGTCAGTTGTCGTTTAACTTGTATCGGTTACATGGTTTAAAAGTAGTCTTGTTTTTCTTAAAGATTAGGTCATGTATAAAAGAAACTTGCATTATGCTCTAAGCAACTATTACTTATGTTCTTAAAATGCCGTTGAAGGAACAGAGAGCGGCTACATAATGAAATAATCAACCTAAAATAAACATTATTGGATTAGCACAATTTTCTATGAAAAGCGTTTGAGGTTTTCTGTATCACATGATGTTGTATTTCAAATTTTGGAATTCGTATAAAAAGTTTTATTTCTAAATTAAGTTTAAGGGATTATCTTAAAAATTGTGAAATTTATTTCAACTGTTTATTGTTTTATTTTAACCAAGGCAGTCTTAGCCAGCGTTATAAACATAAGAAGATTTAGTAAAACCAACAAAAAAATATATTTAATCAACTTTAATATGAGCTAGATTCCTTTAATAAATATTTTACGATATTATTATAATATATTTAATGTATCGTGTTTGGTGGTTGAATAAGAAGTGTTTATTATTTCAATTTAGGCATAATAATTAACAACATTAATAATATATTAATGGTGTTGTAACGTAACTCACACTTAGATGTCGCAACACTACAACTCCCATCTCAAGTTTAATAATAAGTAATAATATTCATTAAATTTTGGATTTATATACAAGAAATACATAAAATAAATGTTGTTATAATAACTAAATTTAACAAATTTAAAGCAAATATTTTTTAACTAATACGAAATATAGTTATATACGAAAGCTTTTCTTGTTTGCCAAAACAAGAACGATAAGCATAACTTACACATAGTTTTCTACACTTTTAAATATAAAACACCTTGAATAACGAGGTCTAGTCTTTTCTTGACACGGAGTAACGTTCAGCTGTCCACCCTAATCCCCAGAAGCTGATGTATCAGCATCTGTTCGACTTTTGTCAATAGAAGCATTTGGAACTGTCTGCTCGCCAACATCAGTACTCTCATTTTCGTTTTGTGTACCGCTAACCATTTGATTAACGTGTCTCTTAATTAATTTGTTGTTTCGAGTTAAAATACAACGATACAATTGCTGACCTAAACGTTCTTTAACCGTAGCTTCTTGCCATGAAGCCTTATTCGGATTAGAATAGTCATGAACAAAAACACTTTTACCGGTATCAAAATTAATAATTCGTGCCCCTTTATGATTTTTGGTGACAGACCACTGAGTTTCAACTATTTTGTCTCTCACTAAGGATGGACTAAGCATACTAAAACGTGTCTTAATCTCTTTACCTAATAACAATTTAGCAAGCATTTCACCTATAGTGCAATGTTTTGTTGATCTATAATCAAACAAAAACGTATTTACGATCTCGTCGAGAATTACACTATCACGCAGATTGGCCAAAAGAGACTTTTTAAAAGTTTTTACAAAATTTTCGGCTTGACCATTGGTTGCCGGGTGTCCTGGAGCAGTCAAAATATGCTTAATATTATTTGCCTTCATGAAAACTTCGAATTCTTCAGGCGTAAACTGTCGCCCGCTATCACTTACTAGAGTATCTATTAACCCAAACCTTCCAAAAACTTCACGCAATTTGCCGATAGTAAAAGTTGACGTTATACTTTTTATTTTAAATACCTCAACCCACTTTGAGTACAATTCGATGATTACAAGAAAGTCAAAATACTTAATAGGACCAGAGAAATCAATATGAAGTCTGCACCACGCGGAATCCGCGGACTTCCATAGAATTAATGGACCTTTTTCAGGTTGGCCTAATTTACAGGAAATACAATTAGAAACTAATTTTTCAATATCTTGGGCCACTTTAGACCACCACACCTACGAATGAGCTAAAGATTTAGTTCTTACTATTCCAAAATGTGAATAATGCAACTGCTGTAAAATTTTACGACGCAATTTTTTTGGAACTACCACTCTAAAACCCCATAAGATACAATCGTATTCTACCGTAAGCTCATCTTTACGACTAACGAAAGGGAAAAATTCATCACCCTTCAACGATCCAATTTTGCCAACCTGAATGGCTTCCTTCAATTTAGCCAAAATAGAATCACGTCTAGTTTCCCTAGAAATATCCTTGAATTTTAAATTAAGTTTATTATCTCTATTAATATAATTACAAAACCAAAGTCTTCACTGACTTCTACTACTTTTCGTTGAGGAATACTAGATAAATGATCTGCAGAATTTTCTGAACCTTTAACAAAACGCATGTTATAATTATAACCAGATAAAATAAAAGCCCATCTTTGGATAGGAGCTGCTGCCATAACAGGCAATCCTTTATTTTCCCCAAAAATTGATAAAAGCGATTTATGATCTGATTCTAAAGTAAAATGTTTACCCAGCAAATATTGCCTGAGTTTTGTTACGCTGAAAACAATAGCCAACGCTTACTTTTGTATGGTACTGTAATTCTTTTCGGTTTGTGTAAGCGCGCGAGAAACAAAAGCTATGGGCTTTGTCGAGTCATCTGCTCACATATGGCATAAAATACCCGCTAACGCGTAATTAGAAGTATCCGTTGAAAGTAATATAGCCAGTCTAGGGTTAAAATGAACCAAAATTTTATCTGACAACTCAAAAGCATTCTGACACAACTTAGACCATTTAAATTGCAAATCTTTTTGCAAAAGTTCATAAAGCGGTGCCATTTTATGGGCAAAATTAGGAATAAATTTTGAATAATAATTCAGCATCTCCACAAACGCTCTAACTTCAGACACATTTTTAGGAATTGGTGCTTCCAGAACTGACGAAATACGATCCTTATTCATACTTAAATCATTCCGATCAATGTTGAATCCTAAATAAGATACTTTATCTTTGAAAAATTCACATTTAGTACTATTAAGACGCAAACCTACAGACTCTAGCTTAGTTAATACCTACTCAATAGTTTTGACGTAATCCTCAAAGTTACGACCTGTGATGATGATATGATCCAAATAGTTTACTACGTTTGGAATACCACGTAAAAGATTTTTAATAGTCCTCTGAAAAATAGCTGCCGCAGGCTTGACTCCAATTGGTAAACGAATCATTTTAAATATACCCATGTGGGTACTCCATGCGCATAACAATTGAGAACTTTCGTCTAACAACAACTGATTATAAGCGTTAGACAGATCTAATTTTGTAAAAAGTTCTCCACGAAGAGAAGCAAATAGTTTGTCAAATTACAAAAGAGATCTTCTAAATATCTGTTGATGGTAGATTTATAATCCCCGCATATACGGATCTGACCATTGGGTTCAATAATGGGTACCAAAGGTGTGCCTCATTCCGAATTGTCTACGTATACCAACACGCCTTTATCAACTAAATCCTGTAATTGTATTTCAATGTTTGAACGCCAAGCCAATGGCGCAGGCCTTGGTTTAAACAAAAATTGGTTTAACGTTTCCCATTAAATGTAACTTAACCGTACCCCCTGTGTATAAACCTAAATCTTCTTTAAACACGTTTACGAAACGTTCCTTTATGCTTAGTACACATTCACTTATGTCCCTTATTGAATTTACCGATACCGAACTTCGTCATAAAATCACAACCTAATATAGAAGGGCTACGCGTATTTGTAACAACAAAAGGTAAATTGTTAATTTGGCCACGAAATCTCACTGTTGCTTAAAACTCACCTATAATATTTATGCCATCTCCCCCGTATGCACATAATTTTTTAGTACATGGATTCAATCCCATGTCTTTAAAAAAATTACCAAAGGTTTTATTTTACCAAAAGTCGCCCCCTCTTAAATGTATCGTGTTTGGTGGTTGAATAAGAAGTGTTTATTATTTCAATTCAGGCTTAGTAACTAATAACATTAATAATATATTAATGTGTAACGTATCGTAACTCACACCTAGATGTCGCCACACTACAATATATATATATATTTAAAATGTATTACTACAGTAATCACATCCATATGGCCATTTTACTATTGCTCACATTTGGGTTTTACCCCAAATTTTGTATAGAAAATTCAAAAATTTTATACCGTAAGCCAAATTGATTAAATTAAAGTTCTCATTTAAACAACACAGCAAACAAAAAAACTCAAAAACACTTCTATGAAAAAACACAGCAAACATTTCAATCTTTCTACATAAGAGTTTCCTTTGAAAGCCATTCATATGTAATTTAAAAAATAAAGAAAACAAAGAGTTTTACAAAAACGCAACGTGCACATGCAATAGAAATAAACAGATTTATTTTTTGGAATGATTTTTTGATTCAATCTACATTAATATATGCTACATTCATTATATTATTAAAACTAAAAAAACGCAATATTAAAAAGCTGTTTTTTGTTGTTTAATTAAAAACAATTTTAAGTGCTATTATTCGCTTATTTAACTTTTATTCATATATTTATATTTAAATAATTCAATTTATTTTAACGAACTGTTGAAATAAAAAAAAACTTTTTACATATTGTATGCAATTACGAGGGTGGGTACAAACAAATGGACAAATTGTGGTCGACATGAACAAATCACAAGATATCGAGACTAAATTGCAGCTCCAAACAACATGAAATTCAATTTTACTGAAAACGCGAGGAAGTTTGCTATCAACGGCTGCCAAATTAAATGAGCTGCATGTTTAAGGTTACAGAGGAGACATCTGACAGTTGGTTGCTGGCAGGAGTAATGTTTCTTTCTATTTCAATTAAGAGGCGGGACACACAAAAATCACGAAAAAGCGACTTCGTCGCAAAACCGTTTTAGATTCAACAAGAATTGTGGTCAATTATTGTACAAATAACGATTTCACTACATTGGTTGCAAATCTCATTATGTTTCAGTGAATAATTAAATGTTTTACCATGTGATGAATGTTAGTTCAATTTGTTTAAAATTGACGCAAGGCGAAACATGTAAAGAAAATATTAAAAAAATAGACGTATAATTTGTAAATATTTTTTAAAGGAAAGCAGAATTACAATCGAGATAGAATTGTTTTATAGTTGAGAAAATGAGAAATTACTTCAATGTGGATAAAAAAAATTTTAAAAATTGGTTATTATTTAAAATTGTAAGTGTAATACTGTGGAAGAAAGCATAACCATATGGCCATTTCACTTCTACTACTCATATAGCTCATTAGCGCATTTAACCGCAAATTTTCTATAGAAAATTCAAATTAACGTATATTAACTCAAAAATTATTCCAAATAATAAAATAGTTTATTTCTATTGTAGGTGCACGTTGCGTTTTTGGAAAGTTTATTACAAATATTTTTTATTTTCTTTATTTTTCAAATTACATTGGAAGCCATTCCAATGGAGGAATGTAGAAGAAAAAATTACAAAATTGTCCAAAATGTTCATTGAATTTTTGTGTAACAATTTTTTTTAGTTTGGTGTGTTTTTATTCTGCTGGTTCCATATAACTCCTATTTAATACGTGTCCAAACATCGTTTGAACACTAAAAGAGAAAAAGAAAAATAATTATTATTTTGTTGAATTTTGAATCTTAAATTTACAATTAAATTTCAAATGTTATCGATAACCATTAAAAAGAAAAAATCGCATTTTTTTATCGCTAATATAGTCGTATAAGTCACTACACTCTTTTTAAATAAAAATAAAATGATAATGTAAAATTGAAAAAGTATATTAAAAAACTGTAACTTTTTTCTACCAAATACAATTTTTTATAACACACACATTTTATCTCCTTAAGAATTATAAATTATTTTTAATTTGTGATAGCGTTGTTTGCCTTAAATACATTTATCAATCTTTATAAAATATGACAAAAACGGTTAATTTTTGTTATCCAAATTTATAAAAATTAAGCAAAAAAATTAAATACAAAACTTTTAATTGTAAATTAAAGTTTTTTCTATACACGTAAGAAGAATCTGAACAGATAAAAAATAGAGCTAAATAACTTCCAATTTCTTTACTAACGACTTATTTAGTCATTTATTTATGCATATCGAATAAATTACTCTCCACTAATTTCATTATTAAAATACATAATAATTTTAAAGAATAAAACAAAAATGCATAATTAGTTTATATTTCTGATTTCTGACACAATTAGCATTCTCAGGAATTTAATAACAAAAATGTTTCTTGAAATTTCCTTCCAAAAGCAAAAATTCCTATAACATAAAATGTAACAAAATATTAAAGACTCACACAGCAAAACCAACAAATTTGGCACAAAATACCATGAAATTATAAACATAAATTTACAAACATACATATAAACAACAACAAGTTGTCAAACAAGTTACACAGGCATATAAAGGAAAGCTTAAAGTCTTAACAAAGTCGTAGATTTTTACACACATATAAGAATGAATATGAACACTGTGCATACACATGTATATATATATATATATATATATATATATATATATATATATATATACATGCATTTATATAATATTTTATTTTACATGTGTATGCACAGTGTTCATATATACGTTTTCTTTTCCAATCATCTGTTATACATATAAATTTTCATATTCTTCGATTATTTTGTTTTATTTTTTATGAGGGTTGTAAATTTATATCATTAGAAAAAATTTGATTGATGGCATTCAAAGCATAAAAAAGGACGCTTGCAAATAAAAAAAATAAGAAATGTCAGGATGAAAAAAGAAAGGAAGAAAATGCAGAACAAAGAATAACGTATAGTTTAAAGATATATTCACAAATTTTAAGCAAGTTTATATGAGTATGTGTATCAACAAACTCATGTGTTTTGAATATGTATTACATACTTAGGGGAATAATCTAAACACAGGCCTCTTTGGAGGATATATGATAGACAAAATAATACGTGAAATTATTTGTTTTCATACATCGTTTTTGACTTTTTGCAAAAAAATGTTTTCCATCTATATTTTGTCTAGGGTCAGTCTTAAATGTATATTAAATTTTACTTAAAAAAATTATCTTCAAATACAATAATCTAAACACAGGCCCGTGACTGCTTTGCAAGTCATTTGTGGTTTGTTTTTATTCTGCAGCGTTCTTTTTTGTGTGCGCCAAAAAATTCAATCATTCAAGAAAATTAATCAGAAAGAACACAATTTCTTTTTTATTCGTTTCTAGGTTTTTTTAGTAATTATATCTTTTTCACAATTTAATATTTTTGTGCGCTTATATAATACGTCTTATTTCATTGCAATGCTTTTACATATGCGACATTCTTGGATCGATTTTGCCACATTGGTATCCGAAACATCTGCATTTTTCGCAGCTAAGATAGCTCTTTCCCCCAACCAATCACGGTTTCTAAAATTTTGTGCAATACTGGGAAATACGTTTGTGACCAATTCTTGTTTTGATTGCGCAAAGTGGCAAAAACTATCTGGAAGCGTAATCATTTTTGTGGTGTGGTCAATTGCTCCATTCCCAATATCTAGCAACTGCTTTGAAAAACGTTCTGCTGATGGATCTTTTTGCAATTGAACACGAAAATTACACACACAAAATGCAACAGAATGTAGAAAACAAAATTCTCTTTTTGTTTTCACATCCATTTGCTATGAACATGAGCATATTTCGATTTGTATTGCCGTCGCATTCTGTGCAAGCACACATACACACACAGCAACGTACAAACAATGGCAAAAAATTTATGATTTTTTTGAAAAATTTTGTCTTGTTTCAAACACGCACTGTGGACGCACTATGGTGCGTAAACGAGTGAAACAAAGATACAAACCAGCGAACGACCATTACGAAGGTACTGTGAAAATTTGACGGCGCATCTCGTCAAACACTGACAACCAACAAACACCTATTTTTGGCTTAATTTATATATATATAGATGTAATATAATGATTCCACTCGTTAAATTCAAACGCGCTTTCAGTTTTTCGGATATCACGTACATATTTTTTATGGGCATTGCTAATGTTTTCCCCTGAAAAAAGCGACCACGTAACTTATTACAATATAACTCTTTAAAGATTTAAGTAATTGAAACAATAAAAGTTACGAGATAAAATTACTATAGGTCAGCCTTATATATATTTTTTCAATTTTTAACTGTTTTAGAGTTAATTAAAATTTGATGAGGAAAAGAAATTATTTTTAATAAAAAAATTTTTTCTTTTTGTCTTCAAAATCTTGTAAAAACTTAAAACGGCAAGTATTTTACATTTGTCCTTATTCAGCAAGCTAGGTATACTGGCAAAAAAATAAGCCATAAATGATAAAAATCGATGCACAAATTTTGATTTTATTCACAATTAAGGGCAGGCATCTACTTCGAAAAGCCTTATGTAGCACATTTATGCACAACATACTTAGTATAACCCAAAAGGTACATGACGTTGCGCATTATATTATTTATTATTTTGATATAAGTTGATCGATAAAGAAAAGAGAGTATAACAGTTTTGAGATTTAGTTTTTTGATGCAATGGCAATCGTTACAATAAATTCGATTTCGCCCAAAAATCGCATTTAAATAATAAAAATTCACTATGAAGTGGTGGTTCTGTTAAAGTTACATCTTGTAAAATCTCTCATATTTTCGGACAACATAATCGTCCTTTTGAAACCGCTTTTAACAATTTGGTCGTTCAATTTGAGCCGACAAGCTCGATACAAAATGTGCGAGCAGCAACGCGAATTTGACCGGGTCGCTCAACTGAAAACATTCCAAACGTAAGTCAAGGTGTTGAAGCAAAGCCAAATTTGTCAATTCCTCGACGTTTTTTACATTAGGGTATCAAAAACCACCACATGGCGAATTATGCGGAAGAATTTGACTTTGAAGCCTTACAAGGTTTAACAGCAGCAGGAAATGAAGTCGATTCCGAAACAACCGGCTGCTTTATGTGAAAAAAACATGTTTTCAGCAAAATTGCAACATTTGGGCTTCTGATAATACTAGAGAGACTGTAACTGTAAGATACACTCTGTGGTCTGGAGGCATTTTTGGGCCATTTTTTTCGAAGAGTGTGCTGGAATGCGGATCACGCTATCGCGAGATGCTAACAGCTCAATTTTGGCCTATTATTAACGACGTGAACATCACTGATATGTGGTTTCAACAGGAAGGTGCCACATGTCACATAGCCAATGAAACGGTCAAGTTTTTGCAAACCGAATTTCCCGATCGCATAATTTCACGATAGTCAGCAATTAAGTGGCCAGCCAGATCGTATGATTTAACTATGTTAAGAATAGAGTTTATTAGGAACCAATCGAATCTATTTCTGCCTTAAAACGCAAAGTCCGTGATGTGGTTTACCGAAATTAGACCGCCATTTACTCAAAAAGTGATTCAAAACCCGAAACCTGTCAGTGTAGTCGTGAAGGATATTTTCCAGATATCATTTTTCATTCAAAACGATTCTGAAAAAATATTGCGCACATAGAAAAAGTGTAGTACGGCAAGTGGTCAGAAATGTTAACTGATTTCTGCGGGGAAATCAATCGTGAAACATAGATAATTCTTACAAAAGAAAGCGACCTGCCTAATAATATTTTAGTTTTAATGTTATGTTAATATTAATCTTCATTTAAGTTTTTAATTTATACAATAGAAGTCACTTAGTTGTAAGTTTATTTATTTTTGTTTAATAAATCGTATTAAATGTTTCAATATCAATATTTTATTTAAGCGAGAATAACTGGAAAACTAGATAAACAGATTTGGTTTCAGCACGCTAAAGTCACATGATAAAATTCTTGTTCCCGGCTGTTTGCAGGCTTTCGTTATCATAATAAATATGTATCTAATATTCTAATATCAGTATTTTGTTGAAAGAATAATATCTCAAAAACTAGACGTATTACTTATTATTTTGATTATAAACATTAAATTATTACAAATCGATCCAAGGCCGAATTGGGTGCATTTTGTAAATGATTTATGATTGTCCACTGTTGTCATTTTTCTTCAGTGTAAACTGTCATTGCTGACTGTTTGCTTGATTCGACCGGCGAGTGCTTTGGATATAATGACATCACTGTCAAACTGGTGAACCAGTCTTTGTTCGAGCTTGGATAGTTCTTTCATTAAGGTCGTGTCTACTCAAGCTCCCCCCCCCCCCCCGGGAGCATATTTATCGGTCTTTATAGAATACTCTACTACCTAGACCTGTGCAACTGGGGGAAAAAGGGAGCCCAGTCCCCTGAAGTCAGACAGGGAGACAACTGGAAGCTCCCCTTTATTTCCACGGGGATCTGTGGCTCGCGGAGTTCATTATTTGTCTCTTTAGGCTTATAATAGTTCTCTGGCTGATCATTGAGTTTGGCCCCTATATGGGAGTATCGTGGTGGTTGTGGTTTTGCGGCCCCATAACAGTATAATGGTTATAATGGTGGCCAGGATCATTTCACTGATAATGACACACAAAGTGAATGATCCAGTCCAGTGAGCATGCTTGACATGTGTTCTGGACAGGAGTTAGAAAGTCTCCAACTCTGTAGCAAGGTGTGATGGTTTGCAGACCTGTCCTGGAATCATTAAAGTTGCAACCAGGTGGTTCTGTTGCTTAGAAATATGTCTTCGGCTATCTAGGACGCATGTATGACGTTCCAAATTATACTATAGTGGTTTGTCCACCATCTGATTAAGGCTATATAGCCAGGCGCGGATGTAAAACAAATCACACTCTACTCAAGCTATCCGGGGATTTTGTGGGGGGCTCGTATAATATTTGCATCTTTTAAAATTAATAATTAAAGAAATTATCCTCGAAGGTTACTGTTACTTGTTCTATTTTTTTAGTCAATGATACTAAAGGTCTAAAAATAAAGCATAACTAATACACTTATTTCGAAAGAAAAAAGAAAAAGTTTTCGCCCATATTATAAGATATTGTTAATGACATCATTTTATCTAGCAGCATTGAGATTAATTTTATTTACCCACTTGCTTTGCATAGTTTATATCTAATCTTTTGAGCCTGGCCTCAGAAAAATTATAATAAGTATTTCGTTTTATGGTTGTGCATTTATACAAACCATTTGTGCGTATGATATTAAAAAATTTCTTTTCCACTCAATATTTATTTTTAGTGTTGTGTTGTTTTTCCTTCTAGTCCCTATCCTATTCAAATGTAAATACGTAACTTCAGTGGCATCTTTTTATAGACAATTTTTATATTTTCCATTCATTTCTCTATTATTTAACTTCTGAATATGGTAACTGCAATATGTGAAGATATATAAGGATAAGTTTATTGATGTATTTAGAAAACATCAATAATTTTATATAATCATATTTTTTTTATTACCCTAATATATCATTTATCACTCATGTTAATAATATAACATTAGACCATCTTAAAACGGAACAGACAATAAACAAGAAATTGAATAGACATAAATTTATTAATAAATTGATGTAAACGTATACTTATATGGAACAAGACAGAAACTTGGTATATTAAATATATATATATCATATATACATATATATATAGAGAGACATTTCCTAATTTAATTTTAATATATATATATATATTTATATATATAAAATTAAATTGATGTGTTGGAAGCATCCGATATCTCTATAACGATGTATATGTACGCAAAAATTTATCTAAGATAAAAAACAAAAAGTTTATTTTTCAATTGCAGTAACACCAACAACATGATAGTTTTGAAATTCAGTTTTTGGACGTATTCGTTAAAGATGCATTGGCAATTCTTACAATGAATTCAATTTCGCACAAAAATCGCATTACTCCACTATGAAAAAAATGATTCTGTTAAAATTACATTTCCTAAAATTTCTGATTTTTTTCGACAACATAATCGTCAATAAATTTAATTTCGCACGAAAATCCCACTAAAATAATTAAAATCCACTATGGAAATGGTTCTGTAAAAGTTACATTTGGTAAAATTCGTGATATTTTCGGACAACATAATCTACCTTCTGAAACAGCTATTTCGAATTTGGTGGTCAAATTACAGTCGACATGCTCGATAAAAAATGTGCGAGCACCAACGCGTGTTCGGCCTGGTCGGTCAACTAAAAACATCCCAAACGTAAGCCACGGCGCACTGTGAGACAGCCCTATAGTATCTGCGGCAAAAAATAGCTTTTTGGCGTGCCGTCCAATTTAGATGAAGTTTCACAGTATATTAACAGATATATGAGTAACAATTACCTGAAATTTCAGCCTCATAACTTCATTACTTTTTGGTCAAGAGCAAGTCAAAGTTGAGGTATGCCAACGTGCTTCAAGCACGCAAAAGCTTATCAATAAAAAATACATAATAAATATAACTTTAAATTATTTTTTTAATTAATTTATTTGTTGAAGAATGAGTATATGAATAAATAAATTAAAAAAAAAAAAACAAAAAAAAATTCTTAACAACAGAATTGTGGTGTAAAAATTGAACATTTTGCATTTGCAAATGCAAAATGTTCAATTTTTACACATATTACATGCCGATCGGTGTCCATAAAGTTCTCATTCACGGCAGCAAAATGGTATCTGAGGGTATATTGCCAATAGGTTTGTTTGCAGTTTTAATTTTTGAAGGTATTTTTTTAAATTTTATTTAATATTAACTTTTCTTTCTGCTACAGGAATGTTATCCGCAGAAGCGCAAGAAGCAATGAATAAGGAGTATAAAAACTGTAGGCTATTCTATTCTCGTAAAAATACACGTATTTCTACGAATGAAGATGCAACGCACTATTTGCAAATATTCTTATATTAATTCATTTAAAATGAGAATGAAATTGAAAAAATTAGAATACCATGATGATGTTAAAAAATTATTGACGATCAAAAAAAATTGTTCTTTTTTATTGCATTTCAATAGGGGGTGGGTGTAATAGTTGGCGAATTTTCTTAATTTTGTTTTAAAGACTGGATTTGTCTCTAAAATAACCTGTGCAAAATTTTAGAGCTCTACAATGACTCCTTGTATTTAATGCCGGCATTGTCTCACTGTGCGGCGTTGGAGCAGACCCAAAATTGTCAATTTCTCGACGATCCCAATAATTGGACTTATCCAAAACCCCCACTTGGCAAATTTTGCTTAAGGATTTGACTTCGAAGCCTTACAAGATTCAACTGGTGCAGGAATTGAAGCCGACCAACCATTTATCGTCGCAGATTCGCTCAATTCATTTAGGAACAACCGGTTGAAAAAATCATTTTTTAGACGAAGACCAGGGTATGGCAACTAGCAAAACTGTCGCATTTGGGGTGCTAAAAATCCTAGAGCGATTATTGAGAAGCGTTTACGTGCTCAACGTGTCACTGTATGATGCGCTATGTTGTCTGGAGGCGTGATTAGGTCTTTTTTTCGAAGATGAGCCTGGGAATGGTCAATTTTGGCCTATTATTGATGACGTGGATATCATTGACATGTGGTTCCGACAGTATGGTGCCACATGTCACAGAACCAATGAAACAATCAAATTTCCCGATCGCATAATCAGCAGTTAAATGGCCATATAGGTGGTATGATTTAACACCACTGGATTATTTTTTGTGGAGCTCTGTTAAGGGCAGAGTATATACGGAGCAAATCGAATCTATTTTAGCCTTAAAACTCAATTTTAATAATAATAATTAATAAAAACGTTGGTGAAAAAATCGAAATCTGTTCTCTTGGTCGTGCCAAATATCATTTTTCATTCATAATTACCGAATTTTCTCTTTTACAATAAAAATTTGAATTATCTAAATCAAAAATGTTTGTTTTATTTGGTTTTGGAAAACAAACTAACTAAATTAAAATAATACAGTTAAGCAATAAAATCAAAAATAATAGCATAAGAAAACCAACAATGACCAATGATTTTATTTTGCTTTATGACTATGCTGACTGTGTTTCCTTTATAATGAAAAAACCAAAAAAAAATCAACACAGTATCCCATGTTTTTTTTTTGATTATTATTTAAATTTAATCAAGCATAAGTTTGCAAACGTTAAGAATCAAAAGGCTTTTATTACTTTTATTTGGTTGTGATTTTTTTAAATAAATCACTTCTGGTGAAACACTTCTGGGGAAACAGCCGAAAACACAAACAGTCAAAATTAAGCAGAGCAACAACCGTTTGCGATGCCACAAGTCTTGAGAGTTACTAACAAAAATGCTACCTATCATCTTAGACAGTTGCCACCATTTCAACACTATTATGCAGTTACTAGGAGAGAAATATAAGTACAAAAGAATATCGATAGGCGCGAAAGTTATGCCAAATACCTAAGCTGACTTTGAAGAGATTACGAAGGTGTTACAGTATAAAAGTTTCCTGTTCTTTACACACCCCATTAACAACTATCGGAAGTTTAAGCTTGTGCCTTCTGGTGTACCATAAGTTAGCTTAAGCACAATTAAAGACGAATTTAAATTAAAGGACAATATTGAACCAGTCTCTATTAAAGAAATAAAAACTGCAAGAACCAACGCTGGTGATACCCTTGAATTCAAAAGTAACAAAATATCAAAATGCGGTGTAAGAAGAATAAAATGCCTATGTAACAGTGTAATGCCTATGCAGTGGAGAAATCCACTTCGTAATAGAAATGGTTCCACCCAATGCATGATGTACGGCCATGGGGCTGCACACTGTTATATGAAAGCCACTTGTATAGGTTGTGGTGGAAACCACTATTATTCGGAATGCAAATAAGAAAAAATTCCAACAAATGGGCCTGTAATATACAAGTGCCATAATTGCATTACAAAGAAAAAAGGAAAAATGTTAACCACAGAGCTGATGACCTCCGCTGCCCTCATCAGAGAAAGAACATAGAGATTCCTCAAAAAGTAGCTTCTAAACAATGGCCAATTTTTTACACAAAGAGAAAGAATAGCTGAAACCGATTTTTCTGACGAAGAGTCGAATTTACCTGACGGAAGCAGGAATTTGTCAAGAACTTTCACACAAACTCTACCTTATACTAAAAAGGTGCCATATGCAACGATGGCTAAATGAAGCTTACAAACTGAGAAAAACGATGATGTATCTAATGTAAAAATTTTAGAAATTTATTTTGAAGTTCTTAATGCATTGCTTAAATGCAGGAACAGGTATGACATAGTGAGGTTACTTGGCATTATGTTAAAGCATGTCATATAATCACTCACATAGAAATAAACTTCAGTTTATGCAGTGGAAGGCCCAGTCTGTCCCATATTATAAAACTGGAACATTTTCTTTCCGAAAAACAATTCGATATATTTTTAATTAATGAAACTTTTATTATTTATTTTCAATAATTATAAAATTGATAGAGAAGACCGGCAGACTCATGAAGAAGTGTTGATGACAGAACATTTGTTGTAGAAATTGCATATTATATGTCCGTTAAAAAATTATTTCAGCCGCAGTACCTGAAGGCTCACTATTGCCATCGCTTTTATATTCAATACACACATCCGGTTTTAAGCTCCTTAAAAAATACCGAAAAAATATCTAATGTAAGTACAAATAATATGAACTCATCTCTTGTACATGTTCAGAAGTATTATAATAAAAGGAAAATTAAATGAAATCAAGAAAAAGCTTATGCCATAATATTTCCATTCAATAAATCACCATAATCAATCTATCCAAGCTTCTGTAAAATACTTCTGCATAATACTGGACAACAAACTAACATTCAACGACCATATATTTCATATATGCAACAAAGGTATTAAAAGTTGCCGAGCTCTCTTATCTCTTAATTGAAAATCAACACTTAACACTAAAAATAAGCTCCTACTTTATGAAACTTGCATTCGACCCATATTGACGTATGGATGTCAAGTTTGGTCATCTAAATGTGCAAAGACAGTTTTAAAAAAGCTGCAAATCATTCAGAATAAAAACCTTAAAAAAGTAGACTCTACTGCATATAAATTTGCACAGTCAGTATAAAGAAAATATGTTTTATAGCATAATTTGAAGATTCGAAGATCGAAGTAGAGCTTCAAGTTACGGTATACTTAGAAATTTGCATAATTAATTTTTTTTGCAACTATAGTCATAAACTCAAAATTTCTAAAAGCTTCTAAACGCCTGAAGAGTTCGCGGAAAAAATTCAAGTTGTCAACATACTCTTCATGCAATTTGCAATGATATTTTAAAATTTTAGACTAAATGGTACAATCAACTCAAAAAGAATTACTCCGATCTGACTGCTAGTATTTTTTTATAGCTCAGTACTTGTATGTTTTACTGAACCAACTTAATTTAAACCTAAGAATTTCAAACCGAATATTATTTTATTATGTGAGCTAACGTTTTTCTTTTTTTTATTATTTATTTAAAGTAGGATATTTCAGTATACTAAAATTTAAAAACTAAACTCTGCAGAGACTTAAGTTTTTTTTGTTTGTTTATTATTATGAATATAAAAAAAAACCTTTTTTCTCCAAACATTTGGACCTGCAATTTTAGCCATACTTTCCCACAGTTGGAAATCACTACTTATACATTGTCTCATATCTGTTTTTATATTTTTAATAAATTTCAAGTGCCACCTCTCAATTTGTTGCATTACACAGTACAACATTTTTCAACTGATTGATTTGCGACTCGATTCTGATGAGGCCATTTTGTTTAACATAACTCAAGAGCCACTAGTTGGATTTTTGTTTGTATAACGTTTCGCTACATAAGCAATAGTTTCGAAGTTATAAATAAATGTATGAAGAAAAACAAATATTTTTTGCCTTAAAAGTTAATTTTTTTTTTAATTTATAATAAATAAAAAAACGGTAAAAAAAGTGTCAAGTACTATTACTTTCACGTAAAGTCGTATTGCCTATGAACAAAATGATACGTACCTCATGAAAATCGATGAACTCGTTTTGCTTTTATGCATAATTAAGTAAAGGTATAAATTTAAAAAATTTGCTCGAGATATGCAGAAAAAAAATGATTATTTTTTTTATGATTCTCAGAATTAAATTCAGTGTACCTCTGCAAAAGCTGTTGGATCATACTGCTAAAAGAATCCTAGAAACCAAGGTAGCAAAGGAAATAACTAAAATTGAAAGCGGAAATCTAACAATGTACTATAAATGGGGATGTGATGTCAAAGCGAGCACCAACAGAGGTTTTCAGATGATCAAATTGCTGACTCTCATTTATATATGACATCAGTTGTACCACTTAAATTATCATTAAGTCATTACGTAAATAAATTAGTATGGAACAACAATAAACGTTCTTCCACACAGTATTGTAGAACACTACAGTTTGCATACGTTAAATAGACACCTCAAGTTACACGAGAAGAAAAGAGAAGAGTCGATGAGGAGATATCTCAACTAAAAGAATTTGAGTTAACAGTAGATAATCGTATCTTTAAAGTGAAACGTGAATTACATTTTACAATGATTAACGGCAAAGGAGCACAATCAGTAACAGAAACACCAGCAGCATCTTCTTGTTTTATTTGTGGAGTCACAGTATCCAAGATGAATAAAATCGAAGAAGTTCAAGCTATGCCCCTAAATGGACAAGCCCTGCAATTTGGTATGTCACCACTTCATTCGCGTATTAAGCTGATGGAGTGTCTTTTGCATGTAGCTGATAATATTGAATTTAAACGTGGGAGAGTCGACTCAAATACTCGTCCGATAAAAGAAGCCCGAAAATGTTTGATAAAGCGTGAACTTAAAAATAGAAAATAGGAATACATGTAGATACTGTTAAGCAAGCAAGCTCTGGTACAACAAATTCAGAAAATAGGTCACAAAGATTCTTTGCTAATCCTGTTTTGATTTCCGAAATAGCGGGTCTAGATGAAAACATAATCAAGAGGTTTTCAATAATTCTCGAAGCTGCAACAATCACCGAAGTAATAGATTCAAAAATATTTGGTGCTTTTTGTTTGGAGACGGCAAAAGAGTTTGTTGCTCTGTACGAGTGGTACAATATGTCACCTACACTTTACAAGATTCTGATTCATGGAAAAGATATAATTGAAAAGTATATTTTTCCTGTAGGCCTACTATTCGAAGAGGCTCAGGAAAGTCGTACCAAAGGCTTTAAAAAATATCGCCTTAGACACTCCAGAAAATGCTGTCGAATTGCCACGAACGAAAATATTATGCACCGAATGATGGTAACATCAGATCCCATGATTGCATATTTTACGCCGTTATAAGCGACGAAGTTAAGGCTCCTTTAGAATAATAAATTAAAAATAGATTTAAAATAAATAATAAATTAAAAATTAAAATAAATCATTTAAAATTTTTTGTTAGTTATGGCCTTTTTCATTGCAGGTAACGATCGACATTTCTCTAACTTTCTTTATTTTGGTTACTTTTGTGTTTTACTACATAAATAAAACTAAATTTGTGACAAATATATTTTTTTCCTCACCTCCATACAAAAATCCCCAGTGTGCGCCGTGCTAGTCTTGGATGTGCATTATAAATCTACTAAAATACGGTGCTAAACTTTTAAAAGACAATCGCTACGAAACATTTAATACCTTTTAAAAAATGTTATAGGACCACGGAGCATAGGAGCCTTAACAATTTACTTGTAAAGGCAATGTCACGGAAAATATGGTAGATTTTGATTTCTTTTTGCCGATATAATTGAAGATATTTTTAGTTATTTTTATGAGCTCTCTTCATTAACATTGCCTAAAAAAAATAAATAGTGACTCATATATTCTTATATAGCATGTTAGTCTGCATAGTATATGCAAATAAATGTTGATGTCTGAATTAAGTACCAAATGGCAAAACAAGTTGTCGAAAGATGAAAGAGAAAGTGATGAAAAGAATATATTGTAACTAATTTGCATAAATACAAAAATACATCAAATAAATAGTTTGTTTAAATGTCAACGAAAAGAATCAAAAACTATATACCACACTTCTCATGTTTAAAAGAACAATTTTCGAGCCCTATATTTTACACATTTATTTTAAAAGTAAATTGTTTTCTATATTAATAAAAGTTATAAAAAGATATTATTGATCTATAAAACTTACAACTTTTTCTAGTTTACGGTCAATTTTAAAAGGCTGTAAATCTGTATCTAAGATTAATTGTTCTGCTGTTCAAGAAGTTTTTAAAAGTTTTGGTCATCTTAAAGGTGCATTTGATGTTTATGTCCTGAAAACTACTTTATGATGTCGAAGGCCGTTCTTGTTATGTTGGTAGTTTATATCGAAGGAAGATCTTATAAAATGAATTCAATTACAATAAAAATGACAAAACAAATTCTTTACGAACTTCTCAATTTTCTTTCGGTTCAATTTCATTTATGAATGAAAAATTTAATACTTAAGAAATCTACCCCAGTAAGAATAACTGATAAAATATTCTGATACATCATAACTGGTTAATCATTCTTAAATAGATCTGTTTTGTTTTTTTTTTTTTTGTTAAATTGAATATGCTATTTCAAACAATACTGTGAGGCGAAGTGGATGTAATTGCATCTGATGGAGTATCTGTGGCTTAGAATTACTCCATATTCGACAATTTTGCTTGTTAACATTGCCGTTTAAATTAAAATGTACCTCGTCAGACATAAAAATGCAGTTCAAGACGTTTTCGTTCTCTGACGCCATTTGAGTGCTATTCTCACCAAAATTCCAACCGAATCGGGAAGTCTCTTGGGTTCCGTTTGTTTGTTAATTGAATTTTATATGGAAATAAGTTTAAACCTTGGTGCAGAATTGTCTGCAGTAACTGTCTGCTGACACCCATTTGAGCAGATAAACTCCTTGTCGAAACTCGAGGATTGGATTGTATGGCAGCAGCGATAGTTTTCTGTGTCCGAACTGAGAGATTTCGATGATAAGGCCTTCTGGCGATTGTGCCATGCTCGGCAAGATTCTTCACGAGCTTCATTGTAGTCCATCTGCAAGGAGGAGTGCCACAAAACGTTCGTCTATATTCTTTTTAAACGGAATCTACGCACTCTTAAGCGTGATAAAATAAAAATGGAAAATATTGGTTACACAGAAAATAAATTATTACGTTTTCCTTTTTTTTGGTAGCAGCTTTCATCAGCCACGCTTTATATACTGGTTTCATTGTTTGTTTTAAACTAAGTTATTTGTTTCAATATATTTTATTTTTACTCTTTTTTATTAATGTTAGTTAATACCTTTTAGAGTCTACGAATAATATCCATATTTTATTAAGAAGTTGTTTTAAATTGTTATAAAGCATGCATTTGACATCACAGGACATCCATATTTTGCCAGAAAGCAAACAAATAATTCTGGTGTCATTTATTTCCGTTTTTGTTGGCTGGCGACCGCTTGCGATGAAAAGAATCATTCTTAAGCCATGTTCTAAACTGTACTGGTGAATTAGTATTCGAGTATAGGTAGTTTTTTTTTATTAAGATCGTATCTGCTCATTTAGGTAGAATGATCGCCACCTGGCATTTAATGCGAGTACGTGTGTACGTGTGCCCGTCTGAGGGTTTTTACCATTTATTCAGCTGTATGAGAAGTTTTGGTAATGTGAAAATTGTGTCTAAAGTTCGTTCGTTTATAATGTCACTGTTAAAAGTTTTTGCTTTGGAAATTTCAATGTTTTCAAGAGTATATATTCTTCGTCCTTTTTTGCAAGGATGTAGTAATGTCACACATTCATCTATGGTGTATATCCGTTAGTGCCAAACTTTAATGCAAAGTTAAAGTCTTCTTTTTTTCGTTTGTATGAGCGAATGTGTTTGTAGTGTTCGTCCAGTTTGCCCTGTATTGGTATGTTTGTAGGTACAAGTAAGTCTGTATATTGCGCTGGCACTCAATTTGTCATACACATACCAATGAGACCCATTATAAACTGCAGACCTTCACCAGTATGCCACCTGGTTTTACTTTAAAAAAACCTAAATTTACAAAATACCTTTTAATACTTTTCAAAAGTAATATTTATTGGTACTTTCTGAAATGTTAGTTGTAAAAAAAGATGTTTTGAAAAGACTATGTAAAACAAACTTTCTTACAAGATATTTTTCCGAAATATCTTTTCCACAGAATGCTCTTTTTATTTTATTTTATTTCTCAATTGTTTCTGTTGACGTACTGAGATTATGTTTTCTAGTGTTAGTGTTAGCTGGTGTTGACTTGATTTTTGTTTTTAAACTAAGTTAGGCATTTCAATATATTTTAATTTTACCCGATTTTAATAATGTTATGTAACACCTTTTAGCTTCTACATATTTTATAAAGAACTCATTTTAAATTATTATAAACAATGCAATTAAAAACTCTGGTAACAAAGATCATCCATCATCCATATTTCGCCAGAAAAGCAAATAACTAATTCTTTGTCGAGAATGAGTTTGAATATTTTACGATAACATACCTCCTCATATTAAATAAACTTGTTTAATTTGTACTGTAAGTCCGTTTTCTCTCCACATTTATAATTGTATTTCACAATTTTTTAAGAGGTTGGAATTATAAAAAAGTAAAGCTAAGATGTGGCTGCTAAGTTACTTTTAATAGTGACAGTCAGGAATTTTCGGTTTAAAAAAACATAAGTTTAAAAAGCCGATTGTTATTAAATTTTTAATCAAAGCAAGAAAATAAATGTGCTTTCGAATTTATTTTATTACCTTAACGAACGGATTTTAAAAATAACTTTTGGCAACAAATTGTTAATATCAAATAAAATAAACAAGGCTTATTTTAATTAGTTAGTTTTGTTGTTATTTACAAAATATTTCTCTTAGTGTGCTTTAATTCATTTGAATAATTTGATTCAAATTAAAAACCAATAGAAATAATATCAAATACTTTAATATTTTTGATTTTTTAATTAATTATCAGTCGCACTATTTAAGCAATATAACGAAATAAGTGCTTAAGAAAACTATTTCAAAAAAATTTTTGTTAATTATTAAGAACAACAAAATTCTATATAATTGGGTTAAAAATGTTGAAATCCTAGATTGTTTATTTAAACTGTACACAAAGATAATTTAAATACTATATGCGACTTTTGGCTTGCGACCTGCCGCAATTGTCGAAATGCTCACATCCATGTTGTATTGAAAGCAGCAAAGAAATTCATAGTAATTATATTTTAATGTCTTAGCAGTGTCTTAAATAAATTTATAGTTATTAGTTTTTCATCGATTAATAACTAATTTTAAAAAGTTTTGCTACGAAAAGTAAAAGTCTTTTTACAATGGCTATCGAAAGTATTGCAAAAAAAATTTAATTAACATACAAAGAAGTGAACGTAAATGGTCTATAGCTTGCAATTCGCTTAGCCATTCTATACTTCAGTTCTTTTATTTAACGTTTATTCACAAGAAGCAAGTGACGCAAAGTTTTAGAAAGACATAATAAGTTATATAAAACTGAATAAGTGAATAGCTGACTAAGTTTAGCATATAAATTATCTATGAAATATGTAAATAGTTATACATAAATGATTGTACGTTATTCCGGATGTCAGTTTGTCAAAAAATGGAAATACAGCATACGAAATACAGTTAGACAAATGATTTTAAAAATATTAGCATTTTATTAGTGTATTTGTGTGGTTTGGTAAAACATTCACAGGAATGAAGTTTTTAGAACATGCTTTCTACAAATAACATATTAAAAAGAAAGTGTGTGTCCGTGTTTGCTTGTCTCTCAAGAAACACAGTATGTGGCCACATACACAATAAAAAAAGGTGGAGTAAAAGTAAGCTTAATCATTTTAAAGTGCAAATATATACATCCACTAAATGAAAGCTTTATCTGGTCATAAGCCTGAAACATACAGAAGATAATTTATTAATATTTGGCTTAATGAATCATGACTAGACTCAAAGAATAAAAAGTAACTCAAATAGAAGTGTTATTTAATTTTGTAAAAACCATTACAATTTGTGAAATTTTGTTATTAAAATACTTTTCGGTAAAACCATTTCACCATCGTGTTTATAGATAAGAAGGCGTCAGTAATACCAACGTTGTAAATATCATATTAATTAACCAGTCGGAAAGTTTTACATAAACTCACTAAAACATAATGGTCTTTGTTTGAAAAATCCACGGCGATGTGAATAGTCGACTTCAAATCCCGCACCAGTCGGACCTTGTAAGGCTTCAAAGTCAAATTCTTACGCAAAATTCGCCTTGTGGAGGTTTTGGATAACCTCAATTTAGAGAACGTCGAGGAACGTCAACACTGTCGCTCACGACTGCGATGTGTTCGGTTGAACGGTCAGGTGGAACACGCGTTGATTTTCACACATTTTGTATAGAGCCTGTCGACTCAAATTTAACGACCAAATTCTAAATAATGGTCTCAGAAATACGATTATATTTTCCGAAAATAACACGAATTTTACGAAATGTCACTTTAACAAAACCACCATTTTCATAGTGGGTTTTTATTATTTTGCAATTTTCGTGCGAAATTTAATTTTTTTTTTAACAATGGCAAATGCAAATCAAACACGTCGAAAAACTAAATGTAAAAATTATAATGTTGGTGTTGCCACAATTGAAAAAAAAACTTTCTTGTTGAAAACCCCGATGTTTAAAATTTCATACAATAGTAATAATGAAAGAGCACTCTGTATCAATGTATTTTTGTGTGAACTAAAAGCAAAACAGTGGCAGTGCCATCATTTGATTCCACTCAGATGTCAATCTGACGAAAGTGTTTTCAAAACCAAGACATAAAATTTTTACAGAAAAACAAAATTTTTGTGGTAAATATTTTATTCCTGTTAGGAACCAATATTTTTATGCTATGGCAAACCATATCAGAATATCAAGCACAAGTTGCAGTTTATGGTAAGCGTTCTTAAAATAAATTAATTTTAACTAGATTGGAAGCCGACAAATGACATAAAAGCTAAAAGCAAAAATGTTTGTAGGAAAAATTTAAGAAAACCAAATTCGACTCAGTAATCGTTTTTAGTGGCTCCGTCTCCTATAAGCCTACGTCTTTTTTATTTAAATAATATTTACATTATTACATTAAATGCATAATTAGTTTACTAACCAAAAAATAAATAATTTATTGAAATTCACATTTTTCATTCTATCTTTTTCAACACAAGTAAAAACGCAACCGCTGGCCTAAAAGTTAAATAAGATCTGCGATATATATTAACGCATAAAAGCAATAAACCTTAGGATTTTCCAAAATCAGCCTGTACAGACGAAAAATAAGTTTTTATATTTTTAGAACGGTATTGTTCAATGGCATGTCACGTCATCGTCTTTTTAAAAATGCTTCAAAAATATCATGATCAAAAATAAATATTTGCTGAAAAATGAAAAAAACTGAAGTTTTATTTAAAATATCTGAACTTCCCCTAAACTAAAAATGAAGGCTAGAAGCTTAAAAAGGACATTTAATATAACCGCTTCAGGAGTAACCCTATAAACATTTGCATATGTATTTGTCCTGTTTTTAGATAATGCAAAGATATCTAATTACATTCCTTTATAAATATATACAGGCTAATATATAGATGTATACACTGACAGAATACAACGTAACAAGCTAATAATCATTAATCTTTTAAAGAACGCCCGAAACGTCCTTGGAAATCTGTGAATATAAATTAATATAAGGAATATAAACATCTGAGGCATAAACAACAAATATTAAGTATGTTAAGTAAATTTAAGCAAAACATACATACATATGTATACATATACATACACACCTACCATACACACACGTACCTTCATATATACTCATAGTACAATATATTCATACATTCCATTAAATTTCTTTTGTTTATTTACAATAACACATGATTTTCGTGCATATGATGGCAAGATTTATTATAATGATTTTGGTTTCAAAGTATTTGATAAAGACTACGCCCAACAAAATTTCTACAAACAAAAAATATGTTCTACGTTTAGAAATTTACAAAATAGTAATAAATTATTTAATAAATTTACCACATTAAAATGGATATCTGAAACGTATTTTAAAAACATAATAAATAACAAATATTTAATTTTAACCAACACAATTTCGCATATTTGAAAAAAAAATCATGGCTTGATTTTTTTTTGCTGAAATTTTTGCTTTCTCTAATGCTTCTACAAAATGCCATTGCATTTTATACTCTTTTACACACAAATACATTAATTTTTTTCTTTACAAGAACTTTTTCTTTTTATATCATTGAGAAGAACTGCGAATCTTCGACTACAGACACCATCTATCTAGTTGAAATAGATAAGAGTCTATTTCAGTATAAAATTAAAACAAATAATTTACAAGACGCGACACTGAAAAGAACTTCAGAAACAATATAATAAAAATACCAAAAAAAGGTAAGTAAAAGCTAAAGAGTAAAAAGTTTTATTATTGTAAACCAAATATTATTTAGATGCATGAGCGATATAAACAAGATTATTTGAAAAAAAGTATTATGTCATTACAGTAGTACAACTTTCTTTGAGCAGTATAGAGATTAAGTAATTGTACAATCAAAAGCATTTGTTTAAATGATAGTTCAATAAAACTATTCAAAATATTATTAAAAAATGTTATAAAAGTTTAACTATGAAGTAGCTAAATGCAAAACCACCAACACCAAGGGAAGCGATAAAACTGATTTCATATTCAGATATAATAGATTTGTTTTTATGGTCGACAGCACGGACAAGCACGAATTGTCCTTGTATCGAGTAGTACTAGTAATGGGGAGGTACCATAATTTCATTAGAGTACTTCCCATGGTAGTAGATAATAAAAATAGTATGCAGATCGGATATAATGGAGAATCTTCGACACCGTTTTAGAAAACCGAGGCTTCTTTAAGAAAGTTTTTTATAAACATGAAAAATGTGCTTCATCCATCGAACATCACTCTATATTTCTATGCCAAGAACATCAAGAGCTTTCGATTCCTTAATACTTATATTAACCATAATAACAGATGCAGCATCATTTCAGAGCAGACATCTATCCCTAAGCATGCAACAATGAGTCTTAAGGGCATTAAAATCTACTATATTCACCCGTTCCAGTTTTGAGATCGTTTTCAACACGTGGTTGAGCGTATTATATATATAATGCATTTTAAAGTCCATTTCTAACTGGTTTGGTCTATTACTGAATGAATACGTATGACAAATGGTGCTGTCATCTGCAGAGTATATAGAAAGTATATTGAGAATATAGAGCATATTGAAAGTTTGGCAAAAAAGGTCATTTAGAAAAATAAGTAAAAGGGTAGAAGAAATGACGGAGCCTTGCAGTACCTCTAAATTAATATTGAACTCGTTTATTGGAATCCCATCTATAAAGACTTGTATAATGCGATACCTGCACAAAAATCTAGAGAAATTATCGCCTACACCAAACGCAACAAGTTCTGACATAAGTACATCATGCAACTCTCTATTAAAGGACTTAGAAATATTTGCATTCACCACCTTTCATTCTTCGAAAGGATGAATGGAGCTGTAGCATTTTTCTGACGGGAAAGCCACCAAGTCACCCATAGAGCGCCCCCTACAGAAAACATACTCTCGGTCGCTACGTAAGTTTTTGAACTCTAGGTACCCCACAAGATGAAAATTAATATAATTTCCATCACTTTCACAAATTGCTATTAGGCGGTAGTTTTTAGGGTTATTAACCTATCCCTTTTTCAGGATCGGCGTCGCAGTAGCAACCTTCCAACTTTTTGAAATTCACTGGTATGATACATCTTCCTAAAAATGGCTGCTGATGGACGCGCTAGCATCGGAGAGCTCTGTTTCAAGACGAGTGCTGAATACCATCCAGGCCAGGAGACTTGTTGATGTTGTGATCTGCTAAAACCTTACTTAAGTTTTCTTGTTACAATTTATTCCAAATGATAATAAAAAGTGCAAAACTGGTTTTTACATAAAAAAAAAAAAATTTTTAAAGATTCGCTAAAAAAATGGTAGTGTCCATTATTAGAATACGGTTTACGTTAAAATATACAATTATATGAGATGTAACCATCAAGAACACGTTTTTAAGGCGTGTCAATTAAAAGATGGTTATGACAATTGAAGAAGATTTATCCAAACCAACTGAAGATATGATGAATAAAATGCAAGCCCTTCATACAATCTTTTAACCAACAAAAAACGAAGGTTGTTTTAAAAAAGCATATAAAATAGACCCAAAACATAGGTAGGAACGAAGAGCATAAAAAGTTTTTCTTTAGAGAAAAAAAATCAAAAGGCATTAAACTAATTTGTCTTATTAATAAAAACTCTAGATTTACTTACTTAATTATTAAACTGAACACTGATTGCCTCTTCATACTAACCGGATTATGATTAATAATATGCTAATTAATATTATTTTATTTTTTAACATGTTAAGTGATATGAGCAGAGATTAAAAAATTAGGAAAGCCTAATATTGTTCACATATTCATACAAAAAATGGTATAGTGGCATTAAATCACATGCTCTTGGAAATCAATTCACGGGTTCGAAAACCGAAACTATACGATTATCGAAGGTCTCCTTCTAAAAATCAATTGTGGCACAAGCTGTGCGAGACTTAGCTGAAACCACAGCTCCTGTTGCTCAGCATATGAAAGAAAAAATCAATATTTATGGCTCTATATTTATGGCTCTATAGTGGTTTATTTATAACAAAACTGAGTTTCATGCCAAAACTAAATTCGCTTATGAAAATTGGGATCAACGGCAATATTGTTTTAAAACCAATTTGCATAATTTGGAAACGTTATTAAAACGTCATTAAATTTATGTTGATATGCCAAAACCAACTAAATACAAAGCGCTTACTAGCTAACTAAATGGGCGCCAGTTCAGAATGCGTTGCCAACTTAAAGTTGTATACCTCTATAAAAGCTCCCTTTGCTATTTTTATAGCTCCATTTTCCAGGCTAATGAGACAAGTTTAAAAGAACTAATAATATACTTTGCCTAATGTTAAGAATAATCGCCATTCAGTTGAAAAATATGAATATCTATTGTCACTGTCAATAGAAATTCTCCTGTGTTGCTCTTCCAACAGGATCTGAAATACAAACTGTCGCTTTCGTTGTTCTGAGTTTAAAATATTTTCATACCTGCAATAGTTTGACTTAACAATATTTTATATACATCACTACATATTCTTCTTTATATATAGATATTTACCAATAAAACTTGTTTTATTATAGAAAAGTAAAGTTAAGATATGTCAGCCGATAAAAATTCTAGTTAAATAATTTATTTATTTAAAAGCATAAATTTTTGTTGTGTGATTTTTAACTACAAAAACTTTTATCGTTAAATGTAAAAATACAACTATTTATATCGCAATATACCACAGGTGTGATATCCTTTTTCGCTTCTCATAATGGCTTGCACAATTTAGACGTCATCTTCACCACTTTTGTTAATAACAAAATTAAGCAGCACGTTGAATTGTGAGTATTTGAAGATGCAACGTTAACTTTTTGATATGTAAAAAAAAAGTTTTAATTGTTTGTTTTAAACACATTTGATATTAACTTCTGCATATTTGTTTGCTGAATATGCCCGAACATTTCTTAATTTAACTGCTTTTCATTATGCTGGTTAGAGGATCCTTCATATTGTTATATTTTCTAGCAACAAACCATTTTTGGGCATTCTTACCAAAGGCGAATACCAAAATAAATTGCCAATGTTTGCTAATCTACATTATGATATTCTCATAAAATATTTATTATTCAAAACTTTAAATGTATTACTATGGGGAAAGTATATCCGTATGGCCATTATATTACTGCTTCTATAGCTCATAAATGGATTTTACTAAAATTTTGTATACAAAACTCAAGAGCCTTTTATTATAATAAGAATTATATTCCGTCAACAAAGCAAACAGACAACAAAGCTCTAAAAACGTGTATGCCTTTATATTTCTGTTTAAAGGAATCTAGCACAATTTACGTATTTTTGATGTTTGCATTTTATGAAATCGAAACTTTAAATTTTTATTTGTTTAATCCTACAGATTTCACCCAAAATAGTTGTAATCCTTAAACTGATTTTAATAAAACTAAAATTTTTAACGGCTAAAGGTTTCGTAAGATTTTAAGTAATATTAAAATATTTTAAATATGAAAGACCAGTTAGAAGGTTGTTGGCTTTTTGTTTTAGAAAATTTTTCAGGTTTTGTAGCCATTTTACTATATTGATTAAATTAAATTTATATAAATCGGATCTATTCCTTTATCTATTTTAGAATGGGAAATCTAAAGCTTAAACAAAACAGGTCGCTACCATTTAAATGATCAAATATATCTCATTAAAGTTGATCGATTGATTTGAGTACAAATCTTAAATTATAAAGATCAGGACTCATTTTTTCATACAAAGAAAATATGAATAAAAAGTTGACAAGCTTTAATTATATACGTATATTGTTTCAAAATTAAATATATTTATTATATGAGATTTATATTGTGTTTGAAATCAGTAAAACAGATTTTACTCTTGGTGGTTTTGGGGATATAAAACAACAAGCAACGGGATGATTGGTTTTAACTTGGTAAAGCCTAGACCCTATATTGTTATTTTATATCTTAAGACGTAGATACATACCTCCTCATAGTGCCACTGGTAAGTCCTCCAGGCATCCGCCTGGGGAGTGAGCTAACATTTTCTACGCAAAGTTCAAATTGTTATGACTTGGTTGGTGCGTCGGGCTTTTAGCACACCTTCGGAGAAAACCGGATCCAATGAAAAAGAAGAGAAATAGTTTTAAATGGACCCCCTCAGTATCGACGACCCCAGCAAACGTATAAATGACCATGATTTAAGGCAATGCACTTGAAATGTGCGATCAGATCTAATGACTGGATGTACTGGAGAGATATAAGTCCCATATAACTGCAATCCAGGAAATACGATGGAATGGGCATAGTGTCATCAAACATCTAAAAGTGAAATCTTCTACAGCTGCCATGGAATAAAGCACGAACTTGGATGCAGTTTTGTGGTTAGTAAAAAAGTTAGTCATTTAGTTTCCCGCTTTACACCAATAAATGAACGACTAGCTTCAATCCGCATGAAGCCAAAATTTTTTCAACATTGGTCTATTATATGCACATACCCCTACGGAAGACAAGGACGAACAGACTAAAGATTCATTTTACGAGTGCCTAGAAGAAGTATATGATCGGTGTACCAGTCATGACATTAAAGTTTTTCTAGGTGAATTTAATGCCAAAATGGGTAGGAAAAATATCTTTAGTCCAACAGTCGAAAAATTCAGCCTCCATGAGAAAGCTACTGACAACGGTATTAGCTAACTACCTAATACTAATAACGGTATTAGTATTAGGTAGTTAGCAGCACTAGAAACCAACATCCCAAAATCCATAAAGCGACCTGGGCATCTCCTGACCAAATCGATCACGTTATAATTAATGGAAGGCACGCATCCAGTGTCATGAATGTTCGTTCAATTTGCGACGCAAACATCGATTTAAATTACTAATCCTGCTGTAAAGATCAACAAGGAAATCTAGTGACAGAACAAGAAAGCGTGGAAGGAACATTTTCACAATTTTTTGGTATCTGAGGGAAACGACAGTGAGGGTACCATTGAACCAGTGGTGACGGAGTTGAATGTGCAGAAATAGCTATATCCAGGCTAAAAAACAACAAAACAGCTGGAGCTGATGGCTTGCCGACAGAGCTATTAAAATCTGGAGGTAATGAGTTGATAAGGTGTATGCATCAACTTATTTGTACAATCTGGTTGGATGAACGCATGACCGCTGACTGGAAACTCAGCGTGCTATAGCCATCCCCATCGCTCATAAAATCTTAGCCACAATATTGTGTGAGCGACTAAAACCAGATATTTACACTACGCCAAATCCTGGAGAAAAGGAAATCGACATATACCATCTATTCGTCGATTATTAAGCCGCTTTTGATAGCCCGATTAGAACAAAGGTGTATCAGGTTATGTCTGAATTTGGAATTCTGGCGAAATTGACAAGACTTTGCCAGATGACGCTAACTGATACAAGATCATCACTGAAAACAGGAAATAGTCTTTCCGAATCGTTTACCACCTCATGAGGATTTAGACAGGATGACTGTTTATGGTGCGACCTATTTAACATTGCTTTGGAAAAAGTCATACCCGATGCGGCGGTTAATACAAATGGCATTTTTTTAACCAAAACCAAATGCCTGTTGCATATGCTGATGACATTGACATCATTGGTAGGATATTGCGAGATGTAACTGCTGCCTTTGCGAGCATTGAGACGGAATCCCTAAAAATGGAGTTGGCAGTTAATGAAAGCAAAACAGGAAATCTAATAGATTAGGTGAAACTCTGAACGTTGGCAAGTATAACTTTTGGGGTTGTGAAGGAATTTGTATATCTCGGGTCATCTCTAGAATTACGAATATAACACTCTATAAGACACTCATTCTACCGGTGCTTTTATATGGTGCAAGCATATGAAGCTGTACTTGGCGTATTTGAGAGAAAAATCCTTCGTGGAATATACGGAGCAGTTTGTGTAAGTGGAGACTATCGGCATCGTATGAATCATGAACTTTATGAGCTGCACGCTGACATTGACATTGTCAAGCGCATAAACTGCATAGACTGCGCTGGTTAGGACATGTTGTGAGAATGATAAAAGAAGTTTCGGTAAGAAGAATTTTTGAATATGATACCGAAGGCATCCGGAGGAGAGGAAAACCAAATCTCCGATGGAAAGATCAGCTACAACTTAAATGTTAAAAACTAGAGAAGAAGTTCAGAAGACCGGGCGCATGGAATACTATCCTCTCTTCGGGCTAAGACTCACCAGGTTAGTATATGGCCATTTAAGAAGATTTACAAATTGATAATATGATACTTGATAACATCATGATTTGATAATATGAAACGAAACAAATTTTATTTTTTAATAAAATTTGTTTCGTAATTTTTTCGTAATTTTAGCTATTGTAAAGCTGATTAAGGCTGTTGCATGCCTTTTAATCTTAGTTCTACTTTAGGCTAGTAGTACAAGAAATATTCGAAAATATTGTTAGGAAGAAATATTATACACACAAATCATCAACAACATGCTTGTAAAAAATTCTCCGAAGTAAAATGAACTACAGAAAATAAAAAGAACTTACACAGAACAAAAACAAAACACACAGCTAAGCAGGCGACTTTGAAGTAGAATATTCCTGTATATCCGAGATACTCTATAAACAACTATATAAGCACTACTTGCTGTGCAAATGGGTGAAGCCAAGTTGAGTTATCAGTGAGTAAAGATAACAAAGTTACCAACGTCTTTATTTTGTGTGTATTAAAAGTAAATAAATCGTTAAAGTAATTTTAAACTCTAAAGTGCTGTGCTATTATTTTGCAATAAAAGAACTCAATATATTAAAAGGTTTATTAAAAGGAATAAACAATATGTTGTTCGGTTCTTAAATTGGGTCAGTCATAGTTCGAAAGTAAGCTTTCTAGTATTATTTTAAGAAATTATTTTATCAATAGACTACATTCAGTATAATAAAGTTCACTCAAAACATTTTGATTCAGTAATAACTTTGTTTTCATTATTTTTGACATTTAATCTTAAGAAACTTGTAAAAATCGTTTACATGATGGTATGGTATGGATATCTACTTATATGTGTATATAAATGTACTAACTAAATATTTATCTTGTGGTTGGCCTTAAAACAAAAACAAATAAGCCAACAGAATTTTATTCCAAATTAATGTTATGCCTGAAGTTAACAGATTTCTATAAATATTGTGGTCATTATATGTAGTTGTGTTTCTGATTAACTAATTTCTTATGTGTTTCTGTCTCCAAAAAAATTAGGTTTTGTGTAGAATACTTACCCAGCAAACAAAAAAGTTTGATCTCAAATCATTCTCAATTTAAGATATAATTTTACCTTATTTTTAGGTCTTTTACCAGAATTCTCGTAAAATGTAAAGCCGGCATGGGCTACAAACAGATGCAACAAAATTTTTATTTTTCAAATTTTATAAAAATTTAAATATCATATTTTATATTTTATTTGTATTTTCTATGAAATTCCTTTGTAAATTTGTAATGAAACATAGACATGGCGTTTGGAGAAAATTATTTTACATATTTTAGGTGTTTGCATCTACTGGAATTGTTATAGCATATTAACGTTTAATAAATTATGGGAAAAATATATTAACTTATTTATTGATGTCAAAATTTCTATAAAATTAGTTACCAACAAAATAATTTTCAAATAAAATGACACAAAAATATGTTTCATTCAGGAATTATTTTTTTTTTATTATTTAATTTATGTATTATTTAACATTAGTTATGCTCTAGCTGCTTTGACTTTTAAATCTGACTTTATTAATAAGAACTCTTTTATTTTATCAATATATCAAAATTTATAATAAATTATAAGTGAAACTACGTAAATTGTGCTAGATTGTTTTTTTTTAAATATTTACTATTCCGAAAACTGAAATGTATTACCGTGGCCATAAAAAATACTTAGCCCCTTACTCATCAGTGGTTGACACTCAAATTTTGCATAGAAACCTCAATAAACTTATATATATTTTAAATCAAATTAATTAAACAAGCATATCCATATAGCCACTATAGCATCTTAGTTATTTATATTTGCTATTCTACGTTAATATTTTATATTTTATGATATTCCCATAAAATATTTATTATTCAAAAATTTAAATGTTGTTATACAGCATATCCGTATGGTTATTTCACTACTGCTCATATAGACATCAATGGGTTTTACCGAAGTTTTGTATGGAAATCTAAAGAGCCTAATATCTCAAGATAAATTATTAAATAAGAATTATATTCAACCAACTTCTTCTTTATTTAATATAATTAAATAATTTAATACAATTATTAGAAATATTTTTATGAGGAATGACATATGTTATTATATGTGCGACATTTATGAAATATATATAACTTAGGAATGCCTACAGTTTGGGACAGAGTCTTTTGATTGAAAATTATTTCGACGGATTTCATGTTTAAATCACATTTTGAAAAACTGTTTTTGTATTCATACTAAAGATCCAACATATTAACGGCCTTTGTCCAGTGCGGTTCTTGATATACCGCAAACATCAAAATCTTGGCATCGAGAATAAATTTTTATTTATAAATTTTGAGCCCGAATGAAGGTAATTTACATACATAGGCATCATAAAGCGAAAACTTTGCAATTGTTTCATATTATAGAATAAATTGCATTACAAGATACTTAATTTCTGTGAGTCTTTCAAGTGTTCTAAATTTCTTTACTTTTTCATATATTTTTTCCCATTTTGTCTTCACTTTAAATTAAAATCTCTCTTTATAATACAAATTGCTTTATTTGAAACGTTTGGCTACGTGTTTGCTGGGTATTCGTACAATAGTATTATCTTAATGGTTGCGTGTAGGTGTTTAAATGCTTGTGGGTTTTTAAAGATTTATTACTTATTGATTTCTGCACGAATTTGGTTTATATTTAATAAAATTAATATAATATTCTTCCATCGAATATAACTCTTAGAACGCAAATTCAAGGTGTTAGAAAAACAAACGACTTTTGTTTCTTTTTCTTTATTACCTTTACTGCCAAAGTCAACTTTAAATAAATTAATCTTGTTTCTCTTGTTAAATCCAATTATTAATTTCATTAATCTTAATGAAAGAAAAAATAAAAATAAAAGTACGTTAAAGTGTATCTGTTGTTAATGAATGCAAAATAGTCCCTTAATTCACACTCTCCAAATTTATAGGTATGAAAGAAAATTGTTGTAGTTATAATATAAGATAGAGTATAACATTAGCAAAATTGATTTTTATTTTAATTTTATTTTGTTTGCACGTGTGGCTATATGTCATCATATAATTTATGTTATTTTAAGATTGAATTATTAGTCAGATAATTTAAAGGGCTTAACGAATCTTGCATGTATGTCTGAAAACATAAGTAAATGTTATACCGTGAGTTTTTTCGGTCATTTTATTTTATTTATTTTTTTATTTTTATTAGTTATATTTGCATAATATTTATAAGCATTATTTAATTTGGACAAGCAAAAACCATATATTCTCTATCGTGATTTAAAGCAATGTTGCTAATTTACATATTTATTACTTTTTTTCTATAAAAACTAAGATTATAATGGCTTGCGTAATATAATTTAATGGAATAATATTAAAATAACAAAAATGTTAACAGAAAATATTTAAACTATAAGAATGATACTAAAAAAATGAGAAGTGAAGAGTTTTGTACTTAAAGTAATTTATTTGTTGTGTCCACTAATATTATGTTAAAGAAAAAACGTTTGTTTAAAAATAAATTTCAGTTACTATTACATTAACCCCAGGAATACATATAAGATTGCCTTTAAAAATTAACAAAGATGTACCATTTAAAATTGCAAGCCTTAGGTGGCGCCAAATTCAGTTCTAAGCATAGATCACAAATTGTATTATAAAATATAAACCGTAAACGAAAGTATAAAAATCAAAGTCTCTAGCCCACTACTTCTTAAATTTCCTTGAGTGATCGAACAGTAAAAATATTTAACCCATTAGCTAGACTTAAGTTATAAACAATTGTTAATCAAAGTTGTCCTATATTAATATTCTGTATTAAGCACGTTCAGATATTTCGTCAGGATCTCCTGCACTTTCTAGTTGCCGGTGTGGTCTCTATTATTATTGTTCCTTGCGGTATTGTTATAATTTTTCTTTTTCAGTAATATTTTTGATATCCTGTTTGCAATGCTCGACAGTATATTGATCCACCCCAAGGTGTTATTCCGTACCTAATGTAAGATTTATCGAGTGATTAATACGCTTGTCTCATTACGCCTAAGGTAGCGCAGTATCTTAAATGGTGCAGCATAATAGATGTTTTACGTATTTTGTCTTTTATTCTTTTCTATTTGAAGTTTTGGTCAATGTATTTATATGTGTTGACCATTTCTATGTATGTATTACAATAACAATTTTAACTTATATTATTTCTCTTGTTTGTATGTACACATTCACTATCATAAAACTTGAGTTGTATATAACATATGTAATGGTTTAATGTGCATTAGCTTGGTTTTCGTTGAATATATGGTAATACCATTATCATGGCATCGTTTTGCAACATTGTCCAGTTGATTCTATATAATCTTCACTGCTATTTTAAGTCTCTATATGATACAACGAAGTTGAAGTTGTGCAGTTTGCTAAAGTTTTTAGCATATTATTTGCATATATTATATATGATATCGGTCTAAGTTTGGAACCTTGAGGTACACCATAATCTAAAATATCGGGTTTTTAAACAAGAAGTTTTATTATTTTTTCTCGTTTCGGACCAGCACACAGAGGATGACCCCTACACATGCAGTGAATTGTGCCAGAACTAAGAATCAAGTTATTGGGCGGAGGAAAAAGGGTACTCCCTTTTGTGGACATTCAGTTTGATCTTTCCTACATTAATAGTGACAGGAAAGACCTCTGTAGGGAATTTATTCCACATACGGACTTTTCTTCTAAAAAACAATTTTCCATGTATTGCGTGGTGCGATTTACTAGCCAATAACCACAAATAGATTTGCTTTTAAGGAATATCGAGTTAAATGCACAAACGTGCGGGTTTCGGGTACAAGTTTCTTAATTTCGTTAGAGCACTTATCATTGTAGTAACGATAAAATAGTGAAATACAGGATGTATGGAGTTGCTGCAGTTTTCCGACAGGAAAGTCAGCAAGTCATCCGTAGAATGCCCTCTACGCAAACCATACTGTCGGATGTTAAGTAAGCTGTTGGACTCCAGGTACCTCACAAGATAAAATTTAATCATAATTCCCATTACTTTAGACAGTGCAGAACAAATTGCAATTGGGCGGTAATTTTTCAGGCTGGTTAACTTGACCCATTTTGGGGATCGGCATTACATTAGCGATCTTCCAACACTTTGGAAATTTGCTGGCATCATGAAACGTGCCGAAGAGTACTACTAACGGACGTGCTAGCAATTGTGGCAACACCAATAACATGACGTTTAGTTTTTTGCCATATTCGTAGAAGATGCATTGGCAATTGTTACAATGCATTCAATTTTGCACGAACATTGACCGGGTCGTTCAACTGATAGCATCGCAGTCGTCAGCCACAGTGTTTAAGTAGATCTAAATTTTTCAATTTTACGACGTTCTCAAGAATTGGGGTTATCCAAAATATATAGCGAATTTTGTGCAAGAATTTGACTTTGAAGCCTAACAAGATTCAACTGGTGCAGGAATTCAAGCCCACCGAACATTCAAATCGCCATAGATTTGCTCAATTCATTCAGGCACAACTGGCTAGATTTTCTAAAAAAATTATTTTTTCACACGAAGCCCATTTTCACTTGTCAGGGTATGTCAACAAGCAAAATGTCTGCATTTGGGCTTCTGAAAATCCTAGAGTGATTATTGCTCAACGTCTCACTGTATGATGCGCTATGTGGTCTGAAGGCGTGATTGCGGCTGAAAATGCGGTTACGTTCAATGGATCACGCTAACGCTAGATGCTAATAACTAAATTTAGGCCTATTGTTGACGATGTGAGTGTCATTGACACGTGGGTTCAACAAGGCTGTTCAACACTTCAAACAACCAATGAAACTATCAATTTATTACAAACCAAATTTCCCGATCGCATAATTTTACGGCAACCAGTGGTAAAATGGCCAGCCAATCGAAACGATTTAAGTCTTAAAACTCAAAACTGAATTGGCTATAGCTTTTTGTTATATTATTGCCAAAAATTCTGCAATATTTCTGGCTACAATTTCTTTTATAACTTTTTCGATAACTGGTAAAATTGTAATAAGTTTGTAGTTACTGTTATCCTTTAGATATATAGAGCGCTTTCACGGTTTTCTACGCTTAAGTTTATTACATTTGTGATTACTGGTGTCAATATTCTAGTATTTTTTTAAGACTTTTGGTCTGAATCCGTCACACCCGTGGCCATGTGTTTCTTTAGGTTGCTTAATATGTTGAATATCTTGAAGTTTTGCCACATTTGCATTAATTAATAATAATAATATATAAAAAATGTTTAAATTATTATTTTGTCTAAATAATAATATTTTAATGACGAAAGAAGTTCAAATAGAAGAACACTAAAAAGTATTTACTGCTTTCAATGAAAGTGTATACACAGTAGAATAGCTGTATTCATTAGATTGTGATATAAAGAGCTATGATACGAATACAAAAAATATTTACTTTTCACGTTACACTTTTACTGACTTTGCTGTAAAATACAAGTCGTATATTCTATATGACTACATGGAAGGATAGACTCCACTCCAAGATAAATAAGCACAAACAAACAGGTCACAAGATAAAACTGAATGTTTGCAAAAATACTTAAAAATCTTCAAAATTTAATTTACTTTCTCTGCCCTGGTTTATTTCTTTCAAATTAATTTTAACACGGTTGCAATTTTACTTTAAAAATATTTGTGGCAATAAAAAGTTATATTTGAAATAAATGAGTTTAAATGCCAAAATAGAATATAATTTTTTTTTTACATTGCGATAAGAGCTTAGATATGTCTATGTATCTATTCGTATAAAAGATGATTATAAAAATTCATTTGCCCTAACAAAAAAAAAATATTATTTCCAGTAAGTACCTTTAAAGATAAAATGAAGAAGGTATTTTAATGTTTTATCTGTTTCAAAACGACACTTTTATTAGCGTGGCATTAAATATTCAACTATAGCATGCAACTTAAATGGCTTAAATCTCTTTAAATATTCATGCTTTCACCTTAAGAAGCGAGAGATTAAATATGACTGCAATCAAATTTCCTTCTTCACATGCCACTTACTAATAAGTTGTTGGCTGTTTAGTTATCATACAAATCGGATATATTATGCTCAATTAACAGACGATGCCATTCGGTGCAGTTGACGAGTCCTTTCGATTCGAAAACATTTTTTAAGCTACGTCTTAAACAGCACTCGAGAGTTAGTATTATGTAATGTCTACTCTAATATTACCTAGCTAGAGAATGAAAAGTGTGTCCATCAGGTTATGATTTCATTTTTCAAAGAATTTCATTAATCGTTATCGGATATATCACACACAAGCAACAGGCGGAGTTCATCGTGGCGCCGTTGGGTACAGTTAGCGAGCCCTTTCTATATGAAAACATCTTTATTAAGCCACATCATAAACAGCACTCGAGAGTTAGTATTATGTGAAGAGTATTGTAACGGTATTATTCAGGTAGAGAAAAAAAAATGTCGTCGTTAGTTTTTAATTTCATTTATCAATATTGTTACACGTGTTATTAAAGCGTTCGTTAATAATGTTTTCTGTGTCAAACTGTTGTTAAATGGGACACAACTCGATAGTGCTCTCAAGGGAATAGAAACGAAAACGTGAAACATAGGGAAACATTTAATCGTAGTACAGCATAAAAACAGATTTTAAATCTTTACCAGTTGACATGATTTATTGTTGCACCGTCAAAACTGTGTAAAACACACAATAACCAAAAACCACTAAATATAATTAATCCTTTACAACAGGAGACATGCATTTTTGTATAGACTTCCAAATTTAGGAAGAAGCAAATACGTTTAAATCTTTTAATTCCAAAATGTTATGCTATTCTTGAGTTGAAAAACCGAAACTAATCTAAATATAGAAAAAAATAAGAGATTTAAGTTGGTAACGAAGAAGTTTTGTTCACATTAGTTTTGCAGGAATATAAATTGTTTAACTTTACTGTATTTCCAAATTGTATTCGTTTATTAAATTTATCGAAACGGTGGTAAATAGTCATAACTCGTCATTATCAGTTTTTTGAAAAATTAAGAATTTTTAAACAAATAAAATACAAATTTCTTCTTCATTTTCTTCTTCGGTACCGTAATCAATAATATTATTCTCCAAGACCGACGCAAAAAAGGTTGGTTCTATTCTGATTAAACGTACAGGTTAAGCTTGCAAGATTTCTTCCGCAAATTTTACGACGAACATTCGGGGTCAGGATTTGAAATTGAAAAAAAAGTTTCACCCTGGAAGCTATAGCATGTACAACAATGGCCTGGTGCTTTCACTAGAGAAGCTACAGCACGTAAAATAATTTTCTAGCTTGTTTCGTACGAAATGTGCAATAAAATATTTTTGATAACGTCTAGAGAATGAAAGAAACCAATTTTTTATTTTTATTTTGTTTTAAGTTTAACTAAAAACTATGTTTTGTTTGTTTGTTTTTCTTTTTATAAAACACCAAAAGAACTTTCCAAATCAGTTTTTAGTTGCATTTTTTTTTAATTTTAGGACCAAAAGTATTTTGCATTTCACCTTCTTAAATTTATTCTTAAGATTTATAGACATCAAATGCGATATTACAAACAAAAATTGTTACCAACTCTGTGTTTTACTAATATCAAACAGTCTTAAAAAACACCAAAGGCAATTAGGATACTTGCACTCGCATACTTTACAAGAACTATTACCTCTATGAAAAGGCAAACATAACCATTATTACATTTCCTATTTTGTGCTTGTAAAAGAAATCATTTTATTCGCTGCCATATACATTTCTAAAAAGAAGTAGATTTTTAAAAAAGTAGATTGATTTTTCATTAAATTTAGCAAAAATTGACGCCTAAGCTGACAAAATAAAATATTTTAAAATTTTGTTTGTTATTAAAATTTTTTTATGAAAAATTGCTCAACGGAGCATGAGTACAGCGGTCTGCATATACTTGAATATTTTCTATCCGTTTCAGCCCATTTAAATCTTAAAAATTTCTAAAAAAAAACAAAAATGCCCTTTCATAAAATTGACCAACTTGGTCTAATGCTTGATGGCGATCGATCAAATTATGCTGTCTTGTCTAGAAGTAAGATAAATTTAAATACAGGGCGTCCGCCCGGAAGTTATACTACTTTGTTTTGCCGCCATTTTGCTAAACATTAGTCTTGACAGTTCACATTTAGCACGCGTGAAGTAGTCACATGGAAAAATATTCGATAAGCCAACGTGTTTTAATCGTTAAAACATTATACCAATATCAATCATCGATTACTATGACGATGAGAAATTTACGGGAGAAGGAACGTGCTAACAAAACGCACTATATATCGTGTAGTGAATGATTTCGAAGGAAGAGGGTCAGTAGGTGATAGGACCAAGCATGGACCATAACATACTGCAAGATCGGCTGAAATCATTCCTGCTGCTCCATCAATCTCAATTCTACGTCATGTTCGGGAGCTCGGTCTTCAAAGAACAACTTTAGACCTGCATATTTGCTTCCTTATAAGATTCAGCTGATACAAGCGCTTCTTCAACAATATCATTAACGCCGCCATACATATGCCAAAAGGATATTACAGCTCGCCGATGATAACCCCCGATTTTCATAAAACAATCATAATGAGTGACGAGGCCCATTTCCATTTAAATGGATATGTGAATACACAACAAACAAAATAGTCGGTTCTGGGGAAAGGAAAACCCTCAGTCACGTTTGCATCCATTTAAGGTGATAGTCTGGTGTGCAATTTGGTTTGGAGGAATTATTGGACATTACTTCTTTGAAAATGAAAACGGTGTAACGATAATTATGAATTAGGAGCGCTATCGTGATATAATTGAATAATTTTTAGCCCGACAACTTTATACTTTGGGCTATGCCACATCGTGATTACAATGGAATTACTGCGAGACCACTTTCCACAACAAGTTATTTCCACAAATGGTTATGTTGATTGGCCTCCACGGTCGCCTAATTTGACTGCTTTGGACGTCTTTTTCTGGGGATATCTGAAAAGCTAGTTGTATGCAAACCAGAAATGCTTGAGTAACTCAAACAAAATATTCGTGATAAATTAATGAAATACCATACATTGTGTTATAATTGGTTTTATCAAAACTATTACACGATTTATCAGAAGAATTATGAAATTATTGTTTTAATATAACGATTTTGCTGGAATATAACTTTGATGTTTTGTAGATGTTAAGGGTGTGATAGATTTCGATACTCATTAAAGCTTCACTAGTTATGTAAAATTTCGATTACTTAGTAATCCAGAGCTTTTTTTCTGCATTCCAAGTATTTTTCTGCAAAACTAACTTTTCTGGTGGAAAATTATTATAAATTTGTGAAATTTCGTCAAGTTCCGATAAAGTAGTAATCTAACGTTTTTTTTCTTAGATTTCATCTTTCGGTAGAACAAACCAGAGAATAACAATAAGCTAAAAAAACAGAAATAATATCTGAAAATTGTAAGGAAAATAATTGAATATATGAACCGATTTTATTGAATTCCGATAGCACCCCCTTCGACACAATATGTGAACTTAAATATTGAGCTTAGATATTCTGTAGATTCCTATTGTCTATATATAAGAATGCATATACTTCGTGTGAGCAGAAATGACTATCATGGAAATTACAAACAGAACGGCAAACTTTTATATCCACCCGTGGCATATGTACAATAATCTACAACTGTACATCATTTTACTTAGCTGATATATGATTTACAAAACTTCCTTCTTGTATAGCAAACCTTTTAAAAAAAGAAAATTTTATTATTTATTTAATTATTATAAGAAGCATATACAAAAAAATTAATTCAACGATTTTCAAATTTGTAATTTACAAAAATTCTACGAATAGTAATTTTTTATACTAATAAAAATAATGTACACAACCCACAGACTGAACAAATATGCCAAATTCAGGACAAACACATTTAAATGTTCAAAAAATCTGTTACAACTATAAATTTATGTAAAACAAAAACAAAGTCATATGGTTACTAATGTGTGTGGATTTATTTATAAGCAAGTATATGTAAATTCAATAATACTCGTAACATGTGTTTGTATAAATTAAATTTGAAAACCACATATTTAAGATATTTTGTGTATCTTAATGCACAAATATGGACTATTCCATGAATATGTCAAACATGCTAGTAAAAATAAAAGCCCTTGAATCACAAAAAGGAAATATTAATGGCTTTTTACAATATTAAAGGGAAAAAAGCAAGCATTTAAAATTGATTATCTAGCGACTATATGCCTTTACTCTTAGTATTTCCATTGCGCGTTACAACAACATTCAACTGGAGTCATGGGGAAAGTAAAAAGTTAGATTTTAATTTGTGGTATTTTTATTATTTGTTTCATATGTTGTTATAAAGTCACATACGTCACATAAAATAAGATTTGTATACGTTATTTACATTTGATCGGCAGCAAATATAAATGTTAAAAAAAAAATAAATTGCACTTCCCTAAATTCGCAGAGTTTCGTCACGTATAGGTGAGTAAATATACATGTTTATACGTGTACAGGTAACTCCAAAAACACGGAAAACCGCAAAGTCCCTGCCGGAGCCACAGTGAGTGTGATCCACACACCTTATTCGAGTTAAATTTGTATGTTGAATAAACAAGGCATCGAGTATTTTATGTTTCGTTGAAGTAACGTAGTGTTATCGCGTGAACGGCTGCGTTAGAATAACGCATGCTAAGCAAACAGTAGACCGTGATTTGAAATAGAGTCAGAGCCACAGCTTAAGCAGTAGTAGAAATAGAGAATTTTGTATAAGTGTAAGATTTAAATGTAATGTAATATGAAGAGATTACCTGTAAATAAATATTTTAATTGTACGATGTAGAAGAAAGTAATCAAATAAATAATAACATAAATGGTTTTATGGGGTTTTTATAAAATCACATGTCATTCAAGTGCAAAAACCATAAAGCATAAAAAGAATACAGAAAAGAATTATATAAAAATATTAGCATTTGCCAAAAATGTCGCGTTTTCCAACAAAAACTTTGTTTTTCAATTCTAGCAAGACCAACAATATAATAGTTTAGACTTTTAGTTTTCTGATCTATTTATAGTATATTCACTAACCACTGTTACAATTAATTTAATTTTGCACGAAAATCGCGTTAGAATAACTAAAATCCACTATGAAAATGGTGGTTCTGTTAAAGTTCCATTTCGTAAAACTCGTGATATTTTCGGACAATATAATCGTCTTACTGAGACCGCTATAAGGAATTTGGTCGTTAAATTTGAGTCGATAAGCTCGATACAAAATGTGCGAACAACAACGATCTGCTCGTTCAACTGAAAACTTTGCAGCCTTAAGCCACAGTGTTCAAACAGATTGATATTTGTCAATTCCTCCACACAATAGCGAATTTTTCGTAAGGATTTGACTTTGAAACCTTCCAAGGTTCAACTGGCACTGGAATTAAAGCCGACCTACAATTCACATTGCCTTATGGCCTGTTTTTGTAACACAAGTGACAATTCACACAAACGAGTACGTAAGGAAATGAGTATTTATAACACTCTCGTCTAACTTACGTCTTACTGCGTTTTTATTTGTGTATCGTTAAATTACATTTTTACCATAATGTGTATTTAGGTATTTCGTTCAATTATTTCTATAGCAAATCATAACTTTTTTGTTACTAAATGTAAATGACAACCCTAATTCAAAAGTAAGTAAACACAAAACAGCTGTTGTGCATATGAAAAACAATTTAACATTTTCATAAAAAAAACAAAATTGAAATTAAAAATGTTTCCATCAGTCGAAATATATTTCAGCAGTGATAGTGATAGTGATGGTGGCGATACTCGTTTGTGTCGTAGAAATGTCCGCGATGCTTCAAATGTGTTGGATTTACCAGAGGAGCGGTAAGCAAAAAGTGATTTGAGCAAGTGCTTTTAATTTGTGCAATGTTTAAGGTTTACTGCTACATTTCGATTGAGTAAAGAGGTGTTTGCTATGTTATTGGAAGAAATAACGCCGAAGTTTAAGGTAGCACCTACGAAGCTGGCAACATTTTTAACTTTTCTAGCTACAGGTGGCTACCAGGCATCAATAGAAAACGAATGTGTCTCCTCAATGTCCAAGTCTCAAGTGTCAAAAGTGATAAGTGAACTTTTACTTATCTTTGAAAAACACTTGGGGCAAAAATGGATTAAGTTAGAAAAAGGGTTAGAAGAAGAAAATAAAACCAAGGAAAGCTTTTATAAACTTGCTGATATACCTGGTGTTGTGGGCTGTGTAGATGGGACACATGTTCGTATTAAAGCTCCTGGAAATGAAATGAACCATTTGTATTACAACCGGAAGGGTTACTGTAGCATAAACGTAATGTTGGTAAGTATTATGCGAACAGAATATGTTAATAAAATGGCATTGCTTTTAATAAACGCAACATTTTATTTTTATTAGGCTTGTGATCATAAGATGGTAATTATGTATGTCGATGCAAACCACGACTCTTTTATTTGGGGCCAAAGTCTTGCAAACCACCATTTGAAGACTAATTATTCAAATGGAAAAGGAAACACTTGGCTATTGGTATATTAAAAAAATTAGTTAATATTAAACAAAAATTTAAAATTGTTTTAACAGGTGATTCAGGTTATAAGTTGCAGCCATATTTGATGACTCTATTTCGGAATCCAACGGAGTCGAAATGAAAAAATATAACGAGAAGCATTGCAAAATCAGAAATGTTACTGAAAGGTGTAACGGCATATTGAAAAATCGTTTTTGGTGCATAATCGGATCGAGAGATTTACATTACAGTCCGGAGAAAACTACAAAAATTATTAATGCATGTTGCATTTTACACAATATTTACATATCTTATAAAAATGATTTAGACCTTTTGAATGCTGATTCTTCTGAGTACTTAAATGCTGTTAATTATGATATTGAAGAAATTTCCGAAAAATCAGCTGCAGCAAGTATTACAAATAATATTGTAAGAAATTTGTCGTGGTTAATAAAAAACAAGTTTATTGGTTTTAATTTTATTATTATTATATTATTATAATACTATTTAATCGATACGATACAAAGGCAAAGACGTAAATGTATGTTATTGTATTGTCCAGCAACGCGGGCAGGGTTACACTAGTTTATTAAATAAAAATTCAGTGCATGAAAAGAAAATTAAATTAAAAAAATGATTTTGTACATCTAAAGGATGTTTAAGTATATTTACTAAGGACTCTGCCATAATTTTTGAGGAATCAGCAATTTCTTTTAAAGCATTTGCTTTATCCCTCGCTGCTTGAGCTTGTACTTTTGCAGCTTCAGGTGGTATTTTTGCAGCTTCTGCTTGTGCCTTCATTATTTACAGTGTTTTGCTTTGTACGGCCATTTAATTCTCTAGAAGCGTTAATCTAGCATTGTTATCCTCAACGAGTTTTCTTTTCCTGTTTTGGCGAACTGTTTTTTGTGACTAAATGATGGTTAGGATAACTGGTGCCCTGGTGGTGTAATGTTGGGCGTAAGTATATCTGTTATTGTGGGTAATTTAATGTTCGTCGTAAATATATCTGAGTCATGGTAAGGTTTTTCATTCTGCTTATTAAAGGTAGTAGGCGTCACAACTGCTATTTTCTGCTGGATTCGTGGTGGTGTTATTAAAATCGGTTTATCAACAGAAGGCAACCCAACCAGCGAGTGCTGCAGCTGATGTCAGGTGGCATATTCTGTCTATTTGTTGCTCCAGTTACGTCAAATGTCTCATATTGCATAGCCGACCACCAGTGCCACTCTGCATTTCTGATCGTGCTATACCTATAGAAATATAGAAATATTTATCAATAACAAAATGCAATCAAATTAACTAATACCTTTTTCCATCCGATACCATTTCTTGTTGGGGGCCCGAACGCGTTGACTTTTTCTGCCACAGTGTCCCATGCGTTTTCCACTGCAGCTCAACTGCTGCCAAAAGTTGGGATGCCTGTTGCAAGGTGCGGAAATTCTTCCATTAATTCAACCAACTTTTGAAATTGCACGTATATTGTTTTTTTATACTACGATTTAATTTTATTATATAAACATTTTTATTATTTCTTTATAAAATATTTATTTACAGTTTGTTGCTATTTAAATCCATATTTTTGCTGAAATTATTTTCACACGACTGATAATTTAAACTTGTCTGTTTTTAACACAAATGACGTTTAAAATTGCTTTACAAAACCTTAAAAATTGTACATGAATGACAACACGAGTTACAGAACCGCAAAACTAAATTTTCTACTCATTTCAGCAAATCGTGCGAGTCACTTTTAATGTAGAAACAGGCCATTAGATTTGCTCACTTTATTCAAAACCAATCGGCTGGTTTTTCTGAAAAAATCAGTTCTTCAGACGAAGCTCATTTTCATTTGTCATAGTATGTCAGCAAGCAAAATTGAGCATTTGGGCTTCTAAAAATCCTAGAGCGATTATTTGGAAGTCTTTGCATGCTCAACGTGTAACTGTATGGTGAGATATGGGCTCTGGAGGCGTGATTGGACCGTTTTGTTTTTTTTTCGAAAATAAGACTGGAAATGCGATGACGGTCAGTGGATCACGCTATCTCGAAATGCTAACAACTTAATTTTTGCCTACTATAAACGTGGATATCACGGACATGTGGTTTCAACAGGACGGTGCCGCATGTTACACTGCCAATGAAACGATCAAATTACGGATATTGCAAATTAATTCCGCGATCGCATAATTTCACTACATTCTACAGATAAGTAGCCAGCCAAATCGTGTGATTTAACACCACAGGGTTATTTTTTGGTGGGGCTTTGCTAAGGACAGAGTCTGTACAGAGCCAATGCCTTAAAACTCAGGATCCATAATATGGTTAACGAAATAGGATTGCCACTTTACCAGAAAATGATTAAAAACTTTGATGAAAGAATTGACATAAATGGTTGTGGAAATTTGCCAGATATCATAACTGCCAAACTTTTGTCTTCGCAATACAATAAAAATTTGAATCTTCTTAATATCAATTTTCTTTTTTAATCTGTTTTAGAAAACAAACTTTTTATTGAACAACCCTATATAAAAACTATCTAACAAGATCAACTCAACGCTACCCTAAACTAGAAGGAAGACAAAAATATTGTTTTGTAACAACAACATATATCAACTTTTAAAAAATTAATATTAGCTTAGCAGTTAATATTTAAACTAGGAGACTTCGTAAATTGGATCGAAACCATCGCTCGTACTCCGTATCCATTTAAATATGTGAAGAACAAAATGTACGTATTTTATACTGAACTAGCAGCTTATCAGCAACTGTACACTAGACTACAATCTTTTACTTAAAATATATATTGCGTTATAGAATTAATTTTTTGTTCTAGTTTCGTATTAATCTTATATTTAAAAGCCAATACCAAATACTGCCAAAAAAAAAACAGATTGCAGCCTGGTATATAAAAAATAGCAACTTAAGCTTGCAACTACGAATATAGGGAATCTTGAAATATTTTGCAACGCCCTACCATATCGCTTAATAAACAATCGTAACTATACGCCATTGTTTTCATGATCTAATACCAAATAAGTGAATCCTTACTAGTACAGCTACTAGCTCTGGATATAAACTTTAACAGGCATAATTGTTAGATTTAAAATTTAAATATTTATTGCAATTTAATAAATTTTCAAGCGGAAATGTTTTTATACTTAAATGTCTTATATTATGCTTCAGTGAATGAACATGATACTTGCAGTTATTAAAAAGCATGTAAATTTACCACACATTACATAACTTACAACGCTTGTTAATGTATCCTCTAAATATGATTAAATATAAAGTATGAATTTAATTTATTATTCTCTTTCCCAAAGAAAGTCTGAAAGTAAAAATAGTACTTATATAGTAATTTTGAGATATTTTACTTAAAGTTTAGATTTGTTTGCAATAATTAAATCAATAGAAATTTAAGAGTTTAAGTTTGAAAATATTAAAAAAATACTTGTTATGCACAATCAGGTGAATAAGACACTTCAATTCATTTGCTTTAAGTAAGTCGAGGCCGTTCTCAAAAATCAATTTTTAATTTTAATTTGTTCATGTGATTTGAACTTGTTTTTACATGTCATTTATGTATTATGCTGTTAGTAAAAATAATCGACACAAAAAGTTTACAAAATCTATGTTTTTTGCTTGCAAGGAAATTACTACCAGGTCTCTGTGGCGAATATTTGTTGAACTCACAAAAGATATTGAAAGCAAGGGAGAGAAATTATTCAAACCACTTGAAATTTATCCGAAAAGAAAAAGTATTGCGAACTGCGTCAAACTCTTCTCTTTTAGTACCTCAAGCTTAGTAATGAGTTATAAAGTTTTTAAGCTATGACAGCTTCATTTGATGATAATATTTAAAGCTTCAATTTTCGTTATGATTTTCTTTCTAATTTATATTAAAAAAGAAAATTAACTTATCTTAATGAATTACATATATAATTTTTTTCCAAGCACAAGGTCTTCATATAAAAATTAAATAAACATTTATTTTTTATATATTAAATAAATATGAATTAATCTTTTAAACGGTAATTTTTAACTAAATTTAACAATATATTTTTTCAATATTTCGCTTACCTCTGGAAAGCTTCTTCAGAAAAAAATAATTTTTTATAACAACAAAAACTCTTAACAATTTGAAAAAATTTTTGAAAACAATTGACAAAAACATATAAAATAATTTTGTTCATACATACTTACATACAAAAATTAAAATTTCAAATATTTAAACATACAAAAAACAAGGAAATAAATAACCAATTCTTTCTTATGAAATAATTATAAAAAATAATGTGACTTTTGAATTAAGTACCTATAATTCTGCGCTAAATTGTCTGTGACTGTTTTGAAATTTATTCTCCTTACATTTGGTACATTAACAATTTCTAACATTTCCAACATATAACGTCTCTTGTAGTGTTTTTCTATATCTAATACTGATGTTTCATCAAACTTTGGATAATGATTATATTTCTTACAATGTGAAGATAAGGATGTCTTCTGTGTTGAAATATTCCTATATTTTTGGTCACACCTGTGACCAGCTAATCTTGTTTTAAGTTTATTCTTTGTTGTCCCAATATAAACTTTGTCACAGTTCACCTGGTCATTTCCTCCACATGGTATCCTGTATACTACATCATATATTTCCATTTTTCCTGTTTTATTGTTCATACTGCTAAATAATTTATTTAATGTTTTATATGTTTTGTGTGCAATTATATATTTATCAGTGTCATATATTTTAGACTTTCTTAATCTTTCTGATATTCCACGAACATAAGTTAATGATTTATAAATTTTTGGTTCTGCCGTAGCATTTCCTAAATTATGCCTACGATTACCATATTGTCTATTTAATCGGTTACTTATTTCTACTGGAAAATCGTTGTCATTAAGTATATCTCTTATTGCGTTCTTATTTTTCAAATGAAATTCTCTATCACTTATAGTCAATATTCTGTCTATCATATTTTTCGCCGTGTTTATTATCATTTTTCTCATTTTTATTTTATATGTTTTTGTCAATTGTTTTCAAAAATTTTTTCAAATTGTTAAGAATTTTTGTTGTTATAAAAATTAATTTCCTGAAGAAGCTTTCCAGAGGTAAGCCAAATATTGAAAAAAAAAATTAATTGAATATATTGTTGAATTTATTTAAAAAAGACCGTTTAAGAGATTAATTCATATTTATTTAATATAAATAAAAAAAAGAGGTCGAACTAAAATAATAATCATTTACTGTTTATAAAATTATCAACATTAAAGAAAGATATTACTTAAAAGGCCTATTGCTATTGCACCTGGATTACACGAAATGCCAAAAATTCTCTGTGAAAATAGTTTCTTCGTTTTTTAATTCTCCATGCAGTGAATTTTATAGATACATTTCAAACATATAAAAAGAGATCACTGAGGGTTCTAAATATAATATAAAGTATTCAATTGAATTTAAAAGGAAAATTAAACACAAAATTATAACAAAATATTTTTATTTATTTAACTTAGTATATAAAACCAATATCCTTACAAACCACAACAAAATCCTTAATACATTTGTAACAATATTTAATACATTTTTGACTTGTTTTGTGTTATTAAATCTGAATCTACAATTAACAAATGTAAGCAGCATTAAATTATTTTTAAGCTTCAATTAAATTTATATTTAAAAAGCAATGCGATTCAAAACTTCCATATTTAGATATCTTAATAATAAGAAGTAAAGAATTTGTTATAGATTGGTACCAAACTGCAACTACATCAGGTATAATGCATTATTTTGTATAATAGTTATAATTTTTTGACCTTTTTTAATATTTTTTAGTAAATAATTTTAAGCACTAGGTCAATTTTAATAAAAAATGTTGAAAAACTTTTATTTTTTATTATTTTTTCGATATTTCGCCACACCGTTGGTTGGCATCTTCATTTTTTATTAAAACTGGCCTAGTGCTTAAAATTAGTTACTAAAAAATCATTATTTTGCTTAAATTAATAATTAATTTTTTAATCTAAGCAAAATAATGAATTATTTTTAACACAGCCAATAATTTGACGGAAAGGATGTTAACAATAAGTGACAAAGTATTCGATAGAAAGAAGAAGCAAACGATTAAGAATTTAATAACTCAGAACAATTTATAAATACGATTAATTAATAGGTTAATTAAACAATTTAATAATAGGAGGAAAAGTTTTATAAGAAATGTAGCAGAACCCAAAATATATAAATCTTTGATTTATATTCCAGTTTTAGGAAAATCAAATATTTTTGGTACCAATAAATATCAGCTGACACATATATATATATATATATATATATATATATATATATATATATATATATATATATATATATATACTAAGACATTAAATGGGTTGTTTTGAAAACTGAAGATAAAAATCAAAAATTTCATATATCTGATACAGTATACAAAATTCCTTGCAACGATAATAATAAAGAGAATTATAACAAAGTTTATGTACGTGCAACAAAAAAAATTAAAAACTGGAATAGCAGGACTTAAGTCAGATCAAAAGTACAAAGGCAATACTAAATCACAAAATACAGCATTATCTTCACATTGTTCTAAAGTTAATCACAATAATAACTTTACCACTGTTTTACTTTTAAATTTAGAAAAAACTATAAACTTCGGTTTATGCCAGAAATGTTACAAATAATTATAGTACCATCAAGAAAAAGAATAATATTTAAAGCAGATATGAAAAATGTTGCACAAAATGATAGACATTTAGTGCATAGAACTATAAAGCAAAACTCTGTATGAATCTAAAATTAATAATTAAGAACCCTTATTCTGTTTGGCGACGGCAATACAAGACGACGGCCTCTTTTATCGTTTGTTGCAAATCCGAATTCTCGTTGGCAATGTTGCCATTTATCGAGATTGGCAACACGTGTTTGGTATTCTGAACAAACAAGAAACGCTTGAGCAACTCAAACAAAATATTCGTGATGAAATTAATGACATACCGCATAAAATGTGTGAGAAAGTAATGAAATATGTGCTCAAAAGGGTCGCATTTGCAAGGCTAACAGAGGCAAATATGATATTTCATTCCATGCATAATAACCGGAATTAAGTAAAACATTTATCAATATAAGATCCATTCCATTTCCTTTAATTATTAATTATAAACGAAGTAGTATACCTTCCCTTAAAATATTTTCTCAATTTCTAGTTTTTATTGCTTTTTTACGTATGTTTTTTTGAAAATTTATTTTTTGATTATTTGGATTTTATTTGTTAACAAATTTTCATTTATTGATTGATTGATTCAACCACCCAATGTTGTGGCGATATAAGAAAACACAAATTTACTTAATTTTTATACAGTGTGACAGTAACAGTGTGCTTCAAGAAAAATTCTTTATTTATAAAATAGGAAAAAGGTCAATTAACCATAATTAATTTTAAATGAATTATGTTAATCGACGTTAATATGAGCTAGATTCCTTTACAAATACATATTTTATGATATTCTTATTAAAAAAATATATTTGAAATGTATTACTGCGGGGGAAAGCATATCCATATAGCCATTTGACTACTGCTAGAAAATTTAAGAGCTTTATATCTTGTGCCAAAGTGATTAAATGAGGGTCTTCGTTGAGGCAGTACATCAAAAAAACAACAAAACTTAAAAACACAGCAAAGATTTCGAAAACAAAAACAGTTCAATAAAAATTCTCATTTAATCAATTTGGATTGAGATATAAGACTCGTGCATTTTCTGTACAAAATTTCGGATAAAATCCACTAAAGAACTTTGAGGGTAGTGGTGAAATATGGAGATGTTTTCTCCGGCATGAGAATATCATTAAAAATAATATCTTAGAAATATTTTATTATATTTTATTGCTTCTGTACAATAATACTTTATAATTTAGGAGGCATTAAAAATTATGTGTGTGACGTTAGCTAACATAGTTGTGCTGTGCATTTTTATTTTTCGTCATTGCGAAATTTCCTTAATACAAGTGATTAATTTTTATGTTATTAAATAATCTGGATCATATAATACAACAGCCTTTATTTTCTTGGGCTTCATCTTATCTACTGCAATGCATTGTTGATCTCTTAACAATGTCTTGTGTTACCTAAGTCTAAGGTAATTCCCAAACAACCAATATTGTTACTTTTTTTTGCTATTTAGGTTTGGCGTTAGCGTTTTAGGTATAACAAGTTTGATAATAAAGATTGTGCCAACATAGTAAAAGGGAAGTTATCTAAGGGTGTGAAAATAAACAACACTAAGCCTCTGTCTTCATTTGTTTCTTCTTTTAAAGAGTTGCAACAACGCTAGCTAGGAAGAAGTAATACAAAGGATAGAGAAAAATCTTCCTGCTTATTAACACTAACATTGCTGTTAAAGCAGCGGACATTGATGAGATGCCAAATGGTATTGAATAGGCGATGGCTTTGAAGCAATTTCTTTAGTTATTTTGCTTTACCTTGAATGTGCTACAAAAAACGTCATCGAAGGAGAGTGCATTTTAAATATGTCAAATTCTGTTTACGTATTAATACCATTAAACAATAAAAAAATCCAGGACAAACCGATTCTTACTTAACGTATTAGCTGCCCTAACATCAGCAGCCTTTATTTCATTTTATGGTAGAAAATTAAACAAAACAGAAACAATGCGAAAGGTTATAATATTGATTCCGGGCACATAACGTACTTTTGGGAAAAACATTTTTTATTTGTTTTGATTTTATTAATGCAAATAACGATTTAAATCTTTTTAAAAAATTATTGCCTTTGCAAAAAATGTTGCGAAAGGCTTTGTTATTTTCAATCCCTGATTTACCCTGAACTTTTACTCTTATGCAGAAAAAATCCTTTCGCCAAATATAACTTTATATAATACCAATATTGTCTGCCAATATAAAAAAATTTAATATTAAATATAAATTTAGTCTTTTTTTGTATTTTTGCTGTACTTTTATTATATTTATATGTATGTATGTGTGTATGTATGTATGAAAATTTAAGGAATTTAAAATTATAAAATATTTATATGTAATTTGTATATAAAAAAATAATACTTAGGCACAGTATTGGATGATTTCATCATAGGCACAGGCCCGGATACAACATTCGTCGGCAACACCTTTAGTTGTTACAATATGAACCTGCTTTCGTTTACGTATCAATATTTTATCTTCTTTAATTATTAAATGTGCCTTTTCGTATTCATTTGATTTTCTGTCATTGAGTTCCGGTTCAAATTTTGTTAATATTTTCTTGAGGCGAGAGTACAAACTTTCATCGAGTTCTGCAGTATTTCGATTTTCATAATCTTGTGCCACTATATGTTTATAAAAAATAATAATTATATTTTAGTAGGGCTTACGTTATAGTAAAAAAAGTAAAAAACTTATTCTTCTTCAACACCCTAATCAAAGGTTTTTGTTTTATATGTAAACCATAATTTACAAAAAATCTCATACATTGTATATTTTATATATGTTGTATCCTAGATTAAACTTTCCAATGTATATATATATATATGAGATATAGAATGAAGAAAAAGTTTTTAACTATTAAACTCGATACACACTTTTAATATAAAAATTAAATTCACTTACATGATCTTTTAAGACGCTCGTTAAAACGATTTAAACAAAACGAGGCCAAGGCCTCAGTCAAAGCTTGACCACACTGTTTTTCTCGAGCTAATGCTTTTTTCCCAATATTACCAAACAACAATAAATACAAAACAATAATTTTCAAACAAAAATTATAGGAGCACTGGAATGACATCTTCACTGGCGTCAATATTTCACACGAATGATGTGCAATTTCTTAAATGTTAAATCTATTTATATTGTCAATTCAGGTAAACGCATTGAATAGTCAGATGTAAGTTAGATGTTTAACACGTTTATTGTGTATAAATCTTTAGTTGTTGTTTTTTTTTGTGTTATAGGTGTAATTGGAAATATAGTACATACAACTGTTTAAACCGAATATGTATACGTAGATTAAGAAATTCCAATTTTCTTCTTGCTTACCTTGAGCAATAATTTAAATTTTGATTTTACCTCTGTTTCTATTTACATACGTATTTATACAACAGATTTTAGGGCGTTATTTCCTAGAATGACTAACCACAAAATCTAACATATAAGTCAATAATAAAACAAAAGTAGTAAAATTTATTTAAGTTTCAGCTGTCTTTTTTGGTGAAATGACTTATTGGTATTTTGAGTTGCATACATGAAGTTAAGGGATTTTGGATTTTAAAATTGGTTTTTATTTTATCCTATTGAGTAAATGTAAATTTAATTTAATAAATATTATCGCCAACATTTATTAACAAAAATTTCTGTGAAAGAAAAAGAATGTTGATTATATCAAAAAGAGTGTCTAAGAAACAACATTTCAAAACTATATAATTGACGTATAAAACGAATACCGTATTCGCTATCATTTAAGCAGAACTGTGATTAGTTATTTGAAAATAGTTTTTATTGTTTCTATTCACAGTTTTAGTCAGATATTTTATGACGGCATGAAGACAGTAATTATCCTTAAATTATTTTAACAGAATCTAATATTGTAAATTGTACATTCATAAAAGTTTTGCATGTCTCTTGAGAGATCGATTTTTCATATATAGGGGCCAACGGTGGTCATTTCACAGCTTGATTTTTTTTTAAATTCAAGACCGTGAAAACTAAAATTACTCGCTTCAAGCGCATAAAATTAGAATTAATGTCAAATAGTTATTGCTATTGTAGTTGATAATAAAAATTTGAAAAGAAAATCGTAAAAATTGTAAAAGTAAAATTATAAAAAAAATAGGCGGAAAAGCTAAAACCTCGGCATAACGAAATTTCCCTTAATTTAATCTCCTTTCATTTGTGAAAGATTCCTTTAAAAATAAATATTTCAAGATATTCTCATAAAATATTTATTATTCGAAAAATAATATATTTGAAAAATATTACTACAGGGAAAAGCATATCCATATGGCCTTTTCGCTACTGCTCATATAGATCATCAGCCGATTTTGCATCAAAATTTGTGTAAAAAATTCGAGAGTCTTATATCTTAAGTCGCATTGATTAAATAAGAGTGCTCATTGAAAGAACACAGCAAAAAGTAAAATTTACTCTTCGTAAAATTCGCGATATTTTCGAACAACATAATAGTCCTTCTGAGACCACTATTGCGAATCTGGTCTTTAAATTTGTTTGTATGCTTGACTGGGTCCTTCAACTGAAAACATCGCAGTCGTGGGCCACACTGTTCAACGTTATCCTAAACCACCACATAGCGAATTTTGCTTAAAGATTTGACTTTGTGGCCTTACAAGATTCAACTGGTACAGGGTTTGAAGCAGAACGACGATTAACAATGCTGTAGATTCGCTCAATTCATTCAGGAAAAACCGGCTGGTTTTTCTGAAAAAAAAACATTCTCTCAGACGAATCAACAAGCAAAATTGCCGCTTTTAGCCTTTTGAAGATCCTAGAGCGATTATTAAGAATCCCTTGCATGCTCAACGTGTACTGTATGGTACGCTATATGGTTTGGAGGCGTGTTTGGGCGGTTTTTTCGAAGATGAAGCGAAAAATGCGGTAACGGTCAATTTATCACGCTTTCGCGAGATGCTAACAACTTAATTAAGGCTTCTTATAGACAAAGTGATGTTCAACATCAAAATTCCAACAAAGCGATCAATTTACTGCAAACCAAATTTCGCAATCGATCGAATTAGATGGTCAGACAGATCGTGTGATTTAACACCACTTGATTATTTTTTGTGGGGCTATATTAAGGACATAGCTTAAACGGAGCCAATCGAATCGTTTTTAGCCTTTAAACTCAAAATCCGAGATGTGACTCGGACGGCATTTTGATGAAAGGATCGGCATCTGTCAACGCAGCCGTGGTGGTGATTTGCCAGATATCATTTTGCATTCGTAGTTGCCGAACTACTTGCATCATCTTATTCTGAAATTTTTGTTTTATTTTGTGTTATAAAACAAACTCTTTGTTGAAAAACACTTAAAAATCAACTTGCCAAATTAAAGCACCGATTATTTTAAAATGCATTAAGTAAGTTCAACTACAATATTGCTTATAATTAATTTTAAAATTAATTTTATTATAACCATATGTTATTGTTTTTAACACGTATTTCAAACAATTTCCGCTACTTGCCAAAATTATAAGAGATATGTAAAAATATTCCTTTTGACGCGGTACAAAAGTTAAAACAGTTTGAGACTGATTAAAAATGATTATATTTTCAAATGCAAAGTTTTGGGTTCTATGAATCATTTCATTAATATTTATAACAGAGTACGAAAGGTCATTATAAAATTTTTAGCATTAATGTAGACTATGAAAAAGTATGTGTAAATATAAAACGTTAAGCAATTTAGAGTAGAATTTATTCAGTCACAGTGTAATTTTTTATCTGGCTTGTGTTGTTTAATTTTCTAATAAGAAAAAGAAATGCTACAATTCCTTTCATAAGTTTTTCTAAATATTTCAGAACAGAAAAGTTACGCAATTAAAGAAAATAATAAATTAGATTTTCTTAGCTTCTCTTCTACTGCTTGAGTCTAATATTCGTCGAAATTTTTGTTTAAAACAAATTATGTTAAAAATCACAGAGGAGTTGTGTAAGCCGATAGCAAAATATTTATATGACTTTTCAGTAGAAGTATTAATTTTGTATCTTTTGCCTTCAGGTAACTTAGTTTTGACCATCTTTGCATTTCAACGAGAACTTTGTATTTAAATTGTGGCAACAATAACAACATGATAGTTTTGACATTTACTTTCTTATCGCATTCGTAGTAGATGCATTAGCAATTGCACGAAACCAACTATGAAAATAGTGGTTCTTCTAAAGTTATATTTTGTAAAATTCATGATATTGAGAATTTGGTCGTTAAATGTAAGTTGGCAAGTGGGTTATCCAAAACAGTCACACGGCGGATTTAGCGTAAGGATTTGACTTTGTAGCCTTACAAGGTTCAAATAGTGCAGCAATTGAAGCCGAGCCGACCATTCACATCGAAGATATTCGCTTAATTCACTCAGAAATAACCGGCTGGTTTTTCTGAAAAAACTATATTTTCAGATCAAGCACATTTTCACTTGTCAGGATTGTAACAAGCAAACTCCAGAAGCCTCATTTGGGCTTCTGGAAATCGTAGGGAAATTGTTGCGAAGCCATTTTATGCTCAACATGTCACTGTATAGTGGGCTATGTGGTCTGAAGGTGTGACTGGGCCATGTTTTTTTTTTCAAAGGTGAGGCTGGAAATACTGTAACGACCAATGGACCATGCTATATCGAGATGCTAATAACTGAGTTTTGGCTATTATTGATGACGTGAATATCACTGATATGTGATGTCAACAGCACCGTGCCACATGATCAAGTTATTGCAAACCAACTTTCTCGATCGGGTAATTTCACGACAATCATCTCTGCAGTGGCCAGCCATATCGTATAATTTAACACCACCACTCAAATCGATTTCAGCCTTAATACTAAAAATTCGTGATATGATTAACGAAATAAGATCGCCATTTTGCCAAAAAGTGATGAATAACTTTGATGAAAGAACCAACATCTGTCAGCGTGGTAGATATTTGCCAGATATAATTTTTCATTCATAATTTGCCGGTATTTCAAATTTGAAAACATATTATTTCAGTCACTTCTAGCTATAGTAATAGTAAAATATAAATCAATGTAAAATTATAAAATTAAGTAGGAAATATTATCAAAATTATAGTGGTTAATTTTGCACAAAATTTTTGTGTTGTTATTCTCAAATAACTTTGATACTTGGCAAATTAAATATATTCTATTATTTTCTTCTTGTTGTTGTGAGGTAATCGTCATACAACGGATAATATGATTTTTGAATTTTAATACTCTGGAACCAATATTGATTTTCAGTTGATTACAAATTATTATATTTACTCTTCTGCAGATCAAACCATTTGTTGATCCCACGGTTTGTTTTTTAATAAATATTTATTTCTCCAAGCGAATGCAACTGTAATCACTTAATCAGTGTACAACTTCAGCCAGACTAGAATCATTCGATGTCTTTTTTACCTTCAGGCTGTGCCACGCTACCAGATATTAAAATCTTTTTTAATCAGGCTTTATAAACGAAAATAGTTTCAATATGTTGCTTACAATTATTATATTCATAATCTCTATATAATTTATGGTATGGCGATTTTTTTATAATTACTTTAAACACATGTATCGTGATTAAATAAAATAAATATAAATTCTTTTATTTTGCGAGAATTTATTTTAAAGGGATTTATAAAACTAAAATTGTCTCATTTAAGAAATAAAGGAAGAAAACATAACCTTCTATGGAAAATATGCGAGTGGGGTAGCACAAAATACATAATATAATCGGGGCTGCTCTGCGATGAAGGCATAGTCACTGGTCGCTATGCTGTCTTATATACGGCAGTTAATTTCCGACTATCCTTCTACTTTCACCACCTGTTTCGTCTATTCTCTATCCTTTCCTACAGAATGTAGAACGGTACTTGACTAAATAGGCATTGTTGCCTGAAGTGCTACTTCTCTTTAAAAAAAAAATTATATATAATATTTATTGTAAAAAATTAAACCAAATTACCTATTATGTGTTTAAAAGACTGCGTAGTTTGCCAAGAAATCTTATACACATAAGACTGCAATAACATGCTTTTAATAAATTCTGCGAAATAAGCTACAGAACAGAAAACAAATAACACAGAATTAAAACAAAACAACCACGCAGGAGCCTACATTAAACGTCAATAACAATGACAAAAGGCACCAGTTGCTAGACAAATAGTTATTTCAAGTAGAAACCGCTGTCTCATTATTTTGCACAAAAAAAAACTCAATATAACAAAAATTTTATTAAAAGAAATAAACGTAACAATATGTTGTACATATGTTAATGAGCAAATTGCGAAATGCAATAACAAATCAGCCACTGTGTTCTCCGTTTAGCTTGAACTATAATGTACATATATTCCTTTTTAAACTATTATGCATAATCTACCCGATCTAATGTAGGTCTTAAATTGCGTTGCTGTTTTTAATTATTCACCTTTTTAAGGAACTAATCGACTTCTTATATCATGTATAGATTGTTTAAAAGGATTTAGCGAACAATTAGTCGGTCCAACTCCAATATATGCGGGATAATATGAATTATTATTATTATTCTACTTAAAAGTAGCAAGATTGGTGTTTTTATACTCATAAATAAAATAAATAAATAAATAAAATAAATAAAAAAAATATATAATATAATACCTAATAATATATAATACCTGCATTATAAACAACACATTTCTGTATGGATGAGAAGTGTTAAATTACCCAAAACTTTTGGTGGCCACACAAACCAGCGTAATCTTGTTTTATTTCGAATACAATGCATATTAGTGAAATGGCCTTCGAGATATTATAACAATTATGCAAGCATTATTAAGATTATTGCTTTACTTAACGCACACATCGATCGGTGAGTGTCATATTGCACTTGAAGTATTTTAATACTTGTGCGTTTTTCGACATATCTAAGCCCTTCAGTATTATTTAATGCCCAAATGTAAATTATATATTACTTAAACTTTTATAATATTACACAAGTTTATGATAGCCTGGTAGTTTTATATCTAAGCCTAGGTGAAATATGAAGAAGTCACTCAAATTCTCATAATCTAGAATGTTCCGTGTAGAAAAAAGTCTTAGGAACTTCAATCACGCAGTTCTAAGAAAGAACTTACAAATAAATTTTTTAAAATTAATATTGAATAAATATATTACTCGACGAACCCGCCAACCTAACAATGAAGAGTGCAACGAAATTTAAAGCATCTTTCCAGGACCTCAGGTGATTGCTACTATTATTTTAAAGAAGCACGCTTGAAATCATGTAAAAAGTGGAAAAATCCACGTGGCCAAAAGCCAAATTAAATTAAGTAAATATATTACAGTATTTCAATCTCGAGTTAAACTTAGTTAATAAATATAAATTAAATTATTTACTGTTACGGAAAAACATAAATATATAACAAGTACTTATAACAATCGAATCTGTTATGTAAAATGTATAGTTACTAATCGCAATATCATTTTTATATGTTACATTAATAAACCCCTTTGTTATGATCCTTTTGATCGTTGTTTATTTACCGTTGAAAAAAAAGGGAAATATTAGAATGATTGACCAAAGACAAAATCGTTGTCTTTATCTCGTCCTAATATCTCGACCAAGTAGATTAGTAGATAGCGTCAATTTGTCATGTACATAACTAACAATATAGACTCTTCTCAAATATTCAAATATTGAAAAAAAAAATAATTTTTTTAAGAAGCTTTCCAAGGGAAAGCGAAATATTGAATTTAATTAAAAATACATTTCTAAAGATTAATACATATTGATTTATCTTATCAAACTATATCACAAAATTTCAGTAACTTTGAGTTTTTAAATAAGCTTTCTCACATGTTAACTTATTTGATTAATAACAATTGAAATATTGTTTCTCTTTCTAATAAAAACAGAGTTAGTTGTGCAAAGATTTTTTTTCTAAGATCTAAGCAACCGGATCTTACAAAATGTTGAAAATTTCAAAAAATAAAAATTAACACCCTAATGTATTCCATGTTAGTTATATTATTTAGATTCAGGTATAAAAAACCAGAACTATAATAGTACAAAATCGTTTCACTTTCAGAGAGCACGACCTTTTTAAATTTCAATGCATAATCACAAAACGATTGGAAAAATAACTTGATAATAATCGAAGCTAAAAATATATTAAAATCGTAATAAAACATTTTATTAAAAAACACGAATTGCTCGGTTGTTTATAATCTTGTTTCTATAATAAAAAGTCTATACAAATTTTTAAATTAGTACTTACATACAAATACGTCATCCATTTAACATTTTTGCCATATCGAACTGCCGCACGTTCCATTTTTGTAAGCTTAAATCAATGAATGAGCTCCCATTTTATTGCTGTTTTTAGTATGTGTTTTTTGTGTGTATGTCTTATATAATTTTTTTTTTCGCAACACAACTGCATATTTTGTGTTGCATTCGTGAATGTGTTGCTTTGTACCTTTTTGTTAAAAAATTTTTCACAATTTTTTCCAATTAAGCTTTAACGCACACATTAATTTCCATAGGGGCACATTTATTAGTGGAAAAAAAATATTAAAAACAGCAGCAAACAAATAGACCGAGTATTCACTAAGAGCAACATGAATATTACGGACGACACCAATAACAACACTATTCGAAATATTAAATAAAATCCTTCGTCTTTTTTTCAATAGGTAATATATATATATATATATATATATATATATATATATATATATATATATATATATATATATATATATATATAATATATATATATATATATATATATATATATATATATATATATATATATATATATATATATTATTGCAAAACAATTAAAAGAATTGTTTTTGCTTCATGCATAAAAGCATACAACAAATTTGTACGTTTGAATGTTTAAATGAATATCACTCATACGCACTGATGCACACCATTGAAAACTTTCAAGCACACATTTGAACTCAATTTCCTTCAAACTGAAAAAATAAATTAAACTGCAATTGTTACGGCTATTCTTTTGCTACATACATATATTCAGATTCAGCTTTAAGGAAAATAATTTTTCAAGAAACGATTTTCAAAACAATGAATGAAGACTACAATAACTTAGCAATATGTTAAATCAACGAAAACGTTAATACATTTTGTCATTTCGGCAAATAAATTAAATTTTAAAGTCTGTTTTCTTAAATTTTTTTTAATGATAAAACGCATACCATAAAAAATTTTCTTTACCATTTTCCAAAAGTAACTACCATTCGAAAATATTTTCAACATTTATATTGTACACCGTTAAGCTTTTAACATGTATCTTCAGCTGATGTTATTGAATGCAATCGCATTCCAACAGACAATTTATTGTGAAATGTACATTCATACATACATATTCTGCTATAGTAGTACAATTTTAAAGTTGTATCGGAATACGTTTCCATAGTGTATAGTCTTGTTTTTTTTTTTTTTTTTTTGTGTGAGTTCTGCTGTATTCAGGTTCTTGTTATTCCCTTTTTGGTTACTGATATTTTGTTTTATTTAAGCTCACAGTAGTCCGCTTTGATACAGTCAGTTTGTTGTCACCATTATTCTTTTTGTGTGATCTGCTTTCTGTGCGTACGTGTATGGTTTTAAATATGCGTGCATGTGTCGTTATGCATGTATGTTATTTTACCATTTTTCGTTAATCAAAGTGTTCATCAATTTACACTGAGTTAATAGCAGTTTTTAAAAGTATTCTATCGTCATTGTCAATTTAAAGTTAATGGGTTTTCAAACACAAAGAGATTTCGAGAGCACAAATTTTTGTTATCTTTGTTATTTAATAAAGTGCATCATAAAAATAAAAACTATGAAACTAATTTCGTAAAACAACTTACTTGATTTTAACTTATGGTTTATTTCTTCGAATAACTTGTACATATTTATAAATATATATCTAGCGAAGTTTGTTATAAAAATCTATAGTCTATATAAAAAATCAAGATTAATTTTTTAAATCAATTTAAGGCGAAGAATTAATATACTTTATTTTATTTTATTATTCATATATATTGAAACAACGAGAATGGTTTTTAAGCTGAGTAGTGAGTGTGTGCAATAAATTTCCTCCAGAGGTTTTTCACTATAAGAAAGTTCAAATTTAATGTCCACAAAAACTACTCCCTAATTTTTAATTTCCAATGCATTATATGTTTAGGGATTATCCCCTGAGTGCTGATCCGAGAGAACAAAAATAATATTTTTTAATATATGTTTTCTATAAATTAATGCGACTGATACTTCTATACTCGGTTTTAAATATGCTGAGGGCAGTTCAATAACTTTTTACATCGGATCATATATCATCAGTGTTACTTTACTAGCTACTGTTAAGATGTAAATAAAATAAAAATTATATTTAGAATTTTTTAACTCAAGGCTAAATTTGTATGATTTTTAAATGAGCCTGGAAGAAAACTAAGTAGCAATGCTGCATTTTGGACTGTACACTGCAGCCATGAATATATTATAGGCCTGTTTGGGTCTATATAGACACTGTTTGTGTAAGAACAAGGCATACCGACTATTTAAGCAGGCTATTGAAGCATCAGGTAGAATGGAGCAACTTATAGCAAAACTCAAGGCTGTTGACATGATATAGAATTAAAAATATAGACTTAAAAATTCGGAAGAATTTATACAAAAAAAATCTGCTGGGTAAAAAAATGTATTTTAGTTTATCTAAAGAAAATACCTTTAAGTAGAAAATTAAAGAGAATCACTATGTACCACTAGGTCTCCGATTTTTCGGTATCATCTACTACTAACTCCGTATGACGTTATTCTTGTTATAACTAATTATTTATTATCATCTTACAATAATTTATTTAATTTTTACTGTTATTATTATTAATTTATTTATTATCGTTATTATAAGTAAGTAAGTAAGTAATCAATACTTGCAATTTTAACATTTTGTAAAAACAATGTATTTAATTTCTTATTTTTCACCATAAATTTACTTTTATTTATTTAGCCTTTAGTGGTTTAAAATACTCTTCGTTATACAAAGATTTTCTTGTTGATTAAAAACAATATCCTTTAAAAAGGGTTCATTAATAGAATCATTTAATTTAGATGTTTTGGCAAGGCTGCAGTACTTTTTAAAAAATAAATATATATTATGCATTTCAAATGTTCAAATTATTTTGATGTCAGTGCTGCTGCTATATTTTTGACAAATTATTAAATACACCATTTATTTTATGAACATTATATAAAGCACTTTTCTTAATAACAAATACAAAAGAGTGTAGCTTTTTTTAACAACCTTCCCCTTTTTATAGAAGCAGTAGGCTACGCATATTTATGGTTTCCTCGTGTAACAGCTTTAGCATGTACAGATAATTCATGTTACAACCGTCAATTGTGTTTGAAATGGTTCTCTATCCGATTGCTTTATCCAAATGCTTTTCGCGATCTAAGCATTGCTTTTCACCAGGATCTTTTGTACAATTTTATTAAAGTATTCTTAAATTATTCTTTAATACAAATGTAAATTTATGTGAATGTTAACCGCAAGTTTTTCATATCTTGTGGGTTAAATTTACCACAAAGAGTGCAGCTAATATCAACAGACAAATAAATGTGATCAGTAAAAGAAAACCATATACAACTGTAACCCGATACAGCCAATGCAGAACTCTCGAGGTGAGAGAAGAAAGAAAAGAACATTTTTGCGACCACGGCCATCGAATTGTTATATAAGCGAGAGCTGCTTTAAAAATACCATCCTTATCCACTAGTCATTTTACAAGGAAAATTTTAAATACCCTCAAATGTAAAACAGAATATTAACGGATTTTTTGATCACGAATACTATTCGTAAGGAATTATTAATTATACAGTAAAAGTAATTTTCTTTCTTTTCCAAAGATATCATTTTAAGGATTAATAGAGAAAGAAATAATGTCATCACACTGAAAGCACATACCAAACAAACAGACAGAAGTGGCGGTTTACACTGATGGAAATGACAACAGTAAATATTATGGTATAAAATAAAATATCCTTGAATTGAGTTAGCCTCAAATTACATGGGGTTATTCCTTAAATTTAATAAATTCAGTAGAAAAATAATAGAAGTAGAAGAGAATCCAAAAATAACTTTCTTTTGGTGGGTAAACAAAAAGCAACAATAAATCACTCCATCTTAAATATGAGATATAGTGAATAGAACATCAAATTACTAGTATTAAAATATAACGAATTAAGTTCATACAGAAGAGTCCTGTTGCTTATTATTGGAGCACTATGAAATATTGGATCAGCATGAAAATATCTATGAAAATAATTAAATAAGCAATATATATATATATATATATATATATATATATACCTGATATGCCTCAAAATCCTTTACAGAAAATTCTATAATTTTATTAGTCATAAATATGCGAAAGTTCCTTTTTTTGTAGTGTCTTACAAAATCAAATTAAATACATAAATTAGTAATTAGAAAGTAATTCCTTTAAACAGTTACAAATTAAAGACGAATTAAAAAAAATGTATGCGTAATTTTTCTCCGTGTACCTCAAACAAAACAAAAAAAAAAACGTCTTTTAAAGCCCCCTTTAACGCAACTGTTAAGAATAACTTGGTGTTTTGTTATAAAAAGTGTACACGCATATACAATTCGTGGTGGAAAGAGAATTTTTAAAAAGGCCACAAATTGACACGTGCATACATAAGGACAGCAATCCATCAAAATACAGCTGTATGCACTATATATCAACTTGGCAATAGTTTGTCAAATTTTCTTCACTTTCTTTTCAATAGGAATGTATACGCATTGTTTGTTAAAAAAAATTTTTGGTTTGGCCCAAGGCAGAAACAAGAAAGAGAGATTGGTGCACTTGAATTGCTTGGCATCTTATAAGTGGTAAATAAGTGGATTCTGTAAAGGTGTTGATAAATTGTGTTAAAAGAACAATCAAAACTTAGGAGAAAGTAAAGCATCAAACAAATTTTTGATTCTGCAAATAGCAGAAAGTTTAATCAAGTTATTGTTTTGTGCTATTATCTGGTTTTGGTTAGTCCTTTTACCAAAAAAACCTACCGGCAAATATTTGGTTAATGCATATCATGTTTAATTTTTCTAATATTATTAAACTTGTTATTTTGTTTTTATTTCAAATTACTTTTTTAAGATATTGTTTCTTTAAAATTATATAATCGATACTCAAACACATCGTGGTAAAAAAATACACACATACACAAGGACTACGACAACACTAATTAACCAAAGTCCTTTTTAAAGCATTCTTTTCAACCGTTAAACCACTGCGAATGGCTGGCTTCAACTGATAAACACTACGCCCGGCCGACGAAACACAATACGAGCTAAAGTTTTGTTTTTATCATAACATGGAAATTATATCGAAGTTTGGAAATGTCATAAGAACCGACTATCTACGAAACTTTATTTAAACGGAATTGCGAAAGAATCTGTTGTTGTACCACATTTTTTTAATGCCTTTTTATCCGCAAACTTTTAATTTTTACGAATCATTTTTTATAAACAAATCTTCATTATTTATCGAACACTTTCTTAATTTATCTTTATTAAATTTATTTGTTTTTAGTATCGTTTTTTAAACTCCCCAGTTGAAGCTGAACAACATTAACCGTCTTAACAGTTTCACGGCACGATTTATACTGATTTTAGAATTTCACCTTTCTTTATGTTAAGTACTCTGCAATGAACCGTATGGTTTAAGCTTTCCACGAACAAGTGTTGATTATTTTTTGTTGTTCTTTCTTGTGCTACATTAATCATCATATGGCACCCGAATTAAATGTCCTTCGGCAGTACAAAACCGGAAATAAAAAATACTTTAGAGCAAAAATATAGGATAAATATTTCACTCAATAATAAAGCTTTTTGGGACAAAATTAAGTATATTTTAATTAAAGAGAGTAAGAGAGCGAAATTGAGAGAGAGAGAGAGAAAGAGATAAAGAGAGAGAGAGACAGAGATAAAGAGAAAAAGTTTCAAATAAAAAAAGTCGATAAGGAAGTAAAACAGTTTAGTTAAAATTTTTACATATATATACAACTCCTATACAGGGTAACCATTATACGTTTAATACGTTTATTTGCTTTTGACAAAGAAAGTACTTCCAATAAAAGATTTAAATATTAATGATTTTGTATCTTTATTATTTTTCTTATATATTAATTCGAGGCTTAAGATCTGTAATAAAAACAATATAGATTAAAAGATAACAATAGCACTTAGCTTTACCTATTTGTTTTTTGTTGCCAAAAGTATTTCTAAAATTAATAATTTTATTTTATTTTTTTAATCGACCTTTTTATATTTTAAATAAATATCTGTTATTCTTTTCAACGATCTTTTTTAATTAACAATATATATTTTTTTCGTAATTTCGCTTTCCTGTGGAAAGCTTCTTCCTGAAGAAGCTTTCCGTTGAAAAGAATAACAGATATTTATTATTAATTTTAAGAAAATATATCTAATTTTAGAAAAAACTGTTACCCTGACTGAAAAAAACCTCTATTTTTTATTGTTTTATAAAGCCTCTGGCTACTGTTATTAATAATAACAGTATACAGTAAAATGCAAAAGCATTTTGTTTAACAAAAAAAAACAGCATTTAAAAAAGTTTTTATTGTTTTTTTTTTTTTTTTAAATTATAAAAAATTCTGCTTAAAAAAATAAAAATTTCATATTTTTATTTGTCAAATTCTTCATTTGTCGAAATTATTTTAATAAAAAATATTTTTAGTATTAGGATTTCTATTATTACGGGTATAACTATAAAAATCATAATTAAGGTACTTTAACAATTTGAGTGGCACTATTAGCTATTAAGTTCAACATCATATATGCCGAACTACGTCTCCTAACGATGTTTTAAATTAAAATCTAGTCAGACTTGTTCAACAACTGCAGATTTTGCAACTTTTTTAGTAAAAAAAATATTTGGAATAACCACTTAAGCTAAGTTAAATCTAAGATTGCTGAATTACCAATTATATAATTTGAATTCACTGATATTAACTATAAACGTCTTGATTGTCATTCCACTACCATCTACTTAACTTTTCAGGAAACTTCTCAAAATCAATTAGGTAAAGTAACTTTTACATTTTTACTTGGTCAAATTGTTTGGACAAGTATTTAAATCTTATTCAAAAAGTTTCCTGGTAAGCTGTTAAAACATATTCACCTACAATAATAATTTTCAGTTGTTTTTGTGTCCTGGCCATGTGACACAATCAGCACAATTTTTGTAAATGACTTTAAAAAAACTCAACTCCTAATTTGAATATGCCTATTTAAGTTAGAAAAAGATTATTATCATTAATAAAAATGGTAAGTGAAATTACCTATTTTGCCTGTTTACAAATCAAGAAGTTTCTAAAAAATTGTATTAACACAAAACAACAAAAAGATGCTTCAAATTCCATGAACTAAGATCGAGAATCAAAAAATAAAAACAAATAATATAGAACAAGAAAACATACCGCCAAACAAATACCTTCACTGTATAATGATAACGATGTCATCTATTTTTAATGCGATGAGTAAAAATTTTGGAGTAAATCGACTAACTGACTCAAAACAAAAAAATATAAGGGCTCCCTCTATTGGTCAATAGAGATAGTATAAATGTGAATGTGATCTAGTGAAGACGCAAAAATTGAACAGCAGCTCTAAGGTAGTATGACATCAGAAGACAAAATATTTTGGCAGGATAGGTAAATTTTCAACTACTGATGAAGTGGCAATGTATAAAAGAAATATTTATTTCTTTGGAAGTAGAAAAGATATCAATTTAACTGTTAAAGCGAAAAATTTTAAACTAGCATAAAAAATACATTTAAGATCACACAACATAGTCTGCCAAATCTCGACCTGCTAAAATTTTAAAAATATAAACCATAAATAAATAAAAAAAAAATTTTAAGGGATGGTTAAATTTCGGTTGGTAGTATCAAAATCTACGCATAACTTAAAGAAGCTAAATAGTGATCAAACGAAAATAATAATAACTTAATGATTTCTAATGAATCAACGAACAAAAATGATTATACATATTTTGAAAAACCACTTCCAAGTGCACTATTTATTTAATTGTCACATAGGAGCTGCAGCTGTTGCAAGTTCTATAGTTCATGAACATATCTTTCATGTTCATAAGTTCCATTGAACATATTTTTCTTAGCTAAACTTTTACAAAGCTTAAGTGTGATCCACTGCTAGTTACCACATTTTCATCGGCATCTTCGAAGAAAAACGGCCCAATCACGCCTCCAGACCACATAGCACACCGTACAGTGATACGTTGAAAATGCAAGGGCTTCTCAATTATCGATCTAGCATTTTCAGAAACTATAATATGGCAATTTTGCTCTTTGACATACCCTGACAAGTAAAAATGGGCTTCGTTTGTAAATATGACTTTTTTAGAAAAATCAGCCAGGCAATATGAATGGTCGGTCAGCAGCAGTTGAACCTTGTAAGGCTTCAAAGTTAAATCATAGTAACTTTAACAGATAATAACTTTAACAGAACCAACATTTTCATAGTGGACGCTAATTATTTTAATGCGATTTTCGAATCCATTGTAGCAATTACACATGCATTTACTACGAATACCTCAAAAAACTAAATGTCAAAGCTATCTTGTAGTTGGTTTTGCTACAGTTGAAAAATAAACTTCTTGTTGAAAACCCCTTTATAACCCCTATATATATATATATATATTGTTACGCTTATAACTTTTATAACCGTTTTGTTGTTGCTGAGTTCTTTATTGCAAAATAAATAACACCAGATTTTAGAGTTTTTAAATTAATTACTAGTTTATTTACTTTAAATACACACAAAGTAAAATCTGTACGTTAGCGCTACAGAACTGTTTACTACAGATGCAATAGTTCTTTACTTTACGAGGTTTATGTTTTAACTAACTAACTATTCACTTACATGCTGTCTTTTAATTTGTGCACTAGAGGTCTAGAAAAACTAAGAATTTTCTACTCCCTTTTTAACACATTTTGTTGTTATGTTATACATGCAATATATAGGTGCCTCTTGGACTGTTTGTATTTTTGTTTTTAGTTTATGGTGACAAAGTTTCTTTCTGAAATTTATTTTAAGATAGTTTTTGTTGTCTTTTGTGCATAAGTGTTTTTAGAAAACTACGCAGTTAGTAAACAGCATGCCAAGTGTTTTTGTTTTGCTGTATAAAACGTCTACGCAGTTTGTAACTAAAAAGTTGTTGTGGTCTTGCGTGCATATGTTTTCTTAGCAAAATACGTAGCTAGTAAACAGCATACCCAGTTGTTTACTATATTACTTAATTAAAATTACTTAATTAAAACTTAAGTAGGACGCATCCGTAACAATATGTACACATATATATTAATTTAATTTAATTGTTAAATACGTCTATTTCTTATATCAAAATTTTTTAGTTTTTTGCAAGCACCGTGAAAATAACGAGTAAAAAGGCAAACTAATGTTGTATTCTAATGAGCAACGTTTACTAAATAAACAATAAGAAAATTACCGTACAAATTTTCAACAAGTTGCCACTGCTATAATACCATCACAAAGTCTGCGGCTATTTCAATTTACTCTGAAAAGCTGAACACAGATCTTACAGAAAAAAATCATCTACCAGACTGCAGAGCCCGCACCGATATGATGGCTGTATGTTTTAAAATAAAGGTTGAGTAACATTTTATATCCAAAATTGTATTTACTTCTACTGGGAGGTTTAATGCGTATTGAAATAATATAATTAATTTTATATGGCAAAATCCCCTAGAAAAAGTCATAACCACTTAGCATACGCTTTTATTGAGTTATGACATAATTAATAATGGCTTAGCATATATAAGTAGGATTTTAGGTGCCCTTTTTTAAATCGCCCTGTATTTTTTTTACATTAAACCTCCAGTGTGATATTGACAGATTTCGGTGCGATTTATGTCACAAATATATTCTTTTAATCTGCTTATCCCAAATATTAATCCAATTTCTTTCTGTTCTTCACAATCCCCAAAAATAATACGGAAAGAAATTCAGAAATTTTGATAGAGTTTATTGTAGAATCAGATATCATACAACTTTATCTTCTCAACAATTCTAATAAAAGGGTCCGATTAAAAAAAAAACATTTGTTAAATTCTCACAAATGTCCTTTTCTGTGGCTTTATTTACAAATATAATAGTTTTAATTGTCCTATATTAAACAACAAATAAAATAAAAATCATAATTGCAATTAAAATTATAGCCCTTAATTTGTTATCCAGCATATCTCACCTTCTATAAAAGAGCAACGTATAAAGGAAAATTAAGATTAAAAATTTTTTTTCAAATAATAGCATAGTGCCAAACTATTTTAATTATACCTCTATGTTTTGTAAAATCAATGTGAACAGATAATAAGTCAGATATGTGAAAGAATTAGAGTACGTATTTCTCTCTTCTTAAATTTTCAATATTCATGAAGAAAATGTTGATTTGCTTTTTGATTTCTTCATTGTCCACGAAAAAATGTTTGTTTTGTTTTGGTTTTTTACATTACGCAAATGTCTTTAATATCTGAATGTTTACTTCTCAGACTGATCACAACTCATCGTTCATGAAGTAATTTTTATCTAGCTTCTTTCTTTTTCGCCCCTCATCAAAGAAACAAGTAATTGTTTCAAAAATTGTTGACCCTTCATTCTTCATGAAGTATATTCTTCAATATACATTAAATATGTATTGAGTTTGGTTTACTTCGTTCATACGACGAGTGATATGAAATTGATAGAAAGTAAAAAATTGCTTCATTCATATCTTGTGCGAAGAAAATATTGTATTTTAAGACAACAGTAATAGATACTAATAAAGAAAGTTATAAACTGTGTGTTCCTGTCTACATGTACGTTATGTATTTACGATTGTAAATATTTAGGATTTGTAACATTAGGTAAATTTAAATTTTTCTAATGAACAAAGTATAAACTATTTGTTTTTTAGTTCTGTTATTCACCATTATTCTGTTTGGCGACGGCAATACAAGACGACGTCGCACAGTGCTTTGTCCCATAGGCAAAATTAAAATAAAATAAAGTGTATAGAATATTTAAGTAATATACATTTTTGTAAAGCTAACAAAGTACCTTAAATAGATTCGTAAGTAGAATTTATGATATCTTTTTCTTGTTAACAGTAGAGGGCGCTAAAGTCAGAAAATGTTTGAGGTAAAACTATTAAACAGAAAAACGATTGCCAAACAGAAAAGGATTGCCAAAATTTCATGTTTTATTGTGTTCCTTTGAAACTTAACAGTTTTGTTTATTACTATAAGTACAAACAAATTAAAAATAATTTTTGGTTAATATTTTTTATGGAAAAGTTGTTTGTGCCATCGAAAACTTTTGCAATTTTTTTTTGGAATTACTAAAATGCAAAAGTTTGATAGAGTAAACAAATTTTTTTTTAAGAATAGGTAATTTTTGATTTGCGATTTTAGTACATTTTAAAGGGCTTAAATAGAATATGTAAAGAAGTTTTAGATTTTTCACCCGGAAATGTAAAAGTGATATAATTTTTTTAACACATATTTCCTAAGTTGCAGAAAAAGTTACAAAGACCTAAGTTTGTGGTACTGCCAAAATTAAAAAAAAAATAGTTCATAACTTTTTTTTTTTTATTACTATAAAAAATGAATCAAATTTTGATGTAGTTTATAATTTTTATTAAATAGTGACAAAAACTTACCAAAAATATAAAGAACTTTTTTTTTGCGGAAACCCTAAAGTTTCGCAAACTTTAAAAAAATGTAAAAAATGTGCAAATAAAAAGTAGGCAATTTTTTTATTTCTCATTTTTAGACTTTGTTAACAAATCTAACCACTAATAAAAAAAAATTTTAGATTTTTAACCGGAAATTTGAAATTTTGCATATTTTTAAAACGTCTATATTTTTTAGTTTTACAAAGACCAAAAATATGATTATATAATTTTTTCCAAGTAAAGGGCTCCAGAGACGTTCAATGTTCAGTTAAATTTTGCAAGTTGTGCAATTTTATTGACTGCGTGTGCGTCATATGGAAGGTTTTCCTTTAATAAAATAAAATTTCTCCATAAAAAAGTTTATGATAAATATTAGTTATTTACATTTTGCTATTTTCCGTTATTTCTTATATTTGAACAAGAGATGAAAGCGTGTATATTTCAGTTTCACGTGATCATTTTTAATTAGTTTATGATTGTTTTGAAGTTTTCACCATTTTTGTTATCAATAATATTTAAATTAATTGTGGAATTATCACTAAAACATTAAATTAATACCTAGTTAATATTGAAATAACCTCGTGCTGCAGTAGCCATTGTAATCTAGTAGTGAGCCCTCGTGAGGTAAATAATCTAACTGGTTCATCTCTATATATATGCATAATAAAATTATTCTGTCAAATTTAGTTACTAGTTGTGAAACAATATTTTTGGATAATGACAAATTTTATTATTAATTCCGATATAGTTGATTTTTGGTTATCTGTGCCTTCAAAAAATAAAATCCCAGAAGTATATAAATTTATAAAAGGCAAAATTGGAAATTCAAGTGTTGAAAAAGAAGTGTTGTCAAGAAAAATTAAATTGTTTGACAATAAAATAAAAAAATATTGGAGCGAGAGTAGATCCAATAGACAATACTTCGACACAAAGTATTCTAAGTGGTTGAATTGGAAATTTTTCAAGCCAGACAATGTAAGTTGTATATTGATATTATTTTTAATCTAACTAAAAAAGTTAAACTTTAAAACTAAAATATTTAGGAACCTAGCACGAGCAAAACTTGCCAACATGAAATATCTATTGTATCTGAACAACTAGAAACAGTGGAATCTTCAATATCATCAGAAATGGAAACAACCGTGTCTCATACTACAGAAGAAGAAATAACTAAAACTGGTAGAAAAAAGAAAGTATTCAGTCAAAGTTCTGTTAGATCAAAAAATAGAAAGATTTCAGAATTGATTGAAAATTATTCATTTGAAGAACTTCAATATGCAGCAGACAAATTAAGAAAGAGGTGTAATAATAATTTAGACAGCACTAAAGCTGATGCAAAATGCTTTTCTATTGAAAAGTCTTTGGCGCTATACATGGATTTGGATTTGTCGGAACGAAAATATAACGTATTGCGGAAAGCAATTAATGAGCTTCATCCAAACTGTTTGCCATCATTATATGCGTTAAGAAATCGAAAATTAAAATTATTACCCCCTATTGTAATGACTGAAATTTCAGCAGAGGTTGACTTGAAATGTATAATGTGTAAAACAGCGGAAAGTGTGATTAAAATTTGTAATACGGAACAAAAATGTACAAATCTGTCCCTAATTTTTTTTTTTTTTTTTTTTTTTTTTTAAAAGAGAAGTAGCACTTCAGGCAACAATGCCTATTTAGTCAAGTACCGTGCTACCTTCTTTAGGAAAGGGATAGAGAAGAGATGAAACAGGTGGTGAAAGCAGAAGGATAGTCGGAAATTAACTGTCGTATAAAGACTGCAACAGCGACCAGTGACTATGCCTTCATCGCTGAGCAGCTCCACCGACAGTAAATTTTTATCTTTTGTAGTGAAAAAAACCAAGGTCTTCGTTGGGAATCGAACCCACAACCCCCATATTTACAAGCTAGTACACTACCTCCTAGCCTACAGGGGCAAGTGGGGCATGGATGGTAGCTCTGGCCATAGTTGCTATAAGCAAAAATTTGAAAACGAAAATAGTTCCGACGAGTTCATTTTTTTATAGCCTTTGTAACTCTGTGTATGTAAATTATTATACACAGAAGTACATTTATATGTGCATTTCACAGCTATCCTTTTATATGTATTTAAAATTTCTATTTTTTCAGATTGGTAAATTTAGACTCAAACGAAGTATTATGGGTAAATAAAACGCCATCTTCCACAATTTATTGTAGACCCCTTAAATTTGTATTGACAAAAGAGAATCCAGTTTTAATTAAGCAAATGCACAACGATTTTATTAAAAAATTTAAAAATTTGGAATGTTCTGTAATTGATACAAATGGTTCAGCTGTTGAGGTGTCTTACGATATGCACTGCACAATGATAGATGGTTCAGTTGCAAATGTTTTGAGTGACACAAACTCAGCAAGTAGGTGTTTTATATGTAATGCAAGCCCTACCGATATGAACAATATAAACATAATTAAGGAACCTTTTATTAATAATTATAAATATGGACTTTCTATACTTCACTGCTGGATACGCTTTTTTGAATGCACATTGCTTACCGTCTTCCTTTAAAAGTTTGGCGAGTCAATAAGGAAAATACCTCAATTTTTTCACAAAACAAAAAAGGAATTCAAAATGAATTCAAAACACGGACGGGATTAATAATAGATCAAGTAAAAACGGGATTTGGAACTACTAACGATGGAAACACGGCTCGACGATTTTTTCAAAATAGTGAAATTTCTGCTGAAATAACGGGGATTGATAGAAGTCTTATTGATAATTTTGGCATTATATTAAGAGTTTTATCTTGCGGAATCCCGGTTAATGTTACAACATTTAAGGAGCTGCTAAATATTACTAGGAACTCTTATTTAATTCAGTATGGCTGGTATTACATGCCAAGTATTGTTCATAAGGTTTTAGTGCATGGGTGCGATGTTCTGGAATACTTCAACTTGCCAATAGGTAATAAAATATTAAAAAAACCTTTTACACAATTTTAAAACTACTTTTATTCTAGGGTGTTTGTCCGAAGAATCCTTAAAAGCCAGTCATACAAATTTAAGGAATGTGCGATGTTCCCATACAAGAAAAACGACAAGAGAAAATACAAATAGAGATTTAATGGCTCATTTGTTATTAATGTCGGATCCGGAACTATCGTCACTTAGGTCCATAAAACACATAAAAAATAATGATGAATTCAAAGATATTGAAAAATACATTTTGAAAAACAACATCATAAATTACAATTAAAATAAATTATCTTATTTTATCAAATTTAGAAACAAATTTATTTATAACCCATTTTAAAGGGAATATTTAATTATTTGCATTTTGATCACAAATGTAGCTAAAATTTAGTTTTTGAGAAAAAGGATATATGGGAGATGGTCATGTCCTTGTATCGACTGAAGCGAAATTTCGCAGAGAGCTCAAAAATATAGTTTTATAAGTTGTTTTAGTGCATTCTGATCACTAATGTAGTTACAATTTAGATTTTAAGAAAAATTATATATGTGAGGTAGTCATGTTCTTGCACCGAATGAAACAAAATTAACCACTGAGCTAAACGACATATTTTAACAGACAGTTACCAACTTTCAATTTATTCTATTCACAATTATAGCTAAAATTAAAGTTTTAAATTTAAGGATGTATGGGAGGTAGTCATGTCCTTGCACCGATTTTTCCGAAACTTCGAATTTTTTTTAATCGACATATTTTGAACCAGCACACCAAATTTCATTCTTTTACGGTAACTTCTCTAATTTTGCCGATTCACTATATGGGGACAAAGCACTGTGCGTCGTTTTTTGTCGTTTGTTGTAAATCCGTATTCTCCTTGGCAATATTGCCATTTATCGACAATGGACACCAAACAACACATGTTTGGTATCAACACACAAACACGTGTTTTCACATTTTTGGTATTCTGTAAGACAATTTGACGTTGATCTTGTCTTAAATTTCCGTTGATATTGTCGTCTGTGATTTTGGTGTCTTGCTGTTATAAACAAAAATGTAAAAAGATTAAAACAACTACAAATACAAAATAAAATATACCAAAATACAAATAAAATAGAAAATCGAAACAATTAAAATTAACAACGCCAACCAATGTGAAAACTTAGCGGAAGCATTGGGAAAAAATCAATCACTTGCCAGGGGATTTCGAAGAGGCAGTGTTTCTTTTATTTTAAGGAACAATGGGTAAGTGTTGCGAATGCTCTAAACACTGAATAGAATGAGTGATGGATAGCAAAAGGTATAATATCTATTTTTTTACAAATACATGTTTTTACAAAATTCTTTTTACAAAGTGGTAAAAAACAATGTGCTGAACATTTTGATTTTCATTTATTTTATTTATGTTTTTAATTTATTTTAGGTTAAATTTAAAACAGATTTGATTTTTTTTACACAGTTTATATTTTTTTACAAATATTAGATATGTGTGTTATATTTTATTAAAATAATCGATAAACTGGCAACATCGTCAAAAGACTGTTAGAGAATACCAAATTAGTTTTGATGTTGTGTTAAAGTGATGTTGCCTCAAAATGGATGGCGATGTTGCTGTCGCCAAACAGAATAAGGGTGAATATCTGTAGTTTCCTGACATATGCAAATACAATTAAAAACGAAAGATCAATGCACATTTTTATTACACGCACTAAATACTTATAATCATATGTGCATAATCCTTTAAAATATCTTTTTATAATCCTTTTCAATAGAACATATAACTATTGCCTTAAAATATCTTCTTCGCACATGAAATGATTATTATTACTTTTTATCATGTTTACTCACACTTGTACCAAACACACAGCCAATAATGACGGTTTTCAGTGAAGGGAATCACAAGAAATCATAAACAATACATATTTAATGCAAAGTGAAGAAAAAGAACCTTCACATACGTCATGAAAAATGAGTGATGAAAAATTTTCGAACCAATTCTTTGCTTGTTTAATTAGCGGTGAAACAGAAAGATGCTAAACAAAAATTACTTCATTAACAATGAGTTTTGATCAGTTTGAAAAGCAAACATTCATGATGACAAAAACGGTGTGTATGAAACTCTTTTGTGTGCGGTAAAAGACAAAACAAAATTTCTTGAACAAAAAAAAAACAATAAAAGAATCAACAGTTTCTTCATGAAAATTAAAAATGACCTTTTCACATATCTGACTTACTGTCTGTTTACTAAGCAAAAATTACTTCACGCCCTATGAATTTTGAAAGCAAACATTCATGAAGATGAAAAATGTGTGTGTGCGTGTGTGTGCAACTAATATTTTGGGCGGTGAAAAAACAAAAACCACACATCACACTTTCATTCATGAAAAATATTAAATACCTACCCTGGAAGGAATGTCAAAAACCACTTTAAAAAATCTCGTTTTTCAAGCAGCCACTTTTAAATAAAAAACGAATATTGTTTTTTTTTTTAGAATAAAATATATTTAGAAGTTTATAGCGATAACTAATTAACACGTTATACTAACTTTTACAATTAAATTGATTTAAAACTACTATAATAAATATTTAACATTATTTATTTCATTATTAATTATTGAATTCCAAAGTTCTAAGTGTTTGACACTTAATATCACTTAATTAAAAAATAAAAACAATATTTTCTCTTTGATTAAAGTTTTAGATTTATTACTTGTAGAATTATTTATATTTTAATTAAAATTAAATATCAATTTTAGAAAGATTCAGCCAAAAACATTTGAAGATAGAATTGAAAAAGATACCTCATCTGTTTTAAGATTAAAAAAGCAGAACTGCATTCCGAATATCTATTCAACTGGGTTGTCTAACCCACTCAGAAAAGTTATTATAGTTCTGGGAAAACCTTACACTTATATACATAAAAATTTACGTATAAGTTTTATAAATTGAATTTACAAAAATATTTATTTATTTTCTTAGGTACTTTTAAAGCAGCTAAAGAGTTTAGAATAACACAAGGCAAGATATATCATATTTTTAGAACTTTAATTTTTTTTTTATTATATATCAACCTGATTTTTTTCATAAACCATAATGCTTTAACTACTTTTTGCAAGCTAAAACTTTAACGATTTTCCTCTTTTATTACGCTGTAATCTTTATTTCCTATTTTATCCTTGTTTGACATTTTATTTTGTCTTCAAGTTTATAAGTCTATATATAAGCTTGTATTGTTCCCTGCCTGATAGTACTCAATCACAACAACGATTTTTTTATAAATTTGTTTTTTCTGCTCTATCTTAAAATTATTATATATTTTGCTTTGCTTAATACTACTAATATCTCAACAAAACAAATTAGGTGCACGCCAAAATGACAGGTCTGGTTATTTCTTTTCTTCAATGCAGAGAAAAGCATAAACAATTATAGCCGGTAAATGTAAAATGCTCGAAACTATTTTTATTTTACACTTTCGAAAAGATGTTGTCAAGATGTTGCTGGGAAATTTCAAATATTTAAGAAATTTTTCGGGGATTTGTAATTTATATTATTTTAGTATTATTGCAATATGGTATTAATTCCAGTTATTTGATTCTTTTGGCTGCACATATACAAATCATCAGTATGCCAACAAAAACATTCAGAAAAAGGAAAATTAAAATTAAAATGAAATTATATTATTTTTTTCAACATACAATAAGTAATTTTATTTTAGACCAGCATTGTGAAAAAATTACGAAAATTTCAAGACTTAACCGAATTGTTGGCGATTTTCAGAAATAAACAGCAAAACTAAAAAAATTAATAAGAATTACAAGTAGATTTGGAATTATTTTTCAAGTAAAACAACAAATTGCTAAAATTTGCTGGTTACTGGGGTCTCGGGATTTTGGGTATAAAAACTTTAGAGGTCCATTGGAAAAGGAAGCAATTTCTTTTAGTAATTTTTTAACAACATCTTAGCATTAAATTTTCCAAATTTACATCTTTTAGTTTGGAAATGCTTTTAGGATATTTTTATTACATTGAGTTAATCAGTTTCGAAAAAAAAAAAATTATAAATCCTATACAAGGAGAATACAAACACGAAGGCCAAACCCTTTCAAATAACGCTTAAAGCAGATGTTTAGATTACAAGGAAGGTATATAGTAACATGGAGTGAAGACAAACAAAAGTGCATATTCGTAAAATAAAACAATTTTCAAACATTCATCTGGATATATTTGTAAATATTTTCTTAGGCCAACGATTGCATTCATAGAATCTTGGTTAGAATGAAATTAGATTTCTAATTAAAATAACTTCGCTGCAGAAGAAAGCATTTAACTTATATTTTTTATATCCAAATCTATAAATATTTGTTTAATAAATCACCTTTTCCCTTCTTTGTAGTCAACAATATAATATTCCTTGTTATCTTTTCTTTACACTTAAAAAGAAAATTTTTACATTTAACTTTCAATTAATCAAATTAAAATTATACTATAGAGAATGTCGATAAATGCAATAGCGTAGCAGCTGCAAAAGAATTAAAAGTTTAGCTAAACAAAGTAACACTTTTAGATTGGATACTAAAAACTAAGAGTGTTATTTCGTAATGGTATAGATACAATTCATGGCTTAATAATAGTAAATGTAGAAAGTTGTTAACACTTCGAAAATATTTAAATTCTCATCTGTTACAGTATTGAGCATAGAATATATTTTAAAACTCTTGCACGACTCTTCTTCATTAAATGTTATGAGTATAATTTGAGAAGAAGAATACTAAAGAATACTTAATTTTGTATTTTTATTTAATAAAAAGACCATGCTAAAAATTGAAAGCATGAAAAAAATAAGTGTTCCATTTTGTTATGCTTAAATGCTTTTCTTACTTTTGCACAAAGTGTACAGTTAGTAACCTTATTGCTTTGACGCGTACCATATTCTTAGTCTCTAAAAATATTTTCTTTGTTTTTTTTTTTTATTTTAGTTATTAAGTTTTATTTATACAAATAAACTAAAGTTATAAAAAATAGAATAGTTTAAGGTTGTTTCATCTAAAGACGATCTGTGGCCCATAAAGCCATTTTTTAACAATTTTTTTTTTTAATATTTATTTAAATTTTATACTTTAAGTACCTGGTAAAGCTCACAAAATATGTCATTTTATTTTATTTACTCTTATAGCTGTAAATATGTATATATTTGACCAAATAAAGAAAATGTATTTATAAGAAATTAATTAAAAATGTATTTCATAAGTACAAGTAATCATAATTTATTTAATTATATTTATGTAAAATTTTATTACTTAAAAACTTAAAATTAAGTACATAAGAATACTATTAGTGATTGAAGCTTGCTTTCAATTACAAATTTAACATTAATTAGACTCTTACATATACATTGAAACAAATAACACTATTTATAAGTACTCGTACATACATGCATTTATTAATAATATTATATGTTTTGTGCAATACTTTACTCGTATATTAAAGAAACGTTTATGCCGGAATGGTTGCCTCTTCGTAGAAATCTGGTTCATCTTCATCAGCTTTGGCTTCGTTACCATCCAACTATAAAAATATAGAAGATAAAACATACAGTTAAAAATTAGTTAGCTTACTAACAGATGTAATGAGATTTTTAAGGGCTTTAAGAAAATTTAAGAAATAATAAATTTATTGATGGAGTTTCATGAATAGGAGTGTAAAATGAGGTTGGTTGTTAAAAGTTTGGAGTCTTAAGAATTTTTCAAATTCAGAAAACTTCCAGAATTTCATGATTTATTAAGGTAGTATTTCTGAATCTCCTAATTTTGTTGTGTCTTCTTTTGTGCTTAATTATATAATATCAGAAAAATGAAACCTTTTAATTATTTAGTCCTACTTGCTTTGGATATTTGTTTAAGGAAATATAATTTTTTCCGGCTAATTTTTCATTACGACTTTCCAAAACTTTTTTAACAATGATGTTGTGGCCAACTAGGTCGCTTTCTTGCTTTCATTTCTTATTCAGAAGATTAGAGAAAAGTTTAGAATGACATCCTGAAAATTTTTTTCTTCAAAGCAAGCATATATATTGTTTCGGTTACTCTTTTTTTTGTTTCGGACCAGGGTGACCCGTACACATGTAATGGATTCTGCCAAAACTAGAAAATCAGGTTATGGGGAGGAGGACAGAGGGATTAGTGTTTGTGGACATTCAGTTTGAACTATCCTACATTGAAAGTGAAAGGAAAGACTTTGGAGGGAGTTTATTTCACATACGGATTGTTGTGCTGAAAAACGAATTTTCCCTGTAATGCGTAGTGCGATTCACTGGCTACTCAACCACAAATAGATGTGCTCTCAACGAAAATCGAGTTAAATGCAAAAAGGTCTCTAATTTCGTTAGAGCACTTACCATTGTAGCAATAATAAAAGAGTGAAATGCAACCCACATTTTTTTTTTTTTTTTTTTTGAAGAGAAGTAGCACTTCAGGCAACAATGCCTACTTAGTCAAGTACCATGCTACATTCTTTAGGAAAGAGATAGAGAAGAGATGAAACAAGTGGTGAAAGTAGAAGGATAGTCGGAAATTAACTGCCGTATATAAGACAGCACAGCGACCAGTGACTATGCCTTCATCGCTGAGCAGTCCCACCGACAGTCAATTTTTATTTTTGTAGTGAAAAAAACCAAGGTCTTCGTTGGGAATCGAACCCACAACCCCCATATTTACAAGCTAGTACACTACCTACTAGTCTACAGATGCGCCAGAAAACCAATACAGTTGCATACCCTACTGTCGCATTTAAGCTTCTTGGCCCTCTCCTCTCGCGGTCGAGCAACTCCAAGATATACATTGGAGCGCCAACCCATGATTTGTATTCCATCTTTGGACGGATATAGGTGGTATAAATAGTACGAAGATCGATCTCTTACACTGTTTTAGAAAACCGAGGCACTTGAAAGCTTCTTTAGAAACGTGAAAAATGTGTTTAGTACATCGAACATCACACAGAATCATACCTATATCCCTTATAGTAATACATGCAGCAGCATTACCGAACACAGATCTATGCGTAAGCATGCAACATTGCGTCTTACGGGCATTAAACTCTGCTCTATTCGTAAAACCCCATTCCGAGATTGTGATTGAACGTATCATTCCTGCTTCGCCCTTTGAAACCCACCACCAACTGGTCCGGTCTATTATTAAATGAATACGAAGGACAAATGGTGTTGTCATCTGCGAAAGAGTATATAGGGTTGAAACTTTTGTAAGGAAGGTCATTTAGAAAAATAAGAAATGGGGTGGGAGAACGAATGGAGCCTTATGGTACCTCTGAATTAATCTTGAATTCGTCTGATGAAATCCCATCTACGACAACTCATATAGTGCGATTCCTGCGATTTGTTAGTTTGAGTTCTTTTATTGCCATGTAATAACACAGTGCTTCAGAGTTTTAAATTTAGTTAAACGATTTATTAACTTTCAATACACATAAAATAAACACGATGGTAACTTTGTTGGCTTTACTCACTAATGACTCAACTTTAATTAAATTCATTTTCCGAGCAAGTGGTGCTAATATAGTCGGTTTAAAGCAGTTGTTGTGGTTATAATTATTCAGGATAGGCTGTGCGTTTTGTTTTGTTCTGTGTTACTTGTTTTTGTTAATTATTTTCGTAGAAATTCTTATAAGCGTGTTGTTGTTGTCTTGTGTGTAAAAGATTTCTTAGAAAACTATATAATTCTACACCTCATGGCAGCTAAATGTATTTACGCATTAAATGACTTAGAGTTTTAAATTTTAAACTAAATTGTTAAAGCTTTTAATTGTTCCTTAAAGAAATAACGATTTCTTAACTTTTTTATTTTATATATTTTTTCCTTAAATAATGTTACGTTTAATCCTTTAATAAACGTTTATTTTATTGAGTTATTTTATTGTAATATAATAGAACACAATAATTTAGAGTTCTAAATTAGATTACGCGTTTTATTCAGAAGAGTTATTCACTTTTATACGTACAAAAATACTGGTAGCTTTAGCCCTTTAGTATCTAAGGCCTGCTTTATTAGCTGCTTCATGTCTTTACTTGAAGAAGCGTCGTTCACAATTCAACTGCTTTATTGGCAAAAAGAGGAACTTTTGCTTTAAGCGGTTCTCGCATCTAGAATAAAATTCTATTACAACGTCACCATATATAGTTGTTGTTTTCATTATTCAGTTTAGCCCTTTGTTTAGCTATCTTCTTGTTCTGTTTTTTTCTAATTGTTTTTTTATTTCAATGAATTTTACTCTAGCATGTTTTTGTTATTTTTGTGCAAAAGGTTTCTTAGAAACTTCTTAACACACATAATAGATCATTTCGTTTACTTTTTTAATGATAATTATTTAATTTTATAACTTAAACTGAATATCTTCGTAACAGTATGTTAAACAATTTGAATTTAATTTTCTTAGAAAAATTTGATGGTTATGGATACCCCAAGTAGGAATACACCGCAGCTACAAGTAGACAACGAAAGAGAGGTTTTATATAGAACGTTGGCTATCAAAGCAATCTGGAAGAGAACTATTTTAATCAATTTAATTTCTTTCTCCCGCAAACATCAATTGTAAAGAAGGTTCGTGGCATTGTATGGCCAATAGAGCACTAAACAACTCTCTTGCAGAGGCGACATTATGACTACAAAACCTTTTTGTTTCCCTGTGCACCAAAACTAGAAGGATTGAAAAAAATTTAAGCCGCTAATAAATGTGGTCAAACGAAAAAACAAGTGGTCAGTGTAGAAAGACTTAGTGTTTTTGTGTTTATTCTTCTTAATGGAAAAACAAAAAATGATCTGTATTCCATTTGTTCTAAATTTTTAACATCTTTTGTGCAGCCAAAAACAAAATATGCCTTAAAAATAAATCTATCTCTGTGATGAGATATTAAGCTGCCTGCTGTTACGGTGGTAACAAACTCTCCTATTTTTTTAATAAATATTTAAAAAATAATTTTTGTGTCTTAATAAAAATTTTGATTTTAAAGTAAAAATTACCATAAATATAATAAATTAATATTTTTAATACACAATTAATTTTACCACAATCCATTTGTTGTTTAAATCATTTCAAAATATTTGAGTGTGTAAGAAATTTAAATTATAATTAAATATTTTGTCGAGTAATTATGTAAATATTTTTGTAGTATTGTTCATGAATACTTACAGCTTGCATTTCTTGTGGTTTATATAAAGCTGCCAATTTCTGTCTTATGGGCACCATCATAATTAAAAAGAAGGGGAAGGCCAAGGAGATTTTAGATGATTTCACAGCCCAGAGTAATGCCAAACACAAAACCTGAATGAATGTAAAGAGATGCATTTTCCATGTGGGAACTCTCTTTACATACGGAGTGGGTGGATAATGTTTTACTGGCATAAAAAACAAACGTATTCTGAAATGACGTTATGGCATATAAATAAGATTAATAAAAAATAACAGAGATATTAAAATGTATCTAGGGTTTTATATTTTAGATTTTTTAATTTTTTGATTATTACTTTTATTTTTATTCGACCTTTTTTTAAATTTAATTAAATATGTACTAATCTTTTAAATTTTTTAAAAGACCGTTAAAAGATTAGTTCATATTTAATTTTTTAATTTTGTTATAAATAATCTACTTGTGATTATTTAAAAAATATTTATTCCTAATTAGGCAGCAAATTTCTACTGAGAAATTTTGTTTTACCTTTCAAAGAATTGTACTCCGCTCATTGATGCAACACCCATATAAAGAAATACGCCAAACAACACAGCCATTGGTATAAGACGTAGCAGTGGTGCCATTGTTACGGAAAGACCAATCATAAGGGCAACAAAGAAACCAGAGATTCGTTGTTCCTTAACGTCTATTATTCGTGGAGATTCGCCTGGAGCATGTGTTCTACATAAATAAAGCAAGTTTATATCAAAAATCATGTTAAATATATCTAAGAATGATGTAAGCGATTATATGAAACCTCTTCTTATCTGCAAAGTAATACACACAACACTATTACTGCATTACATTTTTACTATTTTCATTTACAGCCCGTTCAACAAATTTAGTACAACAAATAATTATGTGGAAGCATTACGCAATAAAAAGAAAGTCCCAGTAAAATTTAATTGCGTTATTCGTATTCATAATGCTGAATCTAATTGCTAACGATCAACTTGAAACAAATTTTGTAGTTTCAGAATATATACCAAACCTAAATGAAATTCCGAATGAAAAAATTTAACTGTGCCTCCAGAATAGTTCCAACTAACGCATTATCACTGATATTGACATATTATTCGGTTAGGTTGTTAGCAAATATATTCTCAAAAATAAGATTTTACTTTCTGTATTAAATATCCCTTTGTTTTTATGTCTAATTATATCATCGAAATTCTTATCAGATCCAGTCTATCTAGTCTGAATAATGGGTAGCCTAAGAATATTATTATCGCAGCAGTTATAATGAACCAAATTGTTTAAAATTTTTAATTATTTAATAGCTATTAGTACTTAAATATAAGCTTTCAGGACTTGAAAGCTAGATAACATATAGAGGTTTCAAGCATTGGCCAACACACATAAAATGTTTTTATTTATTAGTAATTGAATACATATATATTTATTTGTGCCTTACCTAGACATAATAGTAAGAGCTGAGACATGGGCCACCGAGCGGACTGTAGCCGCACAATGCCACGGCATACCAAAGAAACCACAGAACGTATTAAGACAACACAGTAAAACAACATCAAAGTGCAAGCCGGATCCTTTCTTCAGGCCTCGCTCTGCTTTATCAACGATCAGCTCTGAAATATGTGATTCCATAAATATTAAAATGTACACTAAAATTGCAGGTATGCCGGCTGCAAAAGGCATCCACGTTTCCATTGGCCCTAAACTCACTAGCCAGCCACGAGCAGTTGGATCACTAGGTGATAAACCCTCTGGCACACTTAACTTTTCCGTATAGACAGCTGGTATAAAATAATCTACCATGACAAATATAGTAATGGCGATAGGCACACCAAAATCGCCTAGAGCACGTCTAGCATTGCGTCCAAAAAAGTGCGAGTTACGAAATAATTTCAGGTAGTAGGCCACAGTAAATGTACCCAATGTAAGAATGGTACAAAAGAGAGCGGTATTTGGCATATTTATTATAACATTGTTTTTAAAATCTACATTTATCAAGGTAATATTCGTTGAATTTTCGTTGATTTTAGCCTTCTCAGCATTGGCAATAGTACTAGAGTTATTAAAGTCTAAAGTAGCATTAATGCCTAAGGTGGGCGGTGGTAGATTGTAATCAGATAAAATTGGATGTTTCTTGTATACCGACACTAGTTTCATAAGAGTCTCTAAAATATAAATTAATGTTATAAGTGCAGAAAAGATTTCTTGTGTAAAACGTGTAAGCAGGCGCACATAAACACTGCCCTCAAATGCTGAAATCGAAATTGATATAACTGCTAGCCAAATGCCAATATATGCTCGTATTGTTAAAAAGCTGATTTTGTTCTCTTTGCAAAAATTATTAAGAGCCTCATCGAATAGCAATAAGGGACCTGTCGTACCGATTATCACTAGAGGCTGACCGGCCAAGCTATGAAAAATAACTCCCACAATCGAACAACTTAATAATGTTTCCGATATACCAATGAGGTTATGGGTCTTCTCCGATGCTAAGCCGCCAAAAGTTATAGCCGTTGAAAGGCAAGCAAAGTACATGAATATGGTAGCAGCCAAGGTTTCAGTATTTAAGCCATCCAATATATCACTTTTATACATAGGCAAGCGGCGTTTGAGATCATTGCGTAAACCACCCCAAAGTTTGTGAGTTTTCTCTAGGGGATTCTTCTTTTTCTTTTCACCGATACTATCAGCAGATTCCTCCTGCTTCTTTTCAATAGAAGATTTGGAAACCTCTTTAAGCAAGTTGGATTTATTTTTCATCTCCTTCCTCACTTGTAAAGCCTTGTTCTTACGTAAACGAATCCAGTCTTTTTTAGCTTTTAGTTCCTCGAATGGTAACAAATCATGACGATCCCAATTGCCAGGTGGCAAGACAATAGAGTCATCTAAAAACTCATTGATGGCCGATAGCAAATCTTTGCGATCATCGGCCTTATATGCAATGGAATGAAAAGATTCGTTAGCCATAAGAGTGGCTATCGAACGGCCAACTTCATGATAATCTAAATCCAAAGTTGGTGGACCTAATAAAATGAACATGAAGCGTACTGGAATGGGGACCTCGGTAAGAGTTGGCATTGGTACACCTTCTGCCAAACGTATAAAGGCAATCGTAGGTTGCTCCAGAAAATCAACAGCGCCCACCTAAAATATAGGCACACATAGAATTAATTTTAAATTGCTGAAAATAAAAACAAACTCACCAACACAGTTGTTGCTTCAGCACCGTGTGGTATTCTCTTAAGTATAGTATCATTTTGTAACTTCTTTAGATCTTCTTGCGATGATGAATATAAATCATCTTTCATGTCTATTTTTAATTCATTGCTCTTCTTGCTACCACCAATTTCCAACGCGGGCATAATTTTAATCTTCTTGTCATCGCCAGATAGATTCTATATAAAGAGTTAAAAATTGACTAAGTATTACAAACTGAATTAGCAAAGTTTTAAAGGTAGAAGAGGAAACTAATTTTACATGCGAAACAATAGGAAGAGTTAAAACAAAAAGATTTTTGCGTTTGACAACCAAAAGAAAAGCTAGTTAAAAAAATTTTTTTGGGTTTTTTTAACTACACTGTACAATAAAAATTTTAAATTCTCGTACATGTAAAATAGAGGCACTCGGGTGCCCATATCTATAATTAATTTAAAAATAAAATAATATTTGAATTAATTTATATAGAATTATAACAATGGTAGGACTCATAATTGAAAATAATTATCCAGATATAAGACATAAATACAGCAGCTAAGTCACTGTTAAACAATTTTGCATTTTGTTGCACAGTGTAATTTAAGTCATCAAAAAATAATAAATAATTCAACAACGTAAAATAAAAGATTATATTTTGTTTTACAGTAAAAGCATTTTTAATAACATTTATTTAAACAATTTGCAGAAGAATCAAAAATGTATTACATAAATATTGCATGAAAGGAGGATAAAAAATTAAATAATGTGATCCACATGGCATTAAATTCTTAACAAGGTTGGGAACTGGAACAAACACATTTATACATTTTTTCAAACTAAAAGTATTTGCAAATAAAACATTTTTACTTTATTTTCACTTATGTACTTTCTATATACTTTTTTGTGGGTCTTTCTGGGTCATTTATGTCATCTATTGAACTACACAAATCAAACTAGAAGAGAGGGAAACGAGAAATTACCATTGGCTAGATCGTATTCTTATTCAGTTTTGTGTTTTTGTTTATACAATTAATTAAAAATGTCAACTCAAGAATAACGAAAAATTATTCACTAGATTTCTGTTAAACTACTCCAAGAGGATGATTTTTGGCCACATGTTTTATGAAGCAAATAAAGTAAATTCTTTAATTTAACAGAAAAGTTCACAATATATTTTAATAGGAAATTATTTTAGCAAATTCTATACCGTTCAGCATTCTTTCGCGTTTCTCTATCTTCGGTAGCGAAAGTAGTTAACATTAAATATTTAACAAAATCATTTAATAAACGAAATACTAGGAATATTTATTGTGAATTTTAAAGTCAATCAATATTTATTTGTGTAAATGAAACCTGAATTGTTTTCTTCATTAATAAACACATGTACCCGGGTTTTTGTTTGTTTTACAATTGTGGCAACATCAACATGATAGTTTCGACTTTTAGTTTTTTGACGTACTCGTAATGCTATGCTACAATGAATTAAATTTCGCGCGAAAATGGTGTAAATATAATTAAAATCCACTATGAAAATGGTGGTACTGTTAAAGTTAAATAAAATCTGTGATATATTCGGATAACATAATCGTCCTTCTGATACCGCTATTAAGAAATTAGTCGTTAAAATTGAGTCGACAGACTCGATATAATATGTGCGAACACCAACGAGTGTTCGACCGGGTCGTCCAACTGGAGTTATCCAAAACCACAACATGGTAAATTTCGCGTAGGGATTTGTCTTTTCCTTACAAGGTTCCACTGGTATAGGAATTGAAGCCTATCGACCATTAAAATCGCCGTAAACTCGCTCAATTCATTCAGGAATAACCGGCTGGTTTTTTTGAAAAAATCATTTTTTTCAGACGAGCGATTATTAAGAAGCCTTTGCATGCTCAACATGTCACTGTGTGATGCGCTTTGTAGACTGAAAGCGTTATTGGGCTTTTTTTCGAAGATGAGGCTGGAAATGCGGTAACGGTCAATGGATCACGCTATCTCTAGATGCTAACAACTATTATTGACCTATTATTGACGACAAGGATATCATTGATATGTGGTTTCAATAGAATGGTGCCGCGTATCACACAGCTAATGAAACGATCAATTTATTGCAAACCAAATTTCCCGATCCCATAATTTCACTACAATCAGCAGTTAAATGGCCTATCAGATAATGTGAGTCAACACCACTTAATTATTTTTGTGGGGCAATGTTAAGGACAGTATCTCTACGGAGCCAATCAAATCGATTTCAGCTTTCAAACTCAATTTCTGTGATGATTAATGAAATAGAACCGCCATTTGGCCAAAAAGTTATTAAAAACTTTGATGAAAGAATCGATCAATTTTCATTCAGAATTGCCGAACTTTTCAATCATCTTACTCTAAATTTTTAGTTTTACTTTGCTTTAATAAATCAACGTTTTGTTGAAAAAACCTTTACTTTTGCCTGGACATCTTATTATGAAAAACCAGAAAAAGTTATACACTTACAGTATTTTACACTACACTACATCTATCATTAGCCAAACATAAAATATTTTATGGTTGTAAAACCCGCCATCATCGTGTCACTATGTACAAATGCTACTAGTGATTAAATAATTAAAATATGATTAGAGCTTTATTTTCATTCTTACCAAGAATCAAACCATAATAGGAAAATTATAAAAGCAGAAGAAAAAATAAATTTTAAATGTGAAATTTGATTTCGTGTAAACACGGTAGCTTCATGTTATTGCTAAAAAGATATACAATTAACCGCTTGTTGCCTTGATATGCATATTTATGACAAAGTAAAAAATAGCAGCTTTAACTTCAAAATAATATGCTTTTTCAAGGACAGGTACTTTTCACACAGAAATTATCAACTATCGCATATCTATAACAACTGAGGTAAAAAATAAGACAAGTTATTGGTGTAATTGCCTTCTATAGGGCTTTATAAGGCTTTTGCTTTTCAATCAGTTATGGAATAATCGTTTCTGCTGTTAAGGGTTCCAACTTTTTTGAGAGCTCTCTTTTAACGTAACATTACCGAAGACCAGACAATTGCAATGGGGTTAAACATTGCACTATAGGGACAAGTCTAAGTTCTCACAAAATTTTTGTTGCTTCTAAACTTTTTGAGTCACTCTATCTAACCACCGTTTGATGAAGATAAACTTTCATCCGATCTCTTGCAATATCATTCTTGAACGAACCTCTTTTTTTCGAAATAATAAGGAATAAGTCTTATCGTAAAATGCAACACATTACATTTTTTTTTCATCTATAAACAAAATAGGCTTCTTTTGGGACATATATATATTTCCAAGTGCTATATAGAAACTCTAAGTGTTCTAATATTGTTAGTTTTGAGTTAACAAAAATAAATTTTTCTAAAGTTGCAGCACTGAATTCAGCTTATGTAAAACGTGAGTTTCTTCAATAATTTCAGGAAAACAATTCGGATGAATTTGTGTAATTATTTAAATTTTTTTATCTACTCGATTGTCCAGCGTTGCTCCCTCTGATAATCGACAATTGGATTGTGGAACGGTTACTTTTTAGTAAACATGAGTGAAAAGGAAAGAGCCAAAATGGATGTTTATCACTGCTGCTATATCGCTGCACTTATTAGTTTTCATTTGTCTGGTTTTTACGAAAAGGTGCAATGTCTTTCTCTCTTAATCTAAGAAAACAACGATCATTTAGTATGTTCTGCGCTAGAAGATTGCGCTTGAAGTTGCTTGTAATGGCAAGCCTAGGTCCTAGTGGAGTTTCGATTGTCTTCCATATCAGGGGCAGCAGAGATCAATAACAATTATTATGGTGTCTTTAGTTTTTGTAGTTTTCAGTTTTATTTATGCCAATATAATTATATATCACCTTTCCAAGAGTGGAGCCAATCAAAATGCGTACTAAGATATTGAGCATTCAATATTTGTTATTATGCAAATGGCAAATAAATATATCGTCTTTTAAATACCATCCATATATGTGCGTATATTGTCCGACGAGTTTAGATCTTTAGATAAGAGATAGCTGGAGATGGCTCATAGCCGAAAACTGTCTATTTGATGCAGGATGACGTAAAATCATACCCAATTACCATCAATTTAAGTGAGAATTTTCGTTGTATTGTCAGCAAGTCTCGAAGTATAGGCACGGTTACTAGTTTACATATTCAAACTGTATAGCAAGTTTGCATTAGGTCTTTTGTATTTAAATTGCTTTCGAGTGATTGATGTGGTTTTATATAAAAGAGCTAGCCAAGAAGCTAAACTGTTATCGAAGAAAATATATTTTTAAATAAAATTAGTTAAATGATACATGAATATGGAATATGGGCTTAAAATTTTTTGAAATAAGCAATATTATTATATAGGGTCCGCCATCTGACGTTTTTTTTTCAACAAGTGCTTATTTCGTGAATGGTAAGACTTAGCTCATGTTGGATTTGACAGATAATTAGTTTTGTCCTTCCGCTGATCGAATATGGTTGTTTATAAGCTTGAACAACGCTGGGAAGTATTGCGACATTACTTTGAAAATCATGGTAATGTTGCAGAATTTGTGCGAAAATTGCGTACGGATTTTGGAAGAAGAGAGCACCGTCAGCTACGTATGTTCATTATCTAGTGAAAAAAGTGAAAGCAACTGGCATCCTCATCGATAAATCAAAGCGTAAAAAGCCAAAAACAGATCATTCACCCGAGAATATTGCTGCTTTGGCAGAACGTATACGTGAAGCGCCATCAACATCAATTCACCGTCGTTCTCAACAATTGAATATTTCAGAGACATCATTGAGACGATTTTTGCATAAAGACCTTGGTATGGCTCCATACAAAGTTCAGTTGGCTCAGGAGTTTAAAGCATTTAAAAAAAATGTTATTTGGCGGACCCTTTAATTTATTTTTATATTTGTGTTATCTAGCGAAACTGCTCTTTCGATGTTAGCAATTTTTGATCTATCGAAAAATTATTTAAGAAAAACCGCATATAAAAATATGAAGAACAATTTTCATGACCAAGGATTTTTTATCAACTTGTTATAGCTCCTTAATGAGCAAACGAATCATTATTTTAAAGTTTTCTTAAATTAAAAAAAGCTAAACAATTTAAAAAATGCCAATTTTCTTTTCAAAGTAATCTCAGTAACAAATAATTTAAATGGACTTGTGACTAGTTTAATACCCAAATAATTACAGCAATGATAAGAAAAATGGATATTTAATATCTCGAAGTAATAGATGATCGATGCTTAACAAATATAAGATAAACATTTGTGGCACAGTAGACCAAGTTTATTTCCAATAAGCATGAATATGAGCAATTTTGTCACAAAAACAAAAGTGATTTTATCAGCACAAAACACAAAATACTCGTATAAATAACATGCTACAAACGTTATTAAATGATGATATTGGGAAAGGGAAAGAAAGTCTGGAGGATGTGCATTCAAAATCTTGACTAATTTTATTGAAAACCATTTTTATCTATTTAAAACTAAAAGGAATCAAAATCAAATGATGAAAAGTTCTCATCAAAACTGAATAAAACAAATAAAAAAATTATTAAATTATAGTAATTGTTTAAAATTTAAACATTTACACCCAAATACGATAACGTGGAATGGCGGCGACAATTTGCGTTTGGTTCAACGACAATTGCAGTAGGTGGTGCACTTAGAGTTTCACAAACAGAACGTCGTGCATTTGGATTTAGGCGATTTTGTTGTGGCAGTTGCAAATTTTGATGCTGATCGTGTCCCATCCAAAGCAACTTTATATTTAATGCAAATAAAAATAGACACATACCATATTTATATGCATATGTGTTTATATACATACATATCCATATAAATATATGTAAGTGCAGGCGTTAGTTTCAAAAGCAATGGATTATTATTGCAAATTCCATTTTTTATTGTTTTAATGTTTGTTTGATCATGTAAACAAACGAATTATGTGGGGAAAAGAAAGAACAAATTATACAAAACAAAAGTTTATTAATTTTTAATACAATATTTCTGGTAGCAAAGAAGCCTAATAAATTAAAAAGAAAGCAATGTGTCAAAAAGTAATTGATTGGTATGTATCATATTAAATTCGAATAATAATCAGAGTTGGCAGACTTTGTGCAAAATTTCGTACGAATTTAACATTGTTTTTCTTTTTATTTGGAAAAGAAAATGATGATTGTGTTGCAGAATCTTTGAAACATTTAAAGTAATTTTATTTTTAATTTTAATTTTATATTTAAAGTTAAAAATAACAATCTAGAAAATTGTAAATGTAATGGCTTTTTTTCCTAAAATGCATACTACAGCTTAAGATTAGCCTACTTTTAATCAACTTGTAAACGTTTATTTAAGAAAATATTTCAAGCAGCTCCCAAATAGCAAACAATTTTCCCATTTATATTTCATTATATGTATGTATATGTTTCAAAGGCTTATAAACCACAAAAAAATATAAACAAAAAAAATTAAAACTTAAAACTTTTATGACTTTAACTTTTAAAAAGTAAACGGTTTTCATTGTATTCATAAGAGAAAATATTTTCTATTTTGATTGTATGAAATTCCACTATAGATAGAACTTTCTTGGCATTTATTCTAAGAGGGTTTTCCTCATATGTGCTACATATATCCTGCAGTTAGAGCCATTTTTACGTTCTTTTATTGAAATAGTTTTCTGTCGAAATTTTCTAAAGTTTGCCATATTTTTCTCGTAATTTTCGGTATAAATGTTATGCTTGGCGATCATAGTGCATAAAAACAAAATTCACACATCTTTAAAAAACTACAAATACAGCGCCAAAACTGCTTTGGGTATGAGTTCTAAACCACGCTTGAGCAATACGGGCTGCTGTTTAAAATAACATGTTTCTCTGTTTCATAGACTAATAAGCACTTATTTATTTTAGCTTCGAAAAGGAATTCTCTCTAACTATAGTATTTTGAAGGTCCCTTCACTAACCTCTAACATTGCGGCGCTTCATTTTCTAGTTATTCTGACAAATTTACTCACAACTTCGTAGAAATTCTGGTACAAGAATTTTCTCTCTGAGAAAATATAGACTCTTTATACTACCTTTAAAGTCGTTGCTAGCTACTGTCCCACTTTGGAATAGATGAAACTAAAAATTTTAATAGTACTCTCCACTCTCACTTCTCCACTTTTGTTGTACGCCTAACGTATCTCTCAAAAAGTGGAATTAAGGTTGCGGTTTTAAAAACTATTTCTTACACCTTGTCAGAAGGCAGGACGTATTAAGCAATCGATTTCTTTAGTTATCGTGCCTATATGTAAACCATTCAAAGCAATGGCCTCCGTATCGAAAACAATTTTGTTCATTTAACAAGCGTGGATCACGAGCTAAAGAAAATACTGCTGTTCAAATAAATAACGTACTGCTTACCCGACAGTTCTTGTTGCCATAACATCCGTCAAAAGATTTTTAATTAAACGAAAGTCAACAGCAGTTAAAAAACCTGTATCAGCGGATTATAACTGCAGTTTTAGGTATTAAAGGTACTAAAGCTAAGTATCTCAATGGGATCAAATTACTGAGAGTACCGATTGATCTATCGTTTAGAGGTTACGTAATTTTTCAAGCTGTTTTTGAATTATTTCAGAGAATAATGTTTTTGTTTCTTTAAGTTTGAGTATAAATTTTCCCGGTAAACAGCGACATGCATATTTAAGTCAGACCCCACTTATAGAAATTGCCAGTTCCAATATATTATTCATGCACAAAGTTTCTAATTTTATACTCTTTATATGCAATAATATGAAACCTATAATAACACAATCAAAAACATTAGGCCTACTGTTAAATATGTATATATACTGCAGTCCAAAAGCAATTTGTAGATCCAATTTTGATTAGTATTTTGTTAGTAGAAGTTTTATTATGATACAACAAAAACTTATTGACACATTTCAATAATGATGTGATGTTTCAGTTTTCAATGCATAAAATATAATTTGATTAAAAATTTTGAAAAAAAAATGTGAAAACCTGAAATATTTACAATAAAAGGTTACGGATAAAAAAAGAGTAAAATTCATAGTAAAAATAACCAATAAATTATTAAAGGAAAAACTCTTTATTTATAGTTATAACAAAGTGCCAATTAATTTAAAAGCCAATTCAATATACAGAAGCGAGTTATTTCGTTAGGAGTTAAAACCATAAACAAAAGAAAGACAACAGTAAAGAAATTAAGAGAAGGTAATACGAATGATTTATGATAGACAGCTTAAGCATTGAAAATAAGGAAAATAAATATAAAATTAATATACTAAATATTCAAATGTATTACATTAGAGTATGTAAGTATGCAATGAAAAATACTAATACACATAAATACATCACCATTATTTTTCATTATCATACATCAATATGAATGTAATACAAATAAATAGTAACAAAATTAAATTTACGAAAAAAAAAACATGTTTTGAACGTGTATAAACACATATTTTAAAGGAAAACTTGACACACATACCTGTAGACTCGTGTAGCTGTTGTATTTACGTTTCGTAAAGGGAAAGCCACTTTGATGTTCATTAACATGGCGATGGCGCAGCAGTAGAGAACGCAATACAGATGGTTTATCATCAGTATTGATTAAATCTTCAACAACCATCTTCACAGTGCAACAAAAATATAAAAACATTTGCAAATTAAGGTAATTAATTAGATTTAATTCATGCATATATTTTTTACATTGAATTACCTGTTCTACAACACGATAGGCAACAGCTGGTAAATCCTTTTCATTCAAATCCAATAACACGACACCGGTTTCTAAACAGCGACGCAAATTAAGCAACGAATGAAAAGATAGTGAGGCCACATGAGGTTTTCCCCAACGGTCTGACCCTTCCTGAACGTCTTCTTCATACTTGATCCAGCGAGCTGTTTCCTTCCACTCTCTATCCTCACCGGAACCAATTAGCTCATCAAGTTGTACAAATATCTATTATTTTTAATATAAAAATGGGTAGAGCCATTAATTTAAAATATTATTTTTCAAAATCTTAGCGCCAATTATTAACAATTGAAAACATATTCTATGAGGATATATATATAAAGTACACCTTTATCTTTTAAAGAAAGATACCCACAGTGTAAGAAAGTGAATATTTTGGCTTTCTGCAAATTTGGGCGGACTTGCATTATGTCCAAGCCCAACCGATTTACATCAAATTTTTTTCAGGATAATTTTTTTTAACCAAAATTTACCAATTAGGAGGGAAGGACAATATATTCCTTAATAAATCATCTCCCTTAAAAAATGGTAGATATAAATTCCAAAGCACTGGTTTTCACCCTTTTTTTAAATTTGTATGAATCCACTGGCCCAAAAGTTGAAAAAACTTTCCAAAACGGCATTTTCGCAATTATAATTTTTGTCTATTGACTTTTTTTTTTGATATAATAATGTTTTTTTTAAACCCAAAGTTTTGTATAAAAAGTAGCTGAACCATTGAGAACGAATTTGTGAGATCGCAAAGAAGAAACGGAAAAAAAATAAGCTCGATGCCTTAATGTTTTAACGATATTTTAACGGCGGCAGTAAGCGAGTCCATGTTACTTTGTGCCTTTCACCGTCATCCGCCAATGTACCCAGGAGGCAGTTGGCGGCTGGCGACGAATTTATGGCGTGCGTGTATTTTTGAAGTAAACAGCGGTGAATATTTACGTAAATGCGATTCCATTTAATATCAAAACACAGCGTAGACAAAAATTAAATACATTGAATGAAAGAATACACAAAAATTCAAACAAGTCGATCCAGTCGTGTAGTTGCAGTGTCGTTGAATAACCTGGATACCGACTGCAGCGCCATCTGCCGGGCAGGTTTGTGAATGTAAACCATCCAAGGTGGCACCCAAACGCATGCAAAAAAAATTATTCAGTGACATACACACGTACAGTAGAATTATATACATAAAGAAGATTTCTATGGGAGGTACCACGGGTCCTTATCAAATCCCGCTTATATTTGCAGCAGAACTTAAAAAATACACACCAAACCGACGTACCAAATTTTGTTCAAATACCGTTATCAGGAGCAGAAATAATAAATTTTTAATTTGTGCAAACAAATTTATGCAAATCGGTCCAGCCGTTTAGGAGGAATCCAGTCACACACATACAGTAGAATTATATATATAAAGATTTAATAAATTATGAATTTATTTTCAATATTTCGCTAGACAATTCGGTGGTGCGTCAATTTATAAAATATTTATACATAGACTTTGGGGCTTGAAATAATAATTATAAAGTTATTTATTAAAATGATTAAAATTTTGGTATTATGCTGCTTATATTTTTTCCGTCAATAAATGAAATACTGTTGTTATATCTCTCCGTCCTTTCTGGCTGTTATTCGTTTAGTGTAAACGGCAAGCGCTTTTGTGTGAAGACAGTTTGTATAAATTGTCTAGTGTTTCGCGTAAGTTATCTAAGGTTTCATGTGTTGGTATTAAAGTAAATAGATCCTTGATGTCAAAGGAAACGAGTGGTGTGTTTCATTATCTTGATGTCATTAAGTATTTCGATAAGGTTTTGTGTATTATATATAGTGTATGTCTTTTGTAAATTTATCTATTCTTTAAATATGGTTGTCAGGTCTTTAGCCAGATGGTATGCTGGTGCAGGTTTGTAGTTTATAGTGGGTCTCATTGGTATGTGTTCCTTGTTTATTTTTGGTTGTGCTTTGAGTTTTGGTAGTCCTGGATTCATGTTCATGTATTAGTAGACTTTTTCGTCAGTAAACGTTTTTCAGCGTTTACTACATTCTAGCAAAAAAGGACGAAGACGAGACATTCTTGAAAACATGGAAATCCACAAAACAAAAACTTTTAACGGTTACAGTATTAACGAACAGGTAAACACGACCTCAGACACAATTTTTACCCCAATAAAATTACGCATATACACCAACACATTCAAAACACCCTCATAAAGACACACGACATAGGTAATAATAAAAGACGGGGTTGGCCTTGCATGGAGTGCCAGGTAATTGACATTCTACCGAAATGGATACATATAACCTTAACAACAGAACTACCTAAAATTGACTGTGCGATAAGTGGCATCGTCCTGTTGAAACCAAATGATATTGATATTGAAATTAATATCCACGTCGTCAATAATAGGCCCAGATTGGATTGTTAGCATCTCGAGATAGCGTGATCCTTTGACCGTTACCGCATTTCCAGCCTCATCTTAAAAAAAAAAAAACAAAGGTTCAATCACGTCTCCAGACCATATAGTGAATCATACAGTAACACGTTGAGTACAATAATCGCTTTAGGATTTTCAGTATTCCAAATACGGCAATTTTCTTGTTGATATATTCTGACAAGTGAAAATGAGCTTCGTCTGAAAAAATGATTTTTTTAGAAAACCCAGCCGGATGTTCTTGAATGTATTAAGACAATCTACGGCGAAGCGAATGGTCGGTCGCTTCAATTCCTGCACCAGCTGAACCTTGTAAAGCTGAAAGCATCTTACGAAATGTAACTTTAACAGTACCATAATTTTTTAGGGTATTTTAATTATATTAATGCGATTTTCGTGCGAAATTGAATTCATTATAACATTTGCCAATGCTTCCACTACGAATACGTCATATACGTTTTTAACTTATTGAATTTTTGGTTTTGTTTTGGAATGTTATATATCAGAGCTATTCCCATTGCCAGTAAGTCCGTTTCTGTCCTATTAAATAAATAAAACTTAATTAGAAGAAAATCAATTGTCAAATCAAATTATAGCAATTTTAGCTATGCATTTTAGAGAATATCGTAATTTTATTATAAGATAATTATAAATAAGAGTGTTTTATTTCCTAGTTTTTGGATTTGTAATGCATTATATTTTTAAAAAAAATTTTATAAGACCCATAAATTAAATGAGAGAATAAAATATTTTAATTTGTCTATAATTTCAGTTTTTCTTCTTCCTAAAAAATTCGGTTAGTCTGAAAAATTTACCAATTTATTTTTATCGAAATTACTTATTTTTCAAAATTTCATAAATAGTTTTGTGTTCAATAAGCTTTTCTTCTAACATATTAGCACTTCAATGGTGGAAGCTTGGCAATATTATACTTCTTTTTTTTGGTATAGAAAGAAGTTTCGTAAATTGTCATTGCTTTTTTTAAATAAAGTGAGTCTATATGTTATATACATGAAAATATTTCAAGTATTTACCTCGTGTGGGCTGTGGTCAAATATCTTTTTTGTCTGTTGTAAACCAGCAATGCTTATTTGCGGTAACTCTCTTAACTTAATCGATGAATGATGTATTTTGTGTCTTCTAAGCGCTCTGGGATCGTCTGAGCGATGTGATCTTAGTTCATTGAGATCCGCTTCCTAGACAATGATATAAAAGAAAAGCAAACAATAATTACTTGTAATATAAATGCTAGAAAAATTATTTTTAACCTGGGATGCCTTCGGAAATGTCTTTATTTTTTTTTAATTTTTTTTTAATTTTTTAATAGAGAAAAAACAACAATAAATACATATGTACATATTTACAAGCAATAATCGACCAAATACAACAAATGAAAATAAACAATTTGTACTAACAACACATAAACAAAAATATTTTGTTACAATATTTACCTCCAAAGTGGCATCTTCCGGTGCTGATATTTTACGATTACCGGCATCGCCGTTCTCCTCAGTAACTTTTTTGGCTTCCACGCTGTCTTGATGGGAAAATTTACGTTGTCTATAATACTGATGGCGGCTGAATGAAAGTACAAAAAAGAAAAGTAAAATTAAAAGACAAGAATAAACAAACAAAAATAAAAATTTAATAACTGTCATCATACTTGCATACAATATATAATGTAAATTGTGCTGCTTTTTTGTTTGTTTCTTACCTTTTTCGTCTTTTTCGTTCGTGTATATTGTCGTTGGGTTGTTCATCATAGCTTAAGCTAGGAGGTGTTACAACAACTGCCTTCTTCTTACCAAATTGTACGTGTTTTTCATCAGCCGAGTTATCCTATAAACACATGTCATACAATTTCTTTTATACTAAACTTACTTCATTAACAATATCTAAGAATAATAATTATACTAAAAGCAATTGCTATAATTGCAATGAAGTGAAAAACTTACAGAATGATCACCATGGCCGGCGCGTTCAGAAACTAGCGGAAAATCTTCTGGGATATCATCGTAGTTTTGTGCGTTTGATGAATCATTATTTGGTTCATATTCTAAATCTTCTTCTATGTTTAAATCGCTATTGAGATTTTTCGTACGATGTACTAGAATTAAAAAATTAGCAATACATGAGATATATAGGTTCCAATGAATTTATATAAAGTTCTTAGTAAAAATAATTATTTGTTACTATGAAATTTTAAAATAAGCAAACAATTCTCATATAAAATTAGGTACCCCTGTAGGCTAGTAGGTAGTGTGCTAGCTTACATGAGTGTGGGTTGTGGGTTCGATTCCCAACAAAGACCTTGGTTTCTTTCACTGGTGGGGCTACTCACTCATGAAGGCATAGTAACTGGTCACTGAGCTGTCTTTATACGACAGTTAATTTCCGTAACTATCCTTCTACTTTCACCACCTGTCGCATCTCTTCTCTAACCCTTTCCTAAAGAATGTAGCACGGTACTTGACTAAATAGGCATTGTTGCCTGAAGTGCTACTTCTCTTTATAAAAAAATTATAAAAATAACTATATCACTCTCTCACTTTGCAAATAATGTATAATGTTTTCCAGCTTTTAAATAAACACTAAAGTGATTAGGTATACATTTTTAATTTCACATGAACAATTGACAACAGCTTTCAATTTCATTTACCATTTTTATTTTTATAAGATCCAATAGGATGCACCGTATCTTGAAATGTGGTTACATCAAATTTTTCCTTTAATGAACTTGGCCCAGCGAAAACTTTTTCCATTTCCGAGTCCAGGAGAACTTCGTTTGGGTCTTCATTTCTGCCAGACTGTAAAAAAGAAAAACAAACAAATTTTTTATTAATTTAGAAAATCCGAAGAACAGCTTAAATTTGAATAAGATTAAGATAAATAAAAACTTTAAGAAATTGTTTTTATAAAATAAAACTTTTACTGTTGAAATTATTTACAACCAATTTTATTCGCCTTATTACACTCGACACAGACAATTATTAAACATATTTTTAAGACTATTATTAAATAAAAAATACTTATTATCTGACGTCCATACAAAATTGCTGATTATTGTTAATTATTATTATTATTAAAAAATAAATAAACATATTTATAAGATAACTTAAACTCAAGGAAATCAATAAAGCGTTTGACTTTCAGTAAAAGGATTAAACTACCACTAGGTCTAAATCACGGAAAGCCCGGCTCTTAAGGGACATCTAACTACAGAAAAGTTTTTCAAAAACCTAACACCTCTGCTTCAGGGCAATATTTAATTTAAATTACATTTTACCGTTTAAATGTTTAAAAAGAAAATAAAAGAGAGAGAAAAAGAAAGTACGATAATTTATATGTTACTTTCTTATTAAAGTAACGAGCGACTAGTTCCATCTTAAAACTGGTACTTTCGTTTAAGCTTCTATTTTTAACTTATCCTTATGATGATAATGAAACTATTGGCATTCAAGAATAAATTTATAAATTGTAAGAACAATACTCTCTTTTGCGTTAACTTGTACATGTTATTATAGTTATATTGGGCAAACAAGACGAAAAATTAACACCAGATTTAGGGAACACATTAGAGACTATAACAAAAAACTACGAGAACCAAAATCAACTCCAGAATCAAATTTTGCAAACCATATATTCAACAACAAATGTACACAAGGACATATAAAAACAACAGTTAAACCACAGCACAAAGGAAGGAGACTTAATGTTTTAGAGAACATTGAAATATACAAACAGAAAACATTTGACGGACGAATAATAAATGAACAAATATACACTGCTTTGGACACAATATTTAAACCATTGAAACATTTTTACAAGAAAACAAACACTACACCAACACAAACACGTTACACGGGTACACAGGACCAAAGCATTATGATGATAATTAAACTATTGGCATTCAAGAATTAATTGTAAGAACAATACTCTATTTTTGCGTTTCTCATATTAATATTAACGTTTCTTTTTGCGGCTTTAAATTTAGTTTTCAAGTTCTAGATCGCTTCTATCTTAAATAAGCACAATTCTTATTCCAATTAGACGCTGTGTATTGTTTTTCTCTACCTGGTATTCTTTTGAACTTTAATGAAACCGTTTCATCAAATATGCGTTGAATGTTGTCCTCAAAAAATACTGCCTGCTACCGGCGTGTAGTATATTTGAGACAACGAAACCCACGAAACGCTTTCATGGAACACGTTGCAATTTAAGTTTTTGAAGTTGCAATAAAAGACTTAAAGAAATTTAAAAGATACGTTAAAAATAGCAAAATATGCTTGAAAAACAAGAAGTCAATACTTGTTCAACCCATGAAACTACAAATTTTTGAATTAATTGTGTTTATAGGTTAAGACTAAAAAAAGCATATTGTCGACAAGTTCCGATTACAAAAAATGTTTGAATTAAAATTTCTTGAAATAACAATTTCATCATTAGCAACAGCAAGTGTTTCCATCGCACAGAATGAATTTGAACAAAGATATTATTTTATTTGGCCTATAAACGCACTCTTATCATAAGAGATTATTTCTATGAAAACTTTAAACATACTCTGTTGAAAATATTATTCCACACAAAAATTGCTGAGCCCCCAGCATTACTTTCTCGAGTTTCTCTAAAAACTTTGTAACCACTAAGACAAATTAAACTGTCCGTAGTGTGAGATGAAAGCCAGGATTCAAAAACGCAAACAATTTAAATTTAAAGTTTCGAAAACAAGTCTTAATTCATTAATTTTATTACTTAAACTATAAGCCGGAGAGTATGATAAATCCAACAAGGCTGCCCAAAGCTATTCATCATTTTAAAAGTTTAACCTATACAAAAAAAATTCTGGATTCAGTAACGTTTGAAATTTTATACAATTTGCAGGATCGAGGAAAAACAAAAGATAAATATGTAACCTGTTTGGGACGTTACCTAACCTAAAAATGATATTAAAAATGTACCCCGTTTTTAATAAAAATAAAATTATATTTATAACCAAGTAAACCGATTTAATTGTTTAATTTGTGCGTTTAAAATGTCTTGATTGTCTTGATATGTTGCTGTCTATGCTTAAAACTGCAAATTAATAATTTATTTATATTTAAATTTTTTACATCTAAAATGTAAACTTATTATGTATTTGTAAGACTGTGTTTTATCAGTTATTAGCTTTATTATAAATTTTTGGTTTTTTTCTTATTTCGTTCAAAGTAAGCAGATATAAAATTTCACCTTCCTGCCAAAATGCAAAAACTTTAAATACATTGTTTACAATGTATGTTCCCAGTTGTTAAAAAATTAGTTACAAAAATATAATGAACATAACATTATTGATATGTGTATAGCTTTTAAGGCTGAGTCTATTATAAAAATTTTGCAAATTTTGGTCACTGACCTATTAATAAGTCTTAATGATGCAACTTTATAGAAAAGTAAACATTTCTATTTAAATTAAAATATTGTAATAAAAAAATAACAAAAATCTATATCATTATTGTTTCTTCATAATACACATATCATGTTTTAACAATTTCTTTAATTCTATAAAAGTAATGTAATAATAATAAAAAGAAAAAATATTGGCGCTCTTAAAGTTTTATTGTTATTAAATACTATATTAATGTATAATTTTTTGTTTTGAGTAGTAAAATAAAGTTCATGTAAAAATGTACGTAAAAATCAAATAAATTCATCGCCCTAAGCGCAAAATACTTTACATACTTGTAAGTGTTGTTAGTATGAATATGTATATAATATACGTTAGGTTATAACGCTATAAGGTTATGTGTAAAAATGTATATGATCGCATTCTGCAAATTTTTAAAATGCACTTATAGAAATGTCCACAACCTCATTGTTATGCTTTAGCTTATTTTGCATTAAGCCTATTTTTAATTTATTACAAATAATCAATTTCGGTGATTGCAATTAAAAATATTATAACATTGAACATATTTATAAAAAATGAACTTTATTTCAAATACACTAATCATACCAGTCCAAGACTGATGGCGAAACATAAAGAAAATAATTAAATCGATACAATAAAATTATAATACAAATGCATCTTGTATCTTGTACGAAGAAGCGTGAGCAAAACAAAAAATAATATCGCCAGTATAAATGTTATAATTTTTTGAATGCAAAGAATTCCATTATGTAGAATTTTTATAATTTTTCATAAATTTACAATTTAGTTAAATTTAAAACATTTTTTTAAATTATCAATTTTAATATCTTTATTATGTATTTGTTTATGCGAATGAATTATTACATATACAAAGCTTTAAGTCTTATTTTACTCTATCTAACTGAGGGGAATTTATATCTTACATCCCATTTTGTAAGTTCTATGTTTCGATAATTTTTTACAAAATTTATAAAATTACAAAATAATATCGATATCGTCACTGCCACAACCTGATACATAACAAATATTTGAAAATTTGTTTCTAAAATTATGATATTTTCCATACTTCAAGTATTTCCTACCGGCGGTAGAGCTCTAAATACAACATAAATAAATATTAAAGTAAAAATCAATTCTATCAACTCTGTGACTAAGAGTACACAAGAAAATTTGTAGTTGAAACATACCCCCCGGGGGCACATATATGGTCTTTATGGAGAGCAACTATGTAGACCTGTGCAACTGGGGGAAAAAGGGAGCCCTGTCCGCTGAAGTCAGCAGGGGTACAACTGGAAACTCCACTTTATTTCCAGGGGAATCAGTAAGCCCCAGAGTTCCGTTATTTGTCTCTTTAGGCTGATTATTGAGGTTGGCCCCTATATGGGAGTATCGTGGTGGGACAGGTAAGTTTTATATGGTGGCCGGGTTCATTTCACCTTTAATAACACCTACCTGGTGAAATGTTCCCAGATCCAGTGAGCATGCTAGACATGTGTTCTGGACAGGAGTTGGATAGTCTCCAACTATTCAGCAAAGAGTGATGATTTGCAGCCCTGCTCTGGAATAATTAAAGTTTCAACTAGGAAAGACTTGTTGCTAGAATTAGTCTTCGGCTTCGTAGGACGAGCATGACGTCCCTATTTATGCAGTGGTTTGACCATCATCTGATCGAGACTACATAGTCAGGCGCATATGTAAATCTAATCACACAGTTGTAGTTGAAACATGTAAGATTTTTATACAAAAACACATTTGGCCTATTGCATCCGAATTGTTTCAAATTTCACTAAAAACCGATTAATACATATTAATTGACGGATTGTGGCACTTATCCTTCCAAGCGATTTTCAAGTGCCCAACTTTACTATACTGAAGGAACGGCAGGGTAATATTTTTGTAAATATTGATAATATAAAGTAAATTAAAACAATGTCAAACAATGTCAGTATAGTGCAAAAACAACACAACTTAAAATAAACAAATGCGAAAATTACGACATATTTTCAAATTCGTTTCGTAATCATCGACTATGATATCAATAATCAAACACAGTCATTGAAGACATAGAACATCGCCAAGTTTTTAATAGGGAAAAAACTGGAACACTTATATAAATAATTTAAAATCAGTAATTTTCATGTCCGCTGCAACATTAAAATAAATAATAAACAATACTTTCGTACCTAAACTACAACTTTTTTGCAATATTATACGCTATTTCAGCTATTCCTTTTATTTCCGAGCTAAGAGTGTTAGATAGTCCTAGTAGGGACAACCCCCCCCCCCCCGCACTGGGGACACATTTATATGTCTTGATGGAATCTCACCGTTGTTACATGTGACACCGGGGCTAAAAGGGAATCCCAGTCCCCTAAAGGCTAGCAGGGGCCAACTGGACAACTCCACGTTATTTTCGCAGAAGTCGTAAGCTTTTTAGCTGTTCTCTGACTGATTATTGAGGTTGGCCCTTCGAGAGCGTCGTGGTGGTTATGGTCGGATCATTGAATTGTTTCGGTTGGAGTGACAGGAAGATAGAGATATCTTAAGGCTTCCTAGGGCGTTGGTGACGCTACATATCCACCCACAGTGGTTTGAACCACCGTCAGGTTATGGCTTACATAGCTAGGTACTGACGTAAATCCTATCATTCATGTTCTACTCAAGGTTGCTGTTGCTATTTTACATGTATTGACAACGTTACGTTCGATCTGGCGCTGGGCTTGGAGTGATTTTGTTTAAGCAGCTTTTTTCTGTTCTAAAAATGAGTGACATCAGTTTCCAACAACGGCGTGTTTTGCTCCATGCTTGCGCAAAGAGCAACAAAATCTCTTGCAGACATACGGCGAAAGTGTTTTGTCAAGAACACGGATTTTTTCGTGGTTTAAGGCATTTTCAGAAAGAAGAGAATTGCTTGAAAATGAACCACGAAGCAGAAGGCCTTCGTCTTCGTCGCCTGAAAATGTTGGCAGAATCCGGGATCTTGTGGGTTCAGATAGTCAGTTGATAGTCAGATTGATGGGGGAAGAGTTAAAAATTTGTAGCACGACGGTACTCTTATTCGTACAGTAATTTCAATAAACGAGTTTTTGGCCAGTAAAAACATTTCTGTGGCTCCTTAGCCTCCATATTCGCCTGACTTAAAAGATTTTGACAACTTTCAAGTTTTTTTTTAATAAGGAACTGACAGCAGTACTTTCTAATATCGTTGCAAAACGAACCGGAATCTTAGGAAAATTAAGATTTGGGTATGATTTTATATCAACCAGCGTCTCTATCTCTAAAAAGAAAACACTGAAGATGGCAAATAGCTGAAGACGGTTTTTTCACAAACCAAATTTGATGCGGGTTGACGTAAAATCTTACCCAAATAAATTAAACCCCGTCGGAGAATATGGGTACATATAAAAAATGATATTTCAAGGGAAAATTAGCGCCATGTAAAAATAATAATGTGGCTGAGCTAGTACGCTGCTCCTTAAAAGCTCACGAAATATTTTTTGATTCTGTTTTTCATAATAGCAATGTTACTGACAACAATTTTTTTAAACTCCGCAATAATATGAGCTACACGCATTTTGCATAATTAAAGCGGTCTAAATAGGAACCAAACTACGTATGTGTGCAGTATACGAAAGTGCCTAACAAACAGCCAGCAATGATGGTTTGCAGCGAAAGGAATGACAACAGTCATTTACTGGCAAGGATAGAGGATCACCAATCAACCGATTTACAATTATTAAATTGTCTATTTATCACTTTTATTATGGGGAAATCTTACACTTACCCATTGAACTCTTTGATAACGTCAAATATATGGCCTTTACTTACAAAAAGCATGTGTTTTGTAATACTCGTAAGATCAGAATAAAAGTAATGCATCCTTTCGTGCTTAAGTTTAAAACGTTAGTCTTAATATAATGGCAGATTTTTTTGTTTGTGCAATACCAAGTGTTTAGTATAAATTAATTTATTCTGCTGGTTTTAAAGCACAACTAGTATAAAACTACATTCCTTATCTTTTTAATCCTAATAACTATACAAGAGTATAGCACAATATTTTTTTAAAATGGCATTTTTATTATAAAAACTTTGCGGAATGTTGGTTTAACATTCTCAAAGAAAATGCGGTACTATAGAAGTATACTAAAATTCATGGACCATTTTTACATAACTAGGAAATCAGATTGTGGCAAGGAGGATAGATGTAGTAGTGTTTGCGGTCATTTCATTTGAGTTTTACCCATTGAAATTGAATAATAGGCATTTCTATGAAACTTATTCTCTAAACGAAATGTTCGCTGGTGAAAGCAATCTTCTCTGTGATGTGTAGTTCGATTTACTGATCCATCGTCACAAGACAAGGACTTTAAAAAACAAGTTCCTTGGTAACGAAACACGTCCCATATTGCATCAACGATCAAGTGATTCAATAGCTTTGGATACCCAATTGTCAACGATAAATCTCTTCGCTTATTTCTTTATGCCTTCGAGTAACTTCAAGTTAGTCCTTGAAGTACCAGCCCATTTTTTGTCTAATAAAGGTGACATACTGTTGCAGAAAACCAACACAGTTATTCTTCTTTTGCCACCAATTAAATATAATTGTTACACCGAACATCGGATTAAAGTTTCATACCAAGCCCGTCGACAGCTTAATACCTCTATCACCCGTAATTAAAGATAAGTTAGCTCATTCAGCTGTACATCTGAGTGAAAGAATACAGCACAGTAAAAGAGCAGTGTTGCAAAATCTTATTTAGAGGTTTTCTAAAGATTGTAAATGTAAGAGTATAATACACGTAACTTCACTTAGGTATAATACCAAAAGGCTTGGCCTGTGGCGAAATGTATATGAATGGCATATACTGCTTTCATATGTAGAGGAATAGTTCCAGTTTAAATTTTGATGTAGAAGATCGCTAAAGAAATACGTTAGAACAGAACCTTAAAATACGCTGAACTTATATGCAATTCGTTTACGATATATTAAAACCCGAATAGTGCGATCAGTGAGAAAGCTAGATATAAATAGAGAGAACCTATCACTGACAACGAAAGAAATGACTTTTAATCCGAGTGCATCATAGCATCCTTTATTACATGCCTGCAGCCACACTTTAATTTTGCCAAGATTGTGAATCGATTGAAAACATTTTATTAAGTTAGGCCAGCCATAGAGTACCGCTCACGGAAGCCGTACTGCTGGTCACTAGTTTGTTATTGGACTACAGATATTTCAGGAGAATCAAATTAAGTATACCTTCCATGACTTTGTAAGAAAACTTTGCAGAGAAAATTGCTTTTGGGTGGTAATTTTCAGGATCGCTAGCCGCTCCCTTTTTGAGGATTGGACTTTTATAAGCAACATTCTAAAATATGATGGAAATTCCCGAAACAAAATGATCCAAAGTTTTGCTAATAGACATGCAAGTGCCGAAGAGCACCACTTCATCTTTAGTACTGGCATACAATTCGGACTCGGGACCAGGTATATGTATAAATACACTAAAACCATTTTAAAAGCACTTCTTGAAAAAATATATCTGGCAGAGTTAGGAGTATAGTATACTCGTTTCATTGCGGTTATTGGCTGATTAGTTTCCGACAAGTGGAAGTTACTTGCAAATATTTCTTAAGGATTTTGTAATATCAAAACTAAAGGGTCCACAATCTAACATTTTTGTTTTGTTCAACCAGTGCTTATTTCGTGAATGGTAACACTTAGCTCATGTTGGATTTGACAGATAATTAGTTTTGTTCTTCAGCTGAACGAATATGGTTGTGTATACGCTTGAACAACGCTGGGAAATATTGCGACATTACTTTGAAAATCATGGTAATGTTGCAGAATGTGTGCGAAAATTGCGTACGGTATTTCGAAGAAGAAAAGCACCGTCAGGCCCGTATGTTCGTTATCTTGTGAAAAAAGTGAAAGAAACTGGCATCCTCATCGATAAACCAAAGCGTGAAAAGCCAAAAACACTGCGTACACCCGAAAATATTGCTGCTGTGGCAGAAAGTGTGCCTGTAGCGCCATCAACATCAATTCACCGTCGATCTTAACAATTGAACATTTCAGAGATATCATTGAGACGAATTTTGCATAAAGACCTTGGTATGACGCCATACAAAGTCCAATTGGTTCAGAAGTTGAAGCCAAGTGACCATCCAATGCGTTTTCGCTTCGTTAAGTGGATCTGTGATCGACTTACAGAAGATGCCGATTTTGCCAAAAAAAATCATCTTTTCAGGTGAAGCTCATTTTGATCTTGGCGGGTATGTAAACAAGCAAAATTGTCGCATTTGGGGCACAGAAAACCCGCGCGCATACATTGAAAAGCCGACGCACCCAAAACGAGTCACTGTTTGGTGTGGATTTTGACCAGAGACATAATTGGGCCATTTTTCTTTGAAAATGAGCAAGGAGTGGCCGTTACAGTCAATGGTGATCATTATCGGGCCTTGTTGAACGAATTTTTGTTCACAAAAATTGAAAAGGAGGAAATTGGCAACATTTGGTTTCAACTTGAAGGCGCTACGTGCCACACAGCCGAAGCTATACTCGATGTTTTGCGGTCTATTTTTGAAGATCGCATTACCTGCCGCAGAGCTGATGTCGTTTGGCCACTTCGGAGCTGGGATTGGACACCGTAGAACTGTTATTTGTGGGGTGCCGTGAAAGATAAGTGTTACGCCGACAAGCCAGAGACAATTGACGCTTTAAAGGACAATATTCGTGAAGCCATTGGTGAAATACAGCTGCACACAATCGATAATGTGCTTAAAAATTGAACCGATCGTGCTTGGCCAGCCGAGGCAGCCATTTGAATGAAATTATTTTCCATTACTAAACGGACGGATTGTACTTTCAAATAAAAAGAGAAATTTGAGAAAATATACAGTAGTTTTGTTTAAAGCATTTAAAACAATAAAAAAGTTATTTGGCGGACCCTTTACTTAATTTTTTATTGCATCTCAAAATATATTGCTGGCTGCAATTTAACGAAAGCATTGCGATAATCGACCTTGAAAAAGTTACACCGGCAAGAAATTTTGGGAAGAAAAAGATAGCTAGAAAAGATGAGGAAAATGACTATAAAATTTATAATGGATTGAAGCAAGAGAATGAAAATTAGTCAAATAAGGAGTAACAACAATTCCAAATTCTACAGATGTGGTTGAGCCATTATTTATAGCAAATAAAGTCTCTGTCGGAAACCAATATGTCAAAGAAAAATGATTTTTAACACCTTTTCCAAAAAACAAAGTATTTTTATTATGATATAACGCTTAAGACACCCTATTAAAAGTTAAAACATTACCCCGCAATTCTTCTTCCAGAAATAAAAAACCGTAAATATAAAAATATTTTCTTACACAAAATGCTTAAGTTTTATTTCTGTAAAGCACAGTGTTTTTGTGAGAAGGAATCTAAAAGTGATGTTCAATGAATATGATATATTATGTAATAAAAGTCTGTTTAACATTAAACTTCATTTGTCACTTCACATGACAAATCTATGTATAAATTTTGTGCTGCTGTAGTACGTTGTTGTATGTAAACAAAAAAGGGCAATTGAATGTCCAGTTAATATTTACTTTTAAAAATATTATAAATTCGTGCTACTTACAATTACAATTTAACAGCAGCAAACATTACTTCACCAAACAATGAAAAAGTAATTAAAATAATCAATTACACACAAATGTAAGATGTAATTATTATCTGTTGTTATTGTTTTTCTTTTCTATTTTTTTTCTTAGCAAATATTCAACTTTTCAAGGTCCCTTGCTGTATGCAAAGTATTGTCCTTCTCATATAGTTGAAAAAGCAATACTTAAATAAAATCACAACGATGTCAAAATACGTTAGTCTGTAAAACAAAGCATATTCATATTTATAAAATTTTACATCAATTGCAATTTTGGTGACCTTGATTATATTATTTAAAAATTTTTATTCTTTAAGACATAAAGCATATTATTTAGTTTAAGTTCTTTTTTTTGTTCTTCTTAAATGGTTGTAATTTACTTAATTCCTTTGTAGATTTGTTTATTCAAAGCACTTTTGCAAATTTCAGTTTGCTTTATATTGCTATTTCAGTGGAAAAATTAAATAAAAATTAAAGTATACTTTTAGGTCCGTTAAATTCTTTTAAAAACTTTTCGCTTTGAATAACTGGCTGATAACTACAAATTAAAGGTATGTAAATATCGCTTATACAATTGCTAATATTGGTTATAGCCATGTTATTATAGTTTTTTTTTTTTAATAAAACCACAACTGCTCTTTCGCTGTTATATTTTGCCTCTATGTAAACATTTCCTGTTGATTTGTATTTGTGTTCAAGTATTAGACATTTTGGCGCTTATTTATTTTTTCATAAAACAAAAATTACAAATATTTATTCAAATTTCAAAAAATTTAAAACAAAACTTTTTAATTTCTCGTATTTTCTTTCTTTCTCTATTGAATTAACATCAAAAATTACAAAATTTCTCAATAAATTTATCAGAGTGGTTTGAATATTTTCCACTTCCGCTTTTAAAAATAATTATTTCTGTGTTTTAACAGTCTCATAAAAGTTTATTTCTGGAAACATTATATTCAGACTGCGCATATTCTAGTTTTACAGCTGTTTCATAAGCCGCTTCAAGGATTTTTGTTTTGTTCATCGTCATTTACGTTGACTTTTTTTACGTTCACATACACATACTCGTAGACATACCAAACACATACAAAAATAAACGTATCTGAAAGTAGTTAGGGTATTATAGGTCCACTGTTAAGTTTTCACTTGAGTGTGAGTGTGAATTTTTTATTTGTTTTAAAATATTTAGTGACGTAAATAACAAATGTTCATGAACCTTTAACCTGCAGTTGAAAATCTTGGTTGTAAAAATAGAGCGCATTAAATTTGTTGTTAATAAAGCTTTAGGAAACAAAAATAATTTTTAAAGAAAATTGACAGTTAAAGTTGCTAGTTTTATAAAAATACTAATTCATTTAAATCTGTTTCTTTTCTCACTTTTATGGTTCTCCAGATTTTACGATAATTATTAATCACGTTTTCATGCAGATGAGGAAATAAACTGTTTCTCACCTCCTATATTTCTAGGTCTTTATATTATTTACTTTAATTCCATTCCCCAGCTTTATAATTTCAAAACGATCAAGCAAGCGTACATAGCTCATTTTGACTTTTTTTATAGATTTATTAAGAAAAATCAAAAATGTTTGAAAATGTACTTTTTATATTTTCTGCAATATAATGTAATTGAAATAAAGTCGGCAGCAAAATCTTTTTTGTTGTTTTATTTTTATGAACCTTCTTTTATTTAAATCAGTTGTTTTGTTGATAAAATTAAAAAATTTCATTGTTGTCTAAATTACTAAAATATAATAGAAAATGTGTATCCGGGTATATTCTGTGATTTCACATCCTCTCTAGAGTTAAAATACTCACATATTTGGTTTTCTTTATATCACATACATATACATTTTACTATGCAGATGTGAAAGGTAGAATAACAAAAATATGAATATAACACCTTCGGGTGGATATGGAATTTATGAACATTCAACAACAATTCGATTAGTTTTAAACTTTGTGAGAGAATGTGTACATAAAATTCACTTAAGTCAACTGCTTGTCAACATTTTTATAATTTAGTGGATGTAAAGAAGGCTTTTACTTGTGTGTAAGCACGGTCTAATTATTCTTATTTCTTTAAACTGCTGCAAAACTAGAAAGTTATACATGTCTCTTAATAAGATGAGATCACAATGAACGCAAACTAAGGCATAAGCGAAACGTACTAAAGACAGATCAATCGGGATAAGAAATGCTTAATTTAATTTTGATAGTGTGTAATTTTGAACATTTTATTTGCAAATTAACACAACGAGTTGTAAATAATTTTCCTAAGCAATTTATCACAATAAAAAAAAGGAATTTATAATCTTTTAACTGTGCTGTTTTCTATCAAAAAAAAAATTAATGAGTGCAATAAATGCAATCTGCCGTGAGCATTTTTAGCTAATAAAAATTAGCAAAAATAATGAAGTAACAGATAACAGATAACCGAAAGTTTCAACCATTTAGCAATGAGCTAAATTTTAAAATTTTTAATTTGAAAACAAAATTCATTTTTTAGCTTTGGTCCCGATTTTTATAAGCGTATTTTATTTAGATATGAAGCTCACTCGTTTTTGATAATCCTAATAATCCTCAAGAGCATGATGGGAGACAAAAACTGATTGGTTGGAATGCTTTATTGGTTGATAAGGTGGAATAACTGAACCGTACTGCTTTAAAATCATGATTACTGACTTCTTGGAATTGAATTGAAAAACTATGATACGCAGAGGCTGCGTTTTCAACAATATGACGCAAAATCTTACACAGCTTGCATCACAATTGACTAATTGTGAGACGTTTGGTAACCGCATGAATTCACGTTTCAAATCCGTAAATTGCCCTCCATATTCGTGCAATTTAATGCTGCTAAACTATTTTCTGTGGGAATATGTTAAGTCGCTACCTACGCCAATAAGTCCAAAACGATTGGACTTCGCCGCCTCATTATCGGCCATAAAAGTTGGAAAAACCTCTCGAAATTTGGACATCAAGATTAAACTACGACCGAGCCAGCTATAAAGATTATATGCCAAAATCAATATTTAAATTATAAAATAATGCCAGAAGATTATTTATCGAATTAAACAAACTTCATGTCAATTTAAAAAACTCGTCTTTATTTTATTGCATCATAAAATTATATACACTGTTTTAATTTATACGAACGTAGGAAAGATATACCAACTTAAAACTAATATTTTTTTCAATTTTGTTTCCATACAATTTAAAAAATTTTTTATAATTCTATTGTTCAATTCCTTTTTGATACCGGAGTGTTTTTATTATTTAAACACTTTAACTGTTTCTAACTATTTGCTATATTTTATTACATAAAATAATCTATAGTAGTCCTGATCGTACGTACACAATATAACCGATAGCTTACATGTTCTTACAGCTTATTTTGGTGATTTCAACAAAAATGTTTATATTATTTTAAGTAAAAACATAAGATGGTAGATACTCTAATATGTTTAAATAGCAGTAGAGCCTCAATTGTGTACAGACAAAAACTACATTGTACTAAACTGAACTTGATTGCATTTTATATGCCTGACAAACATTTAATTATAAGTTTCTAACCATAAAGTATTTATCGTCACAACAATAATTTGTTTCGCACAAAAATATATTGTTACAATAAATAAAATAATGTACTAGTGTTCATAGTGGGAAATAATGTTTCACGTCGTAAAAACGACGTTTTTAATGAACAAAGTAAACTAATTTAGTTGTAAATAAATAGCAGTGGTGCTTATGTTTTTAAAATCTACCAACACTAAACGTTTTTACTCCAATAAAAGTTATTCGAAAGGGAAATAAATAATTTTACGGGAAAGAGAAAACACATATTTTATTGTAAAATTTTAAACAGTTTAAGATGATAATGGCATAATAAAAAAATTTTAATATGCATAAGTAAGTCTGTGCAAATGCAGGTTTTCCCTAGAGTGTTTAGAAAAGAAATTTCCTTATGGCGCGCCCTCTACTTTGAGGGCTTTGTTATGTTTTCTTATTATAAAACTACTTTAGATAAAATTATGGTATACATAAAAAACATTCATTTAAAATAACTCAAATTTCGTTCAGTTATTTTGTTTGTGAAAAAAATTAATTCAAAATTTGCTAATTCAATGCATAAATGCATATATATATATATATATATATATATATATATATATATATATATATATATATATATATATATATATATATATATATATTTTAGAGAACTGCAACAATCTACACTACTACACTGATTAAAAATTTTCACTGTTTCTTACTCGGTGTTTAGAAATAATAATAGCTAAACATTGCTGTATTAATACTCCAAATAGTTATGATATTTCCAATACAAAGAAAAATAGTTTAAGAGTAAAAGTGTAAATTATTTTTTTTTAGAAATTATCCTTTTTGCAGTTTTCCTACAATAGGTTGGATTTTCATTTCATACGTATAACTTTGAAACTAAAAATAAATTCCTATAGGGTTACCACATTGCGCATAACTTATCGTTATTTCACATATCAACAGAGTATTAACAACTACAATGCACTCAACTAAATCCATTTCAAATGCATAAAACTTGGCGAAATAGAAGCAATAGATAGTGGTATCGCCCTTATAATGTAAATATATTCGAATAGGCTGCTTTGTAATTTTGTGAATTAATTATTGTCATACTGTGTGCATCCCCGGGGGCACATTTATCGGTCTTTATAGAACTTCGACTATCTAGACCTGTGCAACTGAGGGTATAAGGGATCCCAGTCCCCTGAAGTCAGCAGGGGTACAACTGGAAGCTCCACGTTATTTCCACTGAAATCAGTGGCCCGCAGAGTATCCGCTATTTGTCTCTTTAGGCATTTAGCTGTTTCTCTGACTGATTATTGAGGTTGGCCCTTTTGGGAGTATCGTAGTGTTTGTGGTTTCGCGGCCCCATAACAGGTCTGTTTTTAATGGTGGCCAGGATCATTTCACTTTTAATAACACCTTCCTGGTGGAATGATCCTAGATCCAGTGAGCATGCTAGTCATGTGTTCTGGACAGGAGTTGGATAGTCTCCAGCTCTTCAGCAAGGAGTGGTGGCTTGCAGCCCTGCTCTGGAATCATCGAAAATGCTACTAGGAAGGACCTGTTGCTAGAATTAGACTTCGGCCTCCTAGGGCGTGAGTGGCGCTGCTTTTCACTCATAGTGGTATGACCACCATCTGATTAAGGCTCACTGCCAGGTGCAGATGTAAATCTTATCACGTAATGTCATATTGTGTGCATACTTAAACGAATAATAGGAAACTATTTAAAAACTGTTGTTAGGATAATTGTGTTACTCTTACGCATGCAAGTTCTAAAATGGCTAGAATTACTAGATTCTCTGTGTAAATGAATTGTTTATTATAAGCATTACCAGTAATAAAGAAATTAAAAATAATCAGTAAATTGTTAACAAATAAAAAATAATTAAACTATTCCATTAGGGGTGGCGCTTCACACCGGGTGGCAGATTGTTTAAGTTCTAATAAACTCATGTAGAAAGAGCTTCTGCTGACTGTGGTGAAAAAAAATAAAACAATTTTAACAGAAAGCTTTACAGTTGCCACAAAATTTTACAGCAAAAGAGTATGTAACAAAATAGAAAATTTTATCACAGCATAATAAAATATATGTGTAACTCAGTTTTTGTTTTGTTATTTTACAAATTCTCTTAACTTTGCTAAGTCTTTATGAATGTATTTTCACATTTGCACATACACACGGTCAAGGCCAATCAAGGCCAAATCTAACTTGTAGTTTGTGTCTATGTGCATGCTCTGACTATGTATAAGTACCTTTAAAAAGGCTTAATAAAAATTAGTAATACTTCCTTAGCCACACTAATTATCTATTTCTAAAGGGTACTAATATTATAAGGAAATTGTTCTTGAATTATTTGTCTTATAAAATTCTATTTTATTCGCCAAAAATATATATTTTTCAACTATATAAGATGTTACAAATTTCATTAAAACTTTAAACTTAAGGAATGGTAAATAATATTATTATGTTTTTTTTTGTTTTTCACACATTTGGAAATATAAATACTTGTGTTTTTCTTATTCTGTAGTTCTGCGAATAGCTTTGAAGTCATCAGCTATTTCTTATCGACCGCGCCAACTAATAGTTAGTGTGCAGCCTGTACTTTATTTATTAAAAATATCCTTCTCTAAGATCATTTTTGTAAAACACAATATCACAGTATGAATACTAGTACAACATTATCTAACTAACAACTCTGTGACAATATATTTGTGTGCGAAACAAATTATAATTGTATTTAACATATTTTTATGACGATAAATACTTTATAGTTAGTAAATTATAATTTAATGCTAACCAGGCATATAGAATACAATCAAATTGAATTTAACACAATATACATTCTGTCTAAACACAATTGAGACACCAAGACTATTTAAACATATTTATCAGTTATCCTGACCACAAAAGATATAGCGTTAACAAAAAGCTGCTTAACAAATCAAACCGCGTTTTCTACAAGTGCTGTCGAGACTTAAACTTTAACTTGTTTCCTTTACAGCTTTTGAAACGTTAATATAAAGAAATTTATTCCACTTTTTTATTCTATTTACAATACAACCTTATTTATCCAAGGTGCAACTCAACACTATTATGCGGACAATATTTCAATTAAACATTTTTTTCTTTTTATTACAAATATGCCAATTGTAATTCTATTTGTATAACTAAAAAATTTGTTATATCATATTTCTTTCAAAGCGAAATAAAAATATGCTACCTTTCTCCTACCTTTCTTTCTTTCTTCTACCCTATTTCTTTTTTTTTTCTTAAAGACCTTCTTTGCCAAACTATCAACCCTATATGTATACTATTTTATAGATGTCAGCACCATTTGTAATTCGTACTCTTTTGGTAATATACCGAACCAGTCGGAGGTGAGTTCCAAAAGGTGAAATGTGAAAGATACGCTCAACCACGATCTCGCGACAATTTCGCAATGGGGTCGTGTGAACAGAGTCAATTTTAATGCCTGTAAGATGCAATATTTCATGCTTACACATAAATCTGTATTCGGAAATGGTGCTACATCTGTTAGTATGGGTGATATAGATATTATAGAAACGAACGCTCTTGATGCTTTTAGCATGAAAATTCAGTGTGCTGTTCCGTGGACTAAAGACACTTTTCAATTATTTTTAAGACGGTGTAAGAGATACTTCACTCCATCCGATTTTCGTACTATTTATACTACCTATATCCGCCTAAAAATGGAATACAATTCTCATGTATGTGCCGGTGCTCCAAAGTCTATATGGGGTATATTTTACTGTTTCATCGATATTACAATGGTAAGTGCTCTAATGAAATTAGGGAACTTTTTCGTGTTACTCGAACGTTTTCGCTTTAGACTCGATTTCTATCGAGAGCGCATCCATTTGTGGTTGACACTCCGAAGAATCGCAGTACGCATTACTGGGAAAATTCGGTTTTTAGCAGAATGGTAATAAACTCCCTCCAGAGGTCTTTCCTATCACTTTCAATGTAGAAAAGTTCAAATCGAATGTCCACAAACACTACTCATTCTTTACTCCTTGCCATAACCTAATTTCCTAGTTCTAGCAAAATATATAGCATGTGTAAGGATCATCCCCTGAATGCTGGTCCGAGAAAAAATACCATCTTTTCAAGTGGTTGGTTTTCTGGCAAAAATGTTTAAATTTACTGCTAAGAGTAAAGTAAATTGAAATGATTAAATTTGTTAACAATTTTATAATAAAGCCTTTTCGCACTTTTAATTCATCATTGATTTTCTAGTAAGTGGTATCGTGTAACTCGGCATATAAAAAATACTTATCAAAACACCTGACAGCTAGCATTGTATTAACAATAGTTTTCTATAAAATAATTCAGATAAGATATTTTTTACTTCAACAGCAGGATCAAAATAAAATGCCTGAAATTTAAATATAATAAAATTAAATAATATTAAACAATAAAATTAAAATTAAATTAAAATTTTATTGTTTTGCCATGTATTTTATAGTCACTCGAAGCCAATATAAGAATATTGTAAATATTCAGCAGTTTCTGCCTTCTTCCCATCAACTGTGAATACTGCTTCAGTGGTTTGTTATTTTTGGTTTGAAAAATATATCGTTTAGGAATTAATGTATTGAAAAGAGCATATATGACCTTGAGGATCAGTTGCATGACTAACCAGCTCTTCTGATTTAACACTTTGAGACTACATGTTATGCGAAAATTATAAGAAGATAAGTAACTCCTGGATTGTAGTTTCAAAAATGTTGAGTTGTGACTTTTTATCAGAGACAGAGCGCAGGCCTCAGCTTGTAGTTGAGCAGAAGATCATGAGCCATTAGAGATATAAATAGAGATGGAAGAAAATGCAATTAAATAAAAAAAAAATAATACAACAAGTCAAACTTTTCGCATCAAGATATACGTTTTTCTGTTGTATTTAAATTTTAAAGTAAGTCCTGAGCAAATAATAACATTTAATATATTGAAATGATAAAAAAGTTTTCCAAAAATTGACTCAATCTAAATTATGTAATAAAAAAATGTTATTCATTACGATTAATTGTAAATAAAAAATTTTTCACATTTCAACAATTTATTTTGTAGGCTAATTATATTCTTATGTCTGCTATTGTAATATAAGCTCTCGGTATTAATATCAGTAGAACGTATTCAATTAAGACTTAAATCGGCAATAAATACGCTAAAGGTAAAGGTGTGTATTAAGACGTCTGTCATCAGCTGGTCGTTAACGTTAGACAACAAACGTGAAACCTTGACCATGGATATTGATTTAAGCTTAATACTGTTTGTGTTATATTTAAATATTTATTTAAATACTGATAGCTGCCAAATGCAAATAGATATTACAAATATTTGTGTACAAATAACGCAAATATTAGGGGTTAATATTAAATATTGTTTTAAAATTTTATTTTAAACTCTTATTAATATTGCTTTTAAAAAGTGTTCCTGCAATGTCTAAACAATGCAAGAAACAGTCAATAAATATTAATTTATTTTAACAAAAATTATCTTAAATTAGAAAATCCTATTTTTCACTGATATTTAATATATGCAATTACATTTGGTTTTACTAAATCTTTATTACACGCCGGCCTCTTCACAACACTTTTGATATTTTATAGTCATAATTATAACTTTTTGTTATTAATTGCTTTTGCGTAGTATTAAGGTAATTATTCTAAAACCTAAAGATAAATTTAGTACAGTAAAGTGTATATTAATAAGATCAGTACACTTTATAATATAGCTTGTACCATTTTATTAACGATTCTTTATACAAATATCAAATAGATACAAACACTGTGCAATTGTTTTCCTTTTTAAGAATTAAGTGAAAAGAATAACTCCAACAGTATACTGAGCTATTTTATTGTTTATTATTGAAAGCAAATTACAACAATGAAAAAAGATATTCACGATATAAAAATTGGCGCATTAATTCTGAAAAATTGCTTAGGCAAAATTATTGTCAGAATTCCGTGCATAATTTTATAAACTTTGTCCAGAAATGAGCGCAGTCATTTTTTGCTTTTAACTATATGTATGCTTTCAGCATACATGATACGAGTCCACTGTATAGTTTTAAAACTTGAGTATATATCAAAATCAGTTTGATTTTTACTCAGTTTACAGCATAAATAAAATAAATACCGCCATACAGTTAACAAACATATAAATTTTATTCAGATCCATATTCAGTCTTGAAATATTTTCAACAACGTAGATGACTGAACTGCCGAAATACAGCTGCTCATCGTTTGCGTACTTATGGATTTTGCAGTGCAAAAACTATTTAGGTAAATTATTATCATAAATAGAAAAAAGAAGTGGTCCAAAGTTTGATCTTTGTGGCTCTCCCCTAAATAAAAGTAACACCGAAGATTGAAGACTGTTTTACAGTACAAATTTCCAATGACTACACTGGTAAGAAGATAGCAGACACATGTAAGTTAAAGGGAAGTTAAAAAATTGTCGAAGCGATCAAGAAGAATCCGGAAATTTATTTGTCCTTCCTCAGATTTACGTTCTATGTTCTCAGTTACATCTAAAAATGTAGAAACACAGCCGTGATTATGGTGAAAGCCTGACCGCCTGTTACACAACAAAGTGTTATTTTCAATATAACTTCAATTTTGATAATAAAGATGTTTTCAAAATCCTCAGATAAAAAGTGTAAAATGGCAATCTATTTCATATATTACAAATATTTCAATATACCAAACAATACACCAAAGTATTGGTCCAAAGAACCTAAATAAATATTTCTTATATTAACTTTATTGGATAAGACTTTTGGTATAAAAATATTTATTGCTATTCAAATTTCTCTACCATGATCGATCTTGATGATTCTTAATTTGTTTGTTGCTTTATATTTTGCATTTCTCATATTAATCGTGTCGTAAAGCGAACATAAATTAGTAAAATTGGCCAAAATCCAAAACTTATAAACCCTTGAAATCTTAAAAAAAAACTATGAGCGACTAAATTAAAACTGAAATGCAAATAGGAAGTTTCCCAAGTTCGGGGCTATAAGCGCCGATAACAATATACCAAGAGATCCTTACTAAAAATCAGCTCAGTTGCTAAATATTCCTGCTAGCTAAATTCATTTACATCAGCATATAATTTATCGTTATCTGAGCAATAACAATCAATTTGATAAATAATTAACTTACAACGTATTTAATCCCGTTTCATGCCATAGTAGCGATTATTCAGATTTATCAAAAACCTCAGTATAATGAGAAATGGTGATAGAGGGGAACGAATTAACATAATTTGTTTTTAAAAGGTTTTCTAAATATTTTACCAGGATTAATTATCCACTCATAATTTTAATCTTATTTTAAGTGTGATACTGAAAAAACAAAATGTTAGAATCTCAACAGTTCTCGATTGATTTATTGATTTCTTACAAAATTCTTAAATTTAAATTCGTAAATTTAAAATTTACGAGATTTATAATGCTTATAGATTTATAATACAGTAAGGACAATTTATATTTCAAATAGAGAAAGAGGATTTAAATTTGGTTGCTCTTGCGATATCAAGTAATAACCTAAAGACGAATACAAAACGACTCGTGACCCCATTATTGCAAAACATGCAAATTTAAGTCGCTTGTAATATATTTAGGATTATAAAACAGTGTGGAATTTTAAATTGATTTAAAGCATTTCACTTCTTATGATTGGTATTTACACTGAAATTATTGAGTAAAAACGTTATTTACCATGGTTCTATTTAAATTCCTCTCCATTATTGCAAAAATTTAAATTTTAGTTTTTACTTTATCCATTCTTTCTTTCATTTTTTAAATTAATTCTACAGAAAGACACCTATACTCTACACGCAATTTATTTTAATTTTATTTATTTCATGTTTTCATTATTCTAGTCATTCAACGTTGAAAACAAATAAACAAAAATAGTGACAAAAAATATTACTGAATGGTCAACCGTAAAGTCCCTAAAGAAATACATTAATTGTCATTAAGATATCAATTTCAACGCACTTGCAATATGCGTACGTACATTAATATATTTGTATTTTTTTCCAAATAAATAAAACAAATAATAATTGCTGGTAACAACAAAAAAGTCAAAGTTTTGCTATTTATGAGCTTTCGAAGAAATTGAATATTGTTAAATTTAAAACTTTTAGAATTAAAATCAGTGGAAGTACGAAATTCGCCTTGTTACATATTATGTAGGATACTTTGTCTAATATTAAATATTTATATTTTTCATTATCCCAATTATATGTTATTTTATGTATTTTAATGGAAATACAAAACAGCAAAAATTGTATATTTTAATTCACATAAAATATTAATTACTCAAGAATTAAAACGTATTGCTGTGGGAACAGCAATTCCATAAGGCTATTTCACTACTGCTTAACTTAATAGACTTATATCTCAAGCCAAATTGTTTAAATAAGAATTATATTCAACCAACACAGCAAAAAGACAACAAAACTTAAAAAACAAAGTAACCTGAAGAAATTATATCTACATATATAAAATCGGCATATATAAAAATCGATAATTGTTAGTTGGTTGGATACTGCTCGCTGGTGATTTCCGTCAAATCTTGTCTGTCATTCAGCAGATGAGCTGAAGAAATCGGCTCTCTGGAGACATGTGAGGAATTTTACACTGCCGACCAAAATGCGTGTTTATTTACATGGAGATGTTTCTACATAAACATTTGCCAAGCAGCTTTTGAATATGGGCGACGGCGAAATTCCGGTAGATCCTGTCTGTCCACCTCAGGCATCAATTTTAGATCTTGAAAATGCAGTTTCCTCGGATATTGCCAATAATTTCAAAAATCACGACTGACTTTGCAAGCGAGCTATCTTAGCTCCAAAGAATAACGACGTCAATCGTATCAATCATAAGATTCAATTGAAAATTGAATCACAATTAACAAGCTGTCAATTATCCAGTCGAACTTCTCAATTCTTTGGAGCCTACTGGAATGCCACCGCATGTATTGACGTTGAAAGTTGGCTCGCAAATATTGTTTCTTCCGAATCTCTACACGCCCAAGTTGTGCAATGGAACCAGACTTTCCGTAAAAAAGTTGATGCCGAATGTGATTGAAGTAACGATAATCAGTAGCAAATTTAAGGTAGAGGATGAGCTCACTGATTTACCCTACACATTCAAGCGACTTCAGTTTCTCGTGCATTTCGCTTTCGCAATGACAATCAACAAATTCCAAGGACAGTCGCTGTGAGTTGCCAGTTTGCAATTAGAAAATTCATGTTTTTCTCATTTACAACTCTACGTCGCTTGCTTCAAAGTTGGAATGCCAAAAACTCTATACATCTACGCACCAAATGAACAAATATTGTCTATCCACTGTAGATTAGTTTTATTATCAAAAGTTGCTTTCATCATATAGCAAAAATATTTTTCATTGATATTCGTCAAATATGCTATTAATAAAATATATATTGTTCATCAATTCTGTATGACTCATTTTTAATAATTTTTCCCCAGCACATGCTAGATTATATATTGTTATTTACGGTTTTTTTCGCGGTTCGCTCTCTCATTCTTAAATCAAGGTGCAAGCCCCTCTGGATTACATAATTCACTAAACATAATTTAAGAGCGAATCATCTCTTTCGCAGTTCGAATTAAAAAAAAAAAACCAACTGATTTATAAATAAATCCGTATGTTACCTATTTTACCTATTGAGTTTGTCGATACAGCTTTCAAAAAAATAAATACAAACAAAACATTTTACATTCACATTCATTTACTTCTTTAGAAAATACGAATTAACTAATGCATTACACTGATTCAGCCTAAACATTGTAAAGATCATCTATTCAAAAACCTAATTTAGTAATTAAAACTTCGAGGAATGTTCGAGGCCTACACATAGCTCTAATTGGTTTTCTTTATTGTTCCTTCATAAATACTTGCACAGATTTTGCTTTCGCTTACTGCTTTCCATGGCTTTATATTTTATTACCTATTTTGTCCAAATTTTTCGAATGAGTTTCCAAAAATATTTTTGCGGAGTTACTGCGTAATACGAATCGAATGAAAAATGTAATGAAATCGAACATTTCGCACTGTGTAATATGACTATCGTAAATTTACGGAAAATTTTTTTATTCCCTTCGAAACAAAAATTTTCTTTACATTATCGCAACTTTGTAATACGAAAACGATTTTCAAAAAAGTTAAAAACTTTGAATATTATTCGAAACCATTGTAGTTAATGAAAAAATAAAAATTAATTATAAAATATAAACATTTATGTAATAAAAACGTTAAATGCTTGTTAATTTAATAAACGTACATATAATGTTATTATTTAATAAAAAACAACCAACAGAAACTTATATTTAATTACTTCAACCAAGCGTTTTAAAAATAAATCAAATTTAGCAAACGCAAGTTATGGTGGAATTTATTACAAATCATTCGGATTTACCGAAAGGAATCCTCAAAGTTAGAAATGCTAAGCTTATGCAGTTGTGGAAAAAACTATCTTGATAGAATAGTTTTTGCGTGGCAGAAATCTAATCCAGATAAAATACAAGAGTCTGCTATCTCAACGAAAGTTTTTTATTTATACAATCAGCCTTTGGAACTCTTTGCCATACCATATTCAGAAACTTCCCAGCGCTTGTTTGTTTAAACAAGAACTATTCAAGTTATTTTACTAAACGATATTTTATATTTAATTTTTATTCAATTATTTTTTATTTTTAGTTGCTGAATTAACCATGGAAATATGATATTTATTATAGTGCTATCACCAAAAGATTTTGTTTCATTGAAATATATGCCTTCTTTATGTTATAATTAGCTTTACAATACACTAGCACTGTAACTGATAAGATATCCATATTGCTGTGCTAAATAAATAATATATCAATAAGTTAAAAATATTATTATTTGATTATTTTTATTCGACCTTTTTTATTTTAATTAAATATGTACTAATCTTTTAAACGGTCTTTTTAATTAAATTTTAACGATTTATTTTATCAATATTTCGCTTTCCTATGGAAAGCTTCTTCAGGAAAATTAATTTTTAATAACAAAAATTATTATTATGTTAATATTATGTTAATAATTTTTGTTATTAAAAATTAATTTAATAATTAATCTGATTGCGAGCTTTCAAAACAAGTAATAAATAACAACCTATTTGTTATTAGTAGACCAAACCTTAAACATAAATTCTTAGGAAAAGAAAGACTGCTTCAGAAACAGCTTGAATCAAGAAAACAGTAGCAAAATATTGTCAGAAGTAACTACTAATAATATTGCTGTGGTTCAAAATTACACAAAAAGGAACTGTGAATTTCAGGAAAAGAAAAATAAATAAGATAATGAAAAATTTGAAATAGAAAAATGGAAAATTTAAATTTAATTTTACTTAAATTTAAAAAATAAATTATCTCTAATAATTTTTTCTTCAATTCCTTCTTGGATGTCATCTTCTTCACTGTCATCCATCCATAAATAAACAGAATTTTACTTAGGTTTATAAAATTAACTATCTCTAATAATTTGTCTTTTACCTCTTTCTTGAATGTTATCTTCATCTATGTCATCCATCCATAAATGGACAAAATCCACTAAAATAATTTTTTAACTTCTATTTAAAAATAATGTTAAAACTGTACTGCAAGAAATATTAATTTTTTCCCAATGTCGTCCTTTATATTTGTAATTTTACTAAAGTGCTGCCAAGTTTTTTTTCATATTTTTTCCCCTTTTTTATTGATATAACTGTTTGTATTATACAAACGTTTCACACTGTGCCAAATGCCTTTCCATACAAATATAATTACGCGGTAAGGGCCCTGATCAATGTAAGCTCTCATGGTTTTGTGTGATTTTGTAAATTTATTACCCGATATTGTCAATTAAGTACACTATGGGTAGAAACGTTTGATTTTCAGATCTTGGTGATTTTTCCTATGATTGATCGGCAATTAAAGTGATCTTTTATGAGCTAGAATAAAGTAAGTAAAATAAAGTAATATCATATGTAATCTAAGATCAAAAATTGAATACCGATATTATAATTTTTCTTGAGAACTACTGGTTCTTTTTCTTTGTTTCAAACAGGGTGTGTTTTTAACGGAAGTTGAGACTGCTGTGTAGAAAGAAACAATGACATCAACAAAAATAAATAATAATTGGATTATTTCAATTAGAAATTTTACTAACTCTGAAATTAATTTTGTATCATTATATAAATAAAGCACTATTACATGTTATCAATAAGGTATATTTGGCCGGTGCCTTGAGTGCAATTTAAATTTTTTTTTATTTTAAATTGTTATTCGAACTATTTTCGTACTAAGACAATCGAATAATCTCAGTTCAGCTCAAGTTCACGTTTATATTAATTTATTAATATTTAAAAAAAAATAAAATTATTTACAAATTTGTATGCTAATTTTTAAAGGAAACAGGAAATTTTATACACTAATAGAATGTACTGTATTAATGAAGGACTTTGTCTAACCAAATCGACATTGACTGATTCGAAATATATCTGGTTTTCTTAATTATTTACATTACGTTGGAATTAAAGTGAATACTGGGACTCAATTACTATTATTCGGTACCCGTGTCTATTCTAATAGTTTTTTAAACACATGAAACTATCAAACGAAATACGAAACACAAAGCAAACTGAACAAAAGGATCACGCCAAAGCCCCTTAACCTTCGTTAGTCATATCAGATTCTTTGGTGACTTCCTTTCATAATGTTGACCTTCACTTGTAGACTTGATGTTTTTATTTTTTTTTTTGTATTTTTGATTTTTGATAAACTGTAATTAATTGTAAAAATTCCTAATTTTTTTACTGCAAAAACCTTTTTTAGTAAAATTCTAATTTTTTGGTAAAATTTTTGTGAAAATTTCGAATATTTACAAAAATTGTGTTTATCTTGTCATCTAGAAATTTTTCTGAAGTTCTGTTTTTTTTAGCAAATTATTTGATCAATTTTGCTGAACTTAGCATAGCAGATTGATGAGTATAAATTTTCTATAGCACATCTCGGAGAACAGACTTTAATCGGATTATGGACAAACTGGCAAAAGCAATTCACTTAATTCTCTCCTCTATGTTTAATTATAGATATTATTTAATAAACATAAATATAATTAAATAAACATGAATTACTAATCGAACTCACCTTTTTAGTATTAAAACCCAGAAATGACAATTTTCTAACATTATTATCATTTGATGAACCCTGACCGCTGAAACTCATTTTGATTTAAATTTTACCACTGCTTAACTATTTGATTTATGTTTAAGTACGTTGCCACCCTTGAGGTATTTAGAGGACCAACTAATCTTTTAGCTTATGGTCCTATAGCTTTAATATTTTTCTTGAATATTTCTTTAAAAAATTTCGACATGAATGTGTTGTGATGCTGGTCAATTTTAATTTCTATAACAAAATACCAACTGTAAGTAAATAAAAAACAAAAAATTTAATTAAAAAAAAATATTTAACTAGAGTTTTATATAAATAAATATACGTGTATGGATATTGATGTATATACATATGTAGGCATGCATGAATATATGTGGCATATATTTATATATGAGTATATATAAAAAAATAAATTAAAACAAAATAAAAGAGTTTCAATTTATTGAGCCGAATTGTCTAATTAAAGTCACGCATTACTAATATCACGCAACCTCAAATAATCATCATCACGTCCATCAACAAACATTTTAATAAGAAAAGCACGCGACTTTTCTTATGTGATCAATTAACTATCAACTGGTCGATCACATTGCAGTTATGTGATCATCAACAACGCCATTATTATTATTTCTCTTTTAGTGTATGTTTTTATTTACATTTATACTCACACTAACATAAATATATGTATGACCATATAATCATACAATGATTTTTAATAGTCGCAAACAAAAAATTAAATTCAATTCAATATATTGACGATGTGTTAATAAATTATATTTTTTTATTGCTTACAATAATAAGTTATAAACAATTGCATACAGTGAAAACAAATTATTTTTCCATTTGTTTCTACTACTTATTCTAATATGTACGTCATTTAATAAGAATATCTGCATGTCTTCGTAAACGTACAAACCTTGTCGCAAAGAAATTCCAAACACACGAGCGAACTTCTAGACGATATAACTTCTCCAAACAAAATGGAATTTTAATAAATACGTTTTATTGAGTTTTAAATGTGTTTTTCAAACGTAAAAGATGTTCTTTTATTTTTACAAAAGCCTTAACCAAATAACTAACATTTACCGTAGTTATAATAATCTTAGTTACAATACTGTAAATTCCCGTGAGATTGAAACTCGCAGTAATTTTTTTTCAAGCATATAAAACTATATCATGCTTACCCTGTAAGCATCTGCCTTACCAACTTGCGGTAACCACCTACTATTTCATTATCTCTCTTGTTGCTTAAGGCCTCGGCGCGACATAATTTCACAATCGCTGTTTACTATACAAATTCATCCATTACGGCTACTCAAACACTGTTCCTTATTTTATCGCTGCTTACCAGCCAGATACCTTTAAATAACGCACACAACAATATGGCTGCACAATAATCAACTTTTTCTGTTTTCGAAACTGTATTATTTTAGCTCAAAAAATCAGAATTTTTACAACTTTAAGTCAAAACAGTGACTGTGATTTAACGCAACAAAAACGGAGTTTAGTTGCTAATCTTTGTAAACACAAGATTGTTAGCTCACGGCTGCTACATTTGATTTATTTTTGTTTTACAAATATAGTTCTATATGTTAGCACTTGTTGTGCTAAGCATTTTTTCGAAATTTCCTTTTATGTGTGTGTTGATCTTTTCAGTATGTTATTGATAGTTGCTACAATTTTGTTTAAACTATTTGCAACCTAACAAATGTAAGGAAAAATTCAACGTTTGTTTCTCTTTTGTAAATCTAAATGAAACCATTCATTTTTATAAAATCAAATATCGCGTTTTCAACAAGAGTTTGTTTTTTAATTGTGGCAACACTAACAACACGATAATTTTTAACGTATTCGTAGTAGATGCGTAAAATGCATAATTATTACAATGAATTCAATTTCCCACGAAAATCGTATTAAAATAAATAAAATCGACTGTAAAAATGGTGGTTCTGTTACAGTTAAATTTCGTAAAAGTCGTGAAATTTTCGGATTTGGTTTGGTTAAATTTGATTCACCCGGTCGTTTAAGTGAAAACATCGCAGCCACGTGCCACAGTATTGAAGCAGTTATAAATTTGCCAATTCCTCGACTCTCTCAACAATTGGGGTTATCTAATTTTTGCGTAAGGATTTGACTTTTATACCTTACAAGATTCAACTGGTGCAGGAGTGGAAGCCGACCGACCATTCACATCGCCGTAGATTCGCTCACTACATTTAGGAAAAACGGGCCATTTTCACTTGTCAGAGTATGTCAACGAGCAATTTTGCCGCATTTGGGATCTCAAAATCTTAGAACGATAATTGAGAAGCCTTTGTATGCTCAACGTGTCTCTGTATGGTGCGCTATGTGGTCTGGGGGCGTGATTGGGTCATTTTTCTTCGAAGATGAGGTTGGAAATGCGGTAACGATCAATGGATCATGCTATCGCGAGATGCTACCAACTCAATTTTGGCCTATTATTGACGCTAAGGACATCGCTGACATGTGATTTCAATAGGACGGTGCCACATGTTACACAGCCAATAAAACGATCAATTTATTGTAAACCAAATTTCCCGATCGTGTGATTTAAAATCACAGAATCACACGATCTGGCTGGTCACTTAAGTGATGATTATCCTGAAACTGTGCAGTCGGGAAATTTGGTTTACAATAAATTGATCGTTTTATTGGCTGTGTAACATGTGGCACCGTCCTATTGACATCACATGTCAGTATAGTATAGAACTTCAGTCTTAAAACTCAAAATCCGCGATGTGATTAACGAAATAGTACCGCCATTTTGCAAAAAGTGATTTATAAGGTTTATTAAAGAATCAACATCTGTCAGCGTGGTCCTGGTGGACATTTGCCAGATATCAATTTTCAGCTTTTTAAGAGATTTGCAAGTAAGTTTATAAAACTGAATTCGCTTGAGTGAAAAGTAATATTTGACAAACTAAAAAGATTCTAAAACTTTCTAAATAATAATAATGGAGTTGATTTAGATATAGAATAATCTTAACAAAAGTAAGCAATTATAAAATAAAGATATTATTTTCTATAAATAATAAGTGTATTAAGTTCTATGACGGGTTCTATAGACCATTTTTTCAAAAATTTTAATCTGAAAGTGTTAAAAATTTTAAGGTATAGAGTGTTTTTATAGAAATTACTTTAACGCTGCATAGATAAGTTACTTCTATCAGACGTATGCCTTTTGAATTTTGTACTCTATCTCTGCGGTTTGTAGTGAGAGAAAATGTATATGCTCAGTATTCTCAGTTGATCTCAGTAGCTTGCTAATGGTTATCAAAGAGAAAATTCAATACATTAATGATCTCAATAGCTCCTTTGCCAATTTTTATTATTATTTATTATTTAAGTCCTTAAAAGGATGTTAGAAACCACACGTCTTTCAGACGTAACGTTATCTTTACCGTACTAAAAAATGACGTCATCTTTCTAGGGTTACGTTGACAACACTACTTTAACTTGCGGCTATTTTGTCAGCTATAAATTGATTGATGTTTAGTTTGATTTTGTATTTTTCTAGGAATAGGCGTAGATTCGGTGAATGGGCTCATATTAAACTTAATTCCGATTTTCGTAAGCGAATTTCATTTAGCCACAAAGCTCACTTTTATAATTTTATATTATAAACAAAACTATCATATTTGGAGCAATGATAATCATCCAGTATATGTGGAGACACTGTTACATCCAGAAAAACTAACTGTTTGGTGTGCTTCTTTGAAAACCATGCTTATCAGAACATTAAGTCAATGGTGACCTCTATAGAACCATGATTATTAAATTTTTCGTTCATCAATTGAACAACGATGTGCAGGAGCTGTGGTTTCAACAAAACGGCACAGCATGCCACACAGCATTGATTCATTGAAAGAAACTTTGGCTAACCACATAGGTTCACGTTTCGGAAACATTGTCATGTAATCGCAATTTTAAAAATTAATCTTTATGTTAATTCATTTCCATAATTCTTTTTGAGTGGAAATAATAATTTCCTTTAAAGAGTAAAATTAGCAAGATGTGAAGTTCGAATTTTGAGATTTAAAACTTGGCAAACTTAAAACTTATGAAATTATATTGTTATTTTTCAAAAACTGACTACTAGAGCCTTTGACAATTTTAGGACATCATAATATAAGCTAATTCTTTTGGAACGTAAATAAAATTGATATTATTTTAATTAAACAAAAGGTTGAAATTAAAAGAAAATACTTTTTAAAACTTAGCTATTTAAATTGTTATAAAGTTGTAATTAAGTAAAGTTATTTGCTGCTAAAATTTTTAAAATATATTATACATTTCTTATACTAAACGATGTATACATTTTTTGCTAGGTATATAGCAAATGTAAAATTAAAACTTTTTAATTTCAAAAAGTTAATAATAATTTTCAAAATAATACTTTTATAAATGGATTAATTAAATTTCAAAATAAGAATATCAATTTTTAAAGTGAAATAGTACAGGCATATATATCGATATCATCTTAAATTGGAAGTGTTAAAGGTTTCTAGATAATATTAATTTGGTGATATCACAAATTAAGCCACATGACTATTATGGAGAAAGCGTATATTAAAGGTATCAATTTACCAAAAATAATTGAAAAATACTTCGGATAAAAAAATGTTTTTGACAAAACTTCAGTCGTATATTGCCCATTTTAAACTGATTATGCCACAAAGCTAAAAAGTTTATTTGGCATCTCTCTCTGTCTTAGGTAAATTTTACTTTTATTCTATTGCCATACACGATTCAGCGTTATTTATCAATATTACAATCATAGCGACAATACTAGGTTTAGCTATTCTCTAACTGGTATGTGAAAGTATAAATCTTGTTTTCAGGGTGTCTGAAGTGCATATTTATATATTTAATTGTAATTTTCATAATTTGATTTACGTAAATTAATAAACATTAAAAATCTTTTAATTATTTACAATGAAAAGAGTCAGGTTTACGTATTTATTAGAAATAAAACAACGATTTTAAAAGAAATAAAAACGTAGCAGTAGATTATTTATTTTTCTGGAAACTAATTCTAATTCTAGCATGTAGCGACTGAATGACTGGCTGATAAGAAAAATATGATGTTGCAAATAAATATCATATTATATGACATAAATTTTATTTGTTTTGGTTATCAAAAATTAATAAACATTCGCATATTCTATTCATTAAATTCTAGATTTTTTATTTCAAATATACTAAAATGTAGGCAAATTTACAACTCTTTTTGACTTTATTGGAAAAACAGTGTATTATTTTCTTTTTTGTTAGAACGCACAGTGTTTTGAAACCGTTTTTTTTAATAACTCATAAACAACATAAGCTATTTTTATTTACGTACGGTTTTCCGTCGACCCTCGTCAAATTTGGTTTATGAACAAACCGGTTTCGGCCGTTTGCCATCTTCAGTGTTCTCTTCGTACTTCGTACGGAAAACCGTCTTAAAACAAAAATAAAATCAACCCCGTTGGAAAATCTTAGCACATAACATAAGCTATCTTAATAAAATTTCACAAAGGGCAAGCAGAGATATATCTGAGTCAACTTAGAGACGATACGCCCTGTAGAGTAAAGGCGAGCTGCCCGGTATCCCTCCAAATTTTGGTGCCTCGGGCATAAATTCTTTTGGAATCTTCATAAAAAGTTAATTTATTACTCATTGGTTTTTGGACTTAAGTAGACCTTGAAAATATCTACAAAAAATATGCTAAAATTTTTATTTTAATTTTTGGCCGACCTTAACTTACTATTTTTGACGTGGTTTACTTATTTATATTTTAATTATTATTATAAAATATCAGTTTATAAGTTTCGTTTTAATAGCAGGTTTCGTTAAGAAATTACAAGGCTCTGAAATGGGAAAATGTAAAAACACGTGTTTTTTTAGGATTAGGCCCAAAAAGGGGCCTAAAAAAAACTTACTTTGGTACTGGTAACTTTTTTTAGATTATTTTAAAGCAAATGCGAGTAAAAGAAAAACTGTGCCAAAATTATAACGGCTCATCCTCCAGCCCTGTTCAAACATAGCCACATTTGAAAATTTATGATTTACTCCAATATTCTTCGGAGTGCAAAGCACAGATTGAAAAATTATAAGCAGATTACTAAAGCTCTATCTCTTGGCTACACTCTCCAAAAAGAATTTGACAGTCCCGCAGTTGATAAAGTCAGGGTAACCAGTTTTATAAAAAAAAAATTTAGAACATTTTTACCTCGTTTAAGGAATTTATGTGTTAAAAATACAAATATTAAATTTTATTTCACCGTTTGATTAAAGGCTCTTTTGTATATAACGTTTCAAAATTTTGTAAGAATATCTCGACCGGTTTACATTTTATAGCAATTCAAAATCTGCATTTTATTCGCCAGACAATCACTTTAAGGTGAAATTTACAGTTTTAAAGTAAAATTACATGTACAAAATGCGATGGAGAAAAACTGGTAATAAGTTATTAATCTAGAAGTCATAAGCTTTCCTCTGATACCAATTACTTGTGTGAAGGGTGTATATTTAATTTATAGGAGCCTGCTAAACCTTGTATTCTAATGAAGTTTTTCTCTTTTTATATGTTAAATGAAAAATGAAAAAACGAACATTGTATTTTTTACCGATGCACGTTGAAAATTCCATTAAGATAGCTTATGTGGTTCATGAGCTACCGAATTATTAAAAAAAAAACAAACCAAAATTTCGTTTATTGAAATTACTGTGTGAGAAGTAGTCTAATCGTGTTGTAACACCCAGTTGTTATCGATGTTTGGTCTCATACGAATGACCCTTTCAAAAAGCCTCCGGTAAAAGTGTTGGTTGGCTATTAAGCCTTGAGCTACATAGTCTTTGTGAGCGATGCGATACGACTTTGCCATCATTGTTTTTTTGGGCCTGGGAGTGTGCCACTCCATGTGCACGTGTATATCGTATTTAAGCACACAAGACTCCTCCCCAGTACTGACATGCTCCAAAAATGGGGGTTATTTTCAATCGAATGCACCAAATCAAGGCAGCCTTCCTTTCTTCTTTTTGATCGTGCGAAAGATTAATTTTTTGAAATTTTTATTAATTTATTGGTCAAAATTTAATGAACGGTGGTGTTAGTCAAATTTAACTCTTCCTCGACTATTCTGACTGTCAACCGACGATCTGAACGCACTAGATCCCGGAACCCTTCGATATTTTCAGGGATTTTTTAAGATGAACGCCTTTCGCTTCGTAGTTCTTCTTTGATTAATTTTCTTCCTTCTTAAAATGCCTTAAAACACCGAAAAGCCTAGGCTCTTGACAAAACACTATCTCCGTAGGCCTGCCTGAAATTTAGCAAGACCCTGAAGCAAAACCTGATAGCACACCGTTGTTTGCAACCGATATCACTCATTTTTAGAAAACAACAGAAAAAGCTGTTTCAAAATCGCTACTGATGACCAAATATTTCGAGCGATGTCAACTCGCACAGAAGGTAAACCTCATATTCATCTGCCGCCTCTCCAAGCACAGCGCCATCAGTCTTACCAGATCGAAGGTAACCTTGTCAGTCTCATTATATAATTTACAGCCCTCGTTTATATACAAATACATATATTTTAAGTATAAATATGTACACCAGAAGCTTTGTGATAACTTGTTAAATATTATTGTTTGCTTTTACTTGCAATTATTCTAAAAAAAATGAAAGTAAATATGACAAAAGTCTCAAACTCTTCTTTTGCTATGCACACGATATAACAAATATTACAAAAAAAATGAGAATAACCAAATACCTATTTTAAAGACCTCAAATAATTTTATATTTTTTTGAAAGGATAACAAAATCGAAGTATCGTTAGATAGAGCTGAAAACAATGCCGATAATTCTTTATCCAAATAAATACAAAAACATGGATATTCCTAAAAATTCTATACATTTTAGTCCCCATAATTCATATTTTATCGACTACAAGATCCTTTTAACCTCTTGCGGATCATATTTTGTAACTTATAACACATAGCACAAAAGCCACTGTATGCCTTTTAATTCAAAGTTTACTTCAGAAATATTATACATCGAATTACATACATATACATGTCACATGAAATTATGAAAATTATCACATTTTGCTAACCACACAACTTTAAAATTCAGTTAAAAGTAAAATTTTGTGGGGTTAATTGTTTTCTGTGATTTTATAGAAGTTAAGTCCAAGACACTAAAATAAACAAACGAATTAAAGGAATTTTTTATTAACTTAAATTATTATTAAATTTAATACGTTTAATACATACACATGTTAATATATAATTAAATATTTACACACACACAATAAACTTTAGAGCAGCACATACTGTCATACTTACGGATTTCTTAAGTGAAATGTTTATAAAGAAAATAATTTCGTGATTGACATGGTATTTATGCCAAGGGTTTTTTGTACACTCTTCCTAAACATACCCTTTTGTAATAATTATTTCATTTAGCATGTTTTTTTATAAAAATATCAATTATTGATTCAAATTTTTCTTTTTTATCCCTTCACTTCACTTTTTATTTTTATATAACATTTTATCAAACGTTTAAATTATTCTGTAAAATATTTTTTAATGAAATATTTATACAATAAAATAGTTGTCACAGCTAAACACCAATGAAAACACTTATAGCCACTCAATACAAGGAAGTAGGGAAGAACAGAAAAATAATTGAAGAGAATAATTATCGATTAGAACCCGACGAGCGACAAAATCAATATGAACTTGTTGCTAAAGAAAACACATTGATTTATGCACCCCCAAAATTATTAATATGAATACATTCATACAAACACATGTGTATACTACTGTAAATAGTAAAATACAAACTCATAAATAATCTGTCTCTTGTTCTTTTACCTTATATCGTAAAGTCAACAGCAATATCCAATTTAGTTACGGTTTGAAACTCTTTCTCGTTTTCATTATATGTATGTACTCTTTAAACCAACGTGCTTCGGTATTTGACGGTGTACCCATCTGTGAGAAAGTATTAGCGTAGGGAATTGAAAATTTGTTTTTAATGCCACCGTGCAAGTGGTTGAGCGCCTTGAGGTTAGTAGTGTTTGTTTGCATGTGTGATGTTTTTGTTTATATTGTACATATTAAGCACAAACATGTGCAAAGTGTTGCTGTGTCTGTTTGTACGGTGCGAAACTTTACGAAAGGGAATTTTGAGTAAAGAATTATGTGTGTTTTCTCTGTGTAATTTTACTATGGTTTTTTTGGTAGGGTAAAAACTTGTCTATTCCAACTAAAATTTAGAAACGCTTCAATTTATTTTCTTGTTTTGAAAGTGTTAGTTGAGAGAATTTTAAAAATTAAGGATTATTTTAATGAGTCCACGTTTCATCAGCTTATTGCCTTCAGAATTATCTAAAGTTAAGCATACACATGAATTGAAACCACCACTTCTGCTTAGAATTTATGAACCTTCTTTAAGATTTCAGTTGCCCCTTGTTTATCATAGTGACATAGACAAAATGAAGTACAGAAGCCGTGGGTATAGTTATTTTTCGTAGAAAACAGCACTGTGCATTAAAAAACTACTGGCGATACGGATAAAAACAGTGGTGTTACTAATATATTTTCTCCTCCGCGGCTTGAGTAAAAAATAGCTATCCTTTAGCTAAGTAGAAGCCAAGCTTTTTGTTTTAATAATTTTTAAAATTAATTAAAAACGAGTTAGTTCTTCTGTTCTTCTGTTTAACTCGCTATATTGAAAATTTGTTACACTAGATTATCCGCATGTTTTGTCCTGCAAATGATTCAACTAAGCAAAGAGTAGAGTACATTTTTATAGAAATTTTATTTTTTTGCCAATAAATTGTTGGTGGGTTGTTATTATAGGTCAAACAAAAGAAAACGGTTAACAGTTTTGTACTCTGCTTTTGAAACACTCGTCTCAGAGTTTGATGATATTGTCATTGCTGATGATTTTCATTTAACCATAAAATATTTCAGTGGTGACTGCTCTTCGCGATAATACGTTATCGCTTTTTTCCTCTCACCATTATAAATTTAGTGCACCATACAACCATAATAAGCACTCTGACTGACTTTAGCAAAGCATATTTCCAGCTAGTTTAAATAGCATACTTTTTAAGTTCCTACATACTTCTTCATCTCAAATTTTGGTATAAAAATGATTAAAAGATATTTTTTTTAATATTTTTTTACAATCTGGCCAGGCAATCTTCAATATTAAGGCTCTTAAGTATGTGTTAATTAAATTTAATATAAGATTTCTAACGATAACGGCAATCATTTTTCGTTTTAGAAAATATTTAAATGGATATCTATTTCTCATTGTAGTCCATCATGTCCTTTTGTGTTTTCTAATGACATACATACATTGAAGGAATCAGACATGGACACAAGTAAAGAAAAAAGAACTATACTGTCAGTTAGAATTATCTTAAGGAATCAACATGTTATAATTAAAAGTTATAATAAGGAGTTTTTGAACAAAGAGTTTGCTTTGTAAAACAAAATAATACAAATTTGTATTGTACTACGAAGACAAAAGTTCGGCAATTATAAATAAAATTTTTTCATCAAATTTCATCATAGATTTTGGCACCGTCCTGCTGATATATATTTCAATAATATCCACGAATCAATAATAGTATTTCAATTAATAACATGTAAATTATTTTCATCTCGCGACAGCGCGATTCATATACAGTTACCACATTTCCAGCCCCATCTTCGAGAAAACCGACCGAATCACGCCTCCTGATCGCACAGAGCAATTTATATTTACACGTTGAGCATGCAAAGATTTTTCAGTAATTGCTCCAGGATATTCAGAAGCCTAAAAGAACTAGCCGGTTATTCCTGATTAAATTGAGCGAATCTCAATGGTCGATCGGCTTCAATTCCTGCACCAATTCAACCTAATAAGGCTTCCAGCTCAAATCCTTACGCAAAACTCGACATGTGATGATTTTAGTTAACCCCAATTGTTGAGAACGTCAAGGAATTGACAAATTAGAATCTGCTTCAACACAATTGAACAACCCGGTCGAACACGTATTTATGTTCGCACATTTTGTATCAAGCCAGTCGACTCAAATTTACCGACCAAATTCTTAATAGAGGTATCAGAATGATGGTTATGTTGTCCGAAAATTTCACGAATTATACGAAATGTAACTTTGACAGAACCACCATTTTTATAGTGGATTTTAATTATTTTAACGAGATACGAATACGTCAAAAAACTAAATGTCAAAACAACATGACAGTTGTTAGTGTTGTCACAATTCAAAAACAAATGTCTTGCTGAAAAGCTCATTATTATGTTCAAATAAAAGCATGATATGGTTGAAGTAAAACAAAAGAGTTTATATATGGATCAATTCTTTTAACACTTGCTCAAATACATAAATTCATCAAATAATTATATTTGAAATATAATTTAATTTATCGTAAATAAATAAAAATCAGTTAACATATTTTTATTGTCTTTTGAAATGCATAAATAACTAACAAAGCCAGGTTCAATAGCAAAATAAATTTCCTTAAAATCAATTTGAAAAACATAAGTTTAAGAACAAATAAAAATCTGCATTAATATTAAAATATGTGTCTGCATGTGGGACCTATTTCCCCCAATAAAGAAAACAGTTTAAACCTTTTTGTTAGTTTTTTCGTCTTAGGTGCTGTTGTGTACATGTAACAAGTTCGTTTACTAATTTTTTTTTATTTTAAAAAAGAATTTCATATTACTTTTATATCAATCGAAAGTAAAACATTCTTTCAAGGTTGAAAATAAATTTAAAACCAAAGATTATTTGATTCTTGCTATAAATTTTCAACAACGTGCCAATCTTAGGCAAATATATAATTAATTATATTTAATTGTTTTTTACTTTAATAATTAGCGCTACTGTCAAATTGCTCAGATATTTTAAATAATAAATATCATCATTTTTGTGTTGTTTTTGGTGCATTAAAAAAAATAAATATTTGTTCAAATATTTACTTTTTGTATATAAACAATTAATAACTCTTGACAAAAATCAAGTTCTTAAAACTCTAGCAGTATATTAGCATTGTTGTACCCTTGTATTTGTTTTTAACAATACAAAATGAACTAATAAAACATTTTATAATAATCTCGTGACTTTTTTGTTTTTGTGGGTGAATAATATTTTCGTAAATTTTTCTGTTTAAGCCAGTTCAGTTTTTAATCAATTTAAGCTTAGACAAACAAAGCAGTTTACACATTTCTTACAATATAAATTTTTAATTTATCATATTATTAACACTTCAGTAAATAATTAACCGCTGCTAGCCGTAGAACGCATAAAAATAAATTTATTTACGAATGAATTTAAATATAGATTTAAAAACAAATACAAACAACAAAATAATAAAAAGATATAAACAACTCAATGTAGTTGTATGTAGTTGGAGGTTGGTAATTTTCAAGAGGCACCTTTTGTAGGTACAAATGTTCAAAATATATGAAAAAACTATTTTGTTCTGTAAAATTAAGAAGAAGCCGGTTAATTACTTTTCCAAAAAAATCTAATGTTTTTATTTTATTACAAAAATAATCACTTAATATTAACTTACAAAACATTTCCATAAATGTTTCATGTGTAAAATAAATAAATTACTAAAGAAGCTATTTCCGGATCAGCTATATAGCTTTGATTTTATTAATAGAAGAGTTGGTCAACAGTTTTTTGACAATCATCTAAAATATTCAACATTTGCAAATTCTAACCAGCTGAAATGCAGTTATTCCTGTATAGTTCCTGAATAGTATCTGGATAGTGAAAATTTGAATCGACAGAGGAGGGGATTGAATGAATGACTTCCAAAGGAAACCCATATGTAAATAAAAGTAGTTTTTTGTTTTCGAAATATTTGCTGTTTAGAAATATTTTTGAGTTTTGTTGTTTACTGTGTTGTTTAAATGAGAACTCTCATTTAATCAATTTGGCATACGGTATAGGATTCTCAAATTTTCTATACAAAATTTCGGGTAAAATCCACTGATGAGCTATATGAGCAGTAGTGAAATGGGCATATGGATATGCTTTCCCCCGTAGTAATACATTTCAAAAGTACATTTTTTTTAATAATAAATTTTTTATAAGAATATCATAAACTATTTATTAAAGGAATCTAGCATATATAACGTATATAAAAGGGCCAGCGATGGATTAATCAGCAAAATATCGTGACGTAAAGAATAAATTGTGAAGTAAAATTATACAGTTTTATTTGTGTAATTAAAATAATAAAGTGTATTGTAAATAAAATAGAAAGAGAAAAATTGATTCGAAATGTCGAGTATTTCAAGAAGAGTGGACATGGAAGTACTTCTTTATGGAATATAACCAAAAACCTATTTACTTATCTGCCAAGAACCGGTAGCTGTACTAATAGATTATAATCTCGCTAGGCACTTTAATTCAAAACATCTTGGGTCGAAGTACTATAAAATAACAGATGAAGACAAGAAAGTTCATTCAGAGGAATTGAAAAGAAAATATCTAGTCAGCAAATGTTTTTCAAAAATCAAAGAAGTGTCCAGCGATCCTCCACATGAGCTGGTCACATTGTTGCCTATAAAATAGCAAAAAGTAATAAACCGTTTTCTGAAGAAGAATTTATTAAGGATGTGTTAATTAGCATTGGAAAAGCATTATGTCCAGAAAAGGCAAAAGATTTCGAATCTATAGGGCTGTCACGTAGAACGGTCACAAAAAGAATTGAAGCGAATTCTTCCAATTTAACCAATCAACTCGATGGACGTCTTAAAAAGTTTAAGTATTTTTCAGTCACTATGGACGAGAGTGTTAACAGGAGTGATACAGCCCAACTTCTAATTTTTATCAGAGAAGTCGATGAAAATTTTGTAAAAACCGAAGAACTGGCTTGTTTGAGATCTTTGAAAGGAAAGACGACAGGAAAAATAATTTATGATGAATTTAGAGAGGGAATGGAATCTCTTAATGTGCCAATTTCTAAATTAATTAATTGAACAACTGATGGAGCACCTAACATGGTGGGAAAAAATACGGGTTTTGCAGGAGTTTATAAAAGTCAGAATCCTGAAAGTGAAACAATTTTTTTACATTGTATAAGCCACCAAGATGTTCTTTGCAAGGCTGCCTTGGATATTAACCACGTACTTAATATTATTTTAAAATTAATTAATACCATTCGAGCCCGTGGTTTGTTACATCGACAATTTCAAGAGTTTTTATCGGAAGTTGATGCAGAATTTTCAGATGTACTTTATTACACAAAGATCAGGTGGCTGAGTTGTGAGCATGCCTTCTCTAGAGTTTGGAGTCTACTTAAAGAAATTAAAGTTTTTCCAAAAACCAAAACTGAAATTTGGGATGAGTGGGAAATATTGGAGGATAAGAATTGGTGCATCGAGTTTGTTTTTTTCACGGATTTATCCGAGCACTATAATAAACTGAACAAGAAGTTACAGGGAAGAAATCAATTTATAGATGAAACGTGGGGCAGTTTAAGGTCTTTTAAAACTCAATTGTTTAAATTTTCTAAATGTTTGGGAAAAAATGATTTGACTCGTTTTCCAAGACTTAATTCTTTGAGGCCTGTGAGTGAAGAGAAGTTAAAGGTCTTTTCACAATCTTTATTTAAACTGTATTCAGAGTTTTAGGCCAGATTTGCTGACTTTAAAAAAATCCAACCATGTTTAGATATTTTTTCAATGCCTTTTAATGTTAATCCTGAGAATATTCCATCTGATCTACAATTGGAAATTATAGAATTGCAATGTAATAATAATTTAAAACAGCTATTTTTAAATACAGATAAGCTTAATTTCTATAAATCGTTACCAAAAGATGAATTTGCAAAGCTAATTAATCAAGCGCAGAAAATTATGGCAATGTTTGCTTCCTCATACGTATTTATGTGCAGAAAAATTCAATAAGAAACTGATTGTCAGACGAGAGTATATTTAATATATTAAAAGTCGCATCCTCTCAGCTGGAACCAGATTGTGAGGAAATTATGTCAAGTCAAAATCATATCCATGCTTCCAATACATCTGGAAAATCATAATAAACCGTATCTTGTAAAATTTTTATGTTGTTTTAAAATATTACGTAATAAAACTAATAAATATATAGCTTAAACCGAACTTTTAATTGAACAGCAACCCCATAACTTCTTAAGAATGACCCTCTATGTTTTTTTTTTAATTTAATGGCCCGCCGCAAGATATTTTTTAATTTATTGGCCCGCCGCCCAAAAAGTTCGCCCATCACTAGTTTAGAGCATACATTGTTAAACTTTTCTATGTAAACATTTCATTGTGTACCACATTTCAACTGTTTTGTTGGTCACATTTGAAAACCATACACACGTCCTGTAGAGTAGAATCTTATTTCTACCTTTGAGGGCCGTTTCTATAACCACATATAAAATTGATAATTGTTTTATTTGATGGACTGTAGAGTGTTATTTTCAACAACCAAATTGTTCATTTAGCTGAATGCTGTTACTCTTCATAAACGCATTCAGCCCTCTAGGTATAATTTTTTCAAATATGTTATCGAGATAGTTAAGGATAATATTAGAACGACAACCAACAGTTAGTTTAACATCTTTACAAGGCTTAAGTATTGGTATAATCTCTGCAGTTTTAGATAATATTCATGTTTCCAGCACCAATTTATATGACAAAAAGAGTATTGCTCTTTTTTTACATAATTGGGTAATTGATGATTTACCGCTACTATAGAGTTCTTCAATAAGTATACTAATTATTTTACATTATCAACTGTTGTTAAAAAATTTTGCAGTGAAATGTTATATATCCTTCGGAGCATTTGTTAATTTTATTAACAAAAAACTAAGTATAGTTTTATGATTATTTTCAAATAATCCGCCAATAGATCCTATTATTGTGTATTGTTTTATATAACCAAACCATCTTTTGGCCACGCACCAAATCTCTTATTTTTGCCTCTACTACATCTAATCTAATTCACACGTTTTTCTTATCTTTACGTTTTCCATTTATATAATTATAATTTTAAATAAAATTATTAACAGTATTATAAAATTACATGCAATTAATCCATGTGGAGTTTTCGATTATCTTTTAATTATATATGTGTCGTTTTCAAATATTATAGTTATACTTTATTATAATATGTTTATACTTTAATTTTAATTATGGTCATATTTTTTTTTAAATGCATTACGATAAAGACTGGTATGGTTTAAAGGCAACCATATTATTTCGATTAAAAATAATATAGTTCAACAATAATTCAATCACAATATGTTCCTTATAGATCATGATTGCCATAACATTTTTTTGTGTGTTTATATGGTGACCAAACAAAAATTGTAAAATATTTCTTTACCCAATAAATTTTTTAACTCTAAGTAATGTCAAATAAAAGTTCTGGCAACACATTTCTCTAGTATTTTCTTTTTTGAGAATCTAATGCCAATTTTAAGTTTCATCATGATTTAATCGATACAGAAATCATATACACGCCTAATTGAAAATGAGCCTCATCATTAGTGTTGATTTTGCTGGAAATGTGTTGGTTTAGTTCTGTTTTTCAAACAGTCAACTCATAAACGTTCGAAGCAAACAGTGATCAGTAGGTAATTAGCGAAGTGAACCGCATATGTAGACACACTATCGCGTATAGCAAAGTTTAATAAGTTAAGAGTTCAACAAATTCGAAAATTGTTACCAATGGAGAATTAGCTGTATGTATGTTAATTTAAAGTAAGATCTTTTCTGTTATTTATGGTTTAAATTTGTATCTTTATCTCTAAAAATTAGTAAATAATGTTTATTTAAGACCATGTTTATTAAAGATAAATCCAAAACTAATATTGTGAAGCCTGTGATATTAACCCACAAACTTTTTTGTAAAAATATTAACGTTGAAAATAATTTTATCTAAAAACAAAACACTATGTTTAGCTAAAAAAAACACTATTAAAAATATTTCATGAAGGAAAGAAAATTTAAGAGATTTAAAAATTTATTTATAATATAGAAGCAAGGTTTTAATATCTTCTAACTACTGAATAATATAATGTGTCTGTGGATAACTTTTAATGGGCCCACCAAATAACTTCTTTTTTTTTGTTTTAAATGCTATAAACAAAACTACACAGCTTTAGCTGTGTGGCACGTAGCGCCGTCCTGTTGAAACCAAATGTTGCCAATATCCTCCTCTTCAATTTTTATGAACAAAAATTCGCTCACCATGGCCCGATAACGATCGCCATTGACTGTAACGGCCCAATTGCGCCTCTAGAACAAAATCCGCACCAAACAGTGATTCGTTTTGGGTGCAACGGCTTTTCAATGTATGTGTGCGGGTTTTCTATGCCCCAAATGCGACAATTCTGCTTGTTTACATACCCGCCAAGATCAATAAGCTTCATCTGAAAAGATGATTTTTTTTGCAAAATCGGCATCATCTGTAAGTCGATCACAGGCCCACTCAGCGAAGCGTTGTTCAAGCGTATACACGACCATATTCGTGTAGCGGAAGGATAAAACTAATTATCTGTCAAATCAAACATGAGCTAAGTGTTACCATTCACAAAATAAGCACTAGTTAAAAACAAAAACGTTAGATTGCGGTATAGCTTAAAGGTACGTACTTGAGTAAATTTAGAAGGTATGGCTACAAATCACAAAAATGACGCTATTGAAATCTAACCCCGATTATATTTACTAACAATTAAAGCTCTTTTAAAAATTAAATTGCATCAGCTACTTATCATATTTACTTTCTTACGATCAAAAAAAAAGTTGATCATATGAACTACAATATGGTGCTTGATAGTTAGGAGAGGTATTAATATGAATTTATGTCATTATAAATTTTAAACAATTTTTATATAATCAATTCTATATTCTTTTTTGTTATTATATTTAAATTTAAAATCCCTTCCATGCATGCATCTTCTTCTTGTGGCTCAATTAATCATAATTATATTTAATTATATTATTTAGTCTTATTTAGTTCACTTGTTACTTCCACTTTGAGTTTTTATGTTAAAAAAATATTTATTATTAAGCTTTTTTTAAATATTAAAATAAACTGTTATCAGAAAGTTTTCTTAAATTATAATTGATTTGTTAGACTTCGTAAACTAGGAAAATAGTAATAATTCTTATGAACTCATTAACTATATGGACATAATATTACTCAATACGTGTGTCAAGCTTTTAAATGATTATTGTTATTATTTATAATAATTGTAGCTTTTCATTTTGCGGGTACACCTTTTGAACTGATATGTGTGCACATGAATTATTTTTTTTTTATATTTGTGGAATTTCCTACGTTTTTTTTAAAACAGTTGTAAACATTTCTTATCACATGATAAAATATTAAAAAAAACTAAGTATGGCAAAAGCATTTTTAAACCTACCAAATTAAAACTTCACGTATCATACACATATCATACTATAAAATTAAAACCCTTATCGAAAATAGTTTTACTTTTAAATCAATAGGTTTTAATTCCTCGGCATTTTAGGAAAAGTATTAGAGAAATGAGACTCAACGATGACGATATTCAACTATTAACTATACTATATTTTCTTTGTATGCTACTGTATGTATGCCGGTTCATGGGTTATCTTACTACCAGATATTAATACTTTTGCATAAAATCTTGAACATTGGCTACCACATATTTGATTTAATAGAAGGGCAAATAGTGACACTAGAATACTACAAATCATCAGAATTTAAGAGTGACTATATGTATAATTCAAAATATATTGATTTACCTAATTTAATAAAAAAACCTAATTCGAATATCACAATTCAAAACACAGGGTCAAGAATATATAAATCAAAATCTTGAATGCTTCTTTTGTGACTTTAATATATGAAAATTATGTAGATAAGTATATAACCTAATATTTTTTGTATATTTGAAAATATACTTCTATTTTTCCCTTCTTATTATAATGAAATACAATGTAAATATAATTTTGCCAACTCTCTTCTATAAAGCTTCTAATAATATTATGAATCATGTTGCACACGAAATGTATACAAATGTGAGTAATTAAAAAAAATATAAAGCAACAGTTAGAGGATTAATATCCAGTGGTATATTCTAATAGTATTTTGGTAATGAAATTTGGTTTATAGCATCTGGTATATAAAAAAAGCAAAAAAAGAGAAAAATAGAAAGAGCATAGAAATGACAAAATAAAGATATTGGACTTTATATTGGATAATAAACTTAGTGCTTTACACTATATGAGAAAACCTATTGTGTACTTAATATGAAGAGTTTCATTACAATTGAATTACAATTTTCAGTTTTTAACACAAGTTTACTGTCAATTATGACAAAAAAAATAAAACACTAAAACTGTAAACTATCAGAATCATATTCACTTTCTGATTCAGTATAAACTTCATGAGCATTCTTCGTATCTATCTACAAGGCAATTTGCAATTGCAATATTTTATATAAGGTGGAAAAATTTGAGGTTAGAAAATAAATTGGCTTAAAGAACACACATTTTTGACAACTTCACTTCTGTTGACACCAATGTAAAGCACAAATATGGGAATATGAGACCGGGAAACCATCCACCTCTAGCACAACGGCATTTGTCCGCTCTTTTCAGAAAATTTGGGGAAAAATATGAGCAGCCAATTTATAAACGTTTGACGCAAATAATGGCGAGTCGGATTTTATTTTTGAACAAGTTAAATTTTATAAAGGTGAAGATGAAGATCTTAATGCAAAAGTTGGGTAAAGTGCCTCTAGTGATGCCCAATTGCTGCGAACGTCAACGAAGTGATTTTCTAGGCTTATTCTCAGAACCTTTCTGTACAATGGCTATGATTGCATCACTACGGCCACAACAAGCGTATTGTTTTGATCTATTAGCAGCAGTATTATCGGGACTCTTGAATTTAGCGAATAAATTACGCACAAAGCTCGATTACGAGTAAAAGCTGCTCAAATTTCAGGAAGTGATACAGGGAAATTTCACTATTTTGATTTTAACATATAATTAAAACTCCCCGTTCGGAATGTACATTCCATGCTTAAAACCTTTTATTAAATAAATATTAAAGGAAGAGAATTAAGTTTTTCACATTTAATCATTTGACAGATAATGTACTACTAACCTCAAATTTTCCCGCCACATATTAAAAGGAATCGTTAGAAGAAATATAAATTTTTGGATTTTTCACATTACATTTTAAAATGTAAAGAGTCACTTTGTTAAAATATATTATTTTGATTGGTATGATCCAAATAAAGTCCCGTCATTTTCTATTGTTGTAAAATTTTCTTTATGTACACAACTCAGTATTTCAATACGAATTCAGAAAAATCAACAACCAGCTGCGTCAGCTATTTATTTTCTACAATTGTGAAAGAATAATAAGAAACTTTTAAACAAACAAAACACTAGATGCAAACTCAGTGGTTTTTGGGTATCATGTTAAATTATTAATTTTAATGGCCATAACTGCGTGGCAGATTGTGAGAATCACACGTTATCGATTGATGCCACCCTAACAACAGGATTTTGCAAAAAGCTGGTATATTCAACACGAGCACAACAACTTTATTTGGGTGATCGTGCATTTTGCACTTCTCGGCCTTCCCATCTTGAGCCGGTGATGATTGATGAGGGTATTAAATTTGTAAACGATGACACTTTTACTATAAAACAAATGATGATGTAGAGACGACCATCACGGGTAAATTTCCACTGGCTTTCAAAGGCGAAGCAAGAATTAATGAAGCCATATAAAGAAATCAAAAAAGTATAGCAACAAAACCACCGACAATTGCCCTGCTTAATATTGCAAGTCATGAAAACATACTGAGTCTATCATACCTTTAGAGGTTAAGTGCGGAAAACCTGCAACATATAGAGGTCCTAAATAACCAAGTAATTATCGGTCCTTTGTTATTTACTACTACTCTTTTGATGTTGCTAACTTTGGCATTCTGTTCCCTTCATTTAATCGAGCATATGTATTAAAAATGCACGCTTAAAAAATGGATACAAAAGATTTCTGGCAAAATAATGCAAGTGATTTGATTTCATGCAGAATTTGTCTTGTTAATAAAACAAATTGGGAGCTGCATTAAATTTCAAATATCTTACAAAGTGTTACAGAAATTGCCTTAAATGTCATATACTTAAAACCGCCAAATTCTTTTAAGAAGTCATCAACTTGCGCATAATATTCTGAATCTTTATTTGGTCACGGTATAGCTGTGTGAACTGAGTAATGAACCTTTGTAACTTTAATTTACTAAAAAACCTGTGACGGTTACTTTTCTTTCAAAGAGGTTGCATATTTTATATAAAATTTTAAATCTAAAGAATTTGCAGTATTTTAATATCTCGTTCTCAATTTGGTTAGCAATAATTTTTTTAAAAACTAATGTATTTAAACCAAGATACAAAATAAAGTAGAATATGTTTAAAAAATGTATGAAAAAAATCTCAAAAGCATTTTTAAGTATTTAAATCCAAAAATTAAGCAAAGTTATTATTTAACTTCATACCAAGTGTTGTAATACTTAAATTAAGGTTTAAGTGAAGTTAATCCATGTAATAAAAATGGATAAATTTAATTTAAGCCAGAATTTATGTCAGATTAAAACAATGTTTTCTGAGCTGTTATCTTTAAATATTTGGAATAAGAATTTTATTCCCTTTTAAGTTAACAACTAGTTTTTAAAATTAAAAATTTCAAGATTTTTATTTTGCAAATAATTATAATAAAAAAAATGAAATTAATTTTTAACGAAAACAGAAAAAATAGACATTTGCAGAACATTATTTCTGGATTTATCTAAAGCGTTTTTTAACAAGAAATTTGATTTTCTAAAACAAAAAATTTAGACTAAAATCATTAAAATTTTTATTGTATTACGAAGAGAAAAGTTAGACAATTATGAATGAAAAATAATATCTGGCAAATGCCCACTACGACCACGCTCACAGACGTCGATTTTTTCATAAAAGTTTTCAATCACTTTTGGACAAAATGGGATTTTGAGTTTAAGGGCTGAAATCGATTCGATTAGCAGGGTATACACTCTGTCCTTAACATAGCCCCAAAGAAAAATTATTCAAGGGTGTTAAATCAAACGATTGCCGTTCAATTATGCGATGCGGAATTTGCTTTGTAATAAATTGATCGTTACATTGACTGTGAGATATGTGGCACCGTCCTGTGGAAACCACATGTCACTGATATTCACGTCATCAGTAATACGCCAATATTGAATTGTTAGCATTTTGCGATAGTGAATTTCCAGCCTCATCCTCGCAAATAAGGCCCAATTATGCGTCTAGACCATATAGCACACCATAAAATCCCCCGGGGGCACATTTATGTGGTCTTTATAGAACTTCGACTATCTAGACCTGTGCAAATGTGACCCCTGCTCCCCTGAGGGCAGCAGGGGTCAACTAGGAAAAACCTGTTCCTAGAATTAGTCTTCGGCTTCCTAGGACGAGCATGACGTTCCTATTTATGCATGGTTCGACCAATATCTGATTAAGGCTCCATAGCCAGGCGCAGATGTAAATCTTATCACGTAGCACAACATACACTGACACGTTGAGCATGCAAAGGCTTCTCGCTCTAGGATTTTCAGAAGCCCAAATGCGGCAACTATGCTCGTTGACATACCTTCGTGAAAATGGGCTTCGTCCGAAAAACTTTTTTTATGGCGGTGTGAATGATCGGCCGGCTTTAATTCTTGCTCCAGTTGAACCTTATAAGGCTTCAAAGTCAGATCCTTACGTAAAATTCACAATGTGGTGGTTTTGTATAACCGCAATTATTGTTTACCCCCCCTCCCCCCCGGGGGAAACAACAACTCTTTATAGAATACTTGACTATCTAGACCTGAACTGCTGGGGATATAACGGAGCCCAGTCCCCTGAAGGCAGCAGGGGTCAACTGGAAGCTCCACGTTATTTTCACGGGAATAAGTAGCCCGCAGAGTTTCCGCTATTTGCTCTTTTAGGCATTTAGCTGTTTCTCTGATTGATTATAAAGGTTGGCCCTTCTGGAGTATTGTGGTGGCTGTGGTTTTGCGGGCCCATACAGGTCTGTTTTTATGGTGGCTATTATCATCTCACCTTTAATAACACCAACCCGGTGAATGATCCTAAATGCAGTGAGCATGCAAGTCATGTGTTCTGGACAGGAGTTGGATAGTCTCCAGCTCTTCAGCAAGGAGTGGTGGTATGCAGCCCTGCTCTGGAACCGCTGAAATTGCAACTAGGAAAGACCTGTTGCTAGAACTAGTCTTCGGCTTCCTAGGACATGAATGACGTTGCTTTTCATTCACAGTGGTTTGACCACCATCTAATTAAGGCCAATGGCCAGGTGCAGATGTAGATCTTATCACGAGCACCAATTGTTGAGAAAATTGAGGAATTAATAAATTTTGACCTGCTTTAATACTGTGGCTCACGGCGATGTTTTCAGTTTAACGGCTTGGTCAAAAACGTGTTGATGTTCGTACATTTTCTTATCGAACCTGTCGACTCAAATTTAACGGCAAAATTCTTAATAGCAGTCTCAGAAAATATCGCGAGTTATACGAAATATAACTTTAACACAACCACCATTTTCATAGTGAACTTTAATTATTTTAATGCGATTTTCCTATGAAATTGAATTCATTGTACCAATTGCCAACTGCGAATACGTCAAGAAACTAAATATCAAAACTATCATATTGTAGGTGTTGCTACAATTGAAAAGCAAACTCCTTGTTGAAAAACCTAATATTTAACCTAATAATGTAACTAAATATAATGCGGGGAATATTTATTAGCAGTCAATATAATTGGAAACAGCATCTGCTGTGATTTGGAAAAAAAGATTGAAAATTTAAAAAAAAAAAAATTTCAGCCGTTGCTAAGGCGATAGTTAAGCTTTGAGTTATGTGTGAATTTTGTGTTATGAAATGAATACTGCTTGGCTATGAGATATTCTTCATATTCTTGTTTCTAAAGTTGGTTGATTAAGCATAACATATACAACCTAATTAAATAAATGCGAAGAAGGCTAGGTATGAGCGAAGCGTTTAAGAAAATTTTGCATTACATTTTGCTAGTGTCTCATTTGCCTTTAAGTTTAACACAACAATATCTAAATAATTTTTCTTGCTAATTTAATTTATAAATTTAAATACATGGCAACATAAACCGAATTAATAGTTTTTAATAATTAAAAAATATATGAGAAAATGTTTAGAAACATATTCAAATTTAAGAGAAATAAATTTTTTGGATGCTTAATTTTCAGTATCCTATTTAGGTTAGATATTTAGCTAGTTACCTGGCAAATAGATGCGTGTTTACAAATTATTACTATTGATATTTTAGTATCTTAATTATTATGATCCGTTTTTTAAGCAAAAGAAACTTCATAAATATGTTTATCTGACCTTTATTATATTATTTATAATACACGTAAAAGTAAATAGTAGTACATATACTATATATATGTATGATATAACACTAGATTACTTTAAAACTTTTTATAATTCTTTCCGTAAACAAAAACTCACATGCTCTTAGACCTTTCACAATTCGTAAAATAAAGTGTATATATTTTTTAATATTTTACCTTGTAAGATCATATGAATAAAAACCAGTACAAGTTACTTACAATGACTGCTGTCTTATATGCGTGAATGTATTTATGGAAATATTCACGCACAAATATACTTATACATATGTCAAATACTTCTATGTTTGGCAATACAAGTTTGATTAAATGCACGTAATTTTTATGCTTTACGCTAAAAATGGTAATATCGATTAGGTTACTCTATTTGCAACACTTCATAGCCTTTTTAAAGAATATTTTCCCTTGCGAGAGAAATTATGATCATCAGGCATGTTTTATATAAATGTGTTATATGCTACGTTAATAACGTGAGGACATGTTATTAGATTTCTACTTTCGTTAAGGATTGCTTAGATCATGGTAAATATTTATACATTTATTGCTATTTCGTCTAACACAATAACATAATTTTGTAGTTTAACATAGTGGGAATATATCACAATAGTTAAACATTCCATTCCTTCAGTGCCCTATTCAAATCTGATATATATGCCTACAAATATTATCCGTTATTATTAGGAAATGTTGATATGTATAAAAAGTAAGATATGAGTACCAAACATAGATCCTTGAGAACCCCCAGCTTTAGTCTGTTGAATAAGATTTAAAAATTTCTATACCACAGTAAAAACTTTCAGGGCTGTAAAGCCTTCAAGATATTTTTCTTCCGTTTGATCAATTGTGCATCTTGATAACATACTTTGCCAACTGCTTAAGAAACGATAATGGTAATAGCATGACAACATTTTCTTTCTTCAGAGTTTTAAATTAAATTTATTCCTCTTTTGATTTCAATTTCGTTCAGCTCATTTAGTAACAGAGTTTTTTAAGTAGTTCAAACATGTTTAGTATCTAGTTAGTGGGTATATACTCTTATCAAGCGATAACATAAAAAAATTTACAGTAAATAGAAACTTTACTCCTATATTATGCTCACCTGATTCATAGCATTCATAGTGTATCAGCACATTAAAAGTCAAAGAAAACTGTATGGAGGGTTTGCATACGAATAGTGTTATCAGCTTATTTCAATTTTAGAATGGAACACATAGAAACTGCCTTCTGTCATATGACGTCGCAAATGAGAAATTATTAAATTAACATTTATAAAATCTGGAAAACTCTTTTAAGTTATAGAGCAAAGAGTTAACGAAAGACTCAGTTTTTACACTCTTATTTAAAATTGTGATCTTGGAAAATTTTATCTTGTTTAATCAGTTTTTTCACACAGAAATGACTGTAATAGCAAATCTCATCATTAGTAAGATAGATAGCTTGACGCCATTTAAATTAAAATTCACTTGGTGCTAATTGTGATAAAATTTTATACTTATGAATAATAAAAAGATATTTAAATATATTATTTCAACAGCTATCATAGAATAGTTCTTGAAAGGTAGTTCTTGAAAGAAAACAAATCTAATTAAATTTCCATATATTGACACTTGTTGTATTATTACAAGTTAAGTATTGCTAGTGTAAGGATTTTGTTGGGTAAATAATTCATTTTTGTAGACTCTTTGAAATAAAGTCGAAAGATAAATAAACGAATAGATCATGCAGACTTTAGCTAGTTGGTACCATTTAAACAGTCTAGACACGATCAAAATGCTGGAAGTTACAATGGCGTATGAGAGCTGTACAGATGTTTTGATATGAACGTGCAGAAATACTTGACAGCAATCATGTTATTTGTTGAGTTTGTACTTTCACAACATTTGTTCCCTTTTTAATCTTGAAAATGTTTTTCTGTATTATGTGGATATTTTCCATATTCGTATATCTTGTTAAACTGCTACAAGCTTAAATAAAATAGACCCACTCAAATGTGACATCAAATGTATCAACACTGACCATATAAAAGTACATTTTTATAAATGCTATCATTATAGAACTGATTATATAGTTTACAGATCTCAGCCTAGCTAATGTTAACTAGTAACAAAGGGTCCAAAAGTATTTAAAATTTGCTAGCTAAATCAAATCCAGCCTACTTGTTCATCCATAAGAAAACAGCTTACCGTATAATAATTTTACAGCAACTAATGTATTACAATATGCATTAATAAGACGTATGTTGTTAATGTTGTGTTTCAAAAACTTAGTTTTTAGAAAGATGACTTTAAGCAACGAAGCTCACTTTGACTTTCAGAACTTTATTATTCGACAAACTACAGAAAGCAAAACAAGTCGGTTGTGTCAGCACTTCTGTTCATTTTTCTAAATTCTTTAAATCTCACGAAAGATTATGCCAGAAAGCATTAAAGCAATATCATAAAATCCGACCACACACCGGCGAGCAATTTTCAATTTATACATTCTTTTTTATTCTATTTCGATTGATGCAATTTTTTATTGCAAAAATTCTCTGATTTAACATAAACTATCATATTCATAAAAAAAAAAAAATTCTTTAAGAAAAATGTTGCATAAATAACTTGTTTTAAAAATCAGTTAAAATTTCACAAAAATGCCAGAAATGTTTCATTGCAAATACGGATTTTGGTTTTTCCTTGGTAGCTAGGATCAACATAAAACTAAAGAAAGAAAAATTTTTTAAATTTGAATGCTTTTTAAAGGTCTCTTGTCGTAAGTTTCTTTGAGAAACCTTTGTGATGTGCAAAAGATGTATTGATGTGCAATAAAACAATCTGCGTCGATTAAAAAATTTTAAAATTGCATAAATTTAAAATAGTATGCGCCTTAAAACAACTTTCTAGTCGGCGCCTTGCCTTAATGCTAGTTAAAGGTGTTTATTGTTCGGTGCTGCTGGATAATTTCCTGATTTTACTTGTACAAACACAATTTTATATAACCGAATATAAAATTTTAACTTATTGTGCAAGTAATTTAATTTTTATTCCAGTTCAGATACATTTTAAAGAAAGATAAAACCAGTTTTATTTTAAACTAAAAATGGTTTTAAATGAATGCAACCATATGACATTGAACTTGACATCATCTGTCCGTCGTATAATAATCACGTGCATGCTTTTAAAGAAAAAAAAAGAAAAGAAAAGGGGTAAAATTCATTCGCTAACTTTAAGTAGTTATATTTACTTAATGTGTCGTTGAATACAGGTTTCGGTGACTAAACACAAAAAGCACAATGTAAAATTGCATTCAAATAAATGCAAGAGTTTTTTATTTATTTTAACTGACACACATTGTTAAGATGCAAGTTTGCAATGACTGTTGATTGAGAGAGAGAAAGAAAGAGAGAGCGCGAGAGAGAGAGAGAGGCAGAAGAGAACCTGTTTTAAGCGTAAAATATCTTAAAAAAGTTAAATAATGTTAAGCTATCAATTTGAAGAAAAGAAACGGTAATAAAGCAGGTTTTTGTACAAAACGAATTTTAATCTTTATTACGAAGTTGGCATTCAGTTGAAATGTTTAAATCTATGATTAATTTCTTATTTAAGATTGTGTTAATTTTTGCATGCATAATTGAAAAGAAATTAGTCTCTTTTTCATTTACAATATGAGCGTGAAGGATCTATTTAATTATAATGGGAAAAACGTTATTGAAGCATTTATGAATCATAGACGTAATTGCACCGAGAAATAAATAATCGATTAAGTAACGCAAGACTATTTATCTTAATCAAAGGCAACAAAAATTACATAAAGTGTAACATAAAACAAGATCAAGATAAATTTTAAAATAGTAGCTTCTGTAAACCTTTCATAGTCACTATATTTCCTATCTTCTTAGCTATTACCATTTGCTTGCGAAAAATGTCATTATATTGTTACAGTAGGTGAGAGAAGTAAAGTTTAGAATTTCTATTTCATTTGAATAACTAATCACATTTTGTTTAAGAAACTATTGCATGAGTTAGTTATAATAATTTTGCGAAGAACAAGTCTGAATCACGCACGCAGAGACCTCTTGAATGTGCGACCTACTATTTAAATTGTAACCATGTCTTTTTGTTACAGCTCGAAAGGTAATATAATTTACGTCTAAATCAGGTACGTTATAGGAAAACACTTTTATGTTTAATTAATTTTTTGTATTTGCTATTTATTATAGGCAGATAAGGGATTTTTCAACAAGATTTTTGTTTTCTAAAACAAAATAAAGCAAAAAATTTAGATTAAGATGATTAAAATTTTTATTGTATTACGAAGAGAAACGTTCGCCAATTATGAATGAAAAATAATATCTGAGAAATATCCACCACGACCACGCTGACAGGTGTCGATTCGAGATGTCAACATTTTGGTAAAATGGCGGTCCTATTTCGCTAATCATATCACTGCCAATCACGCCTCCAGACCACGTAACAGTGACACAGTGATTGTTGTCAATAATGGCTGTAGGATTTTTAAAAGCCTAAATGCAGCAATTTTGCTTGTTGATATACCCTGACAAGTAAAAATGGGCTTCGTTTGAAAAATTGATTTTTTCAGAAAAACCAGCCGGTTGTTTCTGAATGAATTAAGCGAATCTACGGCGATGTGAATGGACGGTCGGCTTCAATTCCTGCATCAATTGAAGTTGTAAGGCTTTAAAGTCAAATCCTTACGCAAAATTCGCCATGTTGTGGTTGTGGATAATTGTTGAGAACGCAGAGGAATTGACAAATATGGATCTGCTTCAATACTGTGAGTCACGGCTGCAATGTTTTCAGTTGAACCACTCGGTCGAACACGCATTAGTGTACGTGCATTGTGTATCGAGCATGTCGACTCAAATTTAGCGACCAAATAAGTAATAGCGCTTGTCCAAAAATATCACGCATTTTACAAAATGTAACTTTAACAGAACCAGTATTTTCATAGTGGATTTTAATTATTTTAATGCAATTCTCATGCGAAATACTATGAATATGCCAAAAATCGAAATGTCAAAATTATCATGTTGGTGTTACCACAATTGAAAAATAAACTTCTTATTGAAACGTTTAACCATGGGTATTTTTATTACCAGCAGTTTAGTATTTACCATATATATATATATATATATATATATATATATATATATATATATATATATATAGACCAATTTTGCTGAATTAAAAAAAAAATATTTTATCTGACAGATGCATTTCAACAAATTTGCTTAATTGGTAACTATCCGTAATATATATTTATGAATATAATATTGGAAAGTTAGAATAGCTTTAGTCATTTTTACCACAAAGTGTAAGTTAAAAGTTAGACAACTATTTTGGCTTAGCCGCAGTAGTTAAGATCGTAATGCACATTTTTCACATAAACAAAAAGAGATCAGTGGTACGGATCTCACATTGGGCCTGAAATAGAAACCATTGGCGATTAAAATGTCACCTTCATAAGTCAAGCTACTAACTTAAAATCAACACTTTGCAAAATACAAGAACTATCTTATTCATCTTATTAAAACACTAAACAGTAGGGCTCTTATTCAATTTGCACGTATACCAAAATGCGGGGCAATAATACCATCATAGTGTATTTAAAATAAAATAATTATAATGTTAGAAAATTAAAATTTTAACTAAAACCATAAATTTATTTATAAGTTATTATTAAGATAACACCATATTAAAATCTTTTTATTGTGTACTAATTATTATACAATAAAGCAGACTTATTGGCGCCTAAAGGCATATACACAAATTTCAAGTATTATCTACGACACATATAATCTGTTATTTAGTTTGCTTACGTAATAATCATTTTGACTAAAAACTATTTGAATTCCTGATAGATTGGCGGGTTGTATATTTATTGTCTGTTATACCATGAACTTATTTTCTAAAAGTCTAAATACTTCCAAGTTATCGTCCGGGATTCCCAGATTTTTTGTTTTCCCCCAAAAAGATAGTACTATTTTAGCTTAAATAATTAGCCTATACTATAATGAATACATTTATTTATAAAGTAATTAATGTTGTTTGTAAAAATATTCCATCTCTGTATATATTTTTATTAATTATAATTTGGTTGACAAAATAAAAAATTATGCATTCCAAGTCTTTCTCCTGGTAATTATCGTTTTTTATAAATCTGGTGTTAAAAAATCTTTCTACACGAGCCTATGTTATACTTTTGCGTTGTTTTGTAACCGATTCTATCAGATCTTTAAATAATCTTTAGGCTTTTGTCTAACATAAATTTAAAATTAATTAAATTTAAATGCAATAACAGTTTTAGTTTTAGAAGTGCTTTTTTAGTCACTCAAAATTACTTCTTTATGATTAATAAGCAATTTTAAAAATAATCAAATTGTAATAATGTTGAAATTATAATAAAATCGCTAATTAGTCGTTAGACTATTTTCTGTTGGGACAGTAAAGTCTACTTTCAAAACGGTTGACCATTTGGAGGAAAGCATTCGCTACGTTATAGGCGAATAACGGCAAAATTTTCCGACAAATATTGGAAAATTGCATTGAAAATTAGACCTTCAGACAGAGTCTTTGGGGTTATATGCGAAAAGTCATATTTAACTTATAATGCCAGACTATCTTTAAAAGTTCCATACCTCTATCAAAAACGTCCTTTATAAAAAAACTAAATAAAAAATACAAAACTTTTAATAATCATTTAAAATTACATCTTGTATTTAGAGTTATTACAAGAATATGTTGTTATGACATATAGGATAATAAATATTTTAAGTTTTAAAGGTAAAGTTACACGGTTCCTATATTTGAAAAGCGCTTCGCATAAACATGAAATCCGCGAAGATCACAAAATTATTCATACAATTTAGTTATTTATATATTTATATAAAATAATAATTAAAATCCAATTAAAACAAGTTGTCAATCTACCTGCTCGTTCATTATTTCAATATCGAGTCTAGCATGATAAGAAAATTAATGGGTCTTGATAACTGTCAGCCAAATGATTAATATTTGATTCAACTTAATAATATTTAATTGATGTTATTTATAATTTCAAGTTTTTATTTTGGATTTTGTTTTTTGTTTTTTATTTTTGGTAATAAATCATTTTATATTTTAATTTATGTATGTGCTTATCTGTTTAAAATAAATTTTAAACAAATATATTTTTGTTTTATTATAAAACGGATAGTCGGCAAGACACAATTCTATTTACATAAGTTGTAAAGTATAATTTAAAAGCAAAGTAAATATTGGTGTAAAAATGTTGTTTTTTTATTGCTGGTTTTATTTGCAACCCAAGATTTTGAATTATATTTGGGCATGTAAACATACCATCTAAAGACAAAACCTGCTATGTTTATCATTAGCGTTTCAAAAAATGGGGAATTCTAGTAAACTAACTTTGAAAATGATGTTTACAATGAAATCTCTAAAGAAGCTAAGTGACTATGTTAAGCATATATGGAATAGCATATATGCTTCCTAGTGTGATATGTATAATAATTATAGGATATCAGAAAATTAACTTCAGTAAGTATTTTTCAGTATAATTTCTTTCTTTCTATGTAGGACATGTACACGCTCAGGAGTCCTTAATAAAACTTTCTTATTTCCACTTGCGAAAAAGTTTCGAGATTGTCCTATTACAGAGCATTGATTTTATAATTTAATATTATTTTCTCATAAATAATTTGATTCTAGATACTATGGCACGGCCCTAATACAGGAAGAAAAATTATCTCTGCAAATGAATTTGATGTTTGATGATCTAAATATATCAGATGTAATTTCTGCCGCTTACACAGCGATTATTTTTAGACAATGCAGTTTCACATGTCTTACCAGCAATCTTCAGTACTTAATAATTATTGTTGTATCAGTATATTTAAATTGGCAAACGCAAAGTAAAACTTAACAGTCTGAAATACTGACGGAAATAATTATATAACACCTTGAATACCCTGTATCTTTGTTTTTTTATAATTTTTGATTAAATGAAAGAAAATGGATCTTTATTATATTTTATAAACGTTTTATTTAATGTCGGCAATTAGGTATGGAATACACTATCAGATAAATGTCCTTCTCACAAATGTGAGCCCTTCTGAGCACTTTTTTCATTACAATTTTACACAGTTCAGGCGGTATTTCAATAAGTTCATCACGAATATTTTGTTTGCTCCAGCGTTTTTGATTTGTTTGCATACAGTTGTGGTGTTGAAGAGTTTTCAATTATATCACGATATCGCTCCCCATAGTTATAGTTTTCAAAGAAGTAAGGTGCAATGATTCCTCCTGACCAAATTACACACCAGACTGTCACTTTTAATTGATGCAAAGGTGACTGTTGAATAATTTTAGGGTTTGCCATTCCCCAGAGCCAAATATTTGGTTTATTCTCATATCCCTTCGAATGAAAATGTGCCTCGTCAATCATTTCTCATCGATGATTGATTTTGATAAAATGTTTTAACGATTAAAACACGTTGAGATATCGAATATTTTTCCATAATAAATTTGCCACGTGAACACTTCACCACTACCAAATATTATTCTTTTTAATTATAAATTATTTTTGGAATATCATTAAATATAAAAAAAAAGGAAAAAAAAAATAAAATAATGCCTCTTCATGTTCTGCTTTTTAATTTTAATATTTTTCGGTTGAAAATTTGATGACTTAAATGTTTAACAACAGATTATTCAAGGGAAAATTTATAACCAGCCTTATTGTACGTGATCTGTTCAATAGAAAAAGTGAATCTTAAACTTTTTCTTTTGAATTTGTTGGCTTTGCAGAGGCCTAATATTTTGAGGCGTGTTGCTTGTTTGTTGAGTTTTTACTATGAAAAAAAGAATAAAAAATATTTGCATACAATTTTGTGTGAAAAATGGAATTAAGTATGCTAAAGCATTATAGCTATCGCAAGCTTTTCAAAGAAACTCGACAAAATATAAATGTGACAATGCTAGTGTTGGAAATTTAATAACCTACAAAACCAATGAAACTAGTGACGATAATTCGTCATTCGTTACATGGTTATCCCATCAAGACCAAATTCCAATCAAAAATAGCACGTCAAGCTCGATCAAATGTCTATGCTCTATTAATTGTTTTCCTCAATTACCACGGCGTAATGCTTCATGAATTCTTGCCACATGATCGTACAGTTAATAAGGGATATAACCTTGCAGTTGTATGCCGCTTTCAATAAGCCATACAAAATGAAGATCCAGAATTATGATAAAACAATTCACTGCTTCTGTATCACCATAATACTCCTGCCCACTTGTTATTGCTTGTTCGTAAACTTTTGGCCGAAAAGAATACTGTAATCATATCTGAACTACCGTGTTCATCCCCTGCGCCCTGTGTCGTTTGCCCTTCACCTTACGACTTTTCCTTGTTCACAAAATAGGAGAGATGCATGTGATGGCGTTTTGCTACGATTGGGGAAATGAAACCAGATATACTGAGAGCGCTCTGCCGTAGGTAAAAGTGTTTGTCAGAACTGTTGTGAGGTTTAAAAAATGCCAGCACAAGTGAAATATATCAAAAAAGGGAATATTTTATAGGGAATAAAATAATTATGACGAATACATGTGAAAATTCACCAAAGATTGGATTTAATCTAAAGTACCATTTACAATAGGTTGTTATTTAATTATTTTGGAAAATGTTGAATGAAACAATTGACATTGATTTTAACGATAAAATGTTTATAAAATATTTATTTTTTCTTTAGATTCATATGACTACATATGTATAAAACTGCTCATTTAATTAAATTTTATTAAATTACCCACAAACCCTTCAATGATTATTTTAATTCAATTTACTTTTACACAAATCCTGAAATTATTCTTTAAAACTATGGATAATTTTTAACCTTTTGTTACATACCTTTAACCATTGTCCATTGTGATATTGGTGGTTAATATTGTTTTTATGTTCTCAATTCAATTAAAAAATAAACAAACAAACAAACACACCAACCGCAATTTATCAAAATAAAAAATAACCAATATCAAATATTTCTTCAATTCATTTCATGCATAAAGATGTACATTTTATTGATTTAATTGCGCACTAGCAATGACAATAATAATTGATTAATGTCTGTCATACACATACAAATTTCTTGGAAAACTATTAAAATGCAAAAGTGGATATTTATTTAAATATTTGTATTTTAAAACTTGTGTATTTAAACATTTCTACCAATATGAATCCAATATATGAAATCAAACTGTCTTTTTCTCATCATCGAGTATAAAGAAAGTTTGTATACTAACTAAAATTTTTAACAGTTTTTAAGTATTACATAAATCTCGCTTCACTGATACGTCACTGTTATCCTTCGTGTAGGCAAATGACTTTATTTAGTTTAAGTCGCTATATTTAATGATGAGAACATTAAAAAATTTTCAGTAGCAACTTGACATGGACTGATAACATAAACTTACTTGTTGGTCAAGCTTAAAGCTTAGAGCTCCCTGGAAAACATAATGTTTCATGCATTTCTAAGCAAGGATATTGCTTTTAAAACTAAAGAGCATTTCATTTATAGTGGTATAAAATTGTTGGCAACACTTTTATAATTGGCGGCCATTTTAACAACTGTCAAATGATTTATGTTTAGTTTCGTTTGGTATTTCCACATGAATAGACGGAATTGTACAAAAAGTGGGTCCAAAGCAAGATTGCCGTTGATACCAATTTTCATAAACGAATATCGTTTACCGATGAAGCTCACTTTTGTTGGAATGGATACGCCAATAAAAAAACACTGTGGTATTTGAATTGATGATAAAAACAGACTCTACTTCTTTAAGAGCAATGCTGGTCAGAACTCTACAGTCAATGATGGCTGCTAAAGAGCCATGATTATTGACTTTTTCGTTAATAAATTGAACAACCATGACGTGCAGGAGTTATGATTTCAACAAGAAGTCCCAACATGTCATTCTGCTCGTACCACAACTCCAATTTCATTTAATCTAATGCCGCCAGACTATATACTAGGCTAGATAAGTGAAATAGCTAGTCTATGCCGATAAGCCAGAAAAAATTTACCACTAAAATATAAGGCCATCGGATGAGAATACGTTCAAGCTAGTCACAGCGTACCATGCGCCAGATTATCTTTCGGTTAAAGTATTTTTCATCTCAATTTTAAAAATTCATTGTTTTGTTCCATTTGAAACTTCAATACCTCTCCAAAAAGGTTCTTTATGTTTATTTCGTTCTTTCTTGTATGAATGTGAACTATTCTGAATTTGTAACTCAGTAAAATAAATTTTCATATCATTAACAATAATAATTATAGATTAAATGGTTTTTGTTATGTTTTTTATTTATTATTTTTTGAAACTTTTGAAGCTTTTTTAATTTTTCCGATAAAAATGAAAAATCGAATTGTTTGCAAAACATACAGTGACCATACTAATGAACTATCATCAATCTCAACATTGATGACATTATAAGTTTCAAGCAGTAGCAACAGTGTCAAAAATGAAAAACGTCAGCGAATTATTGGAAAGAATATAGTAGAAAAGGGTTTAGCGGTCCTTGCACGTGTATGAACTAATAAAGAAATTGCAGAATACCAAGAAATTGATTATTCACATGTTTACAAGCAACCTAAGACAGATTGTTTTTAAACCTTAAATGTTGAATCGTTCGAAAATCAGTCACCGTTTTGTTTTAAATTTATTTATTGAATCTTCAATTACAACTGAACTGATAATAACTGTCATTGGGTCCTACCAGTGCTGATAGAAGCACACTTAAGTCGCTTAAGATGTTTGCTTTATCAAACGCATTTGTGTATAAGCGTGAAATCTGATATAACCAAGTAAACGTAAATATTTTTGTAATTTGATTTTTTGATTTATCAGAAATTCAAAATTCATAGTATTTTGTTTAGGCACCTTTGAAATTTTTCTAAATTCTATAGGGAGGTAATGCCCCATAACTGGTTTTCATAGTACGATATTGGCTTAAGGATTTCTTAAAAGAAAAAGTTTGAAATCTACTCTCAGAGTAAATTTGCTGCCAATCAGCAAGCTCATATCAACTGCTTTTAAATTTACTTTCGTAATTTTGCTTCTATTTAGCTATAGGAGCAGTAGTGAAATGGCCATATGAATATATTTACTTTCCTCCGCAATAATACATTTCAAATATATTTTTTGGAATAATAAATATGTATTTACCTTCTAAGATTCGAAGTATAATTTTTATTAATTTTTTTTTCTAATTTTCCCCTGTGCATGTCCAATTCTGTTAGCGTGGTCGTCGTTTGCCAGATATCATTTTTCATTCATAATTGTCAAACTTTTATCTTCGTAATGCAATACAAATTTTAATCATCTTAATTAAAAACCTTTTGCATTATTTTGTTTTAGAAAATAAACTTCTTGTTGAAAAACCCTTTAGTTTTGTTACAGAGTAGTATAGCAAATATTATCCCATATATGCGCAAATAAATCTGCGATATTAAATGTGATTAAAAACTATAATTTTAAATAACAATTTTTTGAAGAGTCTAGCAAAATTAACCTAGATTAACTTAAAAATTATTCTAAATGAAAATTTTGTATACCAATATACAATTATATATACAATTTTGTAAAAAAGTTTTTACACATATTTTGTATTTTTTTTTATTTTTCAAATTATATATCAATGGCTTCTTATTGATTCCCTTACGTAGGAAATTGAAAAACTAGTTTCTCTTTCTTTTTTGGAGTTTTCTATCTGTTTGCTGTTTTCTGAGATTTCCATACAAAATTTGGTGTAAAATCGACTGATGATTTATATAAGCAGTAGAGACGCTGTCCCCATGATAATTCATTGCAATTTTTGGTTAATAAATATTTTATGAGAATATCATAAAATATTTATGTTTAAAAGAATCTAGCACAGTTAACGTATAATTATATTAAATAAATGTAGAATTATAACCAATTTAGAAAAAACATTTTCTTACTTTGCTACTACTGAGCCCTTAAACTAAGAGCCAACAGTTAAACTCACTACAAAAACATAATGTAAAGAAATCTAGCTGACTACAACAAATTCTAAATAACCATCATAAATAATCGTAATTGGTATGAAACTAGCCTTTTCATTCCAACTTTTTTTTTTTTTTGTAAAGAGAAGTAGCACTTAGGCAACAATGCCTATTTAGTCAAGTACCGTGCTACATTCTTTAGGAAAGGGATAGAGAGAAGATGAAACAGGTGGTGAAAGTAGAAGGATAGTCGGAAATTAACTGCCGTGTATAAGACAACACAGCGTCCAGTGACTATGCCTTCATCGCTGAGCAGCCCCACCGACAGTCAATTTTTATTTTTGTAGTGAAAAAAAAAACCAAGGTCTTCGTTGGGAATCGAACCCACAACCCCCATATTTACAAGCTAGTACACTACCTACTAGCCTACAGGGGCACCAACTTGTTTATCATAACACTTTTGAAAAAATTTTTCGCACCCACCAAATCCATTTTTTTAATTTATTGAAAATTTAATTTCTTTAAATTAAAAATCAATTTATTTTAAAAATATAAGAAATAATTAATATTCAGATGGAGTGTTATACTTAATTTTAATTCCTAGAATTATTAAGACAGAAAAATAATTTACCAATTTGTATTTTAATTTTTAAAGAAAACAGGAAACATTTTCAGGATCGCTACATCTGACATCAGCATTCTTCATAGTTACACATCTACATTATATTGTGTTCATTGCTTTTAAGTTAATAAGTATGAAATCGATGAATCCCTAACAATTTGATTAGGCAAGGTGTACACAAAGCATTTTTTATTATTCCCTTAATTGAAAAACTTTTGTTTTAGCAATGAATGAAATTTTTGGAGACAATTTCCTAGAACAGTAAATCGCACTTTAATAATAATTTCCATAATATTATTAAGACTGTAGACAGTTATACTGTAATAATTTTTATTAATACTTTACTAGTTATCTTATAACTAGTCGATAATTAATAATTAATCGCTTTTTATATGCATTTTAACAGCTTTTTTAATTTTATTGAATGTTTGAGTTTAAGAGTATTGAGTTTGAATTATTATTTTATATTCACCAGAACTTACCTAAGCAAGTTATTAATGAAACCGAAAATTTTACTGGTTTACCTCTAATGTCATTGATGCTCATTTATTTACTCATACTTGTAAATGTTTAAAAAAAAAATTGTCAAATGGAGGCTGTTAGCTGATAACAAAAAATTACACTAAGCAAACATTTTTAAATAATAAAAATTCAAAATAAAATTTAGCATTCAATTGTGAGTTGTAAAATTCAAACTCTTATTAAAATGAATTTGTTCTAGCGATGCAATGTCAGCAGCTATGTGTGTTTTATTATTTTGTTTTTAAACAAATATAAACTTCCGTTTTTTTATTTACAAAACTGTTAACTTAGTGCTATTTTTTTTTGCTATGGTTACTGACTTTCATTAAAATAACTTTCAATTTTTTTTTCATATAATTAAAAACTGTAACTGATAAATAAGTTATCTAAATATAACAATATACTCAAACATATTTTCTAATGAAAAAATTTAAATCATGAATAACAAAAAGGTGGCATTAAATATGAAACTTTTAAGTTTCTCAAAATAAATAAAGTAAAATTTCAAGCAGAATATATACAGGGCGTTAAGTTAGTATTACAACTTGGAGTTTTTTTAAGATTGAAACTATTCTGTAAACTGTTCTATAACACTCACTGTTAACCATAAATAATTAAATTATAAAAATGGTTGTCTATAACATGCAAAAAATGTATCAACAAGAAAATTTTTTCAATTTATAAAACACACAAACTATCAGCGTATCCAAGCAATTTATATTCGTTAAAATATAGTAATTGCGTAATTTGATTTACACCTGTACCTGGCAGTTAGTCTTAACCCGATGGTGGTCGAACCACTTTGAATGATTTTAAAACAAACGTCATTCACGCCCTAGGAAGCCGAAAACTAATTCTAGCAACAGGTCTTTCCTAGTTGCAACTTTGATGATTCCAGAGCAAGGCCGCAAACCACAACTCCTTGCTGAAGAGCTGGGGACCATTCAACTCCTGTCAAAAACACATGTCTAGCATGCTCACTGTATCTGGATCATTCACCAGTGAGTGTTACTATTGGCGAGATGATCCTGGCCACCATATAAAAACTGACCTGTCTGTTATGGGGCCGCGAAACCACAACCACCACGATACTCCCATACAGGGGCCAACTTCAATAACTAGCCAGAGAACAGCTAAATGTCTAAAGAGACAAATAGCAGAGCTCTGCGAGCTCACTGATTCCCGTGGAAATAACGTTAAAGTTTCCAGTTGTACCCCTGCTGACTTCAGGGGACTGGGCTCCCTTAAACCCCCAGTTGCACAGGTCTAGATAGTCAAGTATTCTATAAAGAACAATAAATGTGCCCCGGCGGGGTTAAAATATAGTAATACATGCCATACTCGTATAAGCTACATAATTCAATACTTCTTATGTTGCAACGCGTTGGATTAAATGCATATGTATAGGTCATCTGCCAATAGTGGATATTGTTGACAAGTTAATAATTAAAAGTTATAAAAAAAAATTAGTAAATTCTTCTTACTAAAGTCAACTTTCTGATATTCTTGAATATCTACAGTTTCCTGACATATGCAAATATAATCAATTGTCGTGATTTATAATTAAAAACGAAAGATCAATGCACAATTTTATTACACGCCCTAAATATTTATAATCATATGAATGTACATATAATATCTTTTTATAATCCTTTTCAATAGAACAAATAACTATTGCCTTACAATATCTTCCTCGCAAATAAAATGATTAATATTACCTTCTTTCATGTTTATCTCACACTTCGTACAAACGAAAAAGTACTATCTTAAAAGAACTTTGATAATGATGACATCGCATCGAAAGCTCTCGCCGATTGTACCAAAAAAACAGCCAATACCGACGGTTTTCACCGATGGATATCGCAAGAATTCATAAACAACACATATTTAATGTAAAGTGATGAAAAAATAATCTTCACATACATCATGAAGAATGAGTGATGAACAATTTTTGAAACAATTCTTTGGTCCTTAAATTTTTTTTTTTAAGAGAAGTAGCACTTCAGGCAACAATGCCTATTTAATCAAGTACCGTGCTACATTCTTTAGGAAAGGACGAGAAAAGAGATGAGACAGGTGGTGAAAGTAGAAGGATAGTTACGGAAATTAACTTTTGTATAAGGCAGCACAGTGACCATGCCTTCATCACTGAGCAGCCCCACCGATAGTCAATTTATATTTGTAGTGAAAAAAACCAAGATCTTTGTTGGGAATCGAACCCACAACCTCCAGTCTTATAAGCTAGTACACTACCTACTAGCCTACAGGGGTACCTAAATAAACTTTCTGATATCCTTGTATTTCCTTGAAAAAGGAAATGTCATAACAAATGTATATTTTGAATACACATGATAATGTTGCAAATTTCTGAAACCAACAAAGCTAAATAAGAAAATTATAAAACTGTAGATTTCGATATTTTTTACTTAAAAACTAGGTTCTGAAATGACATCAATCGATGAAAACCTTTAAAAATTTCACAAAAATTCAACTTGATCCACTCGGTGATTTTTAATCGGATTGGAACAATTACGCTATCATTGCACATGTAATTTAATGGCCTTTAAGACAATAAAATATTAATTTTAATCACACAAATCTTTGATCGTAAATATTGTTGCAAAGAGACGTATAAATATAAAAATAATACCCAAAATGAAATGATCAGCTCGCACTAATTAATCTACATAAGAGGATTAGAAGCTTTAAGCCATTTCATTATAAAACAGTGGTATAATAGAATTTATCTTAGAAACTCAAATAAAGCCATTAAAAAGAGGTAAAGTATATAAAACGATTTGTTTTTACTCGGACCTGAGGTCAGTCCTCTATATTCAAATACTACTCTCTTCCTGTTTTATAGAACATTATTTTATTATTTCGATATTTCGAATGTTGCATGCCTACGCATAGATGTGTGTTATTATGGATGATATAAGTATTAAGGAATTGTAAGCTCTTGATGTTGATGACATGAAAATGCAATGCGATGTTCGATGAGCTAAGCACTTCATCCAATCTTTGTGCTATTTATAACATCTATATCTGTCCAAAAATGGAATACAACTCTCATGTATGGGCCGACAATCAAAAGGCTGTTTTGGAGTTGTTCGACCGCATAGAAGAGAGGACAAAAGGGTCATTAAGAACAGTGGGATACTAATCTCTACTCTCCAGAGTATCGACCCAAGGTGGCTTGTATTTCATTATTTTATCATTATTACAATGGAAAGTGCTCCTATGGAGCACTTAGGAAACTTGTTCCTGTTACTCGCAAATTGTCGCTTTTCGTTAAAGGCTCACCCATTTGCGGTTGATTGACTGGTGAATCGTATTACTCATTACAGGGAAAATTTGTTTTTTAGCAGAGCAGTCCGTATGTGGATAAACTCGCTCTAGAGGTCTTTTCTTTCACTTTCAATGTAGGAAATTTCAAATCGCATGTCTACAAATATTACTGCCTCTTTCCTCTTCCCTATAATCTAATTTCCTAGTACTGCCAAAATGCTTTGCTTGAGTACGAGTCATCGCATGAATACTGGTCCGAAAAAATAAATATATTCAAACTTATTAAAAAAAATAAAAAATACACAATAAACAAAAAAAGCAACATGTGTTAATATTTAGCAACTTAAACTACCATAAAACGTCTTCAATATTAGCCTCAGCGTATATACAATAACCCCGTGGGCATAAGCATCTTAATAACAGTTGCAAAAAAACGCATAGAAGTACTTCTTAATAGGGACGAGCAAAAAGAAATAGTTCAATCAGTTTCTCTTTATGCCAAATATTAGATGCAGTGTAAGGCTGTGTGTTGCTTAATAGTGCAGCCATAAGTAGGTGAAAAACTCCATCTTAAATTAAACATAGCAACAAGAGCCCGAGGAAAAATTAATCTAGCACAAATTAACGTAGATTAATTAAATAAAAATGTTTATTCAACACAAAAACTTTAAAAAGTTATTTAAATAGTAAGCAAAAATACTTAGAACTCAATGAACCTTCATTTTCATTTTAAGTAATAAAATAATGAAAATGGATTATTTCAATGATTTTCTAAGCATCAGAAACGTCTAATAATAAACTTTTTTACAAGATGACTGACACACTGTAATATTCGAAATTCTGATCTTTAATTTTGTAAATGTTTTGTACAATTAAAATATTCCACGATGATGATTAATTATTTTTTTAAATTTCTATTTATTTAAGAAGATGGAAAGGGCATTTTAGTCATTAATGGAATATTATAAAGCATTAGCTTTTATCAGTCCTATTTAAGTACATAAGTAGAATTGTCAAACAGGCATCAAAAAACTTATTTACGGATACATTATTTTATTCGTTATGTATTTATTTTTTATTCAGTATCTTAAAACACTTTCATATTATCATTTTACAAATTTATTTTATTTTTGCTTTCACACAATTCCCAAGGTAAATTTATTTTATATTCTTTTATTTTAAATGTTTTTGGAATTTAAAATGTACTGTATGTGAATCAGAAAGGTACTAATTACATCAGCATTAATTCGAAAACAGTTTATTCCCAATAAAATAGAAATTAATCTATCTGCTCTGGTTGCAATAAAGCTTTACAAAACTAAATAAAAAACATTTATCGGTAGGCGCCACATTATCTCGAATTAAGACACCTTGACTATATGAAAAACACCTGAAGCAAATTTATTATTTTTATACCCTTCATCCCAAGTGAAAAGTGGCCATAAACAACATGCATGCTTTATCCTTATATATATGGGAGTTGATGGCCATCCATTTGTCGGTTCGTTATCATACATCTTCACCACTGAAGTTAAACTTTACTTACGAAATTTTTTTAGTAATAAATTTTATATTTCTTTAAAAGCTTAAAAGAAAACCAAAATTTCCTAAATGAGAGAAGTTTCACATAAATAATCTTATCCCCAAAATATGAATTTTTCGAATTAAAAAGTTTAAATTTTATTTAAACCGATATTGCACAGAAAAACTAGAAATTGTCGATTATTAAAAATTGGCTCGGCTAGTACTTCATTTGTTTATTCAAATTGTAATTGCCGACATTCAGTATTAATAAAATGTTTGCCGTTTCCTTCCCAACCCCATAAGATATATATAATATGGATCCTATATAGGGTAATTTTGCACTGTTCATATACAACCATATTCCTACTTACTTCGAAATCGGTTTGGTAAAATAGATTTAAATATACTTATCTTTTAGATATATATTTAAAAGTGTTACTGTTTAAACTCAGTAACATCGGTCATTAAATAATAAAACTTAGTTTAATTTGATCTTCGATAGCAAAGACCACAGGGGTTGTCGACTGTAAGCATGTGTAGCTAACATATTGTTAACTATTGTTAAATTCTTTTTTTTAGAATTTTACATTTCTCTAGATGAAAGGACATAAGTAAAGCCAATTTAACTTGGCTATTCCAATTTTCATTTCAATAAAAGTTTACAAAGAATGTAACGGGTCTCAATCTTGGTGGCTACTGAAGGTTAGAGTGACAAAGGTTGTCTTTGTTTTTTTCAGTTTGCTTTATGCTAAGAGATTCTATATCCAAAGGACCATTATTGGAAGCATGCGAACGCCGGCTGCTAGTAAGCAGAGAGCAGACCTCGAAGTATGTATGTATAGCTAAACGTATATTGTTTTAATTGTTATTAAAATATATTTTCTTCAAGGTTTCAACATATTTTAGATAGAACAAATATTATTTAGATAGAAGAGATATTATATATAAGATCCTTACAGATATTAAAACAGTACATAATAATAAAAAAATACATAAAACTAAAATTTTAATTAAATTAAATTAACTATTGCTAATCAAAATATCCGAAGAGACCTTTCTTTGACATGCTCCTTGGATTTTTAGAGTTGGCAGCTTTGTTAGAGCAATTCTACTAGTAGAGGATGGTAAAATTAAGGAATTCTATTGTACCTTATTTTTAATTATAACAATACGCTTGTGAATTTGCTTGCTTATGTATCAACCACAGTTAAAATGTTATACTATTTGTAATGAAATTTGAAACATTTTTTTTTAATAGAAATAGCACTTCAGGCAATAATGCATATTTAGTCAATTACCGTGCTCCATTTTTTAGAAAAGGGATAGAGCATAGATGAAACAGGTGGTGAAAGTAGAAGCATAGTCGGAAATTAACTGCCGCATATAGGACAGCACAGCGTCCAGTGACTATGCCTTCATCGCTGAGCAGCCCCACCGACAGTAAATTTTTACTTTTGTAGTGAAAAAAACTAAGGTTTTCGTTGGGAATCGAACCCACAACCTCCATATTAACAAGATAGTACACTACCTACTAGCCTACAGGGGCACCTATACATAGATAGGATACGATGGAATATGCTTATTTTCAAAAGCGATTTCAGTGAAATTTAAATGGGTGTGTAAGAGAAAAACTGAAGTTCGTACATGTTAATCTGCGCAATCAAGTTTTTTGTCTTTATGCCACAGACTTTTCAAATAAGTTCCAATGGAACGTATTGTTAAGAGATCTTAAATAACTCTTACGATTTCCAAATTTATTTTTGTTGCTTAAATTTGAGGTATAGTAGACACAAACCATTTTTTATGAACTTTAATTCAATTACCAAAGGAAAAAAAATATAAAAATAAAATATTTGAAATTGATAAACCTGTTAATTTGGTGGATTGAATAGTTGTTATTTATGACTTAATACTACCAAAAATATAAAAATACAATACGACAAGCTAGTGTCCAAATTTAATTTCATATTCTCTTGAAACCTATTACTTTATTAACAAAATTATTTTACGTAAAATAAGAGCAAGCACGAGCTGGAGACTAATTTCCAACAAATGTATTTTTTTTAACCACTAGCCACGAGCGAAGCAGACGGTAAAATAGGTTTCCTGTACTTCCGAAAGCTTGTTAGGTTATTTATTGTAAACCAAAAGGAAATGTGGTAGACAGTAGATTGGCTACACGCTTCGTTCTTTCTTTTATTCGGCGTAAAGTAAGAGCTAATGTACATTTGTTTTGAAAGTGTTTCTCTAATTTAAAGAAGGACACATTTAATATCGACAAAACATTTTTTTTATATATCTGCATATTATTTGAAAACCGTTTTTAGCTTACAAGTTCAGCATGGACATACCTGTGTTAAAATTTAAATTTATAGTATATCGGTTGCACTGAAGCGAGTCATGTTTATGAGTTTTTGTTCTTTTAGTATTTAATTTTTTTTTTTTTGTGTATTGCAAATGACGGCCTACGTGGAAGTTCGATGAACTCTTTTTTTATTATATTTCGTAGAAAATATTATACGTAGAACTTCAAAAGATTAAAGTATACATACATAAATATAATTACTTATTTATTTATTTATGTGTAAGTTAAGTCGTCAATAAAAAAAAGGTTGTCTAATGAAAGCAGTCACATGACTGTTTAATTAAATTGTTTGTTGTTTATAAATATACCGGTTTCCTACAAATCTAAGTTTTGAAAGATTGCGTGAGACTAAAGCTAGATGGTTTTAAAACTTATAAATTAACACATGATTAAGTATTCCCAAAATTTGTGATAAACTTAAGCTGATCCCAAAAAAACCAATTTGCTTTAAATTGAGTGATTATTTATGTTTGTATATAATTGTATTAATTTTAAGTTAGTTAACACTTTTTAGGCAGACTCCGTGACCGCAATTGCAGATGCTGGTTTTCCCGAGAGAAAATCTTAAGTTTAAATACTAAAACAGCCTTGAGTGTTGCTTAAAAACAACAGTTCAAAACTTTCGAATCTCGATGAGAAAAGTAAAATAAATTTGATGTTGCCACCTATAATTGGTAAATACGCTTTTATAGTAGAGACTCTTGTATAGTAACTTTAATGGGAACTGTGGGAGGAAAGAAGGTAACAGCATAAGAAGGTAACAGTTAATAGTTTACGGACTTGGTTGAGCAAAACGAGATCGATGGAGCAAATGTAAGAAGGTAACAGCATAAGAAGGTAACAGTTAATAGTTTACGGACTTGGTTGAGCAAAACGAGATCGATGGAGCAAATGTAACCATTGCCGTTGCGATAGGCGACTATGCTGATTGCATGCTCTTTAAACACAATATCAAGTAGTTAGAGACTCACCGGAATAGAGAATAACTGTAGGTTGCATAAATAGCTGGAAGAATTATGTTTACTATAGACACAATCGTGAATTCAGGAAAATTAAAATTATCTACAATAAGATATTTTTCTATGTAACAAACTAGCAAAAATCCTAAGCCTTTTTTTAAAAATTATTTTAAAACTATTTTTTATTTTTATTATAACTGCAAGTACTTATTACAAATTATGATAAATATAATAAGAATTCATTAATTATTTAGTTTTTTCATTTTCTTAAGAGGTCTAGATTTGACAAAAATGCTTGATATCAAGCTGGTGTGCATGTGCAAAATACACATACTGAATTATTCAATTTTAGATTGAAATTGTACTGCCAAATATATTTGATTAATTAAAATTTAACTAAATTAAACTTGATTAGACGTTTTCCATTAATACTGGCTTTAAATGTTGATATGGTTGCACTTGCAGTTTAAACGATAATTAAGTTTAGGGCTATTCAACAAGAATGTTGTTTTTCAATTGTGGAAACGCCAACAACAGGATAGTTTTGAGATTTAGTGCAATGAATTCAATCGCTCTGTAAGTTTCGTAATATTCGTGATCTTTTCGGGCAACATAATCGTTCTTGTGAGACCGCTATTAAGAATTTTGTTGTTAAATGTGAGTCGACACGCGTGATACAAAATGTGTGAACATCAGCGCGTGTTCGACCGGGTCGAACAGTGTGAAGGCAGCTCCAAAATTGTTAATTCCTTGAGGTTTTCAACAACTACCGCATGATGAATTTTGCTTAAGGATAGGATTTGAAAACTTGCAAGGTTCAACTGGTGCAGGAATTGAAGCCGATCGACAATTTAAATCGCCATAGATTCGCCCAACGCAATAGGAAATAACTTGGCGGCTTTTCCTGAAAACGAAAAAAAACCCTTTTTTTCAGACGAAACCAATTTTTACTTGTCAGGGATTGCCAATAAGCAAATTTGCCGCATTTGGGCTTCTGAAAATCCTAGAGCGATTAGTAACTAGCGATTAGCCATTGCATGCTCAACGTGTCACTGTATGGTGCGCTATGTGGTCTGGGACGAGGCTGGAAATGCCTAACCGTCAATGAATCACGCTAACGCGAGATGTTAATAACTCAGTTTTGGCCTATTATTGACGAATTGGATATCACTGACATGTAGTTTGAACAGGACGATGCTATATGCCATACAGCCAAAGAAACGATCAATTCATTGCAAACCAAATTTTCAGTGTGTGATTTAAGCAGTGTGATTTAACACCACTGAGTTATTTTTGTGGGCCTATGTTAAGGATAGAGTTTATACGGAACTAGTCGAATCGATTCCAACCTTAAAATAGGACCGCCATTTTGCCAAAAAGTGGTTAAAAATTTTAATGAAATAATCGACATCTGTAAGGGTGGTAGGTAGACATTGGCCAAATGTCATTTTTCATTCATAATTGATGAACTTTTATCTTTTATTTTTAGAAAACAAACTTCTTGTTGAAAACGCTTTAAAAATAAAATGGCGCTAATCTAAATGAATCATTTGCACCAGCTCAACTTTTTCGAAATTGTTTTTCTTCTTATGGATCTTGGAGATTTCCCTTCGCTATTTACTAATAGCATTCCAATAAAGCTTGCTAGTGATAATCAATCACACATCGGCAAACGCCAACATATTTTTCTTTGATAATTTTTGGCAACTGCACAATTTAAATCTATGAAAAACTTGTATGCGTTTGAATAACAAAGACGATAAATATGAAAATGTAGCTTCAAGCATTTCAGAAGTGATTTAACATCGTCGGTGTGATTGAAAAACTACCAAAATTCTTGATGAGTAAGTGATTTGACTGTGTGTAGATCGCTTTAAAATCAAATCAAAGTCTTGAAATTTGAACTATTAGTTTGTCAAGTTACTATTCTTATTGCGTATGCATGAATTTCTTTCAAAGTATTTTTATATGTTGTTTTCTTTATTTGTTTATTGGATATAACAGCGCGGTGAAATCATTTTCCTTTTGTCTTATTGAGAGAATTTGCAAAATAAATAATATAAACTTTCCACTCATTAAAATCTATAACACCACTTAACAAAAGAGACTTCTTTTTATAATTTTATTAAATTGACATGACGAAGAAGCACGTCGCAAATTACAAAGACATTTGTTCTCAGAAAATTGTTTGGCGAGATTGTTGCTGTTTACTGTTGTATGGAATGACGTACATACATACATACGTACATAAATACAAAATTTTATTTTGTTTATAAAGGCTGCAGCTTTTTTTGTTTCTTCTTTACTTCTTTCAGCCTTGATTTACTTTTAATTTATTTTTGTTTGTCTAGCCAGAAAAAATACACTTTTTTGACACTTTTTTTTTGTTAACAAACTAACTGTAATTAAGCGGTCGGTCTTTGGCTATTGGCAATTGTTGATTAATTAATTTTTAAATATTTTTACATACTTTTAAAAGTTTATCCTTTAAAATTTATTAAACTTGTGAACAAACATGCATTTATTTATTTAGGGACTAAAATTTATTTAATATTTTTTCTGTTTTAATAATAATTAAATATTTAAAAAACACAAAAAAAAATGCAATTAATTTTATTTTTTAATAATAATTAAATATGTAAAAAACACAAAAAAATGCAATTGATTTTACACTAAACTATTGCATCAGTGAAGTATGTAGGCACGTATGTATATACATACATAAATATTTATGTTTCTATTAACAATTGGCACTCACATTTCTTTATTTCTTTTAATTTTGTTTTTCTTTTAACAATAACGAAATCAATATAAACAGCACAATAAAAACAATAAATTTAAAATTGTAACAACAACAGCAAAAATTGTCTATAGATAAAGCAAATATGTAAGTATCAACAAACAAAACTTGAACTTGACTGTGTGTGTTGCTGCCGTTTTCACGTTTCTCACTGCAATGATTTACTGTTTCTTTGCTCAGCACGTTTTAAGCAAAAGAAGAAAAATAGAAGTACTGTGTATTAAAATAAACTATACATCAAACTTTTATATGTATAGAATTAATATTGTTATAAATCCATAGACATATATGTATGTACGTATATACTTATATAAACGTACATACATTTCTTCAAATGTTTGTTGAACGAAGAATCTCCAGTACACCCAGCTAACCGATAAATGCGATCAGTTAAATACACAAAACAGAAATATAGCTAAACTCACGAGTTCACACAACCAAATCCACAAGTATTCTGCACATGAGAAATAGAAATGGCACCAGATTTTCAAATTGTACCATTGATGTCCAAACTGAACTAAAAGTGAATTAACGAATGAATTTTGTACGTGTAAAATATATAATAGAAATTCGAAATTTGACATTATTGCGAAAGTTTCATATAATTCAAGTGTAGATATTTATTTGTTTACAATGTAAATTTAAAAGGCATCGAGTGCTCTTGTGTCGGGTAACGTAAGTGTAAAATAATATAAAAACAAGTAAACTGAATAAACTAAAAATCGAAACAAGACTTTAATTCAGCGTAAACGCTTTCCAAAAATAAATAGCCGACTATAAAATTTTTCTATAGTAAGAAAATTTTTCCGGATTTAGAAAAATTCTAAATATACTAGCAGTAGCTTTCACGTTTCTTTTAAAACCATTTCAGTAACTATCACTTATTTTTAAAATATCATTCTTAAGTTTATGACAAATAAGAGGGAATAACACTATTTGCAATAGAAAACAAAAGTAAACACAAGTGAATAGTTTATAAATATAACTATGTTCATGCCTTACAAATTCTACTAACGCGTAAAATAATTATTCACTACCATGCGTGAGCAGTCGATATTAACAGAGCATGGTTGCTAATCACGACAAAAATTGCATACACATGTTTGACATTCAGACGTCACAACTACAAGATTTTAAATTGTTTAAAATAACATAAAATACCTGATTTTCTGTGGTACTTTTAAATCATAATTGTACCAAAAAAAGTACAAATGTAACAACTTTGCAATCGCTGAGACAGAGAATATATTTATATTATAAATGTCCACATATAATGCGGAGATGGAACGCTGTTATATTTAATGAATTTTGGCATCTTTTCAAAAGTTTAGGAATTTCGTTTCTTACTAAAACTTAATTTCTATAAAGTTTTCCTTACAAAATAAATTTATAAAATCAGATCTTAATATATTTTCTTTACTTTTACTGTATTTTGTATTGATTTATTTCGCAAAAAAATGAAAACTGCTTGCACGACATGTAAGAAAAAATTTACATTACCAAAATCGTCTAAAATTAAAATATTTTGTATTTAGATTTCTCTTGCTGAATTTTTCTAATGTATCGTGCTTTTCAACAAGAAGTTTATTTTTCAATTGTGCTACCAACAACATAGTTTTGACATTTAGTTTTTTTAGATGTGTTGGCAATTATTACAATGAATTTAATTTCGCACGAAAATCGCATTAAAATAATTCAAATCCGCTATGGAAATTGTAGTTCTGTTAAAAAGTTAGTTTTCGTGAAATTCGTCACATTTTCGGACAACATAATCGTCCTTCTAAGACCACGCCAGCGGGTCGTTCATCTGAAAACAACGCAGCCGTGAGCCATTCCTCTACATTCTCAACAATTGGTGGTATCAAAACCACCACATGGCGAATTTTGCTTAAGGATTTGACTTTGAATCCTTACTGATGCAGAAATTATAGCCAACCGACCATTCTCATCGCCTTAGATTCGTTCAATTCATTCAAGAACAACCGCCTGGGTTTTCTGAAAAAATATTTTTTCAGGCGAAGCCCATTTTCACTTGTCAGAGTCAACATTGCTCCATTTGGACTTCTGAAAACCCTAGAGCGATTATTAAGAAGGCTTTGCATGCTCAATGTGTCATTGTATGGTGCGCAATGTGGTCCGGAGGCTTGATTGGACGGTTTTTTTTCGAAGATGGGGCTGGAAATGCGGAAACGGTCATTGAATCACGGTAAAGCGAGATGCTAAAAACTAAATGTTGGCCGTTTATTGACGACGTGTATATCACTGACATTTGATTTCAACAGGACGGTGCCACATGTCACACAGCCAGCGAAACGATCAATTTTTGCAAACCAAATTTTCGGATCGTGTGATTTAACCCCACTGGATTATTTTTTGTGGTACTATGTTAAGGGCAGAGTCTATACTAAACACATCTAAACTCTGTGATGTGATTAACGAAATAGGACCGCCATTATGCCAAAAGTGATTAAAAACTTTGATGAAAAAATCGACATATGTCAGCGCGGTTGTGGTGCACACGTAATACAATATAAATTTGTATCATCTTAGCAAAATTTTTTGTATTATTTGCTCTTAGAAAGCAAATTTCTTGTTAAAAAAAACATTTAATTCGTTTCAGATTTATATTTTCGGTGAATATATTTTCCAGGGTAAAAAGTAAAGTCTGTTCAAGCTTTAGCTGAAACTCCATTAGAAAATTTAGCAAAATCATTTGTAAAAATATTTCTCCGTTTTTTAAAGTTAAAATGAAATGTTTTGAAGATATTACTTTTCACTCTAACTGTTAAGATGAAGAAATGGCGAAATAGTAAATAGTTAATAAAAACGTCCTTTTTCTTCATTTAAACCTTGGCTTTTCAGTATCATTTTCGAGATTGGAAATTGAAAATTAAAGTTTTGGTTTTAGCTTATTTAATAATTCCCGAAAATGTTGATCTTATACATATAAATTTAATATAAAAGGGATAAACTAAATATTTTAAAGCTTTATGCTTTTGACCCTATCTCTTCGAGTCTATTTGTTTTAAATATTATGATTTCATTAAAAATTGTAAGCCCATAAATGAAAGTTATGATTTTTAAAATTTTTATGTTGATGATTTCATTTGTATGAAAAGTTGTTCCTACTACAACCATAAAGATAAAAGTTCGGGTCGAAACTTGGTTGAAGACTATATATTCAAAAAGTTACAGCTAGATCTAAAAATATTTCTAGATCTAGCTAAATTTTTAAAGATTTAAAAATAAATTTAAATTGATTTCACAGTTAACTTTAAAAATATAAATTTACTTTTATAAAATTAGTACTGTTGTCATTCTTCTACGTCTTTGTTGGCTGTTTTTCGGTATGAACCACAAGAACTTTCGATGAGATGACATCACTACCAAGCCATGTTCTAAACTGTACTGGTCTTCGGGTTGGTTGGCAGAATATTTTGTGAAAGGCTAATTTTTTAATCTTTAATTATTATTCGTCTGAGGGTATTTTTCGTTTGTTCGAGTGTCTCAGGTCGTGTTTACCTGTTCGTTTATAATGTCACTGTCAAAAGTTTTTGTTTCGAGTTTTTAGAAATATCTAGTCTTCGACCTTTAAAAAAAATTCATCTTTCCTTGTATGATATGAGTAGAAAATAAGACAGTAAATGAACCCAATGCAATAGCAAGCACAGCATATATTTCCTTTAATGTTTCGTTATAAGTTCCATCTCTGATGTTTCTTCTCTCTCACTGTGCAAAAAAATTGTGTTTATATGCTCGTTCGTATACATGTGCTTCACGGAGTATCCACAGTTTGAGATAATAAAATTTGAAACATAGTTTTTGAGGACGTCACCAAAACACTGTTAGTCCCCGTTCACACACAATATATGTTTATTTCAATAACCAGGCTTATTAATTTTTTTTCTAACTTCCCCTTATGCACATACAAAACAAAACTTTTCGAATACGTTAAGTTTAGGCAAATCTGTAACCATTTCCCTCCCTATCTCAACATAATTTGAAAACAAAAATTGCTTTGTGTGAACAGCAAGGTATATTTGCTTTTATGCAAAAATAACCACCAGCTTAGGAATTGAAAAACTTCGAGGGAAAGAAATAATGCAAATTTTGGTTCTTCAATATACATATGTATGTACAAAACAAAACAAAACAAAAAAGAAATGAAAAGAAATAGGGAACAGTATTTTAAATATTCATACCTAGGATTTTTATTGAACCCAATGTTTTTCAAACTGCCTCAATCGTTTCCTAATTCATATTTAGTTTATTCAAATTAGTTGACGTTGGAAAGTGTGTTTTAAAAGAGTTTCTCATTTATATAAATACATATGTATGTATGTTTATGCCTCTATTATACCCCTTAACAGTTCAGCTAAAAGAACCTGCAACCCAAACATGTGTCTAAAATAAAATTTATTTAAACACTTAAAACAAAAAGGTTAGCTGGCAAGTGCATGCTTTAGTTTTGCCATAATATTGAAAGATTGAATCCTAAATTTAATTGAAATTATAATAAATATGTGAATCTTAACTTTTCTTATCTTAATGGTTGCCCCGTCGAAGTTGCATTTCGTAAAATTTGTGATATTTTCGGAGAACATAATCGTCCTTCTAAAACCACTATTAAGAATTTGATCGTTAAATTTGAATCAACAGTTTCGATAGAAAATGTGCGAACAACACTTATATGTGTTTGATCGGGTCGTTCAACTGAACAGCCACAGTGCTGAAGGAACAAAAGTTGTCAACTCCTCGACGTGGCGAATTTTGCGTAAGTATTTTTTTTACTTTGCAGCCTTTCAAGGTTACGTTTTTTATTTTTCGAAGATCAGGCTGGAAATGCGGAAACAGTCAACGGATCACACAATGACGAAATGCTAAGAACTCAATTTTGGCTTATTGTTGACGACCTAGATATCACTGACATGTGGTTTTGTCAGAGCGGTACCACATGTAATACAGGCAATCAAACGATTAATTTATTTGCAAACCAAATTTCCCGATCGCATAATTTTACGACAATCAGCATTTAAGTAGACAGCCAGGTCGTATGATTTAACACCACCCGATTTTTTTGTCTGGGGCTATGTTCAGGACAGATTCTTTACGGAGCCAATCAAAACGATTTCATTCATAAAACTCACAATCCGTGATATGATTAACAAAATATTGCCATCATTTTGCCAAAAAGAGATTGATTAAAAGCTTTAATGAAAGAATCAACATCTGCCAGCGTGGTTGTGGTGGACATTTGCCAGATATCATTTCTCATTTATAATTGTTGAACTTTTCACTTTGTAATGCAATAAAAATTTTAATCATCTTAATCTAATTTTTATGTTTTGTTTTATCTTAGAAAGCAAATTTCTTATTGAAATACCCTTTACATATAGCTTTTATAGTCACGATATAAAGTAGAAATTTACAATCTACTGATAGTTTAGAGTTTCTAACAACGAACTGGCTCATTTGTTTTTGCTTTCGATTTACTGCGTTAGCTTTTAAAAAAATATCAGCCTATGGAGATGTGCACCAAAGTATTAAATTTCCGAGGGTATACTTTTATTCATTTGCGTTAATTATTATTTTTTTAAGTATCAAATCAGACATATGATTCAGCAATAGTCTGGATGCTACTGGACGCTTTCATGAACACGAAGAAAAGCTGTATCATCAGAAAAGTTAAAGTGTGTTCGATAATAATAGTTTTGATATGAGATATACAATTGTGTGATTCGATTTATATTCGCGCCTGGCCATGAAGCCTTAATCAGATGGTGGACGAAACCACTGCATAATTTGGAACGTCATGCTCGTCCTAGAAAGCCGAAGCTATAATTCTATGCAACAGAACTTTCTAGTTGCAACTTCGATGATTCTCGAGCAGGGCTGCAAATCATCACTCCTTGCTTAAGAGTTGGAGACTTTCCAACTCCTGTCCAGAACACATGTCTAGCATGCTCACTGGACTGGATCATTCACTTAGGGTGTCATTAACAGTGAGATGTTCCTGGCCACCATAATAACCATTATACTGTTATGGGGTCGCGATACTCCCATAAAGGGCCAACCTCAATAATCAGCCAGAGAACAGTTAAATGTCTAAAGAGACAAATATCGGCACTCTGCGGGTCACTGATTCCCGTGGAAATAAAGTGGAGTTTCCAGTTGTACCCCTGCTGACGTCAGGGGGCTGGGCTCCCTCTTCCCTAGTTGCACTGTGTCTAGATAGTCGAAGTTCTATAAAGACCATATATATGTGCCCCCGGGGGGTATATGAGATATACAATATGTTTCCCAATCTACTGTTTTGAAGAACTTTTACTCCAATAGGTCGAACAGCATTAAAGCAAGTTTCAATTCAATTAATTAAGTCACCTTAATTGTAAGTAAATTTAAATTTCTGAATATTTAAGAAAGAAAAATGATTATAATTTTTTTGTTTTGGTTTTAGAAGAAAGCAGGAAAAATAAATCAACTAGCAGAATATAATGCACAATTTTGTAAATACCTATATCCGCCATTAGTATTCTTCATATGTTTCAACTTTAAACTCGTTGGGATCGCTCTAAGAAGAAGAAGAAGTACTTTGTGGTCCTTTAAACATATACAAATATAAAAAAAACTACTGAACTCTTTATTTTATGACTTTATTATGTAAAGGCGCTATTGTGTTAACAGAATCCACACAGAGTTTAGAATACCTTCTTTCTAATATAGTGATCGGCTTAAAATAAATATATTTTTGAATAGTTTTGGCACATTTGGTAAAAGACTAATAGGTCCATGGTTATAACCTTTTCTGGCTTTATTATTATTATAATTTTTAATATTTCGAAGACAAAATCTAGCGATACTATATCTAGCGATTATATCTGCCGATTTTTTTTATGGGGAAAATCGTTTTTTCAGCCACTAAGTATCCGAAGGAACAACAGCAACTACCAAAATTTCAAAAGTTCGCAAAATAAAATAAAAATTACAAAAGCACCAAATAATTTATTCGACCGTACCTAAGATGTATTAAGGTGGGTGTCAGTATAATCAAATAAGAAAAAGCCCAATTTTTTAAATAAAAATTGTTTTAATATAAGTTAACTTGAGCTAGATTCCTCTAAAAATAAATATTTTATAATATTCTAATAAAATATTTATTATTCAAAAAACTATACTTGAAATGTATTTTTGTATAGAAAATTCAAGAGTATTATACCATTGTATAAAAGTGTTTTTTAGTTTTGTTGGCTTTGTGCTGTGTTGGTTCAATGAAAATTCTCATTTAATCAAATTGACATTTCGTAAAATTCGTAATGTTTTCAGACAACATAATCGTCCTTCTGAGACCGCTTTTAAGATTTTGATTGTTAAAGTTTAGTCGACAGGTTCGATACAAAATGTACGAACACAACTGCGTGTTCATCCGGGTCGTTCAACTGAAAATATTGCTGCCGTGTTGAAGCAGATCCAAATTTGCCAATTCCTCGACGTTATTAAAAATTGCGGTTATCCAAAACCACCACATGGCAGATTTTGCCTAAGGATTTGTCTTTGAAGGTTTACGAGGTTCAACTTGTGCAGGATTTACATCCGACCGACCAATCACAACGCTGTAGATTCGCTCAATTCATTCGCGAACAACCGGCTGGTTTTTCTGAAAAAAACATTTTTCAGACAAAGCCCATTTGCACTTGTCAGAGTGTGTCAACAAGCAATATTGTATTATGCGCTATACGGTCTGGAGGCGTGACTGTGCCATATATTTTCGAAGATGAGGCTGGAAATTTGGTAACGGTCAATGGATCACGCTATCACGAGATGCTAATAACTTAGTTTAGGGCTATTGACAACGTGGATATCACTGATATGTGGTTTCAACAGGGCGGTGCCCCGTGTCGCACAGCCAGTGAAACAGTCAATTTATTGCAAACCAAGTTTCGCGATCGCATAATTTTACGAAAATCAGCAGTTAAGTGGCCAGCCAAATTGCGTGAATTATTTTTTCTGAGGCTATGTCAAGGACAGAGTTTATACGGAGCCAATCGAAACGATTTCAGTCTTAAAACTCCAAATCCGTGGTGTGATTCACGAAATAGGACCATCATTTTGCCAAAAAGTGATTAAAAACTTTGATAGAAGAATCGACATCTGGCAGCGTGGTTATGGTGAAATTTTGTCATATATCATTTTTCATTTATAATTGCCGAACTTTTCTCTTCGTATTCCAATAAAAATTTGAATCGTCTTGATCTAAATTCCTTATTTTATTTTATTTCAGAAAACATACTTCTGCCTGAAAAACGCTTTATTTAATAAAGTAGCGTAGTAAGAATTCGACTGGAATATGGTTAAGTTTTCATAATATTAAAAGTCTCGTGATTTAAAAGAAAACAAAAAATACTTGTTTTTGTCATGACAGTTTTAATTGAAAGTTAAATTGCAAAACAATAAATGATTCGTTAAATGAAAAAAGAAAACAATTTACGCTCAATATTAATATATATTTACAGATCCCATAAGAATAACAAAGCAAGTTATAAGACATTGTAGTTAATGGAATTTTTTCATCTTCTTTGCCATTCTAATAACAATAGTAATTGGCTTAAAATCATTTGAGAAAAATGTGTAAAGTAATTGCTATTACTGCCTTCATATCCAAAATATTACCACGAAATAGTAGAATAAGTAACGTTATACACACACAAAAATAAATAAATTGTTGATATTTTACTTTAAATGCAAACAGCAAAATATTAAAATAATAATAAATAAATCAATTTATTTATACAAAAAAAACATTTCACAATGACAACGCTGGTTTCATTTACTTGCGTTACAACGCTCCCAGAAATTTATGGTAAGAGATTTTTAATGTGACTAATTTTGAACTGATTTAATGTGTTTAGGCTCTCGCTCCTAGTTTATTTGTGAACTAATATAATAATCGATTTTTTCTTCTCTCGATAAAAATTATTTTAAAATTATAAAACTGAGAATGCACACTATATACTTACTCGTATTTACTTCAGTATTTAGTTGAGCAAAATGATTAATATTTTGAAATATTCTACTCGACACAAGTGCTTTTTATGTGTTTAAAATTGTAAAGAATAGCAAAAAATTCTTATATGAGTATTAAAGTAAATGCTTTGAAAACTTTTTGTAACTTTTAAGTGTTTTTTAATAAAGGCAAAGTTTGAAATATTAAAAATTTATTGTTACGATTATTAAAACAAATGATTTTTAAGTGCCCTTAATTTTGGTGAAGTAGTGACTGGGTGCCAATGTACTAATTAAAAATTTTAAATATATATCTTTTTTTCATATCGAAAGAGCAGCAAGTATAATTAAGTTTTATTGAAAAGACTTGGAATAAGTACCTTGATTCTATATGAGAGAGAGAGAGAGAGGGAGAGAGAGAGGTAAACTATTTCAGTAAAAACAGAAAAGTTTTGATTTGTCTTCTTGAATGAATTCTGTTAGGGGCAACTACAACTGACTTCTTCCTTTCAAAAAAATTGTTTTGCAATATACACCATTTTGACGGCTCTTAGTTTTACAAGACGTTAATAGGGTGTGGCATTCAGAACTGCTCTAAAAATGTATTACCTTAGGCATCGGGGGTAACATTTTTCGATTTATATCGACCTTATTTAGCAACCTGCTGGTTGCTATATACTTGATTTCATGAAACAATATCTTCAAAATTAATTCAACAAAAACATAATAATGACAAAAAAAGGAGTATAGAGAAAATAAAACACTAAAGATGGCACGTAGCCGAAACCAGTACAAATCAAACCAAACCAGTTACAAACCAAATCTGACGCGAGATGACGTAAACTCATACCCTACAAAAAAAGCAGAAAAAACTAAAAGTCGAAAATTAATTGCTTTATTGCAACTTTTTTAATTTTTATCTGATTTCGGTCTATAATAGCTTAAAAGTTTGAAATGGCCACGACCGACTATGCTGCACAGTCTTACGATTCATTTATAAAAAAGAAAAACAACTGATGGAATAAAATCCCACCTAGAAAAATTGCGAAAAGTTCTGTTGCAAAAGAATAACGCATCTTATGCATCATAGTCGTAACCGAATAGAGTATTTAACGGAAGTATAAAACTATGCATTTTATTATAATAAATATACTAAGTAACGCTTGGAATGCCAACATTTGATGGAAATACTACTTTTGCAGAACAGTGTATTTACCTCTCAAGACTCTAGACCACATAGCGCAGCATACATTGACACTTTGAGCATGCAAAGTATTCTAAATAATCGCTCTAGGATTTTCAGAAGCCCAAATGTGGCAATTTCGCTTGCTTCCATACCCTGACAAGTAAAACACGCCTTCATCTGAATAACTGTTTTTGTTTTTCAGAAAAACCAGCCGGTTGTTCCAGAATTAATTGAGCGAAGCTACAGCTATATAAATGGTCGGTTGGCTTTAATTTCTGCACCAGTTAAACCTTGTAAGGGTTCAAAGTCGAAACCTTATGCAATACTGGCCATTGTGGTAGTTTTGAATGACTCTAATTGTTGAGAACTTCGAGGAATTGACAAATTTATATCTGCTTCAACACCGTGGCCTATGGCTGCGATGTTTTCAGTTCTTTAACCCGGTCGAACATGCATTGGTGTTCTCACAATTTGTATCCAGCCTGTCGACTCAAATTTAACGACCAAATCCCTAATAGCGGTCGCAGAAGGACGATTATATAACGAATTTTACGAAGCGTAACTTTAACAGAACCACCATTTCCATAGTGGATTTTAATTAATAAAATTGAATTCAATGTTACAATTACTAATAATACGTTAAAAAACTAAATGTCAAAACTATTATGTTATTGATTTTGGCACAATTGAATAACAAATTGTTGTTGAAAAACCCGATATATGATGAATGCTCATAATGTGCATGATTGAAAATGGGGAAGTTGTTCATAAATTGTACTAAAATAATTAAATAAAATAATTTTACCTTATTTACTGAAACATATTCTTAATTTATATTAAAAACAAACGTAATACTAAAAAGGTAACATGACAAAAAATAACCAAGCGCTAAATATGATAAAATAGGTGTTGACTATTGTGTTGTAATTTTAGTTTGTATTTTTAAACATAAATTGTGAATACTGATAATATCTTCTTGAAGCTGTAGTTTGTCAAACAAATGAGATATCATTTGAGCCTATATCTTTAAACAATAAATTTGTGCATTTATAGATTAAGCCGTAATCTGACTTATAACCAAGTAGGAATTGAAGCGAGTTTAAATATTCCTTTCACTATGAGGATTTCATTCATGAACATTACTGCTCACAAATTGACCGCAATTACGTTAAAAATAATTACGGTTTGCTGTGCGCACTCGTTTAAGAGGGAAGAATAAACAATTTATATACATTTACTCATTCTCACTCATATAAAACCCTTCATCATAAACTATCATCGTAAAATTTACAATTTTCTTTTTTGTAAATAATAAAACAGGCAACATTTGCTGTTCAAGAATACTATACAAAAAAGATAAATTACATAATTTTAAACAAATTCTCAATTCACATACATATAATCATAATTAAAAAAAATATATTGAAAGCAGTTTATATCATTTATACTAAAAATTTTTTCTGTGTATTGAAATACATAATTTCAATATGGAAATGGTGTGCCCTTTTGAAATTGTTTTATCTATTATCTGTGAATAACATAACGAAATTAATAATGACAACAAAATGCCAAAAATAATTAATTTATTTGAAATATTTCTTATTATCATTCTTTTTAGCATTTCAGTGTTAAAAAAAGATATTAACCATAAAAATGTAATAATAAATAAATGTTGAATTAAAATATAACAAATAATGGAAATTTTTATCAATTACATTTTTGGGTATTTGCTTGAAAGTGTAAAAAAATATATTGTGCAAATTGAAGTAATTATTTAACAAACAATTTGCAAGTTTAGGTGCAAGTAATTTGTGTAAATTTTTGACAAAATTATAAAGCTTTATAGAGCGTTGGAGGTTGATTAATTTAAATAAATAATTAACACTTAATTTGTCCATAAGTTTTTTCACACGTATACCTTTTCGCTATTTATAAAACATTTTACGATACATAAGTATTTATATACTAATTAAATTTAAAATTAAAAATTCCGATTCTTAGTAAAAAAATTAAAAATAGCGCCTAAATTGAGAAAGAGAAAATAAATAAACATAAATTATAAAGGAGCTACGAATTCTTTAATTGTTCAATTTCTTTGTTCAATTATATACAAAATTAAGTTAATTTTTATTTTTCGTTTAAATATTTCGCCACACCATTGGGTGGCATCTTCAGAAAAACGAAAACTGTATTAACGATTTAACAAATCGAACGATAAATGAAAAACTTTTGACAAACACATTTCAAAATATTTAAAAAATATTTTCAAAAAACAAAATATATAATAAACAACAACAATAAAAACTACAAGTTGAAAAAATATTTTAACTATATACATCGAGTTTTCCAACAAGAAATTTGTTTTTCAATTGTGGCAAAGCCGACAAAATGATAGCTTTGGCATTTAATTTTATGACGTATTCGTTGTAGACGCCTTGGCAATTGTTATAATGAAAATCGCACTAAAATAATCAAAGCCACTATGAAAACGGTGGTTACATTTCATAAAATTCGTGATTTATTCAGACAACATAATCGTCCTTCTGAGCCCGCTATTAAAAATTTGGTCTTTAAATTTGTGTTAACAGGCTCGATATCAAATTTGCGAACAACAAGGTGTGTTCGATTGGGTCGTTCAACTGAAAAGCACGCAGTTGTGATAATCAGCATTGAAAAAGTTTACACTTATGCATACTTTGGTGTGATTATTGAGAGTAACTTTAAATGGAGAAATCGCATTGAAAAATTATAGAAGAAACTTAGGAAAGCGTCGTATATGCTGTATCATTTAAGCAACTGCTGCACGTATAAAGTTCTGCGTCAGACATACTTTGCATTAGTGGAATCGTATATCCAGCATGGAGTCACGGCAAAATACAGCAGCACTCTCCAAAAAACGCAAGACCGAATACTAGAAATTTTACATAAAAAAAAACAATCCGAAACTATAAACAATAATAAGCATGATTACAACATAAACATGAACACGAACATACGTAGCATAATCGAAAACCGCAACTACGCAATTAGCATGATAGACAGCTTTAGCAACAACATTCAGCGAACAATGGACGACAATGAAATAAACAGAAGCCCTACGAATCCTAACAACCGAGCCTTGACATGACCTGCCAGAAACCTTCAGGTTCTTAGCGTTAAGAACATCTATTACCCAACCGTGGCCAAAGAATTCTACAATGATAGCTGATATTTGTAGCCGATAGAACATACTCACAATACACGGAGACGAGCTCAACGAAGATTTAAAGTGGAACGATTCACAAACGAGTATGGATGAACTTCGCTTCCCTTAACATTGCCAGCAATTTTGAAGAAACTACCGACTGATATAATCAGCATAGCGCACGAAAACAAACGAAATAAATTAATAAAGGAATACCTGATAGGTTCACAATAATTCAAAACTTATTACAACAGAAACTGTGAAGTATAATTTTAAAAAACTAGTTATAAACGAACTTATTTATTTTTTTAAGTTTCAATATATTGCAGACAAGCATAAAAGCTTTGCGGGTTTAGAAATTGGAAGATAAATTTGTATAATAATAAATGATGGATTGTATAATAATAAATAAATGGTTAAGTGGCCAGCCAGATCGTGGGATTTAATACCACTGGATAATTTTTTATGGGGTTATATTAAGGACAGAGCCTATACGGAGCAAATCGAATCATGTGATTAACGTAATGGGATCTCCATTTTGTCAAAACGTGATAGAAACTTTGATGAGAGAATCGACAGATATTAATTTTCATTCATAATTGCCGAACTTTTCTCTTCTCTTGATTTGGCAATCAATAGAATATAAGAAATATGCAATGTTTTAAAAAATTTTACAAAGAAAGAAAAAAATCTATTTTTACGTATTCTTAAGTTCTGTACAGCAGATAAAATTTTCAGAATAAATGAAAAGACATATATCCAGCAAAAAGGCATTCCGATGAACTCTCCAGCTCTTTAACTGTGGCAAATATCGTTATGGAGAATTTATTTTAAACTAAAAATTAGAACAAAATATATTGATATCTGAAGGTTACAAACATTAAATTATTTTGACACTTTAATAAAGTTTACAATTGAAAAGGAGTGCGATTTAAAGAAGTACAGAATAAGTTATAGAATGGTACGAAATTCCAACTAAATTAGCCAGAATTATTAATTATTACTATAAACAATATATTAAGATTTTTACTAACACAACCAATAATTTGATATTAAGGATTTTCACAAGTAGTGAAAAAGCATTCCATAGGAAGAATAAAGAAAATTAATAACAATTTTCTAATATTATTAACTAATAGGTTGATTAACCAATTTAATCATAGGAGGAAAAGTGTTATAATAAATGCAACAGAGCCCAAAATACATTAATCTATAACTAATTATTATTATGTTTTAACCAAAGGAATACAGAAAGCAAAAATAAATAAATAAATACCAGATGTCATATAAGAGTACGTTGTTTGGTAAAACCAAAGATAAAATTCATAAATTAAGTATGTGTTATGGTAAAAGAACTGTAATAAAGTTTATGTGGGCACAACAAGAAATAAATTTGAAATTAGAATACAGGACATAACTAAGATCAAAAGTACAAAGCTAATACTGGTTCATAAAATACAGCATTATCTTCACATTGTTCTAAAGTTATCTTCATAATATAATAACTTGGAAAATGTTTCAAATTTAGAAAATAACTATAAACGTCGCGACGTTTATAGTCGGCTTATGCAAGATATATTAGATATAATTAAAGTACCATGAACAAAAAGAATAAACATTAAAGCAGATACGGACAATGTTGTATAAAATTATAGATATTTAGTGTAAAAACATTAAGCAAAACTCTGTATCCATATAAATTTAATTATTAATTTTTATAATAGTTGGTCATTTTAAATTTATGTTTGAATGTGTATGTAAAACAATATTATTTTGTAAATTTGTTATTTTCCAAATTTGTATTTATTTGTTTTAGAAAACTTTTTTGTATTAGAAAATTGCATGTTAAAATTTTGTTACCTCTATACCTTTTATAAAAGTTTTGTTGTTGCTAAGTTCTTTACTGCAAAATGAATAACACCCAAGTTTAGAGTTTTCAAATTAATTACAAATTTATTTACTTTAACCACATACAAGTTAAAATTTGTACGTTGCCACTAGAGAACAATGTATTACAGATGCAAGTCTTTACTTCACGAGGTTTATCTTTTAATTAAACTGACTCAGACGCTGCCTTTTATGCTTGTCCGCTAAAAGTCTAGAGAAATTAAGGATTTTCTACTCCCTTTGTTTTACATTTTGTTGTTGTTATGTTATTCATTCAATGTATATACGCTTGTTGATCTGTGTGTATTTTTGTTTTTATGCTGTTAAAGTTTCTTCCTCGAATTTATTTTAATATTGTTGTTGTTATCTTGTGTGCATAAGTTTTCTTAGCAAACTACACAGTTAGTAAACAGCATACCCAATTGTTGTTGTTTTGCGTGTATAAAATTTCTACGCTGATTGTAACCAGAAAGTTGTTGTCGTCTTGCGTGCATAAGTTTTCTTAGCAAACTACATAGTTAGTAAACAGCATGCCCAGTTGTTTACTTTATTACTTAATTATTTTCTTTTAAAACTGAAGCAAGACGCATCCGTAATAATATTTTTAAATCATTTTAATTTTTTTTTTATTATTTTTTTAATTGAATCTAACTTGTGCGAGATTCCTTTAATCAATATTTTATGATATTCTCATATTCAAAAAATATATTTAAAATATATTACGACAATAGAAAGCACATTCATACGGTCATTTAATGCTCATCTAGCTCATCAGTGGATTTTACCCCAAATTACGCCCAAAAAAGGTTCTTAAAGTTCGATTTGTAGCATGATATCGCCCCAGTCTAAGCCGTAAAGCCGACTTTTAAAATTAAAATTTGTGTTTGTAGCAACTGAGTTAATTATTTCGGTTTCAATTAAATTTTTAAGTTTGTTTAATTTTTTTATCACTAAAACCAAAAAATTTTTTAATATATTTAAAAAAAAAATATTTCCGCCGTTAAGAGCCAATTTTTAAATTAATATAACAACTATTATTGAAATAAATGGTTAAAAAAACTAACCAAACTCAATGCTAAGGTACTTCCGAAGTGGTCCTAATATTGTCGAAAATATTAAATTAAAGTTAAGCAATTACAGTTGACGTGAAGTCATACCCAATTAAGAAATTGCAATTTTTTGCCAGTATTAATATTAATTAATATTAATATTATTATTATTATTTTAAATATAATCAGATTACCCAAATTTTATTAGGAAGCAAGGATACTGAAAAACTAGTACTGATTCATTTATATAATTAATAGGCAAAACCAGTTTTTCGTTCTACCATTTTACTGGTGTGCTTAATCAATGTTGTATTTAAATCGGTTCAGTATTTTAGGGTTCTGAAGTCTTCAATACTTTGGGAAGAAAATATACAATTAATGTACATATATATATAACTATAAAACAAAGATTTGCATTTAGGTGTTTTAATTATTGTTTTTCTAATATTTGCCCTTAAAGTACCTTAGAATAAGACAGCCGCCATCAAATATTTCTAATTAAACAAACTTCTTAAATAAAATGTACAAAATTGAATAAAATAAATGTTCTTTTGTTGAAAAATTAGTAATTTTTCTATGAGATGGAATTGGATTTAAAACTATTTTAGCATTGCTCGTTATGGAACACAATTCCCTAGATTTGCTGAAGTTGTCTAACACAGGTTGATATGCTATAATTTATTATTTTTTACGTTTTCAAACTTATAATTATCTTTGATTGCAATTGCCCGAATGTTTATGTTTATTTTACTCTTCCATGGTATCTTTTAATCGTTGTTGTTATTATTGTTGTTGTTCCTTGCTAACCACGTGTTCCTCTGCTTTTATTACTGAGACGCGTTTACCAAATAAGCTGTTGTTCTAATACAAACTCTTCGACAGAGGTTAAGCAAAGGTTTTTGATCTCCTTGCTTTACTATACAATTTTACCACCTCACTGTTTTCTAATTAAAAAATCCTACAATATATCATATATTGTCCTGATATCAAGTGCCTTCACCAAATTACCTGCTATGGCTACACACTTCTTGCAACCATATTTTAAGCTAACTTAAAATCAAAGCAACTTTCACCTGACTAATTTATAACTAATAAATCTGAATTAACTCAAAAATCATGAGTCACCCATTTTCATTGTTTGGTTACTTACGTATTGTACATTCAACAAAAAGTTTGTTTTCTAAAACAACATAAAACAAAAAATTTAGATTAAGATGAATCAAATTTTTTTTTTTTTGTATTATTTTTTTGTAGTTCGGCAATTATGAATGAAAAATGATATCTGGTAAATGTCCATCACGACCACTCTGACAGATTTCAAGTCTTTCATCTGTCTTAATAACTTTTTCGGCAAAATGGTGATCGTATTTCGTTAATCATATCACGGATTGATTCGATTGGCTTCGTATGGTCTCTGTCCTTAACGTAGCCTGACAAAAAATAATCCAGTAGTGTTTCGATTCTTTCAGCAAAATTTGTAATCACTTTTTAGCAAAATGGCGGTCCTATTTCGTTAATCATATGACGAATTTTAAGTTTTAAGGCTGAAATCGATTCAATTTGCTACGTATAGACTATATCCTAAATATAATCCAGTGACGTTAAATCACACGATCTGACTGGCCACTTAACTTTTAATTGTCGTGAAATTATGCGATCGGGAAATTTGCTTTGCAATAAATTAATCGTTTCATTGGCTGTGTGACATATGGCACCATCCTATTGGTTTCAATATGTCAGTGATATCCATATCGTCAAAAAAAGGCCAAAATTGAGCTGTTAGCATCTCACGATAGAGTAATCCATTGACCGCAACCATATTTTCAGCCTAATATTCAAAAAAAAAAAAAAAAACACGGTCCAATCATTCATCCCGACCATATGGCACACCATACAGTGACACGTTGAGCATGCAAGGCTTTCTCAATAATCGCTCTAGGATTTGCAGAAGTCCAAATGCGGGAATTTTGTCTATTAATATACTCTGACAGGTAAAAATGGGCTTCGTCTAAAAAAAAGAATTTTTTAAAAAAACCAGCCGGTTGTTCCTAAATAAATAGTGCGAATCCAGGGCGATGTGAATGGTCGGTCGGCTTCAATTCCTCCACCAGTTGAACCTTTTAAGGCTTCAAAGTCTTCTCCTTACACAAAATTCGCCATGTGATGATTTTGGATAACCCCACGCGTTGGTGTTCGCACATTTTGTATCAAGCCTGTCGACTTAAATTTAACCACCAAATTCTTGACAGCGGTCTCAGAAGGACAATTATGTTGTCTGAAAATATGACGAATTTTATGCAATGTAACTTTAACAGAACCACCATTAATTATTTTAGTACAAATTTCGCGAGCCCCCACATATATATGGTCTTTATAGAACTTCGACTATCTAGACACTGTGAAACTGGGGGAAAAGGGAGCCCAGTCCCCTGAAGTCAGCAGGGGTACAACTGGAAACTCCACTTTATTTCCACGGGAATCAGTGACCCGCAGAGTTCCGTTATTTGTCTCTTTAGACACTTAACTGTTCTCTGGCTGATTATTGAGGTTGGCCCTTTATGGGAGTATCGTGGTGGTTGTGGTTTCGCGGCCCCATATCAGGTCTATTGTTTAATATGGTGGCCAGGATCATTTCGCTGTTAATGACACGCTAGGTGATTGATCGTCCAGTGAGCATGCTAGACATGTGTTCTAGACAGCAGTTGAAAAGTCTCCAACTCTTAAGCAAGGAGTGATGATTTGCAGCCCTGCTCTGGAATCATCGAAGTTGCAACTAGAAAGTTCTGTTGCATAGAATTATAGCTTCGGCTTCCTAGGACGAGCATGTTTCAAATTATGCAGTGGTTTGATCCACCATCTGATTGAGGCTTCATGGCCAGGCGCGGATGTAAATCGAATCACACAGTACAAATTTCGTGCAATATTGAATTCATCGTACTGTGAATTTTACGGTAAAATATTTACAAATACGTCAAAAAACTATATGCGATATCTATTATGTTGTTGGTGTTGCCACAATTTAAAAACAAACTTCTTGTTAAAAAAAACGAATCTCTTGTTGCGATGATGTTCAGTTTAAGTTACAAAAGAAGGTAATTATCACCGAAACAGTAAGGTGTGTCTGTTTACAAATCAAGACGTTTGTAAGAAATCTTATGAACACAAAACAACAACATGCTTCATTAAATTCCATGAAATAAAATTAACAATCAGAAAATAAAACAACTTACACAGAACACAAATAACCCACACAACCAAACAAACACCTACACTGTGCTGCCAGTGCAAAATTTGTGAATGGATTTACGGCTAGATCCACTGTGAGAATTAAATTCCAGAGAGAGAGAGAGAGAGAGAGAGAGAGAGAGATTTTTATTCTCAGCAAACTTGTTATTCTCAACTCAATTGTTTATGCGCGCATAGGTGTGTGTAAATTTTCAACACCAAACCAAAAAATCACATTTACTTGAAGAAATCAAAAGCAATACACATTATACATACAAGCATTCATACATACATATTCATAGCTACGTGTACGTACATTTCATTTCTTTATTGCTTTCAACAGCGCACACTGGGGATTTTTGTATGAAAGTGAGGAAAAAAATATATTTGTCGAAAAATGTAGCGATTTCATCACAAATTTAGTTTTATTTATATAGTAATACACAAAAGTAATCAAACCAAAGAAAGCTAGAGAAATGTCGATCGTTACTTACAATGTTTTTACATAACTAACAAAAAAATTTAAATTATTTTTTTATTTGTCTAAGGCGATATTTTTATAGTCTTTGTTACGACATTCCTGAGCCTCTTTGGATAGTAGGCCTACAGGAAAAATACACTTTTAAATTATATCCTTGCCATGAGTCAGAATTTTGTGAAGTGTAGGTGGGAGATATTGTACCACTCGTACAGTGCAACAAACTCTTTTTCTGTCTCCAAACAAAAATGACCAAATTGTTTTGGATTTACTACCTCGGTGATTGTTATAGTTTCGAGAATTATTGAAAACCTCATGATTATGTTTTCATCTAGACCCGTGATTTCGGAAATCAATGCAAGATTCGTAAAGAATCTTCATGACGTATTTCCTGAATTTGTCGTACCAATTTCAATTTTCTCTCTAAGTTTACGCTTTTTAAAACATTTTTGGGCTTCTTTTGAGTGGACTGTCCCACGTTTAAATTTATAATGATAAGTCACATGCAAAAGACACTTCACTAGCTTAATACGCGCACGAAGTGGTAACATACCAAATTGCTTGTTCATTTGCGGGAATAGCTTGAACTATTTCGATTTTATTCATCTTGGATGTTTAAATTATTGGATGTTTAATTATTCATCTCGCATGATGAGGCTCCACAAATGAGACAGGAAGATGCAGCTGCTGTTTCTGTTAGTGATTGTGCTGTCTTGCCGTCAATCATTGTAAAATATAATTCATGTTTTACTCTAAAGTTGCGATTATTCACTGTTAACTCAAATTCTTTTAGTTGAGCTATCTCATCGACTCTTCTCTTTTCTTCTTGTATAACTTGAGGTGTATCTTTAACGTATGCAAACTGTAGTGTTCTACAATACTGTATAGAAGAAGGTTAATTGTTGTTCCATACTAATTTATTTATGTCATCACTTAATGATAATTTAAGTGGTACAACTGATATCATGTATAAATAAGAGTCAGAAATTTGATCATCTGAAAACCTCTGTTGGTGTTCGCTTTGACATCACATCCCCATTTATAGTACATTGTTAGATTTCCGCTTTCAGTTTTAGTTATTTAATTTGCTGACTTGGTCTCTAAGATTCTTTTAGCAGTATGATCCAACAGCTTTTGCTGTACCTCTGCCTTTAATTCTGAGAATCGTAAAAAAAATAATCAATGTTTTTTTCTGCATATCTCGAGCAAATTTTTAAAATTCATACCTTTACTTAATTGTTCATAAAAGCGAAACGCGTTCATCGATTTTCATGAGATATGTCTCATTTTGTTCATAGGTTATACGACTTTACATGAAGGTAATAGGACTTGACACTTTTTTTATCGTTTTGGATTTTTTATGAATTAAAAAAAAAACTTAACTATTTACGCAAAAAATATTTTTTTTCTTCATACATTTATTTATAACTTTGAAACTGTTGCTTATGTAGCAAAACGTTATATAAACAGATGAAAGTACTCATAATTCTTGATTTTTCTAAATTTGTTTAAGTAAAATCCGACTAGTGGTTCTTGAGTTATGTTAAACAAAATGGCCTCATCAGAATTGAGTTGCGAATCAAACAGCTGAAAAATGTTGTACTGTGTAATGCAGCAAATTAATAGGTGGCACCTGGTGGCACTTGAAATTGATTAAAAATGTAAAACGAGATATGAGGCAATATATTAACGGTGATTTCCAACTGCAGAAAAGTAAAGTTAAAATTGCAGGTCCAAATATTTGGAGAAAAAAGGGATTTTTTTATATGTTCATAAAAATAAGCAAACAAAAAAAACTTAAGTCTTTGCAGAGTTTCTTTTTTCAATTTTAGTATACTGAAATATCCTACTTTAAATAGAAAATAAAAAGAAAAACGTTAGCTCACATAATAAAATAATATTCGTTTTGAAATTCTTAGGTTTAAATTAAGTAGGTTCAGTAAAACATACAAGTACTGAGCTTGAGACGGCTATAAAAAAAAACTAGCAGTCAGATCGGAGTAATTCTTTTTGATTTGTTTGTACCATTTAGTCTAAAATTTCAAAAAATCATTGTATATTGCATGAATAGTATGTTGACAATTTGACTTTATTCTGCAAAATCCCCAGTGTGCAGCGTTGAAAATACATTGTAGATTGTAGTGATTAAAAAACTAAAAGAAGTCTTGTTTTTACACAATTTATGTGCATAAAACGTCTTACGTACGATTAATTGTTATCGATTGTATTATTGTATGGTAAAAATATGTATTTTATTGTTCTGCCAATAAAACCATATCGCTTGCACCGCATTATAATGCAACTTTTTTAAACAATTCAGTTATAACTGTTGCGAGGAGGTAATAAAACAAATGTTTTCTTTTTTATTTACTATTTATTCATTTTATATAATAGTTATAGTTTTTTGACCTTTTTAATATTTTTTAGTAGTTAATTATAAAGCACTAGGTCACTATTTAATAAGAAATTTTTAAAAACTTTTATTTTTTATAATAAAAAATAAAAATTTATTCATTTTAATTTTCAAGTTTAATGGTTCAAAATTTAAACATTTTCATAATAATTTAAAAATTTGTATTCGTATTTTTACGGATGCGTCTTGCTTAAGTTTTAAAAGAAAATAATTAAGAAACAAATTAAAGAACTGGGTATGTTGTTTACTAACTGCGTAGTTTGCTAAGAAAATTTATACAAGCAAGACAACAACTTTCTGTTTACGAACTGCGTAGAAAATTTATACACACAAAACAACAATAATTAGATATGCTGTTAACTAACCGCATAGTTTTCTAAGAAAACTTATGTACATAAGACAACAACAACTATCTTAAAACAAATTCCAGGAAGAAACTTCATCAGCATAAAAACAAAAACAAAAATATAGAAACATACAGGCGTCTATGCATTGAATGAATAACATAACAACAACAACAAAATGTGATACAAAGGGAGTAGAAGATTTCTTTTTCTAGACCTCTAGTGGACAGATATAAAAAGGCAGCGTGTGAGTGGATAGTCAGTTAGTTGAGAAACAAACTTCCTGAAGTAAAGACCTGCATCTTACGTAAATTGTTCTGTAGTGTAAACTTTGTGTAGTTAAAGTAAATAAACTTGTAATTAATTTAAAAGCTCTAAAATCTGTTTTTATTTATTTTGCAATATAGAACTCACAACAAAACGTTTATAAATAGTATAAACGTAAGAATATGTTTCCCATGTAGAATGAAGAAAATGTACACAAACTTACTTATATCTATCGATATTTTTAATTACATTTTACATTTAAGCGGCCATTATGGAATCAATCGCTGCCTATGAACTCGTGTAAGAGGGAAAAAATCCTGTTTGGAAAATTTGTTTTCACAGTGCAAAAATCCATCAGTTCATGAAATTAATATCGCAGTGGCTAAGCTATTATCTTTAAAAGCAACTCAATTCAGGACCTCATCAAATTGTAAGAATGACGATGCAATGCTTTTACCCAAACATTAAACAATTTTAGGGGATACGCAAAAGACTACCTGTATATCACAAAACACTTACATTGCCAAAATAAATGCCGCAAAATGAAGAATATTGTAATGAAGATGCCGATTGTTTTAACTTTAACGATTTGCCAATAGAATTTACATCAACTCGCTATTTTGTTGGTTACATAGCACAATGAATATCTTGTATTAAATAATTAAACCAACCAAAATTTTGTCATGTCCTGCAGAAATGTTTATTCCTGCAAAAATTTATGAAAAAGAATCAGACTTTGAAAGTTTGTGTGCTCCATCCGATTTATATTTTGAAATTTGTAAAAAATATATAAAAGTCTTCGAACAAATATCAATAAAAAACATAAACAAATTTGTTGTTAAGCAATGTGTAAATTGTACCAAAAAATACAATTTATTCCTTTTGATTTGCGGAGAATAACGCATGTTATGAATATGCTAAATTTGTTAGTCGTTATATTACTACGTAAACATTCTTCATTGAAAACATTCTCTCAAATTTTTGCTTTCTTTGTTACTCCTCTCCTCATCGTAAAACGGTCAAAATTTTTGTAAATTTCAAATGTACTAAGTGCAACATCTTTGTATATTTATAGTTTTTGGTATAATGATAACAACGTCATCTATATTAAATACAATGAATTAGAGTTTTCCAGTAAATGCTAGAACCGCTCAAAACAGAATGTGGGGGCTCCCTCTCTTGTGCAAAATAGTCAGTCTTACTGCAAACGAGGTCGAGTGAAGATACAAGAGTTAGAGCAGTGTTGTTGTGAACGTGATCGAGTGCAGACATAACAGTTATTTTAGTATCTTTTAGACTTTGAGGTGGCAAAGTTACCATCGTGTATTTTTATGTATAAAGTAAATATCTGGTGTAAATAAATACTTTAATTTACTAAATATCTAAAACGTTGTGTATAATTATTTGGCGATATAAGAAATCAATTAACTCAACACCATTGTTTCACCATTGTAATTGGGACTATTTCACCACGGTAACTGTGTATTTTAAAGAGGTGTAGAACTTTAAAATCTAATAAAAAAATTAAAAATGATTTTTTTTAATTTTCGGTTATGCAAATGCCACAGTTCGCTCGAATGTGGTTTAAACTGGAATTTTTGATTACTTTTTCCAAATTTTATGGGTGTATATTAGTAACGCGGCTAATGTTGTCCTCCAAGTAGTCAATCATTTCGCGCTTATCGGCGTAGAGAAGCGACTTATCATATCCACACAGAAATTCGTCTCCATTTCAATTGTGAAACGTAGAAGACGTGCATATTTTAATTAGAAAATTCTGAGAACAAAAAAGTATAGTACTACGGTTAGTATAAGGAAGTTTAACGGTAGCATTATAACTCCTTATACTAACATTCAATAATTTCAACGTTGGCTTGATCAAAATATTATTAACTTAAATATAAAATTAAAAACTGGTGGTGAGCTAGATGATGTTGTAGAACACTTTACAAATCTTATTCACGAAGCTGCCAACTTAGCAACACCTTGTACCGCCAGAGTTCAAAGAAATAATATTCAAATCTCAACAGAAATTGAATGTTAAGTAGAAATCCTTTGGATAACAGATTATTCAACAAAGCATGTAAAGATCTTAAGAAATTACTATATGAACATAAGAACAAATCAACTGCAGAATTTTTGGAAAAAATCAACAACTCCTCATATAATGAGCACTTTTGTGGAAATCTACTAAATTTTTGAAAAGGCCAACCAAACGTAATATAACAATACAAAATACTGACAGTACTTGGTCCGAATCAAATATAAGTATTTCAGAAGCGTTTGCTCTACATCTATCTAATACATTTCAACCCTATAAACCTAATAGTATTGATCAACAGAACGAAGAACTTGAATTTTTAGACTCGTCATGTCAAATGGACCTGCCTATAAAACATTTTACTCCTAATGAGGTAAAATCTGAAATTAAAATGTTGAATAGAAAGAAATCACCTGGCTACGATTTGATTGCATCAAATATTATGAAAAATTTATCTCAGAAATGTATTATATTTTTGACTTTTCAATTCAATACTGAGAATAGACCATTTCCCATTACAATGGAAATGTGCCGAAATTATTATGATTTCTAAACCGAACAAACCTGAGAGGATGATGTCGTTCTATAGACCTATTAGTTTACTAGTAATTTTCTCAAAAATATTTGAAAACAATATTTTTACATAGACTGGTGCCACTTCTTGAGAGTCAAACTATTATTCCAGACCATCAGTTTGGATTTCGTCATGAACACAGAACACCGGAACAGTGCCATCGAATTGTGAATGAAATTACTGATGCCCTTGAAAACAAACGTTATTGTTCAGCGATTTTTCTTGACATACAACAATTTGACAGAGTATGGCACCAAGGCTTACTTTATAAAATAAAGAAAAATTTTACCGGCTGCATTTATAACTTTTTTAAATCTTATTTCTCGCAAAGACATTCCGAGCTGTAAAAGTATACATTACAATAGCGATTACATAAGCTATACTAAGTGGTAGTCAGTGGTGATGCGTTCGCTTATTTCGCCACCTACATTTAAGATAGAAGTGTCATAGGCTGTTTAATCGGTGCGCTCTCGCTTACAAAGTAAGCGACGATGTCATCAAGTGCCACTACAATTCAGTTTACATCGTAAGTGGAGTAGTAAGCAACGTTGATTACAAATTTACATGCGCATGTAAGGTATGGTTAACTTGTGGTGCCACTATTGCAATGATTTTGTAATTAAAAGAATAATGCATAGTTCGCTTTGAAGTCTATATGTATAAATGTAGAATGTATGTGACCTAATAACATTTGTTATTTATTTTACTGTTAATGCATTTTAACATTAGGGTGCATTTAATTTCTTTAAGTGCAATAATACTTACCACAAAATTGCCCACATTACAAATCGAAATACAGCGCAAGCTTTTACACTAACATCCAAGAAAAGGAAATATTATTTCTTGTATACTAATTTTATACATCGATTACAGCTGCATTACATAGTAAGTACTTAGATGCTTCGCTTACGAAGTCATATGTGCGTCATCGATTATTGTCTAAGTACTTCGTTTCATTTACAGCTGGGTTTCTATGTTAAGAATGGGAGCGAAAGATCAAGTATTTATGAAATTAAAGCAGGCATTCCATAAGGCAGTGTTTTAGGGCTGATTTTGTATACAATTTTTACTGTTGATATTCCAATTGCAAATGATGTTTTGGTAGCTGCTTCGAGCCAAACTCCGATAGAAGCTTCACGAATTGTTCACAACCAAATAAATATTCTTGAAAAACGGCTTACTAAGTGGAACATTAAAGTAAATTCAGACAAGTCAAAACATATAACTTTCGCATTAAGGAGAGGAGACTGTTCAAGTGTTACTATATATTATGAACAAATACCAAAAGTAAGTTAAATTAAATATCTAGGAATTACATTGGATAGAAGATTGACCTGGAAGCCACATATTAAAGCTAAACAAACTCAGCTAAAGTTAATAAGTCGTAAACTCTATTGGCTGTTAGGACCAAAATCAGAATTAAATTTAAATAATAAATTGACTATCTACAAAGCTATCCTGAAACCTGTCTGGACATACGGAATTATGTTATGGGGAATAGCAAGCAAATTAAATATTGATATTTTGGAAAGATATCAGTCTAACACTTTAAGACCAATCACTGCAGCGCCATGGTTTGTCTCCAACAAATGCATTCGTAGAGATCTAAATATACCCTCCGTAAGAGAAGAAATTCAAAGGTTTAGTGAAAACTATCTTGAACGATTATGTAACCACAGAAATCCTTTAGCTGTTTCACTATTGGATGACAGCTCTGAAACTATAAGACTTAAACGTATTCACATTTTAGACTTGCCTTTTGGAAAATAGTCAATTAAAATGTAATTTTTAATTTTAGTAAATATAGTTATCTATTATAAGTTTGTTTAAATAGTTATATAGTTGTTTGAAGCTATATAACTCCTGTTATCTAATGTATTAGTTATATAATTTGCTTATTGTCCTTAAGTAGACAGATTGCAAATAAAGAAAAATTATGAACAAAACAAAAAAAAGAAGAAATTCGCCTAGCAGCGTCAAATCGCAGGATTTTACAGGTCAATTTACGGGTTCGGAACCTAAACCTATGCGGTTCTTCAATAAATTGTTGCATGAGTTGTGTAGCATGTTGCGCTGTCTTGTAGGAGCCGTAACTCCTGCACAACATGGTTGCTTAATTTATGAAGAGAAAAAGTTAATAGACAAGACTGTATAGAAGTCATTGAGCGTAACGTTCTGACCGGCATCGTTTTTAAACAAATACAGACTAATGATTAAACCAGCGATCTATCAATGTATGCTTAAAGATTATTATCATCCCAAAAATGAAAGGTTTGTTTATTGAAAACAAAAGTGAGCTTCATCGCTAAACAAAATTCGCTTATCAAAATCAGCATCAACGACAATCTTATTTTGGGACCAATTTGATCATTTGGAAGCTCTGCTAAGGCGTTAATCTCTTCAAGTTGAAATACTAAACATAAATTACCTGCCAGCTGGCAAAATGGCAGCCAGTTAAGAAAGAGCTGCCAAGCTAAATTTATGTAACTCCATAAAAAACACCCGATATATGGAACCCTAAAAAGTTATATTATTTATAGATTGTACCAGAATAAAACTGATTAATATTCAGAATTTTCTTTCTGCTCATTGCACAGAATGAATTCCACATAAATCATGGGCATAACTTCAAAAACATAAACGATGAGCGCGCACGAATATTTCCTTTCTCAAAAATTTTTTACATTCTGAGACAAAATAATTCGAAACGGCTAGACTTAGTGGACTATCTTGTTCTACAATTATGGCCTTTCAATTTTATACTGATGTCATGTTGCTGGCTGATTGTTCGGTATGAATGGCGAGCTCTTTCGATATGAAGACATTATTCTCAACCAGCGTTCTAAGCTGTACTGGTGTCACTGTTCGGGCTTAGGTAGTTCCGCTGTTAAGGTCATATCTCCCCCCGGGGGCATATAAATATGGTCTTTAAAGAACTTCGACTATCTAGACACAGTGCAACTGAGGAAAAAGGGAGCCCAGTCCCCTGAAGTCAGCAGGGGTACAACTGGAAACTCCAATTAATTTCCACGGGAATCAGTAAGCCGCAGAGTTCGTTATTTGTCTCTTTAGACATTTACCTGTTCTCTGACTGATTATTGAGGTTGGCCCTTTATGGGAGTATCGTGATGGTTGTGGTTTCGCGGCCCCATAACAGTATAATGGTTATTATGGTGGCCAGGATCATCTCACTATTAATGACACGCTAAGTGAATGATCCAGTCCAGTGACCATGCTAGACATGTGTTCTGGACAGGAGTTGAAAAGTCTCCAACTCTTAAGCAAGAAGTGATGATTTGCAGCCCTGCTCTGGAATCATCGAAGTTGCAACTAGAAAATTCTGTTGCATAGAATTATAGCTTCGGCTTCCTAGGACGAGCATGACGTTCCAAGTTATGCAGTGGTTTTGGTCCACCGTCTGATTAAGGCTTCATGGCCAGGCGCGGATGTAAATCAAATCACACAGTTAAGGTCATATCGACTCATATATTATTTATTATATATTATTACATAGGTGCGTGTGTCCGTCTGCGGGTGTTTTCCGTTTGTTCGAATGTATTAGATTTAGTGGTGTGAAAATTGTGTCTGAAGTCGTGTTTACCTGTTCGTTTATAATGTCAGTGTTAAAAGATTTTGTATTCTAAATTTATATGTTCTCAAGAATGTCTAGGATGTAATAACTTTAATTGTATGTTTTCATTCACAGGGTGGCACTAATGGTGTTAAAATGAAACGAACTATTATTATTATCGAAAAAGTATATTAATAATTCATAACATTTAATAACGGAAATGCAATTTGTTTGTTGGCAACGAAAATTGGTTTCAGCCAGATTAACACGCAAGTTTTTAAAAATTTCACGCAAGGCGGTAGCAACAACATAAAAATTGAGATTGTGGTCAATACAAAAATACTTAAAGCCTTAAAAAAATTAATTATCGAAAGACAATTTAACATAAGCGTTATTAATTTGATTTGATAATGTAACTTTCAAAATAATTAAAAATGTTAGAACTACCCGTTGCAAAATGTGTCGATATCGCAGTGACCCAATGATAATGCCGTTGGTTACTGCATGTAGAGAATAATATGGTTTGCAAATAGTATTGCCAGACGCGAAACTTAATAAATAAAACTCATAAATTGTGCTGCTTACTTACAGGCATATTTATATTTATATATATATTTGACACGAAAACATTCCATGAACTTAAAAAATTTTATTTAAAACGACATTCTAAAAAAGTTTTACCAATTAAAAAAAAATAAAGAAAAGAGTTTCCTTTTTTAATAGATTTAAAATCCATTATTTCAAGCACAGATTCATTGCTAATATTTTAAGTGTTATGGTAGGTCATTTACAGAAAACCACTCTAGTTTTTAAAACACTTAGCTCATTCTGAGTAAATGTATAAAATTGAGAAATAATCATGCGCACTGCGATTTCAACTGTGCCAAAAAGCTTAAATTCCTTTACATGACTGTCCAAAAAGGATTCTCTTTTAGCAATTGCTATCGTTGTCACACAAAAATATTTTATTTATTTGTACAACCATTTTTCAGTTTCTGTTTGGCATTAATAATACACAGCGGATGGAAATGTAAACACGTGTGATGAAGTTGATTTTTTGAAAACGATGTTATTGTTTCGTGCTGTTTTAAATAGCTACATATAAACTAGCTAGTTTTCTTTTTTAGATTATTCTTTATTAGTGTTTTAATTATACTCTACTCATAAAACCGCCAATGTGTCTAGAGATGTTATAAAAAAATCTATAAATACATTTGGGATAATAAAAAGCACAAACTCGAAAATATAATTTAACAGAGGCGACATGTATTTAATTCTAAGGCCTAATGTAATCTTGCAAATAGGGTTCAATTTAATGTTTGGTGATGTGCAGCCGCAGGGCCAAGGTCATTCCCTGAGCGCTGATTATATTAGAAAGAAGTATTTAAAAACATATTAAAAGAGAAATGTTTTACACGTTTAGTTTGTAACTGTATTACTTTTAATTTTTAAAAAATAGGAACATTATCTAAGTTAATTATTCCCTTTAAATAGTTATCACGAACATGATGGCATTTCAGATCTATAATGCTTTAACACTGAGTACTAATGTTATCGTTATTCAATAATGTTGGGCCATCTTTTTCGAGGCCCAACTCTTTAAGAAGATTCTTAATGTAAATGGCTTCTTTGCAGCAGAAGATACGGCAATGTACTCTACTTCAGTGCTACTTAAGGCTTCGCTTCCCAGGCAAACACACACATTTTTTGACGAATGAAAATCCAGATTGAGATTTCCGGTCTAGTAATTCGCTTCCCCAATCCGCATATGTATGTATAGACTATAGTGGGCTTTATAATCTTTTTAAAGTGAAGTTTGAAATTAATAGTTTTCTTCAAATGCCCCAGCACTGACTTTATCGGTGACAAATGTTCGGAATGTGCAAGTGTACACACCGAGTGAAAAATATCTGGGCGTGTTGCGTGGAAAATATCTGCGAGGAACTTATTACAGACTGATAGCCTGTAGCATCTACTCTTTTGCCGTCATTATTAGTGCAGGACATCTGAAAACTGACCCTAAAGGTTGAATTGCTCATCCCACAATTATTCCATACATATTTTATGTATTGTTTCTGACATAGTTCTACCACTCCAGAAAATTCCATACCTAAAAAATTGTTTAGTGTACCACCGTCTATGACTTTAAACTTGTTAATTAAAGCCTCTTCTATGCATTTAAGGTTTTTCTTTGATGAACTTGCAATTATGAAATCAAAGACAGCAATAATGTTAATCACACCGTTTACATTTTTAGTATAGATACACATACGTATATAACAGATATATTGTGTGAATCCCACGTTTTTTTAAAACGCCATTTAACTTTGTATGAGTTTTTTTAATATAATTACACGGCTCGGATACTCTTCCTCGGCAAACACAAACAGGTTGTGTCATGTAGACTTCTTCTTCGAACTTATTATTTTAATAAGCGAAAACGCCTCCTTATAGTTTACACCATATTTTTGGCTACACTCTTTACCCTTTTTTACGGCGAACACCCATTTACATCCTGCAGGTTTGTGTCCTTTTGGCAAATCAGTTAACTCCCAAGTATTAATTTTCACTAAAGAGTTCTGCACGTTTTTGACTGCAGCACACCATTCTTACAATTTTGGCACGTATATGGAGTTTAATGTATTGTATACCCTTTTCAGACAACCTCTAGTTTCCGCTTTCATCAATCTAGGGCGGTCTCGTCCTATTCTTAGCAATTGATTCGGCAAATTGGCATCTTGTTGCTCTGAAATATCGATTTTTCTGAGTGTTCCCACTGATATGACTATTGCTTATTTCTAGACTAACAACGATTTCAGTGTCGTGATCTTGTGGTTGTTCAACTTTATTTTTACTATTACCCAATAAAAATAAAAAAAAGGTTAGAGTATAATAATCTCTCCGGTTTTTTTTATCATCACATTGACCTTCTATGAAAACTACGTCGCGACTAACGTGAACCTTTCTGGAGCTGGGATCATACAGCTGTTATGACAAAGTTTTTTTTTTAAGTTTTGTTTGCCTATGTACCAAATATTTTAAGACGCGCACCCGATGGCTTAAAGCTGTACCATACTTTAAAAGGCATTTTATTTACTAAAACTTTTGTTGTAGATATATTTCGTAAGTATACATAAGTTAAAACAGCTTCAGCCCAATATTTTTCTTTAAGATTGGCTTCTAAAAGCATACTTCGCGACATCTCACATAATGTTCTATTGGCTCTTTTGGCCATACCATTTTGCTGGGGTGTATAAGGTATGGTAAGCTGCATTTTTATGCCATTATTGACTTACAAATTTTTTAAATCATTACTAATGTACTCCTGACTATTGTCAGTGTCTAAACATTTTATTTTGCTGCCAGTTTGTTCCTCAACTAATGATTTATATGTTTGAAAACACTTAATATTTCATTCCTCGTTGATATATTTAACAGGTTCTTAAAAAGCATTATTTTTTAGCAGGTCCTCCTGGCTGATAAATTCAACGCAGTTTTCGCCAGGCTTCAGGTGCTGAGATGCAGTTTTTTATTTGTTGAGCTGGCTAGACTGTAAATTGTGGCTTCTAATTTCTTGTTTCATAAGCCCACAAAAAAAATGCCAGTAATGTTGAATACCCGGGCTTTACTTCTCGTCCACAAACATACTCCAAAGATCGCTGTGGATTAAAATACTTTTCATTTGAATGCTCCATTAAGATAGTTTTCTTCATTAGGGTTGTCTATCTGAAACAACGATGACATTGCTTGCTCTTAATTTCCACAAAAATGAATGGCCACTTCTTGCAACAAACGCTTTCTTATATAAGTGTTATTTAAAAACTTCAATCCAGGGCTTTTGAAGCCTCAAATTATATAATATTTGATATAATATTTAGAAATTACGTGTAAAGTTAGTTTCTTTAAATGTGATTTAACAAAAAAATGTTGCTTTTTTATATAAAAGGACTGAGTCATTTGGATTGGTATGTTTGAAGAAATCCTGTATCCTATGCATCATTATTTTGTTATGAAAAAATACATTTTTGGTTAGCAACAATAAACAATAATCACAAAAACACATCCTTAAAAAAGGGCATGATCTCTAAGTAAAAAATGAAACTTAAAAATTAACTCTAAAAATAACTTTTAATTTCTGCGCTATAGAATTCAAAATTAATTTTAAAACGCTAGTTATTATATAAAAATAATAATTGCAATCCTTTAATTTAAGCTTTCCAGTTACATTACTATTTAAACTAATAGAAATAAGATTATATTCCTTTACACAACTTTACAAAGGACATTAGTAAATGTGATTAATTTTAAGGACAATAGTTGAGGTTGGATCCTATCACAACGAAGTACGCTATCTGGTTGTCTAGACTCTACATCAGCATTCTTCGAATATACATTTTAGAGGACTGCATTGAAATATGTTTTCTGTTAACAGCACACGCTTAAATCATTTAATACATAAAACGATACCAGACTACAGGACTACTAGTTCACCATATTTAATACCCTTGTTAAAAACCCCCAAAAAAATTATAAATAAATTATAGTTGGACGCGCCGAGTTTGGGGTGAGCAGGTAAATATTCTAAAAGTGGACAATAAGCTTGCATGGGATGAGTGAGGTAGATAACAAAAAAAACTAAAATAAATGAATCAAACGTGTTGGAAGGACCATCAGTTTTTAGATAACCAACCAAAAGATTTTCTATTTATTAAAATTTATTTATTTTAAATATGGGCTTCTCTAGAGATGATTTTATCCTTTATAGCACTTCATCCAATGGCTTCATTATTTTTTAATTAAAATTGAAATGGAAAATGGCTATGTTGCTTTTAATTTTTTGGATTTTCAATTACTCAAACAACAAACATATTTTTGGTGACCTATTTTCCTATTTTAAGCAATTTAACGAAAAATTGTAACAAACTTTATTTTTTGTTAAAAGAAGCATTTTTCACGTAGCTTTCATTTGGTGGTAAATTTGTTAAAATTCTAATATTTTAGAGATATGGGGTGACGAATTCGCAAATTAATATTACCAGATACATTAGCGGAAACTTATTAGGCTTTTACATTTCAGTTCGAATTTCAACGGGCTGACAAGATCGCACTAATCGAAATAACAATAAAAAAAAAAAAACAAAAAGAAATTAAAAAAGCCAATAAAAAATAAATGAATAAATAAAAACAATAAAAATAATGTTATTTAGACGCCGTTGTAACTTAGATTTATTCCACTACTTTTTATTTTTTAAATATATGTAGGCACCTTTATAGCATAAATTTTTAGCATTACATTAGTTAAGCTGTCTATAAGTATACAGGACTACAGGTTTGTTTGTTCGCTTATTTTTTTGTTCCTTTCCAGAAAATAAAAAATATTTGTAAATAGTTTTACAAAAATTTTACAAAAAAGCAACGGGCACATGTAATGGAAATAAGTAATTTATAATTATTCGGAATCATTTTCAATATAAGCAATCTTATTTTTCGTGCTTGGATGTGCTCTCCCCTGCAGTAATACATTTCAAATATTTTTTATTTTTATTGGAATAAATGTTTTATGAGAATATCATAAAATGTTTATTTTTTAATAAAAATTTTTGTAATAAATATTTCGTGAGAATATCATGAAATATTTATTTAAAGGCATCAAGCACGAAAAATAAGATTGCTTATATTGAAAATGATTCCGAATAATTATAAATTACTTAAAAAGGTAAAATAAAATATTTAAAAAAGGTAAAATAAAAAAATAAGAAAAATTACTTGGAAAAAGTAAACAAAAACTTATTGATATTATTATCATTGCCAAGAAGATAATTATATGATGGAAGACTACCCCAATTGCGAGCCGCACAAATCCGTAACTTCACGTTATACCTGACCAACCAAAGCGTTTACGTGATCCGACCATGTCAATCAGTTGCTAAAAATTTCGATATACTCGTCATTTAAAAGAATTTCCGCTGAAAGAGTTGTTGCTAGACTGTAGTATTATTATTTTAAATTTCCTGTAGTATTGTTTTTAATTTATTTTTAATTTTTATTAAATTTTAATCTTTTCACTTGGTCCTTTAAATTAAAACGATTTATTTTTCTTTTTTTCTTTCAATATTTCGCTTTCCTTTGGAAAGCTTCTTCAGGAAATTATTTTTTATATTTTCAAAAACAAAAATTATAACAATTTGAAAAGAAAAAATTTTTGAAAAACATTTGACAAAACATATAAAATTATTTTCTTCATACATACAAACATACAAAAATTAAAATTTAAAATATTAAAACATACAAAAACAAGGAAACGGAAACTAAATAACAAATTCTTTCTTATGAAATAATTATAACAAATTATGTGTTTTTTGTATTAAGTACCTATAATTCTGCGCTAAATTGTCTGTGTCTGTTTTGAAATTTATTCTCCTTACATTTGGTACATTAACAATTTCTAACATTTCTAACATATAACGTCTCTTGTAGTTTTTTTCTATATCTAATACTGATGTTTCATCAAACTTTGGATAATGATTATATTTCTTACAATGTGAAGATAAGGATGTCTTCTGTGTTGAAATATTCCTATATTTTTGGTCACATCTATGACCAGCTAATCTTGTTTTAAGTTTATTCTTTGTTGTCCCAATATAAACTTTGTCACAGTTCACCTGGTCATTTCCTCCACATGGTATCTTGTATACTACATCAGATATTTCCATTTTTCCTATTTTATCCTTCATATTGCTAAATAATCTATTTAATGTGTTATATGTTTTGTGTGCAATTTTATATCTATCAGTGTCATATATTTTAGACTTTCTTAATCTATCTGATATTCCAGGAACATAAGTTAATGATTTATAAATTCTTGGTTCTGCCATGGTATTTCCTAAATATTGGGACAACAAAGAATAAACTTAAAACAAGATTAGCTGGTCATAGATGTGACCAAAAATATAGGAATATTTCAACACAGAAGACATCCTTATCTTCACATTGTAAGAAATATAATCATTATCCAAAGTTTGATGAAACATCAGTATTAGATATAGAAAAACACTACAAGAGACGTTATATGTTGGAAATGTTAGAAATTGTTAATGTACCAAATGTAAGGAGAATAAATTTCAAAACAGACACAGACAATTTAGCGCAGAATTATAGGTACTTAATACAAAAAACACATAATTTGTTATAATTATTTCATAAGAAAGAATTTGTTATTTAGTTTCCGTTTCCTTGTTTTTGTATGTTTTAATATTTTAAATTTTAATTTTTGTATGTTTGTATGTATGAAGAAAATAATTTTATATGTTTTGTCAAATGTTTTTCAAAAATTTTTTCTTTTCAAATTGTTATAATTTTTGTTTTTGAAAATATAAAAAATAATTTCCTGAAGAAGCTTTCCAAAGGAAAGCGAAATATTGAAAGAAAAAAAGAAAAATAAATCGTTTTAATTTAAAGGACCAAGTGAAAAGATTAAAATTTAATAAAAATTAAAAAAAAAAGGTCGAATAAAACTGAAAATAAATTATTTATTTTTAATTAAATAATATAATTTGATTTTCCTGGATTATATATATTCTTTATTTATTTATTTATTTGCTCAGCTTGGAGTAGTAGAATGTTTTAAAAGCTCAGCTGGGAGCTTGGAGGAAATAATAATAATGAATTTCTTTCCTACATATCAGTCGGTTATATACCGACTATGAGAAGGTTGTACTTAATCTAGAGTTAGTGAGAATAAAAGAAGAAACTCACTTATACTTAAAAGCTATATTTACCATACAATTAGTATTGGTTTAACCAGGCAATCATAAATTTAGATAGTATCCCAAAATTAGTGATTGTGTGGTTCTCCAATATATTAAAATAATTATGTACAAATACTATTAATATTAATATTCTAAAGTAGTATTAGTATTATAATTTTGGCGAAAAGTTTAATGTGATCTAACTGTTATTGCATTTATTTTGTTATTATTTTCCCATAAAATAAATGCGTCGCTTGAAACGGACCGATCAGTACAACAACAACACAAGCAAAGTCTATATTAGCTGAAGGTCGTTTAATCGCCGTATGCATAACAATAGTAAACTTGTATGCACTGCTAGTGCATTGCACTTTGAGAAATTTGAGTTAGGTTCGAATATTTATAATTTGTATTAGGGTGGTTCCACTACAAGACTTTTTTTGCCTATTGTAATGCACTTAGATTTATAAGGGTTTACGTAAAGTCCGTTTGAGAAGCCCAGTGACAATCTTTTCTTAATTCATTATATTAATGCGATAGGCCAGCTGGGTTACGTAGTGTAACTTGCACATCGTGAGCGTATAGGTGGATGTTGCATTTTGAAAGCAGTTTTGGCAAATCATACTTTATTCACAAAAACGAACTGTATACGATTCGATGTACTATGTGCATATATGAGTTAATAATTTGTTTGAAAATTTGAAAAAGAATTTTAATTTTCTAATATATCATCCATATCCAACGTGTCCATTGCTTTAGAGTATCCTAGAAGCATTAAAAAACATATGTTTCCACTTTACAATTCCTGCGTATATTTTTAATTACTTCTGCAAGAAAAGTAATTCAGCTATAGTTCTGACGAAAACCAAATTGCATAATAGAAAGTAATTTATTGCTGATGTAAAATTTTTTCAAAAACTTTTGATAGAAAACATCGCCATTTGCTTTCGATGGCAATGCAGATATCATAGGTGCCAGTCCAAATAAAATTTGCTTAAAAACAACCTTAAAACTTAACTCAAATAAGCTTTAATCAATTCAAAACTTTAATCTCCTTGTCAAAAATGTAAGTGAAATGCAGTTGCACTACTTTTTTTAATATCATAGGTATGTCTGTAGCATAATTACTTGGAAAAATTTTTAGGTTTGCATTAATTAAGCTGTCCAAAAGTGTACAGGATTACAAGTGTCAATCTAAACAAAATTTGATTATAAATATCCTGTAAAAATTAACGTAAATAAAATTTAGTCAATTCAATTGATATGAGTTGCATACAGATATGCATTTTGCAAAGGATATCCTAATGATTCAATCCTCTAAAATTTGGTTTTGCAAATAATGTGATTTTCTATATAAACTAATAAATTAATAATATTTTTTACATAGTAAAAAATGCATGCCTCACAGACTTCAGATTCCAACAATTCCAGTTTTAAGTTCTATTACAACGTACTTTAGCGCATCATTTTCATAAATTATAGTTCTTCAGTTAAAGAAGAGGTGTGAGATGTTGTAAAAAATTTTAAGCGTCCAGTGTATATGGAAAGTAATTCATACAAATTTTAAGTTTGAAAATATTTATAGCCTGTCACCTCTTCTAGGCAGATAGCAAAACAGTGTTTAATTTAATAAGTTACGATACCAAACATTTAATACAATATTAACTAATATTCCACTTGTTAAACAAAAGAATCCCGATGGTCAGAATTTGTTAGCAAGTAGCAACAAAATACTTTTACGTACACGTACATGTTATGATAATTCGTAAAGGCTTACACGCCCACCGGTTAGATACAAATATTTTAATAAAATTATAATATTGTAGTTATTATCATTTTTAAATAAATTATATATTCTGTTCAATAAAAATTAAATATATAGTACAAAACAACAATTTCATAAACTTATTCCAATGTAATGACCAAGAGAATTGAAAGTTACAATTTTCATCCTTAAAGTATAATACATATAATTGTTACAATACTTATCGTGTTTGTTGTTATTACATGCTTTAGATGAAAATGATACAGTGTACATTAGACCTAATTTAAATGTCAAATATTTTTTTTTATTAACTTGTCATTACTTTCAATGAGAAGTAATACGAGGGCTGCTATTTATATTTCTGGCCTGGTAACACTGACTGTTGCTAGGCACCAGCTGATGTTTCCAGTGCAGCCTTCACATTGTTAAACATAACCTCAACCAACACACTTTGTCATTTTATTGTTGTTAGTGTTAGTGATAGCAGGTTGAAAAAGTAATCTTATGAGAAAATGGAATTAACTCGTGAACATTTTCGTGCAACAATTTTTCATAACTTTCGACGTGGCCTGACACGACAACAGTGCACAGATGAACTTAATTGCTTATATGGTAATGAAGCACCTTCTTACAGCACCATTAAAAACTGGTATAACGAATTCAATCGTGGCCGACAGACACTCCAGGACGAATCCCGTGAAGGTCGTCCATCAACGGTTTTTGTGTCAGAAAACATCGTAGCTATGCATGAGCTGATAAAGCAAGATCGTCATGTAACATATCGCGAGATTGAGGCATCTGTAGGGATTAGTATGACAAGCATCAATAAGATCTTGCATGAACATTTGCATGTGAAAAAGGTTTGTTCACGTTGGATACCGCATAACCTGACAAACGCACAAAAGGATGCTCGTGTTGATTGGTGCAAGAAAATGTTGCAGAAATTCGCTCAAGGTGCATAAAAAGCAGTTTATAATATCTGCACAGGTGACGAATTATGGATATACTGATATGATTCTGAAGCAAAACAGCAATCCACCGTATGGGTCTTTCAAGACGAGCGAAATCTAACCAAAGTTGTTCGTGGAAGAAGCACATCAAAGCAAATGGTTGCCTGTTTCTTCGATATTACCGATCATGTGGCGACTGTGCAAAGTAATACGGTAAATTCGGCATGGTACACCACTATTTGTTTACCAGAAGTCTTTGAGAAACTTCGGGAAAAGTCAAAGAAAAGACGCATCATTCTGTATCACGACAATGTGAGCTGTCACCGATCGGCTGAAACAATGGAGTTTTTGACAGGGCAAAACATTGAATTGATGGGTCATCCGCCGTACAGCCCTGACCTGCCACCTAATGACTTCTTTTTGTTTTCAAACATCAAGAAAAAACTACGTGGACAACGGTTTCTACACCTGAAGAAGCAATTTCTGCATTCAAAACCCATGTTTTAGAAGTACCTAAATCGGAGTGGAAAATTGCTTTGAAAATTGGTTCCAACGCATGCAAAAGTGTATAAATCTTCATGGAGAATATTTTGAAAAACAATAAAATAGACTTTGTCTTTAAATGCTTGTGTTTTCATCCTAAGGCCACAAATATAAATAGCAGCCCTCGTAAAATAAACCATCCTAAAAAATCATGGAAAGATTTGATTTTATTTAGAAGTAATAGATTTTCTGGCACTTAATTGACAAAAGTTAACAAATAAAGCGTCATGTTTCCTATAATTATTTTTATAATAACTTCACATTCGAAAATATTTATTAAATATATTATTATGTCATTACTGCAGCATAATACAAAATTCCTCCCTAAGTAACATGGAAAGAAATTGTGAAAACAATTTTTCTAATAAAATCATTAAAAATTAACAACAGCAGGAAATGTTTATTGAAAGTGCCTTTTTCAGTAACACTTCCACATTTTGTGCTACACTGTTTGATAAAAGCCCATTCACTTTAAATGATTTTGTTATAATTTCTGAAGTTATTAAAACAGTGCATAACTTACGGAAGGAACTTAACGCAAGCCTTTAATTAACAAAAAAAAATATAAAATTTAAAGATCAAGACTTTTTCTACAGAAAAGATATTTTTGTGTGAAAAATAGGTTACTAAAAACTTAACTTTAATGTTATAAACTTGCGATGCTTTATAAAATATTTTTATAAAAACTTAATATTTTGTAAGCTCTGCAATTAAAAATTTTCAGTTAACGTGGCAATTTAAGATTTTCTTTTTAAACTATATTATTATTTCTGTGTAGTTTTCATTTATTACTTTCTGAAAATTTAAGAACTCCCAATTAATTAGTTTTTTTCGAACCAGCACTGAGGAGAAAAAAGAAGATTTGAAATTTCCTACATTAAAAGTCATGGGAAAAACCTGTAGAGAGAATTTATTCTACATATGAACTGCTCTGCTAAAGAATTCGTTTTTTTTCCCTGTAATGCGTAGTGCGATTCATTGGCCAATCAACCACAAATGGATGGACTCTCAATGAAAAGCATGTTAAACGCAAAAATGTGCGAGTAACGGCAACAAGTTCCTTAATTTTATTACCATTGTTGTAACAATAAAAGAGTAAAATAAAACCCATTTTGCATCAATGCTCTAGAGAATCAAAAGAGTGGTATACGCTACTACCGCTTCTATTTCCCTTAGCCCTCTTTTGTACGCGGTCCATTTTGGGACAGATATAGATGTTATAAATAGTACGACGATCAGATGGAGTGAGGTATTTTTACAACATTTTAGAAAACCGAAGCACTTGAAAGCTTCTTTAGAAAGCTGAAAAATATGCTCGGTCCATTGAACATAATTTTGGACTTTAATGCCAAGACCATTAAGAGCTTTCGATTCCTTAATACTTATATCACTAATAGTAACAGATATAAAACCATTTCCAAACACAGATCTATGCGTAAGTATGCAACATTCAGTCTTACGGAATCCACCTTTGGAACCCATCTGCAACTGTTTCGGTTTATTACTGAATGAATACGAATGACAAGTAGTGCTCTCAACTGCGAAAGAGCGTTGAAGGTCAATTAGAAAAATTAGAATTAGGGTAGGAGAAAGAACTAAGCCTTGCGGTATCTCTGAATTAATATTAAGCTCGTCTTATGAAATGCCATCTATAGCAGCTCGTATAGTGCAATTTTTGGGAAAACCCGATCTAAATCTGTGAAAGTTACCACCGACAACAAAAGCAATAAGTTTTGAAATAGGTACATCATGCCAAACTCTCTCAAACGCCTCGGAAATATCTAATGCCATCACCTTACTTTCTCCGAATTGGTGGATGGAGTTGTACCATTGTTCCCAAAGGAAAGCTAGTAAAACACTTGTGTAGCGCCCTCTACGGAAAATATACTGTCGGTCGCTAAGTAAGCTGAAAATTAATAGCCTATCCATAACTTTAGAAAGTGCAAAACGAATTGCGATTGGGCGGTAATTCTGTTAGCCTCACCCTTATCGGGGATAGGTGTTAGATTAGAAAACTTCTAACACTTTGGAAATTTAGCGGCATGACACAATGTGCTGAAAAGTGTTGCTAATGCACGTGCCAGGAAGAGCTCTGTTTCAAAACCAATGCGGGAGTCCGGCCCAGGAGACTTATTGATGTTGAGATCTGCTAATTGTTTTAGCTAATTTTTAAGTACATTTAATTGGAATGCATTATCAAATTGAGAATTATTTTATATATATTATTTTGAGGTGAATTTATTGCTTACAAGCAATATTACGTCCAGTCTTGATTTTTAGCAGGCATCGCATAATGCATTTTAATGCAAAACTAAAATAACAAATATGTGACACAACGAATGTGGTCATCACCAAATAAATGGTAACTTTAATTGACAATATTGTTAATTATGTCGCTAAGTTCTAACATAAATGCACACTCAGAGGACTTTGCTATTCCTGTATAGTTTAGTTTCTAAACCTGTGATGGCCCTAAATCCGAAAGCAGATCTGTTATAAACTTTGTCGAAATAGTCTTTGAAATCTAAGGATGTTTGACTTTGGTGGCATTTGCTTAAATTTTTCTTTGCTCTCTTGTTTTTTTTTTTTTTAGGACCAGCACTCAGGGGATGACCCCTACCTATGCATTGCATTGTGCCAGAACTAAGTTTTAAGTTTTATATGCAAAAATGATTGGCCATATTTTTCTAAACCCCTTTCGGGTTACACCTATATGAATGTGTTGCATCTGTACAAATTTTTAAGGGTATCCGATTAAAAAAATAATATAAATATATTTTAAATAGAGCGATTAATTTATATTACGTCACTAAGAATTTTACTGTTCCACATGGTTTCAGTTTGAACGAGTTCCCTAATTTTGGTTTAAAAACACTAATATTGTGTTCAGACATATACAATTTTTGAGATTATCGCAATAAATGACATTATTGAGCTCAATATTCCATACAAAACTAGACTTTAAATATTGTTCAATAAGTAAGAAATTATTATAAATATTGAGTAAACCTTGATATGCAACACTGTTAACAGGTGTGTTCAGTGAGAAAAAATTATCTACCACTTATCTACACTGACATATGCCATCAATGTAAAACAAAATATTAAAAATTGTATAATTGATTTTAACAAAATTGTTTATATTTTACATACCAATTTCCATAAAGATCTTTGATTTGCATTTTTCTCCAATAATGCAAGAAGCACGAGCTGTTGGTTTCTTAAACTCTGGAGTATTTGCAAATTTTTTTCTTTTTTATTTTTAAGTACCGCCAACTTTAAATCAAAACACGATCGCACTAACCGTAAAAACTCAGCATTTTTATTATACAATAGTAATTGCTTTTTAATAAATAAATTTATTTCCATTTTTATAAAATAAAATTTATGACTGAAATTAAAATAAAGTTGTTTTCCAGCTGTCAAATGTTTATTGAGTTAGCTAAATGTAGTATGTTTGAACACTAAAATAATATTGCCAATAAACCGAATATTGAGTCAATTAAAAATGTATGTCTGAACATGCTATAACAAAAACTCTTAAGTCTAACGAGTTAAGATAAAAAGAGTTCAGAAGAATCGAAATATCCATAAAAATACAAATAAAATAAGTAATAAAAATATTTAAAGAAAAATAGAAATTTTACAAAAAAAGCAACAATTCAGCAGGTTAAGTTTTAGCTGATTGCTCTCAATGAAAATCGTGATTAATTGAAACTGGGAACAACCCAGCCAATTACTTATTGAGTTTTTTGTGTTTTGTATAAGAAGTGGGTAAATATAATTATTTATTTTTTATTATTTATTTAAAAATGCATACATGCACATGTCCTCAAACCTTTAATTCTTAAGTCTATGTCACTTAAAGTAATATTTTTCAGTCAAATTTTATTTAAATTAATCACGTTTGTATAAATTTGCAAGTGTTAAATAAGGGAAAATGACTGTTAAGTGTTGTAATTCCTTTATGTATCCGGTCAAAAAAAAGTAAACTGAAAAGCTAACTAAATTACTAAGAAAGAGTTTAAGGTGAAATCACCATCACGTTGCAACACATCGACACTTCATGATAAAACTGTTTGGGGGGTTTTAATAATAACTTTGAGACTTATATAAATAAATTCACCTTTAAATTTACTAATTACATAAATTATATTACAAATAAATTCATTGAAGTTAAAAGCTGGTAGGATAGTAACTCAAACATCTGTTTGGATTAGAAAAAGATAGTATGAGTTGCTTTTTACTCTTTTTAACTAAAAAAATGTATACAAACTGTTCTTGAGTTAATAAAATAGAACACCTGTAATGTATTTCTTTAATTTTAAATACAACGTTATAATATACATATTAAAAAGAGTTTAAATAAATCTTTTCCACTTTGTATATTATAATGCCCAACTTTTTGATCTGTTTGATTGATCGATTACCACTGACGTATCTGTTTAACTCATCGCCATCGCTCTTTATAAGCGGACCTAAAATCTCGCTAACCGAAATTGTAAAGATATATTGGAAGCCGTGAAGCCCTAGGTATTGCCTGAAAAATTAGTTAATTAAATTAGAAATTAAGTGATTTGCAAAATATTTTTGGAATATTAAAAATATAAGATTTGAGAAACTTAAGCAATTTTAAATTAAATTACTCAGCTTAAAAACGAGACAAGTAGTAATAAAGAAGTTTTAAAGAAATCGAATTAAAGAAGCTTAAACTTATTGTTACGTTTATTTCTTTAATAAACGTTTCGTTGTATTGAGTTATTTTTTTCCAAACTAATAACATAAAACTTAGGAGTTTTTAATTGAAATACACGATTGATAAATCGTGTAATTTAAATACATACAAAATAAACATGATGGTATCTTTACTACTGTAACGCCTAAAAGATCCTTTACTCAACGATTTTTGTGCCTGAACTAATTTATTGCCCGGCAGATGGTGTTTATATATTTGTTTTAAATTGTTCTCTCATATATAAGAATATTTCAGTTAAACAACATGCCATGTTGTTGTTGTTATCATCATCCAGTGTATGCGTCATTTTGGCTGTGTGTTTTTTTCTGTTCTATGCAGGGTTCAGAATTTTTCATTTATGAACATTCAAAACTCAGCATTCATGATATTTTTTATGAATGAGAAATCTAAAATTTTTTATTTTTTTTTTACACTCATAAACGAACAACAAAAAATGTTCTGGTTATTTTCATACATGAATGCGAACAACAAGAATTATTAGTCTTATTCATATGTGATAAATGATAAATTAGCTACTTCTCATTAATGTTATTTTTCATAAATGTACATGTTCAGTTATGAACGTTGAAATTTTATAAAATTTCTCATAAATGAATGTGAAAAAATGTTCGACCTACGATCGCAGTTTACCGTAAAATGTAGTAAAAACACATGGGTACATATTAACTCAAAATACAATATTGCAATATATTCTAAAAGAAATAAAAAAAACATTTTTTGTTTCTGCACACGCCGACAATTGCGCATTATCAAATATGTGCGTTTATGTACGCGAATGCTTAACGCACATATTTTTACTACCTTTTCATTTATGAAAAATTATCAAAATTGTAAATATTCAAAAATGAACACTTGTGTGTTTCTCATTTTTTCACTTATGAATAGAAAGAAAAAAAAATAAATCGTCGCATTCACAAATGAGAAAACACAAAATAATTTGTAGTCTCTCACACATGTATGAGAAGAAGCGGCTACAAAAATGAAATTTAAATATTCATACATGTATGAACAGTGAGTGAATACTTCGCTACTCTGGTTCTATGTAAGCTGCTTCTAAGCTGGAATGTTTAATAAGTATGTTGTTGTAGTCTTGTGTGTATAAGATTTTTTTTTTTTTTCGTTTACTTTGTTAGTGCGGTTTTACACACATCAACTTTTGTTGCTCAAGTTTTGTTGTTTCCATTAGAAAGAAAGAGAAATATGTATAAAACCTTCTCTTTCTTTCTAATCGAAACAACAAAAGTTGATGTGTGTAAAACCCCACTTACTGATAATTATTTTTTTTTACAAAATAAGCAAAGCATCTTCGTAACAATATGTTTCTAATATTAAGAATTTTACACTAGAAAATACCACAAAACTTATTCTTACTTTGTATATCTTTCTGTATATGCTTAAATCAATTTAATTTTTGTACTGTTTCACATTTATTTACAAATTTATAGAAACGCAGAAATAGAAGTTTCAGTAAAGTGGAAAACAATATTATTATATTGAATATACTATAACCTTCTCATAATTATGATTCTTTGTTGCATGTCCCTGCTATTGCAAATAATAATAAATAGCTTAGAAACCATTTAAGTATCACGTCTATTTGATTCAGCAAATTAAATTTCAATTCGCACCAATTAAATTTCCATATACGAGTTCCATAATATATTTCCATTATCAATATTTTTATTTATCTCGCACAAGAACTAAATGGTACCTTAGATGTCATTTTTCAAAATTTAATTTTAATAAACAAACCCAGTAAAACGACAGGTGGTTTATATTTTTCGTATGCATCTCGGTACAATCTAAAACTTGAAAAGTTTCCAGAACTAACTATTATTGCTGATTTATTCCGCAAATTTCTTTAATTCTAGCTAATGCTCAGATTTATTTAATAATCTCCAAAAAACTTTTTAGTAGAACGAATTTTTCTCATATTTCTATTGCATTTAACAATTGATTTTAGTAATTTGGCTTGAGATCACTTTTATTTTTCATCTCCAAATTTTTAATTACGAATTAAAAATTGTTTAAAAATTCTTGTAGAGGTTTTTTTTCTAAAGAAAACAGGATTGCTAAATCCGTTATCAGCATTCTTTGTTATATCAAATATTTTAACTAATAATTTTGAAAACGAAATTATAAATTTATTTTAATTAAATTAAATTTACTTTTAAAGAAAATTAGGAATTCGCCAAAAAAATTTTAATTTATGGGAATTAGAATTAACAAATGACATTGTTTAATTTTTAATGCGTTCATCTTATAATTCAAGGGCTATTGACTGTAGAATGTAACATTAGCTGTTGCGTATCAAATCAGTTGAAGTGCCCTTTTAAAGTTTTGTTTACCTGAACAGTTTCCAAATGTTAAATGAAAATTTTCACATTAACCAAAGATACTTTAACCCAGCGGTTCTCAATCTTTTTTTGTGACGGAACCCTTTTGGAAAGCGAAATACTTGACGGAACCCTAATATAAAACAATAGTTTTTAAAAGTGTATTCTTTATTAATAAGCATAATAAAAGTACAATGTAACAGTTAGTTATTACTTACTTACATAACAAGTATAATAATAGAAATTATTAAAAAAGAAAAAAAATCGAACTAATGGGAGGTATGAAACTGTTTTTTATTTTTCATCAATTGGTTGATATCAGGTTTGATAGAGGACAGTTGAAGTCTCATATCAGGTTCGGCGTCCAGTCTATTGCGGTACTTTGTTTTCGTAGCTGCATAGGTTGAGAATCCTGTTTCGCACAAATATGTTGTTGGGAACGGGAGAAGAATATTCAGTGCCATTTTGGCAAGCATTGGATATTCATCACGAATTCTGCACCAATAATCGTTGAGAGGCGTCGTTTTGAACAGTGCCTCCAAACTTGGGTCTGATGACATTTCTAAAAGAGATTCATATATCTCGTTTGGCATACTTTCGGGCTTTTGTAAGTTGGGTAAAAAAGGATTATGAATCCATGAATTCAGTTTCATTTTTGTATTTTGTTCTTCGGGAAAATACTTCTCAAAAGATGCGCGCATCGAAGTGAGATATTTGACCAATTCCTCAAATACATCATCTTGAAACATTTCTGAATCGTTATCACTAACAAACTCACTGAGTTAGGTAAAGCTTTCTATTTCTCTCTTTCCAACGCAAATAATCCAAAAATCTAATTTTCTTTTGAAGGCAGTTATTTTGTTACAGGCCTGGAACACTGTTTTCTGTTTACCTTGCAATGATACATTTAATTCGTTCAGTTTTTGAAAGATATCCGCCATAAAAGACAGTCGGAACAACCAAGTTTTATCATACAAACGGTCTTTCAAATTAAAAGCAGTATCTGAAAGAAACATTTGTAACTCGGCTCTAAGTTCATATAGCCTTGTTAAAGTTTAACCCCAAGACAGCCATCGCACTTCTGTATGGAGCAGCAGTGTTTTACGTTTGCTGCCATAATCTTCACACAATGATGAGAACAATCGGGATTGTAGTGGTCGTGTTTTGATAAAATTAATTATTTTTACCGCTTCATCCATAACTAATTTTAGATTTGACGGCATTTGCTTCATCGCAAGTGCTTGTCAATGCAGGATGCAATGGCTGGAACTACAATTAGGCGCTTTATTTTTTATTCGTGACACTAGTCCTGCTGTGTTACCCGTCATTGCCATGGCCCCATCTGTACAAATGTCAATGCAATTGTTCCAACTGAGATTATTTTCCTCAAAAAATCTATTTATTTTATTAAACATTTCTTCTCCGGTAGTTTTTGTGGGCAGCGGTGAACACATAAGCATATCTTCTTCTTCTAAAGAACTTTCATATGGATATCTCACGATATCCAGCAAGATAGCCAGACCAGCGACATCAGTAGACTCATCTATTTGCAAGACGAAACGTGTTTCTTGTAGACGTGTAACTAGTTCTTGTTTGACGTAGCTTCCCAGATCATGAATTCGCCGTGAAACAGTATCGTTTGATAGCGGCACAGTAGAAAGATGCTTTGCAGATTTTTCATCGAGCATACATTTTGTTATGTCTAACACACATGGTTTTATTAAATTCTCAGCGATAGTGTGCGCTTCACCTGCTTGTGCAATGCGATAGCTAACTAAATATGATGCCTCTGTGGCCTTTTCATTGATAGTTTGGGTTACATGCATCATAGTTTTTTGACTTTCCAATAACTGTTCTTTTTTACGTACAAAAAATTCTTTATTCTTGTCTTTAGACTCAGGGTGTACAGTTTCTAAATGTCGGCGCAACTTGGCAGGTGCCATGGAACTATTAGGAAGCAGTTTACTACATAACATGCAGAGAGGTGAGCCGTTGGAATCAACAAATCCGAAACTGATATATGATTCATCATACTTCCTTTTTTTCGCCTTTGAAACCGTGGAACTTGACGTCGTTGCATAATCGTCTGGATCGGTAATTGCTGTATACTCCGCGCGAACTACTTTTGAACATTCGGCTTCGTTAGAAGATGTTGTTGCAACACGTTTAACGCCTTTAAGCCATATTGGCGGCATAGTAAAACTGTACGAGGCGAATTGTATATATGTGAAAAACCCATAAAATACTTAAACACACGAAAGCGATTTTATTTTAAACAAACTTTATTGACTGACAGCTCAAACGCAACTGACTTTATTCAAAACACAAAAATACATATTAAGAAATTAATAGAAAGAAAAGTAATTCAGTTGTTGTATTAAAATACGAATATTAAAAGTAAAATCTGGGGATTCACCGGAGTATAAATATTAAAAAATAAATTCAGGGGGTTCACATATGTATGTGTGTATGTATGTGTATGAATTGTATGTATGTGTATGAATTGTATATATGTATGTGTGTATGTATGTGTTCGGCTGCGCCTCGTGAATCGTGATACGCCGCGTCAGAACGGTCGACCAGAGAGAGGTGTTTGGAATTTTTTCAAAATTCTTGCGGAACCCCTACAGGGATGTCGCGGAACCCTAGGGTTCCGCGGAACACACTTAGAGAATGGCTGCTTTAACCAATTTATATACAAATATATTTTATAAGAATATCATAAAATAAAGGGTTTTGCAACAAAAAGTTTATTTTCTAAAACGAAATAAAACAAAAAATTTATATTAAGATGATTTATTTTATTACGAAGAGAAAAGCTCGGCAAGTGTGAATGAGAAAAGATATCTAGCAATCTTTTTAACAAAATGACGGTTCTATTTCTTTAATCACGATTCGATTGCCTCCGTATATACTCCTCTCTTAACATAGCCCCACAAAAAATAATCCAGCGGTGTTAAGTCACACAAAATGGCTGGCCACTTCACTACCGTCCTGCTGAAACCACATGTCAGTGATATCCACGTTGGAAAAATTGAGTTGTTAGCGTCTCGCGATAGCGTGATCCATTGATCCAGCCTCATCTCCGAAAAAAGAGCTCAATCACGCCTCCAGACCACATAACGTACTATACAATGACAAGTTGAACATGGAAAAGCTTCTCAATAATCGCTGTAGGATTTTCAAAAGCCCAAATGTGACAAATTTGGTTGTGGACAAGTGAAAATGGACTACCTCTGAAAAAATCTTTTTTCAGAAAAACCAGTTCGTTGTTCCTGAATGAATCTAGGCGATTCTACGGCGAAGTGAATAGTCAGTCGCCTTCAATTGAATCTATTAAGGCTTCAAAATCAAATCCTTACGCAAAATTCACTCTCTGAAGGTTTTGGAGAACCCCAATTATTGAGAACGTCGAGGATTGATAAATTTTGATCTGTTTCAATACTGTGATTCACGGCTGCGATGCTTTCATTTAAACGACCCGGTCGACTCAAATTTAACGACCAAATTTTTAATAGCAGTCTCAGAAGGATGATTATAATTATTTGGAAATTAGTAAGTTAAAATAACGAAAAAATAACGGATATTTCAACAAGAAGTTTATTTTCAATTGTGGCAACACCAACAATATGATGGTTTTGACATTCAGTTTTTTGACGTATTCGTATTGTATTCATAATGGCAATTGTTACAATGAATTAAATTTCGCACGAAAATTGCTTTAAAATAATTAAAAACCACTATGAAAATGGTGGTTCAGTTAAAGTTACATTTCACAAAATTCGTCATATTTTCGTAAAACGTAATCGTTCTTCTGATTCTGCTGTTACGAATTTGGTCGTCAGGCTTGGTACAAAATGTGCGAACATCGAAGCGTTTTCTACTGAAAACATCGCAGCTGTGAACCACAGTGTTGAAGCAGATTCAAGTTTGTCAAATCTTTGATGTTCTGAACAGTTGGGGTTATTTGAAACCACCACATGGAAAATTTTGCGTACGGATTTGACTTTGTGGCCTTGCAAGTTTCAACTGGTGCAGGAATTGAAGCCGACCGACCATTCAAGTAGTCGTAAATTTGCTCAATTCATTCAGAAACAAACGAAGCCCCTTTTTCACTTGTCAGGGTATGTCAGCAACCGAAATCGTCGTATCTGTGCTTCTAAAAATCATATAGCAATTTTTTTAACGTTTTTTTCGACATGCTAACAACTCAATTTTGCCCTATTATTGACGACGTGGATATCGATATGCCAGACGTCACACAGCCAATTAAACAATCAATTTACTGCAAACTAAATTTCCGAATCGCCTAATTTCAGCAGTGCCCAGCCAGATTGTTTAATTTAATACCATTGGATTATTTGTTGTGGGGTTTTATTAAGGACAGGGTCTATACGAAGCCAATCGAATAGATTTCGGCCTTAAAACTCAAAATCTGTGAAGTGATTAAAGAAGTAGCGCCGCCATTTTACCAAGAAGTGATTAAAAACATTGATGAAAGAATCGATATTTGTCAGCCTGGTAGTGGTGGACATATTCCAGATATCAATTTTCATTCATAATTGCCGAACTTTTCTTTTCGTAATACAATAAAAATTTGAGTCATCTTAATCCAAATTATTTGTTTTATTTTGTTTCGGAAAACAAACTTCTGGTTGAAAACCCCTTTATATGTGTGTCCAGATTAACTATTTGCTAAGTAATCTCTAATTTTCACCCTCCGAATTTAGGCCAAAAATACAAATAATGTTAACACAAAATTGGTGGTATTTTAAAAATTCTAACTGGCAGGAAAGGTGACAATAGCAATAAGGGCTGATCAGCATCAGATTCATGTCTGGGTTTTACCTCATCGTTAAATAAAAAGTTCAAATGCATCTTTAATCTGAAAAAACAAATTAAATAAATGAATTTATCATGAACTAAAAATGTCTGAGTACATTTACTTGACCATCAAAACTAAATGAATTAGAATTTTAATGAATTTATTACAAAGAAGACTCTTATGATGTTATTTGGTAAATTTTTTCTACCATTTGTTAAAGCCTATGTGACAGTGTAAATATCAACGAAAAAATAATTTTAAGGTCTAATAAATGCCCTTAATAAATTCGTTTAATTAGCCGATAAGTGAGTACATTCACGACGTCTTTCTTTATAACTTTTTAAATTCTATTTCATTTTATGCTGATGAAATGAATACATTTTCGACAGTTTTATTTATTATGAATTCAAATTCTTTTATTTCCTCTTCGTGTGGTCAAGTGAATACAATCAACAATTTTATTTCGTTGTGAATCCATTTGAATTACACTTATTTTTTTTAAATGAAATAAATGCATTCAACAAATCAAATTCATTACGGCCATGACTCCAAATGGGAATCATTCATTTACACCTTTGTTCAGTATAAGAGATTTCGGACACCAAAAATTGTATATCTCCTGTGTTAATAAAAGAAACAATTTTCTACTAAATTAACAGCAGAAACTACTATTCGGAAACCATGAGCTTTCTTCAAAAGAAAATTCTAAATTTAAAATTAATTAAATGTGAGTATTAAAACATGATTATAATTGCCCTTGGCATTCTTAATCATATGAAATGGGATCGATAAATAAATCAATTTTACCTTCACTTAATAAAGTTCTAAATTTTTGTAAAACTACTATTATTGTATTACAATTATTATATTATAGTTTATTTCGTTTCTTGTTCTCATTCTCTACTTTCATGTCATATTAAAACTACAAATGTACAATGAACAAATGTTTCTTATTAAAAAAAAATTTTTTTTCTTGATATTTTTAATTCATGGAAATTTCTTTCCTTTCCTTTATCTACGGTAATTGAAAAATAAAAGCCAGCAAATACTCTCAATAAAAGAAAGCAGTTAATTATATTATTATTGTTAACCCTCATTATTTATTTATTTATAGATAACACTCTTACCGTGATAATGTATCACTAACCCAAATGTTTTGTTATATTATAATCTTAATTTATGTAAGATTAGAAGTCAGAAAAAAATGCAGCATTATTTTGCAATACGATGGCAGTAAAAAGTGTCTGAAATTTTTTAGTTAAACAAAAATCTGATTCTCTCTTTTGAGCTGTTTGTGAAGAAGAATCCGCAACATGTAAGATAACCATCATGAAACTTGCTTACGGCTTTATTAAAATTTTTTCCTAACCTAAGTTTCAAAATTTAATCCTTAAGGAATTTAAACTTAAAGCAATTAGGAATTATGGAATTTTTAAGTCATGTTTTTATACTAACAGCCGTATGCATAAAAACTTAAAGTAGGTTTAACTGTCGTTGTTAAGCACAATTTCCTAAAGTTGTATTCAAAAAACGTTTTTACCTTTACATACCTTTGTTACGTTAAACCTACAATAAATTGATAGTTCAATTTTATTATTGAAAGTTCAAAAACAAAACAAATTGGGTTTACAATAAACTAAGCCGTTTATTTTAAAAGTGGCATAAATTACTTTATTATTGTCAGCTTTTTTAATTTAAATTAGTTTATAAATCATTTAAATTTTTAGCCATTTCAACAAGTCTGTATTTAGTTTTCTTTCTGAAACGGGTTTGATTGTGTTGAAATAAATTCTGTGAAGGATTGTTTCGACAGGGGACTAATACTACTATTACTATTTTGTCCTTAATATAAGTCACTATGTGCAATAATATGCTTTTGAGTTGTGACATTCTTAGATATTTTATACAACACGAGGCAACCTCCTGAGAATAAAAAAATAACAAAATAATGCTAATTATGTGTAGTACATTAGATATCACTTCAGTAAACTGCACTATTCTTTCGTACTAATAAAAATAAATCCAATAATCACAATAATATTTCACACACACTTATTACATGTTTTCATTTCTTTCACACGAAGCTCGGTAATTAATTTCCTGAGTACAGCGACTAACGCCACTTTCAAAATAAACATTTTTGTTATACCGTTAATTATCAACACTCTCAAGCAAATCTCATTACTTCTTAACTTATTAATTTCAAATTTATTAAAAATGAAAAAAAAAAACTGTTCAGTTGTGACTTATGCCACTTTCAATGTAAACGGCTTAATTGACAGTTTTACTTTGTTATTCCAAAAGTTTTTAAAAATGCTTATTAAAAACAAATTGTAGTATACAAATAATAACAAAAAATTAAATTTTACCTTCCCTTCAATATAAAACATTTTCACATCTTTATTTTATATTTTACAAAAATATAATTATAATTAATTATTTTAAGCAAAAGTTTTATTGATGTACATATAATCAAAACAAAGCTCGTTATCCGAATAATTATTTTTTTAATATGAACAAATTCTTTGTAAGTTCTTCGTAAGCCTTGCAAATTGATCTTTTTTGGGTTCTTTGCGTTTTTATTAAAAAGTTTAATAAAAAAACAAAAAAAAAAACCATGTTGATTTTGCTGAAAACCATAAAAACATTTTTTATGGATCTAACTACCCGGATAAATAATATTCATTTTTATACATCGTTAACTACAATGTGACAACTGAAAATAGTGGCATTGCCAGAATCAAAATACTAATTTTACTAAAGCATACATTAGCTAAAGTACTGTTTATGAATAGCATATTTTAACAAGCGTCTGTTAGCCTTAAAGTGTTTGTTAACTAACGTGTACTTTAAAGCTCAAGTAAGCGTTTTTTATGCATACAGCCGTAAATATTTTTTAATTTCTTTAGATATTTTATTATTTATAATTCCAATGTATTGTATAAATCAGTGTATTGTGTAATCATGTATTGTAAAATCTTGCGGCGGGCCATTAAATTAAAAAAAAACATAGAGTGTCATTCATTAAAAAATTATGGGGTTGCTGTTCAATTAATAGTTCGGTTTAAGCTACATATATATTTATTAGTTATATTACGTATTATTTTAAAACAACATAAACATTTTATAAGATACGGTTTATTATGATTTTAAGATTTTCCAGATGTATGGGAGGATTTTCTGGTTCCAGCTGGGAGGATGTGACTTTTAATAAATTAAATAGACTCGCGTCTGACAATCGGTTTCTTATTGAATTTTTTCTGCATTTCATTACTGAAAAGGCCTGTTCACATAAATATGAGGAAGCAAACATTGCCATAATTTTCTGCGCATGATTAATTAGCTTTGGAAATTCATCTTTTGGTAAGGATTTATAGAAATGAAGCTTGTCTGTATTTAAAAATAGCTGTTTTAAATTATTATTACATTGCAATTCAATAATTTCCAATTGTTGATCAGATGGAACATTCTCAGGATTAACATTAAAAGGCATTGAAAAAATATCTAAACATGGTTGGATTTTTTTAAAGTCAGCAAATCTGGCCTCAAATTCTGAATACAGTTTTAATAAAGATTGTGAAAAGACTTTTAACTTCTCTTCACTCACAGGCCTCAAAGAATTAAGTCTTGGAAAATGAGTCAAATCATTTTTTCCCAAACATTTAGAAAATATAAACAATTGAGTTTTAAAAGACCTCAAACTGCCCTAAGTTTCACATATGAATTGATTTCAGTTCAGTTTATTATATTGCTCGAGTAAATCCGTGAAAAAAGCAAACTCGATGCACCAATTCTTATCCTCCAATATTTCCCACTCATCCCAAATATCAGATTTGGTTTTAGAAAAACTTTAATTTCTTCGAGAAGACTCCAAACTCTCAAGAAGGCTTGCCCACAACTCAGCCACCTGATCTTTGTGTAATAAAGTACATCTGAAAATTCTGCATCAACTTCCGATAAAAACTCTTGCAATTGTCTTTGTAACAAACCACGGGCTCGAATGGTATTAATAAATTTTAAAATAATATTAAGTGCGTGGTTAATATCCAAGGCAGCCTTGCAAAGAACATCTTGGTGGATTATACAATGTACAAAAATTGTTTCGCTTTCAGGATTCTGACTTTTATAAAATCCTGCAATCCCCGTATTTTTTCCCACCTGCTCCATCAGTTGTTAAATTAATTAATTTGAAAATTGGAGCATTAAGAGATTCCATCCCCTCTCTAAATTCATCATAAATAATTTTTTCTATCGTCTTTCCTTTCAAAGATCTCAAACAAGCAAGTTCTTCGGTTATTACAAAGTTTTCATCGACTCCTCTAATAAAAATCAGAAGTTGGACTGTATCATTCCTTTCAACACTCTCGTCCGTAGTGACTGAAAAATACTTAAATTTTTAAGACGTCCATTGATTGGTTGATTGGTTGAATTAGAAGAAATCGGTTCAATTCTTTTTGTGAACGTTTTACGTGACAGCCCTATAGATTCGAAATCTTTTACCTTTTCTGGGTATAATACTTTTCCAATGCTAATTAACACATCCTTAATAAATTCTCCTACAGAAAACGGTTTGTTACTTTTTGCTATTTTATAGGCTACAATGTGACCAGCTAACGTGGAGGATCGCTGGAAACTTCTTTGATTTTTAAAAAACATTTGCTGACTAGATATTTTTCTTTTCAATTCCTCTGAATGAACTTTCTTGTCTTCATCCGTCATTTTATAGTACTTCGACCCTTCGAGATTATAATCTTTTAGTACAGCTACCGGTTCTTGGCAGATAACACAAATAGGTCTCTTCTTGAAATACTCGACATTCCGAATCTTCGTGTCGGATTGAAACCTCTCGCTGGCCGGATGTAGCCCGCGGGCTGTAGTTCGCCTATCACTGGTTTAAATAATGAAATTACTCGATTTCAAGTTTAAAGATTTTTTGGATTTTATGAGTTTAACTCTCATTTATTAATTTAGGTTATTCAGTAGCCCTATAAAAGTAATAAAAAATGAACCCCATAGGTTTAGTAAAATACACTAAACAGGCTTGAGAAAATTAAAAATTTTATTCCAACAGAGTTCAGTTAGAAGTGAATACTTGATGAAACAGGGTTGCAAATCCTGTCCCATATTCTTTATATCTTAGCAGATTATTCCTCGAAAGAGAAACAAAAGCATGCAATAAATAGTTTCAGTTAGTAAATAATCTGCTATATATTCGGACTGTGCTTGTTACAGAAATCTCCTTTGTGAAAAAAATTAATTTTTATTGCATTTACAAGCAAAACTCATTGTTTATTCGTAGTATACACAAACCGAAAACTTTACCTAAAACAAAGCAAAGACAAAGTTAAAGAAAACTAAAGGAAAAACTAACTCATCATCCTCATGGTCATTGCTTATGCATACGCATTGTTGTTCAGTATTTTGTCCTTTGACTCAACTCTGTTGCTTAGCTTGAAAATCCTTCTCTTTTATTTTCAATTGGCACAGAGAAGGTTCAATTTGCAATAGTGATGAGAATCTAAAGCTACAAACATATTTAACTAAAAACGTATTTATATATTTAAAGTACCCAAAATTCTTAAAAGTACTTAATATCTATCAACTTAGGTATCTTATTGTAGAGATAATAACAGTGAATTTAAGCGACATGAAAGGCTAGTGACAGATGCGCAGGTATAAAGACATGTTTTTAGTAGTGTAAAGCTTTTATTCTTAAAATAAGAAACAGAGAAACTAAGTTATCTTTGGTCTTTTTTGAAAAGTTATACAGTCTTAATTTGAAGAGTTTGGCAACTTTGATATATCCTATAGTTTTTTATTAAATGTTGCAGATATTTATTAATTTTTAGAAAATATTTAAATTCTAAAACTTTCGCTTCATTGTTATTACAGTAAAGACATACACAATCAAAAAAGCAAAATTTTCTAAATTTAAACTTTGCTCCGACTTCGTTCATAATTATTTCATCATTAAAATTTTATATGAAGGGTTTTTCAAAAAGAAGTTTTTTTTCTCACATTTTCATCAAAGTTTTAACGGCGGTCCTATTTCTTTGATCACATTACGGATTTTGAGTTTTAAGGCTGAAATCAATTCGATTGGCTCGGCATAGACTCTGTCCTTAACAAAACACCACAAAAAATAATCCAGTGGTGTTAAATCACTCGATATGGCTGGCCACTTAACTGCTGATTGTCGTGAAATTATGCGATAGGGATATTTGATTCGCAATAAATTGATCGTTTCATTGGCTGAAACCACATGTCAATGACATCTACGTCGTCAATAATAGGCCAAAATTTAATTGTTAGCTCCTCGCGATAGCGTGATCCATTGACCGTTACCGCATTTCCAGCCTCATCTTCGAAGAAAAACGGCCCAATTAGATATCCAGACTTCATACCCCACCATACAGTGACACGTTGACCATGCAAAGGCTTCTCAATAATCGCTCGAGGATGTTCAAAAGTCCAAATGCGGAAATTTTGCTTGTTGACATTCCAAGGCTTCGTCTGCAACAAATGATTTTTTCAGAAAAACCGATATGAATGGTCGGTTGGTTTTAAATTCTGCACCAGTTGAACCTTGTAATTCTTTAAATTCAAATCCTTACGTGAAATTCGCCATGTGGTGGTTTTGAATAATCCTAATTGTTGAGAAATTGCTAAATTTGGATCTGGTTCATTATGGCTCCTGCGATGTTTTCAGTTGAACGACCCGGTCAAAAATGCGTTGGTGTTCACATATTTTATTGTATATCGAGCTGTCGACTCAAAGTTAATAGCGGTCTCAAAAGGATGATTATGTTATAATAAACGATTATGTATACAATAAACGAACATACATAGTTGCAAATGTATATCTATTCCAAAAATTATGAATTCCACAATTGTATATTGTGCTCAAAAATATTTATAAAATTCAATTATTGAATATTATTTATTTAAATTAAAAGCAATTAACTATTAAATTATATTTTTTACAGCAACATCAACTGGATATATAGCAAGCAATTATGATTTGTTTTTCAAAAGAGACGGGATAAGTACACAATAAACAATTAAAGAAACATTACTTTTGAATTGAGTGATGCACAAAAAACTCCTACTCAAATATAAAATTGGTTAAAACAAAAGATTTTTTCAATGAAATTTTATTGAAGACAACAAAAAATAAGCCGAAAGCAACTTAGTTTTAAGCTCTCCGTATCACAAAGCAGCCATTCAGCTTATAAAGAAATAATACAAGAGGAATTGTTAACATCGATACAGACGAGAAAACAAAATAGGAAACAAAATATAGAAAGAAATTTTCAAGTTTTAGACAACATAAACTTTAACTACAGGCTACAAAAATTATGTGGAACAATCTTCCGTCAATCTTCCTTCGTATGTCTAGCAGAAAAATGTTCAAATAAAATTTTGTTTTTGTTACATAACCAAGTATTCTTCTTTAATCATAACCCTGCTTGACATGGTGAACTGCACTCAGATTCACAATATCCATGACCAACAAACGGTTTTAGACTTGTATGAAAATTTAAATATGAAAATTTAATTAGCATCCAAATAAATACTCTTAATTCAACAAACCTAAACATGGCAAACCCTTCATGGCAGCCATAACAAGTGTAAACATTGGTACTTGAGAAACAAGCATGAAGATCTACACTAGGTAGAATATGCCTTCATTCAGTCTAAACTATTAACTTTAAAGAGATATAACGTCAAATACTATATTTGTTTTGCTAGCACCAGCACTCAGAGGATGACTCCAACACATGAGCTAGAAAATTAGGTTATGGGGAGAAAGAAAAAGGAAGTACTGTTTGTGGACATTCGATTTGAATTTTCCTACATTGAATATGTCAGGAAAGCCCTCTGGAGGGAGTTCATTCCACATACGAACCGTTCTACTAAATAACGAATTTTCCCTGTAATGCGTAGTACAATTCACTATTCATACAACCACAAATAGATACGCTCTCAACGAAAATCGAGTTAAATGAAAAAACGTGGGAGTAACGAGAACAAGCTCCTTAATTTCTCTAGAGTACTTGCCATTGAAGTGATAAAATAGTGAAATACAACTCACATTGGGTTGATGCTCTAAAGAATCAATAGAGTCGAGCAACTCCAAAGCAGACTTTGTATCTCATAAATAATACGAAAATCGGATAGATTAAAGTATCTCTTAGAAAACCAAGGCACGTAAAAGCTTCTTTAGAAACCTAAAAAATGTGCTTAGTCCGTCGAACATCACACTGAATTTTAATGCCAACAAAATCAAGAGCTTCAGATTTCCATATTAACAGAAACAGCATCATTTCCGAACGCAGATCTATGAGTAAGCATGCAACGGGGATTAAAATTATTATATTAAAACGACCTTATTTGGAAATTGTTGCGAGATCGTGATTGAGCGTATTATTCATGTCCTTCATTTTGGAACCCACTCCAACTTGTTTGATCGATTACTGAATAAATTCGAATAACAAATGGTGCTATCATCTGCAAAAGAACATATAGGGTTGAATGTTTGACGAAGAAGGCAATTGAAAGTTTGATGAAGAAGGCAAGAATATTGGCAGGAGAAGGAACGAAGCCGTGTGGTACCCTTGAATTAATCTTGAACTTGTTTGAAGAAATCCCATCTATTACAACTCGTATAGTATGATTCCTGAGAAATCTGGAGAAACTATTACCAACACCAAAAGCAATAGGTTTTGACAGAAGTGCATTAAGCCACACTGTATCAAACGCTTTAAAAATATCTAAAGCCACCACCTTACTTTCTCCGAAATGATGTGTGTAGTTGCACCAGCGCCGCCTTCGGAAACAATAGTGTCGGTCGCTAAGCTGTTGGGCTGTAGGTACCTCACAAGATGGAAATTAATCATACTTTCCACCACGTTCGAAAGTGCAAAACAAATTGCAATTCGGCGGTCATTTTCAATTTGCATTTTTAATTTGCATTTTCAGCTCGCGCTGTGGTTAACTGCTTTAGGGGAAATAGGAACTACTTACAAATATACCAGCAAAAAGGTCATTGTTTAAAAGTCTCGGAATTGAAGAACTACATTATCCCTTATAACAAATGACCAAAAGCTCTTGCTATTTCGAGGACTATGAAGAACAATAGCATAATGGAAATCCTCGTATAAGACATTTTTCGCGTCTTGGTATATTTGCACACAAAGGTCTCGCCCTCTTGCGTAGCGAATCAGCATCTGTGTTTTTTGTTTTTATGCCAGATACTAAATGCCGCTTCTCTTAATCTAAATGACTTTGATTGGATTGGAATGGAATAAGAGTTTTCATTCCCAACAAAATGATGTTTACAACTATCTCCGCCATGTCATCGAAATTATTGTCCAAGAAACATAATTTCAAATTAAATCACCTAAAAAATTCGTTGAGCTTAGCCCAACTAGCCTTCTCATAACTATATTTTAAACGTTTGTTAGCTGGTTTCAAAACGTTGTGAAGCTCCGAATATGAAGAGAAGGTGGAGATGGTGCAGTGATCGGAGTTGCCAAGAGTTACATAATCACTAACTTTTAATGAGTAACACTATTTGACATATTTTAAGCCATTCACAAATTTTGTAAAAAAATAATCTTAGCATGGGTTAAGTTTTTATTCGAAAACTAGTTATTCGAAAACAAAAAAAGTACTAGACAGCTTGTAGCTTGCTATTTGTGTGCTAACATTTTGACGATAATTTGGCTGTGTGGAATGGAAGAAAATTGCTAATAATAAAAATAGGACTTTGATTTGAGAAGATGTGCTTCTTCAATGGTAGACGATATCAATTTTAACCTAGTGATAACCTATGCAGTTGCTTGTAAGATAAAATCAGAAAGATCTGACGAATATTTCTCAAGGGCGCAAATTATATTATAAATAAATGATTTATACATAAATATATTTTTATACCTCATAACTGTTTGTACTTAAATTCTTAAAAGTACCATCTAAGTCATAAACATCAATATAATTCTTTAGGTTTTGCTCTTTTGGGTTCTCAAAAATAGCAGCATGTTTATTTTTTTTGTTGATATTCTTTTCTTATTTGAACATTGAAATAAACTGCAAAAGAAAAGAATTCAAAATAATAATAACCTTGTAGGTGTGTGTATAGCTGTACAATTGTTGAGAATACTAAATTGGTTACAGTAGCCACGGGACTATCTAGCATTTAAAATAAAACCAACAAAACAAAGATTTAGAAAGTAAAAGAAAAATTTCAATCGAGTTTTTTCTACTCATTCGTTTCTTTGAAAACATTTGCGCATGTAAACGCATCTTGAATGTATGTAAGTGTTTGCGTATACAGTTTCATGTAGATGTTTTCTATAAAAAGCATTTTGGTAACAGAGTTGTAAGTGACTAATTCTTATCCAAACAGTGTGATTTTAACGATGCTTTAATTTTGCAACGAACAAAAGTTTAAAATTATTGAATGTGATAATTTTATCGAAACCTAAATTACAAACATAAAGATTAGAATAACACCAACAAAATTTTTGGTATTAAAAGTTGAATACATACATTCATTGAGGATTTAAATGGATAGTAATAGTTTTTTATCCTTTTTATCCTTTTTTATAAATATAATTTTACGAAAATAATTTGTTTAAGTTTTCAATAAGATTTTCAAGTAAGCGAAATGATGAACTTAGAAATGATGCATTTAAGAAATTCCACGAAATAAACTAAACAACTAAGACAGAAGGAAAACAAAGCACACAGCCAAGCAGGCGCCTACACTAAAAGACAATAATAAGAACAATATGGGGTAATGTTAATGTGAATAATCTCGTATGTGAGAGAACCGCTTAAAGCAACTGTTATATGAACCACTTACTGGGCAAATCAATTAACTCAAGTTGAGACATCGTTGAGAAAAGACAACAAAATAATAAAGCGACTTTCAGGCATTACAGTGGTGTATTAGCATCCTGTTTATTTAGTGTGTATTTATAGTGAATAAACTATTCAATTTAATTTAGGAAATCCAGAGTGTTGTGTTACTATTTTGCTATAAAAGAACTCCATATTAATAAACTTTTATAAAAAGGAGTAAACGTAATCATCCATGGTTTATTAAAAGCTTTTTTATTTTTGGACTGATCTTGAAAATTTTCCCACTAAAATTAAGAATTAATTGCCAGATCCCTCACATTGTCACAGATTGTGTATTTTTGTGGCTCCTAATAGAAATAGTGGATGCGAAATGAGCGAAATATTTGCTAGCTCAAAAATCATTGTAAACTGATTTTGTAAAAACTTGCGAAATTTGACAGCTGAGTCTTTTATTAACAGTATTTTTATATTTTATGGTATATTTATGTACGTGTAAGTCTCAAATTTATAATTTATGATAACGATTTATAAGTCAAAAATATGTGATTGGGTAAACATCCTTTTAGTTTTTAATATATTTGTTACTCATATTCCTGTTTCACACCATCTGCCAATTATGCATTTAGAGGTGCATAACAATCTTTTTTAACACAATTTAATTTTTACTTTTTAATAAAGAAAACTTTCACAAATCGATACAGAAATTTTCTTTTCTGAAAAATAAACATATTAGAAATATAACGCCATCATCATCGCTACCAGCTAACCAGTATCATGTGAGTAGTATGCGTAAAAGTCACACACAAATATGAATCATTCGCTTGCAGCTCTGTAAGGAAAATAAGAACACTGTTTACATCATAACTGCATTTATATTTACATCGATAAGTGTGTACTTTTAGTAACTTGCGAATAAATATGTTTGGGGGATATCGGAAGTACACACATATCAGTCGGAAATGTAAGTTTAGAACACATTTTCACAGTTCTTCTTTATGTGCTTAAACTTTTATTTCTTTAATATTTTTTGGTTTATTTCTACTTCTATTTGTAAAAAACCCAGTGCGAGGGTTAGTCGATATAATCGATAAATCGCTACAAGACAGAAAGTAATTATTTTCTTTTTACGTAGTTTCTTATGACAATGCAATGCTTGCCTGGCTGGATTAGTGAAATAATAATCTCTTTGTGATAACTGCCCCCTTTTGTAAGCGAGAAAACCATCTTTTCGTCAGAAGAATTTTTTCAGCATTTGTTTATGCAAGACGTGCAGAGTCCTTGCATATATACCAATTATACAGAACACCTTCAGAATAGCCACTAGATTTCATATATAAAATTTTCCTATAGTGATACCGCTAGTTAAAGCAGGCCTTAAACAAAATTGTAACTAGGTAATATATCTCTTTACCTTTATGCCGATAAAATCCGAATTTAGTTAATTATTCATAATTTCGTAAAGCTATTTATACCTGGGCAGAAATTTGTCAATATATCAAATAGACACAAGTCAGAGAACTTAAAGCGACCTTTTTGTCGGCAAATATTTAGATATATGTCACGTACAAAATATGAATAAAATAATATCAGTATTGTCCGCAGCTTAGTGTTTTGTTGGTAGCTAAAATCCTAGACTAGATAAATTTGCTATTATACAAGAGCCTAAAGCTTATTTATTATAATAAGTATAATTAATAGACCCTTTTAATATTTTATAAATATTGTTTTCCAAGTCTTTATATAAAAATTAAATAAATTTTATTTTTAGTAGTATTAAGTTGTTCGGAATTTTTCCGCTCCGAACACATACGCTCATACAAATGAAAAAGAGAAGACTCCAACTTGGCATTTCACCTTAACTCTCACGGACACACAACAAGGGATATAGATGAATGTATAACACTACGTACGGACTAGACATTCTTGAAAAGATTTCAACCTACAAAACAAACCCTTTTAACAGCGACATTACAAGCGAGCAGGTAAACAGGATCTCAGACAGAATTTTCACACCACTAAAACTACGACCAACGAATAAAACAAAAATATTTAAAATTAGCCCCGCATGAAATGACAGATGGGGGCAATTCTATCTACATTAGTAGATACGACCTTAATAGAAGAACTACGTAGACCCGAACACTGACTCACCAGTACAGTATGAAAATAATGTCTTTACATCGAAAGCGCTTGCCGTTCATACCGAACCAACAGCCCGCAAAGACGCAATATTGACAACAGTTTATTTTTATTTTCAATATTTCGCTACACCATTGGGTGGCATATTTTAAAAAAAATTAATTTTTAATTTAAGAGCTTGTGCTCAAAAAAAATATTTATATTTTATTTATTATATTATTGTTGTAATATGAAATTACTCTTCAATATATATTCTTCAATATGCGATATATTATTCTTCCATATACATTGAAATGGGTCTATTACTTTAAATGTGTTTAGAGCGTATGAGAGTGTATGATCGTATTTGGACTGAATTTAGTACTAATCGTCTTATAATAAGTTCAATCGGTCGCTATTGTATCGTTTTTAAAAAAGCTTTTAACATTACAGTCTGACTCAATAGCAGTAGTAGGTGGGTTTCTTCAGAAATACCTAAATATTGACATATTGTATAAAAGTACATATTTTATTACCATATTGAATTATCCGTAAGCGAAAGTGCATTATGAGTACATTGTGTTGCAATTCCATGAAACATTTCAGAGCTCCCTAAACGACAGCATTTTAAATAACCGTTTATGCATATGGACTAACAATTAGAGAAGGTGTTTTTATTGCATAATACCATCGAGATAACTCCTAAGGTTTACCTAATAGACATATATTTTATATTGTCTTGAATAGGCTGGATATATGTACGTACATAAAAGTGGAATAAAATAATACAAACCGTATATATAAATTTGTATATCTATCATTCTAACACATGATAAAGTCAAACCACTTCCGTCGATTTTATATAATTAAACATAAAAATTGAAAGTATTTTTTTTTTATGTATATCTTTATTTGCAATCTATTTTACAATGATAAGCAAATTTTATAAATTTAAGCAAAAATAACATGTCTTATTGACTCCAGAGGGGACAATAAAGTAAAGTATATGTGTACTTACGTACATCAAAATATAGATTTAAGTTGTATTTTCGGTGGAAAATAATAATTAATATGTATTATTTACAAAATTAAGATCAAATTAAATAAATGGTAGATCTAGTACATGATTTCGTTTAAGTCTTCTGACATCATCAGTTTCATCTAATAGTGTGATTGCCAAAATATTAGTATGATTACTTAGTCTTTCTAAATAATTGGAACTAAATTTTTTAATTTCAAATTTTGAGAACGGTATCTTTAGATCATTATGTAAAGCCTTGTTAGTTAAGTAAAAAGGCGCGTTTGTAATTAGTCGTTAAACTTTAGACTGAAATCTTTGTAATATTTCTATGTTTGAATTGCTGGCAGTTCCCCATAGCTCTACGCCATAGGTCCAAATAGGTTTCAATATCGTTTTGTAGAGCAAGACTTTATTTTCCAATGATAATTGTGATCTTGGTCCAAGCAGCCAGTACATTTGCCTAAGTTTAATTAATTTTAAGTAATTGAATTGCAAATTTTAGCTTAACATTTAATTTTATTATTTAGATTTATATTTTACAAAAATGTTCATCTTCACCCCTCGTTTGATGATCTAGTTGTAAGTATTTTGTAAGGATAGTCTTTGTTTAGTTTATATAGTGTTGATCTCCTTACACTATTTCATTTTTTATGTCCATGGATGTTTATTAGATGAATTTTTGTTTGTCTTATGCGTGTGTTTACATGAAGACATACATTCAAATATTCCAGACAAAAATACAATAAAAGATAACAAACGACATGGCTACTACTTTATTCAAAAATACTTATTTTCCTGTTTTGTTTTTCCTAGGCATTTGGTAATTTCAAATCCGTTTTTTTTCCTTTTGAACAACAATTTAACACGAAGTTTGTTGTTGCAGATGTTTTCTTTTTAATTTCCCCTTTTTGAAAATATGTTTGTAGTTGTAAGTAAAAAGTTCTATAAAAATTTAAGCAAAATTTTTATCTAACTACTTTCTTTGCAGTTTTATTATACAAGAAACTATAGTAACTTCTTATGGAAAAAGTTTTAATCAAGTACCTGTTAAACTTATAAATTACAAGTTTCAATGCATGACTAATAAATTGAATGTTCTTTTAATTTTTAAATTGTTTTCCACTGAAAATTTTGCTAATAAAATAAAATAGAACTCAATTTTCGGTTACAAAAAAAAAGTTTAAAAAACGTGGGAAATTAAAAGGAAAATTTAATTTAGGGTACTGAAACAACGATTAATGTATATATATATATATATATATATATATATATATATATATATATATATATATATATATATATATATATAAATTAAATTTAAATTTATTAATAACCTTTGTACAAATTCAATTATATTCAGCGTTGTGATCATATCCAACTGTGCTTTCGTTTACATGCAATTTAATTTGTACAAAGGTTATTAACAAATTTAAGAGCAGCTGAAAAAAATGCGATAAATAGTAAATTTATTTATATTATAAATAATTTACTTCTACTTTACATTGCATTATTGTTCTGTATTCTTTTAAATATTATGAAGCATAACACCAAACGAAAAATAGTTCCTGCAACAAACCTACGCTTTGAAATAAATTATACAAATACATTGTACGGTATTTTTATATTTTAGGATTGTTAAAATTTTCTACAAGGAAAAACAGTACCTAATAAATATTCCAAGGACAAAATCAATAAGATATCTCCATGATTTTTTTTTTTCAAGAAAGTAGTCTTATTGTTTAAATAAGGAAAAACTTATCGAAAAAATCAAAAAGAATAGTCATATTTTTTATTACGTTTCTTCTTGTTTTTTTTAAAGAGAACATAAGCAAGATTTTTTCAAAAGTGTTTCCTTTTTGTTTTTATTAGAAGAGCTGTTTGTTTTTTATAAAAATAATAACAAAATTTATACTATTACCAGAATTTTTATATTCAAACAACTTTAAGTCCATTATTTAAAACTGAAAAGGCGGTTCGTCCAAATTGGACAAGTTGATCACAATATAACTTTGGGTTTCATTGCCAATAAATTACGATTTAAAGCTTTGTGATAAATGCTTTACCAACAATTTTCATATCATTTTCCTGCCTGCTTTTAACTTTATTAGCCCTCCGATATATTTTTCGTTCAATTGATTAAACAAATTTCGTACGTCTTTAATTTCCAGTTTTTGTTAATACATTTGTTGACGTAATTCCAAAAGTGAAAAGATTTTATCGTGTTCCGTCCCATAGTTAACAGCTTTTAAAATAAGCAAGTAATGGATATCTTTAGTTAAATTATTTGCAGGGAAAGAACATACACAAAAAAAAAATAAAATTGCCAGCAAAATTAAAACTCGTTCAATAATTAATATCTACTGTTGTCATTTTAATAAGGTAGAAATTTGCTTTATCTTGACATCACAATAACAGGAGGAACTGGCTGTTTAATATTCAACCAACTACGCCGGACACTACCAACCATATAACATCGAACCACGCTACCTAACATTTAGACATAAGATACACAAAAATATGATACACAGACTGAAGATAACCGCACTAACCCAGATAAGTTTAACGAAGAATTTAACGCACCACAGCTAAAAACAACGGCTACAAGCCCACCATTATCGACAAATTTCTTAGACAATACAACAATAAAAACAGGAATAAAGAAGACAAAGAGACAATCGATACAACAACAAGACCCACTTTTACTTACACAGGATTAGAAATGTATAGATTAACTAAGCTTTTTCACAAAGAAAGTTTACTCACGGCACGCAAAACCGGCAACACTCTGAGAAATAATCTCAGAAGATCGACAGAAACAAATAGCAAATTTAGTTAAAGAGAAGTATGCAGACTTACTGATATCTCTAAACATAGATATGGGACAAACAGAACGAACACTACAAACAAACTTTACAGAAGACATACGCTCATATAAACGAAAAAGAGAAGACGCCAACTTTGCATTGCACCTTGACACTAAAGGAGAATAGATGACCGTATGATATTAATACATCCTAGCAAAAAATTACGAACACTTTTAACAATGACGTTATAAACGAACACTACTCATACACTCTATAAATAAAAACACTCTCAGAAGTACACACCTACCTGAATAATAATAAAAGACAGACATTTTACATTAGCCCCGCATAAAGTGCCAGCTGGCGGGCAATCTACATATATGAGTTCCTATGACACTAATAAAAGAACTAACTAAAACCGAGCAATAACTCACAATAACAGTTCAGAACATGGGCTGATAATGATGTCATCACTTCGAAAGCGCTTGCCAATCATGCTGAACAAACTGGCAACAATGAGGGTTGCACCGAAAGAAATGACGCAGTTTTTCTTTTATTGGTGTAAAAAATTCAAACAACTTAATCACTTAAGAACATTTTTTTTAAATCTTATAATAATGTGTTTTTATATCATTGCCATTAGTATTTGGGTTTCAATTTATATAAAATTTCCGGCGCAAATGTTTGTGTGTATTTATTTATAAATGTATGAAGGGTTTACTGTTTATAATTTGTTTCTTTTATTTTAGTTAAATTTAAATTGTTCAGTTAATAATTCCCCCCCCCCCCCTCCCACCACATTTATCGGTCTTTATAGAATACTTGACTATCTAGACCTATGCCGCTGAGGGTATAAGGGAACCCAGTCCCTGAAGGTAGCAGACGTCAACTGGGAAGCTCCACGTTATTTCCACGGGAATCAGTAAGCCCCAGAGTCCGCTAATTGTCTTTTTCGACTTTTAGCTGTTTCTCTGACTGATTATTGAGGTTGGCCCTTCGGGAGTATCGTGGTGGTTGTGGTTTTGCGGACCCAAGCATGAATTGTTTATGGTGGCCAGGATCATTTCGCCTTTAATCACACCTACGGGTAAATGATCCAGATCCAGTGTGCATGCTAGTCATATGTTCTGGACAGGAGTTGGATAGTCTCCAGCTCTTTAGCAAGGAGCAGTGGTTTGCAGCCCTGCTCTGGAACCGCTGAAATTGCAGCTAGGAAAGACCTGTTGCTAGAATTAGTCTTAGGCTTCCTAGGACGTGAATGACGTTACTTTTCATTCACATTGGTTTTGCCCGCGACCTTATTTGATCTTGTCCAACTGTTCTTTTCAACTTCAACTGAAAGTATAATTTTAATATGTAAAAGGCGAAGAAATAAGAGGTTATGTCCTGAACGATGATACATTTACAAGCATACGCATATTACAGCCCACAGAGGTTTGACAACGTTTTTTCTTTTTAACAAATCGGTAGCTTCACATGTAAACAGAAAAATTTCATTAGAAGACGCTGTTTGCGAAGCTCTTGCAATTTAAGTATATGCTCTTAATACAAATAGGTGAAATGAGCGGAAAGCTTAACACTTCTAGATTAACAATTTATTAACATTTTCTTACGCGTCGATTTTTTTTATGTCATTTACCTTTGGAAATGTAAATTTTACATTAGAATGGTTGTTTGAAAAATAAAATACAGGATTTAAATTGCCACTAAATGTAAACGGATCGAGATATTCTTAAAAAATTTTGAAGCAATAAACATAAAAGATCATTTAATGATATGGTGAAATAAAATTGTAAGATTTTTTAACACACAAATTCTTTAAACGGGGAAAAATGTTCCAAAAATTGTTTTATTAGAAAAGCATTTACCCTGGGTTTCTTAACTATGAGGCTGTTGAATCCTCGGTATGTATTGAGCTTTAATAATCTTTTTACTTTTTTTAATTGCTGCTTTACACTCTGAGGAATTTTAATGTAATTCATAAATTTTGTTGCAAAATTGGCTATATCTGGATACGGCTGGAGGGTGAACAGTTGCAATTTTTGACACAATTTTTCTTTTATTCTTATTTACTTGTCTTTATAATACTCCAAAAATGTTTAATAGTACTGTAGTAAGTACCCCCCGGGGACACATATATGCTCTTAATGGAGAGCTACTATGTAGACCTGTGCAACTGGGGAAAAACGGGAGCCCAGTCTCCTGAAGTCAGCAGGGGTACAACTGGAAACTCCACTTTATTTCCACGGGAATCAGTGACCCGCAGAGATCCGTTATTTGTCTCTTTAGACACTTGACTGTTCTCTGGCTGATTATTGAGATTAGCCCTTTATCGGAGTATCGTGGTGGTTGTGGTTTCGCGGCCCCATATCAGTCTATGGTTCTATGGTGCCCGGGTTCATTTTACCTTTAATAACACCTACCTGGTGAAATGTTCCCAGATCCAGTGAGCATGCTAGACATGTGTTCTGGACAGGAGTTGGAAAGTCTCTAACTCTTAAGCAAGGAGTGATGATTTGCAGCTCTACTCTGGAATCATCGAAATTGCAACTAGAAAGTTCTGTTGCATAGAATTATAGCTTCGGCTTCCTAGGACGAGCATGACGTTCCAAACTATGCAGTGGTTTGGTCCACCATCCGATTAAGGCTTCATGGCCAGGCGCAGATGTAAATCTAATCACACAGTACTGTAGTAAGTTTCAATTATATAAGCGAAAAATTCATAACACTGATTTGAGGGAAAACCCTAAAAAAATGTCAGTTGTTACATTTTTCCAATTCAGAGGCTTGTAACTTCTTTAACAAAACAGGCTATAAGAACCAGAATTATCACTGTTACATTATATATTTTATGGAAAATTCAGGCAATAGTTGAGAATGATAATCCGAACATAAATAAGTACAGCAGGTCGAATATATTAAGTTAAGATCGGCCAAATTAAAAAAAAAAATGTTTAGATATGTAAACTCATGTCCTTTGTTCTTGCTTCGGCAGAACATATACTAAAATTGGAACGATACAGAGAAGATTAGCATGGCTCTGCGCAAGAATGACACGTAAATTCATTTTTTGTATATATTTTCAAGGACTACTTATATACAATAATTCTTAACATATGAGCAATAAATTTCATTCGAATATCTTAACTGGCTCACGTCCTACCGAATTATTTGCAAAAATAAACAAACGTTTTCAAACCACTGTGCTGCATTAGCAAATGTTGTGTGTATTGGTTTACATATCTAAAATAACAAGAAAACATACAATCAAGAAGAAATCCTCAATAAAAAAGTTAAGAAGATAACTTATATATGATCATATGGGAACCTAATGAAAAGAATAAGGAAACCCGTGTTGAAGAAAACAAAAAAAATTTATTTTTTTATAATTTATAAGAAAACCTATAGAATCAAAACGCTGTTTTCTATGGATTGTTTTTTGATGCAAAACATAACAGAAATTAATTGAAAAAATGCGAATAACAATTTTTCTTTTTGTTTTTATGTGTTTTCCGTATTAATAAAAATTAAGAAGATTGGACACATGAAAATAAAAAGGAATCCCTATGAATAAATTTTCCCTTTTCTCTTATGGAATACCCCTTAGCATAAAAAATTGTCTGAATTTTTTAGTAAGGTTTTTCTCCGTGTAGGAACTACATATAAATAAGAATATCCGACGTCACTTTATGTTTATTTCAAAGAAAGCACTTGTTTAAACAATTGTTATATAAAACAGTTTTGAAACGTTGTATACAATCCTATATTTAATGTTAACACTCTACCTGAACCCTGAAATTTATGAAAACAATAAAACATATTATTTTTATTACATTTATAAATTATATTACAACATTTCTCAAGAGCCCTAAAATTAAATAGTAAGTGATTTTATCATTTTGCAATATGCTTAGCAGGTGCTACATGTGGTAATTATTACCCATTTAAAATAAAATTTATTTGTTATTAAAAAAGGGGTTTTCATTCTGTTTAATCTCTTCATTTGAATTAAATATTAACGTTACCGGAAATATAGTTTTTTTTTTTCAAAATAAAAGAGAAAACCTGCAAATAGTCAAACATTACCACACATTATTGATAATAAGCAGTTTAACTTAACAGCAAATAATGTAAGCTTAATGTCAGATTTTTAAATAGGAAAAACTAAACACAAAAGAATAAAAAGCAACATGATGTAAAAAAGGGTTAAAACTGAAAAACTTATAGGTGTTATAGTCAACATAAAAATTGACTGTTCAATCGTTCACATGTTGAGCACACATACACACAAACTTCTGGACAAATCCTATGGCAAAACTGTCGATATTTAAACAACGGAAATCAACATACCCAAACAATTCCCAAAGGAAACGGAAAGTAGAGGGAAAAAATATTTAAAATAAAAAATAAACATGTTAAACTAACAAATACATATAAAATTTTATGTTTCCAATTTCCTCTCCATACGTGAACATGGGGCAAAATAAGTTTCAAGTGATTTTGTTGTTGCTTGTTGCCAACAAGGTAGAAAAGGAGCACAAGTAACACAAGCCAGGAAAAAGGAAAATATTTAAAATATCAAAACAAAAAAAAAACTTAATATTAAAAAATATGTTAGCGCACCATTATGATAAAAAGAGAAATATTTTGAAATAGGAATAAATGAAAAGTTTTTGTTAAAATAACAAATAACAATTATTACGACCTGCACAATATATACAGGAGGCACAAATGATAATATTGTAATTACAATATTAATTTTCATTATGGCCCGGTATTTTTTGCCATGATAATCTAATTAGGGTGTTGCTAAATTTTTTTTTTAATAAATACTCATAAGAGGAATAAGGATGCGTATTTGCATAGTGGAGTACTTAACCTTGTTTAGTGAATGCAAAAATATTTTAATTTATCAGCTAAATATATAACAAATAATATTTTCGTTTACAATATAAACCAAAAATTTAAGAACACACATAAATTCTACAAATATAATTTTTTCCAATAGAAGTCTGTCGTATGCAAGAATCGCATAACGTGGTAAATATTAAGTAGCACGATTTGGCGAGCTCAAAAATATTTTACAATACATTATTGTCAGCTAACTATTTCTGCTCCTTTTCTTGATCTTTTAGTTCATCAGAAATTTAAATGTTTAGTTTCAAATTTGTTAGGGCTTTCTTTTTTAAATGGTTTAAAATAAAGCAAAATTAATAAAGAATCTACTTTCGAAATGAGCATTATATTTTTTAGGAACCGGTCGTTGCGTAGAACAAATATTTCTTTTAATAACAAAATGATAAATGATAGATGTTATAATTTTTATCAAATACCATTGCAGCTGTTGAAACTTTTGTTTTTCGAAAAACTAGAAAATTTTCTTTAAACTTTAAATATAAAATTTTATGCAAATATGCATTTTAAAGCTTAAAAATATAGGAGTTTTTAACAAGAAGTTTGTTTTCTAAAACAAAATAAAACAAAATATTTAGATAAGGATGATTTGAAATTTTTATTGTATTTAGAACAAAAGAATTTGGCAATTATGAATGAAAAATGATGTCTGGCAAATGTCCACCATGACCACGCTGATATATGTCAATTATTTCATTGAAGTTCTTAATCACTTTTTGACAAAATGGCGGTCCTATTTCGTTAATCACATCACGGATTTTGAGTTTTAATACTGAAATCGATTGGATTGGCTTCGTATAGATTCTGTCCTTAACATACCTCCAAAAAAAACCAATTCAGTGGTGTTAAACACATGATCTGGCTGGCCCCTTAACTGCTGATTGTGACGTGTGGCATCGTCCTGTTGAAATCACATGTCAATGATATCCACGTCGTTAAAAATAGGCCAAAATTGTAGTGTTAAGATCTTGCGATAGCGTGATCCATTGAACGTTACCGCATTTTCAGCCTTATCGTCGAAAAAAAAAAACTTACTCACTTTTCCAGGCCACATAATGTACCATACAGTGCCATGTTGAGCATACAAAGGTTTTCAGAAGCGCAACTGCAGCAATTTTGCTTGTTGATATAAGTAAAAATTTGGTTGTCCTGAAAAAATGATTTTTTCAAAAAAACCAGCGAATCTACAGCGATGTGAATGCTCGGTCGGCTTCATTTCCTGTACCAGTTGAACCTTATAATGCTTAGAAGTCAAATTCATATGCAATATTTATCATGTGATGGTTTTGGATAACTCCAATTGTTGAGAGCGTCGAAGAATTGACAAATTTGGATCTGCTTCAACACTGAGGCTCATGGCTGCAATGTTTTCGGTTTAACGGCTCGGGCGAAACGCGTTTGTGTTCAAACAATTTGTATCAAGCCTGTCGACTTAAATTTAATGACCAAATTCTTAATAGCGGTCTCAGAAGGACGATTATATTGTTTGAAATTATCACGACTGTTATGAAATGTAACTTTAACGGATTTTAGATATTTTAATACGATTTTCGTACGAAATTGAATTCATTGTAACAATTGCCAATGCATCTATTACGAATACGTTAAACAACTAAATGTCAAAACTATCATATTGTTGGTTTTGTCACAATTGAAAATTAAATTTGTTGCTGAAAAAAAATATAGGTTATTTAAAAATATTGCAATCAACTTAATAACGTAATTTTTATGAAAAGAGGCTTGTCTTTAAGAGTAGAAAACAATACATATACAACTATATTTGATATGAGTTTGTTGACAGAATTTTCCAATAAATCTGTCTTGACCCAAAAAAAAGAGGATTTCGGTTTGAATATTTGCATTAAAATTTTTTGTTGTTTAAATAAAAAACTGAAATAAAAACATTCAGGAATAGATGCAATAAAAAGATAAGAAGCCGAAAATAATTCATAAGAGACGTTTAACGAGTGCTGTTAATTATGTTTGGCACAAATGTCAGAAATACTTTCTAGCAATAGAAAACAATACGTAGTCAGTATATTATAGCATATTGTATGCTGTAGTTTTTTGCGTGAAACTGGACGGAAATGATATTATTACCATTCAAGAATGTTTCCAGTTTCTTTTGCTGGCGATTGTGAATGCCCACTTCACTTATTCTCATTTTTTCAACATAAAATTTTTTTATTTTGAACTATTTCTAATTATCTATTTTATAATTATACTAAATGTAAAAAAAAATTTTCTATTATTATTTTTAGAGTTGAGTTTAGACTAAACAATGGTATGAACAATAGAAAGAAATTAAAGAAGCTTTGGTAATAAAATGGCTACAAGTAAATATATAAGAATTTGCTTCAATCTTCCATGAAACAAATTTTTTTATTGGCAAACAATGTTTTAAACTATTTAAACTTAAAGTTTAAAAGGAAATAGCATGGAGGAGTATTTAGCTGATCATATCCCAAAAAATTTGCCAGTCAATCTCTCTGTCATGTTTATCTACGTTGAAACATACTACAGTAAATAACTTCAGGTTGTTAGTTGCTTGCTGAGTCTTTGATGATAACAAATACAGTTTTCTGTATATAGTTGTAACGGCACGCTTTTCCTGGTAGCTGAGGTATGCTCAGCGGCGTCCAGGGTCATGTTGTATCGTTTAAAAAAGGAACAGTGTTTGTAAGGAAAGGATTTCTTTATTTCCCGGTTTTCTGCTTGACTGCAGCTCGGGCTTTGTATTTTGTGCACTGGTGTGTGTGCAGGCGGCTTAGGTAACTCTATTCTACATCACACGGTCAGTGTTCGAAGAACGTCACCTCACAGTGTAAATTGGGCTGGGTAAAAATCACGGCGCAACTGCCCACTGCTTCGGTCGCTGATGACTGCGGGCACAAACTCGGCTGGGTATAACCACGGCTCTGTCTGTGATCGCTCCGTCGCAGTTTGTCCTGTCTCAGGATATAGACTCGACTGGGTATTACCATGACTCCATAATAAAATAGAATGAGATAATTACCTGTGATCCTGCCGCCGGTCGCACACCAATTGATTTATTCTTACTGATGTTCGCCCTTTTATACTTATTTTTCCCCCACACACCAATGCACAAACATACCTACGTTATTTCGGCAGTAGATACACCACAGCCGATGGCTGTTTTCACCACCGAGCTGCTGCGAGTCTTAAAATGTAAATGTTAGTAACTAAATGATCGTATGCCTTCGTTGCTAAATATTACAATAATAATAATGCAATACTATTTACTGAACTCAATATTACTTCATTTTACTTAAGATTTCTTAGTAAATAAATCTTTAATTAAATATGTCCGTATATAAGTAAATACATTGGAGAAAAATAGCAACATGAATGCTGATTTAAAATTTGTTGTGTGGCCAAAAATGACCTTGGATTTTTCGACATAATCATGGGCAGGTTTTACGTCATTGATTAATACTAATTTTCGCACACAGGTTTATTTGCTATATTTATATTATATTTATATTCTAGAAAGTCTCCAAAAAGGGTTATTGAAGAAGAAGTTTGCAAAATACAACAAAAAGTTTAGATTAAGATGATTCAAATTTTTATTGTTTTATGAAGAGAAAAGTTTAGCAATTAAAAAAATGACTCATCAATGTTTTTTATCACTTTTTGGCAAAATGGCGAACTTATTTCGTTAATCACATCACGCATTTTGAGTTTTCGGACGGAAATCAATTCAAGTGGCTTCGTATAGCCACGCAGAAATCAATCCACTTAACTTCAGATTGCCGTGAAATTATGCGATCGGGATATTTGGTTTGCAGTATATTGATCGATTCAATGGATGCGTAACATGTGGCAGCAAACTGTTGAAACCACATATCCAGTTGTTGAGAACGTTGCACAGTGGACCATTTTATGAAAAGGCGGCCAAAAGTATTTTTTTGTAAAATTGGGGACTATGAAAGTTGATACTAGTGTACCTGGGGAGCCAAAAATTTAAAACTTTATTTTAACTATATCACTATATCAGGGTGATTCAAAATGAGCATTTTCAGTATTTTGCTAAAATGAGAAATTTCTTAGTAAATTTTTGATTTTTATTAAACATCTAAACCTTTTTTGTTGTACAAGATTTTTAGCTATTAGCATGAGAAAACTGAATTGTTTTTGATTTTTAGAAATTATTTTTTTAGAGGTCTAAATTTTTTCTAAATTCTCTTACTTAATAGAGCATAACTTCTAAAGTTCGTTAGGAAATGTAAAGTATTAGCACTGTGTCATATGTCTAAATGTTCCCTACAGGCCTCTACCCCATTGTATATCCGGCACGACCGAAAATTTTTTGTAAAATGGAATTATAAAAAATTGTTTTCTGTTTTGCTATTTTGTAAGCATTTTATTTATTTTTTAAATCGCCTACAAGAGACGTTGTTGAGATGAATATGCGTATTTTTAGAAAGAAAACAAAAATTTTTAGTCAATTTCAACGTCATGCACAGTTGGCCACAAACATATTTTGACTACTTAAACCAACGTAAATTGATTTAATTTAGGTCACAAAAGTACTTTGCTTTTTAAATTAATTTGCACTGATTGCAAAATAGCTTTTTTTCAAATTGTTAAACTGCTTATAGCATATTCTTAAATATGATTATGATTTGGGTTTTGATAAGGAAAATGAAAAAAAAGGAATAAAACAACAAATTTAAAACAAATATTTCGAAAAAGACCTAGTCATCGATTAGCCAAAGCAAGGGGAAGGGAACACAAATGATGAAAACACTGCAAGAAGATTTTTTTCAGATCCAGAAGCTGTAGCATCTGTCACAGGAGTAGATTTGGAATTAATAAGGACATTCAGTATTATTTTACAAGAAAAAACAGCTATACTTTACAACGAAAAATATTCTTGGAGATATATGTCACCCACAGTTTACAAAATTTTGTACCATGGGAAACGAATAATTCAACACAATATGCTACCAGTAGGGGATCTATCTGAAGAAGCGCAAGAAAAACGAAACAAAGACTATAGATTCTTTCGTGACCATAACACAAGAAAAATTTCTAGATACTGTACTAATGAAGACTTGTTTGTTATTTTATTATGCACATCAGATCCCTATATGTCCCATATCCGACAAAATGGAAAACTACTTCTATTTAACTAGACGTTGAATCTAAACTGCTTCTAGAAAATGAAAATCAAGGCTATTTAGAAGAAATATGTACTAAAATTATCTAATTAATAGTAATTTTTCCAAACACAAAAGTTAACTGTATGTATTTCAGACTTTATAATTTTTTGTACATTAATAAAGTATTAATCAATTTACAACAAACGTTTACATATATGAGTTGTATTTATGTTTATTTTGGACTTAAATAACTCCTTCTCTAAAGCAAATTTAAACCAACGAATTTATTTTTTATGTTTGGTACTTAATGAGTTAAATTTTAACTCAAATTATTTCAAAAAACCAACGTTTGGCCTTTGTACTAAAAATTCCGCAAGGGCCAAAGCTTGGCCCTATCTAATTAAATTTAAGTTTTTAATAAGTATAAGTTCTAAACGTGAAACAGAATATAAGACTTTATGTAAAATAAAATCTTTGAACAAGTTTTAATACTTTACTTTCGTACCAAAAATCAGCTTAAATTTAGAATGCATTTTTAAATCTATGACAACTATTTTTCTAACCGGTCGATTAAAAATTTTTATACCTTAGACGAAAACCTATGATCTCACCTAGTAGACGCTTATCAAAATTACGATCCGTTCAAAAGTTATATATTTTTGACCACCTTCTCTGCGTCGAGTAATTGTAAAATTTTGATCTGGTTTAACATTACGGTAAGCGGCTGCGATGTTTTCAGTTAATTGATCTAGTCGAAAACGCGTTGGTATTCGCACATTTTTATCGAGTCTGTAGATTGCCGATTTTATTGCGATTTTTGTGCGAAGTTAAATTCATTGTAGCAATTGCCAAGGCATCTACTACGAATACGTCTAAAACTTAATTATCAAAACTATCATGTTGTTGATGACGCCACAATTGAAAAGCAAACTTCTTGTTGAAAAACCCAATATAATTGAGTAATAAAGAATTACGTACTGTCCCCCAAGCCCAGGTAACAAATGTTCGTTGATTCTTGAGGTACATATTGAGAAAAAACTTAGTGTTGTTGAGGGTAAAAAGCTAATCGATTTTTAAGGAAAACGAGATTTTTATTTGTTATTTATATCCCATGGGTTGCATTAGAAGTTAGGAAATTTAAAAATTACAATTAAATATGTGCACGCTAAGGATTCTTTTTTTAAGTTTCCAACGACACTAAAATCACTTAAAATAGAAATCGTGATACAGAAAACGAAATTTAACGAAATGATCGTTGCAAAACCTTTCACGGAAACCTTGAAAATAAATACGGCACGGTGTGCGTTTATGCGCACAGATACAAGAATATGATACCAAATATTATATTTAAAATAAAACCAAACTGAAAACTATAACCAGATTAAAAAGTGTATGTGTACATTAATTTTTTTATCGGTATATATGCTATAATCCTTTTTTTTTAGTTGAGCAGGATTGCACAAAAAAAACTGAAATGTTATTTTCAAACAACTTATGTTATGCCAGTGTATGTATGCAGAAATATATCCATACAAGCACTCGTTGACATTCACATGTGTAGGTATTGTTAGGGATTTTTGTGTGGCTGAAGTTTTGGTGTTAACAAAAACATAGTGGAAAAAAAGGTAGGAAATTGAATGTTGAACAGTATGTGCAAGATTAAGCCGACAGATAAAATGGACAAGTTACGAGCTGTTACTTTAGTTATATTTTGTTTTTCAATCGTTATTTTGTTGCTATTATCAATGAAATTTTGCTATAAGTATTCCTCTTTGAACAGTAGTAGGCCACTATATTCAGAACGTAGAAGATTTATTAAAATTTACTTGCATTTCTGTTTTTTTAACCTGGAAATTGTTATCAATTTTAAAAATATTGCTCTTTAATAAGCAAAAAGGTTAAAACCCTCAAAATCTGAAAATGAAAATTTAAGCACTTAATAAATTATTTGCCACCGAACACTGTACTTAAGAGCTTTAAATTAAGTTAAGCGATTTATTATTTATTTATTTATTAATTTGTTTTCAGTACATACAAAATAAACACGATGGTAACTTCACCACTGAAACGCCTTAAAAAATGCTTTATTATATTGTTGTCTTCTCTCAACGATGTCTCAACTTGATTTAATTCATTTGCATAGCAAGTGTTGCTTATATATCTGTTTTAAGCGGTTCTCGCATATACAAAAATACTATAACATCACGCCATATTATTGCTGTTCTTGTCATTTAGTTTAGACACCAGCTAGGCTGTGTTTTTTTTTTTTTTGCTCTGTATTAATGATGTTTGCTTTCCATTGTTTATCTTATTTGGTAGCATTTCTTATCGGCATGTTGTTGTTGTCTAGTATGTTTAAATTTTCTAAGTTTCTGCGTAGTTTACGCAGTATTTAAAATGCACAGTGGGTAGTTTCGTTTACTTTTTTTATTGATAGTTTTAAGCTTAATAAATCAGCTATAAGGAATAGAATAAAGTTTATTGTCTGGTTATTCTGATATGTGATAATGTTACCTCAGTTTTTGTATGGTTATAATTTTTTGCTTGCGAATTGACAGAAAGTTTCTGAAACTGTGTATTTAGCTTCTTTAAATATTAGTTAGGTAGAGTAAGATAGGCATTGCTGATCAGGTTTACTACGATTTAGTTATGCCAGAGTTTTAGCTTGGTTCTGTATAAAATGTTGAATGGCCTATTCCTTCTAATGTCATAGATTTTCTATAGTGTTACAATTATAACTGGAATGGTTCCTGCCCGACGGAATAAACTGAAACGATTGTATTGTACGTTTGTGTGGGAATTCTAATGCAGTGAACATTGTATGTATAACTTTAAGACAACAAGTTTGTTGCAAATATTAAAAATAATTGAATATATATTTATATGCAGATGTTTAAGATTTTTGTAAATGTAGTCTGTTGTGGTCTAGAATTAAGAAATACTTTTGTTTTTGGTGATTTGCTGGAGCTGTTGCGAAAGGTAAAAGTACTTTTGTCATTCATTTCTTACATCGTCCCATTTTACATTGAACTGTGAATGAGCTATGAATAAGAGAATGGAAAATTAAATTAATTTTATTTGATAATGGAGTGTTTAAACTATTTTTGTGACTCTTCGATAAGAAATTATTGTTTATTGCGATCTCAATAGCGAATAAAAGCTTTTAAGTATTAAGTTATTTTAAAGGCTTTGCTTAATATGAAACTAATGATTAAAAACAACACGATTGCTTTATGCAACTTCTTACCGAAATTTGCTTAACTTTTAGCCAACGCTAACTGCACCAATTTCAACCTTCTTTGCCTATTATTTTCTGCTTCGAATATCTACCTCGAGATTTGATTCAACTAGCGAGAATTCTTTTTAACTTAATGCTTTTAATAGCCAGTTCAGACTACTTCTGATTTAATCAGACACAAAATCACCACAAATGTTCTTTACTAGTGCAATTAATACTAATAAATGTTCTAAACTACAAAAAAAAATATTCGTGCTTTTCGAAACCTCACAAATAAGCTTTGCGTTGTTCAATACTTAAGATTTTATAAAGTTCAAGCCTGTTGTCCCTTCTACTCGAAAATAGTAAAGAATATTTTCTGACAGCCTTTGTGAAAATGTAATACCAGAATAAAAGTGGATAAAGATTGTTTAAATGTGTTCAAAATGTATTTAAATTATTTTTCTCTAGCAATATGGCTACCTTATGTATTTAAAAAAATTCGTACATACATACATACATGTGGATGTATAAACGTATGCAGTGGTGAAAAGAATAAAAAAGTTTCGATGAGTTATGTTTTAAGCCATTCAGTATCCACAACACCAGGTTTCAAAATGTGTTTGATGTGAAAACAAACATGAAGAAAAACAACAACAAAAAACAACAACAAACAAAAACAAGAAGTAAAAAACGTTGGATTTCAGTCTTTTGAGGTTCATGTTCGCTCAATATCGATGGGTGCCAAATAAATGAAAACTAGTTGAAATCCCTTCAAAGTAATGAATACAAGGCAAAAAAAATGGTTAAGTACTAAAATAGAAAACTATGCAAAAAACAATTGTTAGGCTTTAGAGTTTTTCATATCTTTGTTTTCTTTTATTTATTTTCTTTTTGAGCTGTTAAATAATTTTTATGTGCAATGATCAAAAAAATATTAAACAGTTTTTCATGTTATCTTTAACGAATTTTATTAAAAATTTAAACTTATCAGTCTACAGAAAATGAAAGCCTCATAACGTTTAAGGTGCCAAAAAACATACATAATTAAGTCTTAATCAAAGTCATAGGAAGCGTGCCACGTTGACAAGCATCACAGGCTGTTGATATTCCATCCCAAATTTTTATTCATGTTTTACTTTATTTATTTATTTATATGAAGATTAGATGTTTTTTATTATTTATATTATTAACTGCAACAGGTTGAATGTGATATGTCATTAACAAGAGCACCGGGCAAAATATTTATCCACTGCATTTCAGTGTCTCTCCCTTTTGTGTCTTTGTGTCTTATGCTCTAATATAGACCATCTGTCAATTCTTAATAAATTACTCGTAATAAATTACTGCTTTTTCTATAATTATAGATTTTTGTTGAGTTTTTAATTATCGATATTTTTGAATTTTGCTGTATTCAGCATTATATATTAACATACGCACTAATCTCATTGTTGGATGCCGATCTTTACGTTAATTAGCAACAGAGTCAATATATTCTACCCCGTGATTGTCGATACTGATATAATCGTTGCTACTTTTATGTGTATACATGTCAGCAGTTTCAGATTGCTTCACAAGATCTGTTTTTTCTTCCATTTTCACTTGGGAATACGGCGCTTCTACAAGAAATTTAATTTTTTCTTTGGGTATACAAGTTGATAATGCTAATTTTTTGCTTGAATAATGCATTTATTGTAAATACAAAAAGACTATATACATGTAAACTTTTAATTTTTCATGAAATGATAATTTTATTTTTATTAAAATAAATTATTAAATTTCATTAGGTATATTTATTAAATTTAAGAATAGGTATATAAAAGTAATTATTTAATTTTAAGTTAATAACGTTAATTTAATTAAGTATTTAAGATAAGGAGTTTTAAGCACTTTTAAGAAACTAATTTTACAAATTTTAATTTTTAAGTTAATAAAGTTAATTAAGGATTTAAGATATTTTTAAGCACTTTTAAGAAATTAATTTTAACACTTTTAACAACTTCGAGGACTTTACTTTCACTCTAACAACTTATATCGACGACTGACTCTTATCAACTTATCTCAACGACTGCCTCTAATCAACTTATCTCAACGACTGACTCTAATCAACTTATCTCAACGACTGCTTCTAATCAACTTATCTCAACGACTTATCTCCTTTTCAAACGTCAAAAGCCATGCGTGGTGTATTTAGCAATGAGCCTTAACCCTTTAACGACTTTACATTCGGCCAACCTGACCATCATCGGTCTCCGATGACAAGTGTTCTTCAGCGTCATTTATTCTCCATGGTTTCATGAAATCACAGCTTGTGGATGTCTGAGCTGGACCTTCGAAATCTGCTGTTTTAGAAACATCGTACCGTCCATTGCGTTTTACTTTTTCTACCTTGTATGGACCTAGGTACTCGCTGGCTAACTTCCTGCCCGCTACAAATTGAGTTCGTTTGATTGCCACCAGATCGCCTTCTTCGTATTCAATATAATTTTTCCGTTTTTTGTCGTACTGCTTCTTGTATATTTCCTGTGCTTTTAAAATTCTTAGTAAAACGTCGTCTATAACCGGCACTGGGAAACAATCCCTTAACACCATTTTATTTAACTGACGATAATCTATACAAACTCGATGGTCACCGCACTTCTTTTTAGTTAATACGACCCTGCTAGCCACCTCGGAAGTTGAATCTCTAATAATTCCTTTCTCAAGCCACTCCTCGATTTGATTGTTCAATATTTGTTCTTGTTGAATAGGAAGACGACTCGGTGAATGTCGAAACGGTTTAAACTCGTTGTTTGTTACAATTTTCATCGATATCGGACATTCTTCACGCGGTAATACACATTTATACGACTTAATTAGATTTTCGACTTTTCGTTTATGAGCATTGTCAACGTCTAGTTCTACCGTTTTTATATTATATACACTAAGTTCATCGATTGTTTTATTAAAATTTTTATTTTCAAAAGTGAAACCATTTTCATTATAATAAAACTTAAATTTCCTTACAAAATCGTAGCCTAAAATACCATCACATTTGAGTGCATTATTTGGCACAATAATAAATTCATGTTGTGTTTCTATTTCATCAACTGTAACTTGTGCACTAAAGCGTCCAAGTGGGGTTGTCTTTTTATTACCGAAACCGAAAAGTAGAGATTTGCTATCTGATATACCACAATTTATAAAGTTTGTTTTATATATGTATTCTTTTACCAGTGAAACATCAGAACCTGTATCGATGAGACATTCCAGTTTTTTATCGTTTAGCATTATTTTTTTATATCTATTTTCGTCTACGATCACATTAACTTTCTTGTCAACCTCTCGTTTATTAAACACACTTGTTGTACAATTTTTCGCGATGTGCCCAAACTTATTGCATTTAAAGCATTTTGACAAATTTTTACATTCAGATCTTTTATGTTCTATAGAACCACAGTTGAAACACCTTTCTTTTTTTACTTGTGAACACTTATATTGTTTGTCTTCATTACCAAAATTGTTTTGCATATGTTCGTAAATTTCATATTTCTCTTTTAGTTCTTTGAATGAGGTTGCACTGTATAATTGGTATTTAAATTGCGATCTTATTTTCAACCCGTCCACTATGTACCGTACCGTTGATAGTTCATCAAGCTCTCCCAATGTTGCGATTTTGCGCATTTGCAGCATGTATTCGTGGAATGATTCACTTTCTGATTTGCGTTTGTTTGTTAGCATTTTATGTACTTCATTGCAATTATACTTTTTACTAAATTCACTTATCAACTGTTGTTTTAATTCACTGTAGTTTTTAACACTCACGGTTTCTAAGAATAATTTTGCCATCCCTGAAACCTTATTACGTGACTGCACGTATTTCTGTCCCTCATTCAGTCCATAAGCTGACGCATTATCTTCAAAAGTATCGAACCACTTTTCTACTGGCATATTCTTTCCGTCAAATTCGCAAATCACTTTTGAAAAATTCTCAACTGAAATATTCATTTTACTTTCAGCATCTTCTTCTTTTGCCATCTTTATAGTTAATAATTTTATTAACTCACTTAATTGTTCGTTTGCCATTATGTTTTTATTGTCAACAACTTGTTTAATTTTAACTTCTTTGTTTTTACTCTCAATTTTTTCAACCCTTAAATCAACTGCTTTTAAATTATACTTGTCAACTTTTTTTAGTTTCTCTAATTGCTTATCAACTGTATTGTTCTCAATTGATGTTAGTGAATCTAAAACTTTAGTGTTTAAACTGCTTGTGTCAAACGTTTCTTTTACATTGCTTTTTGCACCTTCATTTGTTTTTGAATTTTTTGTTCTTGACCTTGTACAATATGTTTCTTTCTTTTTGTTTAATTTTCGATCTTCAATTCCGTTATCCTCGTTCATTACATTCTTTCTGTATTTTTGTTTTACAATAACAAATATTTAGTTAATATAAATTCTGTATACTTATTTGATCATATATACATTTTTTTATAGCACAAAATTTTTTTTTTTTTTTTATGTTAATGCAAATTTTAACGTTGATTGATATATGTGTATGCACATATGTATGGTTACACACGGTTGAGCCCCCAATTGTAAACTTTTAATTTTTCATGAAATGATAATTTTATTTTTATTAAAATAAATTATTAAATTTCATTAGGTATATTTATTAAATTTAAGAATAGGTATATAAAAGTAATTATTTAATTTTAAGTTAATAACGTTAATTTAATTAAGTATTTAAGATAAGGAGTTTTAAGCACTTTTAAGAAACTAATTTTACAAATTTTAATTTTTAAGTTAATAAAGTTAATTAAGGATTTAAGATATTTTTAAGCACTTTTAAGAAATTAATTTTAACACTTTTAACAACTTCGAGGACTTTACTTTCACTCTAACAACTTATATCGACGACTGACTCTTATCAACTTATCTCAACGACTGCCTCTAATCAACTTATCTCAACGACTGACTCTAATCAACTTATCTCAACGACTGCTTCTAATCAACTTATCTCAACGACTTATCTCCTTTTCAAACGTCAAAAGCCATGCGTGGTGTATTTAGCAATGAGCCTTAACCCTTTAACGACTTTACATACATTATTCAAAATAGTCTCCAGCCACTACTTTTTCCCATCATTCTGATAGCATATGATTTCTGCGCCAAAAGAACTGCTCCACTTTTGAGGTAAGGAATGAATCAAGCTAATTCCTGATGCCCTATTCTGAAGTGAAACGTATTCCAATAAGGCCGTTTTGTAAATGGGCGGGGCATGACCTATAAGGCGGGTAAGCCTAAACTTCCCATCTAGTGTTTTCAAAATAGTTTTCAACCGTTCTTATAATATGTGGCCGAGCGTTATTATAATGGAAAATTTTGGTCTCGTGTCTGAATATTCTGTCGCTTCTGTCGTTTTTCGTTGATTTCTGTCTTCAAACGTATTAATTGTCTACGGCATATGTCGCCTGTGACCATCCGATACTATTTCAACAGCTTTAATACTCTTCTGATCCCACAAAATACAGAGCATTGCGTGGATCTTATAGATATTTGGCGTCGGCGTTGATTTGGCTGATGGGCCGAGATTTGTAATGTATTTCATCACCAGTAACAATAGGATGATCTTTTTGTAGCATTTAAGCATCACTTCCAACGTAAATTCATCGTTCAATGTCCCTCGGCTATGGGACCCAATCACCTTGCTTTTGAATGAATTCCAATGCTTCTGAAAATAGCTTGTTGTATGATACTCACTGATAAAGCAAGTTCTTCTTGCTTTTGACAACAATCTCAGTCGAGTAATGCATCTAATTTCTCGTCTTCAAATTTTTTCGGCTCCTCCTCTTCTGCATCAAAACCACCACTTTATAATCGCGCAACCCAACGCTACCAATAATCGATAACATTCAGCACCCGCTTTCTTCGAACGAAAGAAGGTTACTTAACCTTTTTTTAGGGAAACAAAATTCGACATTACTAACGTTGCTAATACTTTCGCGTCTATCGATAATTGAATAATAATTACAGATATTTACAGTAAAATTAACAAACAATATGTGGTAGTTATACCACATGTTATCCAAATCGACAATATTACTAAATGACTTTAGCGTTATTCTTGCTCTATCGTAATTTTACATACTTCGGCTTCTACATCGTCTTTTTTTTAACTTATCGCTACTTAATGTACCTTCGTCTATAGATTTAGATCTGGGCAGATATAAGTTTTTGCAACATACTTATATTCCAAATATATTTTAAAGCTCTTCTTTTAGCACAGTTTCACCGTGAAAATAACAGAACATTACCACTGAGCCATTAGCATAACATTTCTATTACGCCCTTTTAAACTTTGACACTATCACGTTCCAAAGTTTGTTAAAGAGAGCAAGATTTGGTATATTTAAGCTGGACATAAATTTTTGTTTTTTTTTTTTCACCAGGCCTCAGGGGGTGACCGCTACACATGCAATGCATTGTGCCAGAAAAGAAAAATTAAGTTATGGGGAGAAGGAAAGTGGGAGTGGTGTTTGTGAACACTTCATTTGAACTTTCCTACATTGAAAGTAAAAGGAAAGACCTCTGGAGAGAGTTCATTCTACATATGAACTGCCCTGCTAAAAATAAATTTTCCCTATAGTGCGTAGACCAATTCACTGCCCAATCAACCACAAATGGGTGCGCTATCAACGAAAATCAAGTAAAACCCAAAAACGTGCGAGGAACGGGAACAAGTTCCCTAATTTCGTAAGAGCACTTACCATTGTAGTAACGATAATACAGTAATATACATCCCGTTTTATGCCAATGCTCTAGAGAATCAATATAGCTGAATACCCTACTGTCCCCAATGAGCCTCTTGGCCCTCTCGACGTCAGCCCATATATGAGAGCTGTATTCCACTAGGTGGTATAAATAATACGAAGATTGGATGGAGGGAAGTACCTCTTACACCGTTTTAGAAAACCGAGGCAGTTGAAAACATCTTTAGATATTTGAAAAATGTGTTTAGTCCATCGAATATCACACTGAATTTTCATGTGAAGAACATCAAGAGCTTCCGATTCATAATATTTATATAAGCCATAGTAACAGGTGCAGCACCGTTTTCGAACACAGCGCTGTGTGAAAGCATGCAACATTGTGTCTCACGGGAATTAAAATCGACTCTATTCACACCACCCCATTTGGAAATTGTTGCGAGATCATGATTGAGCCTTTTGGAACTCACCCCCCATTTATCGAATGATAAATGGTGCTGTCATGTTCGAAAGAGTATATAGGATTGAAAGTTTGTCAAAGAAGGTAATTTAGAAAAACAAAAAAAGAAATAGGATAGGAAAAAAAACAGAGCCTTACGGTACCCCGAAATTAATCTAGAACTCGTCTGACGAAATCTCATGTACAACAACTCGTATAGAGCGATTCCTGAGAAAACTTGATATAAATTTGGAAAAATTATTACAAAAAGGAAGAAGATTTGACAGAAGTGCATCATGGCAATATTCTATCAATTGCCTTGGAAATATCTAGAGCCACCACCTTTCTTTCTCCAAAATGATGTATGTAGTTGCAGTATTGCTTCGATAGGAATGCTAACAAGTCACCCGTAGAGCGCCCCAACCAAAACAATACTGTCGGTTGCTAAGTAAACTGTTGGACTCCAGGTACCTCACAAGATGAAAATAATCATACTTTTTATTATTTTGGAAAGTGCAGAACAAACTGCACTTGGGCGTTGATTTTCAGGGATGTTAGCCTCACCATTTTTGGAGATCGGTGGTTCATGTTGTTGTGTGTTAGTATTTTGGACTATTAGGTGATTTGACTTCACTTTAATTGCTAACTCTCTTAAGTATGTCATTCACTCTGTGATTTTTCTCTGCATAGTATTCCGTTTTAGTAACGTACTGGTTGATTTAAATTTTTTATCGCGACCCGTCTGCTTTTCGTAAAGTTCTATGTAAAGTTCCATGGCTTTCAGTGTCAAGAATTCTGTCCGTGATTATTTGGAACTTCGAGCAGCTCTCTTCGCATTTTTTACATATCCTTTGTATTTTTAATCACGACTACATTTCGCTGTGCCATATTATTTCACTGCCTTTCTGATATCCAAAGTTTTCCACAAGTCTTCTGAATTAGTCATTTTTGTTCTACCGTCATTTGCTTCTTGATTATACACGTTCTTTTTGCTATAGTTTTCTTGCGGTTTGATGGTCTGGCCCAGAGTTTGCCTTGCTTTGTTCCCTTTTTCAATTTTATGTTGAGGTCACGTATTTATCCTTAGGGGTTAATTTTTAGAAGAATGCGTTTGAGCTATCAATGTCATAAATAAATACAAGATTTTGCAGGAAAATCTGATTTAATTAAGTTCGCTAAATCACCCAAATTGATTAATGCTTTTGAATCATTTCGCCTAAAGTTTAAAGCGTTTTAAAAATTATTTATTTTAAAGGCAAGCAGTTACTGCAATTGTTGTTAAACTTCATTCCCAATAATAAAATACTGGAATGCTAATGAGCCAGTTTCCATAAATACTTTTAAAAAAATACTTATTTGAATATTAAAAAAACCATAATTTATTTGTAAAATAGATTTTTCTGTTTATACTACTGGTTTTCAATATTACCCAAAAATCTATTTCCGTCATGCCGTCTAAATGCAAAATTAATATAATTAAAATAAAAAACTTTAGCGCTGTTGCATTGAAGAGGGAATTCAAGGAAGCAAAAACAAAAAATAATAATAGGAAAACTTTCCCATAAACAAAACGATATAATAATGATTTTGCTGAGTGACCCTTAACGTTTATGTAATAAATATTATTGCATTCTATTAGATTTTTTTCATTGTTTTTTTGTGAGAAACATTCATCATAAAATGGTTCATGTTCATGTTATTTTTCATTGTATTATTTTTGGCAAGATACTTGCAATTCAACCACACTCACAAGTATTTTATTTTTTGTTAGATTTTATTTATTTTTTAATTTTTTTCTTTTTATTTTAGTCAGTGGGTGCTTAACAAGAAGTAAGGGCAAATCGTAGTTTGTCATACCATTTCTTACCGTTGAATCCTGACTTTTGTCTATAAAAAATTGTTAATACTTTACATCGTTTTTAAGTACCAACTAGCTTTTTTGGTGGTCTTGCGGTATTCTAAACATGATTGGGCCTAAACTAAGGTCCGAAAAATTCTGACATATATTTAGTTGGCTGCGAGTTCATTAAAATATTGGTTTTAAGGAACCGAAGCTATAAATTAATTTATATCGGGTTTTTCAACAAGAAGAAAAACAACAGCAAGAACATGATAGTTTGGACATTTAGTTTTTCGACGTATTCGTAGTAGATGCATTGGTAATTGTTACAGTGAATTCAATTTCGGAAGAAAATCGTATTAATGTTACATTTCGTAAAATTCGTGATATTTTCGGACGACATCATCGCCCTTGTGAGACCGCAAATTAGAATCTGGTCGCTAAATTTTACTCAACATGCTCGGCACTAAATATGTATGGGTCGTTTAATTGAAAACATCACAGCCGTGAGCCACAGTGCTGAAACAGATCCAAATTAATCAATTCTTCGACGTTCTTAACAACTGGGTTTATTCAAAACCACCACATTACGAATTTCGCTTAACGATTTTACTTTGAAGCCTTACAAGGTTCAAATGGTGCAGGAATTGAAGCCGACCACTAACATCGTCGCAGATTCCCTCATTTAATTCGGTGGTTGCTGAATTTTCTGGTTTGCTGGTTTTTCTGAAAAAATTAGTTTTTCAAACGAAGCCGATTTTCACTGTTCAGGGTATGTCAACAAGAAAATTTGCGTCATTAGGGATTCTGAAAATCCTAGATCGATTATTGAGAAGCCTTTACAAGCTGAATGTGTCACTGTAAGGTGCGCTATTTGGTCTGAAGACGTGATTGGGACTTTTTCTTAGAAGATGAGGCTAAAAAAGCGGTAAGGGTTAATGGATCACGCTATCATGAGATGCTAACAACTCAGTTTTGGTCTATTATGATGACGTGAATATCACGGTTTCAACAGAACGACGGCACATGTCACACAACCAATGAAACGATCAATTTATTGCAAACCAAATTTCCTAATCGCATAATTTCACGGCAATCAACTGAACTTTTCTCTTTGTAACACAATAAAAATTTCAATCATCTCAATCAAAAAATGTTGTTTTAGAAAACTAACTTCTTGTTAAAAGACCCTTTACATTTCAAACATCTAAGATAAAATTATTACGGGAACGATCGTATTAGCTTTCATTGTGTCGTAGATTGGGGTATAAAGGTCCGTTTTTGTCACTATACAAACTTTATCCATAACGGAAATATTAATTTCCAACTTATTAAAAAATATGAAAAATATAAAATTGCCTTCAAAAATAAAGTAAAAATTGTAATTTGATTTGATACGACCAACAAAAACAGTTTCGCACTTTGTTAAACTTTCCTGTTCAAAGGAAAACTCAAATAAAAGGAAAAAGTTCTTCATATAATATTTGACTAGGAAAAAATGTTAAAATTAGACAAAAAAAAAAATGAAATATAACAGAATAGCATGGAAATAGTGTAGACAAAATTATTGATGCACACAGTTAAATAAAATTTGTGAGTTCTTGGGCAAGTATTTATTCGTAGAGTTTATGTGTTGTACTTACATTTAGTTTTACAACTGTCGACAATAAAAATTATTAGGTTTAAATGAAATCATAAGTTGCAGTAAACCAAAACAAAAATTATATAAAAAGAAAAAAAATATTTACTAAATACTCTACACGTGTCATATAAATTGCAGAAAGGAACAAGTAATGAAAGGAATTATGTGAAAGAAGCATTTAAAAATACATTCGCAGTAACATCGATTTAAAAACGAATTGAATTTTTATGTAGAAATTTCATAAAATTTTTAAATTATTTATTTAATTAGATTTTTTTAAATTAAATATACAATTACTAATATTAATTGTTAAAATAAAAAATTTGTAAATTTTGCCAGTTTTATTTTAATTTTCAAATCAAAATTTAGAAACAAAAATTATTCACAATTATTTACGTCCATTTCTTAAGGAAAATAGCATTTCTGAAACACTTCAGCACTCGTGGTATTCCTCTATCTTAGGTTGTCAATAATGTAAGCAGTATATAAAGGATTTTTCGACAAGAAGTGTGTTCTCTAAACCAAATAAAACAAAAATCTTTAAATAAACAAGATTTAAATTTTTATTATATACGAAGAGAAAAGTTCGGCAATTATTAATGAAAAATTATATCTGTCAAAAGTCCATCACCACCAAGCTGTCAAATGTCGACTCCTTCATTAAAGTCTTTAATAAGTTTTTGGCAAAATAGTGGTCATATTTTTTATCCACATTACGGATTTTGAGTTTTATGGCTGAAATCGATTCGATTGGCTCCGTATAGACTCTGTCCTTAACATGGCCCTACAAAAAATAATCCAGTGGTGTTAATTCGCAGGACCTGTCTGGCCACTTAACAGCTGATTGTCGTGAAATTATGTGGTCAGAAAATTTGGTTTGCAATAAATTGATTTTTTAGTAACAAAAGACCAAAATTGAGTTGTTAGCAACTCGCGATAGTGTAATTCATTGACCGTTACCGCATTTCCAGACTTATCTTTTAAAAAAAACGGCCCAATCACGCCACCAGACCACATTGCACACCTTAAAGTGATACGTTGAGCATGCAAATGCTTCTCAATAATAGTTGTAGCGTTTTCAGAAGCCTAAATGTGGCAGGTTCGCTTGTTGACATACCCTGACAAGTAAAAATAAACTTCGTCTGAAACAATGATTTTTTTTCCGTAAGGTGATGTTAAAGATCGACCGGCTTCCTACACCGATTGAACCTTGTTAGGCTTAAAGTCAAAGCTTTACGCAGTATTCGCCATGTCGTTGTTTTGGAATCTTGGGGAATTGACAAATTTGAATCTGCGTTAACACTGTAGCTCAAGGTCCGATCGAATACGCATTGGTGTTGGCACTATTTGTATCGAGCCTGCCGACTCAAATTTAACGACCTAATTTTTAATAGTAGTCTCAGAAGGACGATTATATTGTCCAAAAATATCACGAATTTTACGAAATGTAACTTTAACATAACTACCATTTTCATAGTGGATTTTAACTATTTTATTGCAATTTCCACGCGAAATCGAATTCATTGTAACAATTGTCAATGTATCTACGACAAGAAACCAAATTTCACAACTATCATGTTGTTGGTATTGCCACAATACTATAATAATCAATTATAATTAAGTTGGTATATATGAAGTTCGTAAACAACCCGAAGCTTTTTTGGTTTTTCGTTTTATTAATCATCACATACATTTATTCTTTCGGTTTTGTGACAAACATACGGGAAGAGGAAAAAATCAAATGGACTTAAATCAGGCGAATATCGAGTCTGAGGAACCACAAGAATGTTTTTCTTGACCAAAAACTGGTTTATTGAAATTGCTGTATGACAAGTAACAGTATCGTAATGCAACACCCAGTTTTTCTTGATGTTTGGTCTCACACGAATGACCCATTTTTTAAATTCTTTCAAGAACCGCTCGGTAAAAGTATTGATTGACTGTTTGGCCTTAAGGTATATACTCTTTGCGAACCATTCTGTGGATATCAAAAGAAAACAAATCAGCATGCATTTGATTTTGCATTTTTTTTTTGCCTTGGAGAGGTAGACGTATTCCACTCTATGCTCTGGCGCATTCAAACACCCAAGACTCGTTACCATTAATGACACGTTTTAGAAAAGTAGGTTAATTTTCAATCAAATACAATAAATTAAGGTTCTACACCTTCCTGACGTCCTTTAGATCTTGCTAAAGTTTTTTTTTAGAACCATTTTTGCGCAGATATTTCCCATCTCCAATTCAATGGTCAAAATCTGATGAACGATGGTGTGAGTCAAACACCCAAGACTCGTTACTATTAATGACACGTTCCAAAAAAATTAGGTTAATTTTCAATCAAATATAATAAATCAAGGTTCTATACCTTCCTGACGTCCTTTTGGTCTTGCTAAAGGTTTTTTTGGACCCATTTTTTCGCAGATATTCCCAATCCCTAATTAATTGATCAAAATCTGATGAACGGTGGTGTGAGTCAAACTTAAATCTTTCCTATTCATTCTGACTGTCTACCGACGATCTGAATGGACAAGATCCTGTAGAAATTTTCATGGGCTTTTAAGGATGAAGACCTCTCGCTTGGTGGTTTATCTTTAATCAATTTCCTTCCTTCTGAAAATGCCTTAAACCGCCCAAAACCCTGGGCTTAAAAAAAAAATCTCTCTTAAGTTTACCACGAGTTTTCGTTGCACTGTGCCCAAATCTGATAGCGTGCCCTGGGGCGAAACTGATGCCACTCATTTTCAGAAAACAACAGAAAAAGTGTTTCACAAAAAAATCGCTACTGGCGACCAAATAAATAGAGCGATGTCAAACCACCACTGAAAGCAAATGACATATTCATCTGCCGCCCCTCCAAACCCAGAGCGTCCACTGCTCCCGGATCGAACGTAATGTTGCCACTCTCATTACTTCATTTAAAAACCTCATATGTTTCTCACAAAATATAATTTTATAATAATTTTTCCTTAATAAATCTAGAAATTGAAATGTACTAAATTATTAAACTATTTAAATTATTAAACTATTTAAGTTACTATTTAATTTAACTTGGTTATAATGGTAATTTTTTTCTAGAACTATTTTTTTTTTGTGCGAAAGTTTAGGTTCATTTTAAACCTTAAATCTGTTATTTAGTACAATGGGGTTTGGGCCTAGGTGATGGTATATTGTTTTTATACTAATTGATAGCAAATTGTAATTTCGTCATTAACACTCTTCATACTTTTAAAAAATCCATTAATATAATTAAAAGTGCGAATTTTTTTTCGGCTTGAAACGTATTTAAACCAAGTAAATATTTAGAATCGTACACAGTGTATGTATTTGACATACCCTGATAAAGAAAAAAAATTTATAGAAGAAAAAAAAAACAAAAACAAGCGTAAATCCCACTGCAACTATTGTATAAAGTTTTGCGGACTTGAACTGTGTCACATGGCTGTGCTGCTGTTTTCAGTTTAAACTAAAATATCAACAAAAACAGCAACACTATCAGTTACTAAGTAGCTGCCGCTATTTGTTTTAAACGGAATACACTGTTAATATGTACTAAATAAAACTTTAGCTATTTCCGCTATTTGCTTGAATATTTTTTTATTTCTTCTACTTTTTTTTTATACTTTAACATGACATCTGAAATCCTTTGAGTTCGTTTTTTTATAGTTTAACTTCAGTTGTATACAAATTTATTTAAAAAAATAAAACCCCAGAGATCACAAAAAGGAATATAGAAAAAAATTGCACAAAAAACGCAAAACGCAAACACAGGGTAACAGAAATTTTTTCACCTAAATTGAAAGCAAAAAAAAATGTTAACACTTTATTTTTTTAATTTTGTTGTGTTGTGCTGGTAGCTGGTGCTGGCTTTCCCTTTTGCTTTTATTTTGCTGTCTACTAATGTTATTGGCCTCAACAAAAAGTTTCACTTAAATTTCAAGATGAGGTTTTCTTGTGCTTTTTGCTAACAACATTTGTACATTATAATTTATTATTTAGTTAAAAAGTTTTGCACACAGTCAAAATTGTAACTATGAATCCTTAGTTCTTAGTGCATGTTTTATGAACGTGTGCATGTCGGTTTTACCAGAAATCTGTTAGTAAGTCCATTATTTATGACTCCTGCTTGACTACTGGTTTCAAGTTTACTTTACTTCATAACCTACCTACATTTAAACATATTTAACTCTTAACTATATCTTAAAGCTATTGTATAATACTATACAAATTTTATTTTACACTTTTTAATATTTTAAATAACAGACAAAAAAATGAAACGAAAAATGTGTCTCGCTTGAAAAAAATTCGTATGTTCTAAATAAAAACCTGAAAGAGTATAATTTGCATGTATTTATATAAAACGTCACTGCTATGCGACATTATAAGATCTGTTTATTTTTAGTGCTATTCATATTATTCTGGAAAAAAAACATTATCGTTTGACATTCTGGTTGAAGAAATTTAATAATAAAATAAAGTGGTTAAATATGTTCAACTATATGCTGGGATGCTGGCATGATCTCTTATTTAATATTTATATAATGTTTCTTAGTAAAAGTGATCATCTTATCACAAAATGTTGTATAAAAGTCACTTAAATAACTGAGCATTTTTCAACAAGAAGTTTGTTTTCTAACACAAAATAAAACAAAAATTTTGATTAAGATGATTAAAATTTTTATTGTATTACGGTAATTATGAATGAAACGTTCACAACGACCACGCTGAGAGATGTTGATTCGTTTATCAAAGTTTTTGGCAAAATGGCGGTCCTGCTTTGTTAATAAAACCACGAAGTTTGAGGTATAAGGCTCAAATTGATTCGACTGGTTCTGTATAGACACTGTCCTTAACATGGTTCTACAAAAAATAATTCAGTGTTAAGTCACAGCATCTGCCTCGCCACTTACCTGCTGTATGTCGTGAAATTATGCGTTCGGGAAATTTGGTTTGGTATATATTTATCGTTTCATTGGCTGTGTGACATGTGATATCGTCCTGTTGAAGCTGCATATCAGTGATTCCATGTCGTCAATAGTAGACCTCACAAAAAATAATCCAATGGTGTTAAATTACATCCTCTGGCTGGCCACAAAACTGCTAATTGTCATGAAAATATGCGATTGGGAAATTTTGTTTGCTATAAATTAATCGTTTCATTGGCTGTGTGACATATGGCATCGTCCTGTTGAACCTACCAATCATGTCAGTGATATCCATTTCGTCATTAATAGCCAAAATTGAGTTGTTAGCATCTCGCGGTAGCGTGATCCACATTTCCAGCCTCATCATCGAAAAAAAAAGTGGCCTAATCACATCTCACCACATAGCTCACCTTAGAGTGTCACGTTGAGCGTGCAAAGGTTTTTCAATAATCGCTCTGGATTTTCAGAAGCCCAAATGTGGCAATTTTGGCTTCCTCGGAAAGAATGAGTTTTTCAGAAAAACCAGCCGATTACTCCTGATTAAATTGAGGGAATCTACAGCGATGTAAATGGTCGATTGGCTTTTATATTCTTGCACCAGTTAAGGCTGCAGTGTAAAATCTTCATGCGCAGTTCCCCATGTCTTGAATTACCCTATTTATTGAGAACGTCGAGGATTTGAACCTGCTTCAACACAGTGGCTCACGGCTGCGATATTTTCAGTCGAACGACCCGGTCAAACACATACTGATGTTTGCACATTTATTTATTTGTATCGAGGCTGTCGACTGAAATTTAAGGACCAAATTCTTAATAGCAGTCACAGAAGGACGAAATGTAACTTTAGCAGAACCACCATTTTCATAGTGGGTTTTAATTATATAAATGCGATTGTCGTGTGAAATTGAATTCATTATAACAATTGCAAAGCAGCTACTACATGGTGTTGCCGCAATTGAAAAACAAACTTCCTGCTGAAAACACGATATAACTAAGATATTTTTAATATTAATGTTTGGTTTACTTTCTGCCTGTTAAAGTGAGTTTAGCCATACATACTCTTTCCAAATTGCAAGTATCTGTCGATAATGGTTTCCTAAAAGAGGATGATTTATTAAGCTTTAAAAGAAAACTGTAAACAAAATGACTTTTTGTGCATTTTATAAACTGCATAGTTTTTAATGAATTCTTATACATACAAGACAACAGTAACATGCTTATAAGAAATTTTACCAAATAAGATAAACAAAAGAAAACAAAACCAACTAACACACAGCCAAGTAGCTGCCTAAACTGAATGATAATAAGAACAACAATATTTGATTATGTTAAAGTAGAATATTCTAGTATATGACAACCGCTTAAAACAGTTACATAATCACCACTTGCTGGACAAATTAATAAAAGCTGAGAGATCGTTGAAAAACGAAAACAAAATAATAGAGCAACTTTACAGGCGTTACAGTGGTGAAGGTACCATGTGTTTATTTTGTGTGTATTGAAAGAGAATGAAATCGTTTAATTAAATGTGAAAACTCTAGAGTGTTGTGTTATTATTTTGCAATAAATGCACTCAACATAACAAAACGTTTAATAAAACGAAATAAACGTAACAATATGTTAAATCGTTTATAACGTTTTGTTATTAGCGCAATATAATTTGTTTTAATTTAAAATTAAGGTCTTGTGAAGAAACAAGTACACAAAAACAAGGTGAGCTGATATCATTTCCTTTTTTTGTAGTTGGTTAAAAATGAAATGATGGCAATGCTATAATATAATGACACCCAAACTTACTGGTTTTATTTAGAAATATTTGAAAACTGCAGTATTCAGAATTTACCTTAAGTAGTTTGGCATAATGTAAAACTATTCATATTAAAAAGTATGGCATAAATACAGACAAAGGATGCTGCACCAACATGCAATTTTTACAGTATTTATATTTTTCACTTCATACGGCATGTCGCACAGTGTCGTGACTTCATATAACGAGTGGCCATAAATTGAAAAAGTTATTGTAAAGAGCTGAAATTTGGCACATATATTTAGGTTGGCAAAATGTAACAAAATTTTAAATTTGAAAAAATTCGGAGCAAGGATTCGTGTCCTTCCCGTACATCCTGAAATTTAAAAGTGTCATAAAAGTTAGAAAAAATGTTAGCTTTATGAAATTATTTTTATAGTAATTGGATGTGATAATTTTAATGATTTGACCAAATTCGATTCAATTCAGATAGTGCCCACTCACGGTAGGCTAAAAAATATATTTTTTAAAAAAATTAAAAATTAAATAAATGTTTTTAAATCAATTCCGAAAACAACACACTTATTTTTTCAATTAGAAGAATGGACGCCCTCGCTTTTAATATATCCTTAAACTTAAGTATATACATATATGTATCTATGTAGAATATATTGGAGATTTTAGGAACTGGTCTTAAATTACGAAATATGTAAATATTAAGTAATATTTTTGATGATATTAATTTGGAGTAAAATACTATAGTAAAACAAAAAATTTTGATTTTGTAAAAAAAAATCATAAATTTTTATTTCATAAATATCTAAAAGTAATTAACAAATTTATTATAACTTTACGATTCGCTTAAACTAGACATATCTTCACTATGCAGTGATACAGTTTCAAAAGATATATCTTGTATATTATCATCCTCTACATTTTGGGACTTTAATGGGAGCTTATAACCAATGTCAAGTAAACATTCAAAAGACTTCTGAGTGTCTACCAAGAAGATGGCTAGTACTAGGCTTCTAAAAAGCAAAAGCGGAAAATAATAAAAGCTATTAAAAGCACTCACAATAAAGTAACTAAGTTAAAAAAATACGAACATCACTCAATTTATTCTGTGTATTGGCAAAACGGTATTTAGCCAGTCACAGAACTTATACTCGAACCAGTACTTTTTTCGGTTGCAATCGGCCCACATCCGCTTTAGTTCTGAATTTAAATTACATATTTTTTGAACGTCTTTCGCTCCCAAAGATTTCCCTATTTGAGCTCCCACAATTCCTGATAATTTTTTAACAACATCCTTGTTTTCCTAAGAATTAAAAAGGTCTCCCATTTTCATTTGAATCGACACTAAAAAAATAACAATTATTTAAATTGGCGCACTTAGGCGCAGCTAAAATTTTATTTTTATAAATTAACATATAGAAAAAATATCCTGGTAATACTTGAACATTTTTTTTCTTCACTATTATATGTTTGCTTATCACAACAAAAATACCGTTAAAACGAAATACAACAATTAATCTAGTACAAATTGGGTTTATTTGCCAACTAAAAACTTAATTATTTAACCCCATGAAGTTCATGCTCATTTTTATTCCTTTTTTATACAAAAATGCAGTTATTTCAAACCAAAATTTTGAAGAGCCATATCTTTAGAAGAAATTATTATTTTGATCTATTTTTTACGCTTATTAGTAAAAATGTCTTTTATTAAATGCCGTTAGCCATTTTTTGAATTTCCATAATTGGACTTTCCTATATATGGCCACGCTCATAACACTGTGCGTTTCTTTACGAAACAAAAATATATATAAGGGGAATGAAAAACAGGGCAATAAAGCATGATAGGAGGCAATTCTATCCAGTGATATCCAATGGCTAGCCATACATAAAAGTACACAATAAATTTTGCCACATGTTTCAAAATTACTATCATGACAAGACTATGATTAAGCCGATCGAATAGCAGAATGACTTATTGAAAAGCTAATTTCTGATAGTAGTTCGTGCTCAGACACTCTAATCAGAAGATGTTAACACGTGATCTATTTTCTTTAACAAACAATTGCAATGATAATTATTGTAAATACTTAGAAGTTGTTCATAGCGATCTCGGTCCAGCGATTACGAAAAATGGAAGGCCACTTATATATATAGCCGCATTTTACATTCGCAACTCCATTACGAGCGGTTAGTCATAGTCCTTTTGTTTTATTGTCCCAAAATGTTGCAAAAGTCCATTATTCGTTTTAAAATTTTTTAGCGCCAACTGTCGTCTTCCAATAAAAACAACTCCTGGGTGTGGTATCCCATACAAGGCCATATTTTAAGAAAACCAAATAACTTTTTAAATTTCAAAAGTTTTTTTCTGCCTTATTATTAATGAATGAATGAATGTAGCCAGTGTACTACCTTCAGATTTCGGAAGAAATCTTTGAAGCTAATTTTATTATTAAATGACTTTTGTATAGAACATCAACACTATTAAGACAATTTTTATTCTTTGGAAACTCTAGTCAACAAGAAAATAAATGTGTTTTGAAGTTTATCTGTTCTAGACATGTGCTTTGCAAGCTACATAAATATTTACGTATATATGTATCTATGTATGTATATATGTATGTATGTGTGCGAATATATTAATTTTAGAGGCTGCGTATGCTTGTTAGCAAATACTGTCACATAAATACTTATTAAAAACAACTATAATATTTTCTAGATAATTAAGTGACAAATGTCATGTCAGATTACCATTAACACAATATTAATCATGACGTTCAACATACAATTTGATCGTTTGTCAAAACGTCAATTATTTGTGTGCACGATGTGCTTTTTGTGAAGTCTCTAAAGCAGCTGGGAAAATTGGGATTTTGTTAGTGTTTATAGCATAAACTTAATATCCACACAATATCTTGTTTTTAATTTTTGTTTCTTTTTTTTAATAATTAGGAAATCTGTTATCGTATTGTTGCGTATATAATCACTTATACAACTTTGTGAGATAACAAAACTGAAAAGCGTTCACAGATTATAATTTTAAGGATGTACAACCAAAAACAATCATCAACAAAGTTTTTTTTTATTTTATAAAAATACAATTTTCAGATAAAGCAAATAAAAATTAGTATTCGTGTATATCAGTGAGTGCTTATATATAAATGTTTTATTGCTAATTTAAGTTTTTTAAAATTATAACAGAAAAATGTCATTTCCACTCTGTAATAATAATTAACTTCTGTCAGTCAGTGTGCTGTTTTACAAATTATCTTAATTAATAGCCGAACTGTAGTTAATTGTTATGGACATATAAAACAACGAAATAATGTGTAAAAATTAACTAGTTCGGTAAATAGCCAACCTTCTTTTAATCTAGCAGGAATACATCACCACTTCAAAAAAATAATATGGGGTTTTGACGTCTCCGCATTGTATGCATTCGCAATTGCTACAATGAATTTCATTTCGCAGAAAAATCGAATAAAAATAATTAAAATCCAATATGAAAATGGTAGTTCTATTAAAGTTATATTTCCTAAAATTCGTGATATTTTCGGGCAACATAATCGTCCTTCTGGGACCGCTATTAAAAATTTGGTCGTTAAATTTGAGTTGACAGGGGCGATAAGTAATATGCAGACAACAACGCGTGTTATACCGGGTCGTTCAACTGAAAACATCGCAACTGTGAGTCACAGTATTGAAGCGGATCCAAAATTGTCAATTCCTCGATATTTTCAACAACTGGTGCCATCCAGAACCACCACATGGCGAATTTTACGTAAGGATTTAACTTTGAAGCCTAACAAGCTTCAGGAATTGAAGCTGACTGACCATTCGCATCGCTGTAGATTCGATCAATTCATTCAGGAAATACCGGCTGATTTTCTGAAAAAATAATTTAATCAAACGAATCCATTTTTTTTTTGTTTTTATAAAGAGAAGTAGGTAGCACTTCAGACAACAATGCCTATTTAGACAAGTACCGGGCTACATTCTTTAAAAAAGGGATAGAGAAGAAATGAGACAGATGGTGAAAATGGAAGGATAGTTATGGAAATTAACTGTCGTATAAGACAGCACAGCGACTAGTGACCATGCCTTTATCACTGATAAGCCCCACCAACAGTCAATTTTTATTTTTGTAGTAAAAAAAAAAATAGCCAAGGTCTTTGTTGGGAATCGAACCCACAACACCCAGACTTATAAGCTAGTACACTACCTACTAGCCTACAGGGGCATTTGTCAGGGTATGTCAACAAGCAAAATTGCCGCATTTAGGTTTCTAAGCGATTATTGAAGACCTTTTGCATGCTCACTGTGTGGTGCGTTGTTTAGAGGCGTGATTGGGCCTTTTTTAAGATGAGGAAATGCGGTAACAGTCAAAGGATCACGCTATCACGCGAGATACTAGAAACTCAATTTTGGCTTAAAACTAACGACGTGTCCATCACTGACTTGTGGTGTCAACAGGATGGTGCTCATGTCAAACAGCTAATAAAACGATCCATTTATTACGAACCAATCAGCAGTTAAGTGATCAGCCAGATAGTGAGATTTAACACCACTGGATTAGTTTTTGTGGGGTTATGTTAAGGACAGCATCTAATCGGAGCCAATCGAATGGATTGCAGCCTAAAAACTGGAAGTCTGTAACGCGATTGACGAAACAGGACCGCCATTTTACCGAAAATTGATTAAAAACTTTGATGAAACAATCGACATCTGTCAACGTGTCCACTACGAGACATTTGCCAGATATCTTTTGGTAATTTTTCGTAATACAATAAAAATTTTAATCATCTTAATCTAAATTTATTGTTTTACTTTGTTTTAGAGAACAAACTTCTTGTTGAAAACCCTTGTACAAAAATTTAAGCATATTTAAAACAAAACTTCATAAACATACTCACGTCAAATATTTTTTAAATAATGAAAAAAATCCTGTGTTTATAGTTACAAGGCATTTTGTTACACTTAAAGCACTCATCCACTGAATATAACCCAAATTTACATTATTTAAAGTCGAAATATCTATATTTGACTATAATAAACATTTTTAGTAATAAACATTTTAGTAATTTAATTATAATAAGCATTTAGAAATAATTGTTTACAGGTAAATTGTTTAACGGATTATGTGCAGTATTAGCTTATATATTGAGCTCATTTTGGATATCTTTTTTTGCTAAAAATTTAACTAAAACTTAAATTTCTATGATATTTGCTGACATTATAATGGCTGCTTATTATGAAAATATACTCTGTATAGAATACAAGGAGACATCGATTAAATGAATCCATGGAAATATACTTTCAATCAAAGTAGCCACTAAAGTTTTTGGTTTTTTAGACGAAATGATTAACTATTTTGAAATAAATTGTTAGCGGCACTATAATAATTGAAAAATATAGGTACTCGCTTTTTTATTTTTCGATTTTCTAGCAAAGAAAAAATATTTTTACACGTGTTTGGGTAATTTTTAAACAGAATCATTATATTGATTGAATAAAGAATAATTGTAAAATTTTATTTGTTGCTAAGTATCGCTTACGAGGAATCAATAACAAATATTCATGTCGCTTTAAAAAGAATACAAAAATCGTTATGTGTATGTGAACTTTGCTTAACCAAATTAACATTGATTGAATATGAATATTTCCGGTATTATTAATTATGAAATAAGTTGGTTATATAGACGATGTTTGCAAATGTACAGTCTATGATAAAAAGAAGTGAAGAATTTTTAATGCCCGATATAGTGATTCTGTGAAGATTGCAATTGGTTCTGCTAGTGGCGCCGTTTTCTTTCTTTTTTTATATTAATAAATATAGAAACCAACGTAATCGGATAAATATACATTTTTAGGAATAAAATGACCAATTCGGCGAGCCATTTAAAAAAGAAATACATTACCCAAAAATGAGTGCAATATATTCTAGACTTGCAGACGAATTGTGATAGGTATCTGTCAAGCTGATCCACCAAATAATTGGTTTTTTTAATAAGCCAAAAAAAATTATTGGGGAGTAATCCAGGGAACATAGAATGTGATAAAAAATGTTTAATATAGGCAATTTTATTTCGTGCTTGATTCCTTTAAATAACTATTTCATGATATTCTCACAAAATATATATTACAAAAATTTTTATTAAAAAATAAACATATTATGATATTCTCATAAAATATTTATTCAAATAAAAAAAAAATGAAATAAAATGTTTTGTAGTGTTTGTATGGAAGTGTCTTTGAGTCTTGCTATCTATGCTATGTTGATTTTATGATAAATTCTCATAGAATCAGTTTGGCTTTGGATATAAGACTCTTAGGTTTTTCTATACAATATTGCGGTAAAATTCACTGATGAGCTACTTGAGCAATAGTGTAATTGCAATATGGATGTGCTTTCCCCCATTACAATACATTTCAAATATTTTTATTTAAATTTTTATTTGAATAAATGTTTTATGAGAATATCATAAGATGTTTATTTTTTAATAAAAATTTTTGTAATAAATATTTTGTGAGAATATCATGAAATATTTATTTAAAGGAATCAAGCACGAAATGCTTATATTAAAAATGATTCCGAATAATTATAAATAACTTATTAAAAAATGTTTAATTTAAACAAAAATATTACTCACTCTACGTAAAACCAAGTAAATAGCACAATCATTCTAGCCGCAATGTTGCATATAAAATGAATGTAAAAAATTTAATAAAATCAACAATTTTAGTAAGCTTTAAGTTCACCTCTGTTTTATATAATTAGTAAATTTAAACAGACAAGATTTAAGCCCTATAATTCGAACGAGATGTAAAGTAATTTACATCTAACAAAACTATGCAATATGTCTGTGAAATGCAGAAAAAGAATTTAATTTATATTTAGTATAAAAACACTACCGAAGACTGTAGCTTAATGCTTAATGAAAAAGTTAAAATAATTATATAATACAGTTAACACATTCGACATTAGAAATTATTTAAAATACCACTAGAATATGGTAGATAAGACCGAATAATTTTTTAAGGGCCTCTAGGGGATTTTAAAAATGTATATGCAACAAATGGAAGAGACGTATGAATGAATGATGATTATAGATTGTATACACATTATTTGCCACTTTAGTTATTATTACATCAATTTTATTTAGTCATTTTTATTGTTAAAATTTTGTTTTTTTCAGTAAATGACTTTATTATTATAGCGAATTGAAATGCTTACAAAATATAATTATTTGTGGGGATGTGTGGCAAAATTATAAAAAAGGGTAATAGAGAAAATAGTATAAGTCGACAAAAGACACTCTATTTTATGACAGCATTATCACTGAACAATAACTTATGCTAAATTTGTTATTAAATACTGGTTTATAGAATATTTTGAAGTTAACAGAGATTTACTTCCAAGTGATTCCATTCAATAAATACCCTATTGATGTATTTGCACATTAAAGTCTTGGTAAATTTATTTCAAAATATTTATTAAATTTTTCAAATATATATAACAAGTTTCTATAGGAACCCTCTGTAGGAAAATGAAATAAAAAGTATAAAAGGTTTGTAATGCAATAGGTAGCATCCGCAAATAAGCTGTGTCTGAGCAATAGCAAAATGGCCGTATGAATATGCTTTTCCAGCAGTAATACATTGAATATTTTAGTTTTTAAATAATAACTGTTTCATGAGAACATCATGAATTATTTATATTAAAAGAAGTATGACGCAATTAATAAAACTGTCCCAAATAATAAATCTCTTATTGACAGAAATTTTGTTTTAATTTTTCACAGAAAGCAAATATGCAATATTTTACACTCAGTTTACCTACATATGTGTGTGTGAGAGTTGTAAAGAACGTTAAAAAGTAAATAAAAATCTAAATAAATATCTCTTATTCTTTTTTACGGTCTTTTTAAATTAAATTAACAATATATATTTTTTTCTTTTCAATATTTCGCTTTCCTATGGAAAGCTTCTTCAGGAAAAAATTTTTTTTATTTTTAAAAACAAAAATTATTAACATATTGAAAAAATTTTCAAAACATTTGACAAAAACATATGAAATATTTTTTCATACATACATACATACAAAAAAATTTAAATTTTTAAATATTTAAACATACAAAAACAAGGAAACGGAAATAACAAATAAATAACAAATAACAATTTCTCTCTTATGAAATAATTATAACAAATTATGTGTCTTTTGAATTAAGTACCTATAATTCTGAGCTAAATTGTCTGTGTCTGTCTTGAAATTTATTCTCCTTACATTTGGTACATTAACAATTTCTAACATTTCTAACATATAACGTCTCTTGTAGTTTTTTTCTATATCTAATACTGATGTTTCATCAAATTTTGGATAATGATTATATTTCTTACAATGTGAAGATAAGGATGTCTTCTGTGTTGAAATATTCCTATATTTTTGGTCACACCTGTGACCAGTTCATCTTGTCTTAAGTTTATTTTTTGTTGTCCCAATATAAACTTTGTCACAGTTCACCTGGTCATTTCCTCCACATGGTATCCTGTATACTACATCAGATATTTCCATTGTTCCTATTTTTTCCTTCATACTGCTAAATAATTTATTTAATGTGTTATATGTTTTGTGTGCAATTATATATCTATCTGTGTCATATATTTTACACTTTCTTAATCTTTCTGATATTCCAGGAACATAAGTTAATGATTTATAATTTCTTGGCTCTGCCGTAGAATTTCCTAAATTATTCCCATAACTACCATATTGTCTAATTAATTAATTAATTAATCTATTGTCTAATTAATTAATTAATTGTCTAATTAATTAATTAATTAATTAGACAATTATTAATTATTTCCACAGGAATCAGTAAGCCCCAGAGTTCAGCTTTTTGGATTTTTAGCTGTTCTCTGACTGATTATTGAGGTAGGCCATTGGGGAGCATCGTGGTGATTATAGTTTCGCGGCCCTCGTGAAATGATTAGGAAGCCACAATATTCTCACCTTTACTGAGAACAAATGATGCGGATCCAGTGAGCATGCTGTGGTATGTTCTGGACCAGGAGATGGATACTCTCCACCTCTTCAGCAAGGAGTGGGGGTTGGCGGCCCTGCCCCGAAACTTCCGAAATTGCAACTAGGAATGATCTGTTGCATAGAATTATGTATTCGGCTTTCTAGGGCATGGATTCACGCTACGTATTACCCAAGTGGTTTGATCCACCGTCGAGTTATGGCTTACACAGCTAGGTATCGACGTAAATTTTATCACGCATTACTTTTATTGTAGAATTTTTGTTTTTTCTTAACTAAATTTGTAACCACAAATTTGTGTAATTTTGTGCTTTTTCTATTATTACCATTGGTTGACATTAAACGCATGATATAAATCTACTACATTTTTTTAAAAATTTCGATACGTCATACAGAACGTACGCAATAATTAGCTTGCTCAAAATTATTTTTTGAAACAATAGTACACACGAAGTATTACGTGATTACACTGAAGTTTTTTGTCTCGTAAAAATATTTCTAAAAATAATCACATTGTTACGTTTATTCCTTTAATAAACATTTATTTTATTGATATATTTCATTGTAAAATAATTAAACACAAAAGTTCACAATGGTAACTTTACTCGGCAGCGATCACACATAGACTGCGTTATTAATAAGAATAGAAAGCTAATATATTCTGTTTAAAGCAGTTCTAGAATTTACTCGAAAACTCTAGAAATCATCTCATATAGTTATTGTTATCATTGTGCAGTGTAGGGGTTCGGTTAGTTGTGTGGCTTCTTGCTTTGTGTTATTTGTTTTTATTTTCTGATTGATATGTGCGTCTATTGTTCGACGGAGTTTTATTTATTTGCGTATGATTTTACGTCAACCCGCGTCAAATTTGGTTTGAGAACATATCGGTTTCGGCAGTATGCCATCTTCAGTGTTCTCTCTATACTCGTATATACTAAAACATACCTAAAAATTTTCTGATTGTTTATTTTAATTCATGGAATTTTACTGAAGCATGTTGTTGTTGTTTTGTGTTCATAAGATTTCCTAGAAACTTCTTAACTTGCAAACAGACACAATAGGTAATTTCACCTTACTTGTTAATAATGATTTTTATTTAATCTACGTTAGATTCCTTTAATAAATATTTTATGATATTGTCATAAAATATTTATTACCCAAAAAATATATTTAAAATGTATAATTGCTGGAGAAAGCATATCCATATGGGAATTTTACTACTGCTATATTATATAGATCATAATTATTTTTTTGTAACTTAAACTAAGAATCTTTTAATTTAGATACATTTAAGCGCTAACATACGTACTAATTCACATTGTGTATTAATGGCATTTGTGAAAATATTTCATATAATTTTCAATATTTGAGACTTTTAGGTTAACTTCCTTCAATTTTTGAGTACTTATTTTTTGAATTTTGTATTTCTGATTAAAATGATTCACGATAATTTGAAATATTTTTAAAGCCAACTTGCAATACAAAAATTCAAGTTAGTTGCTCATGCTGCAATAGACGCAATTAAGAAAAAATCAATTTCCTAAGGTAATAAAATGAACACTGAAACTAAACTTTTATTTATTAATAACTGTTAAAGAGCACAACAAACATTAATCTTTTCAATATGATTTTGTTAATAAATTTTTACATTAGCTTTTCATGCATATTTATGTGCATATGTGCATACTCGTGTATAAACAAGGATTTATTTGCACGCAATAATTATAACAGTCTTGTAACATTGAAGTGTATTTTCCTTGGGGAAATTAACAATTTCATAACAAAATGGTTGAAAAAACTTCCTACATTGCAAATAAAAGTGCAGTGCTGTTCAACGGTGTCACAGAGGATATTTATTAAAATCTGTCACATTGGTAACACATGGCAACACAACAGAATGCACCGATTATAATGTTCATTCTACTCAGCCAAAGCGTGTAGACATTTTTTACAAAATTTGATTTTGTTATTAAATTATAAAGACATTAAATTAATTCCCATATCTTCCATCAGCTTCTGCCAGAATCATAACAATACTGTCCTCGTTTTTCTTAAACTACTATGATTCATTTCCAAAGCACTTGTACATTTGCACAGTCACTAGTTTTGTAGGGTGAAACTAGATGACTTTGTTTTAATGCAGTCAATTGTGGGGACAACTAGACATTTAGTTCTTAGCGAACATAAAACATATTTAGTTATATGTATGTAGTGCTTCCACAGATGTACTTACTGATCATATGTATTGCGCTGCTGCAAAAACTTTATTTATCCGCAAACACAAAAGAAACAAAACGCCTAAACAAACCGTGAATGTTTCAAATAACAACAAATAACAATATTTTAGAAACTGTGAAAGAAGTTTTTAAACTCAAAGTTGCAAGTTGAAAACTTGTATGTTTTCTGTAAATTGGAACAATACTTCTTTACTTCAAATGGAACAGCAAGCAGCAAGTCGTAAATTTTGTTACAAATATTTAATGCTTATCCTGTATTACCAAGTCAAAAGAATATTAGCCAACCAGCCAGCCAGCCACCCATTTTTACAAAACAATTTTTAAGTAAAAACTGCAATGCATCAACTGCTATTGCATAAATGTTTGCATTTTACTTTTTCTTTTTCGTTTTTTTTTTTGGCTTATAAGTTTAGTATGAAAAGAAACAAATAAAGGAATGGTGGACATATTTTTTTATAAACTAAATATAGGATATTGGTTTTAGTTTTCGAAATTAAGTGGTTTATTATGTGCAAATACTAATACACCAATTTTTTTATTTATTTTTTTAATTTGGGATCCACCCAACCTAGGAGGGATGAGGCATCTTGACTACAACAAACTAGGATCTTGGAAAGATTTGAATTAATGATTTTTTTGGGTTCGTTAGTAAACTCAGTAAACAATGTCAAATGCTGTTGTACTAGATTATTATGCCGCCGCACGAACATTTTTATTATTAGTTCGACAATTATTAGCTAATTTATCTTTTTAGTATGCATCCTATATGAACCTGCTTGTGATTAACAGTAACTCAACTATTTATCTAAGACACTGTAAATCAAAGAAGCCGTTTAGTTTATTTAGGGGACATAACTGATCCGCTAACTAAATTCGAGAATTTTTTCGTTGCTTGAAACTTGCATGGCAAATATTACAAAATTGAGCGTATGAATAGAATACAATGTTTTATTTTTATCAATGTTTTACTTTTATTCCTTATAATAAACATTTTGTTATATTAAGTTCTTTTCTTGCAAATTAATAACACGGTACTTTAGAGTTTTAAATTAAACCGTTTATTTATTTTCAATACACAGAAAAAAATTTATTATTTAGCTGTCTTTTCTCAATGATGGCTCAGCTTGAATTAATTCATTTGCCCAGCCAGCGGTGCTTATATAGCATATATCTTAAAAATTGTAATTTTCACGATAACGTGGTTATTTGAAAAATAAAATACAGAATTTGAATTGCCTTTAAATCTAAACTGATCGAGATATTCTTATAAAATTTTGAAGCAATTTATATTGTTGCGTTTATACCTTTTATAAACGTTTTATTTTGAGTTCTTTATTGCAAAATAATAACACCAGTTTTTACAGTTTTTAAATTAATAACAAGTTTATTTACACTGTAGAAAAATTTACTTAAAATGCACTGACTAACTAACCACTCAGACGCTGCTCTTCTATATTTGTCCATTAAAAGTCTAGAAATGTTAAGAATCTTCTACTCCTTTGTGTCACATTTTGTTGTATATTGTTTATTCAATGTATAGGCGCCTGTATGTCTGTGTGTATTTTTGTTTTTGTTTTTATACTGATAAAGTTTCTTCTTGGAATTTATTTGAAGATGGCTCGTATAGATAAGTTTCTTAAAAAACTACGCAGATGGTAAACAGCATACAGATTTGCTGTTGTTTGCGTGTATAAGATTTCTACGCAGTTTGTTACTAGAAATTTTGTTGTTCTACCATCAATTTTCTTAGCAAACCACGCAGTTAGTAAACAACATACCCTGTAGGTTACTTTATTGCTTAATTATTTTCTTTTAAAACTTAAGCAAGACACATCTGTAACAATATAAAAGAGTTTTTACCCAAATGGTAAAATTATAATTTTATTTGTTTTTTATTTTAACACATAATTTGATTAAACAATGAAAAATTTTCAAAAACTGTTTTTTTTTAGAAAACTGGCCACAGAGCTGTCAAATTCTTTTTGACGTATGTAGCCAAGAGATAGAGTTTTAAGAATCTACTTATTTCTTTTCAAGCGGTGCTTTGATGTAACTCATTATTTTGTTTCAAAATTGGCTGTTTTTTTTTTTCTAAAGAGAAGTACCACTTCAGGCAATAATGCCTATTTAGTCAAGTACCGTGCTATATTCTTTTAGGAAAGGGATAGAGAGTAGATGAAACAGGTAGTGAAAGTAGAAGGATAGTCGGAAATTAACTGCCGTATATAAGACTGCACAGCGACCTGTGACTATGCCTTCTTCAGTGAGCAGCCCCACCGACAGTCAATTTTTATTTTTGTAGTGAAAAAGCCAAAGTCTTCGTTGGGAATCGAACCCACAACCTCCATACTTTCAAGCTAGTACACTACCTACTAGCCTACAGGGGCACCTAAAACTATAACAAAACTATAAATCTATAAAAAACCGTAAATTTATAAATCGTAAAATCATTATGGCTATGTTTGGATAGGGCTGGAGGGTGAACCGTTACAATTTTTCTTTTATTCGCATTTGCCATAGGTTGTCTTTAAAATAGTCCAATTTACCACCTTTTTGGGGAAAATCCTAAAAAACGATAGTTTTTACATTTTTACAATTTATAGGCCGGTAGCTTTTTAACTTTACATGGTATAAGAACTTACTAATGTTTTATTATAAATTTTATCAAGAATACAGGCAATATCTTAGAATAAGATCCGAGCACCATTTCAAAAATACTAAGTTAAGGTCGGCCAAAAACTAAAAAAAAATCCAGCCGGATTTTCTCCCAAGCTAAAAGAGGTAACCTAGTTACGTAGGCACATATTTTGTAGATATTTTCCAGAGCTACTGAAGTTCAAAAATTCTTAACATTTTACTAACGAATAAACTTTTTATGATATGGGGCATACCAAGAATAACCCTTTATCATAGGAGGCCGCTCGTCAACAGCTTCACTTAGAAATACCTCTGCTTGGCTTTGGTGAAATTTCATTACGATTTCTTAAGTAGTTCGTAAGCTACCGAATTATTTAGAATAACAAACAAAAACAAACAAAAACGTTGTTTCCAAACCCCTGTGCAATAATGTTAAAAAGTATTTACTGTTTTACATTATGATTACCATTGAAGTATTTTGTGCCAAAAAAATATAACATCATTGTAAATGGAAATTTTATTTAATACGTTACGAATAAAAGTCATTTTATAATACAGACGAAGGCTTCTAAAACATTAATCTAAGTCCTTTTTAAATTTTCAACCATTTAAAAGGAATGTTTAATAAACAAGTAGACACATGTATTCAGTTAATAGCCAGCTAAAAAAATTTTGTTTAGAGAAAACTATTTTTTTTTAATATTTACATTTATTTGCAATCTATTTACAATGAAATAATAAGGAAATCCTATAAGTATTTAAGATATTACAGAAACGTTAAATTCCAGTGAACTTAACCAAAGACATATTTATTTGCATCTACAAACTTTTTAATTTACTGTTGTAAGTCAGTCGAATTGCAAGTGCATTAATCAAGTTGTATTTCTATGTTTCAGACATAATTTTTTAAAATGTTTTTAGTTTAGGTGTCTTATTTCTTCACTGTCGTCCAAAAGTGCTATAGATAAAATGTTTTCATGGCTGCTTAGTCTATTAAAGTGATTCATACTATATTTTTTTATTTCTTCCTTAACGTTAGAAATGTCAAGGTCATTATGAATACTGTTATTTCTGACAAATCAAGGTCCTTATGTTATAAGTCTTTAAGTTTTAGACTGATATTTTTTAATAATATTAATGTTAGAGCACGATGATGTTCCCCATAACTGAATTCCATAAGTCCAGATATGCTTTAAAATTTTTTTATAGAGTATTACTTTGTTGCTCAGACTCAATTCTGAATGTGGACCTAGTAGCCAGTACATTTTCCTTGTTTTTATATCAAGCTGCTTCTCTTCAGCTGTAAATGATTTTTCCATGTTAGTCGTCTATCAATATTCATACCCAGATATTCAAAACAATTGTATTTGGGTAACAAAATCCCATTAAGATGAACAGGCGGGCAGTCACCCTTTTAAGGAGTATAAGTAACATGACTTATCAGCATTGACTTTTATATTCCACTTTTTCAACCATACGTTTATTAAATCGATTTGTGATTGAACAAGTGCTGAGGCTTCAGATGCTGATTCTTTGACTGCTAATATAGCAATATCATCTGCATATGTGGCAATCATAACATCCGAACTCGTTGGTATGTCTGCAGAAAATAATGTATACAGAATTGGACCTATTACGCTTCCCTGCGGTACACCCGACTCTATTACGCCGATTTCTGAAACTATTTGTGACTGTTAAAAAATAAGGGAACTTTTAAACGATGTATATAATTATCAGATTACAAATATAATAACTTTTTTGTCGTTTCAATTACAGACGAAAGTAGATATTTATAAAATTGTATCATTCATTATGACACAATAATATATAGGTAGTTGTAGTATATAGATGTTTTTGATATTTCAAATATTTTTACATGAAGTTTGAAATCTAAGATCAAAAACTGTTCAACTGTCAAACGGAACTCGACTGAAAGAGTATTGGTCCATAGATCTTATTCGAAAGAATAATATATAAATAATATATAAATAATAATAGCTGTTGTCAGTGATGAAAAGCGACTCCAAAAAATAAAATTAATCGATGTCGGTTAAAGTGCGGCGAACTCTGTTTTTTAAAATTATTTTATTAACACAATAAAACATTTTAATTATAAAGTTTTAAGTTGTTTATATAGTGATTGATATTTTTTAAACTTACAAGGTTTCTACATTTTTTTAAATTAGCTTTTTAAACATTTAATTTTTTTAGTTCCTATAACCATTTCCCGAGTATTTCCAGACGTTTAGTAGAGGCGTTATGAAATCATAAAGACGACTCGAGTAAGCGACTGGTCATAAGTTTCTGAAATGAACATAGCACAAAAACTTTCTTTGTTTTAAGATACGCATAAATATTTTTTTTTTTAATTTCGACAACACTATAATAAATACACTATAATAATATATTTTCAGTTTTATTCGACCTTTTTTTATTTCTATTAAATTTTAATCTTTTTACACGGTCCTTTAAATTATAACGATTTATTTTTTTTTCTCTCAATATTTAAAAAATGTTTTTTAAAAAATTTTTTTCTTTTCAAATTGTTATAATTTTTCTTTTTGAAAATATAAAAAATAATTTCCTGAAGAAGCTTTCCACAGGAAAGCAAAATATTGAGAGAAAAGAAATAAATCGTTATAATTTAAAGGACCGTGTAAAAAGATTAAAATTTAATACATTATAATAAATTTTATAATTAATAGCATACTTGGTGAATGTCCCAAATGACTTCTAGTAATCTTGCTTGCACAGTAATACAAAATTACGCCTAGGAATTTTTATTAAAAATATTTAAGATTAGTGAATTTCAAATTGTTCTCGCATGTAGCTTTTGTATTTAAATTCGCAGGGGCTTGATATAAAAGATTTACTTTTTTGCATACTGAAGTATTACTTAAATACTTCTATAGAAATAGAATGAATAAAATGTCCTTGCACAAACATTTTTTGCATGTTTCACTTTAAAAGCATCTTTGTTGTTATAAATGTGACATTTGAATTACTAAAAGTAATAGTTTTATGATTTCAAAGATTTTTCAGCATCTAATCTTAACTGTTTCAAAAGAACTTATTACTATTAAAATTACTTTGAAAACCAGCTTGTTTAATAAATGTTTAATAAAGGTACTTACAGAGGTACTTGTTTTAATAATATAAACTTTAATTTATTTTTACAATAACCGAGAGACGTAAAAATCTGAAGGTTGTAAAATTAAAAACAAAAAAATATTATAATTTTAAGGTAAATGCAAGTACTTAAGTAATCTTGTAGGAAAATTTTATCATGTGACTAATATTTTTATTCTAAATTCATTTCAAATAATGTTCAAATTATTTATTATCTTATGTTTATAGTTTAAATACCCTAGAGCTTTTAAATCTGCGTGATTTGTAATTGAGATGCGAATATTTTCCTTGTTTTGTTTTGAAAGTTATACAGTGTGTCTGTCTACTTTTTTTTTTGCCATCATTTTGGTAAACACTAGTCTTGACAGTTCATATTTGGCAGTCGTGAAGTAGACACGTGGCAAATTTATTATGGAAAAATATTTGATAAAGCAACGTGTTTTAATCGTTAAAACATTTTATCAAAATCAATCATCGATTTTCAAGAAAAAAATCGTAATAAGTGACGAGGCATATTTTCTGGAAAACGTGATACCCTCAAATTTTTCAACAGTCCTTTGCATCCATTAAAAGTGACAATCTGGTGTGCAATTTGGTCAGGAGAAATCACTGGACCTTACTGCTTCGAAAATGAAAACGGCGTAACAGTAACTCTAAATGGGGAGCGATATCGTGATATGATGGAAAACTTATTAACGCAACAACTGTATGTCTTCGCTTGATTAACATGTTATATCAACAAGACGGTGCCACATAGCATATAGTTAAGATTACAATGAAATTACCGCTAGACCTCTTTCCACAAGTTATTTCAAGAAATGATGATGGTCGCCTGATTTGTCTGCTCCGGAAATTCGCTTTTTTTGGGATATTTAAAAAGCAAGATTTATGCAAACAAACCAGAGACGCTTGGCCAGCTCAAACAAAATGTTCTTAATGAAATTAATAAAAATACCGCGAGAAATGTGTGAGAATATAATGAAAAATGTGCTGAAAAGGGCTCGCATTTGTGAGGCTAACAGAGGCGATCATTTATCTGATGTAGTATTCTATACATAATTGCCGACATTAAATAAAACATTTAGCAACATAAGATCTATTCTCTTTTATTTAATCAAAAATAATTAAGAGAACTGTAATTGTGACGACATAATCAATAAAAATATAATCAACATATTTAATTTTCATATGAATAAATGTATATTGCATCCAATAAGTGCGGGCATTAATTTAGAACTTCTTTTATGAAAATTAACTTTTTTTCAAAAATATCTTTAATTCGATGTACAAAACTTCAATATCAAATTCATTAAAAAAACAAAGTATTATTTTTATCGAAAGTTGTCCTCGAAGGGTATAATAAGAGAAGTTATGTAAGCAAACCTAGTGGAAAATGTAAAACAAAATTATTGTCACAGTGTTCGTCGATTATCGAATATCGAATAACACACTGAATTTGACTATTCTTGATAACGCTATCTATTGGAGCTGAGTGTAATCAATATAAAGTATTAAGTTCCATTTTATTTATTTTTCAGTTTAATAATGTACAGATTTCACAAAACAAAAAAATACATAAAAATAAAATATAAATAAATATAAATGTTCCTTATTTTATTTGCTATTCTATAACAGTACGCATAATAATAATGTTATAGTATAACCGTAAAAAATATAAATATATTTATTTCTCATTTACAATGATATATTTTTACATCAAATTGCACTGTACGTCTTCATCATCATTCGTATTAGTAAACATAAATGCAGTCGTCATTTTATATGTCGCTTTAATAGATTTGAAACCTGTAGAAACAATGATTACATAATCGGCAAAATTGGTATCAGTTATACCTTACGCCATTGTTAGCATATAAAATCAAGCATATCCTTAAGCAAGCAACATATCAGTTAAAGAAAACAATAATAACTTGTTTCCCTTCAAGTGTGTTTATATCCTTTCTGTCAGTTGTATTTGAAACGAATTTTCAAAAATATAGACTGTTTCATTGTAAAGGGGTTTTCAACAAGAAGTTTGTTTTCTAAAACAGAATAAACCAATAATTTTAGATTAAGATGATTAAAATTTTTATTGTATTACGATGAGAAAATTACGGCAATTATGAATGATAAATAATATCTGGCAAATGTCCACACCACGACCACGCTAACCGCTGTCGATTCTTTCATCAAAGTTTTCAAACACTTTTTGGCAAAATAGCGGTTCTATTTCGTTAATCACATCACAGATTTTGAGTTTTAAGGCTGAAAATCAATTCGACTAGCTTCGTAGAGACTCTATCCTTAACATCGGCTCACAAAAATTAATCCAGTGGTGTTAAATTACATAATCTGGCTGGGCACTTAATTGCTGATTGCCGTGAAATTGCGCGATCGGGATATTTGGTTTGCAATAAATTGATCGTTTCAGTTGCTGGGTGACATGTGGTACCATCCTGTGGAAGCCCCATATCCACATCGTCAATAACAGGCCAAAATTGAGTTGTTAGCATCTCGCGATAGCGTGATCCATTGACCGTTACCGCATTTCCAGCCTTATCTAAAAAAAAAAAAAAAACAACCATGTCTCCAGACCACACAGCGTACCATACAGTGACACGTTGAGCATACAAAGGCTTCTCAATAATCGCTTTATGATTTTCAGAAGCCCAAATATGGCAATTTTGCTTGTTAACATACTCTGACAAGTGAAAATGGGTTTCGTCTAGATCAGCTTCAACACTGTGACTTACGGCTGCGATATTTTGGGTTGAACGACACGGTCGAACGCGCGTTCGTCTTCGCACATTTTGTATCTAGTTTGTCGACTCAAATTTAACGACCAAATTCTTAATTGCAGTGTCAGGAGGATGAATATGTTGTTCGAATATATCAGGAATTTTACGAAATGTAACGTAAACAGAACCACCATTTTCATAGTGGTTTTTAATTATTTTAGTGCGATATTTTCTAAATGTCAAAACCATCATGTTGTTGTTGTTGCCACACGCCTTGTTGAAAAACCCGGTACTAATATCAACAATAAATATAGAATTCTACTGTTTGCAACAATCTCGCGATATATGTAGATGATAAAAGAAGAATATCGATACTTAATACACTTTTAATTCTTCCATGAAAAGTCTCCCTTTAAATCTTTTCATAGTTTTTGATAATTTAATTTTGTTGGGTGCTAAGAGAATTTTTCAGCAGTATTTTTTATCCGAAGGCTTCTGTATTAAACTAATAGGATCGCTCATGACATAATGTAGTGTGACAGATAGGCTAAAGCAACAAACTTATTCTTATTCGCCGAGATATTTGGCTACACTAACACCTGCTAATGCATTAGCAGGTGTTAGTGCTAAGCAAGTGGCCACGAAATAATATAATACTAAAGTGCTCTTAATTTAATTGTTTGCACATGATGATCAGTGCGTTTTATATTACATCCAAAATATGAATTAAATCATACGGTTCCCATAGATTTAAGGATTTTATTAAGTTATTGTATTAGGCTAAGTATAGAAATAATAGGTTGAGTATAACATGGAAAAACACTCAAGCAAATAGTATATAAGAAGAACAATTTGTAAACACAATTAAATAAACATAACTTAGTAGCTCTTATCGCGGAGCACTAATCCAAATAAGATAAAAAATAATTTAAATATATAAGATAAAAAATTATATATAATTATATAAGATTAAAAAATTATTACAATAATTAAAAACAATACAAAAAACACACCAAACTAGCAGCGTAAATATTGTCCCTGAGTTTATAATATTTAAATTCGTTAAAAATATTCTGCCTATTTTTTCTAATTTTCTATTTATGTTTCTAATTATGGGACTTTTGTAAATCTTTAAGTTCTAATAACCATCACATATTTCATATTTTTGATACTTAAGGATAACCTATCTCGGTAGCTTCTAGTATTTTTGCCTGTTATATTACGATAAACTTTTATTTGAAAATGCCGATTAAAAGCAGTTAGAATATTTTCTAGCTCCATTTCACACAACTAGTAAAAAGAAATTGAAATAATATTGATCTGCATAGAAATAGAACAAAGGAAAGAATCTTGGGATGTAGTTAATTTTGTAGATTAAGATTAAATATAATAATTATAGTTATTTGCCCTTTTTAATATTTTTTAGTAGCTAATTATTAAGCACTAGGTCATTATTTAATAAAAAATGTTTTATTGAAAAATTAGGATTAGGATTTTTGAAAAAATATAATTGTTTGTAACAAAGCACCAACTTTCTAGAAATTCAACTTCCAGTATTAACTTAACAACTTTAAGGTGTTCTTAACTGCATATTTTACATAAATGTAGGGCATAATAAATAAATTATTGCTGCATGGCAAAAACCACTTCCAGCAATAGTCAACAAGAATTTTATCATGTCGTTTGCTGTGTTAAAAATTACAATATATCGCACTCAAAAAATGGATGGATTTTCAATCTTTTTATACATAAAGGTGTACATACAAATACTATACACTTACATGTTTATGAAATGTACACCATACAGTGTCTCAGCAGGACCATATTTTTTATACAAGTAAAAACAACTTTTTAAAATCTGTTTTAAAGTTTTATTGATTTGAACAAATAATTCAATTAATATGGCTTACGTTCACATTTATATTAATTTAATTTATTAAGTAAGAAAAACGGAAACAATTAGTCAGCAAAATGATGCAGCGTTTTCTGGTTCGATACATATGTTATGCGCGTTTCTTATTGATCTATTTTTGTAACTTAGAGTTTGATGAATATTCATATTCAATCTGCAATAATTTGCTAAGACGAAGTTCACACACAATCCAATATTTTTCCCCCTTTAAGCCACGAATTCAGTTATTACTTTTAGTCATTCCATCTTTTACTTCAGAAAATTGCAGACGATATTTCATGCTTCAAAATAATCAGTATGAGGTAATATTAATTTTTAATTTCTGAAATTATTATCCGATCTGCTTAATATGATAACAAATGAATTACTCAAATCGGCTAAAGTTTGTTTAAATTTTCAATAGTTTTATTATTAAACAAATTTGAAATTAAAATAAAAACTCATGCCGAATCAATTAATTCAGATGTTATAATATTAAAAAGATCAAATACAATTTCAAAAATGATCAAATAATTTTGTTAATATTTAAAAAAACAACGATTGTTCTTAAAAAAAATTTTGAATTTTAAATTTTCATACGCTTTAGCTCTGATAAAAATACTCCTTTACTGCAAGCATTTCTGATGATTTAGAAATATGTGAATCATTTGTAAAATATTTTATATCTAATTCACTGTGTAGTGGATATGTGTGCATGTCATCATAAATGATTTTGTAGACTATTGCAAAAAAAAAACTTAAATTTATATGCAATAATAAAAATAAATAAAAGTGGGCAAATATCTGCTTGTGCAAACCACCACCTCATTATAAACTTATAACATGTGAATGGATTTGAAAATGCAAGCATGATCAAAATAACAGATTAAAAGATACTTTAAGTATAAACTGTTAAGTGGTCTATAAAACTTTTTGGTTTATATTATTATTATTCGTTCGAATTAAAAAAAAAATCTTTTTCAAAATAGATTTACAAATGTTTTCTGTTGTGATTTTAAAAAAGAAATTAGATTTTTTATTATTTCGTAGTGAGCTTACTTAACCCTAGATTGGTAAACAAATTTTTTGGTCTTTAAAGGTAATCTTCGCTTAAAAAAACTTCGCTTATTAAAACAAAACGAAAAACGTATTTATTACATGCTTGATAATAAAAATAAACAAAAACAATTTATATTTTAAATATCTTTGTACATTTATAGATCACATATTTAATCACTAGTATGAATAGATCTTTTACAAAAAAAAATAAACAAAAAATCCCGTTTGAGATCAAATAATTAACTTCAGTATCTTGTGGACCTTATATCTAATTAACATATTAAAAAATAATATAAGTCTTAAAACTTTAAAAAAATTGTGCAAGACAAAATATAGTTTGTGGTTTTTCCACCTACTTGTTTACATCACATTGCCAACAATTTGGTGATCTGTGCTCTAAGCAATAAGTTTTCTTGCGTTTTGCGCAGAAATATACGTTCATATATCTCTAAAAACTATAAAAATTGTACAAACACTCAAAATTTTAGTAAAAACACAAGCAAAAAAATGCTCAAATGAATATGTACAAAAAAATTCTTCGCCTCACAGGCGGTGTTTACCATTCTAGGGTTAATCTGTCGACCTCTTAACTAAGGTTACACACTAACCTATATAGTTTGAGAGCAACTGAAAATATAGTCTGTGAGATGGAAATCGTATGTAGATTAAACTAGGATAAGGATGACTCGATATCGCATTATGTGATTCAATGCTCAGTATTAGTTTACAGAATGATGTAACATCTACTCATAAAGCAGTATTAAAAGGTGTTTACTAAAGGAAAAATTTAATTATATTTTGTTTCTTTTCCCTTTTCGTATGTCAACTTTGAGTCTAATAAATTCTTTAAAAAAAATTAAATCCAAGCAGGCGAGAAGTCATAAGGAACATTAAATAAATTCCAGAAGTCGTATTTTGCAGTTCAACAGATAAAAGAAACTCCCTAAATTTTTAATTTTATTTCTTGAATAAATGAACTGTACAATATATGTCGATGATACTGTTATTATAATAGTTTCACAAGATTTTCACTTAGACACGTCTAATATTTTACAAATATAAACAAATGGAATATTATGGTCAACACGGTAAAGTCTGTTGAAGTAACATTCACACTTAAGAGCAATTACTGCCAATCAGTATAATTAAACAACTTTTCCACAGTCACGTAATGTAAATTATTTAGGTCAACAACTTAATAATAAATCGAAAAAAATATATTGACTTTAAGGGCCGAAATCTTCATTCACCATAGAGAACAAAATAATATTATATACAACTATGGGGTTTTCAATCAGAACTTTGTTTTTCAATTGTGGCAACACCAACAATAGTTTTGATATTTAGTTTTTTGACGTATTCCTAATATATGCATTGTCACTTCTTACAATGAATTCAATGTCGCACGAAAATAATTATAATCCACTATGAAAATGATGGTTCTGTTATTGTTACATTTCTTAAAATTCGTGACAACATAATCGGCCTTCTGAAACCGCTATGTATGCCAACAAGCAAAATTGCCGCATTTGGGTTTCTGAAGATTTTAAAGCGAGTATTCAGAAGCGTTCGCACATTCAACGTGTCACTGTATAGAAAGCTACTTGGTCTGGAAGCGTGATTGGGCCGTTTTTTTTTTCAAATATTATGCTGGTACTGCCGCAGCGGTCAATGGATCTCGCTATCGCGAAATGCTAAAAACTCAATATTGGCCTGTGGATATCATTGATATGTGGTTTCAGCAGAATGGTGCCATATACAGCCAATGAATCGATTAATTTTTTGCAAACCAAATTTTGCGAATACATAACTTCACGGCAATCAGCAGTTAAGTGGCCAGACAGACCGTGTAATTTAACGCCACTGGATTATTTTTTTGTGGGGCTATGTTAAGGACAGACTCTATACGGAGCCAATTGAATCGATTTCAGCCTTAAAACTCAAAATACATTATGTGATTAATGAAACAGGGCCGCCATTTTGATGAAAAAATCAACATCTGTCAGCATAGACGTGGTGGGCATTTGCAAGATTTCATTTTTCTTTCATAATTGTCGAAGTTTTCCCTTCGTAACACTATAAAAATTTTAATCATCTTAATCTAAATTTTTTGTTTTATTTTACTTTAGAAAACAAACTTCTTGTTGAAAATGCCTTTATAATTAAAAACAAGACCTGTATAGACAAGACCTGTATGAAAAAAAATCAAATTTTTGCAATCACATCGCCCTAATTGGCGAATTTTGGAAAAAACATTATCCTGAAAACCTTTCATGTGAGTCGGTTCGTCATAAGCCGTGCCGCAAGGACGCCCATGTTTTCGGAAATATAAAAAGTTTACCGTTTTTACCTTATCAGTTCGAAACAATAAATAAAAAGAAAAATGTAAAAGAGAAAACATAATATTTAAAAATACATGCTCTCCTTATTTGCAGATAGTACTTTTTGAGTACAGAATATTATAAAGAGCAAAAATAATAAAATCTGAATTTTAATATTTTTGAATGATTTTATACTTATTTTCGCCTTATAGTTAAGAGTCATTCTAATTATCACACTTTAAGGTTTTTATTTTTTTATTTTAATTTTCCGAAAATGTATTTAATTAAATTAATCTAATTTAATTATTTTATAAATTGTATATCACACTTTTTCTATAACAAAAGTAATACAAAAATGTATAATGTTTTAATTCCAAAAACAATGTATTTATTAAAGGTTAACTTAAATATTTAACCTTTGTTATTTCGAATTTTTATTATTTTACATTTTCTTATCAGATATAATGAAATATAATATGTTATTTATATTTCTAAAGTTGTGACATAAACCCCGCTATTTCTTATCAGAATAAAGTTTTTTGCAATCCACAAATTGCATTAGAATTCAAACTAATGAAGAAATGCAGAGGGAAAAGATTAACCTGTGCCTTTAGTTTTTAGGATCGGCCCAAATGTTGGTAAAAAAGTATTTGAAGGTTGCTAATATAACGCTGATATCTAAGGCATTTGGTAGAGTGTGGTATGATGCACTTCTCTCAAAATTTAATCCTTTTCGTGTCTCCATATTTATATCGAGTTTCGCACCATATGAGTTGTTACAGATGGGATTTGATTAGACGGGTTCAAAATTAATCCACAGGTACCCCAAGGCTCAGTTCTTTTTCTAAATGACCTTCTTTGTTAAACTTTCAAGCCTACTCTTTTGCAGATGGCAGCACTATTTGTCATTCGTAGCAATATAGTAATAGACCAAACGAGTTAGAGGTGAGTTCCAAAAAATCTCAGAATGGGGATGCGTGCCCGTAAGACTACGGGGATTAATACCCGTAAGATGCAGTGTTGCATGATTACGGATACAAGTGGGAATGGTGCTGCATCTGTTGCTATGGGTGCTATAAGTATTACGGAATTAGAAACTGTTGATGTTCTTGGCATGAAAGTTCAGTGTGATGTTCGATGGACTAATCACTTTTTTCAGGTTTCTAAAGAAGCTTTCAAGTGTCTCGGTTTTCTAAAACGGTGTAAAAGAAATTTCACTCCATCAGATCTTTGTATTATTTATATCACCTATAACCTATAACCATCCAAGAATGGAATGCAATTCTCATGTATGGTCCCAGTGTCCCAAAGTCTCTTTTGGTATTGATCGACCCCATACAGGAGAGGGCCAAGAGGCTCATTGAGGACAGTGGAGTATCCAACTCTATTGATTCTCTTGAGCATCAATGCAATGTGGGATGTATTTCATGGTTTTATCGTTATCACAGTGGTAAGTGCTCTAGTGAAATTAGGGAACTTTATGCCGTAACTCGTACGTTTTTGCGTTTAACACACTTTTCGTTAAGGCCCCATCCATTTGTGGTTAATTGGTCAGTGAATCGCACTACTCATTAGAGCAAAATTCGCTTTTTAGCAGTCCGTATGTGTGAATAAACTCCCTCCAGAGATATTTCCTGTCACTTTCAATGTAGGAAAGTTCAAATAGAATGTCAACAAGCACTACTTCCTCTTTTCTTCTCCCCACAACCTAATTTCTTAGTTCCCTAAAAGGACTGATTTTCCCCAACCCTAGCACTTTTTTAACTTTTTTATTTACTGCTTCATACTCCTACACCGACGAATTCATATATAAAATTAAATTTCAAAGCAGTTGCTGAGTTGAATAATTTATGTAGTCAAATAAAACAGCTTATTAAAATTGATGCAGCAGAACTTTTTGAATTGTTTTATCCTTTCTGGATTGCTATATCCTTTATCATCATATTTCATTTTACTTATTTTACTGTATCTTCTAGGAAGATTTTTTAAACTTCATATATTATATCAAACATTTCCATGATGTCAATTTCAAGTAGATTATGCCCATCCTAATAAATTTGGAGTCCTGTTCCACTATCTGCAGGTGATAGGTTGAATTAATTTTACTCTACTAGCGCTGTAAATTTCAAAATAGTTTTATTTTTCCTTTTCATCTCTGTCAACAATTGCCACGTTTTACCTACCTTTTATATTTTTAGTTAAAAAAAAAAATACCTTTTACATCCTTCTTCGAAATAATACTAATATTACCATATTTTTCAAAGCAGCCACGTTATTTATTAAAAAGTTACAACGTCTAATATGAAAACATGAAGCAAATACATACAATATTCGTTTGTATACACACAAGTGTGTATAGGGAAATTTTGACGTTGCTGTTAAATTTTATAGAGTATTTTTTTCAGTTATACGTTAAATTATTAAATCCTTTTTTATAACAATATTATCAACCATATGTAAAACAAAAGAAATGCCATAAAGTTCAATTCAGATTATAATTATTTAACAATTTGCTAAACCATTGCAAAAAGCCAGAATTTAACACAACAAACAGATATTCGTGGGCGAAAAACTTTTTTTGTGCAAGTTAAAATCTCAAGAAGTCCTGATTTTATTTTGAAAAACAAAATATATAAAATTTTGTTCGAGCTAACAGATACCCAGTTAGCAGGCAGACAGACAGACAGCTGTGTTAAGCATACCAAAAAAGATTAAATTTTAATCTTTTTACTCGGTCCTTTAAATTATAACGATTTCTTTTTCTTTTTTTCTTTCAATATTTCGCTTTCCTTTGGAAAGCTTCTTCAGGAAATTATTTTTTATATTTTCAATTTTTGTTTTTGAAAATATAAAAAATAATTTCCTGAAGAAGCTTTCCAAAGGAAAGCGAAATATTGAAAGAAAAAAAGAAAAAGAAATCGTTATAATTTAAAGGACCGAGTAAAAAGATTAAAATTTGGAAGAAAAAAAATTATATCTAGCAAATGTCCGCTACGACCACGCTGACAGATGTCGATTCTTTCATCAACGTAATTAATCACTTTTTGGGAAAATGACGGTCTTATTTCGGTAATATCATCATTTTGAGTTTAAGGGCTAATATCGTTTCGATTAGCTTCGAACAGATTCTGTCCTTAACATAGCATTTAAAAAAATAATCCACTAATGTTAAATTGCACGATCTGGCCAAACAATTAACTGCTTAATTGTCGTGAAATCATGCGCAGTCAATAATAGGTCAAAAGTGATCCTTTAGCATTTCGCGATAGCGTGATCCATTGACCGTTACCGCATTTCCAGCCTCATGTTCAAAAAAATAAAACGGCCCAATCACGCCTCCAGACCACATATAGCACCATACAGTGACACATTGAGCATGCGAAGGCTTCTCAATAATCGCTTTAGGATTTTTATACACTTCAAATGCGGTAATTTTACTTGCGTCCATACCCTGATAAATGAAAACGAGCTTTGTCTGAAAAAATGATTTTTTAGAAAAACCAGCCCGTTGATCCTGAATAAATTGAGCGAATCTACACTGATGTGAATCTCGTAAGACTTCATCCTTTGTATGAAAATGTTGTTTACTAACCTGTTAGAATAACGTGTTTGCCGTTGTAATTGTACGACTTATTATTGTATAACATGGGTAGAAAATTTGGAAATTCGCTTTTATATTTTGTTATGTATTTTAATAACGATATATTGAGACGTACTGCGTACAACAAAATCTTTGAAAATTTGACAAGGGTGTATATTTTTTTAAGAGCATACGTTGCGCCAAGATTGATTGTTTTTATATTTTGAGTTGTTGCATTTTGTTACATTTAAAGAGCGTCTTGCTTAACTTTGTGAATTGATACCTACAGATGAAATGAGTTTTTAAATTAAAATTCTAAACTCGCTTCTAGGCTTAGAAATTGCATCCTATTGCGTTTTTATTATTTGTTATACTTGTACTACGTATGCAAATATTCAAACATATATGTATGTAAATATTGTATAGGCATTTGGTTTTCTGTACAAAATACATTTTAAATAAATAAACCACTATCGCAAATGTAAAGAAAATTTGTTTCAAAGTACTTTTTAAAACAATAACACAATCAGATAAAATTTCATTTTCAATCTAACGTTAGCAGAAATCCATGAGTGTGTATTAAAAGTAAGTTGGTAAAGAGGAAAAATTAAGTAACTTGGTGCAACTGATACAGGTTTACAGAATAACGGAAAGCACTTACGTCTGAAAGCCATATATATGATATACATTTCACGATATACTTCGAGCCAAAAAAAAATAAAGGCAGTTTCTTTCAAAGTAGTTTTAAGTAGTAGACAAGATCAGAATATTGTAAAGCGTTTTTCTACAAGAAGTTTGTTTTCTAACAAAAAATAAAACATAAAATTTAGATTAATATGATTCCAGTTTTTATTGTATTACGAAGAGAAAGTTCGGTAATTATGAATGAAAAATTATATCTGGCAAATGTCCACCACAACCACACTGATATATGCATGTCGATTCTTTCATCAAAGTTCTTAATCACGTTTTGGTAAAATTAGTGACTCTACGGCGACATGATTCGATTCCTGCACCAGTTGAACCTTAAAAGGCTTCAAAATCAAATTCTTACGCAAAATTCGCCATGTTGTGGTTTTGGATAACCCCAAGTTTTGAAAATGACAAGGAATTTACAAATTTGGATCGGCTTCAATATTGTGGCTCACAGCTGCGATGTTTCCAGTATAACTAACCGATCGAACACACGTTGGTGTTCTCATATTTTATATCGACTCAAATTCAGTGAACAAATTCCTAGTAGCGGTCTTAGAAGGACGATGATGTTGTCTGAAAATATCACGAATTTTACGAAATGTAGCTTTAGCTGAACAACCATTTTCAAAGTGGGTTTTAATTATTTTGATGCGATTATCGTGGGAAATTGAATTCATTGTAACAATTTCCAATGAATCTACTACGAATACGTCAAAAAATTAAGTGTCAAAACTATCATGTTGTTGGTGTTGCCAACAAACAAATAAACTTCTCGTTGAAAACAGTTTTTTTTTTAATTTTCGATTGGTATCATTTTCTACTTAGGAAACTTACTTTGCTGAATATTTGCATAAGATAAAAAGAAAGTATTTGGTATTTTGCAACAATATTTACTTTGCCACGTTTGCAGACGATCAAAATTGCCGGGAACAAAAAAAGTAAGATAAGTTTTTTAAACTCGTTTCTATATTCAGAATAATCAGAAAATTGTAATTTAATCGTATATATAAGCAGTGTTATAGCATCCACTTTGATGTATATGATATTATTCAACTGCTTTTAAGCAAATTTTGAAATATATAAATTTGAAATTTAATTACAAAAATTTGAATTTTAATTACAAAAATTTAGTGTGGCTTTCAAAATGGAATGTCATATACCCAAACCCGCAAACATATACCAGACAAACTGGACGACCTTTTAATAAGAGTTCAACCACCGCCCGATTTCGACAGAGTATCCGTTATTATGCCGAAGATATTTTTTCGAGCGGTTAAAAGGGTTCTAGCAGATCTTAACATAAACAAGTCTCCTGGGCCGGATGGGATACTAGCACTGGTCTTAAAACAGTGCCCTTTTCAGCACATTGAACCATGTCGGAGAATTTCAGAAGTGCTGGAAAGTTGCTAATGTAACGTAGATTCCCAAAAAGGTGGTGGCTAACAACCCTGAAAATTACCGCCCAATCGCAATTTGTTCTGCATTTTCTAAAGTGTTTGGAAGTATGATTTATTTTCATCTTGTGAGGTACCTGGAGTCCAACAGCTTGCTTAGTGATCGACAGTGTGGTTTCCGTAGGGGGCGCTCTACAGGCGACTTGCTAGCCTTCTTGTCTGGAGAATGGTGTAACTCCATATATCATTTTGGAGAAAGCAAAGTGGTGGCTCTAGATATTTCCAAAGCATTCGATAGAGTGTTGCATGATGCACTTCTGTCAAAACTGTCTGCTTTTGGTGTCGGTGATAATTTTTCCAGATTTATATCGAGTTTTCTCAGAAATCGCACTATACGAGTTGTTATAGATGGTATTTCATCCGACGAGTTCATAATGAATTCAGGGGTACCGCAAGGCTCCGTTCTTTCTTATACCCCATTCCTTATTTTTCTAAATGACCTTCTTTATCGAACTTTCAACCCTATATATTCTTTTGCAGATGACAGCCCCATTTGTCATTTGTATTCATTTGGTAATAGACCAGGCCAGTTGTAGGTTAGTTCCAAAAGGCAAAACTGCAAAGATACGACAATCTTGGAGTGGGGTCGTGTGAATTGAGTCGATTTTAATGCCCGTAAGACGCAATGTTACATGCTTACGTATAGATCTACATTCGGTAATGGTGCTGCATCTGTTATTATGGGTTATATAGGTATTATAAAATCGGAAGTTCTTGATACATACAAATTCAGTGTGATGTTCGATTGACTTAACACATTTTTCAGGTTTCTAAAGAAGCTTTGAAGTTTGTCGGTTTTCTAAGCAGTGCAAAGAATACTTCACCCTATCCGATCTCCGTACTATCTATACCACCTATATCCGTCCAAAAATGGAATACAGCTTTCATGTATGGGCCGGCGCTCCAAAGTCTATTTTTGGGTTGCTCGACCGCGTACTCCTTTTAATTTGGCAGTCATTAAAAAACCAAATTGTCACATACAATTTCATAGCGAAAACTAGAATAACTTGTTTCCCATTATTGAAGTATGTAACGAAGATGTGTTTAAAATGTGTAAAGAAATAAATTATTTTTTACTCCAGCATCCTTAGTGTAAAATCAGGGTACTTGATTTATTGCTTTTTGTCAAATAATAAACATTATTTTGCTCCGTCAATCACGAAGGCATAACTATTATAATTTGTTTATTAATTTAAATTTAAAAACACTTATTATAAAAAGTTTTGTTTCATAAATCAGGCAGTTTGAACCATTTTTATTTCTAGGTATAAATTAACGACAATTGTGTTTTTAATTTGTACTGATCATTATCAGTACTCAGATAATGAAAATATATTTAAATGGCTATTGTGAAAAAATTACGATTTAACAGGATACTACGAAATGGATGTTGAAATTCACTTCGTTTACTTGAAAATTAATATAAAAGAAATGACTTGCCTCAAACTGTACGCCAAAAACCTTTATGAAAACGAACTCAGACTGGCTAAAGAAGAAGCTAATAGGAAAAAAGGTAGAGCTGCACTAGCAAGCCCAGAATGAGGATATTTTTAATATGTTCAGCCCCTTCAAATCAATTTATTTCATCAAAAAGACTTGTAATATTCCGAAAGGGTTTGGAACATAATTATAACTCCGATTTGTTAAGTCTATTAGATAATGTTAATGAATATTTTATAGAAAACTAGCTAATAAAAAAATATACTAGTTAAAAAAATTATACTAAATAACTTAATAGCATTAATATTATAAATCTTCAAAATGTATTTGAAGCACAGGAAGTTTTAAATGCTTTTTAAATTTTAAAAATAGATATGTTTTTCGTGATAAAAAAGGTCAAAAGATGTTACCGGTGTCAAAAGGTGTCGCTTATTTTGAAACTGAAGGATTTGAAATTTAAGTGATTTTTAACCACAAAAGTGTCTTGGAAACTTCAAAAATTATGGTTTTGCAACGAAAAAATTCAAATGCTCCATTGTGCGCTGATGGATTATTTTCTCTGAGCTTTTGAAAGACCGGGCTTATACGACCAATCCACAAGCGACTGTCGCTCTGAAAGATGATAGATAAAAAAAGTTTTGCTTGAAATTTTGTGAAAAGAACGGACGTCTGGAAATTCGTCTACTATCATATCCATTATGATGTTGGTTTTTAAATTAATTTGTCCAGAAATTTGCCCGTTACAAAAATTGGAAAAATCTAGTAAAATCTTTGTCAATAATTTTGTCATAGATTGCATTGTTTTTTCAGCAAAACTATATATTTAAGCATTTTAAGGTTCCATGCTTCTGTCACAGCACTCTTTCTCAGGAATTTTATTAAAGAGTATTCCAGAAGTGAGGTAATATTCATCAAAATATTAAAATATTTGTAACTGTGATAGGGAGACGTGTCAAGTCAAAGCTATCTGCTCTATAGCAACAAGCACAAAAGCTGTTTTATTTTTATTATAAACAGAAACAAAAAAATTTAAATATTCTATTGCTTTAGTTTTAATCATAGTAGAAAGATTTAGAAATACGTAGAATATGTATAAATATGTCCGCCAAAATAACAAAAATAACAATAGTTTAAAAATTATCGCAGACGCGGTTTTTTAAAATGTTAGAGGCAAATACTTAAAATTGGCCCAGAGATTGCTCTGCTACGCCTGCCATATAGAAGAGTACACAAAAAAATAAAGTATATCCCGATAGTAACATCAACGCGTGTTTGACCGGGTGATTCAATTGAAAACATCGCAGCCGTGACCCGCAGTGTTCTCAACAATTGGGTTTATCCAAAACCACGAATTTTTGGATAAACCCGCAAATTTCGCGAAAGGATTTGACTTTGAAGCCTTACAAGGTTCAACTGGTACAAGAACTAAAGCCCCGACCATTTACATTGCCGTAGATTCGTTCAATTGATTCAGGAACAATCGGCTAGTTTTTCTGAAAAAATCATTTTTCAGACGAAGCCCCTTTTTATATGCCAGGGTATGTCAGCAAGCATTCTAGTTCTGAAAACCCTAGAGCGATCATTTAAAAGCCTTTGATTGCTTAACGTATCACTTCATGTTATCTAGAGGCTTGATTGGGCTGTTTTCTTCCAAGCAAACTTACCGAATTTGGATTTCTAAAAATCCTTAATCGATTATTAAGGCGCATTTGCATTCTTATCGTATCAATGTATGGTATGCTATGTGGTCTAGAGGCATGATTGGGTTTTTTTTCAAGAATGAGGCTGGAAATGATGTAACGGTCAATGAATCAATCTATCGCGAGATGGGCTATTATTTTACAAACCAAATTTGCCAATCGCATATTTTCACGACAATCAGCAGTTAAGATAAAGATGGCTGATAATAGCAGATCATGTGATTTAACATCATTGTATTATTTTTGTTAAGGAAGTCTATACAGAGCCAATCGAATCGATTTCAGCCTTAAAACTCAAAATTCGTGATGTGATTAATGAAATAGGACCGCCAGTTTGACGAAAAGTGATTAAAAACTTATTTGAAAGAATCGACATCTGTCAGCGTATTCGTGGTGGATATTTGCCAGGTATTATGTTTCATTCATTACTGCCGAACTTTTCTCTTCGTAATACAATAAACATTTTAATCATCTAGTAAATAAGTATTTGTCTTAATATAAGTCTTTTTAATTAAACTTAACACTTATAAATTCAATATTCCGCTTTCCTTTGGAAAGCTTCTGCAGGAAATTAATTTTTATAATTACTATAATTAATTAAAAAAATTAATTAATTCCAAAGAAAGCGATATATTTAATTTATAAGTGTTAAATTTAATTAAAAAGACATTAGGATAAATACTTATTTATTAAAGAAGAAAAAAAAGGTCGAATAAAAATAATAAAAAAAAATTTAATCATCTTAATCTAAATTTTTTGCTCTAGAGAACAAACTTCTTGTTGAAAACCCCTTTATTAGTATCTCCACTTCAACAAAAAAATACAATTAATAATTGAAGTCTAACTTATACATATTACCGAACAATTTTCAATACTAAAACCATTTTTAATACATAACCTATGACAACTGTTGTGACTTGGTACAGGTTACAACAAAGTCGTGATGTGAACAATTTATTTTTTTAAGTAACAAAGATATTCCCACAAAACTCCTTAACTGTTCAGATTTTGGTATCTAGTTAAGGAACTAAGAAATTAAATAAAGAACATAAAGTTTATCCTAGACTTACAAGGTAATTATTGATATTGAAAACTGGATGTTATGAATCTTCTAGCACAATTATTTTTTGTTCTTAGGAGGAAAAAAGTTGTAGGTCAAATAAAAATAAAACTATAAAACTGTCTTTTTACATATACAACATATCCAAGACCTGAAGGACTCCGTGGGAATTTACGTGGGAATATTTGTACTACAAAATTTTGTTGGTAGTGAATTTATTTCGTTTATGCGAAATATTTTTATATTGCCGCACTTGTTAACTATCAGAAAAGTTCATATACTCTAAATCATTTATTTATATATTTTATATATGTACTTTGGACGAATGATATAATGGCGCTATAAAATAACTAATAGGAATTGAGAAAATATAATAATCGACACTTAAAAGTCTCACGCTACCATTTCGAGGCAAAAAAAACAAACAAAAAACAATAAATCTCAGCAGCTCTTGTCATAAAACGTCAGCGAGACGTCATCAACTAAAACTGTATTGCATTAAAGAGAGAATGGTTAAAAAGACAAATAATTAAATAAAAAATAAAGTACTCAATTATTTCTCTCACATTTTGAAATAATACTGTCTCGTAATTATTTTACCTTGATAAAAAAAGTTAAAATGAACTTAATGTGGAATAACAAAAAGCCATCAGTGTAACCATATTGAAATTTTATCTCGTTTTATATTTTGTCTTTAATTTATGTAGACAAGTAAAAAGTAATTTCCAAAATTTTATAGACATGTTTGTTGCAATATTAAATTAATTAATTAAAATGTGTGCTACTTGGCATATATGTTAACAATAAATGTAGGATAATTTCCAAGGCAATTTCTAAAGGAACTCCAAGCTTTTATTTTTGGGAAGTAAATATAAGCTGAATAAGTTGCTGGTTAACTTTTTAAATGCTTTATGAACGTCAATAAAAGAGCAAACCAATATTTTTTCTCACTCTTTTATTGGTGAATGTATACAACTGCGTGTTAAGTTTCTGCATCAACCTCTTTTTCTCAGAATCGGGTTCCAACTACTTATCAATGGATTAACAGTGAAAGATAGTCATTAAAATTGAAACAGGTTTTTTGATTTTATCTGTACGAGCGGATTGCTCAAGGTTGTAATCAGCAATTGCCACAATTTTCATCCAAAAGAGCCGCCACCAAATTCAGGTGGCACGCTTCCATATAGCATAGTTGTTATTGCTTCCAACCTTTTTTTGTTTTTCTTAAATTTTGAATAAAGAGTTTCTGCTGGGTTAAACAATCAAGCAAGAACATATAAATACCATACTCTTCCAGCCAACATATAAAGTGAAAATTTGAACAACGTAAGAACTGAAATAATAAACAACTGAAAATCAAATTATTTTTCGATTCCCTAGCAGATTCAATAAAGCAGAATAATTAAATTTTAAAGCAATAAAATCTAAAGACAATTAAAAAATGGTGTAATGAAACAATTGTTGTATCTAACTTAGCACACGGGAACTGTACGGCACTTCATAAGTTTCGTTGTCAATACTATCGAACTAATTAAGTTGCAAAACTTTAGTTTTATAATATTAAATGCATAATTTAAATTTTATTTAGGAAGCTTTTCAATATTAAGACTTACTGCACAAAAGTCTTAAGAAAAACCAAAGAAATTTAAAATGGTTCACAGTATCTTAGTATTCAATTGAAAAATTATATAATGACAAATTATAACAATATAAAAAACTTCCGCCAGTTAATAATCTTACTACAAGAGAACTACAATAATTGTGTACTAAAGTACAAAAACACCAAATCTACACTACTTGAGTATAACAATATAATATTACTAACACTAAATTAATTAAGTATTCAAGCACTTCAGTATCAAGTTATTCAGTTGCAAACTATTGCAGTAGTTAAACAATTTAGTACTAAATAACTCTAGTACCTGATTCTTTAGAACTAAATTAGTACACTACTTAGATTATTTAGTTAGTTCTAAATTACTTTAGTATTGAATTATTTTAGTAGTTTAGATCTTTAGAACTAAAATAATACACCACTTAGATTCTTTCGTAGTTATTAATTTTAATGATAAAATATTTTACTACGAGGCTATCACAGTTCTAAATTAAATTAGTATTAAAAAATTTTGTTTTAGATTACTTACTAGTTAAGTTCTTTAGAATTAAAGTAATGCATCACCTAGATTTTTTTAGTATTTAATAACTTCTATAGTAATCTACTTCAGTACCAAAATATTACAGTTCTTAATTACTTTAGTACTAAACCTATTTTGTATTAATACACTAAAAACTGCTACATGACATATTCTGCAGTGCTTCAGAAGAGCCAAAGAAATGAAAAATGGTGTACATTATCTTAGTATTTAATTGAAAAATTATGTAATGACATAGTTTTTGAGTTAAAAAGCTGTTCAAAAGTATAACAATATATAAAAGGTCCACCACTTAATTGTTTGATTATAAAAGAACTACAATAATTGAGTACTAAAGAACAAAACCAAATGCATACTACTAAAGTATAAGTATAATATTGCTAGCACTAAATTAATAAAGTATTTACGCACTTCAGTACCAAGTTATTTCAGTTCGGAATTATTTTAGTAGTTAAACAATTTAGTACTAAATTATTCCAGTACTTAATTTTTTTGAATTAAAACACTAAACCTTAGATTCGTCATTTATTTCTGTTATTTTTAGTACTAAAAATTTTGTATTAAATTACTACACACTAGGCTGGACTACTCAAAACCTTTATACTATAGTTCTAAGATTCTATAACCACTGCAGTTCTAAATATTAATCTATTAATCTATTATTATATTATATTTTATTATATTATATTATATTATATTATATTATATTATATTATATTATATTATATTATATTATATTATATTATGTTTAAAATGCTAGACTACTAGAGTAGAATTAGATTATTATAAGAATACCATTTTTCAACAATACACAAAAGCAATATTCTCTTCATTAAACGACTATAGATCTAGATTTGAAGAATCACATATTAATATATTCAGCGGCCAGGACAAAATTTTAAGTGTTAGTAGAATGCAATGAGTGCAATATTGTATCACAACTTTGTTCTTTCTAGACTTGAGCTGCTATTTCTTTTTTAAAGAATTTTAAATCATTAAAAGTTGTATATATTTTTTTGGGACATTTCGATTTTTCATTGGGACTAAATAAGTTTATTTTATCTGGTAATACTAACTACGATCTTTAGTTAAAAATAACAATAAGAAAACAATAGCGATATAAAAAAGTATATATGACAAATACAAATTATAAAGCTTCGCAGCAGAAGCAAAATAAAACTTTTCGCAGAAAGCAATAGCTTACCAACGCTAAACAATAAACTCGTGAGCCAGTTGATGTTATATTGTTATAAAAAGTGATTCAGATAATAATTGTTTCTTAAAATGAAGCTAAAGTGTGCTTAAAATACCATTAATAAGTTGTGCACTAATAAAATTATAAATATAAAACACAAAGCGAATAATGTATTTTATAAATTTGAAATTGAATGAATGAAATTTATATTAAAGTGCAGCAGATGCATTTAAAATTAATGTTGTTCAAATTGAAAGCATATTTGAAATTCATTTTGTTATAAACGTTATTTAGATTATGATATTACATTAGCTGATAAGATAAACTTTGGCTTTTGTTAGCATTGTTTATTTGTTTATTTTAAGACATTACGTAAGTAGTAAATAACAGCCATTTAATTAATTTTCTATTAAAATTCCAGCAAATAATTTTTTTTTCTGTGTCTACATTCATTATGATGGAGTTTGCCATTTTTATCGTTGAATTGACAAACAGACGAAACAACCAACAAGCAATGTAAACAACTATGTTAATTTATTGTTCACAAGTGCAAGCCATATGTAATCGATTGTAAATATAGAGAACGTTATCAATTCATCTGTATTTTTTTCATTTATGTCTGCAAAACTCAGTCATTTCTTGGCTGGTTTTGATTTTCATTTTTTAAATTGAAAGACGATACTTCAAGATTGGTCCCGTTAAAAAGATCTTATAATTTAAGAAAAGGGGTAGTGCAATACAATACATACGACTGTTACATGTCTATTTAACCGTAATCCTTTACATATCGTATCGCTTAAACTACAATAAAAGAAAGTAACCCAAAACGTGCCTAAAATTAAAAGATGTCCCAATAAGTTAATTGACTTATGGTCAATTGACTTGTTATAGTCAATCTATTAAAAATTACACCAAATCTGTACTTCTATGTTCATTATAATGACAATTATCAATATGAGTACTTAAAAATACAAATTAAAAGGAGTCCACATGACTGGTGAAATTTGATTTATTTGGCACATACATTTGAACCATTATGGACAGACTATTGTCGGCCTCATAAATACGAGCCCATTTGAGCACATTTTTCATTACATTCTTCTACATTCCACGCGATATTTCATTAATTTCATCACAAATATTTTGCTTGAATATTGAGCTTGAGGTCTGGTTTGTTTACATAAACCTTGCTTTTTAGACATCCTCACAAGAAGAAATCCGAAGTAGTCAAATCAGGCTACCGTGGCGACCAATCAACAACACCATAATTTTTTGCGGAAAGAGATCTCGCAGTAATTCAATTGCAATTCTGGCTGTATAAGTCGTGGCACCGTCTTGTTGATACCACATGTTAACCAAAGCATTCAGTTGTGGCGTCAAAAAGTTTTCAATCATATCACGACATCGCTCCCCATTCACAGTTACCGTAACGCCATTTTCATTTTCAAAGAAGTAAGATCCAATAATTCCTCCTGACCAAATTGAACATGGGACTGTTACTTTTAATATATGCAAAGGTGACTATTGAATAATTTTAAGGTTTCCCATTCTCTAGAACCAACACTCTGTTTATTCACCTATCCATTGAAATGAAAATGTGCCTCGTCACTCATCATGATGTTTTGTTCATGAAAATCTGGGTTGTTATGGGCGAGCTGTAACGCCCTATTGGCATATATACGGCGACATAAATTATCTTATGGAAATAGTTCTTGTGTCATCTGAATCTTTTGCAAAATTGTGGCCAAAGTTGTTGTTTGTAGACCAAGCTCCTGAGTACGGTGTCGAATTGAGGTTGGATGGATTGTTTTGAACACTTTGTTGAGCAGCAGTATCACTCGATCTTGAAGCCCATGCTTAGGACCATCACCTACAGGCCCTCTTTATTCGTAATCATTCACTACACGAAAAATAGTGCGTTTTGTTGGCACATTATTTCTCTAAAGAATTTCACGTGACTTTCTCATCGTCACAGTAATCGACAATTGATTTTGATAAAATGTTTTAACGATCAAAACTTGTTGGTTTATCGAAAATTTGTCCACGATAGATTTGCCACGTCTCCACTTCACGACTGCCAAATATGAACTGTCAAGACTAATGTTTACCAAAATGGTGACAAAAGAAAGTGGTACACCTTCCCGGCGGACACTCTGTATTATCCAGGGTGTCGTAATAGCTGACGTATTTTTGTGCATATGTCCGTATCTTTTTAACGATTATGAAACTGCACTTTAACTTTAAGAAATTAAAGGGTATCCTAATAGGTGATGAACCTTGGCATACGTAGCGTTATCTCTCCCTAAAAATTTACACGCTTATAACTTAAAGCCAATAGTCGTAAATAGAAAATTCTGATTATAAATTAATGGCTGAAGTGAAAGTTAATTTTAGAGAGTGTCCTATAGACAAATTAGTTTGACTTGATTACCGTATCCTACGAACCATTATAGATACACACTTGGAAATTCCAGGGTGTGTCTATTGCTATATATGCTTTATAAGTAAGAAATGGAAAATTAGAAATTAAAGTGTATTTTAGTAGACAACATAATTTGCGGCTTTGCTTATGATGTATATAAAATTAAAAATAAAACAAGGTATTTATTTTTGTTATTATGCGATGTGTGTGTCTGTCTTAAAATAGGTTTTTGCTCTTATTAATTTTATATGAAATGACGAGTCTTTATGTGTTATTCATAAAGCGTTTATTAGCTATTACGTATGAATTTTAATAACTTTCAGTTAGGCTCAAATTTGTTATTATGTTATATATCGCAATAAATATTTAAGGTATATTGATCCACAATGCTAGCACTTTATATTACAGACCTGGTCTCTTTTCTTGATATTTCATCACAAGAAATCTTCGTTAACATTTAGCTTGAAATTACAATTCTTTAAATATTTTGAGTGAAATAAAGATAAGGAAATTAATAATAATTTGAAAATTGCAATTAAAGATCATTAAGAGTTACTACACCTGTACATACCTCTTTTGCCTAAGCAATGTATTTCTAATATATAAGAAAAAATTCCCCATAATTTTTTTTTTGTGGAATAAGTGAATTTGAAATTTAATAAGACCAGTAAACGATACAGTAGTTTTTAATTGTTTCCTTTAATTTACTTACAATAAACTTTACTTGTCTTGAAGAGTTCATACCCACTTTCCGTCTATCGTATTGTTACAAAATCGCTTGCTTTATGTTATATAAAAATAATTATCACTATGAACAGTAAAGTGAAATGACCTATTGTATCTGTTAACAAATAAACAAGTTTCTAAGAAATGTTATAAACACACAACAACAACGCTATGCTACATTAAAACTCCATGAAATAAGATTAAAAATAAAAGAAAAAAGAAAACACACAAGCTAACAAACTCTTACATCGAATAATGAAAATGACGGCATCTGTAGTAAATATGATTGTAAAATTTCTAAATTAGAGTTTTTTACTATAAAACAGTATATGAAGGCAAAAATAGTGAACGTGAACGTGATCAAGTGAACACAAATTAATATAGCAGCTTTCTTGCGTTAAAGTGGTAAAGTTTCCATGGTGTAGTTTTGTGTATAAACGAGAATAACTATCTAAACAAATCGTTTAATTCAACTTATTTTGTAATAAAAGAACTCAAGCTAAACCTTTGTTAAAGGAATAAACATGACAGTATATTAGAAGGTTAGATGCAGCACACTCAAATTATCAAATCTACTTTCGCAAAATATTCTTTTAATTTAATAGACAACGAAGTATTTTCAAGACAAATTAAAGACAGGTCTCATAAATAATAAATATAAACAAACCTAAATAAAATAATTTCTTATAGTTTTTTAAAACGATCTTTTTTATCTTTTTGTATAATTTTTTTGTTTTCAAAAATTTTAAAAATTTTTTCCTGAAGAAGCTTTCCAAAGGAAAGCGAAAAATTGAAAAGAAAAAAATATATAAAAAAAAAAAAAAGATATTTACTAAAATAATTTCTCCTATTCTATTTGTTCTAAAATATAAAGTTGTTTAATTACAAAAATAGTAAAATTTATGACTACGTTGTTAAATATTTTGGAAAAATGCTGAAAAGTGATGCAGTGATCTGTTACTTCGGTATAAAATTTCATCTCTAAAGCCGTAAAATAAACTACTAAATTCTCAGCTTTCTAGTACGTGAAAATGTGAGTAATATGAACTGAAAATGGCTCATGTTTGTTGATTGTTAATATAGAAATAAAAGTATTTCGTTAAATTGTTTAATTAAAAATGTTTAACATTTTTTTGCATATTTTTATTTCTTTGAAGATTTTGTTCTAAAAGCTAAGATGTACGTTATAGTACCGCTATAGTTACCGACAATAGAAGAAGTATATTAATATGTATGAATGTAGTTTCCTTTACGCTTCGTTAAAGTCTAATGCTTTTAAAAATGTGTATATATAAGAAATAATATAATATAATAACAAAAATGTGATGTTAATTAAATTATTGCAAACAGTGTATCTGAGGTGATTTTTTATTAAGCTTAAAATAGTAGTTAATTTTACAACTGACATAAGGTACAATAATCGAATACCATTTGTTAACATATTTATATTAAACCTGTGTTTTCAAAACGTTTTAAATTTATCCCATTCCTTAAAAGCGATCGCTTTAAACTTGATCGATTCCACATGCCTTTATTTTTCTTAAATTAAAAAGCGTAACATTTGTTTTACGCGGTCCATTTTTTATTGAATATTTATTTTAATATGGAAACCTTGCGACTATATAGTTTTTCAAAGCGAAGATTACAGTTGCAGCCCACTGCTTTTTTGCTAAAATTTACTATTAAACCGGAATTCGTTTTGCGTTTATAATTATCCAATTCGGTTTTTTAATTTACGGTCAGGAAGTAATTTCATAATCTAAGCTTATCATATGCCTCAAATAATTGTGCCAGAACGTCAAGGAATAATCTATTTACTATTCACTTTTTCAACAAGAAATTTGTTTTCTAATTGACTTATTCGTTATAGATACATTGGCAATTGTTGTAATGAATGCAACTTCACACGAAAATCGCACTGAAATACTTAAAATCCATAATGAAGATTGTGGTTCCGTAAAATTCGTAAAATTTTCCGACAACATAATCGTCCTTCTGAGACAGCTATTAAGAATTTGGTCATTAAATTTGACTTTGGTCGAGAGGCTCGATTTGACTTTGAAGCCTTACAAAGTTTAACTGGTGCAGGAATGCTAACCGACCAACCATTCACATCGCCGTAGATTTGCTCAATTCATTCAGAAAAAACCGGCTGGTTTTTCTGAAAAAGTCATTTTTTCAGATGAGGCCCATTTGCATTTGGCAGCGATGTCAATAAGTAAAACTACTACTAAAAATCCTAGAGCGATTAATGGAAAGCCTTTGCATGCTCAACGTGTCACTTTATGGTGTGCTTTGTGGTTTGAAGGACGTGCTAATCCTTCCCGGTAAAGGAAGGAAAGGCTGCAAATGCGGGAACGTTCAATAGATCGCTGTCCCGAGATGCTAACACCTCAATTTTGTCCTATTACTGACGACGTGTTTCTCACTGACATGTGGTTTTAATAGGACGGTGCCACATATCACACAACCAATGAAACGATTAATTTATTGCAAATCAGATTTCCCGATCGCATAATTACACGACAATCAGCAGTTAGGTGGTCAACCAGATCGTGTGATTTAACCTAACTGGATAATTTTTTTTGGAGCTATGTTAAGGACAGAGTCTATACCGAGCCAATCGAATCGATTTCAGCCTTAAAACTCAAAAGCAGTGGTATAATTAAACATCTATCAGCGTGGTGTAATAGAAATTTGCCAGAAATCTTTTTCATTCATAATTTCCAAAATTTTCTTCTCTTAATACAATAAAATATTGAATTATCTTAAGCTAAATTTTTTGTTTTATTTTGTTTTGTTTTAGAAAACAAACTTCGTAGTAAACATTTATGATTTCAATACACTTAAAGGCTTGGTCAAATATTTCACATCAATGTACTTCTACCACCCACCGTGTGTTGTTGCCTGATTTGCTCCTTGTTTAGATATACGCGCATAGATTCATTAGGTTTTTATTAGCTGACAGGCAACAGTTATATAATAGTTATATTGAAAACAAACCATAGAAATTAAAAACTAAATAATTAATTATAATAAATTCTATCCTTTGTGTGAATATAATCTATATTTTGGAAAACTACTTTATTAGTCCTGCACATTGTATTTAAGATTCACTTTTGTATGGTTACATTTTGAACTCCACTTCAAGTATTAACTATGCATGGATACTAAAAAAAATTATAAAATAAAAAAATTTGTTAATTGCAAATCAAGCGAAGGTTTGTAAAAATACCAATAAGAAACGTTCACAATAATATATATCAAAAATTAAATACAACCAGACAGTCTAAAGGTGTTTATTAATATATTTCATTTGGCCGTTGTTAGTTATTGTATGTTATTACTACGGCTGATTATTATTATTTTCATACTTCAATAGTTTTAATGATATCTAGCATTAACTATGTCGCTCTACATACATTTTAAATTTCGTCATTGATAAAATGATCATATTTAATGTATTCAAACAAAGAATTAAAGATAAAATTACAATTTCGTTGACAATACAACAAACATATTAAAATGGTATTCATTTACAAATTAAGTAATACAGAAGCCAAATTAATATGCACTTCAAATGTCTCAGAATTCAATATGATGTACATACATCATAGATTGGTACATTGAAGTATCAGTAAAAATACAATACAAATAAATTTTTAATGATATTTCAAATTGCAATTCATTTCACTGAATACCAAAAACCTATAATGTAATCAGCATTGATTTAATTAAGTTCGGCATTATTTGTGTGAATTATGGTTTTCCCAGATTTTTAAATATGTCTAGTATTTTTTATTTCATAAAATGTAAGCACACAACGAACGCATGAGTTTTACTAAAATTCTAAAAATAATAAAAAGTCGAAACTCCACAAAAACTTGATTTTTCACAAGATATCGCAACTTTACTTTATAGTAGGGGAAAAACGTTAATCTAACCGGAGTTTAAACTTTCGAAAATAGGAAAACTAAATTTCAACAAAAACTGTTGCTTTAAACAAATATGCGAGTTAATTTAGAACATTGTAATTTAACCAAAATGAAATTGATTAAAGTGAAAAATTTTCATCGGCAAATTTAAAATATAATAATAACTTAAATTTTATCATGACAATATTGTTATTAATAAAAATTAGCCTATTTTAAAGTTTAGCACATGACCTTATTTAAAGTATACTTATCAAAATTATTAAACTAAAAATAAGTTGTCAAATCTAAATTCTGTTAGGCTTACATTTAGACAGAAGACTCACATGGAAAGCACATACTAGCGCGAAAAGTAAGCAACTTAACATCAAATTTAAGCAAATGTACTGGCTCCTGGGCCGTAAATCTAAACTTCTAACGGAGTGTAAGTTCCTGCTTTATAAAAATATTTTAAAACCTATATAGGCTTATGGCGTAGAGTTATTGGACACAGCTAGTAATTTCAATATAGAAATGTTGCAAAGATTTAAATCCAAGCTATGCGTTCTATAACGAATGCTCCTTTTTATATAACGACCAAAGTTCTTCACAGCGATCTGAAAATACATTTAATTAAATCCGAAATTAGAAGATTCAGCTCCAAACTAGCAATTACGCTTTCAGATTAGACTGACGAGTTAGAAGGCTCAAACGAAGTCTTACCCTTGATCTCGCTTACATTTAAGTCAGTCTAGTTTGAGTAACGTTCGAATGAGGGTATTGTAATAAATAAATATTTGTAATATTTATAATATTAAATATTTAATTTAACTCTATATTTGTAAATATTATTTTCATACTTAACTTAAATTTTTGTTTTCAATTGAAAGTTCTCAGCCAGTTCTAGACCAAGTAGCCTGTATTTTAGTAGTTGGCATTTTAGGATGTTGCGTGTAGACATTTGGTGTTAGTGTATGTTTCGAGCTTTCTTACATATGTACTGGCATTTTTGGAGGTTTCGTTTTTAATTATTTTAGAGACTTTAAATTTTTCCTATATTTAAAACGAAGAAAGAGCGCCGTAAATATATTGAATAGCATTACATAGGTTAGACCAGTGATGGGCGAACTACGGCCTGCGGGCCACATCCGCCCGCGAGAGGTTTCCATCCGGCCCACCGAGCGTTTTTGAAAAAATTATGCCCAAAAAATAAATTTACATAATGTTTTAAAAAAGATATAAATTGACAATTTTAGCAAAACAATGCGATGTTTTCATATTATATTGTGTACAAACTGCGTAGTTTTCTGGGAAATATTGTACACACAAGACAACAACAACTTTCTTATACAATATTCCAGGAAGAAACTTAAAAAGCATGAAACAAAAACAACTAATATAGACCTATTGTATTATGTCCAAACTGCGTAGTTTTTTAGGAAATATTGTACACACAAGACAACAACAACTTTCTGATGCATATTCTAAGAAGAAACATAAACATCATAAAACACTAACAACTAATATAGAAAACTGAACGTATAACATAACAACAACTATTATATGTGAGATCTAGAAGATTCTTGAATATTCGAGAAAACATGCGCAACAAATATAAAAGGGCTAGCGATGGATTAATTAGCAATCAGTAAAAGTGTAAATCTCGTGACGTAAAGAATAAATTGTGAAGTAAAATTATAAAGTTGCCAACGTACAGTTTTATTTGTGTAATTAATAAAATAAAGTGTATTGTAAATATAAGTGCAATAGTAAAATAGTCTAAGTTTTTTACCCCCATAAATGTCAATCGAAAATAGAGAGAGAAAAATTGGTTCGGAATGTCGAGTATTTCAAGCAGAGTGGAAGTACTTCTTTATGGAATATAACCAAAAACCTATTTGTCTTATCTGCCAAGAACCGGTAGCTGTACTAAAAGATTATAATCTCGCTAGGCACTTTCATTCAAAACATCTTGGGTCGAAGTACTATAAAATGAAAGACGAAGACGAAGAAGAAAAATATCTAGTGAGCAAATGTTTTTTAAAAATCAAAGAACTGTCCAGCGATCCTTCACGTTAGCTGGTCACATTGTTGCCTATAAAATAGCAAAAAGTAACAAACCGTTTTCTGAAGGAGAATTTATTAAGGATGTGTTAATTAGCATTTGAAAAGTATTATGCCCAGAAAAGGTAAAAGATTTCGAATATATAGGACTGTCACGAACAACGGTCACAAAAAGAATTGAAGCGATTTCTTCTAATTTAACCAATCAACTCGATGGACGTATTAAAAAGTTCAAGTATTTTTCAGTCACTACAGACGCGAGTGTTGACAGGAGTGATACAGCCCAACTTCTAATTTTTATCAGAGGAGTCGATGAAAGCTTTGTAATAACCGAAGAACTTGCTTGTTTGAGATCTTTGAAAGCAAAGACGACAGGAAAAATAATTTATTATGAATTTAGAGAGGGGATGGAATCTCTTAATGCCCCAATTTCCAAATTAATTAATTTAACAACTGATGGAACACCTAACATGGTGGGGAAAAATACGGGGTTTGCAGGAGTTTACAAAAGTCAGAATCCTGAAAGAGAATAATTTTTTTACATTGTATAATCCACCAAGATGTTCTTTGCAAGGCTGCCATGGATATTAACCACGTACTTAATATTATTTTAAAATTAATTAATACCATTCGAGCCCGTGGTTTGTTACATCGACAATTTCAAGAGTTTTTATCGGAAGTTGATGCAGAATTTTTAGATGTACTTTATTACACAAAGATCAGGTGGCTGAGTTGTGGGCATGCCTTCTCTTTATTAAAACTGTATTCAGAACTTGAGGCCAGATTTGCTGACTTTAAAAAAATCCAACCATGTTTAGATATGCCTTTTAATGTTAATCCTGAGAATGTTTCATCTGATCTACGATTGGAAATTATAGAATTGCAATGTATAATAATTTAAAACAGCTATTTTTAAATACAGATAAGCTTAATTTTTATAAATCCTTACCAAAAGATGAATTTCCAAAGCTACTTAATCATGCGCAAAAAATTATAGAAATGCTTGCTTCCTCATATTTATGTGAACAGGCCTTTTCAGTAATGAAATGCAGAAAAAATTCAATAAGAAACCGATTGTAAGACGAGAGTCTATTTAGTTTATAAAAAGTCGCATCCTTCCAGCTGGAACCAGATTTTGAGGAAATTATGTCAAGTCAGAAACAAATCCATGCTTCCCATACATCTGGAAAATCTTAAAACATAATAAACCGTATCTTATAAAATTTTTATATTGTTTTAAAATATTACGTTATATAACAAATAAATATATAGCTTAAACCGAACTTTTAATTGAACAGCAATCCCATAATTTTTTAATGAATGACCCTCTATGTTTTTTTTTTTAATTTAATGGCCCGCCGCAAGATTTTTTTTAATTTATTGGCCCGCCACCCGAAAAGTTCGCTCATCACTGGGTTAGACTATAATTTCGTAATCTTTAACGTTCCATTTAATTTTATTGTTATCAGCTTCGTTTTATGTAGCTTTTCCAAGCTAATCGCCTATTCAAGAGTTGGGATATTACTCAATTATTTATTAGCATAAAGGTAAATAGTGTTCTGCATAGACTACATTTTTTCTTATTTACATTGTTTCTTCATATCTTAAATCTTTTTTCTAAAACAGCTATACAGAATGCTTCACATCGGCTTTAATGAAAGTTTACAAAAATTTTGTTGTCAAAGAAAGATGTGTATGGAAACGAATGATTTTCTTTACTTCATCTTGCAGAAGCAACACACTTAAATAAAAAATAGACATAACTGTCTTTTTCCAGTTAAAGAAGATATTGATGTGACAGAAATTTTTGCAGTAGTTAGCGATGTGTGCACTGAATTAATTTATGGAAAAAAAGTCAGTTTTGAAAAATTTTGAGAACAATTCATTTTTGTCTTCAAAACTTCTCATTTTGGATACAGTTCAACCAGATTATTAATAGTTTCTTAAATAGTATTGACATGTTGTTTAAAAATGTTTGTAGGTGTGGCGTAATTTTCTTTTGGATTTGTTACATTCATATTTTTTTTTTTAAAGAGAAGAGACTTCAAGCAACAATACCTATTTAGTCAAGTACCGTGCTATATACTTTAGGAAATGGATAGAGAAGAGATGAAACAGGTGGTGAAGATAGAAGGATAGTCGGAAATTAACTGCCATATATAAGACATCACAGCGACCGACAGTCAATTTTTATTTTTGTAGTAAAAAAAACCAAGGTCTTCGTTGGGAATCGAACCCACAACCCCCAACCTGACAAGCTAGTACACTACCTACTAGCCTACAGAGGCACAGAGTATTGATTCCATCCTCCATAGAAGTACTGAAAGCGCGGCAATAAATATACAAAATTAATTTCTATATCAATATGGTGGCGCCGCCTCAGTCTCTAGTATTGAAACAATTCAAAGACGGTAAAACAAACTTCGTAGAATTACTACTACTCCCTAGTATAACAAAACTCACGACTTCGTGAATTCTAAGCGTATCTCTCGTGAAAAATTAATTTTAACAGTACGCAGCAACATACGACAAATTCAACAAACTTGAGTTCCGCTCTAATTCACTTCCTTGTAACACCCTTTACTTTCGTAACTATACTCGATTGAAAAGAAGGATTATCCTTGCCATCATCCCAGACCCAGAAAGATAATTAAAAGTACTCGCAAAAACACAACTTTTGTTTGGCATCGGCTGGAATAATTTTATTTAGAATTGGCTTTGCATACTTATTATTAATTAAATTTCTATTTAAGATTCAATAAATAAGCTAAATGAAAAAAAAAGAAAATATCATTACGGATTACCACGTAAATACAGTCTATAAATTTTACGCGTTTTTAAAAGTTCCCTTTGTAAGGATTCTTTTCGTAGAAATCTATGAATAATATAATAATTTGCGTAAAGCCTTACAACATCCAACTGGTGTAGAAATTGAAGTTGACCGACCATAAAAAGCGCCATGGAGTCACTCAATTTATTCAGGAACAACCGGCTGGTTTTTCTGGTTTTGTACTTGTCAGGGCATGTTAACAAGCAAAATTGCCGCATTTGGCCTTCCGAAAATGCTGGAGCGATTACTAAGAAGCCTTTGCATGCTCATGAGGCTGGGAATGCGGTAGCGGTCAATGGATTACGTTATCACGAGATGCTAATAACTTAATTTTGGCCTATTATTGACGACGTAGGTATCACTGATAGCCAATGAAATGATCAATTTATTGCAAACCAGATCATTTGATTAAGCACCCCACTGATTTATTTATTGTGGGGCTATGTTAAGGACAGAGACTATTCGGGGCCAATTGATTCGATTTTAGCCTTAAAACTCAAAATCTGTGATGTTATTCACGAAATAGGACCGCCATTTTTTTCAAAAAGTGATTAAAAACTTTGATGAAAGAAGAGACATCTGTCATCTTGGTCGTGGTGGACATTAGATATTATTTCTCATTCATTTGAATCATCTTAATCTAAATTTTTTATTTTATTTTGTTTAAGAAAACAAACATCTTGCTGAAAAACTTTTTATTTGACCAAAAAACGGTAACACTATATCTTTAAATATATTTTAACTTACATGGCATTTATAAGTACAAAAGACGATTTAAATATTTTCTTTTAACTATTCGATAAGAACACTAACTGTTTAACATGCCTTATAGTATATAAAGTCATACTTAATTAGATTTAGGGAAAAAATGTTAAAGCTTAATAAAAAAAATGTTTGTGAGTCCTTCTTAATATAACTTACTTATAGAATGTTATATATATATATATATATATATATATTTAGTATGGTTTAGATGTATAACTAGAAATTTCAACATAAATATAACCTCCTACTTTTAGTTAATATGAACATATAAGACTATATAATGAAGCCTTCACAATTTGGTATTTAAATCTTTTTTATCGGTAGCTAATGACTATTATTAATGTATCGTTTTGAAAAATGTAAACAAGTGGATAAAAAATTAATTAAACATAATTATGGCACATATTTTCTGTAACCCCTTCGAATTATGTTGTACTTAAAACATGAACACATGATTCAACATGATTACTCTCGTTAAAATATATTTATGTATGAATACATTGAAAGCACTAAATAAACGTTGAAAACAGTATCGTTATCGTATTGCATGTACTTCAAAATTTCTTCTGTTCACATTTTTACTATAAGCAAAAATATGTAATTAGTATGAGTAACGAACGCGGCATATGGCTTGTTTAAAAAAGATTCTGAGGCAAAAAGTATAAAAAGTATACACCGCTTTCAAGAGTGTGTTTAATTGCTCGATAGGGATGCATATGTTGCGTCTTGTTTAAAGTAGCATTCTTTTTTGCCTTAACATTTTGAATGTACGAAAACCAGCGAGCTTTAAGTATGTACATTTAATAGTGCAAGGCAAGACTTCTTCTGTTTTTATTCAATTAACTTTTTTCTAGTACAGCCATGTATTATTTATGTATTTGTGTACAAACGGTTGCGAATAAATATATAGTAACAATCATATATTTAACAAATTTTTTTTGTATCATAAATTGAGCAAAATCTTTCAAACCCATTAAAGTAAATTAAATATTTAAATTACTGAAATATTACACATCTTCTTATAGCACCACTTGTTTTCCTGTGGCAACAACGAATTTAAATTATTGAAAATGAATATATTGGAATTAATTTAAAAAAAAAACTTTCTTTGGCTAAATATTTGCTCAACACTGTACGAGTACAGTTCAAGTGAATTTTCTTTTATAAAAGTTTGTTTTGTACTCTTTCATAATTTTAATGAAGTAATAATGTATGAAATACATGTGCACAGATGAATATTTAAGAATGCGTTACAAATCTATGTGTGTGCTTAACATATTTCGTATTAATTCTCATACTCCCATAATCCATGTCCTCCAATGGGAGTAATTTTGTGAATGACTAGCAATGAAACCTTTTCATTACAACTTCGTTCACAAGATAACGTTTAATAAGTGTTAAAACAATTTTTTGTTTTTGTAATTTATATACGTTAATGAATTTTTTGCCTAATAAACTGTAATATTTCGTCTAGCAATTGCATAATTATTATAACGCATATTAAGCAATATTGTACATAATTATAATATGTTTGAGTGTCTACTTGAGTATACATTTAGTCCTTCAAAGAGAAATATGATCCTGCACATTTAAACATATAATTATTCATATATGTCCTCATGTTATTATACTTTTTATTTATCATTGAATGATATGTTAATAACTGTTGAAACAATATTTTCTCATTTATTATTTGTAAAAAAAAACAATTTTAAGTGCTTATAAATTATTATATACACAATGTCTTATGTACACAGAATTAGAAAAAATTTATAATTTAATACTCGTAGCACATACTGGCATACATAGACCGGCTACAAAAGTTCATTGAAATTTAAAAGAAAAAAGATTTTTACCAAATCAATGACCTTAGCCCCACTAAAGTTCATGTATATTTTAATTTCTGAATTTATTAAGACGGTAAAATATTTAGTAATTTTGGTCTTCAGTTAATAATAGAAACGAGAACAATAAAACAATATCACAAAATAATGCAGGATGTTCTACATCGATAAATGGGTTAGTTTTAAGCCATTATAGGCTGAAATTCCAAATTTACTTACAGCATATTATCACGAAGAGTAAAAAAGCATAACATTAAGGATTAAAGAGTGATCTATGAAAGGCAAGTTAAGGAGACTCGCAACAGATCTACTTTTAAAATTTATGCAAAATGTATGCCCGCTATAATAAAAATAATTAAATAACTAAAACTGGAAGCCTGATTAGGGGTGTCAAGTTTTTTTGAGTAATAATAGACATCTATTTTGATTTTTGAAAAATAATTTATCAAAACGTAAAACTTAAAACTTAGGGGTAACCCATGTATGGTACGGAAAACTACGAATTTAAGTCGAACTCACAATTAAACCCGTTTAATTATAATAAATAATAAGATTTATCAAAAGAGATAGTGTGAAATCAATATAATATTATAGTATGAAATAATACCGCAAAGTATTTGACATCCTACATATTTAAGCCCCTTTTTAAAAATTTTTCTAAATACTAAGATTTTTCATTTTATCAGGCTTGTCAAAAGAAAGCAGATGTTGGCCAAAGAAACATGCCCACAGAATCGCAGAGATAGCATGTCGTCGTCAATGATACTTCCTTCTTTGTCTTGCAATTGCCCCTAAACTTGCTACCCACATGTGGATTTTATTTACAGCCATCCTATAACTTCTTTCTTCTTATGATTTTTATTTTTTATTAACCATAAACCGAACGGCCACATGTTTTCATGATACGGCATTCTTCAGTCACCGTTGCTCTAATTTCACACCAGCTTAGCAATTCGTGATAGTATAATAAATTAAAAGTAAAATCTAATGTTACTTTAGATTTGTATACTATGTTAACACGGGTAGCAAATATCGCAGTACACTCTCTCATTCGCGATGAGAGAACGAACTGTTTCTTGATTGAAACAATTTGATTCGCCATACAAAAATATGAGAGCGAATCTTGTAGGTTAATTTTGAATCTTTTTGTGAACTTCGATTAAATATTGTCGTCTCTAATTTAAAAAAGAAGTTATCGTTTGTTTATCTTCACTAATTGTCAAAAACTCTAAACAATGAAAATATCAAAATAAAAAGTGCAAATTTAACATCTATACATATAAAAATGGAAATAATAATGTGCCAAAGAATGCGTCCAAAGTTAAGATATTTAGAATATTCAAAAATGAATATATGAAATATATTTTTTTTTGATAACTAACTTACCTTTTCCATTCATTTTTATTATGTGGATGCATGTAATAGTTGCAGTAGTTAAACGGAAACGAAGCAAGAAATAGTGTCGTATGAACACCAAGGTTCGCTATTGTGGTTCAGAGGGCGAATCAAGTGGTTCATTTCGCCGACTGAACATGGTATAAAACAATCACTACAATTATCATTTGATTTATTTCTCAAAAACTCCAGAGAAAATACTGTGTCGGTATTATAGCGTGAAACGGACTTTAGTAGATTTTTCATATACGAGTTTTATCTTTTCGTGATGTTTTTATAATTACTTCTTTAGATAATCATAAACTTAACACTTGATGGTTTATCCTTAAATTTGCTAACTAAAGAAAAACTTTATTCTAAATTATTTATTTATTTATTTCTTTTTGGTATTTTTTAGTAATTAATTTTAAGCACAAGGTCTTATTTAATAAAAAATTTTTTAAAAAACTTTATTTTTTATTATATTTTCGATATTTCGCCACACCGTTGGTTGGCATCATCATGAAAAACAAAAATAATAATGAACAAACAAATTGAAAAAATTTTTTGATTAACAAATTCAAAATTTTTTCAAAAAAACAAAACAAACAAAAACAAAACGACAAATTGAAAAAATTTTTTGTTTTACATACATACAAACAAATTTTTAATACTAACAAATTTTAAATGAAAACCAATTTTGAAAATACATAACACATTTACAAAACAATAGTATTTTACACATATATTTTAAAACATAAATTTAATGACCGAACATTACAAAAATTAAAGTATTAATTATTAATATTATGCAGATACAGAGTTTTGTTTTATAATTTTATGCACTAAATGTCTATAATTTTGTGCAACATTCTCCGTATCTGCTTTAAAATTTATTCTTTTGGTTAATGGTACTTTAATTATTTGTAACATTTCTAACATATAACGGCGTTTATAATTATTTTCTAAATTTAAAATTGAAACATTTTCAAAATTAGGATAGTGATTAACTTTAGAGCAATGCGAAGATAATGCTGTTTTTTGTAAACTAATATTATTCCTGTATTTCTGGTCTGACCTATGTCCTGCGATTCATAGGTCAGACCAGAAATACAGGAATAATATTAGTTTACAAAAAACAGCATTATCTTCGCATTGCTCTAAAGTTAATCACTATCCTAATTTTGAAAATGTTTCAATTTTAAATTTAGAAAATAATTATAAACGCCGTTATATGTTAGAAATGTTACAAATAATTAAAGTACCATTAACCAAAAGAATAAATTTTAAAGCAGATACGGAGAATGTTGCACAAAATTATAGACATTTAGTGCATAAAATTATAAAACAAAACTCTGTATCTGCATAATATTAATAATTAATACTTTAATTTTTGTAATGTTCGGTCATTAAATTTATGTTTTTTAAAATATATGTGTAAAATACTATTGTTTTGTAAATGTGTTATGTATTTTCAAAATTGTTTTTCATTTAAAAAATTTGTTAGTATTGAAAATTTGTTAGTATTGAAAATTTGTTTGTATGTATGTAAAACAAAAAAAAATTTTTTTCAATTTCTCGTTTTTTATTGTTTTTGTTTGTTTTGTTTTTTTGAAAAAATTTTTTGATTATTTTGAATTTGTTAATCAAAAAATTTTTTCAATTTGTTTGTTCATTATTATTTTTGTTTTCCTGATGATGCCAACCAACGGTGTGGCGAAATATCGAAAATATAATAAAAAATAAAGTTTTTTAAAAAATTTTTTATTAAATAAGACCTTGTGCTTAAAATTAATTACTAAAAAATATTAAAAAAAGGTCAAAAAAATTATAACTATTATATATTTCTTTTTGGCTTAAAAAATAACTTATAATAGCAGATAATTAATATTTAATTACAGTTTTTCGGTAATTTATTAAAGTTAATTTAAACTTAAACTATGCTGAGGAAAACAAAAGCTTTTTCACATGCAGTCAACCGCCATTAGTTTTTATTTCTGGGGTTTTTTAACCAGACGTATAATGTCTTTCGTTTATTGTATTTATCTTTGTTAACTAACTTACAATTTTAATGATACTTTATTTAATACTGAAGTAACTTATCATTACTTTTTTGTTTAATTCTTGCAAATAGGATATATCGGACAATTGTTACAATGAATTCACTTACGCACGAAAATTGCATTAAAATCTGCTGTGAAAATGCTGGTTCTACTAAAGATACATTTTGTAAAATTCTGATATTTTCGAACAACATAGTCGTTCTTCTAAGATCGCTATTAAGAATTTGGCCGTTAAATTTCAGTAGACAGGCTCGATATAAAATGTGCGAACACCAACGCGTGTCCAACTGGGTTGTTTAATTAAAAATATCGTAGCCGTAAGCCACACTGTTGAAGCAGATCTAAACTTGTCATTTCTTCTCCATAAAAATTTGTTTTTGAAGCCCTACAAGGTTCAACTGAACTTGCAAAAATTTAAGCCGACCGACTATTCACATCGCAGAAGATGTGCTCAAAAAATTACCGCATTTGGGCTTCTGAAAATCCTAGGTCGATTGCTGAGAAGCCCTGGCATGCTCAACGTGTCACTGTGGTACGTTATGTGGTCTGGAGGCGTTATTGGGCCGCTGATAATGCTGTAAATGCGGTAACGGTCAATGGATCTCGCTATTGTGAGATGTTAACAACTCAAGGTTGGCCTATTATTGGCGACATGCAATCACTTACCTGTAGTTTCAACAGGACGGTGTCACATGTTATGTAGCCAGTGAAACGATCAATTTATTTTAAAACAAATTTCGCATAATTTCACGACAATCAGCAGTGTCCAGGCATATCGTGTAATTTAACACAACTGAATAATATTTCAACCTTAAAAGTCAAAATCCGTAATTTCATTAACGAAATAGAATCGCCATTTTCCAAAAAGTGATTAAAACTTTGATAAAAGAATTGAGATTTGTCAGCGTGGTCGTAGTGAACATTTGCCGGATATCAGTTTTCATTCATAATTACCGAACTTTTCTGTTCGTAATACAATAAAAATGGAAACATCTTAATCTAAATTTTTGGTTTTAGAAACCAAACTTCTTGCTTCTTCTCACTTTATTTTATCAGTAACAAATTATTCAGCATGTGTTCTAATGCTACTTACTTTCTTATCAGCTATGGTAAAAGTACATGTGTCACTTTCCTTCTTATCATTTATTTGCTTACAAAGAGAATATGTTTTACTTTTAAGCTTAAGTCAGCATTAAAATAAATATGGTTATTTGTTACGTATTACCCAACTTATTCGATAAGCTTTGTTTTGTGCTTGAGGCAAGCCTTGAATCGCGTTGTGCCATGTTTTACGATTTCGGCTTTTAACAACTAGCCAAAACTATTTTATTGAAATCGGTTTGCAGAGAATACAAACGAAAGCAGCATCGCGTGATTTTCATAAAGCGACTAATTTTCCTTTTATAGTCTTTCATCGGGGTCCTAGTTTCTAAAAAAGCCTAATTGCATATGTAATATACGCATCTCATTTTATTAAAAGTGCTTAAGCGATGCTGTGTCTTGTTGTTTAATCCTTATTTGCTCTCTGAGCAAAAGATTTAAAATCAAATGTCCTATTGCATCTTCACCATAGTTGATTGACTGTACTGCATACTACGCCATTTCAATGATACGATTTTTTTATTTTACCTTGTTCTTTATCGTTGCAACAAATTTAAGAGAATATCAAAATTGTTCATTCTTCTTACTAATTTTTTAGTTTTGTTTGCTGAAAACGTGTTTTAAAGCAACTTTTTGCTTTGACTTGCTTTAAAATTTTTGTTGCTCCAAACTTTTAATAACAGATAGAAAAAATAGTTTATCAAACTTTTGTTTTTAGACTTATTTTATTACTTTACAATTTCATTAAAAAAAGCGACAGACAGTTAACTTTATTTCTGTCATTGCCAACATAATCAACATCATAACTGCCAACATCAGCATCATCATTTGTACAATAGAAGTACTAGAATAGACTGAAAACAAAAATCAAAACATCAGCAATTGTTAGACTTTTTATATATTTACAAACAAATTTTAATTTCAATTAACGGCATAGGAAGTCATTTGTCCTTTTTGTTGGGTAATTGGAACTTCCCCAATAAAATAAAATTTTGTTGTGATGTGCTGTTATTTTTTCCACAAATATATAATTGAAGTTGGCTTTAATATAGTGTTATTTTAAAATAATTTATAGAAACCATCTTGGGAGAACTTAATTTATTTCCGTGCTTATGATAATGGAAAGTAAAACTAAATATTGTAAAAATTTTAAAAATATTTAAATTATAAATTAAATTGCAGTAGACTTAAAACCATCTAGTTAAAAGAAATAAAAATAAAATTTTCTGCTTGCTTCTAATAGTAAATAGCTTCCTTTATAATAAATTTTTATTAGTAACTTAATTCATGCCGTTATAAAAGAAATAGAATTATAATAAAATATTAACCGAAAATGACAGGTTACACTAAAAATTAATTTCTTATAGTTTTTAAATAAGCGAAAATGTTATTTTATATCATTTTCTTTAGTGTAAACCGTCATTGCAGGCTATGTATTTCATGGACCTGCGAGCGCTTTCGATGTGATGACATCATTGCTTGTTCTGAAGTTCTTTCAATAGGGTCGTATCTACTCTAGATTGGCCGCCACTTGGCATTCTACGAGCGGCTAATCTAATATTTCCGTTTTTTATGATTATCCACTTAAGTGTGTCCGTCTGATGATGTTTTTCATTTGTTAGAGTGTATGAGTAGTTTTAGTGGTGTAAAAATTGTTTATAAAGTCGCTGATTAAAGTTTTTGTTTTGTATGTTTACATATTTTCAAGAATTCTAAGTTTTTGTTTTATTAAAATTTTGTAAGCCTAACTTCACATGATTTGGTTGTCTACAATGATATTCCAGCGTTGATGATGTCAGACAAATTTCTACTATTAGTATGTTGGCAGACGCCCGCTCCTTGCTCGTCAATGTAGTGCCGAATTTCACCTTTCAGAACGTCAGTTATTTGAGGGTTGTTCACGTGAATCCCATTTTATAAATAGCCTCAGAGAAAATAATCCAGCCTAACCAAGAAAATTTCTCATGCAATTATGGCCACAAAAACTAGTTGTCATGATTTGGTAGCGTTGAGACTTAATGCTGCTGGCGGTTTCTTCCCATTTTCGAAAAATATTTACCGATGATGCCGTCTGATCAGAAACCACTCCATGCAGTCAATTTCTTTGAATGTAATGTTTTTTCGAGGAGTGTTCATGGATTTTGTGAGTCCTATATGGTACAATTTTGTTTTTTTTACATAACCGCCTAATTGCAAATGAGCCTAATCACTAAAGGTGATATTCTTTCAAACTGCTTCGCTTTCGTTCAGATTTGCATATACCCATTTCACAAATGTATGACGTTAGCAATGGTTCGTCGGCTTTAATTTTTCAATGATTTGAATTTTATAAGCGTGACGATTAAGATATTCATGCAAAATATTGTGCAAAGTGTCTCTAGTCATGCCCAATTGTTGCGAACGTCAACGAGTTGATGTTTCACTTTATTATAGTTTTGCATCACCACATGCATTAAAAGCTTATTGTTTTGATATCTCGTCAACAATAATATCGTGAACTTCGGATTTAGCGTTTTAGGGGTGCACAGCGTTCTAAAAAGGATTGCGAGGAAAATCTGCTAAAATTTTACGAAGTGATTTAAATTCTGTGTTTAAGAACGTAACATTCCATGCTTAAACTTTTCCCCTAAGAATGACAGCGTAATTCTTAACATTTAATCATTTGATAGAGAATTTACTTCCCACCCGATATTTGTATATATATATATATATATATATATATATATATATATATATATATATATATATATATATATATTATACAGGATGTCCGCCGAGATACAATTTGTCTATTTGATACCACATGTTAATCAAGCCCAAAGATTGCAGTGGTGGTGTCAAAAAGTTTTCAATCATATCACAATATTGCTCTCCAATCACAGTTACCGTTACCCGTTTTTCATTTTCAAAGAAGTAAGTGTGACCAAATTGCAGTCAACACTGTCAGTTTAAATGAATGCAAGGGTGAATATTGAATAATTTAATTAGGGTTTCCCATTCCCCAGAACCCACTATTCTGTTTATTTACATATCCATTAAAATGTAAATGTGCCTCGTCACCCATTATGACTTTTTCATGAAAATCGGGGTTTGCCATGCGTGAGCTGTAACCTCCTATTGGGATATGTACGGCGGCGTAAATGGTCGTGGAAGAAGCTCTGTGTCAACTAAATCTTATATGGAAACAAATGCAAATCCTTGTGCAAAATTGTGACCAAAGTTGTTCTTTGAAGACCAAGCCCCTGAGCATGGTGTCAAATTAAGGTTTAAGGATTATTTTCTTGAGCAACAGTATTGTTTTAACCGATCTTGCAGCACGTTATGGTCCATGCGTGGGCCTATTACCTACAGACCCTTTTTTCGAAATCATTCACCACACGATAAATAGTGCGTTTGTTTGCACCTTGTTTCTCCCAAAAATTTCACGTAAATTTCTCATTGTCACAGTAATCGATGATTGATTTTGACAGAATGTTTTAACAATTAACACGTTGGTGTATCGAATATTTTTCCGTAATAAGCTTGTCATGTGTACTTCACGACTCTCAAGTATGAACTGCAATGATCAAAATGGCGGCAAAACAAGTATACAGTAGGTATAATTAATAACACTTATTATATTAAATGATTTATTTACTTTCAGTATATGTAAAATGATTTTCCACTGTAACGCCTTAAAAGATCCTTTTTTATTTTGTTGTATCTTCTCAACGATGTTTCAACTTAAATTAATGTATTTGCTCAGCATGTAATGCTGAGTATTTTACTTTAATATCAGCCCATATTGTTATTATGATTTAGTGTGGGCGCCTGCTTGACTGTGTGTTTTGTTTTCTGTTGTTTAGCTTATTTCTTGGAATTTCTTAAAGGATGCTGTTGTTGCCTTGTGTGTATAAGATTTTTTATCTTATTCTTCTCATATTCTTATTATCTTAGTGATAATTATTTTATTTGTAAACAAACACATCGTCTTCGTAACAATATGTTTATTTCAGTAATGGCTCTATTTTTGGTTCATATGTTTCCACATATTTTTTTAAGTTTTTAAATTTTTGTTTTTGTTTGTCATCTGCATATATTTTTTTTGTTTGTTAGCCGTTTTTACATTTTGTGATGAAATATTTTGAAATTAAAATAAAATTTTTTTAAATAACAAAACCAATTTTGTGCCAAGTTAAATTTTATGGATAAAATATTTCTATGTTTATGTTGAATATTTTTGATATTTACACAGTAGAAATATTACTTAAAAATTAAATTTTTGGAATATATTTAATATTTGTGATACGTCATATTTTCCTTTTTATCGCTAAAATTATCTTAATATAAATATATTTTTTTTTAATAAATTTAAACTTGTTACGACTAGAAAAATTTTGAACTTTAAGGTGTTTATTATTAACTTAATCTATTTATCAATAAAAATATGTGTTGAATTTGGTGTTTGTGGCCATCATGTGAATCCATTTTCAGCAGAACGGGTTTTTGAAGCACTTTAGAATAATATTTTTCGCAAATATAATTTAAAATTAATGTGTGTGATTTAGGCAAAAAATATTATTTTTATTTTGCTTAAAACTTTGTCTTATACGAATGTATTACATAGGTATATATTTATGTGAATACTTAATTATTTTCTCTTGCAATTAAAAGTTAATATTATCAAGTTAATATGACAAAATGTGAGATACATCATGTACATATAAGTAAATTTATCTTTATGTTATGCTTTTGATATCAACTTAACCAACATAACTGTATGCAGGCTTAGGTAATTGAATGAGCACTATAAATTTAATATGATTCACACAGCTGATGTTTAAGATTTCATACACAAACTACATGCATGTAAATAGCAAATTTAAATTATGCACATAAATAACAAGGATTGATGCTTAGCAGAAATGTATTTATATTTGCATATGAAGTATGGCTCTCTTAAACGTGTGTCTTTTGTTTTATAATATAACAGGATTTTTTCTTTGTGATCGAAAGGGTAAAAAACTTAAAATATAACAGGAGTTAGCATTTCCCACGTAAATATCAACTTTTATCAGTACTTACGTAGCGATGATCCTCATCAAATTATGTGAATTGTTTTTAATTTTAAGCTTTTATCAGTTGTGTCAGAAAAACTGCTTAAAGTTCTAAATTCCAGCAGCTTCGAAAGACGTGCAATCTGAATATAATTATTGGTACTTTATTATCAAAATATCTAATCATATTTATGGAAGAAAGTTTTCCCCACCTTGTTTCATAAACACCAATTGTGGTAAAAAACTTAAAGCGAATTTCGTTAAATCGCCGCTGTAGAACTACTTTCAGTCAACTTTAAACAAGTGTAATAAAGCTACCATGGCTTGATTCCTCTTTTGACATCATTAAAAATAAATGAATTAAATGAAAGTGAAAATATTTCCGGATACACGTAACACATTTATCTAGCCTACTGCTGAGTTGCTTTAGGTCCAGCAAAGTTTGCTCATTATATTTTGAACATAATTAATATGCCTTTTTTAAATGTTGTTTTATCTTTTTTAGAATATATTTTTAAAAATTTTTAATATCTAAATGCCTTAAATATTGCATAAAATAAGGTTTTTCAACAAGAAGTTTGTTTTGTAAAACAAATGCTTTAGATTAAGATGATCCAAATTTTTATTCTATTAAAAAGAGAAAAGTTTGACAATAATGAATGCAAAATGATACCCTGACAAATGAAAATGCGGTTCGCTTGAAAGCATGATTTTGTCAGAAAAACCAACCTGAACGAAGTGGTCGATGTAAGGATTCAAAGCTAAATCCTTACTAAAAATTTTCTATGTAGTGATTTTAGATAACCCCAATTATGAGAAATTGACAAATTTGGATCTGCTTCAATGAACACGCATTGTTGTTTGCATATTTTGTATCAAGCCTGTCGAGTCAAATTTAACAACTGAATTTTTAATAGCGGACTCAGAAGTATTATTATGTTGCCTGAAAATATCATGAATTTTACGAATTTTAATACGATTTTCCCAACAATTTGAATTCATTATAACAATTTCCACCTCCCCCCGGGGGTATACTTATCGGTCTTTAAAGAATACTTGACTATCTAGACATGTGCTGCTGGGAGTATAAGGGAGCCCAGTCCCCTGAAGGCAAGCAGGGAGTCAACTGGAAGCTCCACGTTATTTCCACGAGAATCAGTAAGCCCCAGAGTTCCGCAAATTGTCTCTTTAGGCTTTTAGCTGTTCTCTGACTGATTATTGAGGTTGGCCCTTCGGGAGTATCGTGGTGGTTGTGGTTTTGCAGCCCCAGCATGAATTGATTATGTGGGCCAGGATCATCTCGCCTTTAATAACACCAACTGGTGAATGATCCGGATCCAGTGAGCATACTAGTAATGTGTTCTGGACCAGGAGTTTGATAGTCTTCAGCTCTACAGCAAAGAGTAGTGGTGTGCAACCCTGCTTTCGCACCGCAGAAATTGAAACTAGGAAAGACCTGTTGTAGAATTAGTCGTCGGCTTCCTAGGGCGTGAATGACGTAGCTTTTCATTCCCAGTGGTTTGACCACCATCTGATTAAGGCTTACAGCCAGGTGGAGATGAAAATCTTATCACGAAATAACAATTTCCACTCTCCCGGGGCACTTTATAAGTGTTTATGGATCACACAACCATCTAGACTTGTATCTTGTGGGGGTAAAAGGGAGCTCAGTCCCCTAACAGGCTAGCAGGAGCCAACTGGACAATCCACTATATATCTACGGGAATCAGTAAAGCCCCAGAGTTCCGCTATTTGTCTTTTCAGGCATTTAGCTATTCCCTGATTGATTATTGAGGTAGGCCCTTCAGGAGTATCGTGATGGCTGTGTGTTTCGAGAGCCTCGTTTGAGTTTGTGGGTCGAATCATTCACAATGAACATAATGAAAGGTCCAGGCCCAGTGAGTAAGAATGCCGTCATGATCTTAAGTATATTTAGCTTCATGCTGGATCAGAAGTTGCGTTCTGGATCAGAAGTTGAATAGAAGCCGCAGCCTACTCCGGGCTTTTGAAGTTGCAACTAGGAGTGACCGGCGAATATACGTATGCCAAGGCCTTCTAGGGCGAGGATGACGCTACATCCACTGTGGCCATGATATACCATCTGATATTGGCCCACAAGGCTAAGTGCAGATGTTAATCTTATCACGCATAACAATTTCCAATGCATCTACTAGGAATACGTAAAAAAACTTAATGTCAAAGCTATAATATTGGTGTTGCTACAATTATAAAACCAACTTCTTATTGAAAACCCCTACATTTAAGTGCAAGAGATAATAGCTTTTTTAATTTTTTATATTATAGCTGTCGCAAAAATAATTTATTGCATAAGTTTAAAAGAAATTTGTAATTGTACACCGAAATCTTTTCTCAGTTTTTGAGCCCAATACCCCACGTGGCATTGTGTTATCATTTAATAAAAAAAAATTGATAAAAGATTTAGAGTTTTATTCGTCTAACTGTTAAAGTTTGTTAGAATAAATACTAGTCGTTAATTAATTCTGAGACTAAATTATGCTTTTACACTTCCTTGCAGGAACAGTTAAAAAAGGCTATTTAACCGAAAAGACTTTCTGTTGAAAATGTGGTATAATACCAGCAGTCTTTCACTTTGTTTAATTGACGTATATTATGACATTATAAATATAAAAAGAAAAAAATGAATTTAATTTAAAAAAAACAAGGATGACACGCAAAATCATGAAGCGTTCCACATTTTTGAAAAAATATAGTGTTAAATTTATTTAAAAAAGACCGCTACTAAGATTAATAATTATTTATTAAAAAAAAAAAACGTTAATCAAACAAGCATGCTCAAATATCTACTATGAATCGAAACCTATTAATACCTTTACATCATTTCAAACTTGTGCTAAACTAGGGTTTTACATTTATGACCTTTTTACAGTTAAAGCATCAACAGATTTAAAATATTTTTTTCACAAGGACTGAACCTATTTTACTCGTAGTACAAAAATATTTGATGGTAAAATATTTTAACTGCTTCTAATTGCCATGGGTAAAACAATTTTAAACAAAATTAAATCAGTTCATTTGTCCAACTATGAACACTTACTTTCTTACATTGAGCTAAAATTGTCTCGAGAGCATTCTGTTAAAATCGAGAAAAACAAAGAACAATTCATATTTGATTATTTCATAAAAATAGTAACAATAACACAAACGTATATACAACACAACGAATATCACATCAAAAAAAGCAAAGGAAATGTCAAAAATAAAAGTTTTTCTTTAAAAACAAAAACTTTTGCGTTACAAAAAACAGGAAACAGCAGAATAAGCAAAAATTCAAAAGCGTTTGTTTATTTTTGACAACAATAAAATAAAGTTTAAAGAATTTTTTGTTGGTTTTTGCAAGACACATATCATTTGTAAACTTTGAGTGACAATTTAAGTTTATTCGAATGTTGTATTCATGCTTTTCTATAACCTATGTATTTTAAACACACAAATTTGATTTAATATCCAGTATTTTGTGGACACAAGCTATAAACAAGTTTAATATGATATAAGAAGCAACAAACCTTACACTATAAAGTACTTTCAATGTGCAGGATTATGTCGGATTTTTCAACAAGAAGTTTGTTTTTCAATTGTGGCAATACCAACGACATGATAGCCTTGACAATTTTGACGCATTCCTAGCAAATGCATTGGCAGTTGTTACAATGAGTTCAATTTCGAACGAAAATCGCATTAAAATAAATAAAATCCACTAAAGAAGGTGGTTCTGTTAAAGTTACATTTGGTCAAATTTGTACTACTTTCGGACGATTATGTTGTCCTTTTAAGAATTTGGTCGTTAAATTTGAGTCGGCAGGCTCGATACAAAATGTGCGACGGCGTCATTTAACTGATAGCGTCACAGCCGTGCATCACAGTGTTGAAGCAGATCCAAATTTGTCAACGTTCTCGACGTTCTAGACAATAGGGGTTACCCAAAACTATCACACGGCGATCCTTGCGTAAGGGTTTGACTTTGAAGCCTTACAAGGTTCAACTGGTGGAGTAATTAAAGCCAACCAACCATTCACATCGCCGTAGATTCCCTCAATTCATTCAGGAACAACCGGATGGTTTTTCTGAAAAAATCGGCACTTGTCAGGGTGTAACCGGATGTAATAGATTTTGCTGTCACAAAAAATATTTTAAGAGATTTAGTCACAGTAGATTTATCTTCGGATCATTCTCCAACCATTGTAAACCATTGTAACTATTTGCAACCCGCTTAGAAAGCATTTGTTTTTTCCTGTTACAAACATGATCAGTAGCATCAACTGGTTAAGTTTTAAAAAATATCTCAGGAGCCATTGTTCGGAGAATATTTTGGTAGAAACAAAGGAGGACGTGGAGTATAGCCTTGCAACTTTAAGTGAAAATATTAAACAAGCAGCTCAGCTTGCAACAACTAAACATCCGCAGACTACTTTAGGTCATGTCTATTCTGCAGACATTGAACGTCTCGTAGCGGAAAAACGAAGAGCTAGGAGAGATTGGCAACAACACAGATCGCCCCTGCAGAGGCAGAGACTTAGAGAATGCACAAAGCGGCTTAGAGACTTACTAGCATTTGAAAAAACTGCATCTTTTGAAAAATATCTGGAGGACCTCGATGCTACACCAAACTCCAATTATTCTTTATGGCGTGCTACAAAAAACCTTAAAGGGCCCGTTGAGTACAAGCCACCTCTACGTAATATCAGTGGAGATTGGATAAGAAGGGACGCTGAAAAAGGCGACTTATTTGCCGATTACTTGAAAGATGTATTCACCCCACACATATGTACTGATGATGTTAGTTTGCCAAGCGTAGTTGGATTACCCCCTCGACCCTTAAAGTTTAAGTTGCGTGAGGTACAAAAGTTAATTTCTGGAATAAACCCGAAAAAAGCTCCTGGTATGGACGGTATAAGTAACAAAATGTTGAAGGAGCCCCCCAGTATTGCAGCCAGAATCATGCTATTTATTTTTAATGCCATTTTACGGATTGAATATTATCCTGACCACTGGAAGTTAAAATGATTCTAAAACCGGGTAAAGACCTAACCAAAACCGAGTCATATAGGCCCATAAGTCTATTACCAACTATTTCAAAGGTTTTCGAAAAGTTGCTTATGTATAAGTTGTTTCCAATGCTAAGGGATAGTGGGTGTATCCCAAACCATCAATTTAGTTTCAGAAGTAGACATAGCATAATTAAACAAACCCATAGATTCGTTCAGGTGATAGGAAGGACTTTTGAAGAGAAGAAGTATTGTTCAGTAATTTTTATTGATGTTTTTCAGGCTTTTGACAAAGTTTGGCATGAAGGTCTATTTCTGAAACTGAACGCTCACTTGCCTTGTAATATAAGCAACCTATTAAAAAGCTAAATAATTGGACGAAAATTTTCTGTTGTTGAAGGAGACTTCGTTAGTGTATCCAAACCAATTTCCTCAGGCGTACAACAAGGTAGCATTCTTGGACCAGTTTTAAATTTGATATATACCTGCGATATGCCTGTAAGTGGAACTGTCCACACTTCCACGTTTGCTGATGATACAGCGTGTCTAAGTTCGCATGAGAACTCCCATCAAGCATCCATAAATCTTCAGCAACATATAACTCAGTTAGAGTTGTGGTTAAAATTATGGAGAATTAAAGTGAACGTTCAAAAGTGAATTCATGTGACCTTCACCCTGCGAAAAGATAATTTTCACCCGCTCGAATCAACAATCACATTGTTCCTCACCATACTTATGTGAGATATCTTGGTATACATCTTGACCGTCGCCTCACGTGGAAACATCATATTGACTCAAAGCTAACACAAATGAAACTTAAGCTAACACAACTACATTGGCTCATTGGCAGGAACTCAAAACTTAGCCTAGATTGTAAACATATAATTTACAACACTATTTTAAAACCAATATGGTCTTACGGAATCCAACTTTGGAGCACTGCCTCAGCTTCAAATGCGGATAGAATCCAACGTAGGCAAAATAAAATTTTACGGTTGATAAATTCCGCTCCATGGTACATTAGAAATGCAAACATACATTGTGATTTAAACATACCGCTGGTGACTACAGAAATCATCAAATACGCAGGCAAATACTTGATGAAGCTTGAAAACCATTCTAATCCCCTTGCTCGCAATATCTTGGATTATATTGGACATAGCCGATTAAAAAAGAGGGATACCGAAGCTTTAATCCTCAATGCTACAGATGACACATCTTAGAAATATTTGTTTTATTATTTTTATGACAATTTTTTTTTTTACCCAAAAGGTTAGGTCTGACGTGGTCGGAACTAATGTAACTTTTTTTAGAATTAAAGATTGAAAAACGTATTGTTAGTTCATTTTCCTGAAGATACAATTAATAATTATTGAGGATTTAAAAAAAAAACTTGTCAGGGTATGTCTAAAAGAAAAATTTCTGCATTTGGGCTGTGGAATATCCTAGGGCGATTATTAATAAGCCTTTTAAAGCCCAGCTTGTTAGTATATTGTTACGTTTATACCTTTTATAAACGTTTTGTTGTGAGTTCTTTATTGCAAAATAAGTAGCATCAGTTTTTAGAGTTTTTAAATTATTAACAAATTCATTTACTTCAACTACACAAAGTTGACACTACTGTACAATTTACTTAAGATGCACGTCTTTTCTTGATAAGGTTTAATTTTACACTGATTGACTATCCACTCAGACGCTACCCTATTTATATTTGTCCATTTAAAGTCTAGAAAATTGAAGAATCTTCTACTCCCTTTGTATCACATTTTGTTTGTATGGCTCTGTGTATTTTTGTTTTTGTTTTTATGCTGATACGGTTTCTGCTTGGGATTTATTTAAAAATATTTGTTGTTGTCTTTTGTAGAAAACGTTTCTTAGAAAACTACGCAAATGGTAAACAGCATACATGTTTGTTATTGTCTTACGCGTTTAGTTAGTAAACAGAAATTTTTTTTGTCTTGCATGGCAGGCAGTTAGTAAACAGCATATTAAATTATTGTTGTTTGTGTATAAAATTTCTACGCAGTTTGTAACTAGAAATTTTGTTGTTGTACCATAAGTTTTCTTAGCAAGCCACGCAGTTCGTAAACAACATACCCAGTATTTCGCTTTATTGCTTAATTATTTTATTTTAAAACTTAAGCAAGACACATCCGTAACAATACTGTTCGCTATGTGCTCTGTAGGCGTGATTGGGCCTTTTTTTTCGAAGATAAAATGAAATGGGTTGATGTCAATTCCTCGACGTTCGCAACTATTGGGGTAATCCAAAACCAAAAAGAAATTTGTAATTATTGAGCAACCTTTTCGAAAACCGTGTTAAGCAGGGGATATAATTGCTGACGCTTCATGACAAAGTTGATCCATAATAATTTTTTCTAAAAGTTTAGGCAGAATATTAAGCATAGCAGTGCCTCTATAATTTGCGATATTACTTTTAGAACCAGATTTAACAATGGAATTATAAACGAATTTTTCAGATTGTAGGGAAATAAAAATATTTAATTGATATATAAAAAATGTTTATTATAGGCAAAGTTAAGCAGCTGCATAATGGATGAGAAAAGAACTTCATTTCGAAAAATTATTGCTGGAAGAAACACATTGATTAAAAAGTAATTCTTTCACAGCTCTAATGCTATACCTTTTAAAGTTTCCTAAGTACATAATTCTCTGAGATATACGATGCCTATTCTAATATAGCAAAGTTTTTGCAGAATTAAGATTGAGGCTGCTAATATTCATTTTAAAAACTCTGCCTTATAAACATGGAAAGTTATTTGATGGTTAATATGCACTTTTTGGAGTAAGTTCCACGTCTACTTAAAGTATAAGAAAATGTAAATCCCATTTTTTACTTACAATAGTTGTACTATTAGATATTTTAAATATTAAAAAAGTTGAACGTTGAAAAAGAAAAACAATCGATTGTCTGGCCTTAAAGTGTTTAGTATAATGATAACAATTACTTATATGAAGTTGTATAGTACCATTAAAACGCAAAAACCTGAAAAAAGTATCACATAATAATTATACTTTTACTCTATTAACTATTATTTTACTAGAACAAAGATATAACGTGCGAAGGTCCGTTAATTATCACAATATTAATAATTCTATGTCATTTGTATAAGTAAAAAATTGATTTGTTTAATAAACATCTGAAACATTTCTTATACGTGATGTCTTAAGATAAGAAACTAAAAGTCATAAAAAATTACTATCTTTTAAGCAAATTCCAAACTTTTAGCATTTATAAAAAGGCATGAACATTTTTACTACTGTTTAACTTTCAATGGATGACCGATGTATTTGATTTGGTCCATAAATATGATCTGACAAAGCGATTAAATGAAAAGTAGAAAATTTTGACAAGTAATTTCTTTATTAATTAGAAAAAATATTTTAGTATTTCATTTTTTTCACAGCTTTGCCACTGTTAAAATATGTTAGTATAAACTCAACAGCAATGCGTTAACATAACCAGGAAAGCCGGGAAATAATGAGATGTTTGTGTATTTTTTTTTTTTTTTTTTGTAATAAGTTTATACTTTAATTTTAAACTGCACTTTAATCTTAAGTTGGTCAAAACAAATTTCATAACTTGTTGCCATAGCAACAAATGCACTAAGCAACATTTTTAAAATGAAATACGACGAACTTTGCATTATTAAAAATTTTTTGGTATTTTTCAATGTCTTGTTAAGGAAAATAAAGATATGTAAAGGGTGGGCAAATAGGAGGTTAGGAAGTAAATTGCCACACAGGTTTTTTGGCGTTTTCAGTTTTGTAAAGTAGAAATTTGGGAATTGATCGAGCAAATACTCACCTCTAGCACGTCGGCTGACGTCCGCTCTTTTTACCAAATTTTGAAACAAAGCTTCGCTGGTCAATGCAGCACTAAATTTCATCTTTCAGTGTTTGTTTTACGGAAGGTAACCTCATGAGTCCTCTCGGTGTGACACAGGGCAGTATACTTGGTTCAGCTTTATATTTAATGTACACTTGTGATATGTCTGTGAGTAGTAATATTTACACATCTACATTTGCCGATGATACAGCCTGTCTTAGTATGCATAAAAACCCGCGCGACGCATCTCAAAATCTCCAAAAGCATATTAGCCAGCTAGAAATATGGTTGATATTACGAAGAATAAAGGTTAACGAACAAAAGTGTGTTCATATAACCTTTACCCTTCGAAGGGACACTTGTTCCCTTATTCGAGTCAGCAACCAAATTGTTCCAGAACATTCACATGTCAAATACCTTGGTATACACCTTTGATCGACGGCTTACGTGGAAAAATCACATTGATGTAAAACTGACCCAGATGAAGCTTAAATTAGCTCAGATACATTGGCTCATTGGTAGAAATTCTACCCTCAGTCTAGATTGTAAACTTTTATTATACAAGTCTCTTTTGGAACCAATATGGTGCTACGGAATTCAGCTATGGGGCACTGCTTCAGCTTTTAATGTGGGGAAGACCCAACGTAGACAAAATACAATTTTGCGCTTAATAACATCAGCTCCATGGAACGTAAGGAATTATAATCTCCATCGGGACTTAAGCATGCCACTAGTGGCTGCAGAAATTGCTAAATACGCAGGAATATACTTAACAAAACTCGAGACCCATCCTAATCCACGTGCTCGCAATACATTGAACTTAAATGGACACAGCCGCTTAAAATGGAGGGACACTAAGGCTCTAGTTGTCAACGCTACAGATGAAGAGTCTTAAGAATATTTTTAATATTGGTATGAATATTATGTATCATTTATTTGCTGCCACTAAGTTTATGTCTGACATTGGTCGGGCCAAATAATTATTTTTAGATTTAAGACTTGATAACTGTATAGAAAAAAAAGTGTTTGTGAATTGTAGCGGCAAAAATGATGAGGACAATTAGCACTGCCAAATCGAGAAATTTTCCGCCTGGAAAATGCAAAAACTAAATTGTTTATGTGGCTTGTGGCGCCGTCTTACTGAAATCAAAAGCCACTGATGTCAACATTAGCCAATTTTGGCCATAAAAAATTCAATATACGCTTCACAAACGTTCGGTGCAACGAGTTAACTTGTAAGCGTGAAAAACAGTGCCTCTGGTGGTGACCAATTTTTGCGAATGTCGGCGAGTTATTTTTTTTTTTCATTTAATTTATTATATATTCAATATATTTGAAATAACAACAATTACTCATATCCGAAGTCTAAGAACCAAAAAAAAATTAATAAGTAAATTAAGTCTAGCCAGTGCTAGACAAAAACAATATATGTTTCATGGTTTAGCTATCATCTGCGGGTCATCTCTCTTATATACGACCAAGAAAAGTAGTATCGCTTCTTTTTAGTCGGATGCAACAAGGTTCATTTAATATGTTACGCGCCAAAGGATTTGGATGAGTTTCAAGCTTCTTAAAATACGTTACTGCTTGTTTTGCTATTTCTGCTTTAACTGATTTAGATCTTTGTGGATGTTCGAGTTCTTTATATAACAGGAAGCAACTGTAATTAATCGCAGAATCTTATTTTGGTGCCTTTGAATTTTTTCAACATTGCTTGCTTGCACCAAATTGGTTTGAGAATCGACTAGTACAGTTAAAGTTTGCGATCTCAGCTAGTTGGACTGCTTTCAACTTCATTTGTGTTAATTAGGATTCTGTGGTTTTTCTATGTATGGCGACGACCAGGATGCAAACCGAAGTATTTGACGTCGGAAACCTGAGGTATCATAGGGGGGCATGAGTCCCTACGCAGTATGTTATATGAGTACAAAAATGTACTCATTTCATTCACCTTTATTCTCTATTTCTTTAACCATTTTTTCAAGTTGAGTATGTGATCTTGTATATGTTGGCAAGCTACTTGGGCGGTTTCATAGATACTTAAAAAAGCTAAGTCATTAGCAAATGTTGAAGTGTGCACACGAGTGCTAATTGGCATATCTGATGTGTATAGCAGGTATAAAATGGTTTCCAAAATACTACCTTGGAGTACTTCGGCTTCAATAAGCTAAGGCGAGCTTAGACAATCTCTTTCGATCAGTTAAATAATTTTTTAATAGCTTATATAAGTTTTTGGGCAAGTTCAGCTTTAACTTATGCATAAGGCCTTATCAAATGCTTGGGAAGCGTCAATAAAACGCGCAGAACAGTATTTTCTTTCTTCAAAAGTCTTTTTAACAACATGTACTAATCTGTGCTGTGTTGGATCGTACTATGTTATTTTCTGAAGCCGAATTGATGGTTCGAGATACATCATATCGGAAGCTTAGCTGCACCAGTCGAGACATTTTAAATGACCAACAAATAAATTGCCTTTTTTATTATCCGTTCTTGCCCAGGATCCACAAGAAGGTTGTAAGGGAGGCTTACATATGACTGGTGAATTATCTAATTGTAGATTTGCGTCTAGGTCTTCAAGGTAATTTTTCAAAGTTTCTACTCTTCAAGGTTCTAGTAGCTCTCTTAACCGTGCAATATTTAAGTCTAGTTTTGAGTTAAGGAGATCTATACGATTGTCACTCCCTCCGAATTTTTTTTCAGACAAGAGCCGCTCTGCATCAAGAGAATAAATGTGATTGCATCTTTCTAGTTTCCGCGTAACTAAAGCAAGTTGGGAAGCTAATTTGAGGTTTTTATCAAAATATATAGGGCTCTGCTCTGTTTGTCTTTTGGAGTAATAAGTTTTGATTCCCAAAACATATGTTTGGCGTTGTAGTCACCTGATGCAGGGACCTAGTAATTTGTATAAGTCGCTACTGACTGAGATATTTGAAATCTAGGAGGTGAATATATCGAAGAAATAACCAAGTTTTGATGAAATTCTTCAATGCAGATATTTGTTGCTTGGAGATAATCCTCACAAAAATTACTCAATAAATAATGTTTGATTTGGGCCTTTATAAGCACTGCTGATCCATCACATGCTCTTCCGCGGGTGGCTTTGCTATCATATAATATTTTGATTGATTTTAAAAAAGCTATTCATTAATATTGAGTTAATTTTTTGTGCTGGCGTATACCGTTTGCGTTCCAGAAACATATTTTTAAACAGTTCATGGTTTGTTTAGTACTGCCTGCAATATGATAGTTTGCTTTTTTAACATTTCTTGCATCATATTGCCCATCGAGCTCATAAAACTCTTAAGGGACTACACTAATGTCTCAATGATTCATTCCAACTACAGTCGACAGACGTTATCTGCTCCTTAGGTTCGGGGTGCAAAAGTTGGTTCGGGTTAGTTGTTGATGACGCTTTACGTACTTGATTATGTTTGTATTTAGACATATCTGCCTATGAAACATGTAAGGTGGTTGTTTGAGCTAGCTGAGGATAATTATAATTTGCGCGATATGTGCTTTCCACCGCAACTGCTACATTCTGTTATTTTAGCGTCATTTTTAAATTAATTGCACAGAGCAGAACAATGTAGCTCGTGACACACAATACAAATCGGTGGCAACTTACAGTAGGCCCTCGTATGACAATATTCTTGATAGTTTAGATACTAGACGGGGCCTGAGCACTTATGTTGTTCCTATACTCTTATTTTGCAGTGTAAAACATATTTCAGATTGTAAATTGGGATCAGTTAATGTTCCACGCTTATTCTCTATACTTTCTTGTACAGCTGCTATATTTTCATCGCTACGACCTCTAAGAGAGTGTTTTTTATTTTTTGTTGGCCTGTGAGCAACAATTCCATGGGCCTCGAATTTTGCGATTATGTTACGTATAGTGATCTCAGATGGGCCTGATTATGAAAAAAATCTGCTTGAAAATTACGTTTAAAAATTATGCTTAATAAAGGAATGCCAAAAGATGACAGTTCCGTTCTTGACCATGATCATGGTGTAATATTTTGGAGAAACTAAAAGTACGATTGATTAAAATAATAATAAAGAGAAGAAAGAAAACCAATGTTAGATTCATAAGTGTATTAATAAGTGTCCCTTTTTTCTGATATGTGGGTAAATTTTCCGACGGAGTTTAATTTACTTTTATTTGGGTACGGTTTTCCGTCGACCCTGGTCAAATTTGGTTTGTGAACAAACCGGTTTCGGCCGTTTGCCATCTTCAGTGTTCTTTTGTACTCGAGCAAAAAGTGCCATCTCCAAACGAACGGCCGAAACCGGTTTGTTCACAAAAAAAATTTGACGAGGGTCGACGAAAAACCGTACCCAAATAAAAGTCCCTTTTTTCCTTTACATTTATTTTAAAATTGTGATTTACCGACCTTTCCTTGTATTTTTCATTTTATAAATATATGTATTTTAATAGAAACTACAGTTTTATATACTGTTATAATTATAAGTAGTTTTTCTTTTAATGTACTCAACTTTTCTTTAAGTGCAATTTTAATTTTCTTGCCTATAAAATAATGATTTACTTTTAAACATCGCTACATTTAACCGAATCAAATTGAAAACACTCTATAGTATTCTCCTAAAAAGACATGGGTGCACTAGTCCACGCATATAATAAATGTTTCCTTCTGCATTGGATTTACACTATGTGGTAAACGTCAATATCTACTACAGGTCTGCAGGAGTATATTTAAAAAGCATTTAAACTGTTATTAAACTATTCACCACCAGCTCACATTTTCGTTAATACGAAGTATATATATATATATATATATATATATATATATAGTGTGTGTGTGTGAGCTGGTGGAGAATAGCCACCACAAACGGTCGCAAATAGAAAAATGCTTTCATGGAAAATATCTTTATTTTTGTGATGGTTCTCTAAAGTAACAATTATCAGAATACCACTCTGTCAGCTTCAAAAACTTTTTTATATTGTACTTAATATTGTGATCATCCTAATCGTTATCAAAAATCAACACGCAAAATCGTTAAACAAATACATATTAGTATATATATGAGGTGTGCTCCAAAAAAAAAAAAAAAGGAAAAGAACCCACCTAACATCTAACGCTGCAGTTTATTTTGCGTTTTCCTTTTTCGTGCTTTCTCAAAATTATTTTGCTTAAACCTGAACGTTATTTCCTATTAAAAATAAAATTAAAACCCAACCTGATGATTTCTTCAGTCATTTGTGTTTTTTCTTTAACGACACCATTCTTTACGATTTAAAAATACTTTGGCACACATGTTATGTGTTTGAAAGGAATTAATTTGAAGGGGACACCTCGTATGTGTATTTTATTTTTATAACTAAAGTCCTGTATATCCATTACGTAAAATAATAGAAAAGTCATAAAACCTAATTGAAAAGTCATCAACATTTATGTTTTCTATATGTAAACCCACACGCAAACTTTGTGTATAATATATATCTATGTGTATATGTATGTAGGTATGTATACATATGCTTACATATTTTAATGTTTTTTTATATTTTTTACATTGTTGCACACACTTAAACTGACAAATATAATACCCGAAGGATTTTTATTTTTTGTTTTTGATCTCTATACTCCACACACTCACACAGACTACAAACTATACATTCATATACTTTCTTGTGAACATTTGTAAGCTTTTACGCTTGTATGCATGCTTCAATGAAAACGTAAAATTAAAGAGTACGCCTTTGGCACCAAGTAAGTAAACAACCACTGTCATCATCTTTATAACCAATTCAAAGCTGTACAGAAGGATCTAACTTGTCCTTTTGTGCCTTTCAGACTGTTGCTGTGTAAACACATTAACTTGCATAAAATAAGAAAAGACATCCATTTAAAGCTTAGAGAATTTAAAATTATTGACACCGAAATCACACATTTAAACACCAACATAAAATAATATTTACAAATGTGAATAGCAGCTCATAAATATCATTTCCTTTTTTGTTTTCAATACTTTTTTTTTATTAAAACAACTTTGTTATTTGAGTACATAAGGTGGCTTCAAAATAAAGCTATTAAATTTGCAACCACCCGCTTAGGGTTGCAAATGTTAATGTTTTTAAGCTGTTATTCTCTTATCTTATATATATTTTTTAGATATACTTTAATGGACTGTATTTAAATTTAGGAGATTTACTGATATCCCGTTTATGATAAATACATGGAAATACATGGAGTATTTTCTAGCAAGACCAATAAACCAAGAATTTTGAAAATAACAAATGTGGTAAAAGTTCTGCAGTATACACAGTCTTTATTAAATTATTTCTATTAAGTGCCTGCGGCCATATCGTATTGTAATTTTCATTTATATCTTGAACTTCTATATGTTTATTCGTTAAAGAAAAGGTTGGTGACTGTGCAAACATAGAATCTAATTGACACTGCAAAATAGCCCCTAAATTCCAACTAGGAAAATATATATAAAACAGATCTACTCTAGCTTTTAGAAGTTTAGTTTTACGAATTGCCGACACTTTTCGATATTTACACGTCCAACCTTAAATTTCACATTCGAGGACGTAAATATTATGGCATCCTAATTATTAAGTCAAGTTCAATTCATTTAATCTTATGCAACATTTAGTTTTTGTCATTCGATACTTTCATATTATTTTATCTTTTCTATTTAACCCATTAAATACTTTTATTATATTTAATGGGTTAAATATGACGTTCTAACTACTATATGTCTTATCAAATTTCGGATAATACAATTAATTTTTAAAATAATTATATGTATATATTCAGAACGCTGAAATTTTTAGCGTCTGCGTAGGTGGTAAAAAAATCTGACCTCAATATAATTTTGTTTTTTCTTTGAACCAGCACTCAGGAATGAACCCTGCATATGCAATGCATTGTGGCAGAACTAGAAAATAAGGTTATGGGGAGGAAGAAAGAGGAAGTAGACATTAGCTTTGAACTTTCCTACATTGAAAGTGACAGAAAAGACATCTGGGAGTTTATTCCATATACGGACAGTTCTGCTAAAAAATAAATTTTCCCTGTAATGCGATTCACTGGCCAAACAACCACAAGTGGATGTGTTCTTAACGCAAATCGAGTTAAACGCAAAAACGTAAGAGTAACGGGAAAAAGTTAATTTTTAATTCCTATTCTAGTAACGATAAAACTGTAAAATACATTCCACATTGCGTCGATGCTCTAGAGAATCAATAGAGTTGGATACCCTTCTCTCCCATGTGAGCCTCTTGGACCACATCTGTACGCTCTCAAGCAACTCCAAAATAGTCTTTGTGGCAGCGGCCCATACATGAGAGTTGCATTCCGTCTTTGGACGGATATAAGTGGTAGAAAAAGTACGAAGATCGGATGGAGTGAAATATCTCTTACACCGTTTTAAAAAATCTCAAAACATCAAAAATGTGCTTAATGCATTAAATTTTTGTGCCAAGAACATCACATCGCCTTTTAGAAATCACCTCCAACTGGTTCGGTCTATTACTAAATAAATACGAGACAAATGGTGCTGTCATCTGCAAAAGTGTATGTAGGCTTGAAAGTTTAATTAAGAAGGTTATTTTGAAAATAGGAAACAGGGTAGGAGAAGGAACGGAGCCTTACGTTACCCCTGAATTAATCTTGAGCTCGTCTGATGAAATATCATCTATAACAACTCGTATAGTGCGATTCCTGAGAAAACTTGATATAAATCTGAAGAAATTATCACCGAACTAAAAGCAACAACTTTTGACAGAAGTGCATTATGCCACACTCTATTAAATGCCTTGAAAATATTTATAGCCACCACCTTACTTTCTCTGAAATTTTTTCAAACGTGTTAAAAATACATGAATCACTTTGTGGCTTAAACTATGATTTATCAACTAAATTAATTACAAAATTATTTATGTTAACCTTAACCTAGGTAATGGTGAAGGACAAAACCTACCCTTGAAATATATTTAACTTGAAATTTTTTAGGTAGCAGGTTATCAAACCTGTTTTTTCTAGCCTTTCATGCAAAACTATGGACTCAATCTGTCGGGTTTATAAAGAATATGTACGAAAAGAACACTGAAGATGGCAAACAGCCGAAACCGATTTGTTCATAAACCAAATTTGACGAAGGTCGACGGAAAACCGTACCCAAATAAAAATAAGCCTGCATTTCATCGCACAGCTGTCCTAAAATCTGCCTAGAATTTTATGCTTGTAGCAATCTTATCCTTTATACTTTTTAAATTTTATTAAATATTAATAATTGCCGCTAAACCACAACCACCAAGATACTCCCGAAGGGCCAACCTCAATAATCAGTCAGAGAACAGCTAAAAGTCTAAAGAGTCAATTAACGGAACTCTGGTTGACACCCTGCTTGCCTTCAGGGGACTGGGCTCCCATATGCCCCCCACAGCACAGGTCGAGATGGTCAAGTATTCCATAAAAACCGATAAATATGCCCCCGGGGGGAAGCTGTGCTAGTATGTAAGGTGAACGCAACACTGCCTTAATATTTACAAATAGCATGAAATTTCATTCCTCTTTGCTATCTACGAGTGTACTGTGAACAGCGAACGAACTATTTTACAATTATAGAATTTGAAATTACTGTTTTTTTGATCAATTTTGAGTCCCTTGCCAACTTCTTAAAATTCGTCCTTATTTTCAATATCGTCATGCACTATGTTGTTTAAAAATTTAGACTTTCAACCTTAAAATAAAACATTTTTAAATTGATTCATTTCCATTACGTACTTGATTTATAATAGATTATTATCCGAACCACCTTAACGCATCATTTTTTACACCAGACCACAGCCCTATTAAAGGCAACACACAAAAAACATTTATTCATGGGAGATTTTCACTTATTTGCACAGATACGTGTGTATATTTAAAAGAGCTGCCATTTTATACATAAGACAAAGCCTATATAGAAACAGACATAATGTGGATACAAATTGACGTATGTATGTGTTTATAACCTTTAGCAAAACCAACAAAAAATCAACTCATTTTTGTTCCATAATTATTACACTTGCATAGCCCGTGTGTGTACATTTCATTTCATTTGAGCATCAACTAAACTTATACACGCTTGTAATTTGTGTAAAGTTTGTACATTATTTACAACTAGTACATCAGAAGCTTTCGTTGTACAACTACAAATGGATTGTTTTGCTTTTTAAGTACGGAAAAAATCTAGAGTTTTGTGTTTCTTATCATTTAGCTATTAGGTATCTACGTGTGTTTGAATTTCAAAGAGGATTTTCCTTTTTTTAATTGTTCTTTGGCAGGATTAGGATCAGATATTTTTTCTGTCTATTTATGTATTGAGAATAAGTGCTAGTAGAGATTTTATTTATATTATTTTTTTACATTATTTTCTAGTGTATAAAGTGGTATAAAGAGTTAATCAGTTTTTTTAACTCTTCATGCCTTGTGGTTACGTAAGCTATTGGTTGGTAATTATAGCATCAAGAGCTTAAAAACTAAGGTTTTGATTTTTATCACACTGTAGGACACAATAAAAATTAAATCAAATCTAACAGGGTTTCCACTAAGGATTCAGGCTGGGGGAGCAAACAGCTTATGGAAAAGTTTCGACTAAGTTCTGTTTAAATTGAAAATGCGTATGTTAAGAGATTTATTGGGTTGTATTATTGGTTATTTACTTATTATAAAGCTCTTAAGAAATTACGTTTCTAATTAAACTTGAACTGTAGAGTTGCTTAAAAAATAAGGTTAGTTAATAATTGACGTAATTTTATACCAGTTCCTCGGCAATAAAAAGAGAGGAAATAAACAAATGCTAGTTTTTCAATTTTGACTCTTTCAAAGACCAAATATTCGCTGACCCGGTTGATAAGGCGAACCTTTTGACTGGTATATTTGAAAGTACTTTTTATTTGCCGAAAGCAATCAGCCGCCAACCGACTTCGACAGAGTATCAATTACTTTGCCAAAAATATTCTTTAGAGCTCGAGCGGTTAAAAATATTTTATGAGATCTTAACATCAACAAGTCTCCTGGACCGAATGGGACTCCAGCACTGGTCTTGAAAGTGTGCTTTTCTACGCTAGCACATCCATTAGCAGCCCTTTTCAGCACAATGTATCGTATGATAGTGAAAGCTAATCTAAAGCCGACCCCAAAAAGGGTAAAGCTAACAACCCTAAAAATTACCACCAATTGCACTTTCTTCTGCACTTTCTAAAGTTATAGAAAGTATTAATTTTCATCTTATCAAGCACCTGCAGTCCAACAGCATACTTAGCGACTTAGGATGCAATCAAATGATTTCAATTTTATTGCAAGGGTAACGAAAGGCTCCGTTCTTTCTTCTACGTTATTTCTTATCTTGTTAAGTGACCTTCTTCGTCCAACTTTCAACTCTATATGCTCTTTCGCAGATGATAGCACCATTTGTCATTCATAATCATTCCGTAAAAAAAACATAATATGAATGATACGCTCAATCATAATCTCGGAGGAATTTAATGTCCGTTAGACTCAATCTTACATGCTCAAACATAGATGTGTGCTCGGAATATTATTTAACCGGAAACTTTTGATACTCTTGGCATGAAAATATAGTGTGATGTTCGATGAACTTAGCACACTTTTCAAGTTTCTAAAGCTTTCAAGTGCCTCGGTTTTCTAAAACGGTTTAAAAGATATTTCACTTAATCTGACCTTACTTACGTACTATTTATATCACTTATATGCGTCCAAAAATGGAATACAAATCTCACGTATGAGCCGACGCTTAAAAGTCTATTTTTGAGTTGCTGGTGCATGAGAGGGCCAAGAGGGACACTCTATTTACTCTCTAAAGCATCGATGCAATGTGGGTTGTATTTTACTATTTTATCATTACAATTGATTGCAATGGTAAGTGCTCTAATGAAATTAGGGAATTTGTTCGCGCTACCCTCAGCGTTTTGCGTTTAAAACACTTTTCTTTGAGGATCCATCTATTTATTGTCGATTAGCCGATGAACCGCACTACAAATCATATGGAAAATTCGGTTTTTAGCAGAACAGTCTGTATGTGGAATAAACTCACTCTTGAGATCTTTCCAGTTACTTTCAATATCAATTTCAAATCCAGTGCTACTTAATGCAAATTCTATTTACAGTTACAAAAGAACGAAAGATTTGAGCTTAAATTTTGCTGGTTTCATAAAATAATAATAATAAAAAATTTTTTTTTAAATTTTATACTTTTTGTCATTATCATCTAGCTTTAGAAATTTCCATGTTTTTAAATTATTTAAGAACGATATAAAATTATTATACCAAAATTTTTAGATACTACTTATACATACTTCTATATTATTTATTTTTTTTTTTATTATTTTAAAAATAACTAGTTCAAAATTAAATATATATTATTACCAAAGGGCATCTCTTATAAAGTATAGAACTTTAATATAGAACAAAGCAAAGATGAATTTTCTTTATCGAAAGGCAATTTCGTTTATAGAAAGACATGATTTAAATATGGCGTATATAGCGTATGACCGCCACGGCTGGCTCGGACGCAGTCTAATTTGAAGATCGAATTTTCGATGACTATCGACTTCACATATCCCTAAGGAGGAAGATTTACGGATTCGAAAAGCGTTTTTCATTAAATTAATTGTGGCACGAGCTGCATGACATTTTGCATAGTCTTGTCAGAGCAACGAAAAAGTAGTAAAGCGGTTTTGATGGACTATAACGTTCTAACCAGCATTGTTTTTAAAGAAGTATGGACCAATGATTCTATTTATAAGCAGGCCAATCAGTTAGTTTTCCTGGATGTAATGGTGTCTGAACACAAAATTAACTTTACTTTATTGACGTATCCGTTCAAACAATAGACAGCTTTTTCGCTAATTCGATTGGACAGGAGTACCGTTTTAAGCCCAAAGTGCACAACATGAAAATTAAAACAGTTTTGTCAGCTTAAAGTTCTAACTGCTATAAAAAAGCAACCGATACTTTTTTTTTTTACTGAATAAATGTTAATTAACTTTTGTTTTTGAACGTATCTGATTCTTCTACTTATTTATATTTCTTCTAAACCGATGTAAATAAATTAACATTAATCGTAATTAATAATAGATATAATTTACAAAAGTCATCAAAAAAATTGCAATAATATAAAAAAATACAATATTAAATATCCTGGTTGGTAATTATCATAGAGATGGCCTTGGCATCAAAGATTTATATACCTCAATACCAACACATGAAACCTTAGTTATCCTACGCCATACACTAAACATTTTATATGACAACCAATACATCACCGAAATTATAGATAAAAGAAGAAGGCAATAAAATAGAAATACTTTAGATTTAACCACTTTTACAAATTACCTAACGGACTCGGCATGGAAAACCCAACTTCCGCAATCTTTATGGAAATTTTGATGCACTAATAAAAAACAGAATAACTCATTACTATAGATACATAAATGACACTATATGCATTCTCGAACAAGACAACGCCTAACAAATTCCAATAGACTTAAACTTAATCCATAATAACAATATATACACAATGGAAAAAGAACAATACAAAACTGACTGTTTAAAAATTGACATTTATAGAATACCTACTACGATGGACACTACCATTCTCATTACCTCAAACCACCCTACCAAATATAAACTACTAGCATTTAGGCTTATGATGCACAGACCTAAGATAATCCCACTTACTCCAGATAGATTAACTAACCTTTTCCATTAAGAAGATTTGCTCGTAGCATTAAAAATCCGTAAGATTCTGAGACATAATCTTAGGACATCGACAGAAACAACTGACAAATCTAGTTTCCGCGAATTATAAAGAGTTACTGGTACCTGTAAACATACTTATATAAGACAAATTGGACGAACACTATAAACTATTGTAGATTTACAGAACACATACGCTCACACAAACGAAAAAGAGAAGACTCCAACTTTCCATTACACATTGACACCCACGGACACCCACCCAGTAATATAGATGATCATATGACATTACTACAAAAAAAGGACGAACAAAACTTTGAACAGTGGATTATGAACGAACAGGCAAACACGACCTCACACACAATTTTCACATCACTAAAACAACTCATACAGTCTAACAAACGAAAAACACCCCCAGACGGACACACTACCCTGGATAATAATAAAAGACGAATAGATTTGCCTCACATAAAATGCCAGATGGCTGACAATCCACCTGCATGAGTATATACCACCCTAATGATGTGATAAGGTATACATCTGCACCGGCAGTGAGCCATAATCAGATGGCGGTCATTACCACTGTGAATGAAAAGCAACGCCGAAGACCTTCGAATCCGTTGATCCTCCGGTTACTTCTAGTAGCAATTTCAAAAGCTCGAAGTAGGTCGCAGCCTTTAATCCTTGCTAAAGAGTTGGAGACTATCCAACTCCTGGTCCAGAACGCATGAAGCTTAATATAATTAAGAACACGACGGCATTCATACTCACTGGACCTGAACCATTCATTGTGTTCATTTTTAATGATCCGACCCACAAACTCTCACGAGGGCCTGGAAACCACAACCACCACGATACTCCCATATAGGGGCCAACCTCAATAATCAGCCAGAGAACAGCTAAATGTCTAAAGAGACAAATAGTGAACTCTGCGAGCCTACTGATTTCCGTGGAAATATGTGAAGACACCAGTCTAGATGGAATAGTCTGTTCCAAAAAGACTATCTTGTGCCCCCGGGGAGAATATACCACCCTAATAAAGGAACTACCTAAATCCTTACACTGACTTACCAGTACAGTCTAGAATACGGCTTAACAATGATGTCATCACATCGAAAGCGTTCGCCATTCATACTGCACAAACAGCCAGCAATGACAGTTTACACCGGAGGAAATGATAGCAGTAGTTATTAAAGTGTTACTGCTTAAGGGAACAGGTAAATGTTTTTCCATAATAATGAAATATATTTTTTTTTAAAGAGAAGTAGCACTTCAGGCAATAATGCCTATTTAGTCTAGTACCGTGCGCCATTCTTTAGGAAAGGAATAGAGAAGAGATGAAACAGGCGGTGAAAGTAGAAGGATAGTCGGAAATTAACTGCCGTCTTTTTTTTTGGAACACAGCGAACAGTGACTATGCCTTCATCGCTGAGCAACCCCACCGACAGTAAATTTTTATTTTTGTAGTGAAAAAAACCAAGGTCTTCGTTGGGAATCGAACCCACAACCCCCATACTGACAAGCTAGTATACTACCTACTAGCCTACAGGGGCACCGATGGTCAAGAGAATCAATAGAGTTGGATACTCTACCGTCCTCAATGAGCCTCTTGGTCGAGTAACTCAAAAATAGACTTTGGAGCGCCGCCCCATAAATGAGAGTTGTATGCCATTTTCGGACGGATATAGGTGGTGTAGATAGTACAGACATCGAATGGAGTGAAGTATCTTTTACACTGATTTAGAAAACCGAGGCACTTGAAAGCTTCTTTAGAAACCTGAAAAATATGTTTAGTCCATCGAACATGACACTAAATTTTCATGCCAAGAACATCAAGAGCTTCCGACTCCGTATTATCTATATCACCCATAGTAACAGATGCAGCACTACTACCAAACGCAGATCTATGCGTTAGCATACAACATTGCGTCTTACGAGTATTAAAATCTACTCTATTTACACGACCCCATTCCAAGATTGACCCCATTCATGTTCTGCCTTTTGCAACTAACCTCCAAATGGCCTGGTCTTTTACGAAATGAATACGAGTGATAAATGGCGCTGTCATCGGTAAAAGAATATATAGGATTGAAAGTTATATTGTTACAGATGCGTCTTGTTTAAGTTTTAGAAGAAAATAATTAAGTAATAAAGTAAACAACTGGACACGCTGTATACTAACTGCGTAGCTTGCTAATAAAACTTATACACGCAAGACAACAACAACTTTGTGGTTACAAACTGCGTGGAAATTTTATGCACGCAAAACAAAAAGATTGGGTATGCTGTTTACTAAATGCCTAGTTTTCTCAGAAAACTTATGTACACAAGACAACAACAACTATCTTAAAATAAATTCCAGGAAGAAACTATATTAGCATAAAAACAAAAACAAAAATACACACAGACCTACAGGCGCATATAGATTAAATGAATAACAACAACAAAATGTGATACAAAGATTCTTAATTTTTCTAGACCTCTAGTGGACAAATGTAAAAGATAGCGTCAGAGTGGATAGCTAGTTAGTTAAAAAAATATTCCTGGTGTAGTTAAAGTAAATAAACTTCTAATTAACTTAAAAACTCTAAAATCGGGTGTTATTTATTTTGCAAGAAAGAACTCTCAACAAAAAGTTTATAAAAGGTATTAACGTAACAATATGTAATGGTTAAAACATAAAGTTCTAACTAATATATGGCTAATCAAATTTCGGATATTACAATCAGTTTCAAAAATATTTCTATGATTTGTTTTCTGTGCCCTAATACTGTCAACATTTGCATTTTTATTACTTTTGTTTATCATTCTTGATGCCTTCAAAATATATATTTTTTTAAAGTAAGCAATATAGTGATATTATTTCAAAATATAATAATGCGGAAACATCAAAACCACACCTTCATATACACCGACGGTTCGAAAAATGAAAATGCAATAGGATACAGTGTTACGACAGAAAATAAAGTCATTGAGGTAGGAAACCTACCACATTACAGTTCCATTTACTCAGCAGAGATAATAGCGATCACCAGAGCACTGCAATACATTGAAAACAAAAAGGGGAAATTCGCTTTGTGTACTGATTCCCTTTCATCACTCAAGTCTATTTTAAATCCATCTAACAACAACATGTACACCGTTAAAATTCGAAATGCAATCATAATGAGACATCCGGACGTAAAACTAATCTGGGTACCCAGCCACTGCAATATTGCTGGAAACGAATATGCCGACATTGCAGCAAAGTTCTCTCTTAAGTCGCCTCTTATTACAATGAACAATTTTAACCCCACGGACTTATGCCGATATATTACTTCATATTACATAAGTAAAAACACCACTCTTCAAAAAACATCGGAATGGTACAAAAAAGTTAATAATAGCGCTGACTTAGGCCATATATTTGATAAAATTAAGAACACGAACCGAATTGATCTCATCAAATTCACCAGGCTTCGACTAGGTCATACAAAAATAACACATGGGTGCCTTCTTAATCTACCAATCACCCCACTGTGCAGTTGCTGCGTTTCCTACCCGACTGATCCAACACATCTATTAACAGCTTGTCCTTTCTTCTCGACGCAAAGAGCCAACATATTCAAAAGCGAAGATCCGTTACAACTATTAGCCGATCCAACTGATAAGAACATATCTATAATAGTAAATTACTTAAAGCCTACCAATCTGTACCACCAGATTTGATTACTAAAATTTGTAATATAGAAACAGACCAATCCTATCCTATTTCAACTTTGTTGTAGAAGTAATAATTATTATTTGTTTGTGAGCTGAAGGCCTTAGTTGCTAGTGCCTCTATTTTAAATTAGCTTAGAATTTGAATTGTAAGTTAATTTCTTTAATAATAATAATAATAATATTTCAAAATATGTTCGTTTCCTTATTAGCCATTATTTAAGCATTTAATCTTTACACACTAATTCAGTAAACTAACTCATTTTGTAAAAAAAAAAGAATATTTCCGGTTTCCCAGAATTTAAAAAAAAGCCTGTAATATCCTTAACCAGCTTCGGAAATAATGCATAACAAATTATCAACATATTTTGGCAAATATTTTGGTTTGACAGTTAAGCTATTACTAGAAATACAGAATATAAATATATTAACATCTGAGGTCTTTGCCACCAAGGCTGCTAACTTTTTCATTGATTGGTTAGCTTAAAAGTGATAAAAATATATGAATCACTTGGTTTTTTAAACTAAATTAATTAAATATTGTAAATATCGATATTTCCCCCAATTAAAATTGTTCTGATAATTATTAATTATTATTATCACAATTTTAATTAGCCAGCAGCACTTATAAAAAAAATATATACAACAACTATATTTTACTTTATTTTGAAATACGCAAACATTAATATCGATATGATTAAAATGTTATATAAAAAAGAAAACATAAAACGGAATGCAAAAACTATTGAAAAAGTCTTATGCTGTCTTAAAGTATAGATAACTACATATTACATATGTAGATTTAACTACTTAAACGTTTAAAGTAAAAAAAACTTCAAGAATTATATATTTAGTTTCAAGAATTTTTCGATAAATTAGTCAACGAAATCAAAGTTTTATCTGAAATAAAAACAAGCCAACAAATATCTTTCGTTCCCCGTTTGTTATCATGTGTATGCGGATAAAATTTTAAATTGAACAATTTCAAGAATTTGGCAAATAACAATAAACCAATACTTAATACAAAGTAAAATACCAATAATATCACTCTAAAAATATACATGTATGATCGCAAGTTCACATATTTCTTATCAATTTACCACAACAAGTACCACAACAAGCAAACAACTTAATGCACATAGTAACTTCAAACTATAAAATACATTTGCAGATACAGATATTGAACTTAATGTTTGTAAGGGTGCTTGATTCAAAGCGCCAATATTGAAATTCAAGACATTAAAATTGAATGAACATACAACAGCCGAGTAAAAGAAAATATTTAAACAATAGTCTTTTAATCTTAAAAGAAATAACATTTTCATTTTTAGTTTGATTTGGGTTTGGTTTTGCTCTCGTTGCTATATATTGGTTTTATGTGGATGAACACGAAGTCTTCACCAAAAAAGAACTTTAAATTTATTTTGTTGCAAATAAGTATATACGAGTGTTGTAATATGGTGTGCTTGCTTGCAACATTATTTTATAAAACAATAGTTTATTAGTAACTGAAAACGTTTTTTTTTATGGGTCCCACAAAACCCAAAAAAAGACATATGGACACATTTAGAACTGTATAGTGGGAAAATTGCAACGTAAAAATTAATAAAAGTAGGCAACTGTGTAATAGATAGACTTCTGGCGAAACCTGTATATTGGCAGTCGTGGTAAAATTAAAATTTACGTGACGGGCATTAACCCTTTTTTCATATTTTTTCATGCGATACCCAATAAGAAAACAAAATTTTGTTATACATTAATTGTTTCAAAATAATTTTTTAAGGCAGAAAATAACCAAAAAAATATATTTGTCGAGCTTGTTATACTTATACGCAAAGTATTTTATTTTATAAAGTTTCAATCCCTACAATTGTTTTAGCAATTTAATTAACAACCAGTAATCAGATTGGCAGCCCTTTTCAGCACATTGTATCACGTTGGTAAATTTCCAAAGTATTAGAATAATGCAAATGTAACGCTGATCCCCAAAAGGGCGTGCTGTACTTTCTAAAGTGTTGGTGATACTTGGAGTCCGACAATTTATTTAGCAACCGAAAGCATGGCTACCGTAGGATGCAATCTACGGGTGACTTATTGGCTTTCCTGTCAGAACAATAGAGCATCTCAGCTCTAGACATTTCCAAGGCGGTCGATAAAATGTGGCATGGTATACTTATGCCAAAACTTGCTGCTTTTGGTTTCGGTGATAATTTTTCCAGATTTATATCGAATTTTCTCAGACATCGCACTATACGAGTTGTTATAGATGAGATTTCATCAAACGAGTTCAATATCATTGCAGGCGTACCGCAAGGCTCCCTTCTGTCTCCCATCCCATTTCTTATCTTTCTAAATGACCTTCTTTGACAAACTTTCAATCCAATATACTCCTTCGCAGATGACAGCACCATTTATCATTCACATTCATTCAGTAATAAGCAGAACCAGAGGGCGGTGGGGGCCCAAAAGCAAAATGTGAATATTACGCTCAATCACGATCCGCAGCCACCTCCAAATGTTGCATGCTTACGCATAAATGTGTAAATCATGCTGCATCTGTTTTTATGTATGTAGAACGCTATAAAATATACTTTACTCTATCCGATCTTCGTACTATTTATACTACCTATATCCGTGCAAAAATGGAATACAGTTCTCATGTATGGACCGGCGCTCCAAAATTTTGTTTTTCAGTTGCTCGCCCGCGCACAAGAGAGAGAGAGTCAAGAGGCTCTTGGGGCAGTAGGGTATTCAATTGATTTTCTAGAGCATAGACGCAATGTGGGTTTTATTCCACTGTTTTATCGTTACTACAGTGTTAAGTGCTCTATACGGCAGTTAATTTCCTACTATCCTTCTCCTTTCACCACCTGTTTAATCTATTCTCTATCCCTTTCCTAAAAGAATGTAGCACGGTACTTGACTAAATAGGCATCGTTGCCTGAAGTGCTACTTCTCTAATAAAAAAAAAAAAGTGCTCTAATAAAATTATGGAACTTGTTCCCTAATGCGCTTAACACGCTTTTCTTTGACAGCCCCTTCTTTAATGGTTGATTAATTGCATTACATAACAAATTTCTTTTTTTAACAGAACAGTCCGTATGTGGAACAAACACCCTTCAGAGGCCTTTCCTGTCACTTGTAGTGTAGAAAAGTTGAAGTCGAATATGCACAAACACTACTCTCGCTTTACATTTCTCGCCGACGAAATTGAACTCACACCAATTACACCTAATCTTCAGATGGCCTTGTATTTTGATTCTGCAAACAAAACTTATTATAAAAATGTGTAAATTGTATGAAAAAAAATTGTACAGATTTAAAAATAAAAAAAAAATTACAGACAGATTTAATTTCCCAATTATCCAAACCTGCTGAATCTACAAGGCAAGTTTCATATGTGAAATTAACTGTTCTGTCTTTTCGATGTAATCATGTCCGCCGATGAGCACCGTTGTGTTTCCCTTGTCTGCTTTTGTGACTAAGATGTTGTTCACTTTCAGTTTACGTTTTAGTTTCCTAATTGTATTGTGCTTTCCGTTTAGGTGTTTTGTAGACTTGGCCTCCTTCTCTTCAAGTCGACAAAACACCTAAACGGAGAGCACAATACAATTAGGAAACTAAAACGTAAACACTACAGAAGCAATTGATAAACTGGAGAATGTAAAAATAACGGAGAACACAAAACTGGTCTCTTTTGACGTAAAGGACTTGTAATAAATAATAAACATTGTTCATAACACAGTAGGAAACAGAACGGAAAACAAGGAACCGGCAATACAACTTACAGGCACACTGAAAGCAACACTAGAACAGAATTACTTTAAATTTAGCAATAATATATATAGACAAACAACAGGACTAGGGATAGGAAATCCAACATCTGCCATCCTCATGAAAGTATTAATGCAGAACTTAGAAGAAGAATATGTAAAGAAATTAAAAACCAACTTCGGAGTAATATTCTTTGCAAGATATGTCGATGACATCATATGTATACTAGAAGGAGATAACGATGGGAAAATTCTACATTACTTGAATGGAAGACACAAGAACATAAATTACAATGGAAAAAGAAGAGAAGGGGAGAATTTATTATATAGACCTAACGATCAAGAGGAACATAATCTCGAACAGAATCAAATATGAAATATACAGGAAACCAACAGCAATGGACACAATAATACACAACTCATCAAATCATCTCCAGCAACACAAAAACGCAGCAATCAGGCAGTTAGAAACAAGACTGGAGAGAACACCACTAACACGGCATATGTATATGAAGGAAATGGAAACAATATATACCATAGCGGAAAACAACGGATACAAAAAGCGCCTCGTAGATAATATCAAGAAACAAATTAGAACGAACAAAGAACAGGAGAATAAAGGGAAAAAATGGGCTACATTGACATATATGGGAAAATCAACGTACAAACTGGCAAAATTCTTTGGAAAACACAACATCAATACCGCATTCAGATTAAGAAACAACCTAGGCAGAATACTACGGAATAAAACAACCGAGATAAATATACTAGACAAACAAGGAGTGTACAAATTAACCATATTAATTAATTAATTAAATTAATAGCTATATGGGACAAACAGGACGAAAAATTAAGACCAGATTTAGGGAACACATTAGAGACTATAACAAAAAACTACGGGAATCAAAATCAACTCCAGAATCAAATTTTGCGAACCATATATTCAACAACAAATGTACACTAGGACATATAGAAACAACGGTTAAACTGCATCGTACACAGCACAAAGGAAGGAGACTAAATGTACGGACGAATAATAAATGAACAAATAAACACTGCTTCGGACACAATTTTTGAACCATTGAAACATTTTTGTAAGAAAACAAATATTACGCCATCACAAACATGTTACGCAGGTGCACAAGACCAAGGCCATAAAGAACATCATAAACGTACAATTATTATGTCACATAAAAAAAATACCCAATAGGTTCACACATAAGCACAAAGGGACAACAAGCATGATCGTAAAAGGATTCAGTTAGGAAGAAAGGCGAACGAAGAAGGGAGTGACAAATTATATAAAAAGAGACAAACGAAAAAAGAGAGTGAGATACAGGCAAAAGGAGGGAAAGTGACGAATGCAATAACACGAAGGGAAACGCGAATAAGATGAACTATATAAACACAGCTGACCATAGACTATAATATAACAATATAACTAGTACGAAAAGAAGACTGCAGATGGCAAACGGCCGAAACCGGTTTGTTCACAAACCAAATTTGACGAGGGTCGACGAAAACCCGTACCCAAATAAAAGCTATGAAAAATCCTTAAAGTATTAAAATATCTCCAGTTAAACTCCCAAAAGCCAAACTAAACTTGATACGAATTGTTTATTTATATTAAATTTAATATCACAACACTTATAGGTTATATTTTAAAAATTCTGTTGCAATTATATACATATATTTTTCTAGTATCATCCGCCCACCTAATTTTCTAACTCATTTTTGTTTTTGTCAAAACATGGTTGTTTGTCAAAAGTTCTTATGTTTTACAAGTAAATAGTCATGTTTAAAATTTTTAAGCAATTATCTCTTATTTTGCTTTGTTTTTTTATATCTCCAACTTTAAAATAAAAATACCAAATCATATGTTTTTGCAGGCTTATGTTTATGGTAAAGAAGCCACAACCCGAAAGCCACAACTTAGCTTGAAATGACTAAGCGAATAATAATATTTGTAACCTATTTTAAAATAGATAACAAATGCGATCTAAGCGAAACAAGACTGTCATATGATTCGACTGTTATATGTTGTCGTTGTTATATAATTCCAAAAGTTTAAAATATCCTGACCACTATGTGTACATATTTTTGTAAATTTCGTGCTTAGCATCTTTTTTCTGTATTTCTGCACTCTATTTCGAATACCTCATGTCGAACTATTTCCATTTACAAATTTCCTTTTTAAGTAATTTTAAAATAATTTTTATTCACAATATTGGGGAGGATTTCGCCACTGTCAATAAAAAAAAAACTTAAATATTGTTAAAGTTCTCTTAACGATTTTTAGGATTACAATTTTTAAAATTAAGATGTCAATAGCTAAGTGTTTAATTAGTATAGATGTATCTGTCAATTAACAGAACAGAGTTTAGTAAAGACAGAAAATGCTCAGGTAGGCACTCTTTACTGTTGTAATTGCCAACGTTTAAAACAAAGCATGTTAGAACTTAATATAAAACGTTTTTCTACCACAAAATAAAAGAAAAAATTTAGATTAAGATAATACAAGTTTTTCTTGTATTACGAAGCAAAAAGTTCGGTAATTATGAATGAAAAATTGGCAAATGTGCACCGCGACCACGCTTCTTTCATATCACGTATTTTGAGTTTTAAGGCTGAAACCGATTCAATTGACTCCGTACAGATTCTGTCCATAACATAGCCCTAAAAAAAATTAATCCACTGATGTTAAATTACTCCATCTTGCTTGCCACTTAATTGCTGATTGGCATGAAATTACTCGATCGGGAAATTTGGTATGCAATAGGTTGATCGTTTCATTGGCTGTAAGACATGTTGCACCGTCCTGTTAAAACCACAAGCCAGTAATATCCACGTCGTCAATAATAGGTCAAAATTAAGTTATTAGAATTTCCAGCCTCATCTTCATAGGACATCATACAGTAACACTTTGAGCAGGCAAAGGCTTCTCGATAATCGGTCTAGGATTTTCAGAAACCCTAATGCAGCAATTTTGCTTGTTGACATACCCTGACAAGTGAAAATGGGCTTCGCCTGAAAAAATGTTTTTTTTCAAAAACACGAGCCAGTTGTTCCTGAATGCATTGAGCGAATCTGCAGCGAGTAAATAGTCCGTCCGCTTCAATTACTGTACCACTTGAAGCTTGTAAGGCTTCAAAATTAAATCTTTACTCATGTGGTGGTTTTAGATTACCCCAATTTTTAAGTACGTCGAGAAATTGACAAATTTTGATCTACTTTAACAAAAACACAAAAAAATTGTTGCACTAACCCCTGTGCCTATTACTTCAGTTGCATATTTTATTTAACATTAAAAAAAAATATTTTTTTGTTTGTTGGGACATACCCAGACAGACAAAAAAAGCAGCAAATAGTTCTGGAAAATATAGGAATGGAAAGTAACGTACTTACTTTCTTTATCCCAAACTAGTTTTACTACAGGAATATATCGATAAAAACGCAAGCAATAGTATTTCCTAATATTGCCATTTTCCGTCCTAACTGGCTGGTTTGTATTTGGTGGTAAGCGCTTTCGATGCGAATGCATCATTCTCAATAGTATTTCCTATTTCTCAGTTTTGAGCGCAGCTTAAACTATTCTTAATAGAAGAAGTATTAACAGCCATTCTGGCAATTTCATTTAAGTGTAAGCAAAACCTGGTGGAATATTCAGCTTATCTCTATCTTGCTAAAATATAAAAATATATAAAAAATAACACATTTTAATTAATTTATTAACCACAGCTTTATTTTTAGATTCCTCTTTTCTAAAATGTTCCACTGTGAATTAGTATTTTTGAGCACAAATCAGAGTCTTAAGCAAACAAAGGAATAAATGTTGATTACAACATAAAGACGTAATCATATATATAGAACTTGTAACTTACTACCTTTAAGGTTGACACCTTTAACATTATCATTAGTTTGTCATATATTAAGATAGAGGGCAGCATAATAAAGAGCCAAATCTATGGGCAAATGTATATCGAAAAATCCTACAAGTTTAACGATTGCATTATCTGAAAAAGATTTGGCAACAGCCAGCCATATTTTAAGTAAATTCACTGAAAGTTCTGAGTATGTTGCACTTCAGGGAGAGCAAAAAAATCAATTATACGGGTACTATGCTGCCAAGAGCACTCCAAATGGTAGCGACTTTATTGTCAACGGTACTGGTGCCAGCCAAAAGACGGAGCAACCACATCGACAAGCAGAACAATTTCAACAGCAGCAAAATTGTAAAGACGTTTTTACCCAAGAAAACACTTGTTTACATTCATTGGACCATTGGACAGTTACAAAAAGTGTACAAAAGCAGCAGATTGTTAGCAATGATGACAAGAGCAATGATGCAGTTGATGATGTTCACAACCACACAAAAACTAGGAACAACATTAGCAACAATAAAGACAACAATGATTATGGTGACGTCGTACAGTCTGTGCTAGTTTACAATGGCCATGTTGACAATGAGTATGACTCTGAGGATAACATTAAAGATAAAGAAAAATATATAACCATTATTAAATGCTCATCGTCTTGTAGTGATAAAAATAATAATAACAACAATAGTGGAGGTAGTAAAGAAAATGCCATCTATTGCGATATTAATCTTGCCAATTGTGATAGTAGTCATAATAACACCAACATTAAAAAATGCAATGAGAATAATAATAACTATAATTATTATGATATAATACCGCTTTATCTCAGTCAACTACTTTTACGTCAACAACATGTAAAACAACAAGCCAAACAGCAGCCGGTTGAAAAATCCAAAGCTAAAAATGGTTCATTTAATGATGCCTGTATAAATAAAAACACAGATGGAAATCAACATAATTTCAAAATTAAGAAAAAATGGAAAAACCCGTTTACATCTGATGATTGTGTAATGGAATCTTCCAATGTCAATTTAAAGGTAATAAAAATTTATTTGTAAAAAATTTATTTTATTTTACTTTATAAAATTTAATTATGTCTTTTAAAAAAAACACTATTAACCAATTATTTAAAGTAATTTTGTTATGCAAATAATTTCGAAAATATTATAAAAAGAGGTTTATACCTGGAATAAAAAGTTTTGTAAGAAACCAAAATTATAAATACGTTCTACGGAAATAGTTAAGTGAATAGCACTTATTTTTTGTTCAGAATCAGTTATGAAATGACATATAGACATTAGCATCTTCTTTTCATATATGGTAACTGATAATAAAGAATTGTATTACCTCTTCTAAAATGAGAAAAGTTTTCAAAAAGCTTAAGTATATTAAAATATATTGATCGGAGATGTTAATTTTTATTATTTGTTTACGGCTCGGCCCTCAATAAATAAACGAATTTTTAACAAAATACCTTTACTCAAAACTAAGAAAAGCGTTTCACAATAACCACTTTATTTCTAGTTTTATACAGTTAATTCAGTGTAACACCAATATTAAGATAATTTAAAATAAGTACCGAAAAAGAAAATTACGGCGCATAAATAGAAATACATAACTGATAAAGCAAATAAGGAATTAACAGTTAACAAAAATAAAAAATGCGTGATATGATTTACATCTGCACCTAGCCGTGTGGGCCAATATCAGATGGTGGATCATTACCACTGTGGATGAAATGTAGCGTCATCCTCGCCCTATAAGGCCTTCGGATACGTATATCGTCCGGTCACTCCTAGTTGCAACTTTAAAAGCCCAGAGCAGGCCGCAGCCTTCACTCCTTGCTGAAGAGTTGGAGACTATCCAACTCCTGGTCCAGAACGTATGAAGCTTAATATACTCACTGGACCTGGACCATTCATTGTGTTCATTGTGAATGATCCGACCCACAAACTCACAGCCACCGCGATACTCCCGAAGGGACTACCTCAATAATCAGTCAGAGAACAGCTAAATGCCTAAAAAGACAAATAGCGGAACTCTGGGAACTCTGCTTTACTGATTCCCGTGGAAATATAGTGGTTTGTCTAGTTGGCTCCTCCTAGCCTGTTAGGGGACTGGGTTCCCTTTCACCCCCGCAAGACACAAGTCTAGGTGGTTATGCGATCCATAAAGACTTCTAATGTGCCGCCGGGGGAAATATTGGGACATACTATAAGCTCTATTTACAGTACTTAACGAATGCAGCATACTATGATAAAACATGAGGTCTGCACTTTCGTAATGTACGCCAGCCGCCGTTAAGGTAAGCAGATCAGTCGGAGAACGATACCTTGACATCTTAACAGTCTACAAATTTCGCGATGCGGCGAAGCACTCCCTAAACAAGGCGTATTCTAAGCAACGTGTGCCCACCACGTTGAACTGTAAATTGGTCCACATGATTACCTGTAAAACTCGCCACTTGGCCCCATATAAGGCAAGTAATCAAAACATGCAAACACACTCATGCAAAAAAAAAACACAAAGAAAAGAAAAGACCAAATAAAGAGAGGCAACATCTTCAACTTCGGCCAAACCGAAAATTGTTCTAACATGTCAACAGTTAAGTATGTATTTTTTTGTTTGAAAATTTTTTTAAATTATTATTGTACATATCTGCCAGATTTTTTTATAGATAATACCGTCACTATTTTGGAGAAAAAATCTTACTTCAATTAAAATTCACATATGTACATATGTATGTAAATAGATTGCATGTTTTTCAATAAAGTTCAAATTCTTTGGTGAATTTGTTTTCAATTTAGTAAAATATGCATTTTAAGTTTCATTTAAATTTTTTTTTTCCTTAAAGTGTATAAATTTATATCAAAAAAATGTAATTCCATATATGAAAAATTGGCTTACATATGTTATATGTACATACGTTTTAATAAACATCAGCTTTGCTTATGTTACAGAATTTGTCAGGAGAGCACAACGAACATGACACGTTTTCAATAACTAGACTTTATTTAGAAGTAATTTTTCTTCGCATGAGAAAATTTAAAAAGCAACTCGAAGAACTAAAGTTTTTAATACATTGCATGAGTTTTTAAGAAAAAGTATTAATTTTTTTTATACATGTTTCTATATTCACTTCTCATGTTAGTGAAAACATAAATAAATCGTTTTCACTTCTCAATTTTTTTTACTTAGCCTACGTTTAAACTTTATAAAATTCCTAAACAGTGCTCAGTGATTTAATTTAGACGTGTTGAATAATACTAAAAGTGAAAATTTGAATATATATTTTACATACATATGGACATATGTATGCATCCACATTATCCGTGCTTTAAAATTTTTCGTGCTGTTTGATTCACATAATTTTAAAATTAATAGTTTTTATAAGAGAAGGGCTTAAAAATATTAAGTCACCGACAATTACACTTCACTTTGAAGTTAAAAAATAATTTTCTACTCAATGCAATTTTAACGATACAAACATATTTATATCGCTTATATGCTGAAAAATCCAATATCAAAATTCTTTTGTTCTAAAATTTTATTGCTAAAGTAAAAAATAAAAGCTAAACTTCGAACGATTTTGTTAGCAGTCAACATTTTTTAAAATTTGAATGATTATCTACGTCTAGGTTTATCTATCTATTCTTATATATTGTTAGACATTCGCAGTGGAAAAAACCGACTGAATCTACAACAGGCCAGATTTCCTTTCCAATGGGCTCTTGCCAATTCACAACGTCTAAAGACGAACTGTGCAAAACTGTTCACATACATTGTTCAAAATTATAGCAATTAACTTTGGTTAAGTGAAAGAGCCATTTTGGCTGCAAAAAACAAATACGTTGATTAAATAAATTCAAAAATCCAAAGCCTAATTAATGGCGAACGGTATTCGTATAAATCGATTGGTTCCATTACCGATCCCGAAAATATTGTTAACTACCCCGTAGAATTATTGAATTCATTAAACTTACCGGGAATGCTACCACATAACTTCCAGCTTAACGTAGGAGCGGTAATAGTCATGTTACGTAATCTGAATCAGCCAATGCTATGCGATGGTACTAGATTGGTTATTAAAACGCTGATGGCAAAAACTTAGCAATAATAATTATAGGAAAGTTTGTAGGTGAAGAACTGCTTACTACAAGGATACCTATCATACCAAGTGATTTACCATATAAGTTTAAACGTCTCCAATTTCCCGTTCGCCTTGCATTCGCAATGATGATTAATATATCCCAAGGACAATTGTTAAAGTGTGTGGGTCAAACCTAGAATCCCAATGTTTTTCCCACGAGCAATTGTGTGTTGTATGCTCAAGAGTTGGGACACCGTCAGCACTGTTTATTTTCTCTCCCAACAGAAAAACAAAAAATATTGTTTACTATCAAGCTTTAAAATAAACTATATGCTGACCTTTTTTGTTTGTTTATTTTTTAATGAATTACCTTAAGAACTGTTAAAACAATGAATTGAAAAAAATTTGTGTCGTTTCTTCTTTGTACTGAACATTTTTTTCTAAGTTCATATGAAATATTAATTATTAGCAAATAGTTTCCGAGCGAGGCTGGGTCATACAGCTAGTAATAATAGAATCCAAAAATTTAATATGTTATATGATACAGAGAATTGTAATAGTTTATGTAGGCACAGGAAAAATACACCGATAATACTAGATCATGAAAAACGGCATTATATTCACATTGTTCTAAAGTTATAACTATCCAAACTTTAAAAATTTGATTTCAGAAAATAACTAGAAAAGTAGGCACACGTTGGAAATATTACAAATAATTAAAATCCAACATCGAAAAATTAGAAATATATTTGGGTCAAACAAACAATAATATGTACCAGAGCTTTAAATTAATCATTTCTGCACAGAATTAGAAAATTTTGAATTAATTCTTTTCACACAAAAAAAAATGAATTGAATAAAATTTCCGTCAATTCAAATGAATTTATTGAAAGTGAATTGTTTTGTTATTCAATTAAATTTTTATGTAAACGACAGCCAGCAATTTTTATGAACCACAATTGTGTTGTGAAATAAATACTGAAATTTATACATATATTGTCATTTTTCGTGATTTTTGTGTATTTGTAAAAACGAGTTTTATTTTTAGAAATAAGTTTTTCGTTGGGTGGTGGTGGGTCACAAAATTCGAAATTTATTAATTTGTTCTTGAATATTAAATATGTTTTGTCGTTTAGTGTTTTTTCAAGATATGGCATGGAGGCTATTTCAATATTTGAAGGCATCTTTAAGTTCAGAATTATTCGGCTTCAGGCTTTCTTAGCCTGGTATCAGTCTATCCTAATAAAATACTGAAAATATTGAGTAAGTTATTTGTGTTATTGTTGGGAATTACAACAAAACAAAAAAGAATGGTAACCATTATTCCCACTAAAAGTCGAATTTAAATTAACAGAAAAAGATACAACAAAACTAGCCTAAAGGAAATTTTTACCTGTTTACAAACTTGTATATGATATATAAACAATGCTGCCAAACCTTTGTATTGGAATGATTTTTGATGTTTTACAGCATATTTTTTTAGGGTTTCTTTGAGTAATAAGTGACAAAACAGTATTGTGTTAAAAATAGTATTTTGTTGGCGGCAAAAATTTAATAACTAAATTCCTTTAAATAATCTTTAGAGGCTGGAAAAGGAGAAGTTTTCACTGTCAACAAAGTGTGATATTTTGAAGAGAATAATTAGAAGTTGCGTTGGTAGTTGTGCATGCGCATTCGCTAAACAGAAGATCATAAGTATGAGTTCAAATTGTCACTGAGCCTTTAGAATAATATAAAATAGTTTTCCCCCCATGCTGAGAAATAAAAAATATTAAATTAGACACTGCACATATGTACTTTAATATACTGTTTTGCAAAAGAGATGAAAAATAATCTATTTAATAGTCTCGATATGTTTTTTCTTTTGTAAATCAATAAAAAATTTATTTGGAATATTTTAATATTGTCACTGTTAATCACGCTTGGTTCTCTTTTTAAACAAAAACAATTTTGTAATATAATTAATAACAAATATAATTTGTGTCCCTATAATTAAGAAAAACATTGCAATAACCGTGCAACAATCAGCTAATTTTGAATAAAAAGTTAAATGAAACGACCCATTATGCATTTGACAAGCTGCGTAATTTTCTAAGAAATCTTATACACATAAATAACACCATGCTTATAGAAAATTCTACGAAATAAGATAAATAACAGAAAACAAAAACAACTACCACAGAATAAAAAAACAAAACACACCCAAGCTGATGGTGATATTAACAACAATTTACCATCAGGTTAAAGTTGAATGTTCTTGTATATACGAGCACAAATTGCTAAGCAAACGGATGAATTCAAGTTCAAACGTCGCACACTGGGGATTTCGCGGAAAAAAGTCAAATTGTCAACATACTCTTCATAAATATTCAATGATATTTTGAAATTTAAAACTAAATGGTACAATCAAATCAAAAAGAATTACTCCGATCTGATTGCTAGTTTTTTTTATAGCCGTCCCAACTCAGCACTTGTATGTTTTACTGAATCAACTTAATTTAAACCTAAGAATTTCAAAACTAATATTATTTTATTATGTGAGCTAACGTTTTTCTTCTTATTTTTTATTTAAAGTAGGATATTTTAGTATAATAAAATTGAAAAAAGTTTTTTTTGTTTGCTTATTTTTATGAACATATAAAAAAATCCATTTTTTCCAAACATTTGGACATGCAATTTTAGATTTACTTTCCTGCAAGTTGCAAATAAATTTGTTTCTAAATTTGATAAAATAAGATAATTTATTTTAATTGTAATTTATGATGTTGTCTTTCAAAATGTATTTTTCAATATCTTTGAATTCATCGTTATTTTTTATGTGTTTTATGGACCTAAGTGACGATAGTTCCGGATCCGACATTAATAACAAATGAGCCATTAAATCTCTATTTGTATTTTCTCTTGTCGTTTTTCTTTTATGGGAACATCGCACATTCCTTAAATTTTTATGACTGGCTTCTAAGGCTTCTTCGGACAAACACCCTAGAACAAAAGTAGTTTTAAAATTGTGTAAAAGGTTTTTTTAATATTTTATTACCTATTGGCAAGTTGAAGTATTCCAGAACATCGCACCCATGAACTAAAACCTTATGAACAGTACTTGGCATGTAATACCAGCCATACTGAATTAAATAAGAGTTCCTAGTAATATTTAGCAGCTCCTTAAATGTTGTAACATTAACCGGGATTCCGCAAGATAAAACTCTTAATATAATGCCAAAATTATCAATAAGACTTCTATCAATCCCCGTTATTTCAGCAGAAATTTCACTATTTTGAAAAAATCGTCGAGCCGTGTTTCTATCGTTAGTAGTTCCAAATCCCGTTTTTACTTGATCTATTATTAATCCCGTCCGTGTTTTGAATTCATTTTCAATTCTTTTTTTGTTTTGTGAAAAAATTGAGGTATTTTCCTTATTGACTCGCGAAATTTTAAAGGAAGACGGTAAGCAATGTGCAATATGCATTCAAAAAAGCGTATCCAGCAGTGAAGTGTAGAAAGTCCATATTTATAATTATTAATAAAAGGTTCCTTAATTATGTTTATATTGTTCATATCGGTAGGGCTTGCATTACATATAAAACACCTACTTGCTGAGTTTTTGTCACTCAAAACATTTGCAACTGAACCATCTATCATTGTGCAGTGCATATCGTAAGACACCTCAACAGCTGAACCATTTGTATCAATTACAGAACATTCCAAATTTTTAAATTTTTTAATAAAATCGTTGTGCATTTGCTTAATTAAAACTGGATTCTCTTTTGTCAATACAAATTTAAGGGGTCTACAATAAATTGTGGCAGATGGCGTTTTATTTACCCATAATACTTCGTTTGAGTCTAAATTTACCAATCTGAAAAAATAGAAATTTTAAATACATATAAAAGGGTAGCTGTGAAATGCACATATAAATGTACTTCTGTGTATAATAATGTACATACCTCAGAGGTACAAAGGCTATAAAAAATGAACTCGTCGGAACTATTTTCGTTTTCAAATTTTTGCTTATAGCAACTATGGCCAGAGCTACCATCCATGCCCCACTTGCAAATTAGGGACAGATTTGTACATTTTTGTTCCGTATTACAAATTTTAATCACACTTTCCGCTGTTTTACACATTATACATTTCAAGTCAACCTCTGCTGAAATTTCAGTCGTTACAATAAGGGGTAATAATTTTAATTTTTTATTTCTTAACGCATATAATGATGGCAAACAGTTTGGATGAAGCTCATTAATTGCTTTCCGCAATACGTTATATTTTCGTTCCGACAAATCCAACTCCATGTATAGCGCCAAAGATTTTTCAATAGAAAAGCATTTTGCATCAGCTTCAGTGCTGTCTAAATTATTATTATACCTCTTTCTTAATTTGTCTGCTGCATATTGAAGTTCTTCAAATGAATAATTTTCAATCAATTCTGAAATCTTTCTATTTTTTGATCTAACAGAACTTTGACTGAATACTTTCTTTTTCTACCAGCTTTAGTTATTTCTTCTTCTGTAGTATGAGACACGGTTGTTTCCATTTCTGATGATATTGAAGATTCCACTGTTTCTAGTTGTTCAGAAACAATAGATATTTTATGTTGGCAAGTTTTGCTCGTGCTAGGTTCCTAAATATTTTAGTTTTAAAGTTTAACTTTTTTAGTTAGATTAAAAATAATATCAATATACAACTTACATTGTCTGGCTTGAAAAATTTCTAATTCAACCACTTAGAATACTTTGTGTCGAAGTATTGTCTATTGGATCTACTCTCGCTCCAATATTTTTTTATTTTATTGTCAAAAAATTTAATTTTTCTTGACAACACTTCTTTTTCAACACTTGAATTCCCAATTTTGCCTTTTATAAATTTATATACTTCTGGAATTTTATTTTTTAAAGGCACAGATAACCAAAAATCAACTATATCGGAATTAATAATAAAATTTGTCATTATCGAAAAACATTGTTTCACAACTAGTAAATAAATTTGACAGATAATTTTATTATGCATATATATAGAGATGAACCAGTTAGATTATTTACCTCACGAGGGCTCACTACTAGATTACAATGGCTACTGCAGCACGAGGTTATTTCAATATTAACTAGGTATTAATTTAATGTTTTAGTGATAATTCCACAATTAATTTAAATATTATTGATAACAAAAATAGTGGAAACTTCAAAACAATCATAAACTAATTAAAAATGATCACGTGAAACTGAAATAAACACGCTTTCATCTCTTGTTCAAATATAAGAAATAATGGAAAATAGCAAAATGTAAATAACTAATATTTATCATAAACTTTTTTATGGAGAAATTTTATTTTATTAAAGGAAAACCTTCCATATGACGCACACGCAGTCAACAAAATTGCACAACTTGCAAAATTTAATTGAACGTCTCTGGAGCCCTTTACTTGGAAAAAATTATATAATCATATTTTTGGTCTTTGTAAAACTAAAAAATATAGACGTTTCAAAAAATGCAAAATTTGAAATTTCCGGTTAAAAATCTAAAATTTTTTTTTACTAGAAATAAAAAATTGCTTACTTTTTATTTACACATTTTTAAAATTTTTTTAAAGTTTGCAAAACTTTAGGGTTTCCGCAAAAAAAAAAAAGTTCTTTCAATTTTTGGTAAGTTTTTGTCACTATTTAATAAAAATTATAAACTACATCAAAATTTGATTCATTTTTTATAGTATTAAAAAAAAAGTTATAAACTATTTTTTTTAAATTTTGGCAGTACCACAAACTTAGGTCTTTGTAACTTTTTCTGCAACTTAGGAAATATGTGTTAAAAAATTATATCACTTTTACATTTCCGGGTGAAAAATCTAAAACTTCTTTACATATTCTATTTAAGCCCTTTAAAATGTACTAAAATCGCAAATCAAAAATTACCTATTCTTAAAAAAAAAATTTGTTTACTCTATCAAACTTTTGCATTTTAGTAATAAAAAATTGCAAAAGTTTTCGATGGCACATACAACTTTTCCATAAAAAATATTAACCAATAACTATTTTTGTTTTTTTGTACCTTACATTTGTTCAAAGTAACACAATAAAAAATGAAATTTTGACAATCCTTTTTTTGTAACACAGTAAAAATCGTTTTTCTGTTTAATAGTTTTACCTCAAATATTTTCTGACTGTTAATAAGAAGAAGATATCATAAATTCTACTTACGAATCTATTTAAGGTACTTTGTTAGCTTTACAAAAATGTATATTACTTAAATATTCTATACACTTTATTTTATTTTATTTTGCCTATGGGACAAAGCACTGTGCGACGGCATTCATACTCACTGGACCTGAACCATTCCTTGTGTTTATTTGGAATGATCCAACCCACAAACTCTCACGAGAGCCTCGAAGCCACAACCACCACGATACTGCCATATAGGGGCCAACCTCCATAACCAGCCAGAGAATAGCTAAATGTCTACAGAGACAAATAGCGAACTCTGCGAGCTCACTGATTCCCGTGGAAATATAGCGGAGCGTCGAGGTGATTCCTACTAGCCTTTAAGGGGCCTGGTCACCCTTTTACCCCGCAAGACACCAGCCTAGATGGAATAGTAGGCTCCACAAAGACTATCATGTGCCCCCGGGGAATTATCCAATACTGCCTCATATCTGTTTTTACATTTTTAATTAATTTCAAGTACCACCAGGTGCCACCTCTCAATTGGTTGCATTACACAGTACAACATTTTTCAGCTGATTACTTCGCGACTCAATTCTGATAACAGAATTGTTTAACATAACTCTAGAACCACTAGTCGGGTTTTACTTAAACAAATTTAGAAAAATTAAGAATTACAAGTACTTTCATCTGTTTATATAATGTTTCGCTACATAGGCAACAGGTTCGAAGTTATTAATAAATGTATGAGGAAAAAAAAAATATTGTTTGCCTAAAAAGTTAATTTTTTTTTTAATTCATAAAAATCCAAAACGGTAAAAAAGCAAGAAAGCAGAATAATCAAACACCTTTTAGACGTGAAGTTACCATCGTGTTTAAGTTGTGTGCATTGAAAGTAAATACCCCGTTTAATTTAATTTTAAACTCCAAAGTACTGTGTTATTATTTTTCACTAAAAGAACTCAATATAACGAAACGTTTATTAAAAGGAATAAATATAATAATACTAGCGTGCCCGTGACTGCTTTGCAAGTCATTTCTTCGACATTTTTTGATCAATTTTGGTTCGCGGTATTGAAAACCAAAGCACGTGAACGTGATACATATAACTGACCGTGCAAAAAACAGGGATCATTAAAAAGCAACAGGTAAGGGTAACTGAAGCCATTTAAAATCAAACGGCAAATCTGGAGGAATCCTAGGAATGCGTGGTTTCAACACTTATATTTTTCTTTTAAAATTTTTGCTTCAATCACATTTTTCATTACTTTTTTGACTACCAAACGTGTCCCATTGCAAAGTCGTGGTTGGCAGATATTTCTAAGCAAAATAATTGGTACACCAACTTTCATTTGTAGGCGGTGGGGCGGCAGTCCAGATAACTCAAGCGAATTCAACATTTCGGAAGTTTTAAAATTTTGATATTTTATTATATATTAGTGAGTTTTTTTTTTTTTAATATCTTCGGAACTACATAACCGATTTAAGAGATTGATATCTCGTTTTGAAAAGCATAACAATGGCTTTAAAAAATAAAATAAAAAAGAAAATCAAAAATCGAACTTCACAGTGTTACCCGCGTTAATATTCTGAAGATTCTCTGAAAATTTCATCAAAATCGGCCCAGCCGTTTTCGAGTCCATTTCTTACATACATACACACATCCTCTTTTATATATATATATATAATAATATTAATAAAACAACAACATTGTAAACAAATAATTTATGCCTTTTTGCTCTTCAAAAGAACTTTAAAATTAAGTTTGATGGGGTGTGTTTGATATACTGCTATAATAACCAAAACAAACAAAAACCAATGCATACATATAATTTAATGCAAGAGTCTCATCATAGCTTTTTTGTTTGGAATGGAATAAAATCATATTGATAAGATATTTATACAGGATTAATATATTATATAGTACTAACCTTTGCAATACTTTCTATACACTTTCTATATACTAGTACAATACTTTCTATATACGTATATACTAGTACATACTAGTACATACTGAGTTTGCGTGGCGTTAAGCATTCACATCAATATAGATGCATTTGGAAACAGAATACAATGAAAAAAACTTAAATCTTGCATTTAAAAAGAATTACAATTTACAACAGCAAAGCCCCCCCCACCCGGGGGCACATTTATCGGATACTCTACTATCTAGACCTGTGCAACTGGGGGAAAAATGGAGCCCAGACCCCTGAAGTCAGACAGGGAGACAACTGGAAACTCCACTTTATTTCCACGGGGATCAGTGAGCGCCAGAGTTCATTATTTGTCTCTTTAGAAATTTAATAGTTCTCTGGCTGATCATTGAGGTTGGCCCCTATATGGGAGCATCGTGGTGGTTGTGGTTTCGCGGCCCCATAACAGTCTGTGGTTCTATGGTGGCCAGGATCATCTCACTGATAATGACACGCAAAGTGAATGATCCAGTCTAGTGAGCATGCTTGACATGTGTTCTGGACAGGAGTTAGAAAGTATCCAACTCTTTAGCAAGGTGTGATGGTTTGCAGACCTGTCCTGAAATCATTAAAGTTGCAACTAGGTGGTTCTGTTGCTTAGAATTATGTCTTCGGCTATCTAGGACGAGCATGACGTTCCAAATTATGTATAGTGGTTTGTCCACCATCTGATTAGGGCTACATAGCCAGGCGCGGATGTAAAACAAATCACACTCTGAACACAACGTTTTAAGTTTTACGCAAAGTTTTAATATGCAGTTTTATTATGAGGCATATGAGTTAAAGAGATGAAAGACAAATCACACAACAGCATACAGTGTTGCTGTTAGTCAAAGAACCTTCCATTCTTGATAGCGTATTTCTGATCTGTTTAAGTAAACAAGATATCGAATAGTTCGCATTTCACCTGATTTGTAGAGCCATCTGAACTGTAATGAAAATAACTCCATAATTCTCTAAAAACGTTTTCGAAAAACCATTTTCTTGATGATCGCCCAAAAATTAATTATTCAGACGTTCAAAAATAGCAACACGGACAACTAAGTATTTTACTAAGTAGTTTACTATATGTAAATATCAATATCGTTTTTTTTTTTAATGTTACTCGAATTAAACTTCAAGGTTATTTTTTAAGCAATATTATGGCACTCTAGGTAGCTCCACCGCATCAAGGCAATATCTCTTAAGATTCACTTTGAATTGCTGCGTATAGCACCACAACCAATTAAATCCATTGTTCAAATCAACCTTATGAAAAACACTGTATTTTTTGGCGATATGCTTAAAGGTCATGTCATCATAAATTAGATATTAATTGAACTTTTTTTTACCATACACATGACCATTGTGTTCGTATTTTTCAAGTCAGCTGTATGGCATTTGTGAATTTTTGGATATGTTTCGCTCTTCGCTTCTGTTTTTTAATAAATGATATGGTTTTGGCACCACAATTTATGTTTTAAGAAAAAACACTTGAAGACTACATATTTCGTCAAGGAATTCAATAATGCTTTTTACGGTTAACCACTGGCGCTGGAGTATTCTGAGATGATTGGTAGGGGCGATAGCTTATGTGTTGTTGTGTTAGTTGACCGGGGGTTGGGCCGTTAGTCCCGAACTATTTGGGGTTCAATTGGAAGTAGTTTTTCATAACTGCGAAATCCGACCGGAGACTATAATCTGGTACCACGGGTGTCACGTGCCCCTAGAACTTCGGTTCCAGCCTGGCAGTCCTTGTGGAGACTCGTGATGGCTGTGGTTTAGACACGAATGCGGGAAGAGCGCAAGCTCGGTTTGGAGTTGCATTGCAACCGGGTGCCGTGACCCACAAAATGGAAGAAGTCTTAAACTCTTTCCCATCTTGACATTTGCCTTCTAGGCTAAAAGGCGCCACCAGCCCGCTGGGCTAGCAAGAGTCCGAATCTGGGAGAGCCATAGGACTCTCGAAGTTCGACCGATGACTTTGGGAAAATGGGCTTTGTCTCAAAAAATAATTTTTGCAAAAAAACCAGCCGATTGCTCCTGAATAAACTGAGCGAATCTACGGCTTCAATTCCTAAATTTTGCTATGTGGTAGTTTTGGATAACTCTAACTGTTGAGAAAGATAAGGAATTGACAAATTTTGACCTTATTCAATACTGTGTGCGTTGTTTTAAGTTGAACGACCCCGTCGAACTAGCGTTTGTGTTCGCACATTTTGTGACTAGCCTGTCGATTCAAATTTAATGACCAAATCGTTAATAGCGTTTTCGAAGTTTACGAAATGTAATTTGAAGGGATTTTATTTATTTCAATGCGATTTTTGTCAGAAATATAATGAATTTTTATCAGCTAATAACTCGTTGCGTCATATATTATGTTTTTAAAATACCTCAGAATACAACACTTCATATTTAAGTTATAAGAAGGAAACTTTCCTAAAACCGTTGTAAAAACTTTTAGAAAATTGAAGTGAAAGTTTAGAAAGTTTTGTAAAAGCTTAAAAATATTTAAGCTCTTTATAAGTAACGGAAGTTTGCAATTCTTGAAATATTATATGCCCTAAAAAGCATATTCATTATTTCAACCCTCTTTTTGAATATGTTGTATGCAAAAAGATGTCGCTTTAAATATTGGTACAACTTAAACTAACCACCATTAACATTTAACTGTCAACTTTTATTTTTACTTTGTAATTTTTTATACTGCGCATGTACTGTGGAAAATTTGTCATCCACATGGGCAGACATTGCAGTGCTAAGAAAATTTCAGAACTTCCAATGTCACAAACATTTTATATACGGAAGAACTAAAACGTTGCGGCCGATGTAAAAAAGGAAAAAATTATATGTATGTATTTACATATAAATTGTGTGAATTTATTGAAAAACAAAATGAAAATTGATGGACATTAAAAATAAATACATTTTAAAGTTTTTAAAAATAACTAAACAATAATAAAAACAATTATAAACAAGCAAGAATAAAATAATATGCTAAAGTTTTCTTCACTGGCTCAATAAATGTGAAAAGAAAGTTTTCATTACTTTGTTTAAATAAAAACTATATCAACATTTAGGACGTTGTTATCTAAGTGGTTATTTAAGTATTTTGTTGAAAAGAAATCGGAAAAATAATTAAAAAAAAAAAACAAAAAGCAAAAGAATACTGCTATTGTTAAAAACAGCCAAAAGGTTGAAATTTCAATATATCCGAGCCCGCCTACTCAGGGGGCTACAAAATTAAAAACTACTTACAAGATGGATGAATGTGAAAACCTCGTCATCGATCTAGAAGAATACGAGGCGCTTGATATTAAGCAGCAGCATTTGTTAAATGATAACGTCGTTGAAATTCTCGAAATAGCAGAATCACTTGATACAGAAGACGAAATGGTAAATTTTTCGAATTGTGTATAAATACGAAAATTCACTTAAACAATTAAGTCCGGCGTAATTGTAGCAGGGAATATGAATACGCATTAGACAAAAAAAAAACCTCTTCTAGAATATACTTAAAAGTTGTAGTATACAGATATCGAGAAAATTTTATAATCCACATTTTATTCTTCAATTTGTGGATTATGTCAGGTGCAACATATTTAACAGTTATCTACTATAATATTTTTCCAATACATCTTCATTTTATATGTTTTGTTTTTTTTTGTTGTTTTTGTTTTTGTTGTCGTTTTTGTCTATGCCTTTTATTTTATACCGCTGGAGTAAAAATATTTTTAGCTTATGTTTTTTCCAAAACGTGTTCTTAGTCACCATTTGTTTGGCAGGATTGACGTGTGACACCATACTGACGAAATTATTTTAAAAAATAACCCCCACTTTTTTATTATATTTTTTTTTGTTATTTGTAAAATTTGTAATTGTACGACAATACCAAAAACTGCATTACATCTACTGCGTATCGTAAAAGCGATTTACTATATTTCCTTATACACTAACAAAAAAGATTGGTTGTATCATCAATTAAAATATTTAATATTCAAATAATGATATAATTTAATTTTAATTATAATAAAATATAATTTTGTAATATTTTGCTTATGCTGAAATAACAAATGGTACTGAATATTAAATATTGGCAGCATCTATTGTAAACAAGGTTTTTCTAACTGTATTGTGTCTTAACCAACAAATTTAAGTAGGAATGCAACTTACTAATTCAGCTATTGTAATTAATACTGAAACCCGAATGTTGGTAGTTAGAATCCTATAAATCGATTGCATTACTTCATTGCATTCAACACACAAATTTAAATAAAATTTTTTCAAGATAAAAAGATGTATTTAAGTGAGTGAAAAATTCACTAGTGTTGTCGAAGAGTGAGTTTACAATTAAAAGATTTTTTGTAAAAAAAATATTTTTGAAAACTTTTCATTATTCAGAATTTTGCCAATGCAGAATTGGTTGAAAGTAAATGAAATTAACTGAAAATTAACACACCATCACTAAATAAGTTAACGCAGCTTTGAGGCTAAAGTTTATGCTTATGTCGCGTTTGTCAATTGTGGCAACAGCAATAACGTGATAGTTTTGACATTTAGGTTTTTGACTAAGATGCATGTAAATTGCACAAAAATACTTAAAATCCGTTATGAAAATGGAGGTTCGGTTAAAGTTATATTTCGTAAAATTCCTGATATTTTCAGACAACATACTTTTCCTTCTGAGACCGCTATTAGGAATTTCGTCGTTAAATTTGAGACGACAGGCTCGATACAAAATATGCGAACACCAAAGAGTATTCGGTCAGGTCGTTCAACTAAAAACATCGCAGTCGTGAGTCACAAAGTTCAACAGGTGCGAGAATTGAAGCCGACCGACCATTCACATCGCCGTAAATCTGACTGGTTTTTCTGAAAAAATCATTTTTTCAGACGAAGCCCATTTTTACTTGTCAGGATATGTCAACAAGGAAAATTGCCGCATTTAGCCTTCTGAAAATACTGAAGCGATTATTGGGAAGCCTTTGCATCCTCAACGTGTCACTGGTTGGTGCGCTATGTGGTCCGGTGACATGACTGGGCCGATTTTTTTTTTTGATCAGGCTGGAAATTCGGTAACGATCAATGGATCAAAAACTGTAATGTGATTAACCAAATAGGACTGCCATTTAGCCAAAAATTAATTAAAATACTTTGATGAAAGAATCGACATCTGTCAGCGTGGTCGTAGTCGTGGTGGACACTTGCCAGATATAGTTTTTTATTTACAATTGCCGAACTTTTCTCTTCGTAGTACAACAAAAATTTGAATCAGCTTAATCTAAATTGTTTGCTTTATTTTTATTAGAAAGCAAACTTTTTGTTGAAAAATCCTTTATTTATTATACCTAATAATATTCTTATATTTTAATTTTCATATATGTAAATGTAAAATAGAAACAAAAAATGGTTCGTTTTTTTTTTTTAAACAGCAACATTTTTTATTGGTAGTAGAGTTTTTCTAATTATTTCTCCTCTGTTAATCGAATCCTGTATAATAGCCTCAACCGACAAAATTCTACAGGCACGAAATCCGGTTTTCATAATAAATATGTTTTCACTGTGTACCAAACGTACGTAGTATTGATTTCTCCTTACACATACGTACATACATCCTACCTGCACTAATTCTCAAACTCATTATAGCTTACTGTGTTTGGAATCACTGCTTTTGTAAATGAAATATTTTGAAAATATTGCCAAAAAATTTTATTTAAAATACCTTTATTTTATATATTATAACAAACGCATATTTTTTAAATGAAACTATCAATTAGGATGTTAAGTTCAAGGTTGTCATTGTTAAGATGATAAAATACCGATGTACTATAGTTTTTTTAGTAATGTGCTTTAAAATAAGTTTATTATCTATTATTTTTATTTATTATTTGTTTTGTTTCTTTCTGCCAATTATTTAACTATTAAAAATAATTGCAAAATTATTATAAATATCAACACAACTATATATATTTCAAAATTCATTAAAGTCTACGACGAGAATATATAAAATTACTTTAAGCTATTTCCTTTCATTAATTCTCATTCAATCAAATATTAACAAAATGTATATACGTAATACATGCTAATATTTGTTTATTATATTGAAAGGTTTTAAAATATACACCTTACCTAAAGACAAGTAATGAAGGATTTAAGCTTAATTAAAAAATTTTTAAAGTAATTCAAGTTCATCAAATTCTGAAAATGCTTTTAATTAATCAGTTTTCATTTTATTCAGCAACAATAATTTTTATTAATTAAGTGCCGGCTTAAAATTTATCTCTTAATACACAAACCAAATCAATCAAACCAAAAATGTTAACACAATATAATTGTCTACTCATCCATTTTCACTGATTAAACTGAAATAACAATATAACTGTAGTATTTTATTAGACATTTTGTTTGATCATTAAATGAATCAAATAAATAAATGAAATGCTCCGAGCGCAACTTACTTACAGCCCAAGTTAACTCAAACGATATTTGTGATAGTTAATCGCGGGTTTTTTAAATATACAAGGGCTAAGTATTATAGGGCCGAAACTATTGCGGCCTGTATGGGTTTCAAAAGATTCGGTAAATCATTAGGTCATTGTTTTTTCTTAAGCAGCTAGTTCAGAATTAGCTATATGGCTTAACTACATTGAGGAATAATTTAGCTGAGATTTCGTTGGACAAGTTTTATTGGCAAATTATGTCAAAAAATTTTCTAACCTGCTGCTTTAATAAAACTAAGAATAATAAATAATTCTTATAAAATTTCGACTCCGAAACATTCAGCTAGGCAAAGTACTTTGGAATATGAATAAAAATTATTTTCAAACACATTTTGTTTCAATTTCAGTTTCTAACTTTCAATTATAGATATTTATACCGTTTATTATAGGGGGCATAGAATTTCATTTTTTAATTATGTCTTTTATGGGCGCAGCGAGTACTATACAATTTATTCAATTTCAAGTTTCCGTTTATAACAGTTCAAACTACAACGCCATATACATCATAACACATCACCTATAGGGTTTTTTTTTAATTTCAAATACTTGTTGTTATACATAAACCTGTTATTATAGCAAGCAAAAGAATTTACGTTCTACCAAATATTGAATATTGAGAAATATGTAAGCCAAAATATGTAAAATTTTGTATTTAAATTTAATTTCAAAATACGTTCTATTATTGTGAGCTATGAGAAAATAGGTATTACTTTCTAAAATTTTCGATGGGTTTATATAGTATATATATAATTTCATGTTAATTGTACGGAAGCTAAGCCTATTCCAAAGAAAATCAAAATTGGGGTAGAAATGACGGAGCTCTCCAGGTATAAGTATAAAAATTTAAGATGAATTCACAACCTTCTCCTTTTGTGTAGTCAGTGAAAAATGGTGTTAATATTTTGAACATTTCTATATAGTTTTTTTTCTTGTTTTCTTAAACAAAAACAAAAAATGAAATTTTGTACAGAAACGTTTCTAAAAAATGGTTTTACGTTTTGCATAATAATTTTAGACTTACGCTGCAGTCTATTTACTATACTGGTTACAATTGCCATTTAATAAATTTTGACTCACAGCGATGAATATGTTGGCGTTAAATAATATCAGATAATAATTATTATTATTTTATAGTATTATTTATATATATCCTTGATTGAAACAAGCTATTGTTCCTTTCCTTCATTTAAAAAGCACGATACCTTACAAAAATTATTTTGTTAGAAACGCGAAAAAAATTGGAACTTAACTTCTTATCACATTTGACTGCTCAATTTTACATTCTTTGTTTAAAATACCTCTTCAAACAAAATATGTATATTACACAAATATGCAATGTTAACTATATATATATATATATATATATATATATATATATATATATATATATATTGGTAATTACCGATTCGTACGCTCCCACACATGGTTCCTTTTATCAAAAGAAAACGAAAAATGGTGCTTAAATTTTAAAAATATAAAAGGAGCAAGTCCTTGGAATGGTTTAGAATTCACGTAATGAATTGTATCTAATATATCTTATGACAGAAGTTCTTCGATATTTGTTTAGGCCTATATTACTTTCACACGTATTTTACACAATAGAATAATAGAGTGAAAAAAATTACTGAATAATTATTTCCACTTTTTATAAGTCCAAACAAAAAAAAACAGATGAAACATAAACTACCAACAAGTGTCTCAAGCCCATATGCAACCAAATTTTAACTATTCACAAATTTAAGACGAAAGCAACTATTATTCCTTTATTAGAGCAACTGTATATGAATGTTAATATTGTGCTGGAAATATCCTTTGATTTAATTAAAATGTAATTTAGTTTTCAACGTTGTTAGTTTACATAATTTTAAGTAATTTTTACCGATATGAAATACTAAAACATTTATTTTTTACTTACTTGAGTGCTTATTGTAAAGAAGAACAAGTCAATCGGAAGAAGCAGTTGACATTTCAAGTGAATCTGCAAATTTTAACTTGCGATTTATGCAGCCAACATTATTTATATATATATATATACTAGCATGCCCGTGACTGCTTTGCAAGTCATTTGTGCGCCAAAAAATTCAATCATTTAAGAAAATTAATCAAAAAGAACACAATTTTTTTTTCATTTTTAGGTTTTTTAATCATTTTATCTTTTTCACAATTCAATATTTTTATGTGCCTATATAATACGTCTTATTCTATTGCAATGTTTTTACGTATACGACATTCTTCGATTGATGTTGGTTCGCGGTATAGCCAAAAAAAACAGTTGGTTCATTAACATGTGAACATGATACATATAATTGACCGTGCGAAAAACAGGGGTGATTGCAAAAGCAACACGTATGGGGAACTGAAGCCATTGAAAATCAAACGGCAAATCTGGAGGAATCATAGGAATGCGTGGTATCAGCACATTCTCGCCCTTATATTTTCCTTTTAAAATTTTTGCTTAAATCACATTTTCATGACTTTTTTGACTACTAAACGTGTCCCATTGCAAAGTCGTGGCTGGCAGATATTTCTAAGCAAAGTAATTGGTACACCAACTTTCACTTGTAGGCGGTGGGGCTGCAGTCCAGGTAACTCAAGGGAATTTGAAAATTCGACTGTATTGGTAACAAAGTCAACCGATTTGTAGGTAAAAATTTCCCCGAGAATGTCATTCAAAATTTTAACATTGGTATCTGAAACGTCTGCATTTTTCGCAGCTAAGATAGCTCTTTCCCCCAACCAACCACAGTTTATAAAATTTTGTGCAATACCGGGAAATACGTTTGTGACCAATTCTTGTTTTGATTGTGCAAAGTGACAAAAATTATCTGGAAGCGTAATCATATTAGTGGTGGGGTCAATTGCGCCATTTTCAATATCTAACAATTGCTTTGAAAAACGTTCGGCTGATGGATCATTTTGGAATTGAACACGCAAATTACACACACCCACACAAAATGCAATAGAATATGGAAAACAAAATAATCTACTTGTTTGCACATCCACTTGCTATATATTTTGATTTGTATTGTCGTCGCATTCTGTGCAAGCACACAGCAACGTACAAATGAAAACACATTTCATTTGATACAAAACATTGACTTGAAGTATTCAATGGAAAAAAAATTTTGATTTCTTTGAAAAATTTGTCGTGTTGCAAATACGCACTATGAACGTACTATTGTGCCTAAGTGCATGAAACTAGGATACAAACCAGCGAACGACCATTAAGAAGATACTGTGAAAATTTGGTGAAAATTCGACGGCGCATCTCGTCAAACTCTGGCAACCAACGGACACCTATTTTGGGCTTAATTTTTATGTATATAGATTTGTAAATTGTAAAGGCACTCTATTTACATGAATGTGGCAAATAAACTAATTATTTGACAAATACTTGCATATTCGAAATTTTTATCAAAAGTTGTATCAAAAGAAAATACAACTAGCTGTACGACAGATGTAATGCAGATTCTCAGATGCCCTAATCTAACGGCGGTCTTACCACTGGGTCAAAACAATTCGTCCACCAACGCCCACAAGGCGCATATACACACCTCAGGTGACAATTTTAAGATAACAGGGAGCAAGGCAGTGCCGGAAGCCGGAGAATATCCAAACTCCTTGTCACCCCAGCTTAATGACAGCCTGTTTCAGTGCAAAAGCACATCTATTAGAAAAAGCCGAATATTACAGCGATTTTTGGGTTACTCCCAAAGGTTCTCACCAATAACCAGAACAGTTTGGTTAGTCACTAGTCGGACATCGAGCGTCAAATTCTCTTCCAGTTTCAAGCTCCTGGTAGAATAGGCGACTGCTGCCACCTTTTATCCCCGAAAGCATATACCAAGATGCTTAAACAAAAAATTTTTTTATTTAGAATTATTTTTAATTATTCTACGCTAATTTGTGCTACATTCCTTTAAAAATGTATGAATATAGGATTCATGGTTCTTCAACTTTAAAAATGTATTATTCGAAAAAATTAAAGTATGTCTTATCCTTGATTTTAATTTATTATTAAAATACTGAAATATATAAAACTTTTAAAATTAAACCTACTAAAATGCAGGAGTATCTGTTTCTTGAGAAAAAAACTGTATGATTCTCATTCCTTTTTAGGGAAAAATCCGTTACAATTGCTGGATAACATTTTGCATTTGTGAATTTTTATGGACACCAAATACTATTTTATCTCATATTCTCATGAGTCCATAACAAATAGTTACATCACTTGTGAGACGAATTTTAAATATGGTTCAATAATACGGGTTCCATATTATAATGTGCATTCTAACCATATTGAATCGATTCAGAAACAATTTCTAATTTTCTGTTTACGACGCCCAACATTTTTTATCAGTATTGGAAAAGCACACAAACTATAAATTTATTTTATGGTTTGTGTAGAGGAATGAAAACTAAATACTGCACGCAACAATTTAGAAGTGATAAGCGGTTTTAATGATCTTTAATGCAATTTTTGTTACTCATTTCATTCATTACTCAAATTAAAATTAAGGTTAGTTCACAAACACTAAAAACAAATCGGTTCGTTATCATAGTTAACAGTATTTTGTTTGGGTTCATCTACACAAAAAATTAAGAAATATTTGTATATTTTGTATTTTTTTAGCGAATGGGTTTGTTAAAGAGTTTAGTACAGAACACTTATTAAAAGGTTTTTAGTTGTTTTTGTAAACAAAAATAAAATAAATAATTTTTTAATTGGATTCACTTATAAGTTAATCTTTATATTCTTCTTTATATTTAAAGAAATCAGTCATATAATCAATTTTTTATTTCCGATATGTATATATGAATATATTTCGTTCTACAAGTCTCTAACGATGATTTATATATTCTTTAATTAAAGGGTCAAGCAGAAAGTAAAAAGAACACCAAGAAACACAATGCAGGCGAAATTCAAACAAAGGGAACTGCAATGTCTTTCGGCTTTCGCAAAAGTCTAAATACAACACCAAAAAAACTAAAGAAAATGATAAAGGGCGATAATAATAATAAATACAATAAGAAGCAGGATAAATGTAACGCCAACATTAGTTGTAATAGCGACAATACTGACAGTCCTAATGTTACTACTGGATTGAATAAAGGCGATAGTAAAACTGTGATAGATATACCTATAAATAACCAAACTAACACAGATAAACTAGTCAGCAAAGATGATAATGGAAACGCAGGTGAGGATGATTTATATACTGGATTAGATTTGTAACTGAATTATTATTTATATATTAATTACAAATTTTTCTTTATTTGTAAAGATTTGTTGAACAATGTATTTTTTGAAAAAATGGGAGCTGCAGCGGCGGCTACAATACAAACAAATCAAAATACTGCAGTTGGTAGTGGTGTTAATGCGAAATTGCCAGGAGCTGGAAATCGTTTTGGCTTCCGTGGCTCCTACAGACCCTCTTCTACAGACATAACATCAGTACAACAAAGAGAGTCTTATGATAATATTGAAAATAATAATTATGCCACCAATGGAGGTAACACTAAGGGTGCATTAATAAGCAATTGTAAGTGGCTTTGATTAAATATTTTGTGTTATTTATTCATAAAAATATTAAATAGTTCTAATGAGATTAAGAGGTTGAGTAGTTCCTTATTTTTAAATAACTTTAAAATAACTACTAACTAAAAATTTATTAAATACTAGACTTGGCTAGAAATACAGATTGTTTCGCAACAAGTTTTAATTATTTATATGCTTACAAAGTTATTGTAATTCGACTTAAAATCAATGAGTATTTTATATAAAGCTAATAAACCACAAATGAATAAGCCCTCAATAAAAAGCGTGTTAAAAATAAAAACGTGCGAGTAACGGGAATAAGTTCCCCAACTTCATTAGAGCCCTTACCATTGCAGTAACAATAAAACATTGAAACATTTCGTCGATGCTATAGTGAATCAATACAAATACTTTATTCGATAAAGTAAAGTATCTTTTACACCGTTTTTGAAAACCAAGGCACTTGAAAACTTTTCAAAACCCTAAAAAAATGTGTTTAATTCATCGAAGAGTTGTGCTGTTTAATTGAAAGAAATAAAATAGAAATGGCATTTTGTTGAATAATAAATGAAGTTTTTATAAAAAGTTAATCAAATTTTAATTTTTATAATTCAAAGAAACATAATAAAACGTGATGAATACTTTGGTACCATCAGTAAAAACAACTTTTTAACGATTATTGAAAAAATGGCATAAGAAGTTTTGTGGTCTTCAGAAAGTGCAGCAATATTCGCAACGAATACTGATGTTTTTCATCAGCTCTTTTCAGGAGTATTTTAGAGTGTATAAGTTATAAATAATAATTACACTATAAATTTCAAATAAAGACCACAAATGCCAGGTGGCTGGTATTCTGCTTACCTAAATATATACGGACCTAATAACAGAACTACCTGAACGCCAACACTGACTCACCAGTACAAACTAAACCGCGGCTTGAGAATGATGCATTCGCATCGAAAGCGCTCGCCATCGAATACATACCAGCCAGTTAGAACGGAAAATGGCAATATTATTACCACAAAGAAACGACCGACGCAACACGACGACATACTTTTACTTACACAAGACCAGCACTATATATGTGGAATAACTAACCTTTTTCATAAGTAAGGTTAATTCACAACATTAAACCCCAGCAACACTCTGACATATAATGTCAGTACAACGACGGAAACAACTGACATATTTACTTCAGCAGAGTATATAGACTTACGTATACATGTAAACCTACCTTTTTAGGACATATAGGACAAGCAAACGTATAGACCTACCTGAATAATATTAAGAGTTGTTAGGAGGAACCTACTAAAAGGTGGGTTGAAGTAGGCATCAAACTCGGCTCAGTATTATGTTGCTTGAAAACAAGAAGATTATTTATTAAGTTTTTAACGGAAGCTATTATCAGTCAAAAATAGTAAACGAAACGACACACTGTGCATTCTACAAGCTGCATACTTTTCTGAGAAATCTTATACACACAAGCCAACAACATGCTTATAAGAAATTCTAGCAAAAGAGATAAACAACAGAAAACAAAAACAACGCTTAATAACAACAACAATATGTATGTTCGGTATGAACGGCGAGCGCTTTCGATGTAATCACATCATTCTCAAGTCGTGTTTTAAGCTATACTGGTACATGTTTAGGTAGTTTTTTTATTTAAGTGGTACATACTTTACGCCTGGCATTTTATGCGGGGCTAATTTTTAATTTTCCGTCTCTTATTATTATTCAGGTAGGTGTGTCCGTCTGCTTTAAGCACTCGTCCTGCATGTCCTATAAAGGTAGGTTTACATGTATACGTAAGTCTATACACTCTGTTGTCAGTTGGTTCTGTCGTTGTTCTGAGGTTATGTGTCGGAGTGTTGCTGGGGTTTAATGCTGTAAGTAAACCTTCTTTGTGAAAAAGGTTTGTTATTCTATATAATTCTGGTCTTGTGTAAGTAAGAGTATGTCGTCGTGATGTGTCGGTTGTTGTGGTCATTATTTTGAAATTTATAGTGAAGTTATTATTTATAATTTATACACTTTAAAATATTCGTCGTAAAAAAATTCAGTAATAAAAATCGAAAATATACTTCTGCAGGAATTTTTTTTAACAAGAAATGAGAGAAAAGAATTTTATATCACTCTTTATTAATGAGTGGTTATTTGGTTAGATAAAACTCCTTGTACTTTGGTAAGATAAAGTTTACATGCAGTATTGTAAATTATTTAATAAAAGTAGAGAGCCGTAATCTGTTGTCATCTAATCAATATCTGCTAGCTAACACTTAAGAAAACTAAATCTAACCAAATGTATATATCCCGAACAGATCATAAGCAGTGTTGTTCAACTTTTATTAAGGAACAGATTTGAACCCAAGATTAAGTTTTATTTAATAAATAAGTCATTATTATAATTTCCTTGCGTGTTTAATTCCGGTACTAAATTAAATAACAGATCTGGTGAATCTAAATTTCTACGAGACTTTCATCTCATTCCATCTATGGTAACTCATCAATCGTCCTGCACAACCGAATTTATCTTATTTATATTATTATTATTTACAACTTAATGAGGTGTATAATAGGTGACAGGACTTTTGTCCTTACACATTTTTTTATTTATTTCCATATCGGCGTTTAATTTTATATTCTTGTATGTATAATAAATTATGTAAAAATTTTCATTAATTTTGTTCCATTTAAGTAAAACGTCGTTCAAAAAGTGCACATGCCAGCAGAACAACATCATCGTCAAATGAAAGCGATACTGAAGCAGGCGGAGTAGCAAGAAACACTCAAACAAAAACGATAACATTTAACTTAAAACAAAATAGCACTATCGAGTATGATAGACGCCAGTTCTTTGAACAGCCGGCACTTAATACACAAACATTGAGTAGCAACAGAAGTGCTCGTGCCAACCAATACCTAAATAATAACATGTAAGTGCTTTTAAAAATAGACATGCCTGGACTTACCAAATTTATAATTTAATTTTGTTTCATAATACAGAGTACGTCCAACACCTAGAGTAGCTACAACATCAATGGCAACTGCATATTCGAAATTCACTTTACAAACTGTTAGCTTACCAAAGCCAGAATTCGCTGTGGCGATTAGTATTAATGCCACAACACCTACCACATCAGCTAATAATTCATATGTGTTATCGCCGGCAATGTGTGCAAGTACACGTACCAGAGATCATTCATCAGGTCGACATCCAGTAATGATGACACAGCCAGCAGCTACGCACAGTGCACATCGTTTAGATGCTAAACAGGCGAAACATATGACGAATAGCACAAGACGTACATTTAGTGGCAGTCGAGAGATTTCTGCAGATTCCGGTATTGCTAGTCTAGATATGGCCATGGACAGTTCAACATCCAGTGGTGCTGGATCAGTTAAACGTACGGAGTCTCCGAAACGTAGTCGAAGTCGTCCCAGGAATTTACAAATGGTGATGAATGGTCGCCATAGGTTTGAAGTTAAAGATTTAGATGATTCTCTTTCCAGTGAGAGTAGTTCGATAGTAGAGCCCTTAGCTTTACCAAAATTGCCAGCTGAAAATCAAACGGTACCTCTGCCGTTAAGTGGCTTAATACGCTCTAACACGGTATTAAGTAGAGAATCGTTTGAGCTACGAAATTCTGTTGCCAAACACAAGGAGAACGCTGGTAGGGGTATCGTTATCACATAAAACTTGTACTCTTGTTTTACTTAAATAAGCCAATATTTACAGCTGAAGTTAAACCACTTCATCAGGCTATTACAAATTGTATGAACCGACAGCCATCAGAAGAAGACAGCGAGTCTGTAGATGAGGAAAAACTACATTTGGATAGATCAGCCACAGAAAAAGTAAAAAAAGTAAGTTAAGAAGTTTTGAACCGTAAAAATCTTTTAATTTTGATTACCTTAAGGAATCTCAGTTTAAAGATATCAACACTTGCTCCAGTAAAACTTCATCTCCTGGCAGCTCAGTGATATCTTCATGGTGTAATGCAGGCGAATCGTTAGCCGCAAATGACTTCAGTAATTTAAGCATCAGCAGTAGTGAAGACAGTAACAAGCAAGACAATAACATAGAAAACATTCGAAAGGAAAATGAAAATAGGTTATCGTTTGAACTTAACGATGATGATCTCGTTACTTTAAATACGGACATACCAATTAGTACAATATGTACGTGCAAGCATTGTAAAACTTTGGATCAATTTAAATTTGCTTTGGTTTTCTTATTTTTAGCCTCAATCTCTGAACCCGTTCAGCTCAATGCAAATGATCAAACTGACAATATTGCAAGGGTTAGCAACACTGTTGCAATTTTTCAAAATGAAAACGATAAAATTGAGCGCCCAAAATCTATTTGTGGTACTTTGAATGAAACAAAATTTGCTGAAATGGCTTTAGAGGGCAGTACGTTTCTCTTGGATGATGAAACTTCACCCACTGATAGTCTGGTGAGTAGTACGGAATCTGAGGAAGCTCCTTGTAAACAAAAGAAACACAAAATAAATGAAGAACTGCAAGAGAAAGATATTGATGAAATATCTCCTGAATTGGACTTAGCTAGTCCCGTGTCCCCAGGCACCCCAACACATGCTTCCCATTCCTTATCATTATCCGATTGTGGAAATTTAATCGACGATGAAATAGCAGATCAACCAGCTTTATTATTCAATCAGGAGTCCCAAGATGGTGGATGTGAAAGTGGTGCATCTCGTAGGGATAAAACTGATACACCGACTTTAATGGAAAGTATGGGTTCAATGAGAGCTTCTATTAATAAATCACGTAGTGCTTTGCATCAAGCTATGGAATTAAGTTTGCGCACACCTCTTTCTTTGCGCAAAGCAGTAATGGAGAGAGCAGATTCCTTAGATACGCTATCGCCTTGTGAGTCTATTTGCTCGGATGATCTTATGATGGATTTTGATGTTGCCAGCAGCATGGATTCAATTGACAAGTGAGCAATTTTTAGAGAATTTCTAAATTTAGTTTAAATACACAAATAAAACATTTTATTAACCATTAAAGATCTGCTTCAATTAAGAGTCGCAGTGGTTCCGACTTAAATAATATCGATGATAATGAATTGTTATCGGAGTACAATCGAATGGGGGGCGGAGTTATGAGAGAATTAAGTTCCATTTTACGTACTCGCTCTACAAAGAACAATGACAAGGATATCACGTAAGTTTTTTTTATTTTTCACAACCATCTTTTTAGTCTTCCGCGCCTTTGTTGTAAATTTTATTACTCTGTGTATGTTACGTCGGTCTCCAATTTGACAACCATCAGGCAGGCAATTTATTTATTTATATATTTTATGTAAAGCGGTAGAGAAGTTAATACGTTCGTACATTTTTTGCAGATATTTAATATTCAAAATATGAGTAATCAGGAGGTGAAAAATGCATGAATAATCAACAGTTCAATAGTTTGCTTTGTGTCTTTGCTAATTTCTCAAAAGTATACAGTTTTAAATGCTACAATGCATTTTTTTGCATAAACGCAATTAAACGAAAATTAAACAGCTTTTTGCTGTAGGGTTGGGATAGAAAAGCATGCCCATGAAAGATCGATTCTGCTGTAAACTCAAACAATACAAGTATTTTAACTCATAAACTCCCTTTTTACCGTGTATAGCCTATTAATAAACATCATAAACTAAAAATAGTATAAAATTCAATCAGGCGCAGGTAGGAACTTTTAACTTATAAGGGGTTTTTAAAAAAGAAGTTTGTTTTCTAAAACAAAATAAAACAAAAAATGTCGATTAAGATGATTTAAGTTTTTATTGTGTTATAAAGCGAAACTTTCGGCACATATGAATAAAAAATCACACCCCCAAAGAACGTCGAGTAATTCCCAAATTTCGCTCTGCTTCAATACTGTGGCTCACGGGTGCGATGTTTTCAGTTGAATGACGTGGTAAAAGACGCGATGGTATTCACATACCTTGTATCGAGCCTGTCGACTCAAATTTAACGACCAAATTCTTAATAGTGGTCTCAGAAGGACGATTATATTGTCCGCAAATATTACGAGTTTTACGAAATATAACTTTAACAGAACCACCATTTTCACAGTGTATTTTAGTTATTTTATTGCGATTTTAATGCGAAATAAAATTTATTGTAACAATTGCCATTGCATCTATTACGAATACGTCAAAAAACTAAATGTTAAAACTATCATGTTGTTGGTATTGCCACAATTGAAAAATAAACTTCTTGTTGAAAAACCCATTAACTGTGTTCAAATAGTTTTCGCACACAACTAGAAAAATCTTACGGATTACGGATTACAAATAAAGTAAAATTTTTATGTTGCTTCATACACATTTAACATTTTTCATGTTTAAAGTTTTTAATATAAATGAGTTCGGATTTTCAAAACATGCAATGACATATATTTAAAAAAATGTAAATACTGTATCGTATATTGTAAATATTTTATTTTGCTTAATTCAGTAAAAGTGTTTTTGGACAGTGAAATCTCTATTATTCATAGCACGCCACATTGAGCCCCTTTCATGTTTCACAGGACCAAATCTTATATTCCACCCCTGAATTAAATTTAAATAAAAATTTGTAAATGCTGAAAAGCAAAGCCCATATGTATATTTCAGCAAATTGCCAGTGTGTACGACTAACATACATACAGTCGTTAAAAAGATAATTACGTCGAAACGATCAATTGTTACCACTGTTACCAAGATTTTCAGCTAATTCAATATATTGCGTAGACTAAATTAATTGAATGGAATGAATATCTTATTTGACGGCATTTATTAGCTTCTACTATCGAGAGCATTCTTAAGACTATAATAAAATTTAAGGGTTAGTTTAAACAAATTTATAGAATTTGTTGCTTCTGTTATTAGAACTGCAACTTAAGTTTTCATATTTTAATGAAAATCGAATCGAACCTACCTCATGATTGCGTCAAAGGCTAGTAGGGGGTGTATTAGCTTGTTAGTCTGGGGGTTGTGGGTTCGATTCCCAACGAGGACCTTGGTTTTTTTCACTACAAAAATAAAAAATTGACTGTCGGTGGGACTGCTCAATGATGAAGGCATGGTCCCTGGTCGCTCTGCTATCTTATACGACAGTTAATTTCCGTAACTATCCTTCTATTTTCACCACCTGTTTCATCTCTTCTCAATTCCTTTCCTAAAGAATGTAGCACAGTACTTGACTAAATAGGCATTGTTGCCTGAAGTGCTACTTCTGTTTAAAAAAAATAAAAAATCAGGTAGCAGATATCAGGTACCTGGACAACTATCTCAGCGATAAAGAAATATCGTGGGCAGTGAATGGGCAATTTTAAAAAACAGGACAAAACCGAATAATTAATAACGCAGCGTAAAAAGTAAAAACGCAAATATTGGGTGAGCCAACTTTAGGTTAAGAAGAAATATGAGATTTAGTAATAGAATAATAGAATCAGAAAAGTATCCACCTCTAGCACGCTTGCAGACGTCCGCTGTTTTTACAAAAATTTCAAGCACACTTTGCAACAAAGCTTCGCTTATCTCGTCAACGACAAATTTCATTCTTTCAAAGCATCGCTTATTTGTAGGTTGTTCACTCAATCTTTCAACTGGCCGCAGAGAAACTAATCCAGCGGCGTTAAATAACCAGAACGAGGCAACCAGATGACATCGCTTAATCAATAACTGAATTTTTTGAGTGGCTGTGTGCCTTATGGGGCTGTCTTGCTAAAAAAAATGTTACAAATGTCAGTATTGCCAATTCTGGTTTCAAAAATTTAGTTATCATGGTTTGGAAGCGCAGACAATTCACTGTAGGCGGCATTGCCAAACCTAGAAATTACGCGATCGGGAAATTTCTCATGTAGTAACTGAATCTTTTGGGTGGTTGCGTGGTTTATGGCGCTGTCTAGCTGAAATCAAAAGTCACTAATGCCAGTACTACCAATTCTGGGCACAAAAAATTGGTTATCATGGTTTGCTGATACAAAAAATTCACGTTGACGGTGTTTCCTTGCCCATTTTCGGAAAAAAGGGCGATGATGCTGCTGGACCACAAGCCGTACCATATAGTCACTTTCTTTGGATATAATAATTTTTCGGTGACTCTTTGTAGACTTTGTGAGCACCATAATAAAAAATGAACCTCATGGCTAAAGATAATTTTGTTGAAAAATTCGTTGTTTTCGTTCATTTTTTCATACAGTCAAATCACAAACATTCGGCGTAAATAAAGGTCAGTCAGCTTTAATTCTTGAACTAATTGAATTTTATAAGCGTTAAGTTGAGCATATTTTGCCAATTGTAGCAAACGTCGACGAGTTGATGTTGCAGGCTCACTATCAATACGTTGCTATGTTTGCACTACTAAGGCCATTATGAAAATTTGTTTTTATCTATTGTCAGCAAGAATAGAGTGAGCTCCAATTTAGCGATTTAGTTGCGCAATTAATTCCTAACCTCAAATTGGCCCACCAGATACATTCTTATTGTCACCACCAATACAATTCTTGTCATTGCATATGGTGTTTAAGCAAGCAATCTAACACACTGTTTAATATTAGATCAAAAACTTAATGTCTATCATATATTGAATTATAAATATTTGTTGTGGTTTGGAGACTTCTGTTACGTATATTTTTTACTGTGTATAATTCCGCCTCAAAGTATGCTAAATATTTAATTTTATTTTATGCCAACAAAGACGAAATATGTATCTATATAAACACTGCGTTTTCCCTTTTCATATTTTATCACATATTTACATATATAATTTTACTTTTGTAATAAAAAAAATTTATATGAAAAAAGTAATCTGCCGTCGAATTACATTTACCCGATTTACTAACATTTAAAAAAAGTTTTTCTATTTATTAGCTCATCGGTAAAAGGAAGAATAGCTTTCCAGTAATATTCTATACATAGCTATTGATAAATTAGAAACAAAGTTGAAGTATAAACTTTTAAGCCGAACCCGCGAATATATTCTTTTATGTTTTTCTGAGTATTTTGCTGTTTTCTCTCTATCAATTAATATGCGAATCTGATTTTATTTAGTTTCCTGCCACTTCTGTATAATAAAAATACGATTTTAAGTAATATATAACTGTCAGCGCTTCTGCGCCCTTATAATGATTTTATTTACAAAATATTAAAAATAAAGTAGAAGTAAATAAAAGTCTTTATAAAAATGTAAATTCAGAACAATTGATCACACTAACATAAAGGCGAATTATCTCTATTTTAAGATTGTTTTTTTAGCATGCATGACATGAGAAATATACTTAATTTATTAAAATAATATTTAATATAATTTTTCATTATATGGTATAAGATTTTTAGAGAACGGTATGCACCCTTATATTGAAATGCTGCACCTTGTGGTACCGTCCTCTTGAAACCATATCAGTGATAGCCACGTCGTCAACAATAGGGCAAAATTAAGTAGCGATGCTGTCTCGCGATAGTGTGATCCTTTGACCGTTATATCATTTCCAGCCTCATCTTCGAAAAGAACGAACCAATCACGCCTCCAGACCACATGGAACAGCCTACAATGATACGTTGAGCATGCAACGGCTTCTCAATAATCGCTCTAGGATTTTAAGAAGCCCAAATGCGGTTATTTTGCTTATTGGTATACCCTGACAACTGTCGTTTCAAAAAATGATTTTTTCAGAAAAATCAGCCAGTTGTTCCTTAATAAATTGAGCGAATCTACGGCGATGTGAATAGTCGGTCGACTTCAATTCCTGTACTAGTTTAACTTGTAAGGTTTCAAGGTCAAATCGTTACGCAAAATTCGGCAAATTGTTGAGAACGTCGAGGAATTGACAAATTTGGATCTGCTTTAACACTGTGGCTCACGGCTGCGATGTTTTCAGTTGGACATTCCGGTCGAACACGCATTGGTGTTCTCTAATTTCGTATCGAGCCTTTCGATTCAAATTTAACGACCAAATTTTTAATGGCGGTCTCAGAAGGACGATTATGTTGTCCGAAATTGACAATGCATCTACTACGAATACGTCAAGAAACTAACTGTCAAAGCTATCATGTTTGTTAGTGTTGCCACAACTGAAAAATTAACTTACTGTTAAAAAACCCGATATATATAATTTAAAGTTTTGGAAACATATTGGCAAAACAGAGATCTGCATCTTTTTAATGTTTAATTATTTACAAGCTAAATAATATTTAAGAACAATATTACTTTTTTATGGCATTCGAACAAAAAATCTGCAATACATAAATAAGACTTTTTCATTAACAATCCATAATAAATAATACCCATCTCGTTCATGCTTATTAAATTTTTTAAATCCTTGCATTGATGCTGTTTATTGAATAAACTTAATAGAATTACAGGAAGCAAATGCCCTCTATAATCGCTTTTATAAATGAAATTACGAGGGAACTAAATCCAAATAATACCCTAGTAAAATTATGTGCATGCTAAAACACGGCCAATATTACGAGGAAAGTGCAAGCTCTCGTATTTCATTATAATGGTGTATACATGCTCTCAACATCTGATACCATACAATGAAAAAGTAAAATAACGATAACTATTTCCAACATCAGGATTTCTTAGCCAATATTCTTGAATAATTAATTAATTGATTAATTATTGAGCAGGCGTGATATTAGTGGATAACAAATCATAATTTGTCATTACTTCTCGGTATATAAAAGTATGATTAAAGCAAGAAAGTAGTTGTTGTTAAATAGGTTTATAGTAAATAGCTTTTCTTTGGACACTAATGGAGATAAATTTAAAAAAAATCAATTTTAAGTAAAAAACCTGTATTAGTATTAGGAATCAGTAAAACCTCTCAAAATAAAAATTTGTTAATGATGTTAAGAAACGTTTGTGCAATGTAATATTATTTAGTAACGAGAAAATAAAAGCATGAGCAATGAGCTTCAAACTCTGAAAAATCAAAGCGGGCTAAAAACAATGAATAGGATTGTCTCAATTAAAAAAATATATCTTGCGGCGTTAAAACTTTACTTTGGCGATTACAAGTGGAAAATATTATTTCTTTTGAAGACGAAAAAAGATAAATGAGAAGAGAACGATGTGCTTAAAGAAATTTTAATACTAAACCATTTTAGTTACCTTAATTTTATTGTATATAGTACAATTATTTATCCTTTGAGGTGTATCCAATAGAGGAAAAGAATAATTGACAATTCAAACATCACCTTTGACTTAAAAGGGAAATTTCAACAAGTCAACAAAATGTTCTGCATTATTTTTCTAAACATAGCACTATAGGTGCTGAATTTGACACTATGCTGTTGATATAAGCACTAAATTTTGCTTTATGGAACCTTTGGTGCCGCAGAGATATGCCTTAAGAAACTCTAGCTGCAAAAAAATTTTGTTTCCAGTCTTTGAAGGTCCTTAAAACAATTTTGTCTGCAAAAATCACACGTTTAAAAATAATATTATGTTTTAAGCTGTTTCAGAACCCAAAACTCCCAGTTTCTTTTCCTAAAACAATCGGAATTTATATGAAATTAATATCTAAAATCCCACTGAAAATAATAGTTCATTAATTTAAGTCTATTTAATCATAAATACGGGTATACTGTTCTGTAAATAATTTGATTTATAGAACAACAATTTGGTTTATAGAATAACAATTTGACGTAAAAACAAGAATAATAATAAAAAAATTATTTTCTTAAATCTTCCATATCATTAGATAAATTATTTCATTGGTACACGTGTTATAATTCTCATTTGGTTGCTTGAATTTAACGAGAATTGCTTTAACATAAGTTTCAATAAATTTTACCAAATCTACTGAATGCTAAGTAATTTCAAATTGTTATCAAGTAGCAATAATTTTAAAAATAATGTTAGATGCAAATCCCAAAATTATTTAAAATAGCCCAATTAAAATTTGAATACATCTAAAAGAGTTTTATCGCTGCGCCGATAGAAAAATGGAAAAATGGCGATCCTATTTCGTTAATCATGTCACAGATTTTGTGTTTTAAGGCTAAAATCGATTCGATTGGCTCTGTATAGGATCTTTCCTTAACATAGCCCTACAAAAAATAATCCAGTGGTGCTAAATCACACGATCTGGCTAGCCATGTGATCGGGAATTTTTTTTGTTATAAACTGATCGTTTCATTGGCTGTGAGACATGTGGCACTATCCTGTTGGAACCACCTGTCAGTGATATCCACATGTTGCGTTAGCGTAATCCATTGTCCGTTACCACATTTCCAGCTTCATCTTCTAACAAATACAGCCAAATAACGATTCCAAGCGACATAGTTCTCTATACAGTAACATTTTGCTTCTTGACATACCGTGAAAATGAGCTGCGATTACATTTTAAGAAAAATCAGCCAGTTGTTCCTGAATAAATTGAGCGAATCTACGGCTATGTGAGTGTTCGATCGACTTTAATTCCTATACTAGTTAAATCTCGTAAGGCCCCAAACATAAATCCTTATACAAAATTATGATGTGATGGTTTTGGATAACCCCAATTACTGAGCACGGCGAGGAACTGACAAATTTGGATCTACTTCAATATCGTGGCTCACGGTTGCGATGTGTTCGATTGAACGATATAGTCGAACAGTTGAAGTTCGCACATTTTGTATCCAGCCTGTCGATTCAAATTTAAAGAGGGAATTCTTAATAGCGGTCTTAGGAGGATAATTATGTTGTCTGAAAATATCACGAATTTTACGAAATTTAACTTTAACAGAACCACCATTTTCATACTGGTTTTTAATGATGTAAACGCGATTTTCGTGCGAAATTTAATTTATTGTAACAATTGCCAACGCATCTACTACAAATACGTCAAAAAACTAAATGGCAAAACTATTATGTTGATGGTGTTGCCACAATTAAAAAAAAACAAACTTCTTGTTGAAAAACCTGTTACATTTTTTTAAAAATATATATTATTTCGTTTGATTGAAAATTACGCTTGCGTCCACTTATGTATATTTTCTGAAATTAAATATATTTTGCCCTAAACATATTGTCCATAATATTCTTAAATTATGCTAAATGGAAAATTTCTTATTATTTCATAAGTTCTGATTTTTGAAGGCGGTATTCGAAGACTGGTTTAATCATAAGATAATTAAAAGAGTAAATTTGAATTTATTACCTGTGCTGTTTAGTTAGTGAAAGAAGTAATGAAAACTTTCAAATTGTAATGTGCCTTTCTAAAAAATAAAGAAACAAAAAAATGTTGTAGACACTTGCTAAAAATGCATTTCAAGCTTGCAAACAAATGTACTTACCATGTTTAGTATGATAAAACTAAAGTGTATATGGGAATATATATTTTAGCCAATAAACTGTTTAGCGTGACTATTGCTTGCCATTTAGTTGAAAACAGAAAGTAAGAAGAAATGTAAATACTAGGGTGGTTGATAAAGAGCCCAACTTCATGTTTATATTGATAATTTTTACCAAAAATATAGTCGATATTTAAATTGTTATATTGGCGTTCGCAAAGCATTTCGCACTACTTGTATCTCCGTTTTTTAAGTAGTAAATAAAAGTAATCCCCCAAAAATATCGCAGCCTGATCTTAAGCACCGTACTTTATACGGATTTATGTATTTATATCCTCAACACCCTGTGGCACTACTGAGAGAGATCATCTCCAATAAGAACTCTAAAAGTGTGGCCTCTTAGGAGACTATCTATCAACCATACGGCAGAAGGGTGTACCAAATCAAATACCATTGTGCCAAAGGCTTTGGGGAACTTAAAACTTACAGGACACGTTAGTAATCTCAGACAACATTGCTCTTACGTACAACAAGTAAAACAAATATGTTATCTAAAAAACTAAGAATTTACAAGAACCTTCAAAAAACCTCTCAATATTTACAGAATCACATACATATATGAGTGGGATAGGTTGCTAATGAAACGTAGAATAAAGGCTAATATGACAAAATAAACCTTCGAAAATAATTACATTGCACAAAAATTCAGATTCTCAAATTTCTCGGTATACATTTTCATAGAAAGAACTAGAAGTGCAGTGGTTGCAAGAAACTGTACAAATTAAGGGGCCTACTGCAAACTTCTTATTTGTAGTTGAATAAGAATGTTGACTACAATACCTTCGCATATAGAGCATTGGTCATTTGCAAAAATTTCAATGTATCATTGGCTAAAGCAGCAAAATGTAGAAATAAAATACTGTATATCATCCAAGTTACACATAATCTCTTTGGGATCTCATCAATTGTAATTTACTGTTGCCATTCCTTTCTGTCTTTGCTGGCCGTTTGTTCGGTATGAACGGCGAGCGCTTTCGGTGTGAAGACTTCATTCTCAAGCCGTGTTCTAATCTGTACTGGTAAGTAAGTGTTCGGCTTTAGGTACTTATGTTGTTAAGGTCGTATATACTCACCTAAGTAGAATGCCAGCAACCTAACACTTTATGAAAGGGTAATTTTCAATATCTTTGTCTCTTATTATTACTTAGGTATGTGAGTCCGTCTGAGGGTGTTTTCCATTTCCTCGAGTGTATGAGTAGTTATAGTGGTGTGAAAATTGTGTCTGAGGTCGCGTTTTCCTGTTCGTTTATAATGTCACAGTTAGAAGTTTTTGTTTTCTAGATTTTCATGTTTTTGTCTTTTTTTGCTAAAATGTTGTAATGTCATACCTTCATCTATCTCACTTGGTATGTGTCCGTGAGTGTCGAAACGTAATACAAAGTTGGAGTCTTCTCTTTTTCGTATGTGTTCTGTAAATCTTGTTTTTAATGTTTATACTTTATAAGTATGTTTACAGGTACAAATTAGTCTATATACTAGAGTGGAACTAAATCTGTCAGTTGTTTCTGTGGATGTCCTGAGCTTATGTCTCAGAGTGTTACTGGTTTGAATGCAATGAGTAAAAGTTCTTCATGAAAAAGGTTAGTTAATCTATATATTTTTAGTCCTGTGTAAGTAAAAGTGTGTCGTCGTGTTGTATCGGCTGTCTCTTTGTATTCTTTATTCCTGTTTTTAGTGTTATATTGTCTAAGAATTTTGTCGATAGTTGTAGGTTTATAGCCATTGTTTTTAGCTATAAGGTATATTGTGTCGAGTTCTTTGTTGTTCTTATTTGGAGTAAATCCAACTTAAGTCTGTGTATCATATGTCTAAATCCTACTAGTTTATGTTGAATAGGGTGGTTCGAGGTGATGTGGATTGGTCCAGTTCCTCGTGTTACTGTGATGTTCAGATAACGCAAATTTATGTCAGATTGTTCGAGGATGGATATGACGTCATGACTGTATCTATAGTAATGAGTTATTTTGTATTTTTCCATTAGTTGCATAAAAATTTCCATGAATCCCAACATCAATACAAGCAAATTACATATATATATATATATATATATATATATATATATATATATATTTTTCTTTGGAATTAATAAATTATTTTTCACAGAAGTTTAAAACATGAATATAAAAAGGGTTTCTGTTTTCCTAATGTTTGCTTTGTTTTTCTATAGAAATGTTTTTGAGGTTTGTTGTTTTTTGCTGTGTTATTAAATCAATTTGGCTTAAGAAATAAGAACCTTAAATTATCTATACAAAATTCGGGGTAAAATCCACTGATGAGCTATATGAGCAGTAGTGAAATAGCCATGTGGATATGCTTTAATATATTTTTTGAATAATTTTTATTTTTAAAAGAATCTTGCACAAATTAACGTAGATTACAATTTAAAAACTCGAATGTGAAATTTATTGCAAATTTGTTCAGAAAATGTAAAGTTTTATTATCGAGCAAATGTGATTGTTTCTTAATTAATTATTTGTATAAATTTTGCTTAATTTTTCATTGATTTATAAACAAACTGGACAGTTTTAATACTGAAAATAAAATATTTCTTTAATTTAAATAACTCCACCACAAAGGATTCCCTAACATAAATGAGTCACCATTTAATTTTTATTTTTGATACTTGTTTCAGCGGATCTTTACATAAATTTAAGATAAATCCTGGGGAATATAACTTTATTATTGGGACTTCTGTTAATTATAATATTTTATATTTGTTTTTATAGCGCAGTAGCAGTAAGTACTGTGCCCAATTTTAAGTACTCTGGTACAAGTATTTGCTTTAGTTATTTATTATTTTGAATTAAAATTTCATTTGTGAAATGATTGAGGTGTTGCATAAAACCCTTAGTTTTTTTAAATGGTCGTCCTGCTGGTACTTGTTACATTTGTTTTAACGCGAATTTATATGGTTTTATGACTAATAAAATATTATACTGAAAAGTAAGTGACAACGTAACAAAAAAATGACAAACTCATCTGACAAAATTTCAATTAGAAAGTTTTCTGTTTTAACGTGGCTGTAACTGTACAAATAGGTTCCAAAGCAATAATTATAACTCGTCTGCAGACCGATCATTTTATAAAAACATGAGTAATTTCATAAATCCTGTGAAATCAGCTTTAGTTATATTAGATAATAGATATTTTATTATTGTAAATAAAAAATACTTTGATTAAATCCTTTTTAGTGAAATAATTTTGTCACAAAAGACTTATCAAAAGTCAAACAGCCCACAGTTTTTCTTCTATTATAAGCTGAAGAAGTTTTTACAGCTAGAACTGCTCTCGTAAATAAAATTAATCAAATGGATGGCATATACTATAGCAAGTCGGATTTGTACTTGATCCTATTAATTTTGCTTTATTTTATTTGTTTGCAATCTATAGGAGTTAGATGTTTGTGGTTGATTACTGATTACTGAAAAAAATGCTAATGTAAAACCAAAATTTGTCTTTGCGGTTGCAATTGTAAAACTGAAAGCATTCTCCAATCAGTGTACCCTGAATATTTTTTTGTTATAAACAATCACATGAAGACTTATTGTGTTGGTTGTTTTGCTTTCTTTAGTTTTAAGCCATAAAACAACATTTTCGGTGAAAGGTCAGCCGTTGTATGTGTTTAGTCTGTATCGTTGGCAACCTGGCAGTTTTTTTTTTAATTTTCTTTTCTATCTTTTTTTTCGTTACAGACTTAATAGTTTTACTTGGTTGTGGTTTTTTATAATTAATTGCTTTTTTCTTCATTGTTATTTATAAATATATTTATACTATATTGCTTTTGGTCTTCTGAGTTTTTGGCTGTGGATTTGCTTGTTTTTATTATATGAGAATTTTGAGTAGCTGTATTTAAGGTCCTAAAGAAATGACAAAAAGAGTGTAATTGTATAAAAAAGCAATTTTATTGAAAATAATTTTTTCTGTTTACATATTAATTTTTTAAAACAACAAAAAATTTCTTTTTTGCAGCGTTTTTTTTTCTATGCAAAAATATTGTTCAACATTTATGTAACATTTTTTGCATGCTACCTAAGCTCATAAAACGCTACATTAATTTAGCTATTTTATATTTTTATACTAACATTATTTTTATTTTGATATTTTGTAAAACAAAAATAACTTTCACGTCTTCAAAAATACTCTTTTTTTAACATGTCAACCACAGAATGATTTAGTTATCAGCATTATAGGGACAATCAGGATATAAAATTATTTGCCAAACAAAACTACTTTTTGCACGCGGGACAGTTCTAACGTTGCTTTCTGATTTTTCTTTACGAACAATATTCACAGCGACCAATTTTGTTATTACTGAAGACTTGGTGTTTTAGATTCAAATTTATCCCACAATTCTAGGGAAAAATAAATTACATGTGATATTCTGGTCAGTATACCCCCCGGGGGCACATTTCTTTGAGAATTATAGAAGAAAATGGCAGATAATAGAACAAAATACAAATATTGAGAAGAAATTATTTTTACGTATTCTTAGAAAGAGGGACTCCCTATGGGCTCTCCGGCATCTCCAATTATAGCTGATATTGTGATAGAGGAATTACTAAATACATGTATTAGTAAAATGCATATTAAACCAAGGATTATCACAAAATATGTAGATGATTTATTTTGTATAACATCAGAAGATGCAGTGGATGATATTTTGTCAGAATTGAATAGTTTTCATCCGGATATTAAATTTACGATTGAAAGAGAGTTGGAATCTAAACTTCCATATTTAGATATATTGATAATAAGAAAGGAAAATAAGTTAGTGTTTGATTGGTATAAGAAACCAACATCTTCTGGAAGACTTATTAATTTTTACTCCAAACAACCGAGAAAAATGATAATAAACACGGCGAAAAATATGATAGACAGAATATTGACTATAAGTAATAGAAAATTTCAGTTGAAAAATAAGGACACAATAAGAAATATACTTCATGACAATGATTTTCCAGTAGAATTAACTAACCGATTAATTAGACAATATGATAATCATAGGCATAACTTAGGAAATACTATGGCAGAACCAAGAATTTATAAATCATTAACTTATGTTCCTGGAATATCAGATAGATTAAGAAAGTCTAAAATATATGACACTGATAGATATAAAATTGCACACAAAACATATAACACATTAAATAGATTATTTAGCAATATGAAGGATAAAATAGGAAAAATGGAAATATCTGATGTAGTATACAGGATACCATGTGGAGGAAATGACCAGGTGAACTGTGACAAAGTTTATATTGGGACAACAAAGAATAAACTTAAAACAAGATTACCTGGTCATAGATGTGACCAAAAATATAGGAATATTTCAACACAGAAGACATCCTTATCTTCACATTGTAAGAAATATAATCATTATCCAAAGTTTGATGAAACATCAGTATTAGATAGAGAAAAAAACTACAAGAGACGTTAGAAATATTAGAAATTGTTAATGTACCAAATGTAAGGAGAATTAATTTCAAAACAGACACAGACAATTTAGCGCAGAATTATAGGTACTTAATTCAAAAGACACATAATTTGTTATAATTATTTCATAAGAAAAAATTTGTTATTTAGTTTCCGTTTCCTTGTTTTTGTATGTTTAAATATTTAAAATTTTAATGTTTGTATGTATGAAGAAAATTATTTTATATGTTTTGTCAAATGTTTTTCAACAAAATTTTTTTTTTAAATTGTTATAATTTTGGTTTTTAAAAAATATAAAAAATAATTTCCTGAAGAAGCTTTCCAAAGGAAAGCGAAATATTGAAAAGAAAAAATTTATAAAAAAAGATCTTAAAAAAGAAAAAAGATATTTATTCAAGATAAAAAAAGATCGTTTAAAAAACTATAAAAATATTTTTTAAAAATTAAATATCGAATTGTTTTGTATAAATTTTATAACATAAAAATTAATTACAAATAGAATCTCCTGGAAACTGGAAAGTGAGTTAAAGCCTAAATAAAACTTGTTCATGTTCTTTATATTCTAAAAATATTTCAAATATTCGTCAGTATTATATTAAAAACCATTTATGTAATTTTGATTTCCTGTATTAATTAAATTTTGCTTAACTTCATTTTATTTGATATTGTGAATCATCCTGTTTTCTTCGAAAAACATCCGCAAAGCAATTCTGTTTTCTTAATAAAAATTCTGAAATTTTATAAAAAGGAAGCCGAATGAATGAATTCATATATTTTAATATAATTTACGAGTATTTAAAAAACGGCATAGAAAAGTAAAAACCTCATTTCTTGCTGACCGAAGAATAATGAAAGCAAATATATTAAAGCATATTTCTATACTAATTTGTTTCTAACCAAGTGATCGTGGTTGATGGTGAGAAAGATCTCATTTTCACAGCAGCTCTGACAATCTAAAGTAAATATATATACAAAAGGCTAAAGACGTAGAAGATACTGTTACATTTATTCCTTTAATAAACACTTTGTTGTATTGAGTTCTCTTTTTGTAAAATAATAGCATAATACTTAAAAATTTTTAAATTAAATTACACGATTTATTAATTTTGAGTACACACAAAAATAAACAGGATGGTAACTTTGCTTTATTATTTTTAAGTTTTTACTCAACGATGTTTCTACTTGATTTGAACCTATTGCCCAGAAGGTAGTGCTTAGAAATCTATTTTAAGTGGTTTTATCATATTACAAGAATATTCTACTCTAATGTCACCCCATATTGTTGTTGCTATCATTCAGTGTACAGGACTCTACACTGAATGATGATTCAGTGTACAAGACTCTACACTGAATGATGATTGGTTGTGTGTTTAAGTTATTTCGTGGAATTTTTCATAAGCATGTTGTTGTTGTCTTGGTTTATTAGAAAACTACTCTTAAAAAGACACTATAGGTCATTTCGCTTATGTGTTTACTGATCATTATTTTCTTTTAAAACTTAAACAAAACATCTTCGAACTATGCATTGTAGTAATAATGCTATTCAATTACTTTCCTTCTCCTACTCTATCTCTTATTTTTCTAAATGACCTTTTTTGTCAAACTTTCAACCTTTATACACTTTTCGCATATAATAGCATAATTTGTCATTCGTATTTGTTTGTTAGTGGACCGAACCAGTTGGATGTGACTTCCAAATACACGTAAGACGCAATATTGCATGCTTACGCATAGATCTGTGTTCTTTAATGGTGCTGCATCTGTTACTACGGGAGTATTACGGTATCGGAATGTCTTGATGTTCTTGGCACGAAAATTCAGGCTGATGTTGGATGGACTAAGCTTTCAAGTGCTTTGGTTTCCGTTCAAAAATAGAATGCAACTCTCACGTATGGGCAGGCGCACAGTGGACAATTTTACGAGGAGGCGATCAAAAATATATAACTTTTGAACGGATCGTGATTTCGATACGCGGTTTTTTTTGTCTACGCTGCTTTCGTTTAACGTATAAAAACTTAAAATTGACCGGTTAGAAAAATAATTGTGATAGGTTTAAAGATGCATTCTAAATTTTAGCTGATTTTTGGTACGAAAGTAAAGTATTAAAACTTGTTTAAAGAGTTTGTTTTACATAAAGTCTTATATTTTAATTCACGTTTGGAACTTATACTTATTAAAAACTTAAATTTAGTCAGATAGGGTCAGATAGGAAAGTTCAAATCGCAAGTCTCTTTCCTCCTCCCCATAACCTAATTACCGAGTTCTGGCACAATAGATTGCATGAGTAGGGGTTATCCCCTGAGTGCTGGTTCAAAGAAAAAATTCAATTACTGCCTTAGCAGTAATAACTTTCCGTTTATGAATATAAAAAACATGTCACCATTATTTTTAAGTTAATAAAAGAAGCTCGTTTTGAGACTCACTTTTTACCTGCGGTCAATAATAATGAGTAAACATTTATAGATTTTAAAACTTAAATTCATCACTAGTAGGCGGACAATATATATTATGAATGAATGACATATTTATAAAGGAAAAATTGACTGATCGCTGTATTGTCAGTAATCATTATGAGTAAATATTTACTGGTTATTGAAATTTTAAATGCAGTTAAAATATAATGAGTGCATCATACCCATGTATGATCGTTATTAAGTATTAGCAAACAATTGCTTACTAAAACACAGTTTGCCGCTAGCAACCCTTATACAAAGTTTGTGTTCAACAAGTTTCGTCAATTTAAAATTTACAATTTCAAATTTAACTATTTATTTTTAATTTACAATCCTTTTTGAAAAGTATATAATAATTTTAGAACTGTAAATGTTGATTTTTTAAATTAAAAATTAAAAACCTTAAAGATAAAATGTTTTAAATTATTATCTAATATTATCTCCTCATTAATTTCTTTAACAATGTTTAAACAACTCGTGGTTTCTTTCGTTGAAATATATATTGCATATGTTTGTGAAAAAGTTACCGTTAATACCGCTTTAGCACAACATTGGTAAGAGACTAATTTAAAAGTTTATGTGGTTAGCATGGCTAAGACAACTAACTATCAGATACAAATTTTTTTGTTGTAAATTGAGTTGAACTACAAAACAAGAACGTGCAACCGATCCGACGTAAAACTAACTTTAAACACAAGAATAAAATAATAACAATAACCAGCTGAAAATTAACACTTTAAAGTCTGAGGCAAAAAATTATATTTTAGATTCATTAAAAGGACGTTTTGTGAGGGCGACATTTAGTATTATGCTAAGAAACAAAACAAGAAGATTGTAGCAAAATTAAAAACAAAAACTTCATTATAGCCAATTAATCAAAATTTATTTTTCAAATAAATTCGTATTCAATTACTGAATTCAAAAGAGTTTAATTGAAAAAAGAGCTGTCACACACACAATATTTAATTAAAGAAAAAATGAGATGAAATATTTAACAACAACATTAATAAAATCAATTAAAACAGTAATAACACTTAAAGTTAAGTTCAAGCAAATTATTGTTTAAATAAGGCTATTAAAATTATTTTTAAGATTATTTCTAGAAGAACGCAACATAACTTCTGGCATGTACAAAACTGCATTAATAGATTTGAGCTGTCCTTTAGAAAATATCTTAAGTTTTTTTCAATCTTAACTTACTTGATAAATGGTAGATCTTGTTAGAAATCTAACTATTATTTCTATATAAAACCAAATCAACAAATGATGCTTTAAAGAGAACCGCAAGGAAAAAAAGTCATTGAAACAGCTGCAAGTGATTGTAAAAACCAATAATAAATTCATTTCATTTCTTGCTTTTTTACGGTGAAATGAATTGATCATTTAGTTTGCCGAAATTAAATTTATCTTTGTCCGGTATTAAATCGTTTGGATTTGTTCCGCCAATAAATAAAATACTCTTGTCGTTGCTTTTCATCTTTGCTGACTGTTTCGATGTGCAGAAATAATTCTCAAACCGTGTTCTAAACTGTAGTGATGAGTCAGTGTTCGGGTTTAGGTAGTTCTTTTATTAAGATCGTATCTACTCAAGTAGAGAGAATACATTTTATTCGAGGATAATTTTTAGTATTTTCGTCTTTTATTGCTATCCAAGTACGTGTGTCCGTCTGAGGGAGTTTTTTTTTGTTTATCGAGCGTACTTGTTCGTTTATAATGTCCCTATTAAAAGTTGTTATTTTGTAGATTTGCATGTTTTCAAGAATGTCTAGTCTAAGTCCGTTTTTGCTAGGATGTAGTAGTGTTATACATTCATCTATTTCCCTTGGTATATCACAGTTAGTGTCAAGGTTTAATGCAAATTTAGAGTCTTCTCTTTTGCATTTGTATGAGTGTATGTGTTATGTAAATCTTATTTTTAGTGTTCGTCTAGTTTGTTTGCGGGTACAAGTATCTCTGTATACTCCGCTGGTATTAAATCTGTCAGTTGCTTCTGTTGATGTCCTGATATTATATATCAGAGTTTTGTTGGGTTTTAATAGTGTGAATAAGCCTTCTTTGTAAAAAAGTTTAGTTAATCTATATATTTCTGGTCTTGTGTAAGTAAAAGTGTGCCGTTGAAGAGAAAAGCCAATGTTAACAACAACAACCACAACCTCTTGTGAATTTAGATTTTCATTCATGAATGGTCAATTGATGCAAAATACGTACTCGAAAAGAACACTGAAGATGGCAAACAGCCGAAACCTGTTTGTTCACAAACCAAATTTGACGAGGGTCGACGGAAAACCGTACCCAAACAAAAGAAATTTTTACCCCGTCGGAGAATCCAAGCACATATCTATTAATACTGTCTTAAATTTTTATTTAAATTTTGCTTAATTCTGGCTACGATCCCTTCGATTTAAATAATCGTTTAGTGAAAAGAATAATAAATATCCAAATGGGTTAACTTTAGACGAATCTGGTACAGACTTATGTGAATGTTTCTTTCTTTAATTTTTTGTGTTTCTATTGGAATTTTTCTAGTGATTTCAAACTCGAACTTTGTTTTGTTTTTATTCACAAGTATTTATGAAAATATATATGTGTGTGTGTATGCATTTTATTTTATTTGTTTTTTGCAAGTTTAATATTTATTTTTGTTTGTACATTTAAAGTACAAGTGCCGCATTCTTTTCGTCATGGCAACATTTTTATTACTGCTGGTTTGTGCTAGGATTGTTGTTTTGTTGTGTCGTTACTAACAACATTCATTAACATGTTTAGTTGAGGAATAAAAAATAGGAACAGAAAAACAAACGTGCAGCGCGCCATCTGAGCAAGCTATCGCGTCCTATTAAAGTGTTGGCTGTGTGAATTGCTGCTGGTTGGGAAAAAAGGCAAACAATCACTTGGCATTGTCTATTGGTATCTGAAACTGTGCATAAATTGATTGTGAACCTGTTTATTATTTATTATTGTTTTTTTGTTTGTTTCATTTGTTTCTTTTTTTTACATTTACCTAACCTAACAACAACAAACTATACCACATTTATAACTGCAACCTGAGCTTTAATTCCATTCATTTCTATGCCAAAAAAAGAGAGTATGTTGAAACGAAACACCATAAAACCACGTTGTTGTTTAAAAGAGAATTTAAAAAAAAACAAGAGAAAGATTAAATGGTTTTATCTCTTTAATGGAATGATATTTACTATTAATTAGTGGAAACTACAAAATCGATTTATCTCTTCTAATAAAAAAAATTTGTTGAATGTTCAACTATACCAAAAACACTTCTCATAACTAAATTTATTAGTTAATCTGAAGTTGGCTTGTTTGCTTTTTAATTGATTTGTCTTCGTGAAAGAGAACAACCAAAATACTCTTTTAAACATATTAATCAGCAGAGGAACGAACAAAACTTGTTAAAACATTAACTGACAATATCTACCAAATTTCGTACTAATTATAAAACGAATTATTTGACTGATTTTGATCGTGAAGTTTATTTAGAATACTGTTTTGTTTTTATTTACTTACAACTAAGTTTGGTTTTCTTGTGCCAGAATTCGAAACCATCTCCATCATCGTAAATTATTCGATTTGTATAGCGTTAATGTATGGCTTTCTGTCATAGACACACAATGTCTCGTTGCAAACATGTTTGCCATTCCAGACTTGACAAGAATTCACCAACTATGTATATATTTTCTCTAAATTATAACAATCACAGATCTAAGATGTAAAATAAACAGTGCTACGTTCTACTTATACAGGGTGTCCGCCGGAAATACCACTTTGTTTCGTCGCCATTTTGGTAGATATTAGCCTTGACAGTTCATATTTGGCAGTCGTGAAGTAGACACGTTCTAAATTTATTATGGAAAAATATTCAATAAATTAATGTGTTTAATTCGATATTTAATATTTTATTAAAATAAATCATCGATTACTGTGGCGATGAGAAAGTTACGTTAAATTTTTTGGGAGAAAGAGCGTGCCAATCAAACGCACTATTTATGGTGTATTGAATGATTTCGATGAACGAGAGTCTGTAACTAGTAGGCCCAAGCTTGGACCACAACGTATTACTGACAAAATTACTGCTGCTCAAGAAAGTGTTTAAAACAAGCCATCAACCTCAATTCAGTGTTATATTTAGAATTCGCTTTATACCATCAAATCACTCACTTCAATATTCCTAAGATATGTATGTATACTGCTATAAGTCTCCTAACAATAAGAATATGATAAGAGTATTTTAAAATTATCTGAAAAAAATTGCAACGCTTTAACTATTTTATATTTTAAAGATTGTTTTTAATAGAGGTGTAGAACTTTGAAATGGAATAACACATAGATGACATTTGGCAACCGTATAATCTTAAGTCCGTGAATTGGTCTCCAAAATCGTGCGATTTAACGTCGTTAAAATATTTTCTGTGGGAAAATGTAAAGTCGATTGATCACTTGGATGACAACAATCGCCTCGTTATTGCCGCTATAAGGCGAAAAATTTGAAAATTGGTCATCCAGAGGCAGCCGTAGCGGTCATATGCCAGAAGTCTATTTAAATTATAATGCCAGAGGATTAATTTTAAAATAAAATAAATTTTATGTCAATTGAAAAAATTCATCTATGTGTTGTTCCATTTCAAAATTATACACCTCTATAAAAAACAACCTTTAAAATATAAAATAGTTTAAGCGTATATGCCGCCAGATTGACTATTTGAAGGTCAGGAATGTGCTATTCATATTACCAAATCATTTTGCATAAAATTTCTTAACTCTTATCAGAATATTACTTTGCCAAGTCACCAAATTGGCTGTAGTTTCTGCTTCCTCCGAACATCGTTCATTTCCGATTCAAAGTAAAAAAAGTACGATTTTAAAAAAGAGGATCAACCTAGATGGAAACAATTTAGTCCTGCGTGTTTAATGATCATTTCTCGTCCAAAGAATATAATAATGAATTTCAACTTGTAAATAATTTCAAGAATCTCCTTTCGAGTTTAAAGGTCAATTTAAATTGCTTAGCATACGATTTCCAATCTTGGTATGCGAAATTGTTCTTTACTCGCGAATGCATCTATGCAACATTTTAAAAAGCATTTTAACCACAAACGTGAAGCAGAAGCAACGTTTTCTCTCTAAGATAACTGGAATTTTAAAATACACCAACAAACAATTTAAAACATATTTCATAATTACCGTTTAAGTTAATAAATTTGCATTTGCGTCAATTTAATTTCAGATGTATTATTTAATTCTGCTTAAATAAATAATTAGTGTTTTTTGTATATAAAGAAATGTGGGCTAAACGGCTAAAGTTGATTAAAAAAAGTAATAACAGAATAGAATGGAATAAAAAATAGTACAAGAATAATTTCTTCGTTGTAAAAATCTGAGAAGGAACCCAAGTGCATAGGTTACAAAAATCGCTTGTACACATCTACAAATTTCCCAAAAAATTATTTACGTAGTACTTAATGTTACATAAGACCAATAAATTTTATGCAAATTAATATTTCCCGAAGGGAAAATTTGATATGTATGTAATTTTAACGTAGCGAAAATGATTTATTAAATTTCAAAACTTAAAATTAACTATAAAAAAAGTAAACGATCCACAGAATTTTACAAACAGCGTAGTTCTCTGAGAAATCTTATACACACTATACGACAACAACATGCTTATAAGAAATTCTACCAAATAAGTAAACAACAGAAACAAAAAAAATTAACATAGAACATATAAACATAAACTGAATGAAAATCAATGTTGTATGTAAGAGAAATTCTTAACACAAGTATATAAAAACCTCTTGCTTGGCTTGAATTAATTTAAGTTGAGTCATAAGTGAGTAAAGACAACAAAGTTACCATTTTGAGCATATTGAAATTAAACAAATCTGAAAACTCTAAAATATTGTGGAATTATTTTGCAATAAAAGAACTGAAGAACTCGCCTTATATAAAAAATATTTTTGAATTATAATTTTTTTTATAATATATAAAAATAATATATTTTTAAATTATTATATTTTATTTTTATATTATTACTTTTTACATAAACTAAAGTCCTAGTAATTCTAACGTGTACTGAAAATTTATATTTTAATTATAAATTAGTTATAAACATATTGTTGACAAATACTTTTTAAAACGTGTTCATGTGTGGGGAATTATAATACTAAATGAAGACTTGTGCACAATTTTTAAATATTATAAATGCGAATAGGCCATTACTAAAACCAATAGCTAATAGCGTTGAGTATTGTTTATTATTGTCCATATACATATAATAGTAATTATGGTAACTACAAAATGTAAGAGTACAAGGATCCGGTCTTAAGCCCTTCAATCAGCTTTAAGCGTGTCAAATAAAAAACTATTATCTTTTAAATTATTTTATTTTTGTCTATTTTGATCGGCCAGAATGCGACCGATCAGTTCATGTGTTTTCCTATATTATTACAATTTTTCAAATAACTTATACACTAATACAACTATAATTTACCTGTGGGAATATGCAGCGTTTGCACCTTGTCCGGATTGTGTGCGGTGGGAATATGCAACGTTTGCGATTACCCGGATTTAAATAATTTTAACGTTTGCATATTTCCACACATGAAATTATTTCAATGCGGATAATCGCACCACAACCAAATGTGGGGTGTACGATGTCATGCAGAAAGCATGGCAGTCACGACATAATCACACACGCTACAAAATAAGAACTACTTTTCGCGCTATAGGTGCATAGAAAAAACTTAACTATGGCAACTATGTTCAGTTAAATTTAAGACAGACAAATAGCCAGGCAGCACCTCCGGTAAAAATTTCGTCAGCTTATCAATAGGCGGATAGAAATCGCATCCAATATTTAATAAAAAATCTGTTAAGAAAGCAGATAACAAGTATCTTTCCTTATGCATGAGAGTAGATGTGTATCTATGTACATCCCCCCCGGGGGCACATTTATAAGTCTTTATGGATCTCACAACCATCTAGACTTGTGTCTTGCGGGGGTAAAAAGGAGCCCAGCCCCCTTCAAGGCTAGCAGGGGCCAACTGGACAATCCACTATATTTCCACGGAAATCAGTAAAGACCCAGAGTTCAGCTATTTGTCTTTTTCGCCTTTTAGCTGTTCTCTGACTGATTAGTGAGGTTGGCCCTTCGGGAGTATCATGGCTGTGTACCTCGAGGCCCTCGCTTGAGTTTGTGGGTCGGATCATTCAGTGAGTAAAGTGAGCATGAATGCCGTCGTGTTTTTAAATTATATTAAGCTTCATGCGTTCTAGACCAGGAGTTGGATAGTCTCCAATTCTTCAGCAAGGAGAAAAGGCTGCGGCCTGCTTCAGGCTTCTGAAGTTGCAACAACAGGAGTGACCGGAGGATATACGTATTAGAAGGCCTGCTAGGGCGAGGGTAACGCTACATTTCATCCGTAGTGGTAATGATCCACCATTTGATTATGGCTTCCAAAGCTAGGTGCAGATGTAAATCTTAGCACGTATGTATCTGTGTACATCCCTCCCAGGAGCACATTGAAATGTCTTAATGGAATCTCACCATTAAGACATTTATAATCGATTAGTAAAAGGGAATCCAGTCCCCTAAATGCTAGCAGGAGCCAACTGGGCAACTTCCAATTTATTTCCACGGGAATCAGTGAGTCCCAGAGTTCAGCTGTTGCTGTTCTCTGACTGATTATCGTGGTGGTTGTGGTTTCGCAGGTCCTAATAAAATGATTTGACCAAGAACATAGGTGAATGATCCGGTATCAGTGAGCATGGTATGTCATGTGTACTGGACCAGGAGTTGGAAAGTCTACAAAGTGGTTTGATCCACGATCAGGTTATGGCTCTCACAGCTAGCTACTAATGTAAATCTTTTGACGTTCCGTATACATATAAATGTGTATACATATAGAGGAAAGAAATATTTAACTTTAATTTGTTTGTTTGTTTGTTATTTACACCACATAACGAACACTTAGTACCCATTTTGTTTGCCAGGTTGTATGTAACAAAAATTCTGCTCTCTGTGTTTCGTTTTTCATATCGTTCCAAAAAATATTGGCTAACGGGCGAGTAAATACAGCTAGTAGTTTATTGACGGATCTTACACAGTAGAAAAGTGCCTTTAACGTGTTTGAAAAGGGGTCTTATTTATTGTTGAAGAAGCTTCTGTTGTATTTATAAAAAGTTAATGTGTTAAGATTTTACCTGTAAGAAAATAAGAATTAAAAAATATTAATTTAACAAAAGAAAAATTTTATATGGCCAAGTACTAACAAAAAAACAGATTATTAAATAGAAAAGTAAGATGTGTTTTATGTAAGAATATACATATGTGCAAAGTTTTTGAAACGTTTTATATAAGAAATATGGAAAATAAGAGTGAAGTTTTACAACGCTCATCAAAAATTGTTTATGGCCAAAGAATGTACTTACTTGTGCTAAACTCTGAAATTAAATAACAAGTGAAAAACTATTCAATATTTTACCTGAAGAAAGCTACCACTTTTACTCTATAAACAAAAGTAAAATAGAACAACAAACACAAATATGTATATATACTAATATATATAACCAATCTGATAATAAAGTACAGAATTTTAACAATTTTTTAATATTCAAATGAGAATTATACTTTTCACATTCAATTCAATTTATTTATTTTTATTTAATTAAATTGCATTTAAAACAGTGATATAAAATTGTGGTACATATTTAATATATTTTTTGGTGTTGATCTGTAAAAGTATATAATACCGTAGAGGCTGCAAATCGATTAATGTTGTTGTCTTTAGCATTTTAAAGAAATTTTTAGTTGGAAGCATTCCTAAAAACCCTTTGTTTTAGCTAAAAGTCTTGCAAGCACTCAACAATTTTCTTTACCGGACATAGTACCCAGCTAATCTCCAAGTTAATTTCTTCTTACAAAATATTTTCAAATGTTGACAAAGTTAGCTCTGTTGAAAACAACTAATCACTCAGTTCTAAAGTATTAATCTTTTAAATATAATGAGTTAATATGGTAAGCAACCCGTTTTAGATTCGAACAGCATTTCGTTAGCATTTAATTTGGTTTTGCTAAAATAATTTTGTTAGTCGTTGTCGTGCCACGTGCAACATATCAAAACATCTGATTGTGTTACACTTATTGCACTCATCGCTCGAGGTTGGCTGTTGCAGAGTCTTGCTTTAAAAATTGCCAGTTCGAAAATGCGACCTTCGAATTCGTAAATATAATGGCCCAGATTCGCAATCATTAATAATGTAAATATACTTTAAGAGTTCTTAAGCACACTTTTCTTCTCAATTATGCTCTAGGCATTTAAACGTGTTATTTTAACGTTAAAGTTTGTTTGAAATTTAAAACAGCCAATAGTTATATTTAAATGGCTTAATACGGACGTTATCAAAATAATTTTATGACATAAACCTTTTTCAGAATTGATTTATTTTCGGTTTTCTTTCATTTACTCAAATCAACGAATTTACTTAATAACCTATTTTTCATTTTTAACAAAAAAACAAAAAATACTAGCAGCACATCAGAGATGGATAATCTACTTAACTGTATATTATTACATTCAACTTAAAATGTACTTTACATTTGACTACACTAAAATATAAATAGCTTTTAAAATGTTTTAAATGTCTTTTTTTTTTGCTTAACAAATGTATTTATTATAATAACAAAATAAGCTAATACATTATACAAAATATTGTCCATCGTTAGCCTCTACGTTTACCTATCATTTTGAGCGTATATGGAATCCGCGCCAAAGGATTTGCTCCGGTGTTAAGGTAAGGAATAAATAAAGCCAATTTCTGATACCTTGTTCTGAAGTATTTTGCAATAAGGGTATTATAATTCGATCGAAACAAATAAAACAGTTTTTGACCGGTATAGCAATATGTAGGCGAACGTTATCATGATGGAAGGCTATAGCATTTTGTATGATCAATATTCTGGTAATTTTTCGTTGATTACTCTTCGGGCTTTGTATATGAGTTTTTGTTTTCGGTTTTTTCAATCACCATCATCTTTCACCGTTTCTATTTTTTCTACTTTTGAATTAAACCCAATTGTTTTAAACGTAGGAAAATGGCGTGCTGTGTGACCCTAAATGATAATGCAAACTTTTCCTGCGTTTGACAACAATTTCCGCCGAGTAATGCTTTTAATTTCTTATCTGTAAACTTTTCCAGCTATTCGAAATCACTACTTTTAAATCGCACAAACCATCATTCACAAGTTTTATGAGTTGGCGCATGTAACTCTTAAGTTTCTACCAATTATCGATAACTTTTAGCAATGAAGGTTATTACACTGGCACGCAAAACATCTCTCCCAAGCCTAAAATTCGACATTATTTCATCGATTGAAAAAATGTTTGTTTTTAACTCTGGTGTCTATCGAATACTGAATTATAATGACTGATGTTTACCTTTCAAACTTACATTATTGACATTAACTATATGTGATAATGTTCAGATCGACATTATTAACTTGTATATCTAGTATACTATTAGAGTTTCGAAGTTTTTAAAACTTTATTTTTATTTAGCTTAAACAACTATTAACTATTATTTGCCATAATATACATATATTATTTCAGCTATGTACACTAATTTTAGTGTGGTCAATATCTTTATTTTAAAATGGCCAAACTTAAAAAAACATCCAAAACAAAAAAGCGTCGTATTAAAAAAATTTGTAAATTATTATAATTTTTTACGTTGCTACACAACTAATATAAATTTCAAGACACAACCAAAGAATGCAAGCTTAGCTAAAATCACTTAAGTTCATGCTTGGACTGTCGAAAGTTTTTAATTTGGGTATTGTTTTTCCGATATAGAATGTAGTGATCAGCTACAAAAAGCAAATTAAAAAAGAGCAAAAATATGAATAGATATACATATATGTATAACCAAATTAGAAACATTATAGCATTGCCAAATTTGAGGTTTTTTAAGCAGAAACTCATTTGTAGTTTTAAGTGTTTTATTATTACTTTGTTATTTTATTTTCTATTTTATTGTTAGATTTGATAACACCTGCAACAGCAACAGTTACTAAATAGCAACACTTTAACAATAGTAGCAACAGCATACAATTGAGGATAAAATTTGTTCTGCATCTATGAGCGCATGCACAACAAAATCAACCATCCAATATCATTTTACGTTTAATTTGCATATTTTTTGTGTTTAATGTGTTGGGTATTTTACTTGCATGTACAAAAATTTACATAGTTTCTTCATTTCTTTTGTTTTATAAGAAAACAAAAACATACACACCGTACAAATTACAGAGGACTTACAATTGACTGATTAACTACAGTATGAAGCAAAAATGTAAACTTTTTTTTGTGTAAATTTAATTAAAATTCTTAAGATTAAGAGAAAATAACTTTACATAAGTTAAAGATATTAGTAGTAGTAAAGATTGTTAATGAATTTTCCAATATGATTTCTATAAGAAAATGTCTGTAAAATTACAAACCGGTTTGCCTATAAGCATTTAGGGCGGAAGGGGAAATAAATTGTTTAAGAGGTATCTTCTTTGATCAATTAGTAAGAGTTGTACCGCAGAGTCTGTCTCAGCAAAAATGTATAACTTTATCGTCAAATGATTGAACTCTACTGAAAAATCCTAATGGCCTCCATAGAGTTGAATCAAAATTTAAAAATTTTAAAGGTATTTTTTCTTGTCACTTCAGACAACAATGCCTATTTAGTCAAGTACCGCGGTACATTCTTTAGGAAAGAGATAAAGAAGAGATGAAACAGGTGATGAAAGTATAAGGATAGTTACGGAAATTAACTGTCGTATAAGACAGCACAGTGACTAGCGACCGTGCCTTCATCACTGAGCAGCCCCACCGACAGTCAATTTTTATTTGTGGTGAGGTGAGCTTAGAGGGGCATCATAGTTCGAATTTTTTTAGATATGTCATTCTTCCGCAAAACGCTCAATCTGTTGTTAAGTCAAAAGAATAATCCGAAATTCTGGCCTTTTGATAAGCTAAATATAGAAAAGGAGCCAACAGCCTGCTCTTCAATGGTATAATTTAATTTATTTAAGCGTAATTTAATTATTCGCTCCACTTTTTGTAGTAAAATGTAAGATTTTATTATTATAAATTATAAATGAATTTTTTAGTAAGAATAAAATTCAGATATGTTAGATAGAAGTAACAAGGACTTGCTGCAAGTTTTGAAAAAAATGGTATTGTTACGTTTATACCTTTTAATAAACAAATTGGGTTCTTTTATTGGAAAAAAATAACAGTACTTTATTATTTTAAATTAAATTAAACAATTTATTTACTTGCAATACCCTCAAAATAAACACGATGGTAACTTTGTTGTATTTTCTCAACGATAATTCAACTTGAATTATTTTATTTACCAATCAAGTGGTGCTTATATAATTGTTTTAAGCAGTTCTCGCATATACCTCAATATTATACTTTATAATCATTATCATATTGTTGTTGTTATTATCATTCAGTTAAGGCGCCTGTTTGGCTGTGTGTTTTGTTCTGTGTTTGTTGTTTTTGTTTTCTGTTGTTTAGCTTATTTCGTGGAATTTCTTAAAATCACTTTGGTGTTGTCTTGTTTGAATAAAATTGCACAGTGGGTCGTTTTATTTACGGTTGTATTGTTTTCTTTTAAAACTTAACAATTAATTTTCGTAACAATGTTTTACTTAAAAAAACTACGCTTTAAAAATTACAAGCGTTATATAAAAACTAATCATTAATTTTGAAACACCAAAAACTCGTTGTACATACATACGACTTTGTATAGAAAATCATAACTCCTGTTTTATGCCGCATGGTTTTAAATAACTTTTATAAGGTTAATTTTGTTATTGTGCACCATCAGTAAAGCAGTAAAGTGTAATATAGTCAAACTTGTTTTTAGTGAACTTTTAAGAAAAAATTCCAAAAATAAAGCCTTTTCATTCCATATCGGCGTACTTACGTGTATTGGGATGCGTCTTTTTAATAATTGACTAATATGAACCTTTGTGGATATCAGGACAAAGTCGGTATATTTGGATTATATTGTATTAGGGCACTTAAAAATATACTTGAATAAAATTTTAATTCCCATACATTATATAATTATTTACATCTTGCAATTTATGTAAAAAAAAGTATAGTGATTACAGTTTAAAAATTTTAAACAAAATTATTAACTTGCAAACTCTTTAGATTTAGTAGTAATAACTACTACGCCAACGCCAACAACAAAATGATAGTTTTGCCATTAATTTTCTGACGTATACGGCAGAGATGCATTAGAAATTGTTACAATAAATTCAGTTTTGCACGAGGATCGCACTAAAATCCATAAGAAAGTGGTGGTTCTGTTAAAGCTACATTTCGTAAAATTCATGATTTTATCAGACAACATAATCGTCCTTCTGAGACCGCTATTAAGAAGTCGCGGGTGTGAGCCACAGTGTTAAAGCAGATCCTAATTTGCCAATTCCTTCGACAGTTGGGGTTATCTAAAACTACCAAGAATTTTGCCTTAGAGTTTGAGTTTCAAGCCTTACAAGGTTCAACTGCTGCAGCAATTGAAGCCGACCGATTCACATCGCAGTAGATTTGCTCAATTCATTCTGGAACAACCGGTTGGTTTTTCTGCAAAAATCATTTTAGCTTGTCGGGGTATGTCAACAAGCCAAATTGCCGCATTTGAGCTTCTAAAAATCCTAGAGCGATTATTGAGAAGCTTTTCCACGCTCAATGTGTCATTGCATTGTGCGCTATGAGGTGTGGAGGCTGTAGTTTTCTAAGGTGAGACTGGACATGTGGTAACTGTCAATGGAACACGCTATCCCGAAATGCTAATAACTCAATTTTGTCCTATTATTGATGACGTGGATATCACTGATATGTGGTTTCAACAGGACAGTGCCACATGTCACGAACCCAATGAAATGATCAATTTATTGCAAACCAATTTTCCCGATCGCATAATTTCAAGACAATAAGCAGTTAAGTGGCCAGTCAGATCGTGTGATATAACACCATTGGTTTATTTTTTGTTGGGTTATGCTAAGGACAGAGTCTATATGGAGGTAATCGAATTGATGTAATTAATGAAATAGGGCCGCCATTTTGCCAAAAGGTGATTAAAAACTTTGATGAAAGAACCGATTGTCGAACGTTTCTCTTTGTAATACAATAAAAATATGAATCATCTTAATCTAAATTTTTTGTTTTAGAAATCAAACTTTTTGTTAAAAAACCTTTTATCTTAAAAACTGAGTTAGGGAACTGGTCATTTTATTAGTTTTTTTACACCATTTTGCTTTACGCTTATTTGACTAATATTTCACTTGACCTCAAAATTGTAATAAATTAGAAAAGAAATGATCTGTGCTGTATTGTAGATACGGAAAAGTGATATAATTTTTATTACCAAATATTACAATTTACGTACCTATTTAAAGTGTAATTTCTTATGGGTAAATGTTAATAAAGTTCCAACTAGAAGTGCCATACCAAAATTCTATGGTCGTAACCGCAGGTATATGTTCTACTGTTGCTAAGAGGTGTCATAAACATGTACAATTGTTATTTATGTTGTATTTTTTATGACAAGTTCTCAAAAAACGAATATAGTGTTGCCCATTAAACCGGTTTTAACAGTTCGTTTATATGGTTATGGTCATTGCTCGTCTGATTGAAATTTAAACACTTGAATATCACAAAATAAAACTTTTTGGTCATAACGGCATTTGGAAATAAAAAAATTTGGTAAGCGACATATAAAATTTGATAAATATATTTCAATTTATTTCAAATATCTTTAAAGTATTGTTAGAACTTCATATAAAGTACAAAAAATCACAATAAAGCAACAGTAACAATAAGATTTAGAGCATTTTGTTTAAAAATAAATTAAAACCAAGTTAAAAATTAAGATAATTAACAATCGACAAGAATAGAAAATATAGCTAAATTTGATGCTTGAGTACTTTATTAAAGTTATTTTCTACCAAATAATATTTTGTGGTATTGCGAGAAAATATTCCCACAAAATATACTTCATCCAAAGAAATGTTGCTAGCTTTTATCTACTGCTTGTCATTGTAATTATTTTACAATTGTTATACACTTTACTGTGCAGTTTATGTTAATATTTCATTCTGTATTTTACCTAAAATAACAAGTTATGGTTTCCGTTTATTCCTTAAATGAATTGAGACTTTGACAATCAACCGCCACAAATAAGTGCATGCTTATTATGTTTAACGTTAAAGGAATCACATTATACTTATTTTATTTAGTATTTTTCATAACTTTACAGGTAATTCAATACTTACAAACTGCACTGTTTTTGTTGGAATATATAAACAACAAGCTAGAACCTTATTTGTTTCGCAACCCATATTGCAATGTAATAAAAGTACTGAAAGTACTTGCTTTTGAACTATTATTTTGTAAATATTAACAAATAAAGTATAATCTCGCTATTATAGTTTTTAAGAAAAGACTTGGGCTATAGGCCATAAAAATTATAGAATTTTTACGTCTGGAGACTGAATTTATTTTCGAATAATCATAGGCCAACATATATATGGGTCTCCAACTAATTTTGTTGATATTCGACACTTACATGTGAGTACTTTTATGAATTAAACCAACAGTATTTGTAGGATATTTTACTTTTTATAAGTGCTGCCAACTCTTTTGTTTCGGTATAATGGTTGTTATTGCAAGGAAATCACAAATACTGCTACTAAGAAACTAACGCTAGCTTATGTTACGAAACCCAATTACATTTAAACACCATAAAAAAAATTTGTAATTGGAACCTATTATTTAGGTTTTTCAACAAAAAGTTTGTTTTTCAATTGTGCCAACACCAACAACAGATAGTTTTGACATTTAGTTATTTGACGCATTCGTAGTAAATGCATTAGCAATTGTTACAATGAATTCAATTTCGCAAGAAAACCGCATTAAAATAATTAAAATCCATTACGAAAATGGCGTTTCTGTTAAAGTTACATTTCGTAAAATTTGTAATATTTTTGGACCACATAATCGTCCTTATGAAAAGGTTATTAAGAATTTGACTATTAAAGGTTTGACTTTTAAGCAGTACAAGGTTTAATTGCTGCAGGAATTGAAGCCGACCATTCACATCGCCGTAGATTCACTTAAATCATTCAGGAACAACCGGCTGGTTTTTCTGAAAAATCATTTGTTCCATTTTCACTTATTAGAGTATGGCAAAAAGCAAAATTGCCGCATTTGGGCTTCTGAAAATCTTAGAGCGATTATTTAGAAGACTTTCCTAACTCAAGGTGCTACTGTATGGTGCGCTTTGTGGTTTTATTCGACGATGAGTATGGAAATGTATTAATGGTCCATGGATCACGCTATGGCGAGAGGCTAACAACTCAATTTTGGCCTATAATTGACGACGTAGATATCATTGGCATGTGGTTTCAACAGGACGGGGCCATATGTCAACAACCAAGGAAACGATAATTTTATTGCAAACCAAATTTCTCGATCGCATAATTGCACAACAATCAGCAGTTAAGTGATTTAACACAACGGGATAATTTATCTGTGAACCTTTATTTAGGACAGAATCTATACGAAAGCCAATCTAATCGATTTCAGTCCTGATGTGATTAACAAAATAGGATCGCCATTTTGCCAAAAAGTAATTAAAAACTTTAAAAAGACAATCAACGTTTGTCAGCGTGGTCATGTAGGACATTTCCAACATTTTTCATTCATAACTGTCGAACTTTTCTCTTCGTAATATAATAAAAATTTCAATCATTTCAATCTAAAATTTTTTTTTATTTTATTTTAGAAAATAATCTTCTTGTTGAAAAAACCTTTATATGTTTTTCTTATGAAATTTGGTGATCGGTCGAGCTTTCTCAGAGATACATTATTATTTTCATTTTGTGGAATCTCCCGGCGAGTTTTTATGTAAATTCCTTTCTATGCTTTCGAAAATTGTAGCAGGATATGCCACTTACACTCAATTCGCTATCCGTTCTTTGCCAATCTGATTGCGTTCATTTTAACAGGGCTTAATTTAACGCTTGCATGCCTTCACGCAAACGTACCACTACACATGCAAGTAGAGGCTCTTCGGTCGCAATAGGGTACCTAAATAGCTCGTATGGATAATACACTCTCTGCAGAGGCCTCTCCTGTTACTTTTGATAACCAAGGATTTTAAACAAACACAAACTCTATCTATACATAACCAAATTTCCCATTTTTGACACAAAGCCTAGCATGAGTGTGGCTCTTCCCCTGAATGCTGGTCCTGTTAAAGAAAATTATTTACCCAATGTGTAGGCTATTATGCCTTTTAAATAAATAACCATAACAATAGCAAAGCACTTTCATTTTTGTTTAAATTTTTTGTTTTGGAAAAGATTTTGTAAACCTTGTTATAAGGGGAAGCTCTTCTTATTATAGTTGTTTAAATTTATAATCGTTGTAATATAATACAATAATAAAACACACATTTCAAAAGCGGAAATACTTAAATTTGCATAAACTTGACTCTTTCAAAAAAATATTAGGTTTTTTGTTATGGCAAGACAAATATCTAGGTTGCATATACTTTTAGTTACAAAATGAACATGATATGCAGCTACTTAAAAAGAAATTGTGATGAATTCAGTTTAAAGGGTTTTTGGGTTTTAAAGAGTTTTTTTTTATTAATCGTAAATTAATAAAAAAACTATAATTTAAACGCTACGTTAAAACATTTTGCATCAAAGACGTTGAAATAAAAAACAATTGAACTTAACAAAACTTCATTAGTTTTAAAAGATAGGTTTCATGAGTTTTAACTTTATATTATTAACTTGAAAATATAATTTTCTTTTGTTTTCTTGTTTGTTTTGAAGTTTTTTCTTTGTTTTTTTTGCCGCCACAGATTAGTAGTACGACTATATGACATCTCATACTATACTTTACAGATCGGAAGAAGAAATTAATAGTAAATTTACAATCGGCAAAATCTTGCCATGCTTAATAATATTTTTATCGAAAATATAAATAATGTGTAACAACTACAAACACTGCATAGTGTAAATTCATGTAGAATAGTCCCTAGCTCTCCATTTGTGTGTAGTGTGTTGTACCAATCATTCTCCATTTTTCCACAAAGACCACGAACCAATTCAAATTTGCCAAATAATTTCAAATATCCCACTATCATTGATCCATAAACAAGTTCCCGGATCACCACAAATATATAGTGATGATCCATTATTTAATAATCACTAGAAATCTTCTCGAAGGTCAAAATTCCAACAACAGTTAAGCGATTAAGTCTAAAAAATTAGTTTTGTAAAAAAATCGGTTTAAGTCTTTGCTATTTGATTTAGAATTTTAATGAATAATTTTAATTAAATAATTTTGAAATTAGTCAGTTTATTAGTTACTATGAAAATAATACAGAAAGAATTAAATTAATGCATGAATTTATTGGCCGGAGTCTTCGCCTTTCATTACATACAAATTTTATAATACAAGTTACTGGAAAAAACTTGTTTAACTATCTCTAATCACAAAAACTGTAGCTGTTTTTAATTCTCAATTTTAAAATTGTAATAATTTCAAATTGCAATACAACTTGAAATAAATTATGTGCTGGTTACTATTATTACAATTATAAAAGTCTCACAAGTTGAATAATACAAAGCTGCACCGAAAAACTTTATTTCAATGTTAAGACAACAATGACATTTACGAAAATTGCAATATTAAAAATTGTTATTTTATTGTATTTAGTTGTTGCAGTAGTTAAAGTTTTATAAGAGACCGAATGCTATTTTTTGTGCCATATAAATATAAAAATGCCGTTTTGTGGAATGACCTGTTAAACATTTGAAAATCATTTAAGAGTTTATTTTTATTAGTCAGTTTTCAGTTAATTATTTAGACAAACACTTTTAATATATCCAATGATAAAGATCATTAAATTTACTTAAAATTATTGTTCATTTGTCAACAATTTTTTTCAGTATTGTCAAGTTACATTTATATGATATGTACATATGCACATAAGTATGTGCATCAGTACAGCTGAATGGGAAAACATTTTAGAATATTGCTATGTTTATTCCTGTTACTAAACGTTTTGTTATATTGATGATACAACAGTATTTTAGAGTTTTAAATTAAATTTAGCGTTTTATTTACACAGAAAATAAATACTATGGTAACTCTGTTGTGTTTACCCAACGATGATTCTACTTGAATTAATTTTGGCTGTTCTTGGCAGGGTGTTTTGTTTTTCTTCTATGTTGGCTGTGTTTTGTTTTCTATTGTTTAGCATATTTCGTGGAATTTCTTAAATGTATGTTGTTGCTGTCTTGTGTGTATAAGATTTCTTAGACAACTGCGCAGTTTGTAAATCACACAAAATACGTCATTTCTTTTACTTTTTTACTGAAAATTATTTTCTTTTAAAGCTTAAAAAAAAACATTTTCGAAACAATATTTTCAATTCGTCATTATCAATTTCAATAATCTTAAATTTATTATTTATTTACAATATTGTGAGAATTTACTGAAAGTATTACAGCAATTAACATCTAACAATTTAATATATTGAAACTAAAAATAAATATCACAGAATTAAGGAAAAATTTCTTATAGTTACAGATCCAGACGTTCTGCATTTTTCATTAAATGACAGAGTCAATCCCCTTACAAATGTGTTAAACATTTTATAATTATATTCTCTATGGAGCAATTCTGTAGAGTGTCTAGGAGATAGTTTACGTGTGTGTTTTTGCAGTCTTATAATACCAAACCTGACAGCCATAGCTCATAATTGGACGAATACACATTTTATATAATAGTATCTTATTTTTCATGTTTAGTTTTGATCGTCTATTTAGCAAAGGCTATAAAGCGCGGCCATATCTAATTGCTTTCTCGCAAACATAATTAATATGTTGCTTAAAAGTTAACTTTCTATCTAAGATTACTCCTCGAGAGACTAAATTTATAGTAGGCGTTCTTTTTGGTGACCTGTTATATGGAAATATTATTGCCTGTGTTGTCATATCATTTACTTTTATCTTCCATTTATCAAAATACTTTTTTGCTAATGTATGGCAATTCTGCATTCTCTTAATTATAGCATATAAAACTTTACTAAGGCAAATAAAAGCACTATCATCTGCATAGAAAGGTGCTTCGTTATCCCTATGAATTACAATATCTGTCGTACATATCGAATACAGTGTTGGCGATAGAACCGAACCTTGAGACAAACCGGCAGGATTTTTCCGTCGGTGGAATAGGTTTGATTAACACAAACTATAAATGTACGGTTATCTAGAAAGCTTCTTATAATATTCTGTAAATACTTAGGAAAATTAAAAGTATTAAGTTTAAATAACAGACCTTCATTCCAAATAGAATCAAATGCCCTTCGATGTCAAGAAAAATAACAGCAGTAATTTAACGATTTCTTTTGTTATTTACAATAAAATTGGTCACTCTCAATAACTGATGAGTTGTAGAGTACTCCTTAAGAAAACAGAACTGTTGAAATAATCATAAATTAATTTTCTTTAAAACAAACAAAATTTTTATTTATTAATTTACGGAAATGTGTGGAAAATATTACAAATGGTAAATAGTTTAATCTAAAAAATACAATTCGAACCTGAAAAGGACAATTTTATACTAATAACATTTGCAGTATTAATAATAATTTTGTTTTTCTGAATGCTCAACATGCACGTGATTTTAAATTTTTACACGGCTAATTATTTAAACATCTTATATCAAAAATTATTCACATACTTTAAGCTTACATGATGCTTAAAATAATGGCAGGAAAATATAACTGTGATGTTGATTTTAATTATTTATAACCAAAAAATATTCGTTGTGATTTTAAATCCTAGTGAGGAGATTTAAATATTCTTTACATAATAAAATGTGATAATATCAATCTTTTTGCTGTGCAGTATTTGTTTGTATTGAAATTGTAATATTTCAAACTAATTTTTTTAAACATTTTTTAAAGATAACTTTGCAAGAGTCTATTGTATTTTATTCAGTTTTTAAAATATTAACTGAAGAAATACAATTTAGTCGAAAGTTCAATTGGTATTTTTTAAAATATTTTTGGAAGAGTCCTGACATAATTATTTGACAATATCTTCCTCAAGAAGTTACTTTCTTTCAATGAATTCGCGTTGCTTACCACCAATCAAGTAGACGTAGGGGCTCGCTTTAATCATGATATATGTAAGACCCAATTTTGTTAACGTTTTTTTACGTTTTTTTCTCTTGTTGTCGCAAATGGTAAAATAAACTTTTAAAATTAATTCTTTAGTCTAAAAATTGTTCTCAGCACACTTTTTTCTGGTTCCTTTCGTGGTTTTTGAAAGTAACGTTAATTTAAGAGAAACAGATTAAATTTATACAATTAAAATTTGGTTTAGCAAAAAAGTGAAGAATAACTTGGATTTTAACAAAATACCTCTTGTTGTTGTTATGTTCTTCTTGTTTAAGACTTTCATGTACTGGATTATGATATACTTTGAAAAGCAATAGTGCGAGTAATCGTTTAAGGGACTTGGGCTAACTTAATTTGTAATTATTCAAATAAATCTCAGCTTGTTTGTGTTGACTGATAGCAGACATGAGAGAAACTTGTGTTTTCTTACGGAACTATAATTAAGAAATTTAAGTTTGGCGGTGGATTTTTACGCGAAATTAAACTAAGCTTTAATTGTTAAGCTAATGAATTTCTTAATCATTAAAATTATAGTATTTCGCCTTCTATGTATTCAAAATGTCATTAATGGCAACAGGTGCTCGTCATCGCTAAATGATTTCACAGCTAGGTTCAGCCAACTTATTGTATCAACATGAACGTGCAAAACTTAATTAGTGCAGGAGAAATTTTCTGGCATTGAGCTATTCTTTTTGTGTTTTGCTTCGTCAGAAGTTAACATGTGATATTATAAGTGATTTATAAACAAAGGACAAAGGATATTTGTAATATATTAACACAGGTGACAATAAAATCCAATTAGTATAAGGAGAACACTGAAGATGGCAAATGGCCGAAATCGGTTTGTTCACAACCAAATTGACGAGGGTCGACGTAAAATCATACCCGTCTACAAATTAGCTATCAAACGGATACACACATCTATGTAATATTAAAAAATAATAATAATAAATGCCAGCCAGGTCGGCAGCATTCTGCCTACACGAATAGATACGATGTTAAAAACAGAACTACCTAAACGCGAACACTTACTCACCAAGTTATACAATTTATACAAATTATATCGCGGCATGACAATGATGTTTTCACATCGAAAGCGCTCGCCATTAACTTCAAGAGAACAACAGCCAGATAAGACGGAGAATAACAACAGTATTTCATTTACTGGCGGAGAAAGTATGAACAACATAATGACCTATCACTTTATATTTCATTCTGTTATAGAATGATAAAAATTAAATGCAAAAAATAGGATTTTCCAATTAACAAAATTTTTGTTTTTGTAAAATCTTAATACGTTATACAGAAACAGCAGACTTAGTGTAAGGCCAATTTGGTAACTAATTTTAGAGCCAAATTCCAATATTGTATAAAACTTAAGACCACAAAATGTTTAAGTATCAATTTTCGTATGCAACTGTTAAACAATCGTACTTTAACAAAAGTATATCTTAAACAATAGAAGAGTTAACGATTCCATATTAAAAAAGTAAGCTATGAAACCATTTCCGCTACATATTTCTTAAATCTTGTAACATTTATGAAATAATTAAATTTGTTCATGTTAATGAAAACCATTAATGAATAGCTGATGTTGTTCTTCATAATGATTATATTGTGAATTTCATTTGTTTAGGTATTGGAATAAACGCTAAAGGTGAAAGTGATACTATTGCGTATTAACTAATAAATCATTTTTTATTTTTTAAAATTATTAATTTAGTAGATTTACATGAGATGTAATTTTCAACACTGAATTGAAAGAAACGAACATTATAAAATGTTTGCTTTAACATTTACACACTTTGTGGATAACTAAAAAACATTGTCATTGAAGAAACATAAAAAATCAATGACATTGCATATGCAATATCTAATGGATTATTTTCAAGTTAAGATTGATATTGCATTATGGATTTTTTAAGTATTACACCACGTAAGCATGTGTACAAGAATATAAAATTTTCTTTCGAAGCGATAATGAAAATCATTCAATGAACCTGGTGTTTGTTTCACATGTTACACGAATGAATTATTTATAAAATTCAAATTGCGACCTTATCCGAAATACCAAAATTTAACGTTTATATTTAAGAAGTAATGTATGTTGTATCCACACGAACAATCAGTATTTTTCTTATTCTCACACTTTTTAATTCATTGTTTTCTTCTTTCCATATTTCAAGAGATTTTAATTTTTTGTGTTGATGTTTTCTTTATTTTTTTAACTTTTTCTTAAATCACACTTATTCTTGCGTGCAGAATGAAATGTTTTTTATGAAAAAATAATATTAAGGTGACCATTGTAATAGTTATTACGACGAATGTTTTATTAAATATTAATTTTGATAATATTTAATATAACATCATAATCAGGAAGCATCTTTTTTTATACTTGGTTTAGAAAAAGGTTTCTGTAGGAAAATTTAGGTGTTAAAATGAAGGAATTCAGGTTTAAAGTAAAAATCTTATTGCAACTGATTTCTTAATTATTTCTTGTATCCGTTTCGTTTTTGAAGCTAAAGTTTAGAAGCTAATATCAACAAGAAGTTTGTTTTTTAATTGTGGCAATACCAATAACATGAGAGTTTTGATATTTTGTTTTTTGACGTATTCTTGGAAGATGCATTGGCAATTGGTACACCGAAATCAATTTCGCTCGAAAATCGCATTAAAATAATTAGAATTTACTTTGGAAATTGTGGTTCTGTTAAAGATACATTTCGTAAAATTCGTGATATTTGCGGACAACATAATCTTCCTTCTGAGACTGCTATTAAGAATGTCAACAGGCAAACTTGCTGAAAATCCTAGAGAAATTATTAATAAGCCTTTGCATGCGCAACGTGTCACTGTATGGTGCACTTTGTGGTCTGTAGGCGTGATAGAGCCTTTTTTTTAAAGATGAGGCTGGAAATGTGGTAACGGTAAATGGATCACGCTGTCATGATGTGCTAATAATTCAATTTTGGCACTTCATTGACGACGTGAATGTCACTGATATGTGGTGTCAACAGGACGGTGCCACATGTCACACAGTCAATGAAGCGATCAATTTATTGCACACCAAATTTCCCGATCGCATAATTTCACGACAATCAGCAGTTAAGTGGCCAGCCAGATTGTGTAATTTAACACCACTTGATTATTTTTTGTGGAGCTATGTTACGTATACGATTCCAATCGAATCAGTTTCAGCCTTAAAACTCAAAATTCGTGATGTGATTAAATTAAGGAAATTGGGATCGCCATTTTGCCAAAAAGAATCGAAATCTACCAGCGTGGTCGTGGTGGACATTTGCCAGATATTTTTCATTTTGTTTCATCTTTCATAATTGCCGAACTTTTTTCTTCAATACAATACAATACGCACATATCACAATACAATACAATAAAAATTTGAATCACCTTAATCTAAGTAAATATTTTGTTTTAGAAAAAAACTTCTTTTTGAAAACCCGCTTACTAAGCTTTCTCTCTTTGTTGTCATCATTTTCAAAAGACAAAGAGCGATAGGTAAAAAAAGTGTGCGAAGTTACCAGATGTGCATATGTGAACAAAATTTTTGTGGGAATATTGAGAACATACGGAAATCATTTAACAGAAGTGAGATTTTTTACTACACATATAGCAAAATTATGATAACACTAAAAGTGGTCTTTAGTTCTTGCTATCTAAATGTGTTGAGTATCATAGCGACGGTTTTTAAAATTTGAGAAACACAATTTAACAATTGATATTTCGAATTGAGGATGGTGTTTTTGTAAAATTCAGGCAGAAAATATGGCCTCATGACTGTTCTATACTTTGTTTACTATGAAATTTTTTTTTTATTAAAAATTATTTTTGTATGCGTTTGAGTTGGACTTTTTAACTTACTTTACTTGAAGTAACGAAATAATTTTCTTATGTTTATTAAGTTTTATTTCCGGAAATTGTGGGTTACAAAGTCGCAAACAGGTCACATTTTGAATGAGTGTGCCGCATACATTTAGTCAAATTTAAGCTATAAATTATATTATATATTATTCTTGTACCCTAAAATCCTTTATATTCAATTGTATGCAATGTAAAGAAAATTTAGGGTTTTATGAATTTCTCCGCAAAGTACAGAATCTAAAATTAAGAGTTTTATGAACTTTTGCATGTATAAACACAAGAATGTTTATCTTAACAATAAAAAATAAATATTTCAAATGAATTTAAAACTAAAAACTTGTCAAGAGTAGAACGATTAATTATTTTTTAACCGAAACGTTTTTAAGGAACAATTGCGTTAACAAAGAGCCTGTTGTTGTAGTTTTAGCAATGTAGACATAAAAATGTTTACAAAACTGCACCAGGTTCTGATGGTGTACAGAATATATAAAGCAAAAGAATGTTTTATTTTTAATTTTTTTTTATATTAAATGAATAGCATGTTAGTTAGTTAATTTTTTACAAAGAATAATAAAAATATACAGAAGAAAAGAATATATCTTAACGAAAGCCATAAAAGTACATTGATCTTATTTATTACGATCTCACGTTGGAGCCGGTTTTACCAACCTGCATTAAATCAGTAGGTAGCTATCCACTAGTACTAAGAAGCCAACAAATCAACTTATCATTGCACAACCACCATATTCATAGGCATCATTTGAATGTTAATAAATCTGTATATTTCTTTAGCCTGCACTAGAGAATTCAATTAAAACTTTGATGTTAGTAAATATAACATACTGGTAACCAGTTATTTGTTTTGAGTTGTTTGAAAATTTCTTGTTTTTATTTTTTATGAATTTTCTTGGAACTAAAATAGAAAAATAAATCGTACCTAATGATGTCTCAAAATGTTATTAAATAATGAAGTTTCATGGCAATTAATTTTATTTCCTGTTTCGATATCATTTTACTTTTAAATTTAAAACTATTTGTGGTTGATTATCAATGTGCTGCAAACTGTCTCATATTAAAAGTGATATAAAAAGGCTTCTTCGAAATGCTTTTGGCTGTTATATCAATGAAGTTTTTTTCTAAGTAAAAGTTGTATTCAGTATGAGTTACATGATATGCTAATATTTTCACAGTTATTTAATTGACATTAAACAGGCAACAGCAGGGTTAAATTAAAGAGTGATAACAAAATAACTCACATAGTTAACATTTAATCAACTTTGTAATACATACATTATTTTCCTATATGAGATGAATTTTCAACAATTGCAGGAAGTTTCATATGCTGTTTTGTTAATATGAAATATGAAAATCGACTAATTTCTCTTAATTAATAACGAACAGAAATTAACAGTTTTACTGAGGCAAACAACTGTGTTGTGAAATATTAAATAAGATGCTGATACAAGTTTAAATAATTGTTATGGCACAAAATTAGTTTTTAAAAATTTCGAAAATGCTTGAAGTTTTAAATGTAAATTTTATTAGATTTAATCAAATTCAAAATGCTGAAGTAAATCCGAATAGCCAGTCGCCGATGCTTTGCAATAAGAAAATGCGATTTCTTCTGTTGTTAAGTTAAGTTATTTCATCTCAATAAAACAGTTTTATCTGTAATTTTTATTTCTTTGATTGGTGATGATGCCCTTATTTAAGTAAATAATTAAAGCGTTGAATGTTCGCGCAAAATAACGTTACTGTTATTTTATTATATAGTTTGGTCTGCAACTCAGCTAGATTCCTTTCTAGCAGTTATTTTTAAGTAAAGCATAATCAAAATAATATTTAAACTAATTCATCGTAAATAAATAAATTTAAATTCTAAAACTAATTTTACCCTGTTAAAAAATGAGCTATTAAATGAAAAAATCCTAAGGAAATAAAAACAACTTAAACTGCATATTATAGCATTGCTTTTCTAAATATAGGAAATAAATAAAGGAAAATAGAAAAGAACAAGAAGATTAGGAACAAGTAAATTTTTTTATTATAGCTTTAAGCTTGTTTCAAATACATAATCAGCGAACTAAATGTAATTGCAAAAACAAAACATAAAAGCAAATAGTTGAATTCACCGATGGTGTTATTTACACCATAAACATATAAAATATAAACTGTGCAATTCAAATATTGTAAAGAGTTATTTAATTAGTTTTTTCAACAATTAATTAAATTATTCAGTTGATCGATTTAAATTATATCTAAATGAATTACCATTCAAAATGAAGAGCTAAAAATTTTAATACTGTTTTATCTTTCTCTCACTAATAACAATTTCAAAATAACAATCCTTGTAAAGGATTTTCAAATAAGAAGTTTGTTTCTAAAATAAATTATAACAAAAAATTTTGGTTAAGATGATTCAAAATTTTTTTTGTATTAACAAAAGAAAAGTTCAGCAATTATGAATGAAAAATGATAATGTCCACCATAAACACCTTGTCAGATGCCGATTCTTTCATAAAAGCTTTTATTCACTTTTCAGCAAAATAGCGGTAATATTTTGTTATTCGCATCAAGGATTTTCAGTTCGAAGGCTGAAATCGATTCGATTGGTTCCATGTAGACTCGACCTTAACATAGTCCCACAAAAAATAATTTAGTGGTGCTAAATCACCACACGATCTGGCTGGCCACTTACAGAAAAAATAATTTTTTTCAGAAAAACCTGCCGGTTGTTCCTGAATAAATTTAGCGAATCTACGGCGGTGTGACCATTCGGCTTCAATTTTTACACCAGTTGAAACGTGTAAGGCTTCAAAGCCAAATCCTTATGTAAATTTCGCCATGTGTTGGTTTTGGATAACTCCAATTGTTGAGAACGTCGAGGAATTAATAAATTTGGATCTTCTTCAATGCAGTGGCTCACGGCTGAGATGTTTTCATTTGAACGACCCGGTCGGACACGCACTGGTGTTCGCAAATTTCGTATCGAGTCTATCGACTCAAATTTGACCACCAAATTCTTAATAGCGGCCTCAGAAACACGATAACATTGTCCGAAAATATCACGAAATTTACGAACTGTAACTTTAACAGAATCTTAATTTTTATACTGGATTTAAATTAATTTGATGCAACTTTCGTGCGAAATTGAATTCATAAGTCAAAAAACTAAATGTCAAAAGTATGATGTTGATGGTGCTGCCACAATTGAAAAATACTCTTCTTGTTATAAAACCCAATACATTACGCATAAAGATTTATTTTGAATAAAAACCAAACTTCAGGAAGGGTTCACTTTGTATCAATAACTACTTTTTGTGGAATACCTAAAGAGCTCGCCTAAAATTGAGTTAAACAGTTTTAAGCGTGTGCTTTGTAAAACAAGTCTTAAAAAATGGAAATTTCAAACAAACACTTATTTAGTAAAAGTTGCAATATTGCTAGAAGACTCGTATGCTTGTCATGATGCAGACTACATAAACTTTACCCGCAGTAGTCATCCTTAATACGTTTGTTATCTTGAGAGGAAAACGCTAAAATGTGGCAACGATTTTCTTAGCTTTTATTTGCCTTATATTTAGTTTGTAGAATTTGAATAACAATTTTAATTAAAATGCTGTAATAAACAAATAAACATATTCAAATAAAAATGCATTAATATTGGTGCAAAACTATCGATTTTTTTCGGCTATAAGGAAAAAACTTGCAAATTTTATAAAATAGCAAACGAAATTGTACAGAAGCGAGTTAAGTATGGAATAGCAAATTAGACCAATAGTACTTGCTATCAAGGTAGACAAATCTGACCACGAAAACTAGAGAGGATACGACATGCTTATCTGTCTTTGGAATACTATATGTGGTCTGCTGATTAACAAATCTAGGCAACATTAAGCGCTAGTCGCAGATACTGGCTGACTATCCAATCAGTCCTCAGCAATAACAATTTGTGGATTTGATTATTTTTTGACAACATATTTCTCCTTTCACAAGATCATTATAATAAACCGAGCGTCGTCATATCCTTTCAGGATTGGCAAAACTTAAGCAAATTGAAGAAGGTTTAAACAAAACGACTTCACTGTTTCTTGCAGGACAGACTAAATATGTCAAAGAAATCAGATCAAAAAATGAAGATAAAAAATCAATAATAATAAATAATATTAATACCATTTTGTGAAATAAATTTAAAACACTTAGTTTTTTAAAACTTTAAAAATTTTAATAAAAACTAAACAAATTTCATCACCTAAAAAAAATTAAATACTGGACTAATAGTTATACTATTATACCTACGCTGTGTCAGATTTTTACTACTACATTGATAGCATAATCAAACTTTAGCTGCATTTTCATATTCTTTTTACTTTAACCCTTTAGTTTTGGGAACTTAATTCTCTTTTTGTTTTTGGTAATATAACATAAACGATTGTGGAAAAACATGCCTAAAAGATTTTATTTGAATTTCAGAATATATACCAAATTTCACTAAGATCAAAACTTTATGCTGGCCAGTCTGATAATAACTGAATTATTTAAATGTATATGCATATCAGATAGAGTGTTTACAATTCATTAATAATTTTTCACTATGCACATATGTATGTACGTGTATATGTATGTACGTATATATATATATATATAAATATAGATATATAGATATGTATTATTTGCCGTATCGCTTCAAATGAAGAAACTCATACCATCAGTAAAGCACATACTGTTATGTAGAATATTTAGTAATGCGCAAGTCTTGATTGTGTCATACCACTGCACGAGTGAAAAAGGATAAAAATATTTCAGTTAAAAGTAAACAGCTGATAGATAATAAGTAAAATCCTTAAAAACTTAAACAACTAAATAAAAATATATTTAAGAAAAACGTACATTTAGATATCGTAAATTTAAAAAACAAATATTGAAAATCATTCTAATTAAAAAAAAACGAAAATATGTCATATTTGCAAACAATAACAACTACAAAAACGAAAACAACCATTTCCACAAGTGGTGCCAGACGTAAACGTACTGATTTAAAAACTTCGGAAAATGTTTACTTGACATCCAGTACTGTCGGGACAACACGTTCAAGAACATCGTCACCTATTAATATTAAATTAAGGCCACAACCAAGTACAACAGCAACAATAAGTTCCTATCCGCAACAGCAATCTTTATACCTTCAGGCTCGTAGCATTAAACCAACACAAGGCAATGACAAAAGTAAAAGAACTCTCATCGAAAATTCAAACATACCAAGGGCTTCAACAACAACTGTTGCAAGCATCGGAAAATGTTTGAAACGCAGTCATTTTATACCGACAACAATTAAACATGTTGTAGATGATTCACGGTTGCTGTCAACTAGTGCTCCCCATGAGGGTGCAACATATCTTAGGTGGTGTTGTTTTAATTAATACACTATTGTTTAATAATAAAAGCGCAATATTTAGTCTCAATTCAAAATTAATATGAAATTCAACAATGTGTATATTTTATTGTTTGAGAATAAAAATATGTTGACTGTTTGTGTATATTTATTTTTCTATTTACAGTGCACATTTGCCTGCACGTGCCACTCGTCTATTAAATCGTTCTCGCATGCAGCAACATTGCACTTTAAATAACGAGGATTCCGATAGTGCTAAATCTCCTTTAACGGGTCGACGTCGTACAAATACAGCATCTTCACGCACCTCAACAGCATCGTCTACCAATAATAACAGCAGCAATAACCAAACTAATACATCAGCAAATTCGTCGTTGACACGTAAATTTGCTCATCAACAACATCATCATCACTACCACCATCATCATCAGGGATTGTCTAGTTTTCATCAACGTGATACGCACAGTTCTTCGGACGATCTCATGTTATATGACAAATCATTTAGGAATGCCATGATTCAAGATGTGTTACAGTTCAAAAAACAATTGTTACGTTTACGCAAAATACTGCAGGAGGTAAATTTTATTCATTCTGTTTTATTTAAATTTATTTATATATTATCATTATCCTTTTTTGTATTTCCTTTGATTACTTTCTGTTGCATTCTTGTTTTATCTGGCACTTTCACTTCTCACATTTTGCATAACAGTCATGCTACTTCTTGCCGTAATGTTTTGTATATTTTTTCTACATTGGAATGTTTTTATTTTGAAGAATGAAGATTGTTTGATGAGGAGGGTACGTTTTATAATTTTGTTAATACGTTTTTTTGCCTTTTTAATATTAGAAATAATATATCTAAATAGTTAAATAAATTTAATTAATTTAAATAATTAATTTTAAAAGAATGTTTGAATAAAGTAGCTTCTTAAAGTATATCAGAAGCCCACGTATCTTGGCTAAGACCGATAAAAATGACAGATTTGGTTTCAAATAGTTTGGAAATAATTAATTAACATAGAAAATTTAGAGCTGACATGAATTAGAGAAATAATTGGACTAAAGGATTCCAAGATAAATAAATTAAAATTGATAATTGATAACCGGTTTTTTTACGAATTAATTTTTACTAATTAATATTTAACACAAATATATTCAATATACATTACATTACTTCAAATATTGTCCATCGGTAGCCATTATTTTTTTACATCCGGTTTTAAAGTAAAGAATGAATCAAGCTAATTTCTGATACCCTGCTTTATAGCCTGTTTCCACGACAGTTTGAATCTCGTGCTTCGCTCTCTGAAGCAAGTTTGTGAATCATGTTGTTTACACGACTCATTTATCTGCTTCGATTTGGCTGTTGTTATTAAACAGAAAAACATAAGTTGAAAAACAACAACAACAGTTGAAAAACAACAACAACAGTTGAAAAACAACAGAAGATATCCTTCTTGCCGCGATAGCATTAAGTATAATTTTTTTTCCTATCCATTTTTTTTTTAATTTTATAAAATTAAAATTAATTTATTAAGTTTTAACTTTATTTTGTTTGTAAATTTTCTTTGTTTACAAAAACGTGTAATTTTGATAACTAGTGCAGATAAACTTACGATAAAAATTAGGGAAGAGCGGATTTTTACTTGCTTCGCAACTAGCTTCAATATGAATCTACCAGCTTCGCTCTCAAAATTTTGTATGACGAAGCAGGTTGATTCGCTTATGATTGGGGTGTGAAGCAAGAATAGAGAGCGAAGCAGGTGCCGTGGAAACACCATATTAAAGTGAAACGCATTCCAGTAAAGGCGTTCTACATCGATCGAAGCTAACGGTTCTCAGTAGGGGCAAGGTTAGTGCTAAATGCGGCTAAGCCATAACTTTCTATATACCGTTTTCCAAATAGTTTTTTTGCAATATATGGCCTAGCGTTGTCATGATGGAAGATAATGACCTCATGTATGGTATAATATTCTGGTCGTTTTTCGTTGATTGCTCTCTTCAAACTAATCAATTGTTCTCAGTGCAGGACCGTGCTCGTTTAACTCAATTTTTTCAACAGCTTATTGTACAAAATATCCGTTACTATGCTGAAGATATTCTTTCGAGCTCGAGCAGATCTTAATGCCAACAAGTCTCCTGGGCTGGATGGGATACCAGCACTAATTTTGAAGCAGTGGCCTTCAGCGATAGCACGTCCGTTAGCAACCCATTTTCGGCAAGTTGTATTTTGCCAGTGAATTTCCAAAGTGCAGGAAGATTGCTAATGTAACGTCAATCCCTAACAAGGGTGACTCTAATAACCTTGAAAATTACCGCCCAATTGCACTTTCTAAAGTGATAGAAAGTATGATTATTTTTCAACTTGTGAGGTACCTGGAGTCCAATGGCTTACTTTACGACCGACAGTATGGTTTCCGTAGGGTGCGCTCTACAGGTGATTTGTTCATTTTCCTATCGGAAAAGTGGTGCAAATCTATAGATCATTTTAGAAAAAGTAAGGTGGTGGCTCTGGATATTTTCAAGGCATTTTATATAGTGTGGCATAATGCACTTCTGTCAAAACTTGTTGGATTTGGTGTCTGTGATAATTTCTTCAGATTTATATCAAGTTTTCTCGGGAATCTAACTTTACGAGTTGTCATAGATGGGATTTCATCCGACGAGTTCAAGATAATTTCAAACTCTTAATCAAATTTTCAACCTTATTTACTCTTTCGCAGATGACAGCACCATTTGTCATTCGTATTTATTTGGTAATGACTGAACCAGTTGGAGGTGAGTTCCAAACACGATCTCGTAACGATCTTCGAAGACGCCCGTACGATGCAACGTTATGATAGATCTGTGATCGAAAATGGTGCTGCACCTGTTACTATGGGGTATTAAGGAATAGGAAGCTCTTGATGTTCTTGGCATGAAAATTCAGTGTGATGTTTGATAGACTAAAGACATTTTTCAGGTTTCTAAAGAAGCTTTCAAGTGCCTCGGATTTCAAAACGATGTAATAATACTTCACTACATCCGATCTTTGTACTATTTATACCACCAAAAATGGAATACAACTCTCATGGGTCGCCGCACCAAAGTCTATTTTGTAGTTGCTCTACCGCGTGCAGTAGAGGGCCAAGAGGCTCATTGGAGACGGAAGAGTATCTAACTCTATTGATGCCCTAAAGCATCGGCGCAATGTAGGTTGTATTTCACTATTTTATCGTTACTACAATAGTAAGTTCTCTAACGAAATTAGGGAACTTGTTCCCGAAACTCGTACATTTTTGCGTTGACTCAATAGTTCGTATGTGGAATAAACCTCCTCCAGAAGTCTTTCCTGTCACTTTCATCGTAGGGAAATTCCAATCGAATATCCACAAACACTACTTCCTCTTTCCTCCTCCCCATAACCTAATTTTCCAGTTTTGGTACAATGCATGCATGAGTGCTGGCCGGAGCGAAAATAAAAATCGCTTGTTGTGTGAGTCGCAATGGTAGTACAAGTTCTTTTTGCATTTGACAACAATATTCATCGAACAATGGTTTCATTTAATCATTTTTTTTGCTGATCAGGCTTCCCCTTGTATTCCGTGCCGAAATTAACATTCTTGAATCGAGCAAGCCCTCGTTCATAAGTTTTTTGAGTTGGTGCATGTTGACTTCCCCGCAGAACATCTTTTTTTAGGCACAAAATTTGACATTATTAAATAGATTAAAAAAATGTATATTTACAATTTGGCATCTATCGAATACTAAATTGACAGATGTTTACCCTCACACAAACCGTATGTGATAGTTATGCTATATTTTGTCCAAATCGACATTATTAACTTTTACGCTCATTAACTTGTATACTCAATACTTTAACATTGATTCTTTCAAATACGATCCACAGTGGTTTAAAAATGTTTTTTTCGGTAGTTCATCTTAAGACATCCTAAGTCAATTCACAGAAGCCAACCAAAAGTACTCCTTGGTAAAGGTGCAGACAGTCGGCTTCCTAGACTAAAAGAGAATTTTTGGATATGCTCCCAAATTTAGGCACCTCGGGCATATAATTTTTTGGATATATCATAAAAAGTTTATTTACTACTCAAGTATTAAAATTTATTGAACTTTAGTACACATTAAAAATATTAAAAAAAATTGTGCGTGTCTAAGTTATTATGTGCGTATCTAAGACCTCAACATAGTATTTTTGACCTTGAGTGCTTAGTTATGTTCGGTTTATTATTCTAAAGTATTGGCTGCATTCTTGATAAAATTTAAAATAAAACAGTGGCAAGCTCGGTTCTGATCATGATTCATTAAAAGGTTATAAGGCCCTAAATTGCTCGTATAATTAAAACTTACTTCGGTCCTAGTAAATTTTTTTGGACTAGTTTGAAGACAACTTATAGAAAATGCGAATAACAGAAAATTTGCGTCAAAAATTGTAACTGTTCACCCTTTAGCCCTATCCAAACATAGTCAATTTTGAAAATTCTTCGGAGTGCAAAGTACCGAATGAAAAAATCAACAGATTATTAAAGCTCCATCTCTTGGGTACAACCTCCAATAAGGATTACAGATCCGTAGTTAACAAAGCCATTGTGAGCAGTTTTATAAAAAAAAACAATTTTTGAAACATATTACTTCGTTTAAGGATTTTATGTGTTAGAATAAAGAAAATGAAAACTTTATTATACCGTTTGATTAAAGACTCTCAAAATTTTGTAGGAATACCTCGATCTATTTTGATTTTGTGGCAATTCAAAGTCAATATTTTATTTTTCAAACAACCACTTTAACGTCAAATTTAGGGTTTTATAGGTAAATTCATATACAGATACCTCACCTTTGCCCCTGTGAAATTTCTTTAGGATATCTTAAGTGGTTCATGAGCTGCCGAATTATTTCCAAAAAAAATGTTTTCAAATCACTGTGCGAGGTTCGTTTCGTCTTATCTTTTTTTTTATTTGAGATTAAAGAGAAAAACGGCAAGAATTTTCTCTTTACCGTCGTTTTGTTTTACTTATTTTATTCCTTTTCTACTTTTAAAGTAGCAACTGCAGATCGTCTATGGTGGCAACTGATTTTTAAGACACACAAAAGGAAAATACTGACTTATTTTTTTTTATTCATTTTTAATATATTTTTAAGCACAAATGCGATGAGAGGATTAACCCTTTGTTTATTATAAAATCAACAGTGCAATTAAAAAAAGCATCACTTGCAAATTACCGTGTGAATGTAAAAAATATTTTGTAGTGACTTTCTAACAAATTTAAAAAAACGAAATTTTTTAACAATATGCTCTCTTTTAATAGGGTGTAACAAAAACAATTATATGATGTTCTCCCAACATACCAATTATCAGAGGAAATAACATTTCTATAGTATCCATATAATCGCTATCAGCCAAACTTAACTGATATAAAAAGTCTCGAGTATATACCAATAGCGCTTCCTTAATGATTTTCGATTGGAAAATACTATTTTTATAAAGTGTAACGAAGTAGAATTGGCTGCTTTTGTTATTATTAAGAAGTATTAAAAATTTATTTTTTCAGTGGATTTTTTTTAAACAACATGTCTATTTTTGACGTAGCGTTGACGTTCTTATACACATTCTACACTTAGGATAATATCTAGAAAATCTACCTCAACATATATTGAATGCAATATCAGAAATAATATTATGTGTGTATATCTTTTTGCAGTACCATATTTATGATAAATAATAAATAGTGTTTTCCTGTGAGGGCTAACTAAAACAATTTCATAAGAAGACTAAGACATAAGATATTTTTGGAAGTGTGGACACGGTTGCAGTAGGCATATCCGAAATATACTTCTACATTGAGGGTTTTCTACTTTAATTGGCACAGGCAAGCTTAGAAATCTCCTTCTTCAAGAATAACGTTGCTAACAGCTAACTACCTTTGTAAACGCTTATAAGTATGTAAGCGGTTATTTGGTAAATAATGCTTTAACTTATAAATTAAGCCTTCGTGCAAAACTTTGTCAAAAGCTTAGGAAATATTGATAAAAATCGCTGAACAGTATTTTTTGTCCTGAAAGGTTTTTACTAATCTGTTCGTTTGTTCTATAGTTTTGTGCTGTGTTTTGAATGGGATTTGATGATTCAGGCAAAATTGGGTTCTGCTTAGTAATTAAGATTTTCTCTAACATTTTTGATATATTTGATAGCAAACTAATTGGTCTGTATAAACTAACGGAAAGGGGGAAAGGACTCAAAGCTTAAAGTAGCATCAAAGATGTAAAGTATTATTCTAATTGCTACCCGGAGAACTTCGATGATCATCTTGTTGCTTAATTTGTCAAAGCCATACACTTTCTTTGTATTTAGATCAGCAACTGCCCTTTCAATATCAGGAAGGTTAAATTTTAGTGGTGAAACTGCTTCACCATTGATGCGTGGTAATTTAGTTATATCAGTCGATTCGTTCGGGGTAAATACATTTTTAAATGGGTAACCAATAGATTTCAGTTTTCGGTTTCGTTTCTTGCCTAGCTACCACTTAGAGTACGCAAATCATGCTTAGGTATAACAGGTCTTTTAATGTTTTTGTTGCACACCATAATGAGTATAATCTGATTGTAGAGTAGCCTTAAAGTCTAATAAGTTTTTTTTGAGATGCAGTTCTTTGTGAATGGAGCAGTTCTTTTAGTCGTTTAGTAATTACCTTTAATTTTTATTTAAGTTTTCCTTTTTTCAGTCAAATGACGTTTCACATCTACAGAATAAATAAATTGTAACGCATTTCTTGTCGGATTTTCTTAGCATAGAGGTTATTATTGAAATAAATACAGCATTGCTCCACTTCTTCTGGTGTCCTTAGATTTTTTCCGAACTGCAAGGACTGATGTATTTTCTATACTTGAACAAACTTATGCGTGTTCTTGTCTTCGCTAACAATCTGGGAGGTGATGCTTTTTCTTATGGGTTCCCTATATTAGCCATTGTGGATAAATGATCTGAATATAACTCTTGGTATGCTTTAACTTTAATATAAGAAAAAGAATTGAATAAGATTTCTTTCTTTTAAACAACTGATATTTCATGCGAATATTGGAAGTGTTTTTCTCTTGCTTTGGATGCGATCCATTGTATCAAATCACTTCGCTATCATGCCGGCTTTCTTTTATATATTTTTTCACTGTTATTCTTAATGGAAGACACTATGTTATTTAAGTATGTTATTTCATTATAAAGAGTAGAGGCCTTTACTCGCAAGTAATATATAAATATTGATTTAATATGAAAAATTACTCGCCCTAGATCTGGAAGCGTCGAAATTTTCCTGTTTTATTTAACAATTAGCACAAACAATTTTAAAACAATTTTTTTCTCTTTAAAATATTAAGAAATACTACAAAATGTACGTGAAATTTAACCGAATAAAATTTTTCATTTGGTTAAAATTACTAAACAGTTAGTTTAATAATTGATATCAAACTTCAAAATATGTCAAAACATTAAAATTATACAGCTTTCCTTAACTTAAGACTACAAAAGAAAAGATTTTGCTACACCTAAATGGATCGCAGCTACAAATTTTTGTTTCCCGACATTGAAGTATTAAATCTATATCGAAAAATATAAACTAAATAAAATATTATCTTTATTTCAATTTTTGTTATTTTAGTTGGTAAGCAAATAGCTAAAAATATTTCTTTTAAACATTTCAGCTCCCTTTACTAATTTCAATAAAAAATAATAATATCTATATTGGTTTTTGCTCAGCATGATTTTAGATGCAGTTGATCAACTATTACTAATTTTTTGGAATTAACAACGCTAGTCAATCGGGAATTTTTTCAACCACAAACTTCTGATAAGAATGCTTTTCCATATGGGATTCACATACAAATAACTTATGTGGATTTATTCATATTTGTTAAACAGAACTAGAAAGTTAGTTTTAACATTCCCACTTCCAAAGAAACTTTTCTTTCATCTGGTGTGCCGTAGGATAGCCATCTGGGTCCTTTAATATTTTCCTTGTCTATTAAAATAGTCACGCTGTTCATAATATTCTTCTGCAAAATCTCTTAGCTGCATTTAGTTCCCTATGGAGTTGAACCTTAAAAGGTGCTAATACGTGTTGTAACGACACGTTCTTGCGTTATGCTAGGGTAAAGCTCGCGGCGTTCAGGGTTCGTTACAAAAAAAATGTTGCTTCACTGATAACACAAGAGTCACTTTTGTTTCACTAATAACATTTTTTTTATTATAATCCACTTCTTAAACTAAGTTAAAATTTTACTACATCACTACTGAGCACGCCAACGACGATCAACCGCCTCGTGGCCCTCAAGAGTTTTCGTCTCCACTCTCCGCCGCCTAGCCTACTGCTTCTCACACTGGGGCGAATAAAATTCTGGTCCAGTCTGAGCAGAACAGTTTGCCTGTCCACCAGCTTTTGACTTGTCGCGGCTGTTACGAATAAGATTCTGAGACAACCTCTCCACGTCGAAGTTGGTGTTAGCCTTTTGATCTTGTCCGTCTTGTTCAGCTAGAGCGAATAAAATTCTGGCCTTGCTGAACAAAGCGTGGCCTGGCTCTGGGCTCCGCCACCTGGGCGAATAAAATTCTGGCCAGGTGACGTAGCGACAGCACTTGCTTGGCCGTACACCTGAGCTATACTCAATTAATTCAAAGTCGAATAAAATTTTGACTCTGATTAACTGAGCTGAACCTATTCGCAAGACTATTTTAATTAAGTTGAATAAAATTCTAACTCACTTAAAAGAAGTCTTGCCCGGTTGCTTGTCCGTGGCCAACTCCCCTCAAATACGTAATTATCTCGCTTTTATATGTTCCTGCCAGGCACACATACATACACCCATACCACTAAACTACAGCTCATTGCTACTGTTTAGAGTTGTGTTTAATGGTATGTTCTTCTCACGGATGTATCCTCGTGTTAATAGATGGGGCTTTTTAACGGCTATTATTTGTCTTTAAAATTAATACATTATGATTTAAAATATTTCATTAAACAAATAATAAATATAATTTGAAAATATGACAAGTATATAATATAATTCATTTGATAATAATAAAAAAAAACAGTAAAAAAATTAATAAAATGTGAAAAATATATATAGAGTTTAATTGCCCGTGATCTAATTGCCATGTGATCCAAAAACAAGCCTGCCGACTTTTGGTCGTCACAGTGTGTTCCTTCCGAAGATGTCATACAATCGGGCAATATATTTTTAACGGAGTTTAGTGACCCATATTTCACAAAACTTCTTTATAATTCCTTATACTTTCAAAGGTGCGAAATGCACAACTTTGCAATAAGCTCTGAAGAAAAAAAAAGAATTTTAAAAATAGTTATTTAAAAACACTAAACTGCACTTAGAAAAAAAGTATTATCGTTCTTTTAATAAATTTTTTATACAATATAAAAGTAAATTATGTATTATAATTTTAATTCTGTTTAACTTACAGACAGAAACTCTCAATCCATTCGAAAATGATAATGGACAACTATTTACATCCTGTGGTTTAGACAGCAAGCTGTTAGATGATATTGACTTGGCAAGTTTGACATCATCAACGACGGATGACCCCATACAGGAGCTGGCGGATTTACGAAGACAGGTGGTTTATCTTCAGGTATTTGCACGTTATTTGAAATTTTACTTTGGTTGCTGTATTTTAATTGCAATTTGTGTCCAATAATTTTCTAAAAAAATACTTTAAATTACAAAAACTTAAGTTTAGATAAAAAAAGAAAGAAAAATGTATAAGGTCAGCTAATATAATAATAATACTTCAAAATGCTTCAAAACTGAAAATAAACTTTAGTTGCAGTTCAATTTTAGTTTGTTTTTGAAAGGTAAAATTTCAAAATAATAAACGAAATATCCTGTGAACTGCCATAAAATTATTTATATATTTAAATGTTTTTATTGTACTTTTACTTTTTTCCAATCTCTTTATTTTTATGTCATACTAAGATAAATACTAAACAAATTTGTGTCATACAGCATGTTTGACATTTCCTATTTTCTCATTTTGTATATTCATTTTTAACGTTTTCATTTTATATTTTGAAAGTTTTAGTATAAAATTTATGTTGCTTTTTAATTACATATGCAAATGTTTTAGTACTTAACGAAACTTATTTATTAATTTTAATTTTTATATAAGTGTAGAAATACAACAGATATGCAAACGATTGTGTTTTGTATTCGTATACTAAGTTTTAAGAATTTAAAGCACTCCAAAAACCCACAAAAAATTTTAACCTATTTAAATTGTCCTGTTCATTTATTTCCGCTGCCAAACTCTATACGTTGGGAAATAATACAAGTGTGTGTACGGGCGTAAAAGTTTATTGTTGTTTACGTTATTAAAAAAATTAAAATTTTAATTTGTATCGATTGGAAATAAAAAAATATTCGAAAAATTTGGGTAATTCTATTAAGCAAATATCTCATGCCATTCTTTCACACAATGAGGAAATGAGGTGGTAGACTTAAATACAGGGTGTCCTCCGGGAAGGTATATTACATTGTTTGTTTATAATTTTTGATTAAATAAAAGAGAATGGATCTTATATTGAAAAATGTTTTATTTAATGTCGTCAATTATGTATGGAATACAGTATCAGATAAATGTCAGCCTGTGTTAGTATTTCATTAATTTCATCACGAATATTTGGTTTGAGTTACTTAAGCGTTTCTGGTTTGTTTGCATAAGCCTTGGTTTTAAAATATCCCCACAAAAAGAAGTTCAGTGCAGTGAAATAATCAACATCACCATTTCTTGAAATAACTTGTTGCCGAAAGAATTCTCGCAGTAATTCCATTGTAGTCCAGTATGCGAGTCCCGTATAACAATTGTTTTATCCAATATTTTTTCATTATAAATTTCCCACGTGTCTACTTCACGCCTGCCAAATATGAACTGTCAGGACAAATGTTTACACCAAAATGGCGGCAAAAGAAACTAGTATACTACAGATAATCACATTTACCAATAGAACTATGGGTTGGTAAAATTTAAGGTTACGAACTACATTGATTTAAAACACACTCTTTTTTTAACACCTCCATTTTTATTGATACCAATTTAAAGTAGAAATATTTTAAAATAATTAATGGAGTATGATGTTAGGCAAATGTCTGCCTCTGGCGCATTTTGCAATAAAGCTACGCTTGTCTCGTCAATTTAGTGCCGAATTTCATCAGTTAGAGCGTCAATTGTGTGAAGTGATTAGATGGCCATGAGACTTGTGGCGTCGTCTTGTTAAATCTAAAGGTCATTAATATCAACATTAACCATTTGTGGCCATAAAAAATTGATTATTGCTGTTCCCTTGCATATTTTGAAAAAACTACGGTCCGGTGACGCCACCTGACCACAAACCGCATAATACGGCAATTTTGTTTGGATGTAATATATTTTTGAAGACTGATTCTAGATTTTATTTATTACGTCATATAGAATCATTTTACTTGTTAACATAACCTTGTGAAAATAAGCCTCATCACTACAGATGATTTTGTTGATAAATAGTTTGTTTGCGTTCAGTTTTTCAAATAGCAAATTCTTTAATTTTTTAATGATTTGAACTTTATAATCGTGAAGATATACACCTTTATGCACCTGCTCGATGTGATAAAATAAAATTTTTCTTTGATAGTAAATTTCCAACATGAAAATTCTTCGCTCAGGAGTGTGACCTTCCTTCTTCAAAATATCCCTTTTTACTAAATAAATGTTAAAGGATGACAGCTCAGCATTTGACAGACAATTTTCCACCTAATCTCAAAATTTCTCTCCCATTATGTCCAAAGAACTAGTGCCACAGCTTGCAACAAAAATTTAGGATAAAGAAGCTTTGGATGATAGTTGTGGTATTTCTATTTGTTAGTTAGTTCAAAGACAAATTTCTAGTGTGATTTTATATTTCTATTTTCGTTTAATTTTTTGAACAACATTTTTGTATATTTTGCTTGTGTTTCTTTCTTAATAGTTGTTTTTGATAACATATCTGGATTTTGTAACAACAAAATCGTTGTTGTATTTTGTATTGTTGCATTTTTGTAGCCGTGAGTGAGTGGCCTGTTTTATTCGCTTTGATAAAAATCTTTACAATTCTTTTATATGGATTTTAAAATTTAGGGTAACGGTGAAAATCAATGAATTTGCCGTTGCCACCAATTTGTTTTTGTTTTTTCTTGGTTTGTAGGATACAACTAAATCACTAACTGAGAATGTTTTGGGTAAAGGAAAAATCTGTTTTGTTCAAAATTATTTTGAAAAATACTAAAAATAAAAGCGAAATTTATTTGCTGCAATAGTGAAATTGTATTTCTATATTAAGATTTTTGTTTTGGTTATATTCTTTTGTATTTCTACATTCACAAAGTAGTTAGATATAATTTTAGAAAAATTTGATCTGTTGTTTAGAACTTTAGAACACTTGTGCTGTTAAACTTTAAGTAAAAGCCATAGTTGTAAGTAAATTATGAAACAGAACTGAGCTTGATACGGTTTTACATATAGTTTGGCATATAAAATTTGTAGTTGAAGATCGTCGTCATATAGAATCCATTTAATCATAGAAGCGTTTTTTGTGGTATACTTTGTTGTTGATTCTGCAAAAAAGGAAAGGTGAAAAAACAAAAGATAGGTCATTTAAAGCATGAGCCTACTTGTTTAATTTGCCAGCATTCTTGCTTGATGTTGTAGTTCTTAGAGCTGAGGCTCATTTGCCTTGCTACCTTAGAGGTGGGAAAAACAAGTTAGAGTTTAACTTAGGGGTTCACCAAGTTATCGTGCAGCTAGTTAACTAAAGTTGTGTTGGCACAAGGATAAGTTAGGACAAGTATTAAGTTATTAGGTTTTAGCTTAACAAAGTTTTCCAAGAATAATAGTACGCAAGCAAACGTCTCCAAGCTGATCAGAATTTTTACTAACTTAATTTATTTTATTGAATCTTTAATTTATAATTCAAATTAATAATCATATAATGATAAAAAACAAAAAATACAAAATAAAATAACAACAAAAAAAAATTAAAATACATTGCCGAACCGTTCCTTCCCATGCTTAATGTGCTGAAATTGCACTACATACATTTAAACACCAACAAGGTGTAAGCATTTTAAAACAAAGACTTCATTTCGCTTTCAGAATCAATCTTTTTTATTATTCTTCTTCTCTTATCAATTATATATATTACAAAACATACTGTGTAGTGTATGAAAAACAATAACAGACACAAATAAAATATTTTAGAATTTAAAACAATATTTTAAAACAGGTGTCGAACAGTTAGTTTATGGTGTACAACATTAATATTAATACTTTTATACAGGGTTCAGAATTTTTCATTTATGAACATTCAAAAATCAACATTCATGATATTTTTCATAAATGAGAAATCTAAAATTTTATATTTATTTTTCACACTCATAAACGAACAACAAAAAATGTTCTGGTTATTTTCATACATGAATGCGAACAACAAGAATTATTAGTCTTATTCATATGTGATAAATGATAAATTTGCTACTTCTCATTAATGTTATTTTTCATAAATGTACATGTTCATTTATGAACGTTGAAATTTTATAAAATTTCTCATAAATGAATGTGAAAAAATTTTCTACCTACAATCGCAGTTTACCGTAAAATGTAGTAAAAACACATGGTTACATATTAAATCAAAATACAATATTGCAATATATTCTAAAAGAAATAAAAACAAAACATTTTTTTTCCTGCATACGCCGACAATTGCGCATTATCAAATATGTGCGTTTATGTACGCGAATGCTTAACGCACACATTTTTACGACCTTTTAATTTATGAAAAATTATCAAAATTGTAAATATTCAAAAATGAACACTTGTGTGTTTCTCATTTTTTCACTTATGGATAGAAAGAAAAAAATAAATCGTCGCATTCATAAATGAGAAAACACAAAATAATTTGTAGTCTCTCATACATGTATGAGAAGAAGCGGCTAAAAAATTAAATGTACATATTCATACATGTAAGAACAGTGAGTGAATACTTCGCTACTCTGCTTTTATACAATGAACATATAATAGAAAAGTATACGGTGGTCACTTCGAATGACAAAAAAAGCAATACACACTTCAAAAATAACCTGTGACAAAGGTTTGGTAACAAAAAACTGCGCATGTAAAAGCTTTTAGTATGTGATTTTACCTCAATAACAATTATGCTAAAATAATAATTCCCACATGTTGACCAAATTAAAAAAGCAAAATTAGCTATCATGTTACGAGACAGTATTTTGGTTCACGCGTGCGAATTGATTTCTCAGCACAGTTTTTTTTACAAAAGTTGTATTAAATACTATTTGCTTACATTTTTTAAATCTCACAAAGATTGGCTTCAGTTTGTAAAAGAAGGCAATTATAAGAATTAACAGTAGTTGCACTCTGTTTCATCAATAATATTTGAATATCTTACTTTAATGTTTTTCTTAGGAGAATTTGCGTGTTAGTAGTTTAGCTATCAACTTTTAGCCAATTTTAACATGGCAAAATACTAAATTTTTAATTAGAAATTTACAATCTGTGCATAACAAAAACTTAAAACCAGTTTGGGATGAGTGAAGGAATCCAATTAAGTCCCTCAGTCTGTTTTCTCATACGGCCTGTTACTTAAAATCATTGTAGACAGTTCTCGTGACCTACAACTAAATCTGTGCATATTCTTCATGTCAAATTGCGTAGAAGACCTTTAGGAGACCATGCTTTTCTTCACAACTTATGTCAACCTTATTCTAAGTTTTTGTTATACATATGGCGTTTATTAATTACAAAGTTATTTAAAATAGAGATCCACTTTACTACAGAAAAATTAATTTTACACTTGTATATCATATACAGGGTGTCCGCGAGGAAAGTATACTACGTTGTTTTAACCCCATTTTAGTAAACATTAGTTTTGACAGTTCATATTTGGCAGTCGTGAAGTGGACAAGTGGCAAATTTGTTATGGAAAAATCAACGAACGTATTTTTATCACTAAAACATTTTTTTCAAAATCAATCATCTACTACTGTTCCGATGAGAAACTTACGTGAATTTTTTGGGAGAAGTAACGTGACGACAAAACTAACTATTTATCGTGCAGTGAATGATTTCGAGGAAAGAGGGTCTACAGGTGACAAGCTCAAACCTGGATCACAACGTACTGCAAGATCGACTAAAAACATTACTGATGCTCAAGTAAGTGTCCAAAACCAATCTATCAATCTCAATTCGACGTCGTGCTCAGGAGCTCGGTCTTCAAAAAACCACTTTGGCCACAATTTTATACAAGGATTTGCATTTGTTTCCATATAAGAGAGCTTTTTCCACAAGACCATTTACGTCACCGTACATATGCTAAGTGGATGTTGCGGCTCGCCCATGACAACCGCGATTATCATGAAAAAATCAGGCACATTTTCATTTGAATAGATATGTGAATAAACAGAATAGTCGGTTCTGACGAATGGGAAACCCTCAAATTTTTTTTCGCTCAAGGGATAACCCCTATTTAAGGGATAACCCTTACTCATATGCACTGTACCAGAACTAGGAAAATAAGTTATAGGGATAAGGAAAGGGGCAGTAGTGTTTGCAGACACTCGATTTAATTTTCCCACATTGAAAAAGGCAGGAAAGACTTCTGGAGGAAGTTTATTCCAAATTCGAACTGCTCTACGAATTTTACCTATAATGCGTAGTGCGATTCACTGGCCAATCGCCCAAAATGGATACGCTCTCAACGAAAATCGAGTCAAAGGCAAAAATGTATGTGTTTCAGAAACAAGTTCCTTAATTTCGTTAGAGGATTTCCCACTGTAGTAACGATAAAACAGTGAAATACAACTTATTGCCAATGAGCCTCTTGTTCCTCTCCAGTACGCGGTCGAGCAGATCCAAAATATACTTTGGGCGCCGGCCCATAGATGACAGTTGTATTTCAATTTTTGGACGGATATAGATGGTATAAATTTGAGGATTACAAACATGAATACTCTTTATACATGTCATATATAAAATTTAAATTGTAATTGTATTTTTCTTAATTAACTAGTTAGAAAGTTGATCGCAAAAAAATACTAACATTTTTCATTTTGGCCATTGACCAGATAATCGTACAGTTATGTTTTGTGATGTATACTTCTCTTTGGGACGCCGGCTCATAGATGAGAGTTGTATTCCATCTTTGGACGGATATAGGTGGTGTAAATAGTACGAAGAACGGATGGAGTAAAGTATCTCTTACACCGTTTTAGAAAACCGAGCTTCTTCAGAAACCTGAAAAATGTGTTTAGTCCATCGAACATCACATTGAATTTTCATGCCAAGAACATCAAGAGCTTCCGATTGCGTAATACCTATTATACCCATTTCACAACACAGATCTATGCGTATTCGCTCGACCCCATTCAGAGATAGATGGTTGAGTATATCATTCATGTTCCGTCTTTTGGAACCCACCTCCAACTGGCTTGGTCTATTACCAAATGAATACGAATGACAAGTAGGTAGGGAAAGAACGAAGCCTTGCGGTACCCCTGTATTAATCCAGAACTCGTCAGATGATATCCCATGCATAGCAACTCGTATAGTGCGATTTCTGAGAAAACTCGATACAAATCTGGAGAAATTCTCACCGACACCAAAAGCAGCAAGTATTGACAGAAGTGCATCATGCCACATTGTATCAAAAGCCTTGGAAATATCTAGAGGCACCAAATACTCTCTCCGAAATGATGTATGGAGTTGCACCATTGTTCCGATAGGAAAGCTAACAAGTCTCTCGTAGAGCGCCCCCAACGGAAATCATATTATCGGTCACTATATAAGCTGCTGGACTCCAGATACTTCACAAGATGAAAATTAATCATGCTTTCCATTATCGTCGAAAGTTCAGAACAATTTCCAATTGAGCGGTAATTTCAGGATTGTTAGCATCACCCTTTTTAGTGATTGGCGTTATATTAGCAACCTTCCAACACTTTGGAAATCCACCGACATGATACATCATGCTGAAATAAGTTGCTAACAAATGTGCTGGCTTCAAAGAGCACTGATTCAGGACCAGTGTTGGTATCGCATCCGGCCCAGGAGTCTTGTTGACGTTAAGATCTGCTAAAACATTGTTAACCGTTCGAGCTCCAAAGAATATATTCGGCATAGTAACGGGTACTCTGTCAAGCCTGGGCGGTGATTGACTACACTCTGGCAAATAGTAATTATTTGCAAATATATCAGCCAAAAGATTAGCTTTATCAACCGGGTCAGTAAGTGAATATATGATCATTCTTTAAAAGAGTCGGAATTATAGAAATGGCATTATCCCCTAACAAGAGTAGCAAGAACCTTAGTTTGCCAATGTGCTAAGGTGCGAATTTTTTTCGCATCTTAGTACATTGGCAAACGAAGATCACGCCCTTTGCATATACACTTTGAAAGAAAAAAAAAGCAAAAGAATGCGAGAATAAAATTAATTTCATTAATAGAGACTCATCTCAACAAAACAAACATATATAAAGAGAAAGGTATATATTACACACAGTGGGACGAACAAAAAATATTTTTAAAGAAAATAAAGACATTCATTTTAAATTCAGGATATGTGCACCACAAACGTTTCGAAAGAGATCCAATATCGACTATACAAAGCAAGAATAATATGTTTGCTGAAAAACTGCATAAATTGAACATAATAAGAATTAAAGAGGAAACCATATCAACAAGTAAGATAGCAACAGCATAAAGAATATAAGATCTTCCAAAACTAAACAAAGAGGGCATACAATTAAGACCAATAATTTAATCCTAATAAAACTCTCCATCCTATGATCTGTGTAAGCAATAATTTTAAAAGATCTATCTAAAGAAACTTTCAGGTCAAGTATAAATAATACTTTTTAAAAGTGTTCTAGTTAATATATTATTTGGAGATAATTGAGAAGAAATGAGAGCAAGTATAAGAGTACACAACATTGTTCATGGAACTATTAATTAAGTGCTAAATAATTTAAACTCTTCAACAGGCTAACGTAACTCACAAATATTGAAAAAGAAAACATGGAAAAAACCACCCAAAAGGACTTAAATTGTATACTTGTATTATTAAAGAGATTAAAATGCTGTGATGTATGTGAAGCCGAAAACTATAATTGGACATCAGGATGGAGTAACTGAAGACAATAATTGTTTAGTAATAAGAAATCGAAAATGGACAAAGCAGACAAGAGTAACACTGTGTATTAATTGTAACGGAGATGAATCCAATATGAGTGATATGATTAAAACCAAATGCATCACACAAATTAGATTTTAAAGCTTTACACAAACCATTACATCAAAACACAGCCCTAGCTGCCCACTGTATGATGAAAAAACGTATAGGGAACTTTGACGATGTGAAAGTATGTGGAAGATTTATTTTAGAAATTTAACATATATATGATTAGCGTTCCATCACTGAAAAGATCAAATTAACACTAAAGAACAGAAAATGTGGTCAAATTTATAGAAATATTATTGATAAATAAAAAAAGGTTTAACATATCGGTGTAAAATGTGGGGGCCATTCTAATAATTCGCATTTAATTTTTGTTTAGTTTAAGACTGCAATTATAAATTTCATTAATTTTATTTGTTAGAATGTAGCAATGCTTTTGTATTGTTTGTATATTTGACAGTTTCGTCTGAAGATAAATAGCGAAGCTATACGAAATATTGGAATCTGAATAATATTTATTGGAAAACAATAATATTATCGTTTTTATAATTATTAACCAAAATCGACCTTATTATAAACTACAACGATACACAATATTTTCAAAACCATAGAATTTTACATATTTTATTTATTAAGATATTAGGATTAGTGACTAAAATCTAGTTAGGCCGATCATAACAAAGATACCAACTCAATGTTGATGAAAATTAGAAAAAGATTTTTTTAGTTCACATAAATTAAAAAATTCTATTATTTGGTGATAAAAATTGATCACGTCTCTATCACTATATGACTGCACGCTTGTAAGTCTAATCAATATCATTGCATAATTTAGAACTTTAAAACTAGTTTTGGGTACTTCATAAATGAACGTTTCCATTAAATGATTCCATTGCCTGAATTAACAACAGAATTATTTCTAATTTCTACGTCTACCTAGTTATTTGCATTTGAATTACTAGATAAGACAAACTAAACTACTTTAGCTCTACTGTTGCTGAAATTATTACTGAAATAGTTAAAAATAATTTATAAGTATAATTAGAATATGTTAGTAGGAAAATGGATTTTAATTAAATTTAATTAAAAAAGGGGTCACTAAAATGAAGGATATGATACAAAACTAACAGAAGGGAATAGTTTAAAATTTCTTAAGGATATTTAAATTTTAAATATAAATTACAGGAGATAGAAATTTCAATTTTATTATTTTTATATATTTAAATTTGTATATAAGGAATTTACTAAATCTTAGTTATTATAATTATTTTCTATACAATTTATTATTTGTATTTAAAAATCATGAATTTTTTTATAGCAAATTTTTATTAAATAATTTTATTAGTTTGATACTTTTTGTCGCCTTATTTTAACATAATTGAATGTGGTATTTTATTTTTTCGATTAACTTTTAATTAAATAACTTTTCTATCATGCATACAACTCGTCTGAATGAAAATATTAATTACACATTTTTTTTTCTTATTTTCATTTGTTGTTATTTACTCATTTCATTATTTTGGCCACAATAATAACATCATATAACAGGGTCAAGTTGATGATCGTGATCGTACAATACGTTTGCAAAAAAGTCTCATTGAAAAATTAGAAGCTGAAAAACGTAAAGCGCCAAATGCTGCTAACGAAGTTACCACAAAGGAGTGCGTTGACACTGCAACACAAACTGAAAGGGTGTGTGTTTTTGATGTCTTATTTTTAAAATTTGTGTATAAGTTTTTAAATTGTTTATGATTTTTTCAGACCAGAATATTAACAGTTGGTACAGAAAGTTTGTCCAGGTAAGAATTTGTAATAATTATAATAATCAGTAGTAGTTTTTATTTATTTATTTAAATTTGGAATGAAAATTTGAGTTTCCTTACTTATACATTTGAGACCAAAATCAATAGGCTCTTTAAGGAAATATATTTTAATAAGTTTTTTAAGTTTTAATTCCAAAATAGTTTTGAAATTTAAATTAACTCTACTGTTAAAACTACGGAAAGAAACACCAAAAATGTGTTTCCTAATATGAAGATAAATATTTAAAGAAATTTGGTACCTTGTAAAATGTTGATATAATCTAAAGCAAAATATTAATCAATTTTATATAGTCACACATGTAAATCAGCACTAAACTATATCTTAAAGCAGTTTGTTTTGAAAATTATATAAAAATTTATATTCAAATTTTTTAAGTACTTCAAGGTTTATTAATTGTTTGGGTATTACTTTACATCAACCGGCAACAAATTTGGTTTGTGAACATACCGGTTTCGGCTATATGTCATCTTCAATGTTCTCTGTATACTTACTCATTAATTAACTTAAACAAGGAGTTTTTCATATTACTGCTTGTAAAACTCAGTAATCTCTAAAGGGTGATGCTTATAGATTGATGCCATTTTTAAAAGAAGTTGATAAATAAAAAAATTAAAGAGTGTTGCATACAATATATTTTAATTTTAGATATCTCTGAACCGTAAAGAACATTAAAAAAATTGGTATCACTATTACTCGAACTAACAGAAAGTCATAAAAATAACTATTCAAGTTTTCCCATAGTTTAAATATTTCGACCCTATCTCTTCAACCCTTATTTTTAAACACTTTTTATGGACCATACCCTCAATGGATGACCAAACTAATGCAATATATTGTTCTAGAACTAGGAAATTATGTTATAGGGAGGGAGTACTGTTTGTGGACATTCGATTTGAATTTTTTTACATTGAAACTGACAGGAAAGACCTCTGAAGGGTATGATTTTTCGGCCAATCAACCACAAATGGATGGGACCTCAACGAAAAGCGTGTTAAACGTAAAAACGTGCAACAAATCTCCTAATTTCATTAGAGCCATTTACCATTGTAACGATAACCCATGTGTAGTCGATGCTCTAGAGAATCAATAGAGTTGGATATCCTACTGTTCCCAATGAGCCTTTGGACCTTCTCTTGTACGTGGTCTAACAACTCCAAAATAGACGTCGGCCCATACATGACAGTTGTATTTCAGTTTTTGGGCGGATATAGATGATATAAATTTTGGGGATTACAAACATGAGTACTCTTTATACATGTCATATATAAAATTTAAATTGTAATTGTATTTTTCTTGTTAATTATTTAGAAAGTAGATCACAAACAAATAATAACATTTTTAATTTTGGCCATTGACCAGATAATCGTACAATTATGTTTTATAATATGTAAATATATACTTCTCTTTAAGGTAAAATGCAAGCTTGAAACTCTGTTCAATTAAAATTAAATATATTCTGCTTCAATGATCATTACATTAAATGCGAAATTATAGCTAAGAGAAGACTAAGCTGTAGTGAATTGTAGTTTAATTTTCATTAAATTTTTAAAGATTTTCCGTGCTATTTTTTAATATAAAAGCTTTTGTTTCAACACATAATACAAAATCATGTTTTATAACTTTATTAATTAGTGCATTTGGTTGCATTTTGGTATTTTGCAATGAACACGCATAAAAAACCAAAATTTTCGATTAAAATAAAGAAAATATGTAATATCAATTAAATTTAGTATTTATCAGCAGTATTTTTGTCAAGACCTAATCAACGCTAGTTTAAAATTCGCTTACTTCTCTGATATAATGTGCGGTAGTCTTGTACTTATGAATATAGAAGTCATGATAAGTTAGGCTCTTTGCATATGAATAGGTTTACATCTACTGTAGATTGCCAGAAATATTTTTCCTGCCTGTTTAAATTAAATAGCATTAATTTTGTATTAAGAGTGTTATCGTTTACTTTTAATTTTATTTATAAATAATTTATACAACTTTATTTTGATAATTATTTCTTTTTTTTTTTTGTAAATTTTCTGTTAAAATTCACCTCAACTAAACAAACATGATTATAAATTTAATCACCTTAAATTTAATTTATTTTTTCATGCTTACATTTCAAAATGGTATGGTATGATTTGGTTTTATAATAATTATTATACGTTGAATATATTTGATAAAAGACTACAACAATATGGAGAACAAAAGGTATTATACTGCGATTTTTTCTTGGCTGTGATTTTATTGTGCGCAATTAATATTATTTGTGTTTTACATCTAAGTTACACTTGTATTCAAAACTGTTCTTTATGATAACAGTTCATGAAAAATTATACACATACTACATACATTGATTAACGTTCCATAGAAATACATATATTAAAAAATAGCAATTGATTTGTTAAAATTTATTTCATTAAAAATGAAATTAAAATTATAAAACTTTTATCCCAAGAAATTATATTTTAAATATAAGTCTACGCTCCATGTAAAATAATAACCTTAACTAATTTTATATTCAATCTAAGTTATAATTTTCTTATACATATGTATGTATGTATGTAGACCTCTTTTGGTCTTATTTCGGTGTCAAAAATTTTTTGATGAGAGCGTTTTCAAGAGAGATTTCTCACAGTTTAATGAAATGAGCTGTTAAATAAATGCATAAAATTTATAACAAATGACATTAAAAATTTTTGATTTTACCAAGGTTCAAAATATGTGAAAAAATTAAATTAAAACTGACAAAACAACGGTTATGTTTTGTTGATAAAAAAAATTAAATATTTTTGGAAATTTTCTGATACAGAAACAGAAGTTTAATGTACGGCTGACAGAGATATTAATAATATTCCATGGGGTTTTTATGAGTACATGTTGCCCAAAGTTTGTTTGGGGTTAAGCTTAATTTTAATAGATCAGTTCACGTACTTGGCTAGCATTCTTTTCTGCAAAATTAACTGTTATACTAATTATTTATTTTACTTAAAGTAAATATGATCATGGTTCCTAAAAAATAGTTAAGAGTTAATCCATAAAAATCCAACCGAAGATATCTGGATGCAGCTTTAGTGCTGAACCTTATGTAATATAGAAGTCTACCAAAATATCAATCTACTAATACAATTGATATCAGTTACACATGGTGTCTGCCGATAATATATTAGAGTATTGATGAATTAAGTAAGACGGCAAATCACAGACTATACATTTTCAAAAAAAATTAATTATAAATTAAATGCATAATGATACGAGTATTTATGATTTGTTATTAGGAATAAACATTAAATAAAAAAGTTTAAGGCTCTCTACATTATTATTAAATTCTTAGGCTTGAAGAAGAATATTCCAGAGACGCAATGCAAGTATGAAAAACTGCCATTCAGATACAGGAGAGCGGTGTAAAAGAATTAAAATATTTTTTCCTCTAACAGATCTGGCAAATCTGAGTTTATCATAAAGATATTGTAGCATTTCTGATAAAATGATTTTATGAAGAAATAAAAGCACACGGATATTAAGAAGGTTGTTAAATGAAACTCCATATAGCTTCAAAGGCAACTGGGAAACATGATCCTATCTTCCTAATCCGATAACATATCTAATAATATTATTGTATAAGACGATTAGCTTTATTTTATTAATTGAGTCACATCCTGCAAAAAGTCTGCAACCGTTGATTAACCCAGGAACAAGATAAGATTTTGCAATAAGATGTAAAGTGATGTAACGACCAAAACACCTCAACTTTGTATAAGTCCAACCAACAAGTCGAGTTAACATGGTTTGTCCAAATAGGACGGTTATTGATTGTTATTCCGAGAATCTTGAAATATACTCAGCAACGAAGATGACTGGGCTGTTCAAATAGAGCAGCACAACCTCTGTATTTATAAATATAATAATTAAATATGTGTTAATCTATTAAACGGTCTTTTTAATTAAATTTTAACGATATATTTTTTCAATATTTCGCTTTCCTATGGAAAGTTTCTTCAGGAAAATTAATTTTTAATAACAAAAATTATTAACAAATTGAAAAAAAATTTTTTTTTTGAAAACATTTGACAAAAACATATAAAATAATTTTCTTCATGCATACATACATACAAAATTAAAAATTTCAAATATTTAAACATACAAAAACAAGGAAACGGAAATTAAATAACAAATTCTCGCTTATGAAATAATTAAAACAAATTATGTGTCTTTTAAATTAAGTACCTATAATTCTGCGCTTAATTGTCTGTGTCTGTTTTGAAATTTATTCTCCTGACATTTGGTACATAAACAATTTCTAACATTTCTAACATTTAACGTCTCTTATAGTTTCTTTTCTATATCTAATATTGATGCTTTATCAAACTTTGGATAATGATTATATTTCTTACAATGTAAAATATTCCTATATTTTTGGTCACATCTATGACCAGCTAATCTTGTTTTAAGTTTATTTTTGTTGTCCCAATATAAACTTTGTCACAGTTCACCTGGTCATTTACTCCACATGGTATCCTGTATACTACATCAGATATTGTCATTTTTCCTATTTTATCCTTCATACTGCTAAATAATTTATTTAATGTGTTATATGTTTTGTGTGCAATTGTACTTATATCTATCAGTGTTATATATTTTAGACCTTCTTAATCTTTCTGATATTCCAGGAACATAAGTAAATGATTTATAAATTCTTGGTTCTGCCATAGTATTTCCTAAATTATGCCTATGATTACCATATTGTCTAATTAATCGGTTAGTTAATTCTACTGGAAAATCATTGCCATGAAGTATATCTCTTATTGTGTCCTTATTCTTCAAATGAAATTTTCTATCACTTATAGTCAATATTCTGTCTATCATATTTTTCGCTGTGTTTATTATCATTTTTCTCGGATGTTTGGAATAAAAATTAATAATTCTACCAGAAGATGTTGGTTTCTTATACCAATCAAACACTAACTTATTTCCCTTTCTTATTATCAATATATCTAAATATGGAAGTTTAGATTCTAACTCTCTTTCAATCGTAAATTTAATATCCGGATGAAAGCTATTCAATTCTTACATAATATCATCCACTGCATCTTCTGAAGCTATACAAAATAAATCATCTAACTATTTGTGATAATCTTCGGTTTGATATGCATTTTACTAACACATGAATTTAGTAATTCCTCCATCACAATATCAGCTATAATTGGAGATGCTGGAGAGCACAAATTGAAAATACCTGTTATAATAATATAAATAATAATAAATAACATGAATAAAAAATCCAAGATTTAAACTTTTTGGCACTCCCTTAGATATACTAACTTGTATGTTTCTAATTTTTGATTAAATGAAAGAGAATGGATCTTGTTATTGATAAATATTTTATTTAATGTCGGTAATTATGTATGGAATACAATATCAGATTAATGTTCGCCTCTGTTAGCCTCACAAATGCGAGCCCTTTTGAGTATATTTTTCATTACATTCTCACATATTTCACACGGTATTTTATTAATTTCATTACGAATATTTTGTTTGAGTTGCTCACGCATTTCAGATATCCCCACAAAAAGAAATCCGGAGCAGTCAAATCAACATCACCATATCTTGAAATAAATTTTGAGGAAAGATGTTTATCAGTAATTCCATTGTAATCCTGATTGTATGCGATGTGGCTCCGTTGATATCACATGTTAATCAAGCATGCAGTTGTGGCGTTAAAAAATTTTTAATCATATCACGATAATGCTCCCTATCCACAGTTAACGTTAGACCGTTTTCATTTTCAAAGAATTAAGATCCAATGATACCTCCTAACCACATTGCGCACCAGACTGTCACTTTTAATGGATGCAAAGATGACTTTTGAATAATATGAGAGCACTAAATCGACTATTCTGTTTATTTACATATCCATTAAAATGAAAATATGCCTCGTCATGGACGTACTGTAACGTCCTATTGGCATATGTACGGCGGCGTAAATGATCTTGCGGAAGAAGCTCTTGTACCAACTGTATCTTATATGCAAATGCAAATCCTTTTGCAAAATTTTAGCCAAAGTTGTTTTTTGAATACCAAGCTCCTGAGTACGTAGTCGAATTAAGGTTGATGTATTGTTTTGAATACTATCTTGAGCAGCAGGAATGTTTTCAGCCGATCTTGCAGTATGTTGTGGTGTATGCTTGGGTCTATCACCAACAGACCATCCTTCTTCAAAATCATTCACTACACGATAAATAGTGCGTTTTGTTGGCACGTTGATCACCGTCACAGTAATCGATAATTGATTTTGATAAAATGTTTTAACGATTAAAATACTTAGGTTTATCGAATAGTTTCCCGTAATAAATTTGCCACTTGTCTATTTTATGGCTGCCAAATATGAACTGTCAAAACTACTGTTTACAAAAACGGCGGCAAAAAAAAGTAGTATACCTTCCCGTGGGACACCTGATATTTCAGCAATAGAATACTAAGGCCTTAAATGCGGTACTGGGATTCATTTGGGAACAATGTAATGTGGCCTCTAAAAACCTCATCTTAATTTCGGTATGTTTTTCTTACACAATCTTCTTATAGGAAAGTAAATTTAGATGAAAGTCAATCCTTAACGCAAACCTTTACTCAAGTATGCTATATTTATGTAAAAAATATTGTTCAAATCAATTGCTATTTTGTTAAGTTTATTAATAAGGTCTTATATTTAGTGATATTATTTATGTTTTATATTTTAAATTAAGATCTTTTAAAAAATTTGAATAAATTTTGATTGCATGCTGCATTTTCAAATAGAATTATGAGGTAAATTTTTTTAATTAACCTTTAAATATCTATTAAGAAAACCAAAATTAAGACTATTTAAACATAGAGAAAATCAGATAGCATGCAAATCAATACAGCTTTATATATTCATTGATTTTGTGTGTATTTCGTTAAGCAAATATCCTGATCAGATTTTATTAATTATATTTCGTATTTGCTTATTTTCTTTTTTCATTGATTTCAATTTAGAAGTAAACCAGAGTACACCAGCTATACCACATATTTCCCAGCAATTTGCGGTGATTCTGCTACCATTATACAACATCATCAACAAAATCCTGTCTGCTTAGCAAATAATCAAACAAGACGTCATACAATTATTTCTACTACGCTAACAAATTATAACCAACAACTGTCAACGCCAAGACATACACCACGGAGAGCCTCTATTGCCTGGGAAAAGCAGACACCTTCATATAAGCCCGTTAAAATTACCCTGATTGGTGATCCTTTAAAACATTGGCAAAGTGAAGGAAATTCGTTGAATAAAAGCAAAGATGAAGACTTTAATAAAAATTTTATTAATACGAATTTAAAGAGACAACAGCTTGAAAATGAACAACTTACACAACAAGAGAATGTTCGCAATAATGTTATATTAAATTCAAAACATCATCAGTGTCTGCAGGATATAATGGTGGCAAATAAAATTAAAAAACATACGCATAAGCTTCAGCAGCAACATCAACATAGTAAAAATAATCAATATCACTATAATCATAATCAAATGAATCAACAGCTGCAGCAGCAACAATCGCATCAATGTTATTCAACAACAACACATCAACACAATAATTTGAAGCCAACAGTTACTATAGTTTAACAACAAATATATCTAATTCTATACTTTTAGTAAATTAGCTACATTAAAAAAATCATAGTTTTATAACAAAAAAAAAAAAAAGATTTAGTTTTATAAACTTTTTTTTAATGTGAAGAGTTCAATATAACAAATTATTATTTTTAAATTTGTATTTTTTAAATACTTTCATATATTTTTCTATCATGGGAATCAGTTTAAAACTCATGCATTCCACAATCAAAACTATATTTTATTTATATTTTTTTATTTTAATTATTGTTTATTTTTTTCCACACAAAATGCAAAAAAATAATTTATTGTTAAATGCAAATTAAATGTTTCCTTCAAATGAATATATTTTTGTTTTAAAGTTCGCTTTCATAAATATTGTCCATGTTGTATTCTATTTGAACAACTTTCAAATACTTTTAAAATTACAATTTTTAATACTACATCTTATTTGTTCCAATTCATAACCTTCTCTTTGCCGTACAGACAATAAATTGAGAGTGAAAAGTGTTCATGGGTGTTAATACAGACAGCATTTAGCTCAGTATATTTAACATCTTATTTATACCATTCTAACCTGATGAAACAAATTATACTTTTTCCAAAGGATCAGCGTGTATACTGGTTTTCTGCGTCTTTCCTTAATCTAAGATTGCAAGAGTTAAGTATACAAAGAAGACAAATATGCAAAAAAGGGAATTAGTTTTCAAAATTTTTAACAACTTTTCTTTTATTATTCAGGATGGCGCAAAATGTCCATTACAAAATTGTTATATTCAAATTTTAACTATTAAGCAGCACTGTACTATTGTGAGCTTGATGTGTCATTTTCAGAAACAAACATTTTTATTTTTAATCATATTTGAAGAATTTTAAGTAGTATTGATTTCGTCACTCTTCTTCAATTTTCAGATATATTTGTACTGTTTCCAAATTTTCTAAAAATTCTAAATAGAGCGGGTATTATTATAAAATACATATAACTTCGCGTCTAATTTAGCTCGCGTATACTGCAAATTCAAAGCCATAAAAATGAGAAAAGAGCATTTCCTGGTAATATTTATCAGAAATATCGTTTATTATTATTTAGATATTATAAAGCAGTTTTATTAAAAAAACATTACAAAACATTTTTGTGGATACACTACGTCTTTTTTGTAAAAAATTATTTGGTCTTTATTTTTTATATATTTTTTTTGAATGCCAAACCATTAAATGGCATCTTCAGAATAAACAAAAAGTCTATAAACAAGTGTTTATCCTGAAGATGCCAACCAATCGTTTGGTGAAATATTGAAAAAAAATATATGAAAGAATAAAGATTAACTAATTTTTTATAAAAAAGGCCCAGTACTTAAATAATAAATTACTAATTAACTATTAAAAGGTCAAATAACTATTTACTTTACACGAAGATTATTATTTATGCTTTATTACTATTAGGGCGTATCATGTATATGTCAAAATCAGAATTTTAAGTAATATTTTCTTTGTTTATGGTTCTGATATAACTTGTAAAAGTTTATAACATGCTCTACACCCAATATATTGGAAAAGATGCACATTAAAAGTGTTGAAGTGATAAATGTATAACGTGTAAAACTATTAGCTCTAGTGTTTGTTTTTTACGCAGTAGCAGTTACAGAAAGTGAATACTAGCTTGGTCGAATATTTGAATTGTTTCGAATACGCAACTGCACACTGCTTTGAAAACGTTTTTTTTCTTTTTAGAAAAAATTTAGTAGCTCATTAACCATTTAAGATATCCTAATGAAATTATACAAAGGCCAATCAGACTTATTTCTGAGTGAAGTTACTGACAATTGGTCCCCTAGGATAAAGGGGGGATTCTAGGTATGCCTCTATATTTGGGTACCACGGGCATACAATTTTTTGAAAATGTCATCAAATGTTTAGTTATTAATCATGTACAAAGTGTTTTAAATTAAAGTGGACATAAAAAATATCTAACCGCTTACATATCTATGGTATGTCTTTTAGCTTGATAGAAAATCGCGCTAGAAAATCTTTTTTTTTTGGCCGACCTTAACTTAGTGTTTTTGACATGGTGGTACTTATTTATGTTCGGATTATCATTCTAAGACATCGGCTGTATTCATGATAAATTTTATTATAGAACAGTGGTAAATTTGATTCTGATCGCATGTTTCGTTAAAAAGTTACCAGCCTCTAAATTGGAAAAATGTAAAAACTGTTGTTGGGATTTTCACCAAAAAGGTGGTATGGTTTTTTTTGCATATATAATTGAAACTTACTTACTGGTACTAGAAAACCTTTTTGAATCTTTTTAAATACAACCTATAGCAAATGTGAAAAAAAATATAAAATTGCGTCACTATCCAAACATAGCTAACTTTGAAACAAAATTTATGAATTACATCAAAATTTCAAGGAATGTAAAACTCCGATTGAAATAAAATAAACAGATTGTTGAAGCTCCATCTCTTGTCTATATACTTCAAAAAGGCTTTGACAGCCTCATTGTTAACAAAGCCAGGGTGACCAGTTTTCTATAAAACACATTTTTTGGAACATCTTTTTTCCGTTTAAGGAATTTATGTGATACAATAATTAAAATTTTATTTAACTACTTCCAGAAAGACTCTTTTATATATATTGCCTAAAATTTTTTTAAGAATATCTCCGTCTGCTTAGATTTTGTGGCAATTCAAATTCTATATTTTATTTTTCAAATAACCACTTTAACATGAAAATTACAGTTTTAAAGGTAAATGACATCTAAAAAAGGCGACGAGTGTCTTATTTCTGTATGACTGCGTAAAAAGGTTTTGAGCCTCAATCCCTAGGTTCATAGCTCCCACTTTATTAAGAATTAAGGACAGATTTGAATAGACTGCTTGGTAGAATTCTTCCACTGACATACTACCTTGGACCAATGAGGTCATTTGATATTCTAAAGTAGAAACGTCCCGTTTGTCTGCATAATGCAAGGACAAACATTTACAAATCGCGCCCCAGTCTAAAGGCGTATTGTAGGACTCGAGTGCAATGTCTGCATTGCCAGTAATTTTGTTCCTGATAACGTTTATAATGCCATAGTACTGCGGGCTACCTTTCATATTTTCATAAATTTTTAAAATGCGGTCAATACTTTTTTTCCATGAATTGAATTCTCCTGGTTGACCAGAAAATTCCCTAAAACATTAAACTACATCTGGTCCAGACCCGACAAATTGTTTGCATGCTCTGAATTAATAGTTTGGTCCACAATGTTTGCTAAATCAGCATTTGGGTTAAGTGTTGCTCTTACTACTGCTGGCGTATGTATATTTACAACGTCTAATGCTAGTCTGCTTACTAGAGCTACAAGCTCTTCTCTATTTAGCTGTTGCGCATTTGCCACATTATTCAATAATGGTGGACGAATAAGATTATCGGGGTTTGAAATTTTTATAATTTTTTATTATTTCTTTTTGTTTGCTAATGCTAGTTTCCTAGTTTCAATAATTTCTTTCTTAATTTCTAATTTCTTTCCCCTATTGCCTTCAAAATGTAGCTCTTGGTACAATTTAGCAATTTTCCTACGGATTTGTACCTTTTTACCTCCACGCTTTTTTTTTTCTTCTTTTCTGTTACTTTAATTTCAGTATTTGGTTTAGTTTTATGTCTTTTGCTTTGGCCCACTAGTTTCATCTATGAGGAGGTGTTCGGGTATTTGCTTCGACAGTGTGTTCTTTTTTACAATTCTTTCATATTTTTCGAATATCTTATCTATATATATATATACATTAGAACTACAAGGTTCATCCTGGTCCGCTGGCTTGCGATCCACACGTCCTTTTTGCTGCTGGTGCTGCTACTAAGGGGTCACTTCAAACACTTGGATGAATAAGGTGTATCACGACTTCTCGGGGGGATGTTCCAGTATGTCTCCTACTGCTATTCCTTCCAATTAGTATGAGTACTTGAATTTTGCTCGGGCGCCAGTTAAGTTGATTTGCATTTAAATTAATAAAAAAAAACACAACTTTTGAATTTTTAAATCTTTATTGGTTGAAAGATAGAATAAAAATCACTTAAAAATAATTTTTCTTAACTATTTATGCTACAAATTTGTTTTATTAGCATAATTGCAGCAACTTACTTTATTATTAAATTTTTCAATATTATCAGTAATCGATTCTTGCGCAATTCATCGGTTCTATTGGTGACAATGCAATTGTCGTGAGTCAAAGAAGGGTTTTAGTACATGAACATTTTTGTGATAGGACTTATTATTTAAATCATAAAATTAATAATAATATATTTTCTTTGATTATCATCGTTCTATCTACAAAATTATTAAATACAAACTTTATTAATATTAGGAAATTTGTGTAACCGTGCTATAAGCGTAATAAAGCAACCCTGTTAATATTGCAATAATGTCTATCCTATCATTGTGTTCTATTTCTAGAACCAAAACTTAACACTGGAGATTTTTATTTTAATTTATAATTATGACATAATACATATTGCAGTTTAAATATAGTTAAGCCTCAGTTGTTTCTTGGTTAGGCTTACGACTTGCAGCCTCAACTTAATACGTCATTTCATAATATTGATATTATAATTATGTTATATTTGTTTTCATTAAAATTTTGAAGATAACGATATATGGTTTAAATATTACTTCTTAATCGGATTAAATCGAGGATATTGTATGCTACACAAGGAAGTCTTCCCTACTAATTGTTATTCTTATTAGTTTTTGTTATTACTTAACGCACATTTAATATTTAAAAAATAATAATGATTTTATTAAACCTTAATAACAGCATCAGAAATCTGCTACTGAAATAATAAATAATTTTTAAACGATTATTTACGCCCCAGAGAAAAAAGGCAAATAAAGTACTTAAAGTAAAATACATTCTATTCAGTTATCATAAAAATTTAATTTTCATGCAAAATTTAGCATCCAAAAAATTTCATTAGCAGCAGTATGAAACCTTCACATATAAAACTACAAAGAGAATATTAACAAAAACTTATTTAGATTTCTAATAAAAAAATATTTTTATTTCATGCTTTTATAACTATATTTACAACGTATGTTATTTACAACGTATGTTTGTAATAATTTTTAGCATATAACCTCCCATTTAAATAAAAAAAAAATATTAATATAAAACATTATTAAAATTATAAATAAATAAACAAAATATCAGATCAAAATAAACTTTTAATTTAAACATGAAATGGTCTGCCTAAAATAATTTATTATAAATATTCTCATTTCGTTTCTTTTCTAAGTTGTCATAACTATTAGCCAGATCTTCTTTGTTTTTATGCGTTGTATACTATTAATAGATTTCATTTATTAGTTTTTAAGTTTTATCTTATTAAATTTTGTTATTACTTAAAATTTCTTAAGATACGAATACTTTAAACTAATATAATTTTAAAATAAAATTGCATATTTAATACATGCAATTTTAAATATTGTACTCGCTAATTTATAATTAAAAAAAATATTTTAAAATTGTCAATTTTTCTTTTAAAGTGAAGATGTCCAATTTTAATTTGACTTGCATCAAAACTAAGCAAATGCAGCCTATATCATGTTATTTTTTGGATTATTTTCAAAATATAACTTTTTGAAATATATACAAAATCTATAAATAAAAAATTATACGTATAAACCAAAAAGAAGTTGTTTTCATTCAACGGAATAAAAGCTGGAAAGGGAAAGTAAAAATAATATCTTCCATGGCTCAAATTGACATTTGAGAAATTTGTTGGTACGGTTTTAACAACTATTTAAGCTGTCATAGCATGTTATTTTTTAAAACCTTATGGGGATTTTCAACAAGAAGCATGTTTTTGAAAACAAAAAATTTATATTTAGTTCGTCAATTACGAATGAAAAATTATATCTGGCAAGTGTCAACCACGACTACGCTGACAGATGTCGATTTTTTCATGAAAGTTTTTAATCACTTTTTGGCAAAATGGCGGTCCTATTTCGTTAATCACATTACTGATTTTGAATTTTAAGGCTAACATCGATTCGATAGACTCTGCCTTCACATAGCCCCACAAAAATTAATACAGTGGTGTTAAATCACACAATCTGGCTGGTCACTTAACTGCTGATTGTCGTGAAATAATGCGATCGTTGCAATAGACTGATCTCTTCATTGGCTGGGTGACATATGGCATCGTTCTATTGAAGTCCGTTCACTGATATCCACGTCGCACAGTGGCTCAGAACCGTATTTCACTGGCCAAAACTCTGTAACTTTTTAATTAACGAAGATTTTTTAGAAATTCTTTTTTAAGTCAATAGATAACCTCTTAAGCTTTCATCGAGTTTAGGTTTTATTAAGGTCGGTACAGCGTGCTGCACTTAAAATTATGCTTAATAATTCTTACATATTTTCTAGTTTTTGGTCAATTTTAAAATAAAACAGTGTAACTTAAGTTTTCTTTGATTATATGTTTATTTATAATTATATATTTATTTATAGTCATAAGTAGATTGTAAATAAATAACTAAATATTTAATATTAATATTTGTATACTTTATTTCCTTCAAATATTAAATGCAAATCATAATTATTATTCATTTTGCTGGAATATTTCCTGTAAATATCTTATATTCTGCTCTGTATTACTAGTGTCCTGTAGCAATGCCTTAGCTTCGGCATGTAGGTCTGAATCATTCACTTTCCATTGAATTCGAATGCCAGAGATGAAGGCATCTGACGTTGTCAATAATATATGAAATAAATCTTCATTTGTAGAACTTCGTGGCATTTTTCTGGTATTATGTTCTCTGTAAAATCTATAATTCTTATTTCCTTTTTCCTGGCCTCCTCTGATAAATCTTCAATTGGTAATAAATGGAGCTTAATGAACATATTCTCCATGATAAAGAACTTTGTGCACTGTTGCTGACATATTTCCATAATTGTATTTGAATGTATATATAGCCAACGGTTTACTTGGCATAATCACCAAATTTTCTTGCATTGCACGCTAGTACTTCAGTAATTGTTTTAAATCTTGAAATAGCATCTATATCAACACCTGTTATACCAGATGTAGTTTCGGGATCCAAAAAGATTCTTGTTGCGGTATTGCCATCGTTTGTATTACCTGATCCTTGTTTTGGTTGATCTATAATTAACCCATATTTGAGATATGCACGTTAAATTTGTTTCTTTTGCAATTTTCTTTTCTCTTTGTTGGTGTAATTATTGCTTACTTATCCTGAAGATCCAAAGTCCAAATCATAGCTAATTTTGAGTACGTGTTTCATAAACCTTATCCCCGTATGTAACGGTGATAATCTAAATTCAAATGCATCATAATATCTACTGACTTTGTCGGTTCTTGGTTTAACCGGCTTTACATGTAATACAGCTGGATGAGGCTTTTGTATCAGTCAAAACCTGGGCACTTTTTCCGTCTATCATTAAAAGTATTAATTGGTAATTCAATTTAATAATCTGTTCATCTATCTCTAACTCTAATGGCTTTAGTGTTGAAATTTGTCACTAACTTCATTCTTAATTCTTTTTTATTGTCAAATTTTATTAGTCTGCAGTATTTCGTAGACGATGGAGTATAGTTTTTCCAAATATAATTTGTTTGCATTGTGCTGGACGAACGGTCCGAGTCTTCTAAGTTCTTTATTAATCGCATTGGCACAAATGACAGCATGAACATATCTGTGTCAGAAATATCTTCAAATAAAAATTTTTTATATTGTTTTTGACCAGAAGATACATCGCATCCCCATTTACAAAACACAGTCAAATTGCAGTTTAAATTTTTTTCAACTCACTTCCTTTAAGTGATTGTAGCAACCTTTCGGCTGTATGATCAAGTAGAGCTTGTAGTTGTAACTGTGCCGAAATTGGTGTGATTTTGATAGATTAGCAGGCAATTGAAACATTTGTGCAAAAAAGCATGAAAAACTCTAGGAAGTTTTTCAACCATTTAAAGAAATATTTATACCACTAATAACTTTCCTCTCTTTCTCCCTACGTTTTGCTATCTGCAATAGTATTTATGGCAGCGAATAGTTTCTAAAGTAAATTTACTAGCAATTTTGATAGAATTTTGTTTGTAAAAATTTTGAGTATTTTCATTAAAATAAAAAAAGTGTTCTACCAGCGGGTCCGGGCGGATGCAAAAGTATATATAGGCTTAAGGAAAATACTTTTACCTTTCTTTGGGTGGTTTTGATTTTTTATCCTTTAAAAGTTATACACTATTAAACTTAAAATTTTACGACTATATGTCGGTTTTAAATTAATTACATAACACCCTAACTACAAATTATACAGGTACCAACATAACAAAAAAAAACCGAAGCCCATTATCAATAACAGCTTTCAAGAAATTCTAATTAATATAAGATCAAATATTACAAATCTTCTTTTATTTCTAAATTAACTTAAATTCTTTGCTTTTAGCAGCATGCCACGCCTACTACTGTAAATATTTTGCCAAAATTTGTTGGCTACTTAAGTTCTGATCTGTTTCCTTTCTGATGGCATAAACATTTTAAGAATCCATGTCAAGAAAAAATATAGGTTTTGGCAAATGAAAATTGATTCTGAGCCACTGCGCGTCGTCAATAATGGGCCAAAATTGAGTTTCAGAAGCTTAAATGCGGCAGCTTTGCTTGTTAACATACCCTGACAAGTGAAAATGGATTTCATGGCTTGTTGACATACCCTAACGAGTGAAATAGCTGGTTGTTCCTGAATGAATTGAGCGAATCTACCACGACGTGAATTGTCGTTCGGTTTTACTTTCTGCACCAGTTTAAAGTCAAATCCTTATGCAAAATTTGTGGTTTTTGATAACCCCACTTGCTGAGAACATCAAGAAATTGACAAGTTTGGATCAACACTGTGACACACTGCAGTGATGTTTTCAGTTGAACGACGACCCGGTCGAACACGCGCTGGTCTTCGCACATTTTGTATGATCAAATTCTTAATAGCGGTGTCAAAAAGACGATTATGTTGTCCGAAAATACAACGAATTTTACGAAAAGTAACTTTAACAAGAACCACCATTTTTGTAGTGGATTTTAATGTAATTTTTGTGCGAAAATGAATTCATTCTAATAATTGCCAATGCATCTACTACGAATACGTAAAATTGCATATACAAACTAAATGTCAAAAATATCATGTTACTGGTGTTGCCGCTATTGAAAAACAAACTTCTTGTTGAAAACCCCGATATTTATGGTCGTAAACATCAACAATAAAAGAATTTACAAGATTTTTGAAGTAAGACATCAAAATTCTTAATTCTGAATAAACACGTTGGTTATTTCTAGACCGGGTAGCATAAAAACATGTTTTCTGTTATTAATGGCAGTAATGTAATGAAATTAGTTGCTGATATGAATAACTCACACGGTAACTAATAATGGTAATGCATGACTTAAAATTATATTATGCAAGCGATTCTTTTTGGTCGATCGGTATTTGGAAGTAATTGGATTACTGTAGACAACACAACTTTTGAAGCATATTTCGGACTTCTTCTTAAGGCTAACCACAGAGGCAGACCACTACTCAAATGAACAATGAGCTTGCGCAAGTTATAAAAAATATCTCCCGAGTGATTCGGTTTAATTAAAATTTGGAACAGAAGCGAAAGACGAGTTCGTAATAAACTTGTTCCGATTAGAGATTTTTGAATGAATGTATGGAAATGTTCAATCCAAGTGAGTGTGTGACAGAGATGGCCTCGTTACATATTGTAGACACTGTCTATTAGGGCAGTACATTTCATCAAAACCAGGGAAATATGGTATACAAATTTGGGCATTATGCGATGCAGAAGCTAAGTATGCATAGTCCTAGCAGGTGTGTACTAAAAAAAGCAGGAACTGTAAGCCAGAGAAAGATCAGGGTCGCCGCGTTATTTTGGACCTGATCCAAGATTTGAAAGGGCATAATGTTACTTGCGAAAATTTTTTCCCGTCGTGCAACTACAAGATAAACCAGAGTATTATGCACACTTCCTCATCGATAATGAAAATAAAACAATAGTGGGATATGCACCTAAGAAAAATCGATCTATGTTCTTGCTCAACACATTACATAGCGACATATAGCTATCACCAAGAAGCCAGAAATCGCTCACTTTTAAAATGAAACGAAATCCAGGATATACACTATAGATTAATTAGTTAGAACTTACACCTGTAAAAGGAGAACTAACCAAGAGCAATTTTGCAATATTTTAGATATATCCGCATATAATGCTTTTGTTGTTTTTTGAAGATAAATTCAAAGTAGAATTAAAATAATAACCATAAGTGTAGCGTTTTCTTGTAAAACTTACCTCATAGCTTAAACATTCCACAAAGTAATCATGCTGACGAAACGAAATTTTGGAGTAATTTAGCGCAAGGATGTATCTTATATCTAAATACTGACGTGGGCATATGAACTTGGAATTTTTTACGGATTAAAGCAAATTTAATTTGTTTGGTTCAGATGTCAGGCTATACGTGTGGCGTAAACATAATGAAAAATTTTTACAAAAAAATACTAAAAAACTGTTGAAGCATTGAGGCTTATCAGCGGAGATGCATCGCGGCTTCAGGTGTCGAAAACCTTCACTTCATAGGAGGTATCATGGAAAAGAACACGTATTTTGACATTTTAAAAACTATTGCCGACTGCATTACACAATTGCGATTTAATTTAGACCCAGAAATAAAAAAGGTTCAAACTATCTGATTCGTGTGATAGAAATCCAATTCAATTACCAGGATTATTCAACTGCAGTTTGTATTTTATTCAGTATAAAAACGTTTTCTGTAAGATTTTTTTTTTTAAATTTAAAACCTGTTTAACAGAGCAAAATAATGTTTATTATTTAACAAGAATTAATAAAAATATGTAACAAATAACTTGATTTTGCATTAAGACTACTAGAGTGAAAACAATTTTATATCTTTTCACATTTTGAACATAAAATTCCTACATAATTTTTGCGTTTTCGCTATGACATTATAAGAGCTTTCTTAACATTTCAAGAAAACCTGTCATTTTTTGTGGCCAAATATGTGTAGCAAATATGCTCAGAAAAAATGAGCGGGAACATTATTATATGTGCTCTATTTTATTTGTACAAATTACGTAAATATAGGATATCCTAAAAATGGCAACTTCCGAAAAAGTAGGGGGATCTGATGAACATTCCTTACTTTTTTTGATACAAAAATGTAATGATCAAACGACAGTGATTTTCACACATTGTTTTCTTTTTTTTTTAAATTACCCGTTTTTGCTTTCCAAAAAATTGTCAACCTTAAGCAGTTCCACCATATTAAAGTTTTATCTAATTAAGAAAAACATTTTTGAATTCGAATCAGTAAAAAGTTCTTTATTCTTGCCACGGGTTTCGGTAAACGGCGCCACAGTGCGGCGGCAAATGCAGCTTACGTTTCAACTGTGTTTAATGCTTAAATCTAGATATCAGCTTAGTGTAGTTGTATTAATTTTCTCTTGATTATCTACAAAGAGAAGGCACACATTTGTAAGTTTAAGTTCTTAAAAAGCCACACTTAATACATTAGTGAATCAGTCTCATATAAAACCTAAGCTCCGTCAGGTCATTATTAATTCTTTCTGGTTAAGAAAATACAAAAATTAAAAAATGGTGTATGCATTATACAATAAAATTACATTAACTTTGGCAGTGGAAATATTGGGTTTACTAAGTGTTATTGCTAATGCAGATCTTCAGTGTTCTCAGAATGCTTTAAACAAAGAAGATATTGTTTGCAAAAATGTGATGTTTGTTAAAGATTTACGCAGGATGGGACAAGAAGACTGGAAGCAACTAAAAATTATTAATGAAAAAACCAAAGATTTAAATTGGGATGGTAGGTTACGCAGTATTAATTACAATTACTTTAATATTTTATTATATGTATAAATATATTTTAGCGATTCCCGAAATATTCACAAAATTAGAAAATTTAGACATATCTCAAGTTGGTGAATTAATATTGACAGGCGATGGATTTAATAATTTGCCAAATCTCAAAACTTTAAACGTGTCTGGTTGTAAAATAAAAAACTTAATAGAATTATTCAGCAGTGATGGCAGTAAATTGCAAAATTTAGATGCTAGTTGGAACTCATTAGAAGTTTTAAATTTTTCGAATAATATGTTTCCCTCATTAGAAGTAGCCAATTTTTCTCACAATGCAATTCAAACGATAGAGATGGAAGGAGCGTTGCAAGCAATCAAAGTTTTAAATCTGGATTATAATGAATTGAGAAGCATAAATCTGCATGAGCTCAGAAAGTTAAAAGTTTTAACAATACGCCACAATTTATTAAAAAACGTAAGTACTTGCTTAACTATAATGATATGTTCTATTATTTAAAGGCAAACTGATGATTTATAGAATATATCGTTTCACTAATAGAAACTATATATTTTAACACATATCGTATTGCTTGCAATAAACTAAAACACTAAAATAGCCAAAAACTTAGCGCATCAAATAAGGAATAATAATAGTGTTGCGGCAGCAACTTATTTTTAACTGAGCAATAATAAAACACTTTCTTACGGCGTATATATTTTGTTTTGTTTTATTATCTGAAATAAGAGTTTTTTTCCTTTATAATTTTTTTTTAGTATGAAATTACATATTTTCTGTTCCTTCCGTTTCCCCTCAACTTACTTTGCTCAACTTTCCGCGTCACGTTCAATTCTCAAAATGAATTGAACTCGTGCACATTCCAGAACACCGAAGCGGTTATCGTTTGCGAGAATCGCAACCGAATAATCACAGGGTGAGCGTTAAAATTAAGAAGATACAAAAAAAAAAATGGTTGAATCAACCCTGTATGTCTAAATTCAAAAAAATTATAATTTAATTCGCAACAAATAGCTTTAAAGAATATTTGTAAATATTTAATTAAAATAATAATACAAATTACGTAAAATGCTCTTTATCAAAATTCGAACGATTTCTTGGAAAAGTAATTAACTCATAATTCCGTAATCGTAAATTTGAAATTCTCCGGAACTATAAAAATTCTTCAAGCAAGTGGCAATAATGTAAAAATGTTAAAATCGTTATCATGCAAAAATCTTACCCTTCTCATTCAACTAATTATACAAGATCTCGATAGAATATAACAGAAGTAAAGTTTATGAATAATTTTTTAATTTTCTCTGTAATGCGTAGCGCAGTTCAATTGTCATTCGGCCATAAAAGATGCGCTGTGGACGAAGAACCTGTTACGCATATGAAATAACAATTTCGAGTCAGAAGTTCCCTGATTACAATAATAACATTTTGTTAGACTAACAGTAAAACAATGAATCACATCTCACTTTGAGAAATAGTTCTATATAACGTGCTGCCGTCGATGAGCATTTTCGCTCTCCCGTAACCCATTGAGAAACTTCAATTCAATTATCATCGAAGCACAAGCCCATACATGAGTGCTGTATACAATTTTCTGCCTATAGAAGTTGGCAGTAGAGTTGGATAGTAGAGAGATCAGATAGAAACGAAATATTTCATGTTTCATTTCATGGTACTAGAATCTTCTTTTCCGACCTAAAAAATAGGCTTGTGTTACTGAATATCGCATTAAATTTTCATGCCAAGATTTTTGACAGCTTTTGATTTCTCAATATCTGTAACAAAGCATACTCTTTACTTAAAGTAAATGTATACCTTAAGGACTTTTATAGAAGCATATATTCAATAAGTTTTTATATATACATTGAGTTACAAATTAACATACATACATACTTAATATATATTATGTTTATGCAATTTTGGAAAGGTGTTTGAATTTAAACAGAATAATCTTTGGGTGTCATGTAGCCTATATCTTCGGCTACGACAGATCATGCACCCATTAATTTAAATAAAATTTATATTACTTATAGCTGCTTAGCGTTCTATATATTTGTAAGATATAATACAAAGAATTTAAAAAACTTACTTTTAATTTTTCCTTAATCACAATTAGTGCCGAGCTTACACCTGACTGAAAATTGTAACTCCTACATGTGTTTAAATTATGCGAAGAAATTACTGAAAGTTTTTACTTTTGTTGCTTATAGCCTTCTACGTAATTATTTAGGTTTTAATTTTATTCTCTTACTTTCTGTAAATAATAATATAACAGATTAACAAGTCGTGGATTTAATAGAAAAAAGTATTTCCCAATGGTGGAACCAAAAGATTTCAAAACAAACATTATTTATTTCCTTTTAGTGGCTACGTACGAACAAAATTAGTGTGTTTGTTTTAATAATTGTGCTATGTGAAGAAGACTTAATACCTTTGCAGTACTGACAAAAATTGACAGTCAACTACGTCAGAAGTTCGAACAAAATTGTGTTTGCAACTTATAGGCACAACAGAAGGACGTTAATCAACCAAGGTAACAAGTTTCGCTATCGTTGTTGTAGAATTGTTTTTATTGGTTCATACTCAGACCCCTGTATGTAGTGTACTAGCTTACAACACTGGGGGTTGTGGGTTCGATTCCTTGTTTTTTTTCACTACAAATAAAAATTGACTGTCGGTGGGGCTGCTCAGTGATGAAGGCATAATCACTGTTCACTGTACTGTCTTAAACGACAGTTAAGCTCCGTAACTATCCTTCTACTTTTTCCACCTGTCTCATCTCTTCTCTATCCCTTTCCTAAAAAAAATTTAGCACGGTACTTGAAAAAGACATTCGACTAGAATAAAGTTTCCAGACTCTCCTTAATACTAACTTGAAATTATAAATTAATAATAAGGTAAAAATCCAGTGGACATTGCTAGCAGAGCAAATTACCCGGACAACACAGAGTTAATTGTGAAAAGTGGTAACAGTGCTATTTAAAGAATGACATACAGAGTTTTTCAACCAGAAATTTTTTTTAAAACAAAATAAAACAAAAAATTTGGATTAAGATGATAAAAACTTTTATTATATTACGAAGAGAAAAGTTCGGCAATTATGAATGAAAAATCTGGCAAATGTCCATCACGACCACGCTGACAGATGTCGGTTCTTTCATCAGATTTTAATCATTTTTTGCCAAAGCGGCATTCCTATTGCGTTAATTACATCAGGGATTTTGAGTTTTAAGACTGAAATCGATTCGATTGGTTCCGTATTTGTCCTTAACATAGCCCCACAAAAAATAAAGCAGTGGTGTTAAATCATACGCTATGTTTGACCACTTAAGTGCTGATTGTTGTGAAATTATGTGATCGGGAAATTTGGTTTTGCAATAAATTGATCGTTTCATTGGGTGTGTGGCATGTGGCACCGTCTTGTTGAAGCCACATGTCAGTGATATCCACGTATCCAATAATAACCCAAAATTGAGTCAGCATCGCGATAACGAGACCATTGACCGTTACCGCATTTCCAGCCTCATCTTCGAAAAAAAAATACGGCCTAATCACACCTCCAGATCACATAGCGCACCGTACGAGCGCAATAATCGCTCTACAATTTTTTAAGCCTCAAATGTGGCAATTTTGCTTGTTGACATATCTTGACAAGTGAAAATGGGCTTCTTTTGAAAAAATGATTTTTTCAGAAAATGCTGCCGGTTGCTCCTAAATGAGTTGAGCGAATCTTCGGCGATGTGAGTGGTCGGCCGACTTCAATTCCTGCATCAGTTCAACCTTGTAAGGCTTCAAAGTCAAATACTTATGCAAAATTCTCCATGTGGTGGTTGAAAATGTCGAGAAATTGATAAATTTGGATCTGCTAAAACTCTGTGGCTAACGGCTAAGATGTTTTCAGTTGAACAACGACGCGGTCGAACATGCGCTGGTCTTCGCACAGTTTGCGTTGAGCCTGTCGGCTCAAATTTAGCGACCAAATTCTTAATAGCGGTTTCAGTCGGACGATTATGTTATCCAAAATATCACGAATTTTACGAAAAATAACTTTAACAGAACCACCATTTTCATAAAGGATTTTAATTATATTAATACGATTTTTGTGCGATATTGAATTTATTGTAACAATTACCGATGCCTCTACTACGAATGCTTAAAAAAACTAAATATCAAAGCTATCATGTTGTTGGAGTTGCCATTAGCGTCTCTTATTTTTGATTTAAAGAACTCAATAAGTAAATAAAACATAACTAAGTTTGTGGTCATAAATAATATTTTACTTTGAAACAGTTATAAAACTTTAGCTGTGTTAGCAATAATGTTATCCTTTAATATGTCAATACAATTTAATTGCCCTATATTAACAAAAGTTTATCAATCATGACTTAGGTATTTCCAAAAACAACTAAAAATTCTCTACCGCAGCTATAAATATAATAAATATTAATTAATATTAGTGAGCATAACATTGTTCCTGTGGCCATACTATAACAAATTTTTTCTTTACGTATGGTTTATGGCAATAAATAGGCACGCGTGAAGTCATTTTCAGTTGTTAATTTATGATATTTCAGTCCAAGAAATAATATTTCCTCAATTTCATGCCAGGCTTTTGTACGATTTCTAAGAAATCATTTCTAGTAGGCTGTTTCCCATTTAGGGATTGTGGCATATAAAAGTCGAATTTAAATAAATCAACGCTTAATTCTTAATAAGAACCCCTTTAGGAAGTTAGACTGTTATTCCTTCTGGCGAGGAATTCAAAATCAATTTCTATAAAATCACGTTTCCCAAAAACTTTCTGAACATAAATACCAAGCAAAATTTAAGGATCAGAAGAAAAGATAATATTATATTTGAGAGAGTAGTAATAGTTGGTCGGGCACAACAAATTTGGCCGAGCTTGTTCAATTTTGAACATTATTTACATTACATTTTTTATTTATTAAACAACTTAATTAAATTAATTTTATTTTATTTTCATTTTTAGCTAACTTCAAATTCCTTTAAAAACGTTCCATTAATTGAAGAATTAATTATAACATACTGTGCCCTTAATAATATTGCAGATCATACTTTTGCAGATATGAAGGAACTAAAAAAACTAAATCTTTCAGGCAATAGTCTAGAAGAATTATCACCTGAGGTTTTTGCTGGTCTCAATCGATTGCTGGAATTGGATCTAAATTCAAATAATTTAATAATGTTGGCGGATTTACAATTTCAACATTTAGTAAAATTACAATATTTAGATATAAGTCGTAATAGCTTAAAACTTTTAAATTCTAGTAATTTCAATAATCTGTCAAATTTACGCAAATTATTTATTTATGAAAATGATATAGAGGAAGTTAAGCCTTACACTTTTGCCAATTTAGTGTCACTAGATACATTAGACTTATCATACAATAACATTGAGCAATTAGATGCAGACATTTTCGGTGCACATATTTTTCCTCGCATGCGTAAACTTTTAATTAAATCGAATAATTTAAAGCACTTACATCCTTTAGCTTTTGCTTCACTGCCATTCCTACAATATCTTTCGTTGGGCTTCAATGAAATAACCAGCCTGGATGTTCGCATGTTTTCCCCTATGCGGCGTTTGGAAAAGTTACATTTAGGCAACAATCTTTTAGAAACAATACCTTCTGAGATTTTGGAATCTTTAACAGATGTGACGGAATTGCTTTTGGATAATAATCGTTTATCATTCCTTTCGAATTCCAACGCTACTTTTGCAAAGCTAGAAAAAGTTTCGTTGGAGGGAAATCCCTGGCAGTGTCCTTGTTGGAATGAAATGACAAACTGGCTGCAGGAACGTAGTATCTTTTATGTTCGACCGCAGAGTCCATACTTTAAAGGTCAAAAGCCATTATGTGTTGTTACACCCGTTGACTTTTGTGTGAGGAATTTACGCTTAGTGAAAGAACATAAAATTGAAGAAATTTATAACAGTGGGCGATAACTGATATGAAATTTAAATGTAAGCAGAGTAAAACTACTTTATTAATAACATTTTTAATAATTTTAAAACATAGTTCTTAGTTATAAAAATAGTTTTAATTTATAAAGTAATATAAACCATTATTTTGGTAAATTCATTTGTATTGCTTTTGAATATTTTCAAAATTTATTATGTTACTTGAAACTTTAAAATTTATTACACATTAATTAAAGTTATAAGTAAAATATCATATTATCTTATTTCATTCATTCATTTATTTATCCATAATATTTACATTTTCGTTTAAATATATAAAATACATGTATAAGTGTTCAAGAGATTTCTTTTTCAACTTTATAATAATTTTATATTTACAAGAATTTTATATACATACATACATATATACATATTGACATCATTTTTGGAGGAGGAAAATTGACAAAAAACCTATTCGATTTTTATATAAAACTACTTAAACTACTAAACTATTGACTAGATAAATTCGCAGGTGGTACTAGCTCATTAATATGAACATACTCAGAATTCAGACATTTCGTATTGAAATTTAGCGTAAGTCTATTAATTCTGTCTAGAACTAATTCTAAGCCTGCAATATCATGAAGACGCGTGGTTGAAAAGTGCCAAGGCAAGTTGAATATTAGTTTCAACAGCTTATTTTGTGCTATTTGCAGTTTTTTGATATGGCAAGAAGCGCTAATAGACCAAACGGGGACTGTATAGAATATTACAGAATGAAAAATGGACTTAAGAATGAGTTTTTTATTAGCAATGCTTAGACTGGATTTGCGATTTATAAAGGGGTATAAGATACGGGTTAATATATTAACTTTATCTACCATATAAAGTGTATGCTCCTTGAACTTCATTTTCGGATCAAGCATAACTTCCAGGTATTTAACTTTCGGTTCCCATTGAATAGAATTGTTGTTTATAGTAATATTTGTCTGTGGTGTGTAACATTCCTTACGTTTCCTAGTGAAGTAAATCGCTTGAGTTTTTTCGTAATTTAGAGCAATTTTCCATTTACTGAAATACAATAAAATCTCAGATAACGCTTTGTCTAAGTTAGAAATTATATCACCAGCCCGGAATTCGAAACTTAATATCGCTGTATCGTCTGCAAATATGGATAAGGTGCAACAATCAATTTGGGGAAAATCAGATGTGTACAAATTATAAAGGACAGGTGATAGGCATGAACCTTGGGGACAACCTGCCACTATGGAATAGCTTTCAGAATGGCTAGAACCAATGTGAACTTTAAAGGAACGAGCGGTGAGAAAACTTTCAATTATTTTTGTCAGAGCGATTGGAAATTTCAAATTTATCATTTTGAAAACCAGACCATCGTGCCAGACTGAATCAAATGCGGCTTTGACATCTAAAAGTATCATGCCAGTAGATTTTTGAAGGTTAAAGTTCGTTTTAACTAAATCCCGAATTCTTATCAGTGGGTGGGCTGTACTATGTTCTCTGCGGAATCCAAACTGATGTCGTGGAATAATATTTTTTTCTTCCATAAAACTAGTCAATTGAATTTTAATGACTTTTTCCAAAACTTTACTAACACTTGACAATAAGCTGATAGGGCGGTATGAAGACGGACAATCGGGTTGCTTACCAGGCTTTTTGATTGGGATAACTTTAGCTTCCTTAAACTTTTTAGGAAAATAACATAGCTTAAGGCACGAGTTAAAAATAGTAGTCAAAAATGAAATGCCTTTTTGGGGAAGCGCCTTAAGACATCTATTATTAATACTGTCTATACCAGGTGCCTTCTTATTTTTTAAAGCTTTCAATATACCAGAAATCTGTAAACTATTTATTCTGTAATCACCTTGAGGATTAATTCTCAGTGATCTATACGACTCCAGGGTATCATTTACTAACGAATTAGTAGTTGGATCTCCCTGTTGACATGAGCTGGAATGATTGGAAGCAAATGTTTGCGCCAAAACTTCACATTTTCCCCGATTGGTTGTGTATCGAGAACCATTGCTCTTTAAAATAGGAATAATATTAGTCCTCTTCCTTAGAATTTTTGTCAAGTTCCAGAAGGGGGGAGAGCCCCTATCTAGCGTTGACAACAACGAATTCCAAGTTTTGTTTCTGAATAAAATTATTTCTTCACGAATTCTAAGATTAAGTATCCTCATCAGATAAAAATTATTATCTTATTTAAAGTAGAAAACATTATACACATTTTGATTTATTTTCATTAATATATTTACAATTTTCATCCCAATATCAACCGGCTGTAGGCGTTATTTTCTTACATAATTTATGTTGGCAACTCCTTGTTGAGATTTAGTCTATGCATGAACCTTATTAAAACTATTCACATATTAAACGAAGTATCATTTCAATGACTGATTTTAAGTCTTAAAAAGTGAGAAGTTTAACCAGAAATACTCAATAATCACAGATTTAGCAAAGGCAATTAATTTAAAGTTTTTAAAATAATAATATTTAACAACATAAAATGTTCAAAATCTTATATGTGCAATTTGTTATAGGGCAACGCCTATTAGAACTCATATTAGTTTAGGACATTTTAGGCAATAATGCTGTAAAATCCCTTCGTAATTACTGGACATTTGGGAATTTTTGATCATATACATTCTTTTCATTGAATGAAAATTAACAATAATTTGATAGTCTGTGAAAAGTTTGAATTGGTTGTTTAAAAGAAGTTAAGATTTAGTCAAAATGTTTGAATTACAATTAAATTAAAATTTTATTTCTCTGTGCAATATTTTTATAAGTACATCATTTTTCTTATGATTTTAATGGTTTAGAGCAGTTATGGGCGAACTACGACCCGCGGGCCATATCCGGTTTCAATCCGGCCCTATTAAAAAATTATGCCCAAAAAATAAATTTACATTATGTTTTAAAAAAGATATAAATTGACAATTTTAGCAAACAAATGCGATGTTTTCATATTATATTGTGTACAAACTGCGTAGTTTTCTGGGAAATATTGTACACACAAGACAACAACAACTTTCTTATACAATATTCCAAGAAGAAACATAAACATCATAAAACACTAACAACTAATATAGAAAACTGAACGTATAACATAACAACAACTGTTATATGTGAGATCTAGAAGATTCTTGAATATTCGAGACAACATGCGCAACAAATATAAAAGGGCCAGCGATGGATTAATCAGCAATCAGTAAAATTGTAAATCTCGTCACGTAAAGAATAAATTGTGAAGTAAAATTATAAAGTTGCCAACGTACAGTTTTATTTGTGTAATTAAAATAATTAAGTGTATTGTAACTATAAGTGCAATAGTAATATAGTCTAAGTTTTTTACCCCCATAAATGTCAATCGAAAATAGAAAGAGAAAAATTGATTCGGAATGTCGAGTATTTCAAGAAGAGTGGACATGGAAGTACTTCTTTATGGAATATAACCAAAAACCTATTTGTCTTATCTGCCAAGAACCGGTAGCTGTACTAAAAGATTATCATCTTGCTAGGCACTTTAATTCAAGACATCTTGGGTCGAAGCACTATAAAATGACAGATGAAGACAAGAAAGTTTATTCAGAGGAATTGAAAAGAGAAATATCTAGTCAGCAAATGTTTTTTAAAAATCAAAGAAGTGTCCAGCGATCCTACACGTTAGCTGGTCACATTGTTGCCTATAAAATAGCAAAAAGTATCAAACCGTTTTCTGAAGGAGAATTTATTAAGGATGTGTTAATTAGCATTGGAAAAGTATTATGCCCAGAAAAGGTAAAAGATTTCAAATCTATAGGGCTGTCACGTAGAACGGTCACAAAAAGAATTGAAGTGATTTCTTCTAATTTAACCTATCAACTCGATGGACGTTTTAAAAAGTTTAAGTATTTTTCAGTCGCTATGGACGAGAGTGTTGACAGGAGTGATACAGCCCAACTTTTATCAGAGGAGTCGATAAAAATTTTGTAATAACCGAAGAACTTGCTTGTTTGAGAAAGACGACAGGAAAAATAATTTATGATGAATTTAGAGAGGGGATGGAATCTCTAAATGCTTCAATTTCCAAATTAATTAATTTAACAACTGTTGGAGCACCTAACATGGTGGGAAAAAATACGTTTGCAGGAGTTTATAAAAATCAGAATCCTGAAAGCGAAACAATTTTTTTACATTGTATAAGCCACCAAGATAATCTTTGCAAGGCTGCCTTGTATATTAACCACGTACTTAATATTATTTTAAAATTAATTAATACCATTCGAGCCCGTTGTTTGTTACATCAACAATTTCAAGAGTTTTTTTCGGAAGTTGATGCAGAATTTGCAAATGTACTTTATTACACAAAGATCAGGTGGCTGAGTTGTGGGCATGCCTTCTCGACAGTTTGGAGTCTTCTCGAAGAAATTAAAGTTTTTCTAAAAACCAAAACTGAAATTTGGGAGGAGTGGGAAATATTGGAGGATAAGAATTGGTGCATTGAGCTTGCTTTTTTCACGGATTTACTCAAGCACTATAATAAACTGAACAAGAAGTTACAGGGAAGAAATCAGTTTATAGATGAAACTTGGGGCAGTTTGAGGTCTTTTCAAACTCAATTGTTTAAATTTTCTAAATGTTTGGGAAAAAATGATTTGACTCATTTTCCAAGTCTTAATTCTTTGAGGCCTGTGAGTGAAGAGAAGTTAAAAGTCTTTTCACAATCTTTATTAAAACTGTATTCAGAATTTGAGGCCAGATTTGCTGACTTAAAAAAAATCGAACCATGTTTAGATATTTTTTCAATGCCTTTTAATGTTAATCCGGAGAATGTTCCATCTGATCTACAATTGGAAATTATAGACTTGCAATGTAAAAATAATTTAAAACAGCTATTTTTAAATACAGATAAGCTTAATTGCTGTAAATCCTTACCAAAAGATGAATTTTCAAAGCTACTTAATCATGCGCAAAAAATTATGGAAATGCTTGCTTCCTCATATTTATGTGAACAGGCCTTTTCAGTAATGAAATGCAGAAAAAATTCAATAAGAAACCGATTGTCAGACGAGAGTCTATTCAATTTATTAAAAGTCGCATCCTCCGAGCTGGAACCAGATTTTGAGGAAATTATGTCAAGTCAGAAACAAATCCTTGCTTCCCATACATCTGGAAAATCTTAAAATCATAATAAACCGTATCTTATAAAATTTTTATGTTGTTTTAAAATATTATGTAATATAACTAATAAATATATAGCTTAAACCGAACTTTTAATTGAACAGCAATGCCATAATTTTTTAATGAATGACCCTCTATGTTTTTTTTAATTTAATGGCCCGCCGCAAGATTTTTTTTTAATTTATTGGCCCGCTATCCAAAAAGTTCGCCCATCACTGGTTTAGAGTATACCATATACTGCACTGTAGCGCCTTTTCCCAAAACCCGTGGCAAAATACAAAATTTAATGACAAAATTTTGTATAAAGAGCTTCTTACTGATCCCAATTCAATAACGTTTTTCTTAAATAGATAAAATTGATAGCTGGTGGAGTTGCTTAAAGCCGACAATTTTTAGAGAGCAAAAAAAAGGAAAATACACTTTAGAATTTTTTTTGTCAGAAACATTGCCCTTTGATCATTACTTCTGGGGTATTGTTTTAACGGTGTGTGTATTTTTTATCGAAAAAGTAACATAATGTTCATTAGATTCCCTACTTTTCCTACTTTTCATCCTATATTTACGTTATTTTTACAGATAAAATAGGGCATATCTAAAAATTGTAATTTTCAGAAGTGATCAAATATACAGTAAACGATATAAAAAAGCAAAATTCTGAACTAAAGCCTTCATGAAATGAAGAATGGAAAAACTGTTTGGATTGATGGCAAAGTCTTACGCGAGAAAGAGAATGAAAAAAAAGATACTAAATCAATTTCTTAAATCTTCGGTATTGAAATACTAACGATGGTAGTATGTCTCGAGGATTTTTTGAAAATGATGAGCGAACAGCCCCAATTATTGGGATCGAAAATCATATTATAACAGGGTTGACAGTTATTATAAATGTTATAGGCTCTAGAAAAATGGTAAAATTTGATGATTATGCATTAAAAGTTATCCAACTATTGGCTCAAATTTACCCTGAAAAGAAACTTACTTTTACGGTACATAGGATTTTGCCTCATGTTCAAAATTTAATTGAATATCAATGCTTACCAAGTGAAGAGTTATCAGATGAAGACCAGGAATGCAAACATTTTAGACACACACATCCTTTCACGGATTAGATAGATTGAGGACCTTTTCAATATGTTGGCGGCCTCTTCAGATCCACTGATTTCATCACGAAGACATGTAGGATCTCGATGGAAAAACACAATTATAGCTCCAGTGTCTATCAAAATGCGGAGCACTTATTTTGAAGCTAAAAGCTTTAAAATATATACAATTTTAAACCATTAGAAATATCTTGGTAACTTCAAAAATTATAGTTATTGCAACGAAAAGACCACTGTGCTTTATACATTTTTAAAATGACTTTATTACTTTAAAAGTTATGATGTTTGTAACGAAAATACTCAAAAGTCGACACTGTGCACAGTATCGTGGCTAACCAACCTATGATCGTGCAAATCGTGTATATTGAAGCTTGAGGAGTCTTCTCTTAAATGATTTTTAAAAGTTTTATATATTTTTATTACTTTAAAACTTATGATTTTTCCAACGAAAAAATTCAAACGGCCAACTGTGTGTCGACGATTCACGCATGATGAGTGTTTATGGGCTTAGAAAATGTGACCATTAATGATCCTTTTTCATATTAAAATTCAATAAATTAATTTTCAAACAATTCTTTACTTTTATTTTTAAATTCTTTATTTTAGTTTTCAACAGCCCAAAAAAAAAGAACTTTGGCCGGCAGTCAGGTTACAGCAATAACCTGACTGTCGTCGACACCTTATGTATACTGAGGGGGGATGACGGGGGGCAGATTCTGGATTACTTGAATGGAGGACACAAGGAAATAGAATTTACAATGGAAGGGGAGGAGGAGGGGAGAATTAATTATCTGGACCTAACAATCAAGAGGAACATAATCTCGAACAGAATCGAATATGAAATATACAGGAAACCAACAGCAACGGACACAATAATACACAACTCATCAAATCATCCCCAGCAACACAAAAACGCAGCAATCAGGCAGTTAATGACAAGACTCGAGAGAACACCACTAACACGGCAAATGTATTTGAAGGAAATGGAAACAATATACACCATAGCGGAAAACAACGGATACAAAAAGCGCCTCGTAGATAACATCGGGAAACAAATTGGAACGAACAAAGAACAGGAGAAGGAAGTAAAAAAAATGGGCTACATTAACATATATGGGAAAATCAACGTACAAACTGGCGAAATTCTTTGGAAAACACAACATCAATACCGCATTCAGAACAAGAAACAACCAAAGCAGAATACTACGGAATAAAACAACCGAGGCAAATAAACTAGACAGACAAGGAGTGTACAAATTAACTTGTACATGCCATTATAGCTACATCGGGCAAACAAGACGAAAAATTAAGACCAGATTTAGGGAACACATTAGATACTATAACAAAAAACTACGAGAACCAAAATCGACTCCAGAATCAAACTTCGCAAACCATATATTTAACAACAAATGTACACCAGGACATATTAAGACAACGGTTAAACTGCTTCACACACAGCACAAAGGAAGGAGACTAAATGTATTGGAAAACATGGAAATATACAAACAAAAAACATTTGACGGACGAATAATAAATGAACAAATAAACACTGCTTCGGACACAATATTTGAACCGTTGAAATATTTTTACAGGAAAACAAACACTACACCAGCACAAAAACGTTACGCAGGTGCGCAAGACCAAGGCAATAAAGAACATCATAAACGTCCAATTACAGATTATTATGTCACATAAAAGAGGAAAAAAGAAAAAAACCCAATAGGTTCACACATAAACAAAAACGGACAACAAGCATGATCGTAAAAGAATTTAGTTGGGAAAAAAGACGAATGAAAAAGGGAGCGACAAATTAGGTAAAAAGAGACAAACAAAAAAAGGAGAGAGAGATGTAGGCAAAAAAAGACAGAAAGGGACGAACGCAATAACATGAAGGGGGACACGAACTATATAAACACAACTGACAATAGAACGCAACTAGTACGAAAAGAACACTGAAGATTGCAAACAGCCGAAACTGGTTTGTTCACAAACCAAATTTGATTAGGGTCGACGGAAAACCGTACCCAAACAAAAGAAATTTTTACCCCGTCGGAGAATCCAAGCACATATGGAATAAAGTAAAACATTAATATACAATATATGAAAAATAAAAAAATGTTCATGTAATAGCTGTTAAAAGATTAACTTTTAACTTTTTATTATTACTCAATATCAATCAGGATTTATTCGCTTTAATTTTATTAGAAACAACGCTGAAAAAAGATTATACAATAACTGCTGGTTAATAAAGGTTTTATTTAACAATGAGTCGACCAAAGTGACACTCGAAAGCGTTCCTTTGCACCTTAAAAACCGTTTATTAATATAACTTGTATAAGAATTGAAGTAACGCGATCATTTAGCAAGGCGTAGATTGAGTGATTCGACCCGAAAACAAGATTGCCGTTGATCTTGATTTTTATAAGCGAAATTTTTATTTGAAGTGATGATAATTAAGTGCATCTTGAGACAGCATTAAGAACTAAATAATTGACTGGTCAAAAGAAAATTTTTCACATTGGAGGATAAAGAAAAACACTGCTAAGAACGCTGCTTATAATCACGGGTGCGTTTTGCTTAAGTTTTAAAAGAAAATAATTAGGTAATAAAGTAAACAACAGGGTACGCTGTGTACTAACTGCGTACCACGCAAGACACCAACAAGTTTCTTTTTGCAAACTACGTGGCAATTTTATACACCCAAAACAACAACAATCGGATATGTTGTTTACTGAGTGGTTTTCTAAGAAAACTTAAGTACACAAGACAACAACAACTACCTTAATATAAATTCCAGGAAAAAACTTTATCAGCATGAAAACAAAAACCTTGAATGAATAACATAACAACACGATTCTTAATTTTACTAGACCTCTAGTGGGCAAATAGAAAAGGCAGTGTCTGAGTGGATAGTTAGTTAAAACATAAACCTCGTGAAGTAAAGACCTGCATCTTTAGTAAATTGTTCTGTAGTGCGAACGTTCAAATAACTTTGTGTGTAGTGAAAGTAAATAAACTTGTAATTAATTTAAAAACTCAAAATTCTGGTGTTATTTATTTTACAAAAAGAAGTTAGCAACAATAATACTTTTATAAAAGTTATAAACGTAACAAAATGTTTGCGTAATGATTCTGAAAAATGTAAATACATCGTAGCGCCTGAAAGCAAAAATCTTAAGTTGAAATTAAACCAAAATTAAATACTTTTTAAGGATGGTATCAAATACTTTGAAAACTACATTAGAAAACAAATAAAATGTTTTGTATATTTTGGAAAAGGTAAATAGGACGAAGGGAGCCTTTCGTATGTTGCTCAAAACAAAACAAAATTATTTTTATAAGGTTAGCATTAGACCAATACTTTTCTATGCATTTCTATGCATCTCAAGGACGGCCATGAAGAAAAAGTTATATATCGGGCTTTTCACCAAGAACTTTGTTTTTTAATTGTGGCAACACCAACAACATGATAGTTTTAATATTGAGTTTTTTAACACATTCGTAGTAAATAAATTGGCATTTGTTGTAAAAAATTCAAGTTCGCACGAAATCGCATTAAAACAATTAAAATCAACTATGAAAATGGTGGTTCTGTTAAAGTTGCATTTCGTAAAATTTCGGACAACATAGTCGTCTTTCCGCTATTAAAAATTTTTTCGTTAAATTAGAGTCGGCAGGACCGAAACAAAGTGTGAAAACACCAACGAATATTCATTTGCCCAGCAAGTGGTGATTATATGTTTTAAGCGGTTCTCGCATTAACAAGAATATTCTACTTTAACACCACTCCATATTTTTGTTATTATTATTATTCAATTTAAGCGCCTGCGAGGCTGTGTTTGATTTTGTTTTGTTACTTGCTTTTTTTATTGTTGTTTATCTTATTTGCTAGAATTTCTTATAAGCATGTTGTTGTTGTCTTACGTGTACAAGAATTCTTAGCAAATTACATAATTTTGTAAAATGCACAGTGGGTCGTTTCGTTAATTAATTTCTTTTAAAACTTAATAAAGCATCTTCCTAACAATATACTATTAAAATAACACCTAATAGTTTTGAGTTTTCATAAAATTAATGTTGCTATTACTTTATTATGGAATAAAAATGGTCCTCCATAAATTAATTAACTATTACTAAAATTTCATTTTCTCGACAAAAATCTGCACATCTTAAAAATCTAACTTTAAACAAAAGCCCTCTTTTATTACAGATATGAGAATCAGAAATTCTGAGCTTTATTATTAACAAGGTTTATTTTTTAGTAGTTAATTAGAAAGCACTAGGTCAATTTTAAAAAAATGTTTAAAAAAAATTCATTTTTTATTATTTTTTCGATATTTCGCCACACCGTTGGTTGGCATCATCAGGAAAAACAAAAATAATGAACAAACAAATTAAAAAAATTTTTTGATTTTTAAAATTGACCTAGTGCTTTCTAATTAACTACTAAAAAATATTAAAAAGGTCAAAAAACTATAACTATTATATAACAAGGTTTATTTTTAAGTTTGAAGTTTACCCCGTTAAAAGTCAGACGTCGCTAACTACAGCTTATAACGAAAACATTTTCTGTCCATGTCATCGTAAAGAGCTTATCACGCAAATTTGGAGAATGAGTATTTTATTAAATTTTCTAAAATGATTAAATTACTTTTCTGAGATACGACGTTGTTAATAAGTATAAAGTACTTTGGTGTCATATACCGTTTTCGTGTTTAATATATAGATGGGACATTTACCGATTTTTCCCAAAGTATGCCTTTTAGGCCTGGAATGGAAAAAAATGTGTATCTCACAATAATAAATAATACGAAAACCATTGAATATTAAACTGTTTAGTTAAGTAATTAATGAATACGTTCTAAATTGAAAACCAGTAGTAGAATTCGCGCTTTGTAAGAAACTACTGTCAGATGATGCAAACTTCATGAACGAGTTACACTCGGCAACTCCTAAAAACAAAGCGTATAATAAAAAGATTTGAACTTGTATTCAAAGGAATACGTGCTGTATATTAGTCATATTTTGATTTAAATCGGGTAGAGGTATAGAAATTAAAGTTGGAAACAATTTTTCAACGCGACCATTTTGTCAGCTGTCAAGTGACGTTTAGTTTGAAATAATTAGTTTGGTTTGAAATAACCTACAAGCTACAAATCCTATAAACACGAATCTATAAAAAGAGAGTATAAAATGATATCCGTGATAACGTCATGAAATAAAATAACTTATCGTGTAAGATGGCTATAAGTTAAATTGTGGTGATCAGTGATGTATAGTTTTCTTTTTACATTTTTTAGTGTATTTTTTGAACACTAAGCACAAGAAACACAAGATGGTATTAAAGTATTTGTTGAGAAAATTTATTGTACAACATTTAAATAAATGGATATGTTTGCTTTAAATTATAATAGAGCAGTTAAGTAAATAATATAAGTATTGAGGTGAAAGCATAGGAACGTTACAATAAAATATAGGCAATTACAACCCCTTGTACTGTAATAACATTTATAAATATATAGCAATTAGTGAATTAATGTGTATATGTATATTGTTACGACGAACGACGATGCTTAGTTTAAGTTTTAAAGGAAAACAGTTATGAGTAAGAAAGTTAACGAAATAATCGTTTAACAAATTACATCTAAGAAATTTTATGCACTCAAGAAAACAACAACATGCTTATTAAGAATTCCACGAAATAGCGGCTTTTTTAACAAGAAGATATGATAGTTTTAGCATTTAGTTTTTTAACGCATTTGTAGGATTCGATACAAGGAATTCAATTTTTCACTAAAATCGTATTGAAATAAATAAAATCCACTATGTAATTGGTGGTTCTGTTTAAGCTACATTTAGTAAAACTCAAAAATGTCAGATCTTCAATGCATGTTCGACCGGGTCATTGAACTGAAAACAGCCGTAAGTCACAGTGTTGAAGCAGAACACATTTTTTAATTCCTCGACGTTCTCAGCTATTGGTGTTATCCAAAACCACTAAATGGGGAATTTTGAGTAAGGATTAACTTTGAAACCTTACAATGTTCAACTGGTGCAGGAATTAAAACCGACCGACTACTCACATTGTCGCAGATTCGCTCAATTCATTCAGAAAGAACCGGCTAGTTTTTGTGAAACAATATTTTTTTCAGGCTTAGCCCATTTTCACTTAAAGCAATAAGCGTAAAAATATTTTGAGATATATCTAGCATATCTTAAATATAGTAATAGCTGTAAAACCTTCGGCTTTAATAAAACAGTAAAAGTTTTATAAACATACACATATATATTAATTAAACTTTTTTAGGAACGATAAAAGCATTTAAAATAATTTCTCTCGGTGCTTTTGTTTTCTTTGTTAACTCTACACCTCCTGCAGGATTTTTTTCTTATCATTAGAAGATTACAGGCTTGATAATATTAACATTCTGTTTAAAGTATGCGTTTGTAAGGAAAACGGAATTCCACATGAAGGCAAGCAAATTGAAATCTGCAGTTTATTTCTCTTCTAATTGCTTGAAACAAACATAGCAGTCATTTTTTTGATTATCCCGATCTGATTAAAAACTCGTAAAAAAATTTGGATAAATGCAGATATCAAATTATATTAATACTATATTAGACCTCCTGAAATTTTATCAGACTTTGCCTAACAAGGCTTACTGATCGCTGAAAAAATATGCATAAATAAGTAAAGGAAATATTAAAAAAAAATATCTTCCAACCGGTCTTTCCTAGTTAAGGGTTGTTTTCTAAATAAAAATTTTCTGGTGCCTGAACTACAATTAAGTAGTTGTGTGTTATCCAGGTTGGAGTGCTTTAAAACAGTCCTAGCTTTATTTACATATGTATGTTTGTCTGTGTACATCCACACTTGAAATATAACACCTCGTATATTCGGTTGGTTTGTAGCAAATACATTGTTATTGATCGCTGCTAGTGTGAATTATTTAGAGTGACATAAACAATTTTATTAATGATTGAATAGACAATCAGAATAAAAACCTCACACTACACCGTATAGGTACAACTGACTATGTATGCATGCTACAGTTATTAAAACAGAAGATCAGAAGTTCAATTCCCATTCAGGATAGAAATTACGAGAAATTTAATTGATATTGAGCAGCATCGTTTAAACGACGAATAGATAAAAAAACCGCAGTTCAAACCCCATCCAGTCTGCAGTGGATGCGATGATTTAGATGGCTGTATTATAAAATAAAAAGGATAGTACGTGATTAGTGAGGATAACTATTTGTTTATTCCAAGACTAGCAGCGCATATGTCATGATTGTTATTGCTGTTTAGCGATCCCTGCTTCAAGTCATCGCAAATTTGATTACACATTCATACGCATATTAATATACATATGTATGCACGTATATATGTATGCTTGCGTGTACGTGGTATTAAACCACGCCAATGCATTTAATTATTTAGTCGTCTTCAGAACCATAGCTACTATTTAAGTAATAATTTATGAAGAAAATCAATTCTGCAAAACCCCTTATGCTCCAGCATATCCTCAACAAGCGTGCTTTTGTACATTTTATGCTTCCTACAACTGTAATTATGATTATTGCAAAATATTTTTTTATAAAATCACAAAAAATTAGAAATGTGACAAAAAAGAAGAATAAACTTTCGACTTGGTGCTTTTTTTAAAGAAGAAAATTAGATGTTAGGAAATCAAATCAAAACTGAGGCGTTTGTTGATTAAATTATTAAATTAAGATTTGTTGTTTCAATTGGAGAGTTTCTGTCATGGAATTTAAATCTGTAAACACATGTAGAATATTTGCTTCTTAACTTTTTGAAAGTCTCCAATAGCAAAAATAAAGCTAATTTCATTTACTTTTCTGAATGTAAATGCTGGCTAACGTCATACTTCGTCGAATTGACTAAGGCTAAATTCAAAAGGATGCAAAGGATTATTTAAATACTGAACATTTTCAATGCTTAGCTTTTCCAATTGTTTCTTATGTATTTTATTGAAATAAAACGAATAAACATCGTTTTTAAATAAAACTTAATCCTAAAGAAAAGTTTCACAGCACTCTATTTTCTATTTTGTGCTCTCCACAAAGGCTTTTTCTACATTTTTAGCATAATGACTTTGTCATACGCCGTTTAAATGAAGGGCAAAATGCACATACCTTCCGCTTCTCGTTCTTTCGTTGCTGGCACACTCCGTCACTGCTTTCCGTACTATGCGGCAATACACTTGCGATATTTTCGGGCACCGAATTTCTCAAGGTTGGTATCTCAACAGTTTCAGATATGTGCATTTGGGCAAGTGAAAAATGTAATTTCTTCATAAACTCACTGCGACTAAGAGACTTAAGTTTTGCTTCGAACATAGTATGTGCATAAATAACGTAGCTGTTTATGAAAGCCATATTCAAAATACAATAGAACTGACACATTGCCCATCTGTTTGTCTTTCTGGAGCAGCTCATAGTAGAGCACATTCGTTCAAAAGTATCGACGCCACCTTTTGTGGACGTTTGGTTGACTGATCCTTCTTCATTGCATGACGATAGCAAATAAACCATTTTGTTTGGTTTTGGTTTATAAGAAAGTAGCGTTAATTCCTTGTCACAATATAACATAGATATGCCATATTAACGTCCCTTTTTATTTTTTAACTCTTTAGGTATTTCCTTTTTGCTTGATCGCAGCATACCAACTAACGTCAGCCTATATGGTTCACGTAAAAGGGATTTTGCAAGTAGAACTGATGTAAACCAATTGTCCATTGTAATATTTCTATTTGTTCCATAAACAGTTTTTGCTAGTTGTTTTGCATAATACTCGCCAAGTGGCAGATTAGTTTGGTTTGAACCTTTCCCTTAATACGGTGCAGCATCAACCATGTAGTTCGTTCCGCTGACACACATCATTACCATTTTTAGGTCATACTTTGCAGGTTTATTTGGTGTGTATATTCGGAAATAACATTTACCTCTGAAAGCCAGAAGTTGTTCATCAATTGTTAGGCACGGCCCGGGAGTATTATTGTCTCTACATTTCTAAACAAATATTTCCCACACTTTTCTTATTGGAGCAAATTTGTCACAAACTTGTTGAATGCGTACATCTTTATCATCAAATCGAAGACAAGATAAAAAAACCTAAACCTGACAAATACTCAGCTCCCGAATAGGATCGGTCGAATAATTCATCAGCAGACAGATGCTGATCTTTTTTGATAGCCGTCAAAACTAATATATCTATGAGGGCAGATATTTCAAGTAATGAAGTTTCTTTCATTTGCGGCTCATCTGTAGTAACAAATAAGTTCGATTTTCGATTGGCTCTCTCACCATTTGTCCATTTAACCATTTCAGTAATAATATCATTTGGTTTAAACATCTGAAAACACTGCAGAGGGTCAGTATATTCTTACACTCCCTCGTCGGTTCTCTTATTTGGTGAACGATATTGAGTCTATAATGGTGAGATTTAGCTTTTCTGGTCGACCACTTGTGCTTATCTTTTCCCCGCAATATTGATTTTGTGAACGGTATTATATTGGACTTACACATTTAAGTATTTAAAGGCACATCGTCCTCATCTGAATCGACTGATTCTTCTGATGAAATTTCTTCTTCTACTTCTAACTCATCATCTTATTATCATCTTATATTGCTATTCTCTAAGTTATATAAATATTGTTCGCTATCGTCGTTCAGTTCGATTTTGTCGTCGCAATTTGAAAGAAATCTTTCAATTTATTCTTTAGTTAAACCAGTTGTCATTGTAATGGTAACGAGTAAATATGAAACCAAAAACTAAAAAAAAGTATTAAAAAACTAATGCTATAAAAGAAAATTATGTTTCTAAAAATTACACAAATATCATATATCGTCATTTCGACGACGCATTTTCAGTAAAAATTAACTTACCTATCGCGCAGTTAGCTAAACATGAGCACATACGAACAGCATAACAACGACTGAAGCTGTACAAAAACGCAATAAAAAAATTTAAAACAGAGAGAGAAAATAAATAAAATAAAAATATGCGTCGTCAATTCGACAAAGTATGATACTGCAGCGTTAATAAGTTCTGGAGGTCGCTTAAGCAAACCTTAAAAAATTACTGCATCCATTATGACCACAATAAACTAATACGCTTGACAATTATTGTATGGATAACAATCTTAACAGTTTGCTAGATCGTCAGTTCAAATTTAGTGTTTAAATGAGTTTGTTTAAGTGTGGGTGGTCTTTAGTATTAATTGAATTTATGTGTGCTTGAGATATTTATCATAACCGTAAATAATAATAAATTAATTAGCGTTTCAAACTTGAAGCTATATGTAGCAATAACCAACAGTTGTAATACACAAATATATGTGTTCAGCAGCAAAGCAAACAGCACTGTCTGCAGTAATGGTATTTAAAAAGTTAGAGCATATTTACCCAAAAATATGAAGTTTTTTACTTGGCAGCCAAATGCGTAAGAGATATTGCATATGTATTTTGTCTCATTGTAGGTCATTGCCTTTTGACTTCGGACAACTCATTTGTCACCAAACGTTGGATTCTAAGACGTTTCTGAAATGCCACGAAAAAACCAACATTGAAAGATCAACCAGAAACGCGCGGCAAGTGTCAACCAGTAGAGCTGCCGCAACACCCATAGAGCGAGACACACAACGGCAAACTGAACAAGTCAGAGAGTCCAATTCAAGAGCTGCTGCAACATCCGAACAGCGAGACACACTGCGGGAAACTGAACGAGTCAGAGCGTCCTCAATCTTATGTATTGTCACAGTCACAGAAGAGGACCAACCTGTCAGTTATCCAGTCGAAACTCTCAATTAATTGGAGCCTCCTGGAATGGTACTGCATGTATTGACGTTGAAAGTTGGCTCGCTAATGTTGCTTCTTCGGAATCTCAACACGCCCAAGTTGTGCAACGGAACCAGACTTTCCGTAAAAAAGGTTGATGCTGATTCAAGCTACTTGAGTTTCCTGTGCATCTCGCTTTCGCAATGACAATCAAAAAACCCCAAGGACAGTCGCTGCGAGTTGCCGGTTTGCATTTAGAAAATCCATGTTTTTCTCATGGTTAACTCTACGTCGCTTGCTACCGAGTTGGAATGTCGAAAACTCTATACATCTACGCACCAAACGAGAAGACCAAAAATATTATATATCCACTCGCGTTACGCGAGTTAGTTTTATTATCACAAGTTCATTTCATCATATAGCAAAAATATTTATCATTGATATTCATTCAAATATTGCAGTATAACTCATCTTTAATTTTTCCCGAGTACATGCTAAATTCTTGATTACATACACATACAGGCATTCATTTTTATATATATAGAGGTGCGTAGAGGCAGGGCAACTTTTGCCGGGGTTCGGCTTGTATATTATATAATATTAAATATATTATAAATTCTTAAAATTTTAAGTTATTTTTTTTTACTTGCTAATATATTTAAACTGGAATAATTTGGGCCCAGGGCCTTACAATCGATATTAAATATGTAAATAAAAATATAAAATGACCGATCCCGCGATCCTATAAGATCTTAGCCATGCAGTAGTCGTCACACATGATTATACAGTTAAAGGTTGTTATTGTCTGTTTTTTATTTTTAGATCATAAGTTGTAAAGTATCTCATAATTCTGCCTGACTCTATTTTCTTACTTGTTTTACATTTTTAAATGCAAGTACAAAACAATTGATTGGAAGAACAATAGATTTTCCTAGTTGTTGTTAAGTACATGTAGGTATGCATCAATATAATTGTAGGGTTATTAAAGCATTTTATTGTATTTGACAGATTTCAATTGATATGTTAATAAAATTGTGTTTTAGTTTTTATAAAGTCTTTTTGTACAAGTACTTTTATGAAATTTTCAAAATGACTTGTATAAAAGCTTTGTTCTCGGCAGATATTTCTACTATTTTATAGTACACATAGGAAGTTAATAAGATTGACAATAATGTTGTTAGAAAAAAGTGTGTGTGCCTTTTACGTTTTTGATTTGTTAAGTTAGGTTTTTTTGTTTGCGTGTGTGCAATTGTTCCTAACGCATTTAACAGGGCTTTGTTGGCTTGGAAATCATTTTGATATTTTTATTTTGTATTTTACAGCTCAGTTTATTATAGAATATTTTCTCCTCAAATTATTTGTGGTATTGAAGGCATAAAAGTAATTCCTTTTTATTGTTCAAATAACATAAAAGCTTCTTATGCTTTCTCATGAATTTAAGATAAAAATAGATTTGATTCATTTAATAGATAATGAATGGAAATTCTTCCAAGTAGGAGAAATACGAAGCAATATCTTTAAACAAAGGAATAATTATTTTATCAAAGAAAGATGTAATGGCCATATCCATATTAAAAAACATGAAAAGCATGACTGTAAGACCCTAATAACCTCACACTAAAATAGTTACAGAATGTAGTTATGAGTAATTAATTAATCATTATTTTAGGTACCAGGCCATACATATTTTATATTTAATCTATAAAAAAGATGTTAGATTTAATTCAGATTAATATTTATATAATTTGGTATAATAGTAAATATGCTATCCATATAAAGATATTAAAGCAAACTCGACTATGCTAATTATTTTTATTGTTTTACATAAGAAACGCCTTCGTTTCTTTGTTATAATAGCATACAGTGCTAATCCAGTTGAGTTTTTAAAAACCATTTTCGCTTGGTGTACAGAGACACCTAGCAAGAACACGCAATCAATAAAATCAAGTAATTTCGGCTATAAGAGGGCTAACGTGTGGTCTTATTTGTACAGTTTTAGCGATTGAAAAGTATGTTCCAATGTGGTTGCATTAGAAATACTAAAGCTCTTTAATCAAAAATATATTTGGAGCCATAATATCGTAAGTTATTAGCAATTTAAATTCTTATAACAAAAACTAAGACAGGGGTTTTAAATATTAATTTTTGTTTTATTATCTATTATTTATACACAATAATAATTTGGCATTTTTTAAGCAATTAATTTTTACAAACGGGAAATGTGATTTTTATAAAAACATTTAGACTTAATACTATATTTAGTAAAAAAACTGTTTCTTTTGTACATTTGAAACAATTTACTTATTGATTAATTAATATATATTACTAGCAAGATGATTTGTTTAAGTTTTAAAAGAAAATAATTATCAGTAAAAATGTAAGCTAAACAACCTATTGTGTCTTTTATAAACTACGTAGTTTTCCAAGAAATTTTACACATAAAATACAACAACAACATGCTTATTATAATTTGCAGGAAAGTGTCTAAACAAGAAAAAACAAACAACACAAACAGGCGCCTACATTCGGTTTTTTAAAGAGCAAAAGTTTTCTTTATTAGCACAATCAGAAAAATTTTATATTTTGTCATACAAGGGTATTCCCTTAAATAGAGCGTTCATTTTTAATTTCAAAATTCTGCTAAAGTTAGAATGTATGAGAACCGATATTTCCTATGAAAAAAATTATATTTGGAAAAATTTTTTTTAAGAAAAATGTTGTTGTACAGTTCGATTTTATTCCTTAATCGGACTATACAACATTTTTCTTTAAAAAATTTTTTCCGAATTGTATAAAAAACAGAAATGTTTTTAATTGATTTTTGATTTTTAGAAACTAATTTTTTTAGAGGTCCAAATTTGTCTAAATTCTCTTACTTAATAGAGCAGAACTTCTAAAGTTCGTTAGGGAATGTAAAAGCATTAGCACTGTGTCATAGCCCTAAATGTGTCCTTTATGCCTATATCCCATTGCATACGCGGCACGATTTGACCGTGAGCATCAGAACAATTTTTCTGACACAAGGCCGAAAAGTTTTTGCAAAATGGAATTAAAAATTTTTTTTTTCTGTTTTGCTATTTTGTAAGCATTTTATTTATTTTTCAAAACGCCTTTATGAGAGACGTTGTTTAAATGAGTATGGGTATTGTTAGAAAGAAAACAAGAATTTTTAGTCAATTTCACAGTCATGAACAGTTGGTCACAAAAATATTTCGCCCACTTAAAATAACGTAAATTTATATAATTTGGGTCACAAAAGTACTTTGTTTTTTAAATTGATTTACACTTATTTTAAAAAATTTTTTTTAAAATTGTTAAATTGCATTGCTTTGGGCATAAAAACAAACCATTGATATTTATCTAACGCTCTTACAGATGGAAATACAAAATCAAAAACGATCCGCAAAATATTTACTGTTGATGAACAAAAGTTTCACAAGCTTTAACTGATACCTTTAAGTCAGCATACGAATTTGGACTGTCCCCTCTTCATACTAGAATGCGTTGATTTGGATTTTGGTCCGTTAGGCGAAATAGTACGAAAAAATAAAGAAAATGAAAAAAACAGACACCAAAAACAAAAAAACAACAAATTGAAGAAAAATATTATAAACAATGCATAATCATCGATTAGTCAAAGCAAGGGGTAGGGAACACAAATAATAGAAACACTGCAAGAAAATTTTTTTAGATCCAGAAACTACAGCATCTATCACAGGGGTAGATTTCGAACTAATTAGGAGATTTAGTATTATTTTACAAGTTCTAGCATGCAGCAGAAATATAAATGCAAAAAAATTTGAAGAGTACGCCAAATAAACAACTATAGCTTACAACGAAAAATATTCTTCGCGATATATGCCATCTGCAGTTCATAAAATGTTGAACCATAGGGAACAAATACATAATTAAACACAATATGCTACCAATAGGAGATTTATCTGAAGAAGCGCAAGAAAAACGAAACAAAGATTATAGATTATTTCGCTAGCATAACACAAGAAAAAATTCTAGATATTGTACTAATGAAGACTTGATTGTTGTTATGCACATCAGATCCCTATATGTCCAATATCGGGCAAAAATGGAAAACTACTTCTATTGCACTAGGCGTAGAAGCTAAACTGCTTCTAAAAGATGAAAATCAGGGCGTTTTAGAAGAAATATTTACTAAAATTGTTTAATTAATAGTAATTTTTCCAAACACAAGAGTTATCTCTATGTATTTCATCCTTTTAATATTTTTTGTACATTAATAAAGTATTGTTCAATTTACACTGAAGTTTGCATAAACGAGTAGTATTTATGTTAATTTTGGATTTAAATACCTCCTTGTCTAAAATAAATTTGAACCAATGAATATATTTTTTAAGTTTTTGCTACTTAATGAGCTAATTTTTAACTCAAATTGTAAAAAAAAACCAAAATTTGGCCTTCGTACTAAAAATTTCACAGGGGCAAAAGCTTAGCCCATTCTGACTAAATTTAAGTTTGTAAAAGTTCTAAACATGAATCAAAATATAAGACTTTATGTAAAACAAACTCTTTGAACAAGTTGTAATGCTTTACTTTCGTACCAAAAATCAGCTAAAACTTAGAATTTATTTTTAAATCTATCACAACTATTTGTCTAACGGGTCGATTTAAAATTTTATAATTATACCTTACCTATACCAAAAACCTATGGTCTCACCTAGTAGACAAAAAAAACACGTAGCAAACTTATGTTCCGTTCAAAAATTAATGATTCAAATTGAATAAATCTACATTACCAGCGAGTGGTGCTAATATATTTATTTAAAGAGGCCTATGTGAATATGCAAGAATATCCTACTTTAACATCACCCCACATTGTTGTTGTTATTATCATTCAGTTTAGGCATCTACTTTTGTTTGTTTTGTTCTGTTAGTTGTTTTTTGTTGTTTAGCTTATTTCGTGGAATTTGTTAAAAGCTAATTTTTGTTGTCTTATGTGTATAAGATTTCATAGAAAACTGCAGAGTTTGTAAAATACATATTAGCTCATTTCATTAACTTTTTTATTGATAATTATTTTTTTAAAACTTATACAAATCATATTTAAATGGGATGAACTAACTACCTCATTTTTTGTGATATATTTAGGTCAACCATATGTAAATTTATTTCTTATTTTATTTTTTTTTTTAATCTAATATTATTTCTTTTAGTTTATTATTAGTTGTTACCTTTTATTAAAAATGATGTTCTTTTCTTGACTTTTTTGAAAGTATGAGAAGCAGTTAAATCTGCCCACTGTTTGTTTCCTTACAATAAATGACAACCACGTCTTAATTTTTACTAACTACCATTCGAATACAAATTTTCATGTTTCATGATCATTAAAAAGAGAAGAATAATAGTCGAAACAACTGATATCCAAAAATCGCATAATTGTAAATTGTGTTTTTCATTGATTCCTTCGTTTATATTTCGTTTAAATTATGCAAATTGAATTTGATACAATTTGGAAAAAAATCCTTGTTGTATCGCTAAGTACTATAAGCTTTTGAAGAGACCTCGCCAAATACCAGACATGCATGTACTGTGGGATTTTTATTCTATTTTCTTCAAATCTCCTTTAAAGTTGAAGTTTCATTCATTTGAAATTTTTTTGTTTTGATATTCGTTATTTAGGTATTTGATAGTATCAGAAATTATCATACGAACTTCTGCTGAAGGCTCAGCACATCGTATATGTACTACGCTTGCTTCTCTGTATCTTTGCCTACACAAATTTTTTGCATGTTATTAAAATAATATTAAGTTAAAATCTTATGGCGAAGCAAACTTAGTTTTTAAATGGGATATCTAATAAAACTAATTAGATTTTACTGGAAATTGGGTAAGTACTAGATTTTAGTGCCCTTATACACCGAAATAAATGTTTGTTATTTATTTTTAAATTTATAAAGAAATTTTATTGTCATTGTTTTAACAAAACAAATTGTATTAAGCTTCGATAAGAAAAAAAATTTTAATTGAAAAAGAAATTTTACGGTCTACCTGAAAACGATTATTATGGTAACACTTGACACATTATAATGGAGGGTGTCCGCCGGGGAGGTATATTACTTTGTTTTTCCGCCATTTTGGTAAACATTGGTCCTGACAGTTCATTTTTGGCAGTCGTGAAGTAGACACGTGGCAAATTTATTATGGAAAAATAAATCGTTTAAATCGTTAATACAGCTCACTCATGACAACCCTGATTTTTATGAAAAAATCATGAGTAACGGGGTACATTTACTGATATGTGCGTACAACAAGACGAACTTATTAACACAGCTGACAATAAAATGCAACTAATATAAAGAGAACACTGAAGATGGCAAATGACCGAAACCGGTTTGTTCACAAACAAAATTTGACGAGGGTCGACGTAAAATTATACCCAAAAAAGGGTACATTTTCATTTGAATGGATGTGCGAATAAACATAATAGTTATTTCTGGGGAATGGGCAACTCTCACATTATTCAACAGTCACCTTTACATCCAATAAAAGTGACAGTTTGGTGTATAATTTGATCAGGAGGATCATTTAACCTTACTTCTTTGAAAATGAAACCGGCGTAAAGGTAACTGCGAATGGAAAGCGTTATCGTGATTTAATCGAACATTTCTTGAAGGCCACAAGATTTATGCAAACAAATCAGAAACGCGTGAGCAACTCAAACAAAATATTCGTGACGAAATTAAAGACCGTAAAATGTAAGAATGTAATGAAAAACCTGCATTTGTGAAAAATCTCGGATTTGTGAGACTAACAGAGGCGGACATTTATCTCATATTGTATTCCATACATAATTGCCGACATTAAATAACACATTCATGAATATAAGATTCATTTTTTTCATTTGATCAAAAATGACAAACAAACACTTCCTGGAGGATACTTTGTATAAATTTAACTTAATAAAGCCGTGATTATATTACGTGTACAAGTCATATATGAAACTTATTCTGTATGTTAGTATCAGTATGATATGACATAACTTTCAAGTGCTGAAAATAACAGAAACTGCAAATTAAAACGAAAAATCCACAAGAAAGAATAGGCTGGGATTTACAAAAATTTAAACTTTAAACCGATTTTTTCACTTACAAAAGAATTCTTTTATTTATGCAATAATTTGGGAGTGAAATTGATATGCATTAATTGAGAAATAAAACTTCATATACAAAAATTAAAATAATAATTATAAAATATTATAAGCCTCCTGAACTTGGTCTTCAATGTCAATTTAATTATCACTATTTTTTATAATTATTTTTATTACAATACAAAATAATTAAATTTTTCATTTTCAACAGCCATAATAGCTCAATAGCGTTCTTTTTGCCAGCTGGTCAAAGTTGAAAGTTAAATGATATTAACTTTGCATTTACTTTAGTACAAAATTAATTTTTATTTATATATTTAAATATATAAATAAAAATTAACTTGGAATTTTTACCAGGCGTTGCTTGGGTATATTTTGAGAGTCTTTTCAAACAGCCCTTAGGTAACTGAATCTGGCCCATCTAATACTATAAAAATACATATTTTGTTAACTTTGAATTGAATCAGTTTTTTTAATATTATTATTTCCCTTTTAACCTACAAGATATAAAATAATTATTTTACCATAGCAATATAATAAAAGCTAATATCAGTGAACAGAGCTAATGCCATATGGTTGAATATTTTTTTGTACTAAACAATATATAATTAAATGTTGATAACATGCCAAGAAAGATAGGCTTCAAAAAAGACGTTTGAAGCCGCCTCCTTGTAGTTTCTTGTCGCCTTTTCGAACTCTGTGCGATAGCTTTACATCAGATGGAACCGGGCTTAAAGAAAAAATTATTATCGGGTTTTTCAATTGTGGCAACACCAACAACATGATAGTTTTGCCATTTAGTTATTTGACGTATTCGTAGTAGATGTTGCAATGAATTCAAGTACGCACGAAAATCGCATTAAAATAATTAAAATCCACTGAAAATGGTGGTTCTGTTGAAGTTACATTTCGTAAAATTCATGATATTTTCGAACAACATAATCGTCCTTCTGAGAGCGCTATTAAAAATTTGGATGTTAAATTCGAGTTCAACCGGGTCGTTCAACTGAAAACATCGCCACCGTGAGCCACAGTGTTAAAGTAGATCCAAATTTGTCAATTCCTCGACTTTCTCATCAATTGGGTTATCCAAAACCACTACATGGCGAAGTTTGCATAAGGATTTGACTTAGCAGCTTTACAAGGTTCAACTGATGCAGGAATTGAAGCCATAGATTCGCTCAATTCATTTAGAAACAGTCGGCTTTCTGAAAAAATAATTTTTCAGACGAAGCCCCTTTTTATATGCCAGGGCATGTCAGCAAGCATTCGAGTTCTGTAAATCCTAGAGCGATCATTTAAAAGCCTTTGCTTGCTCAACGTATCACTTCATGTTGTCTAGAGGCTTGATTGGGACGTTTTTTTTCTAAGATGAGGTTGGAAATGCGTTAACGCCTAATGGATCACGCTAGCGCGAATTGCTAACATTTTAATTGTGGCCCATTATTGCTGACGTAGGTATCATTGACATGTGGTTGCAACAGGACGGTGCTACAGGTCGTCTGAAACGATTAATTTATTGTAAACCAAATTTCCCGATCGCTTAATTTCAAGGCAGTCACCAGTTAAGCCAGCCAGATCGTGTTATTTAACACTACTAGCTAATTGGGGGTTATGTGGGGCTACATTAAAGACAAGGCTATATTAAGAAGCCAGTCGAATCAATTTCAGCCATAAAACTCAAAATCCATGATTTGATTAACGAAATAACACCGCTCTTTTGCCAAAAAGTGATTAAAATGTTTTATGAAAGAAGTAACATCTATCAGCGTGGTCGTGGTGAACATTGGCCAGATATAAATTTTCATTCATAATTGCCGAACTTTTCTCTTCGTAATACAGTCCTTATCTTAAACTAAACTTTTTGTTTTATCTTGTTTTAGAAAGCATGTTGAAAGTCCTGTCATAACGTTCACACTATAAGATTTGAACTCGTAATGTGAAAACAGGTTAAGAAAACTATAAGTTCCTTTCAAGAACGTAGCATGCGTGTGTGTATCAATATATTCGACAAATCAACGGCTTTTGGCTTTTTCGTTAGCTTTTCTATATTTTTGTTTAATGAAGTTACGAGTTTTATTTACATACATATATGATGTAAAATTTTTATTAACTTTGAAAATGGTCATAAAGTTTTTATTGTCAATGTTTTTTATGTAAAATTATTCACATGAAAAATAGAAAATATATTTGTGTAACCACGTACATAAACATGATTTCCAATAGTTTTGTTAGTTTGGACGTTATTGGTGAATGTAATTTATTTCAGACAATTTAAATTGTTTTAAATGCTGCGAGAATATTATGTTTGTATGTGTGTGCAGAAATCCCAACCATACAAGTGCATTCATTCATTTTTATTTCACGCAAACGTTCACAAGTTGTTACACATACATACAAGCAATAATAACTTGTAGTTGTTTAGGTTTCTGCATTAAGTTGTATTGCAGTTTCAGTGATGGCAGAGCAACATAGTTATGTAATTAGGTCAAAATTTTTGCTTTGCATAAAATCCTTGAGGGCAGAGAGAACTTTTTATTGTAAAAAAACTTTGAGCAATTTTTATTTTTTATTTTTTGATTAACATCAAAACTTTGTATTCTTGGTTTTATTTTCTCTACATAATTTAACAAATACTTGCAAACTGAATAATACATTAAAAATATCAAATATTTGTTTTAAATTCTTTGTATTTTTAATCATTATTTAAATCTTAATCATGTTGTGGCAGCAACAAAACTGTTTTGCACATTTAGGTTTGTAGATTTTACAAACAATTACTTTTGAAATAAAATGGAAAACTTTCAATTAGATAAACATTGTAACTAAACATTGAAGCAATAAATAGCAAAGGCAAAGAATTAAGAGGAACAAATGAAAATGTTAAAAGCAACTTGAAAAATGCTCAAAGCGCCAATATATTTCAACCACTTAAGTGTACTCGTTTTTTTTAATTTTGACATTTATCAGTTTTGAACAGGACGAAAATATATTTAAATCTATTAATTCATTAAATTTTATATTACCGTTTTTGTTTGTTTTTCATATGTCCACACCACATGTCGGGCTTGTCAACCTTCTGTACTAACTCTTTGTAGTCTATTAACGTCAGGAAAAACCAAACTTAATATTTTGATCGCCATTACTTGTACGCTTACTAGAACATTTATCTGGTCTTTATTTATAAAAATGCAAGCAATGTAGAGTTTTTTAAAGCAATTCTCAATGTAATATTTTTCTTTTTTTAGTTTTGTGGGCCAAATATAGCCAATATAAAGGGTTTCTTTTAGCAAGAAATTTGTTTTCTAAAACAGAAAACAAAGACTAAGATGATTCAAATTTTTATGATATTACGAAGAGAAAAGTTTGGCAATTATGACTGAAAAATAACATCTGGAAAATGTCCATCACACCCACGCTAACAGATTTCGATTGTTTCATCAAAGTATTTAATCACTTTTTGGCAAAATGGCAGTCCTGTTTCAGTAATCACATCATGATTTTGAATTTTAAAGCTGAAATGGATTCGATTGGCTTCGTACAGACTCTGTCCTTAACATAGCCCTCCCAAAAAAAGCCAGTCGTGTTTAATCACACGATAACAGAAAATGGGCTTCGCTTGAAAGAATGATTTTTTCAGAAAAACAAGCCGGTTGTTCCTGAATGACTTGACCAAATCTACGGTTATGTGAACGGTCGGTCTGCTTCAATTCCGACAACAGTTGAAACTTGTAAGGCTTCTGCTGGTTTTGGATAACCCCAATTGTTAAGAACGTCAAGGAATTGACAAATTTGGATCTGTTGTGGCTCACAGCTGCAATGTGTTCAGTTGAACGACCTGGTCGCACACGCGTTAGTGTTTGCACATTTTGTATCGAGTCTGTCGACTAAAATTTAACGACCTAATTCTTAATAGCGGTGTTAGAAGGACGATTATGTTTTTCGAAAATGTCACGAATTTTACAAAATGTTACTTTTACAGCACCACAATTTTAATAGTGAATTTTAATTATTTTAATGCGATTATCGTGCGAAATTGAATGTATTGTAAAAATTGCCAATGCAATAAGTTGTTGCCACAGTTAAAAAACAAACTTCTTATTGAAAAAATCCATACATTGGTTTTATATAAAATTAAAACAAACAAAAAAAATATAAATTTAAAAGTAAAAAACAAAAATAAATAAATTTGTTTAAAAATAAAATTTTTGAAATTCAAGCTTTAGCCTTGTAATTAAATTGTTTTAATAAAGGTTTAAAATAAAAACTGGAAATGAAGATTACGTATCAGTTCTTTTATCAAAATTTTCAGTCATTAGTTTCAGTGTTATGATTGTTTTTGTATTCGTACTAGGGCACAAAGGTTTTTGTGTTGAAAAATGTAATTATTACTTGTATTGTAACTTATTTCTCTTATTATTTGTATTGTAATTTTTTTCTCAATTAAATTTTTAATATCATTCATTACAGAAAAAGTTGTTTCAAGACAATCACTTCTGTGCTTTGAAAACATCAAATGCGGCATTAGGGTTTCCGCATTTTTAGAAAACATCTTGAATTGCGGAAATTTTAAATGAGAATACAAAATTACAGTACAGCAACTCTTTAATACAGAAAACTGAAAATCAGTGAAATTCATATAGAATATATTTTCTCTTAATGATTATAGTTAATTGATCTTTTTAAAATTTTGTAAATAATTTTATTTAGTAAAATTAAAAATAAAATTTAAAAACTTAATAAAATTTAATGTATAATATACTGTCCAAAATAACTTGTAACAGTAATGATAAAGAGAATTGCAATAACATTTATGTAGCCACAGCAAAAAATAATTTTAAAACTATAATAGAAGGCATAAATCAAAAATACACCGATAATACAAAAAACGGCATTAACTGCACATTGTCCTTAATTAAGTAACTAATCTAACTTTGAAAGTGTTTCAATTTTAAATTTAGAAAATACACGACGAAAATATACGACGGTATATGCTAAAAATGTTACAAATAATTAAAGTGCCATCAACAAAAAGAATAAAATTTAAAGCAAATACAGAAAACGTTGCACTAAATTATAGACATTTAGTGCATAAAACTATAAAGGCAAACTCTGCATTTATCTAACTTTAATAATTAATACTTTAACCTTTTGAATTTATTGTAATTGTGTGATTAAAATTTATATTTGCAAGTATATTAAATTTGTTTTTTTTTAAATTGGGATTTATTTTAAAAGTTTTTAATATTATAAAATTTTATACTTGCATAGTTCAAATATTTTTCAATTTGAAGTTTTCATTGCTGTTGTTGTGTGTATGTTTTGTTTTTTGAAAATATATATTTTTTTAAAATATTTTGAATTTGTTTGTCAACAATTTTTCAGTTATTGATTGAGTTGTTAAATTATTTATTCGCCATTCTTTCCTGAAGATGCCTACAAATGGTTTAACGAGATATCGAAAACAAAACAAAACAAAAGTTTACTTATTTTTATATAAAGACCTTGTGCTCGAAGAAAAAATTATTTAATAAATGCATTGTTATGAAGATGATTTGTTGGAGTTTTAAAAGAAAATAATTAACAGTAAAAAAATGAAATGAATTATTGTGTGTTTTAAAAACTGCTCAGTTTTCTAAGAAATCTTATGCACACAAGACAACAACAATATGCTCGCTAAAAATTCTAGGAAATAAATTAAACAACAGAAAACAAAAGCAATTACCATAGAATTAAATTGAATCATCAGTGAGTAAAGACAAAAAACAGTAACCGTAATGTGTATTTTATGTGTACTGAAAGTAAATAAATCGTTTAATTTAATGCAAAGCTCTTAAGTGCTGTGTTGTTATTTTGCAATAAAAGAACTCAATATAGCAAAACTCTAGATTAAAAGGAATACACGTGACAGTATTTTCTCTTCGCATTTTTTGATCAATTCATTGCCGTGAGAAGAGTAGAATAAGGTTTTTGATGAAAGCCACTAGTAACTATAACCACGCTGAATCTATATGCTTTCAGAAAGACAGAAAATATTAGTGGCTAACGATGACAATATTTTAGATAATGTATCATCATTTCGTTATTATTTGCCAATGCATTATTCAAGCACAAAATCGGCATTGTTAACTTGTATACTTATTAAAAATTGTACAGAGTTAAGAATTTCGGCTGCCACGTAGTTCAAGTATCGACAGAGCCACAGAGCTATGGATTGTTGCGCTGATTTAAAACTCATACTTGCAAAATAAGACATCATAGTAATAGTTTAGCAAACATTCAAAAATTCAACCAGAGGCAAAATGTGAATAAGCTACAGAAACGTACAATAAAATTGGCGTCCTAATACTTGCAAACAAGAATAGTAGGAAAATGCTAACAATATTTCCCTTAAAAAAACGAAGAAAAAAATTGTAGAGTTAATACTTTTGAAGCCCTGTAAAAAAATTCTTAGTGTATAAGATAACAGAACTTTTAAGTTTTTGTTTTCTTTAATAGCAACAGGCAATTTCGCAGCAAATAAAAAACCTTTCTTTGGTATAGAAAAGGCATTATAAACTTCTTTCATTACAAATGAAAAACGTTCCATATCTGAACTTTGATCGACTGAATAGCACTATCGAAAGGTTTATATAAAAATATTACATTTTATATTTTTCATGTTTTTAGTTTCCCGCGAAAAGTTTTATAAAAACGATTAAGAAGCAAAAAGGTTAATACCAGGCTGCTGTGAAAATATGATAGAAATACTCAATTCTAAAAAAGGAATTAAAGAATAAGAATAAAAAAGTAAATGATAAAAATGTTAAATACAAAATACTTGTAGGAATGAAAGTTCATGTAATTAATTTTATTTCATTTCTCTGTTGAATTTGCCTGTTGAGAATAACAAAGTTTAATTTATAGAAAATATCAAATATGGTCAGGTGTAAAAAATAATAGAAAAATAAAGGTACATGAAATTTGCAAGAGGTCGTTGTAGCAGCGTTGTTGTCATTATCTCCTTTCGTGATTTTTGCAAGATTATGAATTCAAATATAAATAGCTTGTTGCGGGAATTTGATAAAACTATTAAAAATATTTTATAATAAAAATTAAATGTATTTGGTTGAAAAGGTTGGTATGTATAATTATTTTGTTGCTTGCTTAAGCTGGCTTATTTTTATTATTTGTGGTATTTGTGTACAACCAGATTATTCTGCATCCAGCTATGCAACGAAAGGGGTAAAACTTTTTATCAGCGGTTTTTTTTTAAGTTTATTGTTTTCACACTGACTTCATTGTTTTCAGCCGTTTGGCTTAAAGAAAACGCGTGCTTAAAATCACCACCAATCAGCAAAATTAAACTCATTGTAACAATTGCCAATGCAACCACTACTAATACGTTAAAAAAACTAAATGTCAAAACTACCATGTTGTTGGTGTTGCCACAATTGAAAAACAAACTTCTTGTTGAAAAACTTGATAGATAGAACGAATACTGATTCCGCATGTAGCAATGTAAAATATCACACATATTTTACAAAAGTATAATATAATATTATGTTAATTATTAAAATAACGTAAATTAAAGTATTGTGATATGCTTGCTTTCTTATACTTATATTTAATATTATATAATTAAAATTCCTTGCCTAAAAAATGTTTTTTTTAACTTTTTTGCATGACTAATATGTGGAATTAGATATACAGTTTTAGTTCATTAATGGTGACTTTACGATAAATTTTCAAAACATACACTTAAGTTATTTTGAAGGGTTCATGGTTCATCCTTATTTATTTGAAGATTATATTATTTTTCTTCGGTAATCTGTACATTATCAACAATTGTTGTACAACGCTACGTCCTATTTTTTGCTAAAAACCTGTAATATAAATATTTTTAATGGTTTCTCTACAGAAAGTCATTTCAAAATTTTACAAATTTTCAGTAGAGGGAAAAAACTGTTTTTTGTTGATACAAAAAGTAGAGAAAATATTGTAGGAATTCAAAGTTGGTAAATATGGGCACTGAAGATGTATTTTTTAAAAAAGTGGAAGTTGAAAAATTTTGAATTGACGCTTTGTAGAGGAAGGACTGTTATATGATAATCTTTATAAAACAATATTAAAATAATTTATACAGGATAATTTTATAAACGTATAGACCTTCAGATTGGTAACACTAGTTTTACTGACGGCGTTTTAGCTTACTGTTAAGTGGTTTATGCTTAGTTTGGTCAGACAGTTCAACATGAATAGCCGGACGCCTGAAAAGCTCTTCTATATCGTGCACATTGGGTTGAAGATAAGATTGCTGTTAATCCCTATTTTTGCCAACGAATTTTGTTTTGTGATGAAACACACTTGCATTACAATGGATAATAAGCAAAAGTGCCATATTGGGAGTGCTAAAATTCCTCAAGCGAATGTTGAAACACTGAAAAACTAGCCACACCAGAAAAACTGACTGTTTAGTGTTGGTGGAATCATTGGTCTATACTTTTTTTTAAAACGATGCAGTTTAGATCGTTGCAATCATTGACGACTTCTATAGAACACAATTCATCATTTTGAACCTGCCGTAGTGTCTTATATAATAGTAACGTCATTTTATGTCAGTTTAACGTCTTGTAAATATTATTTTGTGAACATGGCAATAACCACAAATCTGCGGTTATCCAATATGGAATACAATGTCGACCTAACGCGTTATTAATTTCTTAGAATTTTTGGGTTCTATTGTTTTTTACAAATCTGTTTTTTTTTACTCGTCCCAGCACTCAGGGGATGACTCCGAGACATGCAATGCATTGTGCTAGAACTAGGAAATTAGGTTATGGGGAGGTAGAAAGAGGGAGTAGTCTTTGTAGACACTCAATTTGAACTTTTCTATATTGAACATGATAGGAAAGACATCTGGCGGGAGTTTATTCCACTGTGTTGCAAAAAAAAGTATTTTCTCTCTAATGCGTTGTGCGATTCATTGGAAAATCAACCACTCTCAACGAAAATCAACTTAAACGCAAAAACGTACGAGTAACGAAAACAAGTTCCCTAATTTTAATAAAGCACTTACCGTTGTAGTAACGATAAAATAGTGAAATACATCCAACATTACGTCGATACTCTAGAGAATCAATAGTGTTGGATACCCTACTGTCCCCAATTGGCCTCTTGAAAGCATCTTTAGAGACTTGAAAAATGTGTTTAGCTTATCAAACATCAAGAGCGTCCGGTTTCCTATTATGGCTACCACCCTTAGTAACAGATGCAGCATCATTTCCGAAAACAGATTTGTGCTTATGCATACAACATTTTGCCTTACAGCCATTCAAATCGACTCTATTTTCACGACCACATTCCGAAATATTTGCAAGATTGTGATTGAGCGTTCCGTCTTTTGGAAATCACTTCCTATGGTTCGGTATATAACCAAAGGAATACGAATTACAAATGGTGATATTATCTACGAAATATTATAAAGTTGGACAAAGAAGGTCATTTAGAAAAATAAAAAATAGGGTAGGAGAAAGAACGGAGCCTTGCGGTACCCCTGAATTAATCTTGAACACGTCTGGTGAAATCCCATCTATAACAACTCCCATAGTGCTATTCCTGAAAAAACTCAATATATATCTGGAGAAATTATCAGCGACACCAACAGCAGCAAGTTTTAATAGAAGTTCATCATGCCACATTCATCCTTACACTCTCCGAAATGATGTATGGAGTTGCCCCATTGTTCTGATAGGAAAATTGGCAAAACGCCCCCTACGGAAGCCATACTGTCGGTAGTTAAGTAAGGTGTTGGACTCCAGGTACCTCACAAGATAAAAATTAATTATACTCTTCATCACTTTGGAAAGTGCAGAACAAACTGCAAATGGGCGGTAATTTTCAGGGTTGTTAGCCTTACTCTTTTTAGGGATCGGCGTTACATTAGCAAACATCCAACACTTTGAAAATTCGTCGGCATGATACAAAGTGCTGAAAAGAGCAGGCGAACGCGCTAGCGTCGAAGAATACTATTTCAAGACCAGTGCTGGAATTCCATCCGGCTAAAGAGACTTGTTGATGTTGAAATATGCTAAAACTTGTTAACTGCTCGAGCTCGAAATAATATCTTCGGAGTAGTTGGGGCTTTCTGGTAAATAAGAATTATTTGGAAATATACCAGCCAAAAAGTTAGTTTTGTCAATCAGGTCCGTGAATATTTCGTGATTCCTTAAAAGAGTCGGAATTGACGAACTAGAATTATGACGTAGCCTTTTAGCAAATGACCAATAGCTTTTGCTATCCGAGGAGTAGAAAAAACTTCAACACGAAAGAGCTCATCGTACAGATTTTGCTCACGCCTTAGTACATTAGCACATAAAGATCCTCCCCTTTTGCGTTGTTAATCAGTATCTGCGTTTTTTGTTTCTACGCCAAGGCTTCCTCTCTTGATCTGACTGCATTTTTGCACGTCTGATTAAACGAAGACCTCGATCTGTTTTTAATCGATTTTTTTTTGTTTATTCCTAACAAAATGATGTTTGCAAACATTTTCGCTTTGGGATTGACATTATTGTCCATTAATTGCCTATAAAATATGCTGAGCTCATTCCAAAGAGCATTCTCATAAACATATTTTAAACATTTAGTAACTGATTTCGAAACGTTGTAAAGTTCTGAATATGAAAAAAAAACGGAGATGGTGTAGTGGTCGGAATTGCAGAGAGGTGTAAAAGCACTTCATACTTATGGGGGTGTGAAGTTAGAAAATGGTTCAGCGTATTACTGTGGTACCCTTCAACACCAGAAATGTGACAACACACATTCTTAGTGTTGAATGGCTCATTTACTAATTGCACAAGGTGGTTGTGTGCGGCAAATAACTCAACATACTGGCCTTCTGTAGTTGTATGGCTTAAATGCCAAAGCCAAGTACAGTTGTGGATATTGAAATCACCGGCAGCAACAATTTCACTGGCATATAATATATATTCTAATTTCTGTGTTATTGTATGAAGAAGTTTTTTTTTTAAAGTTTGCCAGTTTTCAGCCACTGCTGTCGTATGCCGCGAAAATTAGGTAATTTAAAAAAGGTTTATTTATATCAGTTCAGTTTTGTCTTATGGTGGGGTAAGTGTTAGATAATTTGAAATCTTGGGAGTTTTTCCTTCTATCTGATTTTTTAATAATAACTTAAGAAAAGAAAATTAAATTAGTGTGGCAGCACTTTATCATAAATCTTATACATGGCAGATTTTAAAATATAAAAACATGAGAGAGGGCGATAGATAGAAAGAAAGTAACTATCGAGATAAACCCTGATTTAGGATTTTTTATGCGCTTAGAAATTAAAGCAACTTTTATGGATTTCAAGAAATTTTATTTATCAATTAGTTAAAAGTTGAGTTTCGAAATACTTAACTGATTAAATCTTAAAATGTCACATTCAATTATTAGGGAATATCGATAGTGACATATTTTTATGCTTCTAACATAAAATATATGAATTAATGTCACTTCGTACAGTCAACTGTAAAAACATATAATCAAACTGTTAAATATAGAATTAATTTGAAAGTGTGTGTAATTGTACATTTTATTTGAAAAAACTTTTTACCACATTTTCAAAAATCTTAATTGTAGATATACAGAATTACAAACAATTAAATGGTAACTGATTTATTCTTAACAGTTCTTAAAAATTTTGTTTCTCTATTTAGTGTCTCATGTTAAAGGATTGAAACGAAAGTTTTTCTTTGATTAATAAAGTTCTAAAATCTAAGTTAAAATCAGTTTCAATAAATTTAAACATTTACAATTAGTGACACATATCCTAGTGTTATATGAAATAGAAAGTAAAGTTAACACATAAACTGGCATGGAAATAAAAAATCAATTTAATCTTAATCTAAAGTAATAATGTTTAAATATTTGTGCACATACATATCAGCACTATTATTTAAAACTAAAATTATTACATAAAAAAAAATATAGAAAAACCCAAAAAATTAATGTTTCGAAATCATGTGCTTTAATATGTTTATTTGACAAGTTCAGTAAACACGATATGCATTAAACATATTCAAATATATTTTAAGTTACATTAGAATTCTGACCTAAATACGTTTTTTATAATGTGGTTATTAAATAGAGGTCGACAAAAATAGTAACCTCCAAGTCGGTGTATTATTATGTGATGTGTTTTTTTCTGCTCTTTCGCTTGCCTACAATCAGTTCTTCATCGAAGCTTGGTGTTAAATATCTATTTACGCGTTTCAAATGTTTGAATGTTCTATAGTTTTCTTAAAATCCACAATATAAAAAATATCCCAATACCTTATAAATATTGAATAAGCACCAATTTATTACAGATATTAAGAGAAAAGTTATTTACGATACTAGTTTTATGAAAAATTAAACAGTTTGTTAGCAAGAGTAAAAAAATCGTTTACTATAAAACTATATTTGAACAAGTGTCGTTGGCGTTTAGCCTAAGTATTTCATTTATTTGGACTTGATCAAAATGCTTTCAAAAACAATTAGATTTTAAGGAATAATCTTCTTCGATTACAACCTCATTTTGTATGAATTTTTCACTTACAGTTTTAAAACTTTTAGTAACATTTTGGATTAAAAATGTTAAAATTGCCACCCTTACTTAATCACTTAATTGATTGAATTTGCATGCTGATATTGCGAAACTAATTATCAGTAAAAAAGTAAACAAAACGACCCCCTTTGCATTTTAAAAATTATGTAGTTGCCTAAGATATCGTATATCTACAAGACAACAACAACATGCTTATAAGAAATTCTGCCAAATAAGATAAACAGAAAACAAAAAGCAACTAACTCCGAACAAACAAAACATATAACTAAGCAGCCGCCTAAATTGAATAGCAACAACAATATGGCATGATGTTTAATTATAATATAAGATGAGTAATTAGTGAGTAAAGACAACAAAGTTACCTCGTATTTATTTTGTGTGTATTGAAAGTAAATAATCGTTTAACTAAATTTAAAACTCTAAAGTACTGTGTTATAATTTTGCAGTAAAAGAATTTAAAATAACAAAAAATTTATTAAAAGGCAGTAAACGTAACAATATTAAGAAAACTATGTATGGCATTTTGTTCTTCATTTCGTGGGAAACACTGTCAAAAATCTAAATAAAAATCAGTGCTAAATAAGTAAAATACAGGACATTTCGACTTGAAATATTGATATACAAGCGATTATTCATTGCCCAACAGTTGATTATATAAATAAAGCATGAATCGTTGCTTTTAAAAAATATAAGTAAACAGATTCAAATAAATGGTTTTATCAAAACAGCAAACGTTCTAATTACGACCACTTGAAGACAACACAAAATTTTAGGCTTGATTACGAGATTTTTACTTATGTAAAAAGCCTTTTTAGGGCCATGAATAAAAGTAAGCAAAGGAAATTTGCGCAGCATTTATTCTAGCTACACTTTCTTAATTCGGGAAATATGCATCAGTTGATAATTATAAGCTTAACTTATGTCGTTAAAATTACACATGTATAAAAGTGATATATTTTTTGTAAAAATAAAATTATTTATAGTTCAGATGAAGTAAATAGATTTCTGGAGATTTTTTTAGAAACAGAATTCAAATAAGGGAATTCAACTTGAAAATAATTTCAAAAAGCCTGAAAGGCTTCATTAATTTCGCGTGAAACTGTTATCAAAGTTAAACTAAGTTACATACTAGAAATAAAAATAAAACCTTCTAAATCGCAGCAATGACACCACTAGTTGTTTGCCAAATTTTTCGGCATTAGCACTCTGAAATTATTTCGTCCTTGCTAACAATTTACAAACAACATAATTTTAGCCATTTACAAAAAGAAAGAAAAAAGTAGTTTGTTTTTGAATTGTGGCAACACCAACAACATGATAGTTTTGACTTTTCATTTTTTGACGTATTCATAGAAGACGCATTGGCAGTGCTTTCAATGAATTTAATTTCACACGAAAATCGCATTGCAATAATTAAAAATGGTGATTCTGTTAAAGTTACATTTCATTACATTCGTGATATTTTCGGACAACATAATCGTCCTTCTGAAACCGCTATTAAGAATTTGGTCGTTAAATTTTAGTCCACAAGCCCGATACAAAATGTGAAAACATTGCCAGTGTTAAAGCTGATCCAAATTTGTATATTCCTCGACGTTCTCAACAATTGGGGTTATCCAAAACCAGCACATGACGAATTTGGTGCAGGAATTGAAGCCGACCATATCGCAGTAGATTCGCGCAATTTTAATTAAAGACAACCGGCTAGTTTTTCTGAAAAAATTATTTTTTCTTTAGTTGTTAGGGTTTGTCAACACGAAAATTTGTTGCATTTGGTCTTCTGAAATCCTAGAGCTTGATTGGGTCGTTTTTTTTTTTTTGAAGATGAGACTGCAAATGCGGTAACGGTCGCGAAATGCTAACAACTCAACTTTCGCCCATTACTAACGACGTGGTTACCACTGAGATGTGGTTTCAACAGGACGGTACCACATGTCTCGCAGCCAAGAAACGATCAATTTATTGCAAATCAAATTTCCCGAACACGATTTAACGTCACTGATTATTTTTGTGGAACTGTGTTAAGGACAAAGTCTATACAGAGCCCGTCGAATCGATTTCAGCCATAAAACTCAAAATCAAAAATGTGATTAACAAAATAGGACCGTCCTTTGATCCATCTTAATCTTAAATTTTGTTTTATTTTGCTTGAGGAAACAAACTTCTTGTTGAAAAACCCATTCGACTGATAAATTTGCTAAACAAACAGAGTTCTAGAGGTTTCGACATAATTTATCTGAACAAAGGATATGTGGGTGACATATACTTACAAGGGAAAGGTTATATCTTTATCTATTTTGTCGTAAAGAATTGTTTATTTCTTAATTAATAAAACAAAACTCAGAGTAAAAACTAGTACGAAAGAGAATACCGAATGAGCTATAAAAAATAACCTAATTTGAAAATATTGATTTTTTACTCTATGAAGAAACTACTATTCTTTTAGTATAGGATAACAAAAATTATAGTTCTGTGAACAAGTATTATAAAATGACTAGGGCTAGAAACCTGCAAAGTTGTACATTAGCCTTCTGAAATTGTTTCTTCCGTGCTAACAATTTGCAAATAAAATGTCATTTACATCGCAGAACCAAAGAAAATAATTTTCACCATTTACAAAAGGAATTAATAACACACTCGAATGAAATAAAATATACAATAAAATGTATCTTTTTAATGTGTTTAAAGAAGTACCATTATAAGGGCCTAACATTTGCACACTAAAACTTAAAGAATTATTTTTTGAGACTACTTGAGTGTGTGTATGGATGTGCACTTACTTAAAGAACAAGTTGTAGGGGGGTATAATGTTATGTAATTTTCCCAAAAAAACAAAAGAAAAATAAAAACCTACAAACCGAACTGGAAGGCAGTTAGTAAAACAAAAAAGCCATTTAGAAAATCTTATAGTGTAGCAAAACGAAAAGAATATGGACGATATTTTAATACTATTGAATTTTCCTCGTCCAGTGACTTAAGCAAAGTTGTCACACATATTTGACTTTTTGAAAGTCCTAGTAAGAAAAGTAAGAAAGCGGAAAGAAGAAAACAAGCTTAAATTTTCTTTTTCTAAATGCCTCTTAAGGGATTTGGGAATTTTAAAACAATACAAACCAGCAATTTAGTTAGATATGCAAAGTTACTAAGGATGTGAATATGTATTCATATTTATAAATGTATGTGTGCATATGGTTAAGTATGTTTATAAAATTGAATCGTTAGCCTGCAAAAAGGAAGAATTATATAAATTAGGAATAATTTTTTATTTACCTAATAGCATGCACAAAAGTGATAAGGGAATAAATAAATTTATCAATAAAACCGATTAAAGTCATGACAATACATTTCGGCTCGCTTAGATTCTACGTGGTTTCTAAATCAAAATCTATAGAAAACTTATGAGAACCACTGTTTTTAATTGGTCGTTCTTCTATTATTACCAGCTTAATTTAACACTACTATTGCTAACTGACCGATTGCATAAAACTACTCCTTAATAATAGTGCACAGTGGCGATTTTCGAAAAAATAATTGTCAATAAATCTGGAAGTGGAAATTCCCGATTCGATGGTTCTGTTAAAGTTACATTTCGTAAAATTCATAATATTTTCGGATAACATAATTATCCTTCTGAGGACGCTATTAAGAATTTGGTCGTTCAACTTGACCCCGGGTTGTTAGACCAGATGGTTCAATTGAAAACATTGCATCCGTAAACCACAGTCTTGAAGCAACTACAAATTTATCAATTCCTCGACGTTTTCAACAATTGGGGTTACCTGAAACAACCTCATAACGAATTTTGAAGATTTACAAAATTCAACTGGTGCAGAAATTGAAGCCATTCGATCATTGACGTTGCTGTAGATTCACTCAATTCATTCAGGAACAACCGGCTGGTTTTTCTGAAAACAATAATTTTTTAAACGAAGCACAAGAAAATTTAACGCATTTGGGTTTCTGAAAATCGTCGAGCGATTATTGAGAAGCCTTGTGACCACTACTATGTAGTCTGGAGGTGTGATTTGGCCCTTTTTATGCAAAGATGGGATTGGAAATGCAGTGACGATGCCACATATTACACAGCCAATGAAACGATCAATTTGCAAACCGAATTTCTTGATCGCATAATTTCACAACAATGAGCAGTTAAGTGGCCAGCCAGATCATGTAATTTAACACCACTGTTTGATTTTTGTGGGGCCATATTAAAGACAGACTCTCTACGGAGCCAATCGAATCGATTTCAGCCTTTAAGTCGCCATGTTGCCAAAGAGTGATTAAAAACTTTGATGAAAGAATCTACATCTCTCAGCGTGGTCGTGGTGGACATTTGCCGGATATAATTTTTCATTCATAATTACCGAGCTTTTGTGTTCGTTTAAATATTTATTAAATCGTTTTAATCAAAGTTTTTTGTTTTATTTTATTTTAGAAAACAAACTTCTTGCTGAAAACCCGTTTATTAAAAGCTCCTACTTGTTTCCTTTTATTTTAGTTACAATTTCATCTTTCTAAGATTCGACCTAAGTTTGATATTAAAAATTAAACTATGTTCTTAATGTAAGCTTGTTAGAATAAAATATACTTATCCTAATTATACAATTTACTTTTTATGTAAGAGTAGCAGATATAGCTAAGAATAAGCTTTTTAAAGTACATATTTCAAAAATTAGGTTTTAACTAAACTTTTCATATCCAGTCTTTTTTTATATAATTTTTAAATTATATATGTATATTCTTTCTCTATTCCTTTATTTATTACTCGGAACGATTTCAATCGTTGTGCTTATAATTATTGTTTTTGTTTTCTGTTGTTGACTTATTTTATAGAATTTCTCATAAGCATATTGTTGTTGTCATCACTCAGCCCAAGCGCCTGACCGGTCGTATGCTTTGCTCTGTTAGTTTTTGTTTTCTGTTGTTGACTTATTTGGTAGAATTTCTCATAAGCACGTTGTTGATGTCCCATGTGTACAAGACTTCCCAGAAAATTACGCAGTTTGTAAAGTGGGCAGCGGGTAGTTTACTTTTCGTTTACTGTTAATTATTTTTCTTTAAAACTTAATAAATCATCTTTGTAACAGTATTTTTAAGTAAAACGCAAACTATCTTCAAATTATTCTATTGTTGTATGGTATTTTTTTTAATATTTTGGATTCTCTGATTGTTTTCGATTTCATTTAATTTTTCGAATCATTGTTGTTATGATATTAAGTTTAGATCAAATCAATGCTTCGGATATACTTGCGATGTAATCTGATAATAAATCGATGTGATAATTTATTTTATTTAAGTATTGGATATCGTCAATAAGTCTGTAATAAGAGGAAATTCTATTTTATGACTGCTGCAGTGAACGAGCTTATACTTTGTTGTTTTAAGAGAACCTTTGCTATTAGCTGACGTTGTGAAGTAATGATATGATTTTGGTGTAGCATGTTATTGTTTTTGATATTCCTAATTTTATTTCGGACAAATCCTGAGTGTCACTTAAGTTTTGTATGTTTTGTATATTTCGGATATTAGAATATTAATTAAATTAAGAATATTTATTTAATTTTCAAAATCGCCTTCGCCTAATTTTAGAATTCTGCTGCAATTCTGGTTTGTGTACTTAGTAATGTTGCTTTGTTATTTTGTTTTATTTACATTCTTTTCTGTATGAATTATTGTTTTCATCAGAATTTAAAAGGCCTTGTCAATTTATATTTGGTTTTTCTATTCATTTATTCGTGTCGTATTCTAATTTACTTTTAATAGATTTAAAAAGTTGAGTCTGAAATTGGTTAGTTTTAGAATGATATTCGTGCTCATCGTTGAATGTGATTTGACGATTAAATTTGTAAGTTCTTTCGTAGAAAATTTCGAAAGATGTTAATTGAATTATTGCAATTTATTAGAGCCTCTGTTATGATCCACTTTTAACCTTTTTCTATTATTAATCTTAATATTTCAGTTAATGTTGAGTAAAGTCTTTCCACAAGGCAGCTACAACTTGATAGCCGAATAGACGTAATTAATTTAATTTGATATTGTTGGCAAAAATCTTTAAATATATCGGAATTTCAATCCGGTCTTATGTACTCGTCAAGAGGGATATGAGAATATTGAAAGTAGTGTTTGTGCTATTGTGGTAGGCCTGTAACTCTAGATAAAATATTAATTTATATGTACTTAAACTATGATACAAACGGGGTATTGTTTAAAAAGCCCGACTGCATCTCTAAAGACGTTTCGAGTTTCTGGTAAAACTCCCCACTGTGCAATGTTTTCAGGAAAAATAAAAACAAATGAAAAACTCTTTTTGTTTCAAATTTAAGCCCAAATCATTCCAAATTGATTTATTTGCCAAAAGGGACATTTATCTAACATAATAATCGCACACATATCTAAATAAATAAATGTCGTGTTTATTGTTTTGGTCTTGTCATTGTTAGTGCTTGCATTGTTGCCACTGACTGACCCATCTATGGTTGTTTCTACTGCAGTAATAAATTTTAACTTTACTTTTCAAAGCTCTTAAAACGTGGTGAAACTTTGCAAATAAAAAGCCTTTTATATAAACTTTTACTTAATTTTTTTTTAATATGAAAATGCAAGATATTTGATTTTATTCTTGCTAAATTCGTACAACTGTTCGTAGGGTTGAAATAAAACCAAGCATAATGAAACCAATATAAAGTCGCTATTGATTTGATTGATTATTGTTTTTTCATTTATATTTCTCATTTGGTGAGTTCAATTTTTAATCACAAAGCTAGCTCAACTGGCATGAAGATGAAGGTGTAAATGAGTAAATAATGAAACGATAATAGGAAGCAGCTTTTCGCTAATACTAATTTTCAGCACGTTTAAAAAATTAATAATTAAAATGGTTTATGAGTATTTACTCTTATCGAATTTATGTAAGCGCAGCGCTTTAAAAAAAAGAATTTTCAAAGTATTTTTTATAGTATAAAACTTTTTTATAGTTTCAAAACTTATTTTAAAACAGATATCTTTTGCCATAATGTTTATGAGAAATATCATTTAAAGTCATTTTTAAATACTCTTAAAAAAATGTTTAAAAATAAAACCAGCATTTTGTTGATATTTTGGAGAAGATATCTTTTAAATAAGTTTATTTTAAATAATGCTTTTAAAACATCTTTTTTTTACAATTAACATTTCAGAAAGTACCAATAAAAATTACCTTAAGAAAACTAGCCATTTTTGGAAACATAAAAATCTAAAACAAAAGAACTTTCAATAATGACGTTATAAACGAAAAGTTAAGCACGAACTCAGACACAATTTTTACACCAATAAAAGTTCTCATACACTCTAACAAACGAAACAACCCCCTCTTCAGGTGGACACACCTACTTGGATAATAATAAAAGGTCGAAATATTATTTAGATTAGCCCCGCATAAAATGACAGATGGCAGGCAATCCACCTATATCAGTAGATACGATCCTAACAGAAGAACTACCTCAACCTGATAATGATGTCCTCACATCGAAAGCGCTCGTCGGTCATACCGAAAAAGTAGGCAGCAATGACGGTTTACACCGAAAAACAGTAAGATGTTTTCTTTAATTGGCTCTTTTAATATTATACCTTTTAAAATAACACGTTTTCTAAAACGGCACTTAAGAATGTAAAATATATATAAAAATAATATAAAATAAACTTTTTAGCTTGAGAAAAATTCCTATCTTAAAGAATACGGGGATTACTCTAAATCTGTTAAATTTTTATTTTTTTTCTTATTTAAAATAATTCTATTGAGAGTAATTATTTTAGAATAGTTGACTTTTCGGAGCGCTAATAACCCAATTGTTTTTAATTTTTTCCTTTAACTGTACTCAGGGTTGGAAAAGCGTATGACTTTGTTGAGTTTTTAAGCTTTGATGTGGCATATGTTTGCTGATGTTTTTCCACTTTTCAGTTGGTAAAAAACCTTTTAAATATAATAAGCATCTTTAGCCTTTCTAAAATCTGATTAAAGGTTCCCTAAGATTTGAATTGAGAAATCAATGAGAGGGCCAAAGGAAATGTGTTTACCACCAATAATCAAAATAGTGACTTTTAAAATAAATTTGAAAAAACTGAAAAGTTAATCAATATTTCTTTCTAATTGAACTTTTTGTTTACATTTTTTTAATTCATCAGCATCATCCCATACACCGGACCTTATGTTTTATTTTTCACTGTGGAACTGAGTTAATTACAAAATATTAAATATTGCTTAAAATAAAATATTTAACGAATCGTAACAAATATTATTATTGTAATTGAGTTTAAAGATTAAAATAATTAATATAATATGTATATAAATAAAATATTTTTATACTTTTAATTTTATTTCTTTTAATAAACGTGTTGCTATTTTGATTTATTTTATTGAAAAATTATAACACAATACTTTAGAATTTTAAATTCACTTAACCGATTTATTTACTTTCAATATACACAAAATAAACACGATGGTAACTCTGTTGTCTTAATGCACTAATGGTTCAAATTGAATTAATTAAATTTGTCTTCCAGGTGGTGCTTATTTAGTTTTAGTTTATCAGCGCTTCTCGCATATACAAGAATATTCTACTTTAACATCATATTGTTGTTGTTATTATCATTCAGTATTGGTGACTGCTTGGCTGAATGCTTTAATTATGGTCTGTGTTAGTTGTTTTCTGTTGTTTATTTTATTTCATATAATTTCTTATAAGCATGTAGTTGTTTTCTTGTGTTTATTACATTTCTTGGAAAACCACACAGTTTGTAAAGTGCACAGTGGGTCGTTTCCTTTACTTGTTTTTATTTATAACTATTTGCTTTTAAAACGTAATAATAAAAGTAACATTAAGTTATAATACGCATATAAAATAATAAATACTATCAAAACTGAAATAAGATTTAAGCGAGTAACTACTTGGGAAAAAGGTTTCAAAAGATTTTAAAATTTTTGTGTACTACTTAATATATGCAATCTGTAATGAGTTAAATTCCAGAGAGAATGGAAATGCCATTTTGATATTAAAATCCTGCACCCAAGTGTCCTTATTCTTTTGCTTCTAGAATCTTCCGTAAAGTTAATCTTTTATAAAGATAATTCGGCTGGCGTGCATGTATTATTTTGAGCAAATAAGCCAATACTTTTACAATACAAACTTTTACAAACTGTCGCAAGAGATGCCATACAATTCTTTCGAAAATATTGAAATTTTAAAACATCTATCCAAAAAAATACACATATTGAACAACATTGTTAAAGGTGCACATTAAATTCCAGTTACTAACTGAGACGCAGCTGGTAAAAAGTTCGCATCCTTATATTACGATAGGGATCAAATATGTTTTTACAATCAGAATTCTAACTCCTATCGGGGTGTACTTTGTATGAATACTATGTAATTGTCGATTCTGTGAAATTATGCATTGCATTACCATATCAATTTAACAAAATTTATATAGTTCGACATCGTACGTGTAAATTTTGATCTTGCAATCCGTCAGTATATAGTAAACAACAAAGATCAGTATATATAGTAAACAACAAAGATCCAAAAATTGACCCTTGCGAAACAACTCTGGACGCAGGCTGATGGCTTGATTTTTGATTAAGTTTTTGTGTCAACTGGAATCTGTTGGATAGTTATGTTGATATTAACTTAACAGCAGAGAATAAAAAATAACACAAGAGTTTGTAGGATAGAAGGTTATGCTCGATGGTGTCAGAAACTTTGGAGTGGTCCCTAAGAACCAAAAACGCAACATTAACTTTATCAATTTTTATCCGAATATAATCGGAAACATCCAATAATGCAAACAAACATCCGTGATTCTTACTAAAGCTAGACTGCCTAATTGTTATAAAATTATTTCTTTAGAGAAAATGCGTCATCTGGTTATGTATAATTCTCTCAAAGACTTTTGAAAGAAATGATTATCTGGCAATTGATCTATATTCAGAATCTGCTTTTGGTATCGATATAAATCTTAGCAACTTTCAAGCTTGACGGAAGAAAGTAGTGTCAATATTTTATTGAAGATAAAAGTAATCAAGGGCAGTGGTAGTTGTAGATGAATTTTAAGATGCTTTGGATATATTCCATCAGCATCTACAGAGTTAGACTTAATCGACAATAGGCTGGCAAGTACATCACACTCGTCAATAACTTCAAAGGAGAAAGAAGAAGAATGATTGTTGATTCTATTGACATAACATTACTGGTCAGCATCTAACGGTGAAATGTCCAAAAACTTTTCGTTAAAAACATCCACATCAATTCAGCTGGTTACACATATTCCCATTTTACCAATAGCAATTTTCCAAATTGTCTAACATGTTCTTTTGGAGTCAAGAACCTAAGAGAATTTTTCGGCAACAAAAATCCGATTTTTCTTTCTTAGTGCGGTTTTACACACATCAATTTTTGTTGCTCAACTGTTGTTTTTTCCATTAGAAAGAAAGAGAAAGCTTTATACCATTTCTCACACATCAAGTTGTATGTAAGACCGCACTTATTTAACCTATTAACATTTTGTCTTGTTATTTCCGTAGTTTTCCCTAAAATCATCTATCCTTAACCTTTTCTATATACTAAATCCCACTTACGTTTAAACATCACATACGTTATGTTTGTGTTTGCTACTTTTACAACTTTTTAAATTATTATTGTTCTGAATAATTGCTTATAACTTTCAATAAATTTATTTCTTTTTAAGGCTTGAATAAATTTTGTTTTTTTGGGCTTTAGTTTAAATGAAAATTTTTCAATATTTTTATCTATGTATTTGAAATTAAAATATACTTTATTTTTGATTAAAATTTACTTCATGGTTTCTAAGAAAAAAATAAAATAATACTATTTTCAACAACAGATCACGTGCTTAAATAACTAAAAAAGAAAATTATTAATGTTTGTCCTGCGTATAACGTGTAGAATATTTAAAATAAGCACTGTACTTAACACAATAATGTTTATAGCATGGTTTGTTTTATTTTTTTTATTTCTTATATCTCTTAATATTATTTTTTTGTTGCCTGGGCATTACAATGTTGTAACTAAGTTGACGCGACTTAATAATAAGTTGATATTGTAATTTCATCTTATTTTTCCTTGATAAGTGACAGTTGATTTTAAATTCGATTAAGATAATACAATTTGAATTATATGATGATTTTGAAATAATTGTGTTGGAATTAAAATTGACATGTGGTTTTCTTATTGATGTTATATATAAAGTTTAATATTTTGTTTTTTTTTGTGTTTTTTATGAATTGTCCTTGAAATTACAATTTTTAGAATGACTGTTGGATTTTTAATACCACCACAAATTATCTAAACGATCATTTCTATGTTTATTGAAGTCTTCTGAAAATGTTCATATGCTTGCTGGTTACAAAAAATATTTTATTATATACAAACAAATCTGTTGGAGTATAATGTCACATTTTATTTGTTTTCTAAATTGTATACGAGTAACATGAAAGCCCTTTCTGGAAATATCTTAAAAAAAGCAGATCTTTAAATATTCCTTTTTTCCAAAGCAATTTTTACGCAAAATAAAAATAAAAGAAATAATCAGTCTGTATGCTATAAGTGGATATGCGTGATAAGATTTACGACAGCACCTAGCGTGTGTGTGCCATAACACGACGGTGGATCGAACTACTTGGGTGATATTATGCATGCATCCACGCCCTAGGAAGCCGAAGACGTGATTCTAGCAACAGGTCATTCCTTGTTGCAGTTTCGGTAGTTTCGGAGCAGAGCCGCCAAACCCCACTCCTTGCTGAAGAGTTGGAGACTATCCAACTCCTGGTCCAAAACACATGACATGCATGCTCACTGGGTCCGGATCAGTCAGTCTTTGTTTTGAGTAGAGGTGAGGTGCTCCTAGTCCCTTAATCAAATTCGTGCGGGCCGTGAAACCACAACCACCAGGATGCTCCCCAAGGGTCAACCTCAATAATCAGTCATAGAGCAGCTAAAAGGCTAAAAAGCCCAAAAACTGAACTCTGAGGCTTACTGATCCACGTGAAAATAACGTGGAATTGTCCAGTTGGCTCCCTGCTAGCCTTTAGGGGACTGGGCTCCCTTTTACCTCCATGACACATGTAATGACGGTGGAATTCCGTTAAGACATATGAGTGGATATATTTTTAAACTACTAACAGTTTTGCAAGTTGTTTGATTTAATAATTATAAGCTAATCAGACTTATGTCACAGTTCACATATTTAGCCAACATTTCGTCAATTTTTTAAGGACTTCGTCTATTCTTACATTATTACAAATAAATACATCAAAATAATTACTAATTCAAATTGATATAAATAAATATATATATTTTTTATAAAATAATTAAACATAAATTAAAATAAATTATAAATCACAATAATGATTTGTTCACATAGAAAATATTGAGGGTCGCTCTCCTATTCTCGGTTCGTATCCGAATCTTGATTGAAACAACATGGTTCGCCGTACAAAAATATGAGAGTAAATTTTGTAGGTTCATTTTATATCTTGTTGTGAACCATGATACAATACTGTCTTCTCTCATTTAAAAAAAAAAACTATAAAAAATGAAAAAATCAAAATATACATACAAACATGGATATAATAATAAATGTTGTTATGTGCCGCAGAATGCGTGCAAAGTTAAAATATTTGGAATATTCATAAATGAATCTCCAAGTATTGGCGGATCAGCCAAAGGTTTGTCTGCAACTTTCAAGGCAGCTTGTGAAACTGTCACGAAATTCAGAAAGATTGTGTTGGAAACAAGTGAGTAACAAGATTTCTTTGATCTTTAAGAGATCTTTAAGTTTTTGGGAAACTGATTGCCAAATTTTTCAAACTTTCGCATGAAATGAAGAACATTTTCAAAACTTTGAAACTTGCTCTCTGGTCTTAAAAATAATAATACAAATATGCGTGAAGCAATACAACTGGATAAAAGGGTTACAAGAAGTTTGTGTGCGCTAAGTTGATCCACAGAATATCGCACAATAGCCAACATGTTCGACATGGGGAAGTCAACTGTTTGCGTTACTCTTCTCCGTTTTTTTAAAAAAGTGTGGAGAGTTATGGCTCTTAACGGGTAAAAACGTTAAGGATTTGGTAAAAGAATTTGATGTCCTTAGATACCCACAGTGCCTGAGAGCTATTGGTAAGATGATTTTATTGATAGTAATATTATTTCATATGTATAATTTTAGATTGTTGTCACATTGAAATTCACCCATCACATGCAGACGATTTAGACTACTATAATTATAAAGGGTGGTATTCCATAGTACTTTTAGTGTTGGTGGATACAAGGATTACTGAACTTTAAATTATAATTTCTTCGTCTTCAAGTCCTGAACGTTGGAAAGTTTCGCAAATTGATGAAGAATCAACTAGATAGTGCAATATTTTGGAAATTTTAAAACTAAATACTGCATAAGTTTATATAATTGAAACCTTATCCGTTTTATGTATCGCAAAGCTACACACAGAAATGTTTCAACTACGCACTATCTAAATCCCAAAGAGTGTTGCAAAATGCATTTGGCCATAAAAGGGAAAAGAGTTGATAAGTTCACAAAAAATATTAGCTCAGTAGATATAACTTGTTATGCAAATAACGTTCGAACCACCCTGAATTTATAGTAAACCTAGTAGACGACAGAAATAATCCAGAAAGAATAAGGAATGCAATTTCCGAATATTTGTGTAATTTTTATTTAAAAAAAACAATTCAAATTGTTTTTTATCTTTCCAATTACAAAAACAATAAATTTAATTTTATTCTTCGTAATACAATAAAAATTAAAAACATCTTAATCTAAATTTTTTGTTTAATTTTGTTTTAGAAAAAAAAAAACATCTTGTTTTAAATTAAAAAAAAATTAATAAAATTGAAAATTAAACCTGTTTTAAATTATCACGAATTTTTTTTTGAAATTCGCCTTCCTTCTATGGAATATTTTGAGTACTATTTCCGAAGTTCTTTTTAAGGATTCCATTACTATTCCATTTCATTTTCTCTACGGAATTAGATTCATCTATCTATATTGATATTTTCCTTTTTCTTTGCAGATGGCGTTGGAGAAACTTCGGAATAAAAACATTATTTATGGGTGCGTCGGGGCAATCACCTTTTCTAAGAGCGAATGTAATATGGAAATTAATTTTGTACACCATTTTTTTAACCATGGGCAATTGTTTAAAGCTAAACTAGCACTTGTCAGTATAAAAGTAAACGGAACAACCCACTGTGCGTTTTATAAACCGCGGAGTTTTTTAACACAACAACAACACGCTTATTGTATTGTATTGTATAAAACTGTAAAGTACTGTGTTATTGTTTTGCAATAAAAGAACTCAAAATAACAAGATGTTTATTAAAAGGAATAAACGTAACAATATAAATATTAACAAGGTCAAAAACTGGTATATCAAGCGTAAATATTGTATATAATGCAGCGCTTATTATACTGCCTTGATAAACTCCTGCTCTTATATATTTAATAAGCAATTTTAATATTTAATATAGGAAATTTAGATAAAATAATCTGTTACTAAGGTAAGATTTCAAGAACGCATTAAAGATTAAAAGAATTCATAAAATAAAGTGTAGTTTCTATAGAAGACCAGTGTGCCAAAGTCTATCGAATAACTGTTGAATGTCCAGGAACACGTAAAAAAAGAATATATTATCTATTATAAAGGGTTTTTCAACAAGAAGTTGGTTTTCTAAAACAAAATAAAACCAACAATAATAGGCTAAAATTGAGTTATAAGCGCATCTCTCCAGCCTCACCTTCGAAAAAAGGGCTCGCGCAAAGGCTTCTCAATAATCGGTCTAGGATTTTCAATTTTGCTTACTGACATACTCTGACAAGTGAAAATAGGCTTCGTCTGAAAGAATGTTTTTTTTTTAGAAAAATTTATAGTAAACCTAGTAGACGGCAGAAATAATCTAGAAAGAATACGGAATGCAATTTCCGAATATTTGTGAAATTTTTATTAAAAAAAAACAATTCAAATTGTTTTTTATCTTTCCAATTACAAAAACAATAAACAACAGATGGCGTTGGAGAAACTGTTTATGATGGAGAAAACGATTTTGATGGTGTAGGCCATGCTAGAGGTATTTCAGATCTTTCGGAAGACGACGGCAGATATATTTGTTGAATATCTACATTTATATCTGTAATAAATGCAAAAACATATAATTAAATATAAATATATTAATATAAATAATTAATATATTAAATATCAATATATCAAGCATAAAAATCAATATTATAATTTAAATAAAATTCGTCAGTAGACTTCTAAGCCTACTTGAAAACGTACAACAAACAAATTTTCAATCATAATAATAATTTTTAATTCCAATGGAGTTTTACTTACTTTTTATGATAACGGCAACCAAAGCCTGATAGTTGCAGCTTTTAAATGGTGCCAATAATTTTTCCATCTCAGTAAAAAGATTTCATTGTAAAATGAGCCACCGCTTGTACCAATTTATATTTTTTTTTTCCTTTAAAAAACAATCATAACGAAAGGCATTAAAATCGGATTTTCATGAAATTAAATCGAATGTATATATAGTATTTCGTTACCACTGCATCAAGTACAACATAATATACAAACACTTACCGATATCGGTTAGTCAATTTGTGCATTTTGGGTTAAGTTTCTTCGGCGAGTAATTAAAACCTTGTACTTTCAACATCGAGGTCAAACAAAACAAGTGGTTCATTTTGTCGTCTGAACATGATATTATAACTAAATTATCGCAACGCTGTAAGTTGTGTTCGCCTTCTTTCAAGTTCATGGTTATGTTTATGTTTTACTGAATATACGACCGAAAGCGCTTGTATATCGTATTCAAATATATACAACTATAGAAATATTCTATACATAACAGAAATAATTTAAGATTAAGACTCTCTTCTATTTACAATAAAATAGCTTAAATACTAGTTAATAGTAATTAATTTTAAAGTTTTTGCATTAAGTTAAAAGAAAACAAAAAACAAAATATTAAAAAAGCAAAAGCAAAGAAATTAACTTCTGAAGGATAGATCTATAACATAATATATCGTCCACTAATATAATAGTTTGCATGATGCCAAATATTTTTGAATATTTTTCGCTCTATGAATTTATTATATCTTTGACAGTTTGCATATTTAGATCATTATTTAAGGCATCATTGGAAATATATCAAGGAGATTGAACAATAAGCCTTAAAGTTTTTGACTGGTAGCTTTCAAATATTTGTATATTCTAGGTTCCTGCTGTTCCCCAAATATCAGCGCCATAAGCCCCTATAAGTTTTATAAGAGCTTTCAGCTTACTTTTCACATTTAATTGAGATCTGGGACCAATTAACCAGTTAATTTTTCTATCTGTAATATTTAATTGTTGTTGTTATTATTTAACACAATCCTTTTTCGGAATACAAATATTGTTTATGGGTACGTCAGGGCAGTAACCTTTTCTAAGAGCGAATGCAATGAGTAAATTCACTTTGTACTCCATTTTTTTAACCATGGCTCAACTAAGTTTAATTAGTTTTGAACGAAGGAAAGTAATTGGGCAATTGTTTAAATCTAAACTAGCACTTGTCAGTACAAAAGTAAACGAAATAACCCACGGTGCATCTTATACACACATGACAACAACAACACGCTTATAAGAATTACTACTAAATAAGATAATCAACAGAAAACAAAAACAACACAGAGCAGAAATAAAATGTACAGGTGCCTAAACTGAATGGTAATAACAATAAAAATATGGGGTGATGTTAAAGTAGAATATTCATGTATATGCGTGAATCGCTTAAAACAGCTATATAAGCACGACTTGTTGGCCAAATGAATTAATTCAAGTTGAGTCATCATATACCGTCGTGTATATTTTGCGTGTATTGTATAAAACTGTAAAGTACTGTGTTATTGTTTTGCAATAAAAGAACTCAAAATAACAAAATGTTTATTAAAAGGAATAAACGTAACAATATACATAAATATTTACAAGGTCCAAGACTGGTATATAATACATAAATATTGTATATAATGCAGGGCTTAGTCTACTGCTCTTATATATTTAATAAGCAATTTTATTATTTAATCTAGGAATTTTTTATAAAATAATCTGTTACTAAGGTAAGATTTTAAGAACGCATTAAAGATTAAAAGAATTCACAAAATAAAGTGTAGTTTCTATAGAAGACCAGTGTGCCAAAGTCTATCGAATGTCCAGGAATACAGCAGAGCAATTTTTATGAATAATGTCCATTACTCTATAGCATTGCTCAAATTCAAATTGGTTATCAAGAAAAATTTTTAAAGTCTCACGAATTGGAAATAAGCGGTTCAAAAATGTTCGAAAAAAGTCTAGTAGATAGATAGATCTTTAAGAAATTGGTTCATTATCTTGTTGGTTGTGTTCTTGATCACCATTTCCTGACCGCATTTCCACTAAAAAGGAATATGACTTCAAGGCAGAAATGAATGCAAAATATTAGTTAAGCACCGAAAAGCTTTCTTTGACAAACTTTGCCAATATTATAATATCAAGGAGACTTTATGGTGTGTAGATCTTTGATTTGGTTTGTAGCAAGACGAGTTGAGTTGGAAAAAGACATAAAACTTACATAAAACTTAAAACTTTTGTATGTTGCTTTGCAAATTTTATCAAAGATTCTATTGTTTTAATTAAAATTTGAATATGAAATTTTATGAAAGCCATTATGATATGGAAAATAAATAAAAAGGAAGTTTTACATGCAGTTATTGTACTCTTCAACATCAAAATATACTATACTAAAATGTAATATTATTGTCAATATAGTTAGATATGCTCAGAGAATCTTAAAAATAGGTTTGGAAAATACAATGATTTCAATTATTAACCAATACGAATAATCTCAAAAATTTTTATGGTTTTTTTCTTTTAACCAAATTTCATAATAAGTTACAAGTTTTTTTTTTTAATTCTGTAAAACTAATTAACTAATAATAACGTTATTAAATAAAAAAGAATATATTATCTATTATAAAGGGTTTTTCAATAAAAAGTTTGTTTTCTAAGACAAAATAAAATCAAAAATTTAGATTAAAAAAATTCAAATTTTTTGTACTATGAAGATAAAAGTTTGGCAATTATAAGTGAAGAATGATATCTGGAAAATGTCCACCACGACTACGCTTACAGATGTCTATTCTTTCATCAAAGCTTCTAATCATTTTTGGAAAATAGCGGTCGTATTTTTCTAAAATATAACCACATCACGGATTTTTAGTTTTAAGGCTGAAATCGATTCGATTGGCTCCATAAAAAATAATCCAGTGGTGTTAAATCGTGAAATTATGCGATCAGGTAATATGGTTTTCAATAAATTGATCATTTGTGACATCGACGTTGTCAATAATAGGCCAAAATTGAGTTGTAAGCATCTCGCGCTAGGGTTACTACATTTTCAGCTTCATCTTCGATAAAAATGGCTCACGCAAAGGCTTCTCAATAATCGCTCTATGATTTTCAATTTTGCTTACTGACATACTCTGACAAGTGAAAATAGGCTTCGTCTGAAGAAATGATTTTTTTAGAAAAATCAACCGTATGATCCTAGATGAATTGAGTTGAACCTTGTAGGGCTTCAAAGTCCTTACGAAAAATCTCCCATGGTTTTGGATAACTCCAATTGTTAAAAACGTCAAGTAATTGATGAATTTGAACCTGCTTCAACACTGTGACTCAGGATTGTGAACGGGACAGTCGAACAAGGGTTAGTGTTCGCACATTTTGTTAGGAGCCTGTCGTCTCAAATTTAACAACCAAATTCTTATTAGCGGTCTGAGAAGGATGCTTATGTTGTTCGAAAATATCACGAATTTAACGAAAAGTAACTTTAAAAGAATGTCAAAACTCATATTGTTGGTGTTGCCACAATTGAAAACAAACTTCTTGTCAAATAATCTAATATAATGAATACAGTGGAATAACAAAATAAGCATTGAATAACTAGCAGACAAAAATAATTAAATAATGAATGATGAGCAATTTAATTAACAGTGGTTAAAAATTAATTAAATTAGAAGAACTCGATAGGTTAAATCAGGTCAGCCAGAGATGCAGTATGGTAGATAAACGTTAAGCTGTATTGGCCAATACACTCATATTTTCTTATGGACTCATATTTTCTATAAACCTACACAAAATAGGCATTAAGCGGAAGAATTAGATGGCTTTTTAAGCCAGCTGGTGTGTGTGATGCGAATAATATCCAAAATTAGATAGATTCAGATGCACTTCGCCTACAAAATTGTTAAGACGATAATTTATTAAGTTTTAAAATAAAATAATTATTAGTAAAAAGTAAACTAAGCGACCCATTGTGCATTTCACAAATTTAGTAGTTTTCTATGAAATTTTATACACATACGACAACAACAGCATGTTTATAGGAAATTCTATCAAGTAAGGGAAACAACAGAGAGTAAACACAACTACCACAGAACAAAACAAAACACACAAGCGAGCAGGGGGCCTAAACTGAATGATAATAATAACAACAAAAACGGGCGTTGTTAAAGTAAAATATTCTTATATATGCGAGAACCGTTTAAAAAAAGTTATAATCGTGTTTATTTTGTGTGTATTGAAAGTAAATTATCACTTAACTTAATTGAAAACTCTAAAGTACTGTGTTATTATTTTGCAATAACTTAAAATAACAAAATGTTTATTAAAAGGAATAAACGTAAGAATACTATTAATATGATCTTTTATAGTAAGGACGAATTTATGTTAACGATTAACTGCTTTACTTATGGCTCATTGAGTGCTACTTAATGCAATTAAATAACAGGAAGATTAAAATAATCTTACTGGCCAGCTATTGACGATTAAGCCCACAACTCGGTTGCACTAATACCAATATTTAATATTACGAACAGCACGTCATCATGTATTAATTAACAATACTCGTGCATGATGTATTGTATGTATTATTCAATAACTTTTGGATTTTTTTTTTTTTACAATCAATTATATAACCATTTTTTATTTTTCTTTTAACTATGTTTAAAATCATAATAGCCTTGAAAATTTATTTGCTTGCAATTACATACTTCATTCCATTAAAACATTCTTTTATGTATAGGGTTTTTTTTTAACATTTTAATGAGGCGGAAATTGCATTTTAACCATAATGTCGGTTAAAAAATCATTAAAAAAATACTAACCACGTAAACAGTTCCTTCTTTTGAACTAATAAAATTAACAATAACAAAAATATTTAAAGAAAATATTACTAATCCTTAAAGATTTCCTAAATAAATCACTGAAAGTGCAGGAAATTCAACGGAAACCGAAAAAGAAAGAAAAAAAACGCACTCAAGTAAAATGTTTAAATACATTCGTTTACATCGCTTGACTTTGTGAAAAATTGCGACAATCTAACAAGGATCCTTAAATGTGTAATCAACGTTAGGAAGTACACCCTCATATTGGAACAAGAAAGTTCACAAATGAAATGTCATAATCATAACATTTATTATACCACCATTATACACAGAACGCCACACCATTAAGCTATATTGAAGCAAATACGCAGAAGGCCATTAATACGAAAAATTTTAACAAAGGAAAATTAAGTAAAGAAAAATAAATACTTAAGCGTGGAATTAAACATCGTTTTATTTTCATCTCTTGATGTTATAAATATCATCACAAACATTTCGGTTTTCATATCTGCCGTTTTGTGAAATTTTTTAAACCGACATTATTACACATAATTACTTTAGTGTAGTCAACTTAAGGCAATGATATCTGAAGAAGAAATGTTGAGAAACGTTAGCCACTGTAATTATTCTTTTGACACGAAAAAATTAGAAACTCAAAAATTTATGAATCAGATTATTTAAGGAACTATAAAATGCCCAGCTAAAATAATAAACTGAGAAAACCTTCTAAAGTTTTTAATTATTTACAATTAAACTATTTGCGAAATTATTAAATACTTTGCTTTCATTCAAATAAATAGTAAAGGTAAAGGTATTACTTTTTACAGGTTTAAATTAAGTCTTTGTGTTTGTGAGAATATCAAAAAATTTCATTGTAAAAGAATATATTAACACTTATAATGTTATTTTCTTAGTTGTAAACTTTTCTGATTTTAATTACTGTACATCTTCTCTTAATATATGTATTGTTACGAAGATGTTATCAGTAAAAAAGTAAATGAAACAACTTGAAGGTTGAACATTTTAAAAATCGTAATTTTCTTAGAAATATTATACACACGACAACAACAACATGCATATAACAAATTCTATTAAATAAGATAAACAACAGAATACAAAAACAACAAACACAGAACAAAACAAAACACACAGCCAAGCAGGCGCCTAAACTGATAAAAACAGCAAGAATATGGGGGTGATGTTAAAGTGCGAGAACCGTTTAAAACAACTAAATAAACACCACTTGCTGGACAAATGAATTAAATCGAGTTGAATCATCAGTGAGTAAAGACAACAAAGTTACCATCGTATTTATTTTGTGTGTATTGAAAGTAAGTAAATCGTTTAATTTAATTATAAACTCTAAAGTACTGTGTTATTACTTTGCGATAAAAGAACTCAAATAACAAAACGTTTATTAAAAGGAATAAACCTAGCAATATGTTAAGTTGAGTTATTTAAATGGCAATATGTAAAAAATCATAGTTCATATATTTTATGATGACTTTGGCTATGCGAAAAAATACTCTTTATTGACTCAGTTATTAAACGAAAATAAAATCATAAATTAAATTCAACGAAAGTATGTAGCATGAGTTGCTAATAATATGCATTTATGACTATAACACTTTACTAAATGACTGAAAACATAACTATATTATATCGGATACACAGATATCATAGTCTGAGTTCCAAAATGAAAGTGGGTTATCTTGATCGGTTGTCCAAATATGGCCGTGGTGATATTGAGCTTGTTCGGGATGAAAAGGCTTAAGTGGGCGCTAGTGTTACAACGATGATTTGCTTAAGTTTAAAAAAAAAAATAATTATCAGAACAAAAAGTAGACGAAATGACCTATTGTGTGTTTTGCAAACTGTGTAGCTGAAAACACAACTCTGGAAATTCGAAGATATTGAAGTAGTAGAGTGAAACTAAAGTTAATTAAATGTAACGTAAGTTAGTATCTGTAACAATATTATGCTTCATCATAATGTGTGCCAAGCGGTGAAAACCTTTCCAGCAGGCAATTCATTGTTGTTGTTGTTCTTAAGTGAGTATATTAGTGATAAAAAATGATCTTTAATTCATTCTGTCTCTTAAGTTTTATTTATAACGCCTGCACAAAGGCATTCATTTGTAAAAGTCGCTGTCTTCTCCTTATTCTTCTTGTTTTTCATTTCCGTTTGCTTTCTTTTTTAGTTTGCAATTATTTTTCAATTGTAGAAATTAAAAATAAAAAAGGAAATATTTAAAATTTCGAAACGAAGAGTGTAAAAGATTTTTCTAATGACGACGATGCTGATTGGATACCAGAAGTTTCTGATGCTGACCTCGTGCCTAACATATATCCAGTGGGCATCGGTCGGCGCAGTTGAAGGAGATAGTTTAGAAACAGATTCAAAAATATTGAATACCGAAATTAATTTCACTAAAGTTTAATTACGTCCAAAGATCTTTACATTTACTAGAAAATTTGTTATCCTGCAAAACATAAACTATATCCCGTTTGGATACATATTTGATATTGATATACATTGTTATTATTGATATAATTGTGAAATTGGTTAATTGATTTTATTGTGAAAAAAGCCATCCAATTCGCACAACAGGTTTTGAACAAAACCTTCGTAACTAGATCTTCAAGAAAAGAACAGTGAAATTAAAAAGTTCCAGGACAATGACCCGAACGAAATCGTTTATAGTTACAACTGAGCTTCGTGCACTTTTTAGATAACAGTTGTATTGCTCCAGGGGGTCGAACATTATTAAACATTGTTAGACAAGCTCCAGATGCGATACGACAAAGCTTATGTACCAGAGAAAATATCGTTATTAATGCAACACTCATCCATATTTTCACATTCCTAATAAGGCTCATCCATATTTATTTTCGTTTCATATATCATAGCTACCCTTTGTATTAGAAAGAACTAATGAAAAATCTAAAATGATATTAATTAAAATTAAAAATTTAAATTGAATTTCCTATTTAATAGTAAAGCTAATAACGAAATTACCAACAACCAGCAACTATGTGGAGTTACAGTAGATGAATAGCACCTCATTTAATGCATTTTTATTTAAACTTCGTTTGGTGTCCATCGGGACCGCAAACTGATTTTTAGCAATGAGAAAAACGTAATTTACTTGGGTTTTGTGCACAATTTATCGTCACTAAACAAGCCCCTTGGTAATTTAGTTTAGCTTTGAATGAGCAAACCTTAAATTATGTACTCTGCCAAAATAATGCTTAATGTTCATTGTTAGCAATGCTTAATCTAAAGAAACAGAATCAATAATATTTTTAGAATAGTCAAATCAACAAGACAATTTTTTTTCTTTTAACGAAGTATTATCAACATTACCAATGCAATAGTTTGCATCCAACAACTGCTGTATGATTTACAAGTTAAACTACCATGTAAATTTGTTTGGCTATTTTTCAGTTTTAATGTTAAAAATGTTCTTAAGCTAAAATAATTTTTATGGTTTAAAAATAAAAAATAATAATATTTGCAATTTTTGTATAATTTATTGGTAGGATTTTCTAGGTTTTAGTTTTATCGCATCAGCTACAATGAACATGGAATTAAGCTTAACTATTCGAATAAAGAAATTTAGCCATAAAATAATAATGTGGCGTAACATATATAAAGAAATGGAAAAATTAAATTGTAAGTGCTTATCGCACAGATATCGCTACGAAGATGATTTGTTTAAGTTTTCAAACACTATAACTACCTATAAAAAAGTTTACAAAATTGACTATTGTGTGCTTTACAAACTGCGTAGTTTTCTAAGAAATTTTATGCACACAAGATGCAACAATGGTTTTGAGAAATTTCAAGAAATAAGCTAAACAACAGAAAACAACTCACACAGAACAAAAAACAAAATATACAGCCAAGCAAGAGCCTACACTTAATAATAATAACAACAACAATAAGGGGTAATGTTAAAGTAGAATATTCTTGTATATGTGAGAACCACTAAAAATAACTATATAAGCACCATCTGCTAGGAAAATAAATTAATTCAATTTGAGTCATCCGCGAAAAAAAGACAACAAAACTGCCATCGCGTTTATTTTGTGAGTATTGAAAATTAATAAATTGTTTAATTTAATTTTAAACTCCAAAGTGCTGTGTTCTTATTTTGCAATAAAAGAACTCAATATAACAAAACGACTATTAAAAGGAATAAACGTAACAATATATTGGTTTCCATTAGTACTTGCTTCTATAAAAATAAAAAATAAAATTGAGACCTTCGAATGAAACTATTAAACATGTATTCAGTTAATAATTCAGGTGTGTGGTGACACATGCTGATTGACACTTTGACTTCAACTGGAATATATTTTCTTGAATAAAAATTTGTCTGGATTTTAATGATCACTCAGATATTCCAAATGTTATCAATGTTAGTGTGGTTCCTAATGAAAGCAGATGTCCTGCTGAAAGCAGTAATGTTTTAGCCGCTGTTGATATAACTAATTTATGTGAATTTAGTGGTTTAGTACCCATTTAGGCCCCATGCCTTTGGACTTTTTTCGTTGCAAAAATTATGTTTTAAAGTAATGCCTGATAAGATTTACATCTGCACCTAATTGTGTAGCCATTATCAGATGGTGGTTCATTACCACTGTGGATGAAATGTAGCGTCATCCTCGCCCTAGAAGGCCTTCAGATATGTATATCTTCCGATCACTCCTAGTTGCAACTTCAAAAGCCCGAAGACCGCCACAGCCTTCACTCCTTGCTGAAGAGTTTTAGACTATCCAACTCCTAGTCCAGAATGCATTGAACCTTGATATAATTTAAAAACTCGACGGCATTCATACTCACTGGACCTGGACCTTTCATTGTGTTCATTGTGAATGATCCGACCCACAAACTCAAACGAGGGCCTTGAAACACACAGCCACAGTCAGAGAACAACTAAAAGGCCAAAAAGATAAAAAAAGAACTCTGGGGCTTTACTGAGTCCCGTGGAAATATAGTGGATTGTCCAGTTGGCTCCTGCTAGCCTATTAGGGGACTGGGCTCCCTTTTAAACCCAAAGACACAGTAATGACGGTGGATTTCCGTCAAAACATTTAAATGTGCCCCCCCCCCCGGTGGGGGGGTGGTTTAAAAATAATAAAGAAATTTAAAAATTTTAAAAAGCATTTGTTAAATGACTCTTCAAGCTTCAATATAAGTAATTATATGCTAGCCGTGACACTATCTACAGTGGCGGCTTTTGACTGTTTTCGTTATAAACATCATAACTTTTAAAGTAATTAAGATAAAAAGCTAAGAGAAAACCACTCTAATCTATATATATAAAAATGAGATGGTACACGTATGTAATCGCCGTAAGAACGGCTGAAGCAATTTGGCTGATTTTTTTTATTCGATTCGAAATTTTCAGGAGATGGTTTGTATAAAAAAAAAATTAAAAATTTTCCGGAAAACTTAGAAAATTCATTTATTCATTTTCTTCTTGCTTTTGTTGTTGTAAACACAAATAAGTTATTCACGATTCGACATGTTCGTTCGAACTGATTTGAAGAAGCTATGTGGTTGCAAGTTTTACATTTTTCCTTTTAATTTTACTGTTTGTGCACTAATGAGTTTGTATACGTGCACACTTATTGATTTTAAGCATACGCTAAAAAACTTGTAGATCAAATAAAAAAAAACAAAACGAAAAGAAAAGAAAATAAAAGACCAAATAAAGAGAGGCAACATCTTCAACTTTGGCCAAACCGAAAATTGTTCTAACATGTCAACAGTCAAGTATGTATTTTTTTGTTTGAAGTTTTTTTTTAATCATTGCTATACACATTTTAGAGATAATGCCGTCACAATTTTGGAGAAAAAAAATCTTACTTCAATAAAAAATCACAATAAAATCACATATGCGTGTAAACAGATTTATGTTTTGCAATACTTTGAAATAAATATATTGTTTGGGGTATAATTTTACGTTAACCCGCGTCAAATTTCTTTTGTGGACAAACCGGTTTCGGTCATTTGCCGAATTCTTTCTACACTCATGTATATCATATGTACATTGTATGAAAAAAATAAAAAGTTCAAATCCTTTGGTAAATTTCTTTTCAATTTAGTAAAATATGCATTTTAAGTTTCATTTTTAAAACTTGTTTTCTAAAAGTGTATAAATTTATACCATAAAAATATGATTACATAAAAATGTAGATTGGTTATTAAAAGGCTGATGCCAAACGCGATTAAAGCAATAATTATAGGAAAGTTTGTAGGTGAAGAGATGCATATTCCAAGGATGATAGGTATCCAAGTGATTTACCATTTATATTTAAATGTGTCCAATTTCCCATTCACCTTGCATTCGCAATGACTATTAATAAATCCCAGGGACAATCGCTAAAAGTATGTGGGTTAAATCTTGAATCCCAATGTTTTTCTTTCGGGCAGTTGTATGTTGCATGCTCGAGGGATGGTACACCGTCAGCATTGTTTATTTTCTACCCCAACAGACAAATAAAAAATACTAAATACTATCAAGCTTTAAAATGAACTATATGCTTACTTTTTTTGTTTGTTTATTTTTTAATGAATTACCTTAAGAACCAATTAAACAATAAATTGTACTGACATTTTTTTTCTAACTCCATATGAAATATTAATCATTAGCAAATAAAATAACTTTAATATATTTTGTACTTATATTAATGCTATATAATACATAACTACATTAAGTTATTTAATATATGTTTTTCAAACTATTACAATTTTTTTATTAGTTAGTTCTCTTGAAAATAGTCATTAACATTGGAAGAGATATCTAATAGATTTAACATATCGGTGCTATAATTATGCTCTTCCAAATTCTTTCGAGATCTTACGTATCTTCATGATGTGTGAAGTGGGTCTGGCCACCTACATTTTGAAAAGTTCCTCATTCTGTCTTATCCGTGAAATCTTGCCTTTCTGTTTGTAGTGTTTGTAGTCTTTGTTTTTGCAGTCCTAGGCTGTTTCAAATAACTCACTAGTTGGTAAATATTGATAGTTAATTAATTTCTTACCATGACCCGAAATCTTATGTACCGTTGTGAAAGTTTGTTCTCTGGGGTACATTTGAGACAAAAGTTGGGTAGTTTTTGATACGTACTCATCAAACTTTGGAAAATCTACCATTTCTCGGAAGCTTAAAATATTTAAGATAACTGGCAATATTTTTATAATTTTGAATGTTACCTTATCTTTTTAAAAAAATACTCTGGACATATTACCATCATTAGTATTTCCATACTCTGGCAGTGGACAGCCTACTCTCAGTCCAATCTTCTTAGCAAATTCATTTTGCTTATTTTTTTTTCGAGCCGATAGCATTCTTATCAAAAGATTCGCCCTATCGCGGAATTGAATAAGCGAGTTTTAAAATAAACTCCATGCACCTAATTCTGGCATGTAACGTATATATTCTATATTAGTTTTACTTATCACTTGATTCATGAACATTGTCTCGACGCTAGTCCCGCCGTCTCAAAAACAACAACTGGAATAGATAGGCAAGAAGAAGAACAACGATTAGAAAATAAATAAAATTTCTTATAAAACGTTGCATGTTAACCCTCAAATCACTCTCAAAAAAACTTACGTTTGTTACCCTTGTGTGGTTTTTCACACATATGCAATGTCTATGCATTTTGCTGAAGGAACATAGTTATTGTTCAGTCAAAATCATGATTTTTTATGAGTATTAATGTCATATTCGTTTTATATATCGTTTTATTTTACATTAATTTATGTTCAATACATTTTTTACAAACATTGTAGTTATGGGCACGCTTACAAACGCTCTTTTGAATTCCAAGATATTCCAAGCTCGCGAAAAAAACTCGACGTACAATTGGTTTGTTTATTTTCCAATTTGGATTTATATCTTTAAATATAATGTACGCAGTTAAAGCTGAAATATCAACCATGCTTGAGAAAACAGCAACTGGCCATATATTTGTTTTTCTTTTCGAACTATAGCCCGGTAACATTTTGTCCACGGTATCAACGCCACATATAGAATAAAGTTGTAAAGCTGAAGATCAATAAAGCTAATATAAAACGAACCTTTAGTTTTGCTGTAGAATTGAATGATTTTTGGCAATTTTTTCGCATCACATTCTACTTCATTCGAATGATGCATTGTTCTTTGCAGTACTACACAATTATCCTATCTCCCCACAAATGACACAAGAGTTGTAGTTACGGTGAATGCAAAAGTTGAATGGTACAGGGGAGCCTTTTTGCACTCTAATAATCTGGGTGCTATGCTTCTTTTATTTTTGCGCATAGTACCTACCATTGTTAGTCCTTGTGACAACAACTTTTGCCTAAGTTGGTAGGATGAGAAAAAGTTATCCATTGTTATATTGTGACCATTAAATCTAACTAACTCCAAAACAACACGTTCTCCCTGATTTTTTTCAGCTATGCTACCAACAGGCTTACCCGAATATGAATGGATTTCCAAACGTAATTCCATATCTTTCAGGCTTTTAAGGCATATATTGCCTCAACTTGCATCGTCCACGAAATCCAAGCAGTTATTCATCAACTGTAACACACTCAGATGGATTGAAAAAATGAGTCAATAACTTGGCCCTTTTGCCAAATATCTTATGAATTGGAGAAAATTTATCTGTAGAGCTGGTTTGACGTCTGCTCATAACTTCATCAAAACGAATAACACGATTAATGTATTGAAATGTTTTTTTGACATTATCGCTCTAAATATGGAACGCCCATATTCACTATCGAACAAATCCAACACTGTTTCATTCTCTGATCTAATATATTGAAATTATAATTGCAAATTACATTGAAACTACATATGTATGGAAAACCACACGCGAGGGAAACTTAGGTAAGTTTTGTAATTTTTCCTTACTAAAAATATTTTTTTATGTTTTCTGTGCTTAATTGATATTGTTAACAAAGTCAGAAAATTTCTTTAGTATACCCCAATATTTTTTTTGGTTAATCGTATAAACATGGTTCAGTTTGTGTGGTTTTCCACACAAGGGTGATTTGAGGGTTAAAAAACGCAGTTTCAATTTTTGGAAGAAGTATTACTCGAATTAATTACGAAGAGCTTGATGTGGTAGTATAGAAATTTTGTGGCGATCAAAATTTATTGCAGTAGTTGAAGATTGTGCAAAATGGTTAGTATCTTTAACCATGACCTATTATTGGCATTAAAGTGGTATACATGTGGGAGCGCTCGTCAATTTATAAAAAATAAAACACTTATTTATTAGAACTTTTCAAAGAACTTTAACATGCGAAGAAGTATACCATAATTTAAGTTTACGAACTATAAAGTCAAACGAATCATGTACAAGTTATGCGACGCAAATAAGCAAGAAAATGTTGATGGAAGAAAGTTGATAGATATTATAATAGATGAATTCCAAGATATGTCGACTAATGGAAATATCGGAAAATAATAAAATAAACTCGAAGTTCTAGTATTAAATGGCTAAACATATATTGAAATCTATCAAAACAAATGAGAAATGGGTTTTTCAACAAGAAGTTGTTTTTCAATCGTGGCAACACCAACAACACGATAGTAAATTTCGTAATATATTTTGCGGACAATCAAGTAAAAATCGTCGCAGCATGAGTTGTATTAATTCCTCGGCGTTTTTAATAATTGGGGTTATCTAAAACTACCACGTGGAGAATTTTGTGTAAGGTTCAACTGGTGCAGAAATTAAAGCCAACCCACCATTCACATCGTCGTAGATTCGTCCATTAATTCAGGCTGGTGTTTCTGAAAAAATCTTTTATTTTTAAACGAAGCCCATTTTTACTTGTCAGGGTATGTCAACAAGCAAAATTGCCGCATTTGGGCTTCGGCGTTTTTAATAATTGGGGTTATCTAAAACTACCACGTGGAGAATTTTGTGTAAGGTTCAACTGGTGCAGAAATTAAAGCCAACCCACCATTCACATCGTCGTAGATTCGTCCATTAATTCAGGCTGGTGTTTCTGAAAAAATCTTTTATTTTTAAACGAAGCCCATTTTTACTTGTCAGGGTATGTCAACAAGCAAAATTGCCGCATTTGGGCTTCTGAAAATTCTAGAGCGTTTATTGAGAAACCTTTGCATACTTAATGTGTCACTTTGTGCTGGGCTATAAATCTAGAGGGGTGATTGCGACGTTTTTTTTTCAATGAGGCTAGAAATGCGGTATCGGTCAATGTATCATGCCTTCGCGAGATGCTACTAACTCAATTTTGATGTCACTGACATGTTGGTTCAATAGGAAATATGTCACACACCCAATGAAACGATTAATTTATTGCAATCCAAATTTGCTGATCACATAATTTCACGACAATCAACAGTTAAATGGTCAGCGAAATCGTGTGATTTTACACCACTAGATTATTTTTTATGGGGCTATGTTAAGAACAGAGTCTATACGAAGATAATCGAACCGATTTCAGCCTTAAAACTCCAAATCCCTGATGTGATTTCGAAGTAGGTCCGACATTTTGCCAAAAAGTGATTAAAAGCTTTAATGAAAGAATCGACATTTGTCGAGGTGGATATTTGCCAGATATAATTTTTAAAGCGTAATTGTCGAACTTTTCTCTTCATAATACAATAACATTTTAATCATCTTAATCTATTTTTTTTGTTTTATTTTTTAAATAAACTGCTTGCCGGAAAACCCTTTTTATTTTTAAATACTCGATTACACAAGTGGAAAAAAATGCAGTCCTAGTATGAAGTAGCAATCAGTAGTGATTGATTTCTTTACGTATTTTTCTCTTTCTTTTAATATGTTGTAGAAGTGTGCACTTAGTCAGTGTACTCTCAAATAAAGAGTAAGTGACAATTTACCTCTATAAAGATACACAACTTGGAATTTAATATGTATAGGTAAAAGTCCCAGTTTTGCTGACACTAAACTAATCAATTCTTAATCTAAAACGTTATGCAACTTATTTCATTTCAACCTAATAGAAAGAAGGCTAATGCTTCATAGAAGACAGAAATATTAAATTCGGAATGCAAAGAAATCTGATATGAAATAACAAAGGCTGTGATAAAACAAACATGAATAAAGTTTTAAATAAACAGTAAATAATAAATAATAAAGTTTTAAATAATAGAATAACATTATCTCGTTATAACAAATGAATTAAGCGTAATTCGACATAAGTCACCTTTAAGTTTTATGACGAAAAACTTCAATGTGTATTTTAGTAAATTGCAGTCTATTCAAGTTTATAGAAGTTAAACTGATTTAGTTTAAATTCTGTTACATTTTATTTGTTTATCATACATAACAAAATATTTTTACAATGCGTCATTAAAAATTACAACACTTTGAAACATAATTTCAGGACATTGACAAAAACAACTGACAGCGGAGTATACAGACTTACTTTTGTTTGTAAACATATTTATAAAGGAAAAACTGGACGAACACTAAAAATAAGATTTGCAGAAGATATACAAATGAAAAGAAGAAAACTACCAAGTTTTCATTACACCTTGATACTCACGGACACACACCAAGAAAAATAGATAAATGTATGACATTACTACATCCTAGCAAAAAAGGGCGAGGACTAGACATTCTTAAAAACATGGCAACAGTGACATTATAAATGAACACGATAAAGCTACTCACATACTCGAACAAACAGAAGATAGAACACCTAGATAATAGTAAAAGACGAAAATATTGAAAATTATCCTGCATTAAATGCCGGGTGGCGGATATTCTACATGAATAGATACGACCTTTATAAAAGAACTGCCTAAATCCGAACACCGACTCACAGTTTAGAACACGGCGTGAGAAATATGTCTTCACATCGAAAGCGTTCGCCGTTCATACCGAACAAACAGCCAGCTAAGACGGAAAGAAATGACAATTAATTGTATGTTTTGGTTTTTTACCTGAATCACAAAATGCAGTGTTTATAGATGTCCAACATAAGGTTTTTCAAATTGGATACATGCACTTAATTGTTTTGGGTTATTTTATACCTAGTATAGCTTTCTGAAAAAGGTCAAAAATTTGCCGTTTTGTGGTTTTTACGAGTTTTTGAAGACAGAAAAAGTTGTTTTTCAATTAAAATAATTTCGATCGGCATCAATTGCAAAAATATATAAAGCTAAGTCTAGACGATATGTTGAATCAGCATATATATGCTGACATCCATTTGCTTAAAAATAGCAGCAAATTACTGTGTCAGCATATTTTATATGCTAAGTGTTTACACGATATGCTGAAATTACCAAATTTTTTGATGGCAACATATGTCAGCAAATGAAATGTCAGCATACGAGTCAGCATGCGATTTTTGTGTTTACACGATATGTTGAATTTTATATGGTGATATACATATATGTATGCTGAGTAGTATCAACGTATGTTTGTCAAGTGACACTTAATATTATCATTTTGAAGTATAAAAATTATCAAAAATTAAAAAAATTATAATGTCGTCAGAGGAAATACCATTGGCTATTGCTTTGACCATGGTAGTTTGTGATGAGGACGAAACGGATTTCAAACCAAAAAGACGCAGAATTTGGCGAAAGATATGGGTAGAACGGCGAGAGGAAGAAGGCTTTTGCGCAAAATTGTACAAGGAGTTGGAAGGGGAAGAAACATTCCTATATAAAAATTTTTTACGCATGGATATCCATCAGTTCAACCATTTACTTTCTTTAATAGCCCCAATAATTACTAAACAGAACACGGTTATGCGCAAAAGCATTACTTCAAAGGAAAGACTCATTTTGACGCTACGTTTTCTTAGCACTGGTAATTCGTTCTCGTCGTTGCAATATCTTTTCAGAATTCCAAAGTCTACTATTAGCACAATCATCCCAAATGTGCTGGATGCAATTTATACAGTGCTTGTAGACAAATATATGAAGGTAGGAGAGGTATATAATAGTTTTTGTATTTGTGTCTTAAAATTTTTTCCTGCTATAGATGCCAACAAGTGCAGAAGATTGGAAAGCTATAGCAGATTCATTTCATGAGCGTTGGCAATTCCCAAATTGTATTGGCGCTGTAGATGGTAAGCATGTGGTTATGGTAGCGCCACCTAATACAGGAAGCATTTACTATAACTATAAAGGTTCACACAGCATTGTACTAATGGGAGCTGCTGATGCTGAATACAAGTTTATATACGTTGACGTCGGTCGTAATGGACGTTTTTCTGACGGTGGTGTATTCAATCGCTGTAGCTTTGCAAAAGCTCTGGACGGCAACAAACTGAACTTACCAGAACCAACTCCATTGCCAGGCCGAGAATTACGTGTTCCCTATGTACTTGTTGCAGATGATGCATTTGCTATACGACCTAATTAATTGAAACCATATGCTCAACGTGGTTTGACAATGTACATTTATTATATATTCATTAGTTAAATTTTATCTATATTTCGTATTGTGTGTAATTAAAAATTGTTTAAATCATAAACCTATATGCATCCCCAAAAATTTTTGCCTATAGTATAGAAACCTCATTGGCGGCTCGACTCAGCCGGCTATCAACCATACAGCGCATATGTATACAAATTTAGCATATGCTGAAAAGCTTGCATACACTTTTCAACAAATAACATATCTGTTAGCAAACGCAGGAAATTTGTCAAACACTAACAATATGCTGTTTAGACGATATGTTAACATTGCCAACATACGTTTGTTGAAATTGTTAACAAACTGTTAGCAAATGGTTGTAAGCATACGTATGCTAAAAAAAATTTTGCGTCTACACGATATGCTGCTACCTCTATCGAATTTTTCAGCATAAATATGTTGATTCAACATATCGTCTAGACTTAGCTTAAGGTTGACTTAAAAGTAATTTTGGCATTTCAGTTATTCCAATCGAATAAGCTATTAAGGTTTATATTGAAATAAGTTAGCGTAATTGCCTTGTTAATGAGAAAATACACCTGGAATTCTGAATAATTAGTTACAAGCAAATATAAATACATAGAATTTCTTACGTTGCAAAACTGATTTATATGGAGAACAAAGAAAACTTTTTTTTGGTTTTAAATTCCTTCTTATTTTGGATATAAGATCTTATTTAATTAATTTCTTTATTTCTGTCAGTGTATATTTCATTAATTGCGGACGTTTTTATTATATTTGAAAAAATGAAAAAAGACATCGTGTTGTCAACCTCATTTTCTACTTGATAGACGAGACACCTCATTTGATTTAGATGATTGATTAATTTAAGTACAAAGAAATAAAAGCTCATGGCACTATTACGGCTCACTACACGTTGCCTAATCTGTTTCTCATTTATATGATACATTATATTTATTAATACCCATTCCAGTTATAATTAAACAAGCTACCTTAAACTCATATAATTTTATTATTTTCAGTTAAATTATCTTGGCTTTTAATGCTTTCGCTAGAATAAACGGTTAATAAAAATTTATTTTTCTTTCATTCTTTTTCTAGCAAGCAAGCAAGCCAAACGCTGGCTTTTTTTATGATCGTCATATCTTTATGTCATCACTAAACTCTTATCTTATAAAGATATTTAAAATATTATTTTAATAAAACTGAATACGAAGATAATTCAAAATTTCACAAGGTTACTCGACACACAAACTAATTGCTAATAAGATTTCTTTTTTATCAAGTATAAATAAGTCATATTGTAGCGGCAAATATTTAGTTATATCCTAAAATTTTGGGCTGTTTGTGGTGTTCTAGTGCACTGAAATATTATATATATTTCAAAATTTAAAAAAAGGAACTTTTCATTTGTTGAACAATGTTGACTATATCAATTCTTTTTCTTTTGGTAGGATACATGTGTATGTCATATGTAACTACCTCATCTAATCATGCTGAGAAGGATGTCAATTATTATTTACCCTCGATAGTTAAGCCCATCAATTACAAAATTAGCCTTAAACCTTATTTAAATGAATCTGATCCTAGAAGGTTTACTTTTGATGGTGAATGTTACATTGAAATACAAGCCGCAAAAAATATCAGTGAAATTCAGTTGCATTTAAAAAACCTAAATATCTCTGTTAGTGAATACTACAAGAAGAATTCCAGTGAAAGAACTAAACTTCCGGATGTCAGGCCCAATTATTTAACCGATATTGTAGTTTACAACCTAAGTGAAACATTACAAGCAAATGTGCCCTATATTTTGCATTATGTGTATGCCGGTAGTATGGATGAAGATATGCAAGGTTTTTATCGCAGTTATTATATAACCTCCGAAAATATTACTAAGTAAGTAAAGTATTAAATTCCACAAATAATGATAAAAGCATTGCATATAATTTGTTATTAGATGGCTGGGTGCTACTCACTTTCAAACTAACCATGCCCGCCGTGCTTTTCCCGCTTTTGATGAACCGAAATTTAAGGCTACTTTTGATCTTTCTTTAAGTCATCATAAAAGTTTAAAATCTACTGGTCCCACTCGTCTTATTAAAACTATATCTGATGGGTAAAGATGCTATTTACAATTTTATTTTTTTGGAGTCATAAATTATCAAGCGTATATTTTCTTTCTAGGGAATATTTAACTGATGTTTATACCACCACCCCCAAAATGTCAACTTATTCATTGGCCTTTATTGTCTCTGAATTTAGTGAACGTTTTAATGATCAATTTGGAATTTTGGTCAGGCCTGAATGCTATTCGCAAACTGAATACAGCTTTGAAATTGGTAAAAAAATTCTTAATGCTCTAGACAGTTACTTAGGTATTCCATATTATTCAATGGGCAATAATAAAATGCACTTGGCCGCAATACCTGACTTCCTGGCTGGTGCTATGGAAAACTGGGGCCTTGTAATGTTTAAAGAGACTAATTTACTTTATGATGAAAAACAAAGTGCCTTACTCTCAAAACAATTTATTGCTTCTGCTGTGGCACACGAACTAGCCCACATGTGGTTCGGAAATTTGGTAACTTGCGATTCGTGGGGTTATACCTGGCTGAATGAAGGCTTTGGCAGTTACTTTCAGTACTTTGCTGTAGATTTAGTGAGTAAAATCATCAGACATACAATATTTATTTACTTCAGTTTATTCTTAATTTTAATTATTTTAAATTATAATATATTTACGTTACATTGCAAAACCTTGTCAAGTTTTGTTCATTTTAAGCAAATTAAAAAAAATTTTAGTTTTGTTTTTTATAACTTACAGGTTGAAAGTGTTATGAAAATTGATCAGCAATTTGTTGTGAATGTTGTTCAAAAGGTTATGAACGTGGATGCAGAAAATCCTACTAGTCCACTGAGCAATAGAAACGTTAGCACCTACCAAGATTCAGAAGATATGTTTAACAGCATTTCATACAACAAAGGAGCCACATTTATCCGAATGACCAAACACATTTTGGGAGAAGCTAAATTTAAAATATCTTTGAATGATTACCTTAACACATAGTAAGTTTTGATTCTGTTTAAGATATGGTTCGTTTCTATTTCTTACTGTCACTTAGCCAATATAATACCACTATTCCCTCCGATCTCTTTACCGTCTGGAAAAAGTATTGGCCGAATCAATTTTCCGACTGCGCTGATAGCTATTTTGACTCGTTTAGTACTCAAGCGGGATTGCCTGTAGTTACATTTTCTCGTATCTCCGAAACCACGTTTCAAGTTAGTCAAAACCCATATTTGTCCAAAGACATTGATGCAGTTGATTCAAGTTTGTGGTACACTGTTCCTATTACTTACACGACAAGTGATGTGAAAGATTTTCAAAATGCCTCAACTAAATTTTTCCTTAGCAAAAGTCCGGCCTTTATATCAGTTAATAATAAAACTACTTGGATAGTAGGAAATATTCAAGAAATTGGTTACTATCGTGTCAATTATGACAATCAGACTTGGAGCAAGCTACAGCAAGCTTTGTATGCCGACAATTGGGATAACATTCATGAATTAAATCGAGCTCAAATTGTTGATGACCTCTTAAACCTCGCTCGTGGGGGTGAAATTGATTACAATATGGCCTTTCCTATCATTAAATATCTTGAAACTGAAAGCAACTATTTACCATGGGCGTCGGCATTTAACAATTTCAACTTCTTAAGCATACGTCTGGGTATGGAAACTCAGAATTTTGCTTCTTTTATTCGTAATATCACGAAAAAGGCATACGATAAATTGGGTTTTGAAGAAAAGGAAAGTGATACTGTCTTTGATATCTATACCCGTACGATAATTTTGTACTTGTCCTGCAAATTTGGCATTGCTGAATGCATTAGCAAAGCTAAATCTCAGTTTAATAAAAACCTAAAAACTAATCCCGTACCCGCTAATAACCGGTTTGTTGTTTATTGCACTACCATGCGGGAAGGTAGTGAAGAAGACTTCGACAAACTTTACAACAAATACAAGACAGAAACCGTGGCTACCGAAGTAACTTTAATTTTGAGCTCTTTGGGTTGTGTGAAGGACCGCAAATTAGTCTCTAAATATTTCCATATGATTTTGTCCACGGAGATACGTCGTCAAGACAAGCCTAGTGTTTTGTCCAGTTTATATATTGAAAACAATGAAAATGTTGAATTTGTATTTGACTTGGTGGACCAAAATGTTGAGCAGCTATCTAAAGCGTAAGTTCACGATATCTATTATACAAATAATTTGAAATGTATTTTAATTTCCATTAAAGTTTAGGTGATTATTATACCCTGGCATTAGTTATCTCTAACCTTGTGGATCGATTTACCACGGAGACCCAATTGGAGAAATTTAAGGCTTTTAACGAAAAACATAAAAATAAATTTGGAAGCTCAATAATCATACTACAAAAGACAGTAAAGTCAATCGAATTCAACTTAAAATGGGCGAAAGCCAAACTGGGATCCGTTCAAAGCTACCTGCAAAATTACGGTAAAAACATTTAATACAATTTGAGTTATATTGTGAGTCATAACCTTGATAAGAATAAATGCTTACTGAAGTTATTTATTATGTTATTTGGAATTTAACGGGTATAACTAACTAAATAATATTTTTCATTCAACAACATAACCACGATATTTTTTTGAATATAGAGTTTACATATAAGCATATATTTTCTTCAGAAAAGGTTTTGTTAGCTAGAGACAAGCAAATATGAAATCATAAAAAATAATAAAAATCATAGAATCCTATCGTATAAATATTAGCAAAATGTACCTTTTTCAAATTGCAGATTGAATATTCATTATAATATATTTAATGGATAAGAGTTAGTTAACGAAAACAAAAACACAAAAATACATTTGTAATGTCTTTTGGAATGATATCAACTAAATGTTTTAGGTTTAACTTTGCTATTTATGAGTAGAGTTTTTGTTAACTAGCCAATATATTTCTACTGCTTTCAACTTCATCTGTTTCAATTTTCTAAGTTAAGCTTCTATCAAGGTAAATTACATTGACAATTTTTACAGTGAATTCAATTTCGCATAAAAAATACATTAATATAATTAAAATCCACTGTCAAAATGGTGGTTCTGTTAAAGGTACATTTCGCGAACTATGCGTAGTGTGCGCTATGTGATTTGGAGGTGAGATTGATCTAAGCGTCTTGCTTAAATTTTAAAAGAAAATAATTAAATAATAAAGTAAACAACTGGATATACGTTTTACTAACTGCATATAATTTTCTAGTTACAAACTGCAAAGAAATTTTATACACGCAAAACAACGATAATTGGGAAGACACATTAAAAGCATAAAAACAAAAATACACATAGACCAAACGGCACCTACACATTGAATGAATAACATAATAACAACAAAATGTGATACAAAAGGGAGTAGAAAATACTTAATTTTTCTAGACCTCTAGCGGACAAATATAAAAGACAGCATCTAAGTGGATAGACAGTTTGTTAAACTATAAACCTCGTGAATTAAAGACTTGCATCTTTACTAAATTGTTCTGTAGTGCCAACGTACAAATATTACTTTGTGTGTAGTTAAGTTAAATAAACTTTAATTAACTTAAAAACTCTAAAATCTGATATTATATATTTTGCAATAAAGAACTCAGTAACAACAAAACGTTTATAAAAGGTATAAACGTAACGATATATTTTATACTCTCCTTTTTTGTTCTCTGTGAAACATTTTAAATCGAAACATTTGATTTCCTTTTGTATTAGAGGATGGTACCAGTTTTGAAATTTAATCATAGTTATTTGTATGCTGAATCCCGAACAAATGTTAAGCAATAACAAAATTGAAATTAAATTATAAAAGTTTAGCTAAAATAAAGAATATCATTTCTTGGTTTTCTAACAACCTAACAACCAGCCCCATTTAAAATTTTTTGGTCCATGCGATCAAGGATATTAACGAGGAAGCTTTCAATAACATTTTTTTTTACAAGCAACATCTATCAACTTCAGTAAAATTGGTAAATTCATCTCGTCTTTAATTTTTACAAGAGCAATATAAAACAAAAGCAAGTACACACACGACGTACTAACCCACATGCATTAAATATTCTTAGAAAATAAGACAATATTAAATTTATGTACGCAACTGAATTTAAATTAACAACGGTGGCTATAGTCAATAACAAAAGCAACTTTAGTTTTCGATAGTTTTATTATAATTAATTCTTTATTGTTGATTTTAATTAAAAGAAAACTTTAATTCTAATTTTAAAATTTTTATTATTGCCGTATAGGTTAAATAATTTTTATTTCCTGTTTGATTACTTAATTTATTTCATATCTGCTTAACTGCAATTTATTTGGATTAAATTTATTGCTTATAATAATTAAAATATCAATGACAAAAGATCAAGAACTTAACTTAACCTAAATTACTAGAATGATGATTGCAAAATTATGTTCGTTGAACTCTTATGAAATGTTTGGGAGTTTAACCCTTTATTAGGGTACATATTAGGGTATGTAACTCCTCCTCCTTAGAATACAGCGACGGCCAAAATGTTGGAATTGGGACTGATGCGATATCAGGCTTTAGTTCAGATTAAATTTGAATATTACTGAAGTGCACCAAGTAACAAGTGTAGTTATTATAAATAAAAATTATGTTAAAAGTTAATATTATTATTATTGTTTAAGGTTTTAGTATTTTTTTCTAGGAAAGTTATTTTCATTTGATTATCAATATAGTATTCTTTTAATTTTTGAGGATTAAGGTATTCCGTTACGGATCTGGGTGTTATTGGACTAAGAGTTGGCATAATAATAAGCATTTCATCTCGGAAAATGATTGATTTATTTTCGTACGTCATTCCGTTTACGGTAATTGAGCAATTGTTTAATACTATTAAGGCAGAACCTTTTGTATTAAATGATTGTTTAATACAAGTAGTGTTTATGTACATGATTGGCATATTATATTGAAGATATATGATCCTTCTCTTTGAGATGGCATTTTACTGGTCTATTACTTAAGGCCCAACTATAATATGCATAAGCTGGCTCAAGCTAAATTGAACGAAAAGTCTGCCAAATGCTTAAGCAAATCATTGAACACTTTTAGGTGGCTATAATGTGCTTACACGAATTTACAAATTATTATACACAGTTGCACATTTGTCTTATTCACACTTTTGCAAAAAAAGAATTTCTCTTTAAACAAAAAGATCTTTAATAATCATATTTTGTCCACTGCCTGATGGAGCTCCCATCCTCTTCATTTCATTGAAGAAACGTTCCGGTAGTAACTTCCATCTGCGCTTGCACTTTGCATCTTTATATAATTCATGCCAGTATGAAAATGAAAAACGGAAACAAAATTTTTCAAGATATTACTTACCACTTTTATTGAATTTTTTTGCTATTTTTTCCATACTCATGCCTTTGAATTGCGGTTATAATAAAAAGCATCTCTTTTGTCATATAAGCAATTTTTTCATTGTACGTTTTCTATTAAATTCGCTTTCGTCCTCCATTGCAACTTGTTTACTAATGTATCTATAACATAATGCACAATGCTAAGTCAGCTGTTGCCGTACGGAATGTGCGATCAGTTTCGTACTTTGCTTAAGCAATTGATATTTAACGAAACTTGACAAATAGTTTTGTTAAGTACATTATAGTTTGCCACATACGATTATTAGGTTGGCTTAAGCCAGGTTATGCATATTAGAGTTGGGCCTTTAGTATGTTGCCTATGCAATTTGATTTTTCGATTTTTTTCTCCTTCAACGATACTTTCACAAAAGAATGTATTTACAACCTGTGGGCAGATTTGTTCTGTGTATATAACATTATTATCATTAACTAATGCGAAAGGTTTTATATTAATGAATGAGGTAGTAGAGTTTATTGGTAGAGATATCATTTTAATTATTTCATAGTTTTTATTTTCTACAATAGGCATCTTTATTATATTAGTATCATTATAATATGCTTGTAACCCTAAGAATTCGTACAATTGATGGCTAGATAAGACATTAATGGTTTGTTTTCTTTTTTTTTAGTAATTTATAATTTCTATTTCTTGATTCTTTAACATGTCTTTAGAAATTATGTTCAGTCTAGCTAAAATAATTATTTCTGACATGTCTGATACAAGATTTTGTAACAAATCTAGATTATAGCTAATTTAATTAATATATTGAATTTATTTTAATGAACCTTTTGTATTCTGTTACTAAATATTTAAGTTAGTATTAAAGTAACGTTGATAGTATCCGATTATTTCGTAAATAAGTAATGATTTGATTATCTTCTTTCTTATTTGATCAATTTGTTTATTGATATTTTTTGAATCAGTTGTATGTAGATTCTACTACATTCTACTAAGATAAAAATGAAATCATTTTTAATTTCACATAGAAAATTTCCCAGAAAACGAATGAAACTCTTTTTATATGACCAACGCACTTTTGTTTTGATGTAGAAAGGTACTTAAAGCAAGAATGAATATAAGAAAATTTTTTATGTAAAAGTGATACTTCATTACTCGTCGCATTTTCTACATATAAGTACATTGTACAATTTCCGCAAACATACATGTGCATCTGTAGTAGATTTAGGCAGCGATGCTTTAGTAGTTTTTTTTTGTGTTCAGGGGCTTCTTGAAAGTTGGAGGCAGATTCTACTGCTAGCTTGAGTAAAAAATCTTGTCTCGAGATATTTTCTCCTGTTGTTATATTACACGAAATCCAGTTATTTATACCAGATAAATCAAGGATATTAAAAAAAACTTGCAAGACTTAGATTTGGTAGTAAATTTCCTCGCCATTTGAAGAGTCATCTACTTCTTACCTGAAAAAAAAAACAACCCAACAAATAAAAAATTATATATTAACTTTAGATTAATTATGGTATGTTTACTGTTAATAAATATTTTCAAAATATTTGTACCATTTCTAATCAAATTACAAATTTTGCCGCTCCCATAACGACCTAGCGACTGGGAGCTAAATTCAAAAATTTAAAAATTCTGCATTTATTAAGGGAATATTTTCACTGTTTCCTACTATTAACTGGAAAATGAATAAGAGTAAATTAAACTTAGGTTCAAAACTTAAATTTTTTTAATATAATACCTTAACCAAAAACCAATTTTATAAATATAGTCATTTGGCTTAAAATCATATATTTCAAATAAAATACAAAGCAATTCACTTTGATGGTTAATTAAATATTGTTTTCGTTTCGATTAAATTGCACACTGAAACAGGTGTTCATGTGAAAGTAACTATACAAAAGTAAGTATACAAAATCGCTGGATATGCTTTCATAAATTATTAGTATTTTCTAATTCTTTTCTACAACTCAACTCCTAAGTTTTTCTGCTAAATCGCCAACCATAAAACACTATTTGAAGAATCGTCTTCGTTGCAGTATAAGGATTTGCAAATTCAGTAGTTTCATTTATAAAATAGTTGTTTAGAAAAAATTTGCTTAAATAATTATCTGATCAATTTTGTCAAAATATTCACAAATTTTAAAATATTCGAGAGAAGAGAAGTAACAGACCATAGCACTTAACATACCGCAATTACCATAGATTGTAAATAAATTAACTAAAAATCTCGCAAAAAACACCCTCGTTCTCAGTATTGTAAAATCAATTTGCAAAGCTTTTAATTATAATTATGAAAATTATATTTCAATATACAGATTAGTTTTCTTTCTTAATAAATGTTTAATAAATGTTTTCATCCTCGCTGTTTTAATTATGTAGAAGGGTTATGAATGAATTATAAGTAAGATGTGGGCAAAATTGAAGTTAGGTCAGGAAATTTACTGCCTGTCGAATGATTAAATGTGAAGTATTGGGATTTGTTTAGTTAAAAGTTGAGAAATTTTAAGCAAGTAACGTCACACTATTTAGCAAACAATTTTAGTTGTGAAAGCACTTTGTAAAATTCTAGCAGTAATCAGGCTCCTTTTGAAATCGATATGTGTAATTTAGTGGCTAAATTCGAGACGCGGTATTGTTGTTGACAATACACCAAAACAATAAGCTCGTACTCGCCGTAGTGATGCAAGTTAGCCGCTATACAGTGAACTGGTAGGAATGAGCCTGAAACATCAACTTGTCGACGTTCCCAAAGATTGGCTATCAGAGGCATTTTGAGAAACATTTTGCATAAAGATTTTTATCTTCACGATTATAAAGTTCAACCCGGCGAAGAATTAAAGCCAAACGACCATTATGTCGAATGTTTGTAAATTGGCTGTTTTTAAAACGAAAACAACGAATTTTTCAACAATATCATGTTAAATGATGAGCCCCGTTTAGAATTAAGCGGTTATGTAAACGAATATAATTGCAGCATATGGGGTAAAGAAAATCGACAGTTACGTCCAAAGAAATTGACGGAATGGTACGTTATCTGGTCAGGTGGCAACAGCGAACCATTTCTTCTTGACGTTTAATTGTTTGGCAGACAATTTATTTTCTAACCTCAAATAAGCCCACCCATTATAATCATTAAAATTAAATTAATAACTTTATTGTATATTTTAATAAATGTTATTAATGTTTACGCCTCGCATTTTTTTAGATGTCATTTACTTTTTAAACTGTAGCTTTCACGCAAAAGAGGTTGTTTGAAAAATAAGATATAAAACTTGAAAAGCTACAAAAAGCCTTTCATGAAATAGTAAAATAAAATTTTATTTTGTTTATTTCAACATACAAATTCCTTAAACGGGGAAAAATACTCTAAATATTGTTGTTTTTTTAGAAAATTGCTCACCCTGGCTTTGTTACTTACGAATCGTTTTGGAGTATGGAGCTTTAATAAATCGGTGCTTTACACTCCAGGGAATTTTATTGTCATTCATAAAATAGGACTCGAGTATAAACAGTTACAATTTTTCAAGCAATTTTCTTTATTACTATCACTAGTTATTATTAGTTCCGAAGTAAGTTTTATAAAAGCAAAAAAACCATACACCACCCTTTTAAGCAAATAGCAGTTTTTATATTTTAACGATTCAGACGATTGTAAATTTTTAACGAAACACGCCATTAGAACTAAATTTACTACTGTTTCGCTTGTTGACATACTCTGGCAAGTGAAAATGGGCTTCGTCTCAAAAAATATTTTTTTCAGAAAAACCAGCCAGCTGTTCCTGAATGAATTGAGCAAATCTACAGCGATGTTAATGGTCGTTCGGCTTCAATTCCTGCACTAGTTGAACCTTGCAAGGCTTCAAAGTCAAATACTTACGCAAAATTTGGCAATTGGTTGTTTTGGATAACCCCAATTATTGAGAGCGTCGAGGAATTAGCAAATTTGTATTTGCTTCAACACTGTGGCTCAGGGCTGCGATGTTTTTAGTTGAAAGACCTAGTCGAACACGCGTTGGTGTTCGCACATTTTCTATCGAGCCTGTTGACCAAATTTTTAATAGCGGTCTCAGGAGGACGATTATGTTGCATAAAAATATCACGAATTTAAATACGATTTTCGTGCTTATTTGAATTCAGTGTAACAATTGCCAATGCATCTACTACGACTACGTCAAAACACTAAATTTCAAAAGTATCATATTATTAGTGGTACTGCAATTAAAAAACAAACTTCTTGTTAAAAAACCTGAAATAACTGCGTATGTTATATGCGGCTTATTTCTCTTGCATAGAGAGAATTTGATCAGTTTAAGAGTTTTATACGTAATTGTATATAAACTTTGTCTTAAAATATGTATGGACTTGTGGTATATGTGTGAACACATACTCTTAAAATAAATTTAATGCAGACAAAAAATAACAGCTAGAAAATACTACGTAAATGATCAAAATGGTACTCAAGTCAAAAATTTGTTCATGACACATACATGCATACATATGTGCATACCCAAGTAAGTAACAACTTATATATAAATGTAAGTATTGTGCATAAACACATCCAAAAGTAAAGAGAAAGTGCCCCCACAACTTTAGTTTTCATTGAATCACACAAAGAATGTCAATTTACTTTATTGTGTTAAACGACACGAATATTTTACTGTTAACTGCTGATTTAACTAAATTGTAGCTCACGTCTTACTAACGTCCATGCACACAATAGTACTACGATAAAATACATAACTACACAAGAAATTTTAAAATCGCTTTCCCTTCCTGTGCTTAGTGCTAACTGACTCTACAATTTAGTAACTTAGGCTGAAGTCGATTTAAAAAAAAAACGTTTTATTTACTTAATTCATCTTCGAGTCGTGAAAATATTAACCGTTGAAAGTAAAAGCTCTCTAAATATATAAATATATATATATAATACTGTATATATGATTGTATGTGAGTCATATAATGTGTTTATTAAAAAACTTTTTCTTTTTATTGATTCTTGAATGGCCACTTTTTATAAGTTTAAGATTAGTTTGGTATGTGCCTACAGTTACAGCATGCATACAAATGTTAATAAAGGTTTCTTGCTTTGCTTTTTAATTTCATAAACAGGTTTTTTAAGGGGAACTCATTTTATTCTGACGATTTTTTTTTAATAAATTATTATCGGTGTTTTGAATAAGATTTTTGTTTTAAAAAAATATAATGATGACCTACTTTTATGCTTTAAATAGTCTTTTAACATTTTTTGTATTTGTATGTATTTCTTTTAAAATTTCTCAGCAGGGATGTGGTGTATTGTATTGTTATTTGACAACGTGTTGTACTTTATAGTTAAAAAAAATAAGACGAAACACAACTTGTATTATTTAAGAATAATGATATACAAAAATCCTTCTTAGAGGTGATGAATAAGAATAAGATGATAAACGTACTATGCAGATAAGTTTTATTAATCGTTCACTTTATTATTTACGAAGCACAAGTGCTTTATGTGTTTGTATATCTTTTCAACATTTTTCTGATGTACCTACTGGTAAAAATAGGTTTTCAATTTTTGTTATTTAATGGATGAATTATATAATTTTAAAAAAAATGTGTCCTCACCTTTTTTTAATTTAAGTTCCTATATTTGGAAAATTAGGTTGCGAACAGTGGTTTAGATACGCTTTTCCCTGACAAGAATTCTTAAGCTCATGAACCATTTAACATATTCTAATGAAACTTCACAGAGACCAAGCTGAGGTGAAGTTACGGCCAATCGGTCCCCTAGCATAAAGACGGGCTTCTGGATATATCGCCAAATTAGGGTACCTGGGGCATACATTTTTTTGGAAACTTCATAAAAATTTAATTTATTACTCAAATGTTAAGAGTTTTTGAACTTAAGTAAACCTTGGAAATATCTACAAAAATGTGCTTATATGTGTAGGTTACCTCTCTTAGTTTTGGAATAAATCGGGCTAGATTTTTTTTGACGTAGTGTATGCGTTTATGTTTGGATTATAATTCTTAGAGATATCGGCTGCATTCTTGATAAAATTTATGATCGAACAGTAGTAAGTTTGGCTCTGATAGCAAGCATCGTAAAAATGTTACAAGGATTATCCCTGGTTTTAGCTTATATAATTGATAATTTCTTCGGTATTAGTACATTTTTTTGAACTACTATAAAAGTAAAAATGCGTCAAAATTTTAAAGGCTATCATCCCGTCAGCCCTATCCAAATAAACAAACAGCCGATTTTGAAGCCAAATTTATGAATTACATCAAAATTCCTCAAAGCACAGACTGAAAACAAAACAGATTGTTAAAGATCTATATCTTGGCTACATACTCCAGAATGAATTTCACAGCCTCGTAGTTAACAAAGCCACGGCGGCCAGTTTTCCCAAAAAATAAAACAATTTATAGATTATTTTTCCTCGTTTAAGAAAACTTTGTGTTAAAATAAAAAAAATTATGTGATTATTATTGTTATTCGACCTCTTTTTTTTTTAAATAGTTATTAATCTTTATAGCGGTCTGTTTTAAATAAATTTAACACTATATATTTTCAATATTTCGAAATTATTTTTATAACAACAAAAATTATAACAATTGGAAAAAAAAAATTTTTTTTGTATTGTTTTCCAAAAATTTTTTCAAATTGTTATAATTTTTGTTGTTATAAAAATAATTTCCTGAAGAAGCTTTCCACAGGAAAGCGAAATATTGAAAAAATATGGTGTTAAATTTATTTAAAAAAGACCGCTACATAGATTAATAAATCTTTATTTGAAAAAAAAAAATAAGAAAATTGTAATTTTATTTTGCCACGTCACTTAAGGCATTATATATATATATATATATATATATATATATATATATATATATATATATATATATATATATATATATATATATATTGCTGCAAAATATTACAAGAATATCTGGAGCTTTTAGATTTTGAAGTAATTCAAATTCTCTATTTTATTTTTCCAACAACCACTTTAACGTGAAAGTTACAATTTTAAAGGTAAAAGATATCTAAAAAATGCGATACGTAAAATATTTTAATAAATTGTTAATCATAAGTTTTGCGCTGATATCGATATCATTTACATGTAAAAAGTGTAGGAGCTTTGCAAACCTCGCCTTGTAATGAAGTATTTTACATATTTCATACAATGTTCCATTTTTCAGTTTTATACAAAATGTGTTTATACAAATACAAAGAAGTAACTAAACTAGAGATTTAAGGGGGTAACTTATACATGTAAACAGATTTTATGTAGATATTTTTAAGTTCAAAAACTTATAGCATTTGAGTATTAAATTAACTTTTTATCACATTTCCAAAAAAATTTGTGTACGAGGTACCAAAATTTGGGTGCATACCCAGAATACCCTCTCTATCCTAAATTGCCAGTCGTTAGTTACTTTACCCAGAAGAACCTCTGCTTGACCTCGGTGGAATTTTCTTAGGATATCTTATGTCGTTCATGAGCTACTGAATTATTTCCAAAAAAAAAACAAAAAAAAAAACGTGTCCTTCAAACCACTGTGGTGCGTGCGTGATATAAGAAGTTGAGAGTATTAACGCAATTACAATAATTTTTTTGATATTTTACAAGTGTCTTGATATGCCCTAAATTCATTCATGCTGCATTCCATATACTATTCAATCCGCAAATTGCTTGTATATGTTTAAAAATTTAATTAATTAATATAAATTATGTGGCTCTCACAAGGTCTAGCTTTTACCTGCATAAAGATAAGTAAACTTAACCTGGTGGTGATTTTTGGTGATGATAATATTTCCTTTCTTTTTTATAAAAAGTTTTATTATTTGAAATTATTTTAAACTACGTTAATTTGTGCTAGATTCCTTTAAACATAAATATTTGAGATTTTCATAAAATATTTATTATTCAAAAATTTAAATCTATTACTATGGGGGGAAACGTATTTATATGAGCAATTTAGTACTGCTTATATATCTCTTCAGTTGATTTCACTCCAAATTTTGTATAGAAAACTCAAGAGTCTTATACCACAATTCAAATAGATTAAATGAGAATTATATTGAACCAACACAGCAAAATGACAACAAAAATAGAAAAAGCCTTTTTAAAAAAAGCACTGTTACCGTTAGGAAACTATTTTATTTTTTGGTAAAATGATGGACATAGGCTTTGAAAGTAGTCTGTGTAAAATCATCTCCAATTTTCTATCTGATAGAACATTTAAAGTTAGAAAGGGTAACACCCGACCTGGTGGCAGATGCCTGTGTGCTGTTATATCACAGGGATCGCTACTTGGTTCAGTACTCTGTAATATTTTCATAGCTGACATACCAAAGCCTTCTATCGGTGATCTTCTATATGCAGATAATATTCTTATTGCATCCGCTATTCCTCTTGCTCAAAACGTGAACAGAAGAGTCAATAACTATTTGGCTCAACTGTAGTACTATTTTGCTAAATGGCGGCTTCGCCTGACCATGAACAAATAGAAGGCCATTATGATCAAAGGTAGAAGACACATTGACTATATCTTAAAATGTGCTAAATGCACAAATTCGATTTCTTGTCTACCGCCAGATAATTCGATTCATTATATCTTACGAATTCCCAGTCTGCCCTGGGATTTGTTCTTCATAGATAGAGAGGTTATGAATTTGGGAGTGGCAGATCCTGGTCGCTTGCCTTGGTTTAAGGCCTAGACCTTAAGCCTAGGACCTGATGGAGTCTATTGCATTCTCCCTTGCGGGTCGATATGTAGGGTAATAGGCTTTGATAGAATCGACACTTATATGATAGGATCATATATAAAAGTTTTCGGGAGAGCTCGTTCCCTTGAAAACGGACATTGCTCTGACAGAGCTAATAGTATAGATACGGATATCAAAGTATGTATTTCCAGTGGACCTACTTACCTTACACGGAGCTGGCCTACTTCACGAGAATGCTAACCTTTTATATTATTATAAGAGAATTAATTCTTTGAATATGGATAACACGGTGTATAACACCCCTCAATAGACCATATGCCAAATAGGTTATTAAGTTTTTACTATATATATTTCTTGTCTTCCTTTTTTTTTGCACATAATCCCTTTCCTTATTGACAAAAAGTATACATGTCTGGGTTCTTAGATTTGTTTAGGGGAAACTACTAACAAAAGTTGTTTAGCACAAAATTAGCATAAGTATTTTGTCAGCAGTCATTCTGTTAACATATTGTTACGTTTATACCTTTTATAAAAGTTTTGTTGTGAGTTCTTCATTGCAAAATAAATAATACCAGATTTTAGAGTTTTTAAATTAACTATAAGTTCATTTACTTTAACTACACATAAAGTTGACACTACAGAACAATTTACTTAGGATGACGTCTGTAGTTTACGAGGTTTACTTTTCAACTAACTATCCACTCAGATGTTGCCTTTAACATTTGTCCAGTATAGGTCTAGAAAAATTAAGAATCTTATTACTCCCTGTTATTTATTGTTTTTTGTTAATTGATGTTTGTTGGTATATGACTGTACTCTGTTTTTTAATTTAAGTTTTAAATCGATATAAATTTATGTTAAACATTTTTTGAAAATTTTTTCTTTGATAATTTTCATTAATTGAAAACTTTTGACGAAGACACACAAAATTGTGAGTAATTCGTAATATTTTTAAAATTGTATTATTGTTATTTAATATATAGTATTTTGCAGCGAATAAAATATTTCGTTATCCAATTAAATGGAAAACTTGTTTATTGTAATCAGTCTTGAATTCAACACTCCCTTTGTATCACAATTGTAGTTGTTGTTATTCATTCAATGCTTAGGCGCCTGTGTGATAAAGTTTCTTCCGGGAATTTATTTTAAGATAGTTGTTGTTGTCTTGTTAGTTGTTGTTGCAGTTAGTAAACAGCATACCCGATTGTTGTTGATTTGCATGATTAAAATTTCCACGCAGTTTGTAACTAGAAAGTTGTTGTTGTCTTGCGTGAATAAGTTTTCTTAGCAATCCAGGCAGTTAGTAAACAGCATACCCTGTTGTTTACTTTATTACTTAATTATTTTCTTTTAAAATTTAAGCAACACGCATCCGTAACAATATAAACAAAATAACATATGGCGGGCGGGTCCTTAAAAAACTGAATAGTATTTAAGGAACAGTTATGTAATCAGTATGCGTTTTAAGAAATCATGTGAATATAGATTTTTTGATAATAAATAGATATGCAAAATTTGAGGTAATTTCCACCGATGAGCTATATGACTAATAGTGAAGGGGCCATATGGATATGCTTTAATAAATATTTTATGAGAATAACGCTAAATATTTATATTTAAAGGAATCTGGCACAAATTAACGCAAAACTATATATTTTTCTGATATGTGCGTATATTATATAACTAGTATAGAGAGAACACTGAAGATGGCATATAGCCGAAACCGGTTTGTTTACAAACTAAATTTGACGCGAGTTGATGTAAAATCATACCCAAATATACACAGTATTTCATTTACTGGGAAAAATAAATCCAAACAACTTAAGAAAGCAGTGTATTCATTCTATGAAATTTATGCTCTCACAATTTTCGAATTAACTGTGCGTGCATTGCTGTGCGTTCAGTTTGCTTAAACATGTGATAGGTGACGACTCTTGACGAAAGCTTATGCTAAGTGTTGGGTATTTCGTTTGTATTTAAATTTTTTGCTTCAAGTTTTCTTTTTTAAAATAACTCTATGTTGCATTGATGATAAATTTTGTTAAGAAGAAATAAAATTTCGTTATGTACACAATTATTTAAGATCTCCAGAAAATTAAATGATCTTATTCCTGGACTACAGGATTAATATTTTGATTATTTATTATTATTAAATTAACAACGTGATATTATATATATATATATAATTTTACATTGTTAATTTTAACATCACTATGTGTTTAATACAAAATATAATATATTTTTAATAATAAATTTTTTGTTCTCTAAACTAATGTATAAAACAATATGAGTAAAATCCTCTACAGCATGGTTATTGACTTTCTTTTCATTAAAATACATTCTTATTCATTCACATATTTTTGTTGAAATTGAAAATTTTTGGTATGCAAAGTGAAAACTTTAAATTAATAATGCCAATAACATTTTGGCACTTCAAAACTTGTATATTTTTGAGTTGGTTTTTAAAATAACTTATTCAATGTATATTACAACTGTAAGTATGGATGTGTGGATGGCCGCAGTTACGAGCATTTGTGGTAATGAGAAATTAGTGTTGGTAGAGCTTACCACAAATTCGTGATTAGAATAATTTTTGTTGTTAACCATTTTGATATGACGATGTGTTAGTCAATGAAAGTATGAGCAGATAATTTTATAGTATAATTAAAATCAGTACCTGCAGGTTTAACGGCGTAACAGTCTACTTTAAACTCCTAATAATTTTATGGCTTAATAATTTAGATTATTTTAACTATAAAATTTCACTGTACAATTTAGATTTAGAACAAAAACTAAATATTTGTGTACCTGCAACAATTTAAAGATTTTATAGTCAACAAAACTATCAAATATATTATTTTTGTTTGTAGGAACGAAATTACGGACCAGATAATAAATGTTAAGAAAGTATTTTCGCAGATTGTGGGCATTAAAGTTGTACTGATTGATATGATTGATTTCATTGATATAGTATTTCCAACCCCATACACATATATTTTTAGGTTTTTTAATTTTATTTTCCTTTTCTTAAAAACTTAACAGTTTTGTATTCCCAAAACACCGTTTCAATTATCAGTGATTCAATACTTACAATCACATACTTCGTTAAGACGTAAATTTCATTTTACAACTGTACAATCAGTTCAGAAAGCTTCATATCTATCAAATTTAATTGAATTTTATTTGAAGCTTGCTTCGACTTAAGGCATAACCATTAAATTTCTGGAGCTAAAAATTTGCACACCTCCTTTTCAAAAGTGTTGATCTTGCTCATATTCGACAAATGTGTGACAGTTGTTGCAAATATACGTTGATATGTTTAAGATGAACTGAATAATAATAAATTAATGATTAATGACGATAAGTTAATAAAACTGAATGATCCCTAAAATCGAACATAAAACTAATAATATTACACAATTTCCTGATTCGAAATGGATTCAAAAGAGTCAAAGGACAAAATTATATAAAAAAATACAAAAATGTTAAAATTTGTTTATTGAAAGTATTAACATCTTACTTCTAAAACAGTTTATTTGTAAGCCACAGTGAGATAGGAGCTGATTTTGCATACATGTTGCTAATATTTATAAAATTTGTCTAATATTCGACCACGAAAACAACAAGGAGAGACCTTTTATTTTAATTCAACCACGTTCACCTGAGATGTTGCGAACTATCAGACTTTGATGTATTTCTAACTTTTTAAATTTTTTAATATACCAAGAGGTTTTAATATAACAGTTATCATTTTGTTTTGATGTTGTAAATATTTTTTAAATTTCATACGAAGTTAGTGCTCGATATCTAAAATCCAAGGCACCGTGTTGGCTGAAGTACCATATTATAAAAAAGAATTACCTTTCTTTATTATAAACTTGTTATCAGTCAAATATCTCTATAAGAACTTTAAGCAGTTTTCATGAATATTTAGCTTTAATAAATGTAATAAGCCTATGTCAAATGTGCTTTGGAGAGCTTAAGAAGCTTCGATGATAGTAGTAAATTTCCCTATTCTTTCTAGCTCAGAATAGGGTTCAGCTAAAATGAATAAAATTGTTATATTTTTGCGGGGTCTTTTCCTGGCTTCGATATGATGGTAATCAGTGAAATTTTCCATTCCGCAGATATTACTTAAGACTATGTGCCTATGAGCATTTCAATACCATACCACATAATTAGAAAATCCTGTTTTAATTTCTCGACGATGAAAACTAAATGGCATTACTTTTTCAATATCTAAGATTGGTTATTTCCAAATTCTGTATAAAAAATATAAATATTTTATTGGTTTAGAGTGATATGCTTTCTTTGTGTTTCAAAAGACAATATATGTACATACGTTTGGCTGTTCAGTGTACACTAGTAAACGTATAAGCAAATCAGCGGATTTGTATAATTCCCTTACACGACATCTCGTAAGTGCTAAATGAAAACTGGACCGGGGAATTGTTTTTTTGTGTTAGCTTTTATGCACGTTACGTTGAAAACAGCCATCATCTATATTGTTAGCCTATTATGAGTTTAACACTACCAGTTGGTTCTTGACATTTTATTTTCCTAAATTTTTGATGAAAATTTCAAATGCTCGCCTCTACCGGTTTACAAGAAAAGGCCATATTTCTCAATGTTCAAGAAAATACCTTTTTATTTTGTTCATATTTTTTTTTAAAGCGAAGTTTTAAAACGACTTTGCACATAAGATATGGAAATTTTAAATGACTTTACTATAGGAATTTTCTTTATACTTGTTCTTATAGCCTTTTAACGTTCGCGTACTTTAAAATCACGTTACTATTGAGATACTTTTTAGACATTGTTTTACACACGCAGTGCAAATTTGGCATGTCTCCCTTGTTCAGTTATTAAACATAATATTGATGAAAATAACGTTACTTGCCTATCAAAATATTTAAAAGTTTACTTTGTTGCGGGTCGATTATGGATAGGCAGCGAAAACAAAGGTATGAAACTCTATGTATTGTTGCTTTTGTTATTGCACTGCATCCGTCGATCGCTATACTTGCAGTTTAAATTGTTAACGACTTGTCATTTACATATTTCACATTGTACTTTTTTTAGTTATGTTTTTATAATATTCTTAATATGAAATCAATGAACATAATTTAAAAAATTTAAAGAAAGCAACACTTTTTACATAAAAATTTTAATTGAATACTAAATACGCTTCATTTGAGTAAAGGTAATTTTATTTTTTGTTAATTCAACAGAAGTTTCAGATAGCAAAACTCAATTATATTTAATTAAGATAAAGAAGTGTCAGCATATAAAATCTGAAACCCATAATTAATAAACTAATGATAAAAAAGAATTTAAATAATAATTCTCATTACTTAATTTACAGACCTCGTATATATGATTAATTAAATTCTTTTTATTCAAATAAAATTACAGTTTCATACGGTTCTTCCACACATGCACGTAAAACAGGTGAAACTGAGAAATGTTTTTACTGTCTCAAAACTCGTTTATTGAAATTACTGAGTGACAAGGAGCATTATCCGGATGTAACACCCAGTTATTATTGATATTTAGTTTGACACGAAAGACACATTTTTGAATTCTTTAAAGACCTTCCCGGTAAGTGTTGACTGACTATTTGGCCTTGCGGTAGATGCCTTTGTGAACGTTTCCGCGTATATCGAATTCCGCAAATACAGAATATAATGATTCACGCACCAATATTAATACTTGTTAATGTCTGTAGAAGCTCTTTTCAAGCTAACAAGTAGTTTCAGAAATATGTAATGCAAAATAATCTCGATTCACCAGACAATATGAATAAATTAGTCTCCAATTGTTACCGCAATCGTTGTGTATATACCGTTTTCCATATTATTGCATTGTTGTTGGTTTTACTTGTATTTGTGGCGTTGAAAAAGTTTATTGTTGACACTGAAACAGTCACTGTCATGAACACAAAATTTTAATACATTGAATGAATGAATTAAATTGCACAGAAAATGTCATAAATGAACATACTTCTAGTTGGACGTTTAAGTGTATGCATGCGTTTGTATGTCCATTTAAAAGTTTATAATATTTTCGGATATGGCCACTGCTAAAGCTGCAATTTCTTGTTAAAAGTACGAAAAGTTTCCTTTTGGAGCATACAATGTTCATTTGTAAAGAAATAATGCATTTGTTTGATCGTTGAAAGAAGGGAAGCAGATTAATCTACGTCCATTTATTCGCCTGTTTATGTCAATTCGCTAATGAATTAGCAAATAATTTACGAATACAAGGGCAATAAACGAATAATGTTTCTTTATCTTCTCCTTTTTTCTTGACTTTTTATTCGAAAATAAAACGGTTTTAAAAATATTTTATCAATAATATTTAACCTTTACAGTAAAATGACAAATGTAAACATATTTTACTGTAAAACTCTATAACCATAAACTAAAACAAAATGAAAAGTGAATATCAAACCGGAAATTTGCAAAAGGTGTGAAGTACTGTGACGTTCCTTTTTCGTATTTTTAAAGTTATTCTTAGTGAGTCATTTAATATAGGTGTAAATAGCTTTTATAGCTTTCATTTCCGTTCGTGATTTCACAATGTCTCACAGGTTTATACATCTTGAATCCTTTAAGCTACGCAAATCGACAAGTGTTCGAATGTTTTTTTTTTAAAGAGAAGTAGCACTTAGACAACAAAGCCTATTTAGTTAAGTACCGTGCTACATTTTTTTTAGGAAAGGGATATAGAAGAGATGAAACAGGTGATGAAAGTAGAAGGATAGTCGGAAATTAACTGCCGTATATAAAACAGCACAGCGACCAGTGACCATGCCTTCATCGCTGAGCAGCCCCACTGACAGTCAATTTTTATTTTTGTAGTGGAAAAAACCAAGGTCTTCGTTGGGAATCGAACCCACAACCCACATACTGACATGCTAGTACACTACCTACTAGCCTACAGCGGCACCTTATAGAAAATGTCGATACAAAATGTCTTTCTAAGGACCCTTTAGAACTGTTATTTATTCTGTAAGATTGGTTGATTTATAAATTTAACTAAAAAACTCCATATATTTATAACACTGTCCTTTAAATAACAAACTAATTTTTTCATAATATTCTTTATTTTAATTTTTTATAGCTTTTTTGTACCAGTAAACTTTAAGAACATAAAAGCATCAGTTAATATCTGTAGTGAAGCGTATAGTAGATTTGCTTAATGAATATAGCGCTCTTGATTAATTTAAATTTAAAGCTAACATACACTTGTATTGAATTGTGGTAAATAATAGAAATGAAGTTAAACACAGCGGATGTTTTATGTAAAGAAAGTGTGTAAATATTAAGAGAATATTAATCGTTGGATTTGGTAGGAAGGTGAAGGAAGGATGGTAGAAGATAGGCATATAGGATGACAATTGTAGTTCCTTTGTACGTTGTTCAGGAATTGTTACTTAAATTATTAATAAAATATATTTTAAATTCATCAGAAATATATGTTTTTCATTATCCTCGCAACTTTTAATATTTAAAAAAATATATTTGTGCATTTCGATGGCTACTTTTAGACAAAATGTTATTTATTAATAAACATTTTGCTTCTAGATTTCTTTTACTGCATAATGATTATGCACAGCATATTAGAGCTTTAAAATAAATTTCACGATTTCCTTAGACGAGTTATTATATAAGTTATAAGTGGTAATTTTACCACTTCAATTCCTAAAAGCAATTTTATTATCTTTATATCATTACTTTAAGACGTTCACACTTCAACTGATTTGTTGCCAAAGAGATGAAGCTTATATATTCCGTTTTGAGTGGTTTTTGCATATACCGGGCTTTTGAACAAGAAGTTTGTTTTTCAATTGTTGCAACACATTTAGTTCTTTGACGTGTTCGTAGTAGATGCATTGGCAATTGTTACAATGAATTCAATTTCGCACGGAAATCGTTCAGTTAAAGTTACATTTCGTAAAGTTCGGGATATTTTCGAATAACATAATCATTTTTCTGAGACCACTATTAATAATTTGGTGGTTATATTTGAGTCGACAAGCTCGATACAAAATGTGCGATCACTAACGCGTATTCTACCGGGTTGTTCAACTAAAAACAGCCACAGTGTTGAAGCAGATCCAAATTTGTCAAATCCTCGATGTTCCCAACAATTGGGGTTGGTGAAGGAATTGAAGCCAACAGACCATTCAGATAGCCATCGATTTTTTAATTAATTCAGGAAACCGGTTGGTTTTTGTGAAAAAAAACATTTTTTCAGACGAATCCCATTTTTACTTACCTGGGTATATCAACAAACAGAATTGCCACATTTGGGCTTCGATTGTTGAGAAGTTTTTGCATGTCCACCGTGTTACTGTAGGGTGCGCTATGTGGTCTGGAAGTGTTATTGGGGCGTTTTTTTTTTTTTTTTTGTTGAAGATAAGGTTGGAAATGCGACAACGGCCATTTTTCAAAAATGTGATTGAAAACTTTGATGAAGAAATCGACATTTTTCAGCGTGATCGTGGAGAAATTTTGCCAGATATCGTTTTTCATTCAAATTTGCCGAGTTTTTCCCTTCGTGGTACAATAAAAATTTCAATTATCTTAATATAAAGTTTTTGTTTTATTTTGTTTCAGAAAACACACTTCAACGTTATTACGTATAGTTGCTATCATTATACAGTACAGGCGTCTGTTTGTCTGTATGACTTTTTGTTGCTCTTATTTTCTGCTTGCTAAATTTAGTTCCTGGAATTTTAGTGAAGCATGCTGTTGTTGTCTTGTGTTCATAAGATTTCTTAGAAACTTCTTAATTTGTAAATAGTGACAATAGGCCATTTAATTTACTTTATTAGTGGTAATTATTTTCTTTTGTAACAATATTTATATTCATTAAACACAATCATTTGACAGACAAATTTTTTTTGACGTGTTAGGGCTATGTGGCATTGTATATAATTACAAGCTATTACTATTTATTATAACAATTCTTGCTAAAATACATATATATTAATATGGGTATTTCCAACGCATAGTAGGCTTCTAAGATGGTATACATTTTGCAACAAATGGTGTAAATAATTAATAAATACATACAAGACATAGCATCCGAAAAAATAAAGAGTGTCGATATTGTTGAATAACAACAGCGCCACTTTTAAAATTATGCCGGACAAATTGAAGTGCTTAAATCAGTAACTCTGTGGGTTCATGGTGAAGCTGATGTCAACCCTATCAACAAATGGATGAATGGACAGACCGATGGACATTGACTCTCTAATGCATAAAGGATCAATAATATACATACCGTTTCCATTTGTTGGGAAGGGTATAACACTATATATTCTTTTTCTCCATGAGTTCAGTTCACTTTTGTTGTAACATTCACTTTTATTGTTAGAAATATTTGTATTTAGTCTGTGGGCCATCAGTTTATTTAATGTTTCGCTTTTTATATAAAAAGCAGTAAATACTACTCCGAGTTTACACGTTACTTGAATTTGAAGTATATTTAGTATCTAAATTTAAAAAAACAAAATATTCTCATAGAAAAATATTACTTCTTCTTGGCAAGCAGGCCAACAAACCGTCATGCAGTCTAAATAAAAGTCGAATCAATCTAGAGTAAAAAAATCTAAAGCAGCTGTAGTTATACCCGAATTGTGTAAATTGCAAAAGCCACTTCTAACTGGTCGATGAATATCCATCGTGACATAAATATACACTCTGTGAAGTTGCAAGTTTTGACCTATTACGATTAAAAAAAAAAGAAGATATATACTTGTGAGTGAATTCTTTCATGGGAGCAATCTTGAAAATAAATTTTTATAAATTTAAATCTGCTTAAATTTGAAGTGGGAATTATTTATACAAGTTATACCAGAATGTTTATATAAACACCCTTTCTTTATTAACTTTATTTTCAATAATGTTTGTTATAGAAGTACCCAGTGCAAATTTTAAATTTTCGTCCTCAATGGCTTACACGACCTGTCCATATATGTTATACAAAATTAAGTCTCTACGCGAACACCCAAATTGATAAGGTTCTTCTATTTTAAGCTAAATAAATTTTGAGAAAGTTGAGCTACTGTAGTTTAAATAGTTAGGTAGGTATCATAAACTATGTATAGATAAAATAATTTAAGATATCAGAGTTGATCGATCATCGGAGCTGTAAATCGTACGGAATTGCAATAACAGTGATTACTTACCACCTGTTTTTATGTACATAAAATATTATGTTTTTGGCTTAGGTTGGGTGTGATTTAGGGAGAGTTGTAAAATTTTTGAGATAATTGTGTTTCTCAGTATCATTTGAGCTATCAGCTGAAATTCTATTTACAATAGAAAACATATTTTGTAAGAAAAAAAAGGTCTATTTAAACTCTCTTTGTCAGCGCGTTTTTTCATAGTTCCGACAATTTTTTCGGTATCACCATTTCGCCAGCTAAGTTTTTTAATTTCATATTTATCAGTTACCGCAAAAAAAAGAAGTCTAATTTTTTTTTTCTTAAGATCGAACCGACAATATATTAAATGGAAAGAAAATAAATATGTGACGAGGCGGACAGACGGTCGTTTTTTATCACCTCAAAAGGTCTTATGCAGAATATTTTCTTTGTGGGTGAAAGGCTATCAGTTTCTGAAAAGATATTTATTTATTTATTTATAATTTAAGGGAGTATTTATAACATGAAACTATGGCTTTGTATTTATTGCGTTTATTGGCCTTTGAGTGTATTTTTGATTTGACACTGGCAACAAAAACTTTTAAATGTTAAGCTTTTGTGCGATTATCAAATTATGCGGTACGATATTTAAATTAAAAATTTTTAAAACCGTTTGTTAGACTCCGTTGTCTATATTATTAATAGATTTTTGCACGTAATTGACAGAATTGCGGTTTCAATCGTGACTTTTACTTTTTTATTGTTTTTTTTTTTTTCAAGTACTTGAAATTGATATTGATTGTGTATTGACACTAATAATTGACTCACACTTGCTGCAAAGACTATAGATATATGTATATAAATATATATACTTATAGTCTTTGCTTGCTGGTTTGTGCGTGCGTTTCTGAATGAATGATTTTGTGGGTGTGTGCCAGTTATTCACAGTTGTCTAAAAGAAAGAATAATAATTTGGTTCTTCTCCTTTGCACTTCGTTTTGCTTTTAATTTAATTTTATGTCCCATTTTACCATATTGTTTTTAAGCTTAATATTAAATATTTCAGATTGAAGTTTTTTAACGATATTCTTTAAAAGAATATCAAGTAGAGGGTGTTTTCAGAAAATTGCCGAACTTGCTGCACATTAAATATTTGATGCAACTAATCTGATACAAGTCTTAAGTCTTTGTCTTAAACCTAAAATTTCTGAGGAGTAAATTGTAAAACGGACCTGTATGCGGGGAGAAAAAAACATTTGAGGTATTCCTAGATACGAAGCTCAAGAAAGCAGATAATGGAGCAAAATTTTATCGCAATAGCTTTTATTATCCTGTGGCTTTCTTCTCTGACTAAAGTGAAAAATTTCTCACATGAAAATAGTATCTCTTCCTACTTTACACATGGTGTATTAAAGGTAATCAGAAATGCGTGCTTTACTCAATATTGCAAAGTTAATTCAAGGCCATAAATATTGCATGCCCTTCTTAAGTCAATTTTTTGCCTTGTAGTGGAGAACTATATTCATGGGAAGGAAATTATAAACTGCTACAACTCAACAGTCCCTGTTATTATCAAACAAAAAATCAAGGGTAATAACGATATTAAGTAATTTTACTTTCTTTCATTTAAAAGTTTATAAAAGTGTATAAAAGTTTAATATTTGGACATATCTTTTATTTAATGCAGATGAGTATTACACTTTTGGTGTATTAATTAAAACATGACAAATTTATTAACAGTTTGTATGGATTTTGCTAAGAATTGAATTTAATATTCTATATATACTATGTATATGCGTGTTTCTGTGTGTGTGTGTGTATATATATATATATGTTTGTTTTTACTTACATATGAATTAAATTAATATAATTACTGTGTTATTACTATAAAAATGTAACGTAGAATTTTATAACGTATTAATTGAAACACTTCTTTATTTTTCTTAGACATTATTAAAATATATTAATAAAGGGCTTTTCCTTCCGCCGGGAAGAGTACATACTACTTGGTTTTGCCGCCATTTTGTTAAACATTAGTCTTGACAGTTCAAATTTGGCACGTGGCAAATTTATTGTGGAAAAATTTTCGATAAACCAACGCGTTATAATTGTTAAAATATTTTATCAAATCAATCATCGATCACTGTGACGATGAGAAAATTGTGTAAAATTTTTGGAAGCTACAATGAACCATAGACTACAACGTACTGCAAGATATGATATTGTATTCCATATATAATTGCCGACATTAAATAAAGCATTTATCAATCCATTCTCTTTCATTTAATCAAGAGTTATAAACAAACAAAGTAGTATTCCTTCCTGGCGGAAAATTAATGTTGTTTAGTTGCTAATATTGTTTTGCTATTATTATTATTTTTTCTAACAGCTGTAATTAATATCATTACCATCAAAAGTTATTGTCGCACATAAAACTTTTAATTAATATTTGTGTAAACGAGATTAGTTTTAAAAATTTGTTTATCGTAAAAACTCCTGTCACAAATCTATAAATTTTATTTTCTATAGAACATAACGCAAGGACTTTTTCAACTATTTTTCGCCAACAGCTAGCTTAAATAACTTGTTCTTCTTGGAGACATTTCATAGGGAGAATTTTATTGAAAATATGCTTCCCGAATATATGCCGTATTTATTCAAATATTTTTTACTTTACTAATTATATGAAAATAATGAGATCGATAATTCAGGAAAATCCTTCAAAATAGGTTTTTCATGAAGAAGTATTGTAGCATGAACTCATCTATTTCGCATCAGCTAGCTTTTTTTTAGAAGAAAGGACAACATGATGAAACAATGTACAGATAATTAAATGTAGTTTAAAAAACGCAATAGACGTGTCTTATCAATTTTAATATATTTCAATAAAATTTTCTATCATTTGTAGCAAAACTAGATGACTGAAACGAATATATATTCCAACAAAAAATGGCTTCAGAAAGTGGTCTATGTCTAGTCAATTATCTAAGAGGCATAAACTATTATTGGCTAAAGTCATTTTGATAAATCTGCTCTGAACACATAACAAATTTTTTTAGTGGGTTTGAAATTGCTCATTCTAAACATTATTATTAATTAAAGAAAATATGTTTAATTATAAAATATTTCTCAAAATATCTAATAACACAAATGTCTTAATAAATAGTTTTAATTATTAATCTGACCTTATTTATTTAGCCTTAAATAATTACTATAAAACTTAATAATCAATAATTAAATAAAATTAAACAATTTTAAATATGTTCGACTTTACATTAGTGTATTTATTTCAGTGTCAAATTGTGTATTGTATGAGTGGAAAAACTTATTACGGTATACAATATATTTCCTTCAAACTATACCCATTGGTATTTCTTAAATAAATATATCGTTGCTTCACTTAAAAGGCAAGAATGGAATTTTGAACTAAGTTGGCAAAACACAGTGGGAGAGTGTAGCACAAAATAAAAAAGAATTTATTTGCTTATAAATTACTGTAATTTTTAAAAATTTTAAACTTGTAACAGATTTTTTTTCGGTGCCTTATGATCCCGCAAATGCATCATAAGGGTCTGCCCAGACCCATTGAATTAACGATAGAAATAAAGTTTTAGGAATAATTTTTATTTTATTTATTTATTTACGATTTAATTATAATTTAAAATTATACTTGACTATACTTCACAGGATCATTTCTGTAGTCAGTCTTCATCTATTTTCATAATTTTATTTATTTATTTAAACGGTTTTAATATATAATTCAAAGAGCAATTAGGTTTGCAACTACGTAATTGCGTAGAATGCTCATTAAGACATATAGGAGGATTATATTTGCTGCAGTTATGACGAGTTTTACGTCGCTTTTTCGAAGAAGAAGCACAAAGATAGCATGATGAACGTGTTGTGGTTACTTGAGCATATAATTGTTGCTATGCTGCTTCTAATGTCGACGGCACCTAAAACTAATATTTAATTATAAATTAGTATATATGAAAACATATATACACATTTCTTTATGCAAAAACATGTACATAAGTAGATGTTTACATAAACTATACTCACATAGATATTAAAAAGATTCATTGTTTGCCTTATCTGAGCAAACCTCCATACCATACTATAGTCGCCCTTTCAATCATATGTGGAGTAACTAACTACTGTGCCCATTCAATGACAAATGAGCGTCGTTTACCACTCTGCTTTGCAGGACTCATCTCGTCATAGATGATGAATGAGGCAAACCAGCGATATCAATCATGTTGTACAACATTTCCAATGGTTATACGCATTGTTAAGCGTTTGCAGGAATAGCCAGTCAATATCTGATTCATTTTATCTACTCCCGCTTAATATTTATTGTAGTCCAAAATATTATCTGGCTTGAATTCTTTCAATGCATCGGTCTATTGGCGGTAGTGGACAGTAGATAACATGATTACTAGCGTTTTTGGCTTGGCCATATAGGAGCACAGAGCAATGTTATTATTGTGGGAACGAAATTTATTTTTTTTCAATTCAGGCGGAATGAAGGTCTTATTCTTTCCTATAGTTCCCACGAACGTCACTCTACGATTCATCAAAATTTCTGCCAATTTCTGAAAAAAAAATGGTCAGCATAAACAGTTCTACAACTTCCATATATTTTTTATCAGTTTCATGACAACCCGTTCCCCTCGATTCGTTTCTTGCTGACCACCCGTATAAATTATACATTTCAACGGAAAATTTGAAACAGAGTTGCAAATACACCACACTTTTATGCCATATTTTGTAGGATTACTTAGAATATAATGAGTAAATGGGCCCGCGATATGAAAATAACTGTGCATCAATGGTTACGTTATAATTCGGAGAGCACGCCTTTTCTAAACTGGCCATCCAGCATGAGCCATACATCATCCGGGGCGGCAGATGTTAAACGAATAAAAGCAGTTAAGTTCTTGAACCGATTTCAGGACATAGTGACCTGATAAATTGGCATGTTATAATTCGCCCACAATTCTTTTACTAGCTGCAATAAGCTGCAACGTCTTCGTTAGTCATTAAAATGTTTTCTAAAAAAATTTTAAAATTTTTAATTTAAATTGGTCTAAAATAAAACACTTTAAATATCACTTTAAAGGTTCCCACAACTCTTATTAAAGTTTGTGAAATTCCCAAAAATGTTTACAGCAAAAACACCTCCAAATTGGTCTCTTTGCTTTACTTTGGTTTTGCTATTAGTAAGAAGTTAAAATAAGTTAAACGATGATTTAAAAATATTTATTTTCGAAATATCAAATACGAGTAGCATTCACGGGCTCTCTCAAGAGTTTTTTTTTCAATTATGGCAACACCAAAAACATGATAGTTCCTTAACGTATTCGAAGTAGGAGCATAGGCAATTATTACAACGAAAAATTCGTTTTATACTCGGACAATGTAGTTGTCCTTCTGAGACTGCTATTGTTTGCTCGTTAAATTTGAGTCGGTAAACTCGACACGTAATAATGTTCGCTCAACGCGTGTTCGATCGGGTTCAACTGAAAACATTCCAGTCGTGAGCCATAATGTTGAAGCAAATTCAAATTTTTCAATTCTTCGACGTTCGTAACAACTAGGGTTGTCTAAAATTACAACATTGCGCTGAGTTAGAGCCATTATTAGGAAGCCTTTGCATGCTAAGCGTGTCACTGCATGCTGTAATTGGGCCGAGTTTTTCAAAGATGAGACTGGAAATGCGGTAACAGCCACTGATGCTAACAACTCAATTTTGGCTTATTATTGACGACATGGATGTCACTAACACGTGGTGTCTACGGTATGGTGCCACATGTCACACAAATTTTCCGGCAAGGGATTATTGGATTATTTTTGTGGGGTTATGTTAATAACAGAGTCTATTCAGATTTAATCGATTCGGTTTCAGCCTTGAAACTCAAAATTCGTGATTAATTAATGAAAAACAATCGCAATTTTACCAAAAAATGATTAAAAGCTTTGATGAAAGAATCGCCATCTGTCGTGGTCGTGGTGGAGATGCCAGATATCATGTTTTATTCATAGTTGCCGAACTTTTCTCTTATACATTTGTTAACAGAGTCTATTCAGATTTAATCGAATCGGTTTCAGCCTTGAAACTCAAAATTCGTGATTAATTAATGAAATACGATCGCAATTTTACCAAAAAATTATTAAAAGCTTTGATGAAAGAATCGACATCTGTCGTGGTCGTGGTGGAGATGCCAGATATCATGTTTTATCCATAGTTGCCGAACTTTTCTCTTATACATTTGTTGCTTTATTTTGTTTTAGAAAACAAACTTCTTATTGAAAAACTCTTTAGATCAGAAATCAAAATAATGTACACAAATTGTTCATATTAGGAGCAACGTTGCCACCTTCGACTTAAGGGCCTTAATCAAGATTTCAGATCGACTACATCACTTCTTCGTCCTCTGGAAAACATATGATCTTGCTGGTTGATCTGGCCCACTGTTCTTAAATCGCAGCATTTAAAATCAATAGAATTGGTTGAATTTCTATTTTCTTTTCTATATTAAGTACATATTTCAGTGTTTTTATTTAATTTGTATGTTGCAGACACTCAACCGTGTCTGCATCAAAGACATGCAACCGTACTTTAATTGTGGAAATAATAAGAAAATGTAAATAGACTTTAAACGTAGTAATTGGGACTTCTAATGTCACATTCTAAATGCAATTTTCTAACAGCATTTTGTTAATGAAACTTTAAATGAAAAACTGCGACAAAAAACTTTATACTGCTAATAAAAAGACTAATAAAACAGCTAATAAAACTACTAACAAACTCACTTAGAGGTGTGAGTATATACATTTATTTATATAAGTGTTATAAGCCTGCTATATTCCCAGACGTTCATATATGTACGAAAATTAAGAAAAAGACTGTGCATTGAAAAGAATTTTAAAATCTAAACTAAATAGAGAAGCCTTTTTGACTGTAGTAAAGCTCTGTTAATATTTGAATTGGAAAGGCTAAAGTAATATAATAAATTCCATAAACTAAAACAATATTACAATATTTGCTAAACTGTGTATCAGCTGTGCGATCTAAAAAGATGGCAGCAAATCAAACTTTTCCCATCAAACTCTATTTTGTTATTGTTTTATTAAAAAAACACACCAGCACACCTGTATGCTGATTTCAGTTTGAAGAAACTGAGTTTCACTACCTGTTCTGCAGACATTTTAAGCTAGTTTGATGTGTTGCCGGTTTTGGTTTAGTTTTTGACGTGACATTAGTTTTTTTCTATCACAAGATGTTAAAAAATGGATGAAAAAGTTTGATTTGGAATATGTTAAAGTTTCGTTTGGAATTTGGCAAGTTAAAAGTAAGGAGTGTAGAAACAAATAAAAATAAATTTTCACCCTTTTAATTCATTTATATTATTATTTATTGCTTACTTCTCTCAGGAGTTACAGGATATACAGTTTATCATACAGCTTATATAGCGTAGGCCTATATAACCATTATTTTGTAGTTTTATTTCAACATTTATGCTATATTATGCTGACTTGTTAATCTCCAGAGCTATTCATTCACTATTTTTATTGGTCGCCAAATTTGTATTAAATTTCCTAGAACTGCAGCTTCATTTTAATTTTAGGTTTTGAACCCTATATTTTGGGGTTGTGCATATACTTCTTATACTTTCTGATTGTGGCTTTTCTGCATTGGTAGAGAGTGAGTAAAGCTTTTAACATCCTTAATATCGTATATAACCGTTTATTTTGAAATTTGTTGAATTTTGCGTGTTAAAGTAGATGCATAGATTTTATTTTTCTAATATTTTCTTTCGAGGATTCTAGACTGGTTTAGTTTTGATTGCACATGTCGACATATATTAAAAGGATATCATATTTTATATTTTCAGGCAATAATGCCTATTTAGTCAAGTACCGTGCTACATTCTTTAGGAAAGGGATAGAGAAGAAATGAAGCAGGTGGTGAAAGTAAATGGATAGTCGGAAATTAACTGCCGTATAAAGACAGCACAGCGACCAGTGACTATGCCTTTATCGCTGAGCAGCCCCACCGATAGTCAATTTTTATTTTTGTAGTGAAAAAACCAAGGTCTTCGTTGGGATTAGAACCCACAACCCCCATACTGACAAGCTAGTACACTACCTACTAGCCTACAGGGGCACCTATTACATTTACAAATTTTTGGGGCACAACAACTCTCTTTAGTGCTATCTTTTCAATGGAATCTGTTCTCTATCGCATTTTATTAAATTTCAATGGATTTTTGTAGGGCTGCAATCGTTGCGCTTTCCCATACATAAGGTATATTTTACGATTCTCAGATTTTCATATTTTAGATTCATTAGTTGAGAGAAATTTAAATAAGCAGTATCCTATTTTACTTTCTGATTCACTATAATTTCCTGCTTAACTAATTTTACTAAAGTTACCGATATTTTAAGCCTCATTTTCGTTACTTATCTGTAATGCGTTTACTTTACACATGAAAGAGGGTGTGAATTCGGGGCTTACTAACAAAAATATGAATTTTATGTTTGTGTTGTAGTATTGGGTTGGCTGCACTTAAAGCTTTTCTGTGAGTAAAAAGCTGTCCACCAACCATAAGTTCAGGAGTGGAATAGATTTCTATAAGAAAAATCACCAATTCCTCGTCTATATAAAGTCTGCCTAAGCCACTTTTATCACGTACTGGTGAGGTAGTGTTTCTGATTCAGGTATTTACCTCATTATCGTCATATCTACTTAGAATGTTAGCCATCTGGCATTTTATGTGAGGATTAATCTTAATATTATTGTTAAGGCACCCGTGTCCATCTGAGGGTGTTTTTCGTTTGTATGAGTTTATGATTAGTTTAAGTGGTGTGAAAATTTCTTCTGAGTTTGTGTTCACGTGTTCGTTTAAAATGTCGTTTCTGATAGATCAATACAAACTACATAGCAATTTTTCTTTAATTTCATGTCTCCATGTTCACTTTTAAAAATATTTGTACTAAAACAAAATTTTCGAGAAGAACCACAATTGTTTTGGATTGAAATATTGCTGATAATAAAAAAATATTGCTATGTGTAGATCCAAATGTATAATTTTTATTGAAAATTCTTGCCTTCTCAATTAGTTTTGAAATTTCATTTACGTTCCCAAATCAGTTAATCTTTTTGCAAATATTATGTTGAATCCTTAATTCTTCTTGTCAGATCGGAACTTTTTCTTTTTTACTGTTGTTATTCCCCGTGGCGAGCGCTTTCGATGTGAAAACATCATTGTCAAGCCGCGATGTGATTCGTACTGTTAAGTTCGTATCTATGCGTGTAGGCAGAATGCCACCTGGCACTTTATACAAAGTAAATCTCTTAATATCACCATCTTTTATTATTATCTAGGTACGAGGGTGAGGGTGTTTTTCGTTTGTTCGCGTACATGAGTAGTTCGAGTGGTGCGAAAATTATGTCTGAGGTCGTGTTTACCTGTTCGTTTATAATGTCATTGTTGAAATTTTTTGTTTGGTATATTTCCACGTTTTCAAAAATGTCTAGTTTTCGTCCTTTTTTGCTAGGAAGTAGTAGCGTCATCTATTTCCCTTGGTATGTGTCCGTGAGTGTCAAGGTCTTATGCAAAGTTGGAATCTTCCCTTTTCCGTTTGTATGAGCGTATGTGTTCTGTAATCCTTGTTTTTAGTGTTCGTCCAGTTTGCCCTATATAAGTGTGTTTGCTGGTACAGGTAAGTCTGTATACCCCGCTGACACTAAATTTGTCAGTTGTTTCTATCGGTGTTCTGAATGTCTCAGAGTGTTTTTAATGCTGTGAATATTCCCTCTTTGTGAAAAAGATTGGTTAGTCTGTATATTTCTGGTCCTGTGTAAGTAAAGGTATGCTGTCTGGCTGTATCGGTTGTCTCTTTGTCTGCGTTATTCTGTTTTTAGTGTTGTATTGTCTAAGAAGTTTATCGATGGTAGTGGACTTGTAGCCGTTATTTATAGCTGTGATAAATGATAAATTGTGTCGGGTTCTTTTTTGAACTTATCTGGAGTAAGTGGGGTAGGGTGGTTCGCTTGCCATTAATTTCAAGAAAACAACAGCCAGATAACACGGAAAATAACAACAATATTTCATTTACTGGCGGAAAAAATATAAACAACATTTTTCTTTTACCTCTAATACATGAAAGACTTGTTCAACGTGTATTAATTATTTATCCGAACATATTTTGAGACCACTAGCTCTTAAAATAAATTTATTAAAACAATATATGAAATTATTAAGAGAACAGTAAATATATGTAATGCGAATATGGATTGTGATTGTCGGCGAATATATCCAAAGATATTTCTAACTTTTGTTAAAACAAATACCTTTAAGGACTGCTGCTGCCAATGCACTTTTGGCGGAAAGTAATTTCCTCGTGCGTACTCTTTAACAACTCACTCTATAAAAAGTTTTATTTTGGCTCATATTCATATAATAAGAAACTTTAATTTCCATTTGGAATTCAGACCACACAATGTTGTCATTTTTAAACATATAAACCAACTTTTATGTTAATATTTATGTTTGTGCGTTAATCTATTGAAAGCATTTAGCAAGTAAAATTATATAAAAAATGAGTACTTTTTCAACACGATTTCACTTTGATTAAAGCAAATATATGCCAAATGGCTTTATATGTATATATACAATTTTTATAAAATAATTATACAAAACTTAGTGAACATATGTATATACGTAATATTTCAATATTTATAGCTTTTTTATTTTAGAAAATTATTATTATTATTAACGTTATAGTAAACAGTCGTTTACTATTCCTCTTCCAGTGCTTGTTATACCACGACAATTATTTGTTTAGGCGGTGATAACTAAATAATAAGTAAAATTATTTCTTCGCCTGTACTAAATGTTATGCCCTCAATCGAAGGGATAGAACATGCAACCCTTTTAGGCTTATTCTGTTAAAATTTGTACTATTTTGTAAAATTATTCGTTTATCTATCTAACTATTTTTATTGATATTTAAAGTAAAATATGTTTTTCTTCGATTTATCGTACATTTCTGGGAAAACGTTAGACACACGCAATTCTAGACAGGTTAGTGATCTATAGAGAAAAATTATATTTTTTCGATGCATTACTTTTCAATGTGGCACCTTTTATATAAGGTTTTTCAACCAGAAGCTTGTTTTCTAAAACAAAAAATTTAGATTAGATGATTCAAATTTGTATTGTATTAAGTTCGGCGATTAAGAATGATAAATGATATCTGGCAAATGACCACCACGACTACACTGACAGATGTCGATTCTTTCATCAAAAGTTGTTGGTATCGTCGAGGAATTGACAAATTTGAGTTCTTCAAAATATGTACATTTCATCCTAAATCGAGATTAAGTAAAAGGAAATTAAATGCAAAACTCAAACTCTAACAAAAGAATCAATGATTTCATGTTTTGAAAAAATCTACAAATCTTAAAAAATATAAAAATTAAAACTGAATATACAACTAATTTTTAATAAATATAAATTTGTTTACTGCTAACTACCACGAAGTTTGTTTTTCAATTGTCGCAACACAGACCACATGATAGTTTTAACATTTAGTATTTTGACGTAATCGTAGCATATGGATTGGCAATTGTTATAATGAATTCGATTTCGCACGAAAATCGTACTAAAATAATTAAAATCCACTATGAAAATGGTGGTTCTGTTAGAGTAACATTTCGCAATTTTCGTGGTATTTTCGAGCAACATAATCGTCCTTCGAGACCGCTATTATTTGCTCGTTAAATATGAGTCGACAGACTCGACACAAAATAAGCGAACGGGTGTTCGACCGGGTTTAATCAAAAACATCGAAGCCGTTGGCCGCAATGTTGACGTAATCCGAATTCCTCGACGATCCCAAAAACTGGAGTTATCCAAAACCATCACATGGTGTATATTGCGTAAGAATTCGACTGTAAAGCCTTACATGGTCCGACTGGTGCAGGAATTGAAGCTGACCGACCATTCACATCGCCGTATATTCTCTCAATTCATTCAGAAATATCCGGCCACTTTTTCCGAAAAATTCATTTTTCCTTTTTCTCTTGTCAGCGCATGTCAACAAGCAAAATTGCCGCATTTGAACTTCTGAAGCCTGTATATGCTCATCGTGTCATTGTATAAAAAGTCGGTCTGGATACGTCATTGAGCCGTGTATTTTTTTCCAAAATGAGGTTGGGAATACGATATCGGTCAGTGGATCACGTTAACGCGAGATGCTACCAACTCTGTTTTGGGCTATTATTGATGACGTAGATATCACTGGCATGTGGTTTCAACAGGATGGTGCCAAAAGTAACTCAACTAATGAAAATATCAATTTATTAAAACTAAATTTCCATATCACATAATTTAAGGATAGTCAGCAGTTAAGTGGCCAGCCAGATCGTGTTATTTAACACCACTGGATTATTTTTTGTGGGCCTATGTTAATGACAGTGTCTGCCATTTTCCCAAAAAGTAATTAAAAACTTTGATAAAAGAACTGATAGCTATCAGCGTTGTCGTATTGGACATTTGCCAAATATCATTTATTATTCATAATTGCGTAACTTTAATCTTCGCAATACAATGGAAATTTAAATTATTTTAATATAAATTTTTTGTCTTATTTTGTTTTAGGAAGGAAACTTCTTGATGAAAAATCCTTTACAATTGTTTTTAGAGGAAAAACGAACTTATTTATACAAAAATTTACATTGGTGAACTGTCGATTTGATTGGTAAAATTTACACATTTAAGTGAATTTTAATTTATTTAAGAGAACACTAAATTCTTTTTAGTTTTTTTAATACTGCGGATAAAACAGGTTTTTAGATAAGGTAAGATGAATTTAGGAAATATTTGCAAGAAATTCTTTGTCCCTTAACATAATTCGGTGTTGTTTAGCTTAACAAAACTGTTTCCGTTATAAATTGTTAACTATTATAGGATCTAACTTCAGAAACTTAGTAAACAAAAAGCTAAATTTAAAACTCAAGCATAAGAGATGAAATTTAGAAGAATTAATAACATTCAATAAACTAATATTTTGCTGCAAAACTTATTACAAGAACTTAATATAAGACTTAGGCTTTCAATTAGGAATTGTTTCTATATGCTAATTGTTTCTATAAACATATTTCTTTTTCAGTTATAACCTTTTTTATTCTTAAGTCACCTTTGCCTCATATGTATCAAAAAAAAAAAAAACGACGAAGAATGTATCTAAAAAATTGTGAAATAACTTAACACTAAAGGTATGTAATTACAGAACAGAGTAGAAAAGTAACTGTTAAATATTCTTCAAAGAAAAAAGCAACACAACAAAAAACGGATTTAATCATAAAAAATCTAGCGAAACAACTAGTCAATTCTTGTTAACTTAAAACAACAAAATAATGACAACATAGCAACTTTTCTTCGTCTAATAGAAACCCATTTTCCAGTAGATATGAAGAAATATTGAAGAGAAATTGCATTTCCAGAAACAGGTATGATGGTAACTTAAAACATAAACGCAAGATCAGTTGCAGGCGTAAAGTCGTACAATATAGTTGTGTCTAAAACGCAGCGCGGTGTGAAATTTATCAGTCAGTAACTCATCAAAAACAGAGAAAACAAAAAAACCTAAAAATATTTTATAACAAAATAAATTTTATAAAAAGGTAAATTAAACAAAAAAAAAAAGAAAAACAACAATAAAATTAAAAAAAAAAATAGTAAAGAAAGAGCTAAAACTATTTGGTAGCAGAGTGGCAGTAGTAGCAACTACATACGCAACAACAATAAAAAGTTCCAATTCAACTTCAGCCCAAGTTTTGAATTTTTATATAGCACAAAAATTTGTTGAGAGCTCTGTTTGTGTTAATTAAAGACAAGTCTGGTTACTTGATTGTTTACTTTTAAGTTTAGCTTTGCTGTTATCTTGCTACAAAAACTGTTTAAACGTTGTGCGGTCTACTTAACATTAAACACCGCTAGAGAAATTTTTTCAACACAATCAGTCGTATTGTAAACGACCAAGTGAAAAGTTTAGTTTTAAATTAATAACGGATATTAAAGAATATTGATTAGCCAAACCAAAGTTATAATTTTAATCAATTTGGCGAATACTCTGTGAATTATTTAAAAAAAAAGAAGAAGAAAAAATTATAAAATACTTAATCATAAATAATTTACTAAATATTTAACAGGTATATTTAAATATAATAAACTTTTACAGGTGAACACATTATTATAAAATGTTTTAATTCTTTATATATTCTCGTGTGAACTCAATACATGTTAAAACTGTTTTTATAATCTTTTTTGGATTGTGTACGCAAGAGCTTTTTTTTTGTAAGAAACTTTAAGTGGCACAAAGAAAGTATTTCGTTGGTAAATGGGTGTGTGTATATCAGTGTACATAATGTTAAAACTGTGTATATATAAGGTTTTACATTTGCTGCTACCGTTTGCATCTTATTGGTTCTAAAAATTCACGTTTTTGCAAAATATATTGACACTAGTTTTCTCATTACACTAATTGAAATATTTCACTACTTCTTGAAAGGCCGTCAAAAGTGTTCAGGCGTTTGACAAACCATATCAGGAATAATACAGCAGAAATCAGTAAATAGATGTATAAATTGCAGTCCATTGGTAATGTGAAAAGTCAATCAACTCGTTGCGACAACGACATTTTAAATCACGTAGACATCACATCACATGTTGTCCCCCCCCTCCTGGAAGCACGCACACTTGTTGGATTTCTTCTTCATCCTAATATGCGCCTTCGGGGGAAACGGCGTCACCAGTCTCCTGACCTAGTAGGAGCCCGAAACTGTAAGAGACATAGGACTTTCGAAGTCTAACCAGTGACCTATTGCACACACGCAGGTATCATGGAAACGAGATGCCGCAGTACGGTCCTGTTCTGGTTATAAGTGAGGCCCCTCGGGAAACATCATGGTGACTGTGACTGACTCGATCTTTAAAGGAAGTTCCAAAAAGGTGTTAATCAAAATCTTAACATCCAATGTCCTAGCCTGCGCATGCAACAGGACTAGGAGTTGGATAATCATATGTTGTCTTTACCAACTTGACAGAATAGATGCGACAAGCCCAATCCTTTTTATGCCTATATTTCTTCTTAAAATTTTTATTCTGCATAGTCTTACTTATGTACGCAGATGCTAATATTTTGTTTTGTTTGCTAAGACTCCTTGAGCGGTAAAGCGATCAAAATATGTGCATCCAAAAGGAATTTGAAAAGATATTCACAGTAAAACGAAAGCAAGGTATATTAAAGACTATACAAAATTATTTTGTGTGAAAAGTTGGTGAGTAGTCAACCATTATTTGCCCCTTTTTTCAGCGAATAAATTTCTAATGAAAGCAAGTTGTAAAATAACTATTAGAATGCCTAAAAAAATATTTTTTATTTACATTTTCATTATCCTTAATAAATGTTAAAAGTGTTATAACAAAAAATAATTCAATTTTTAAAGGCACTAAATACATTGAAACTTTATCTTTATCCACTAGAGCTTCCATATTTAATGATTAAAAAAGTACAATTATTTGTTTCAAACACAGTCGTTAAAACTCTTCACTTCTTGTAAAACAATTTTAAAAATAATCTGTAATTGTTCAATATTGAATATATTTTATTCAATATTCAATATATTATATTCAAAATGGAATATTAGGTCGAATTACAAAAAGTTTTTTAACACATACACATTTCATAATCGAAAGAGAAAACAGAAATTAGCTACGACTAAATAGTGACAATGTGAGATTAAAAAGAAATTGGGACAACAACTTAATTCCATCAAATTTCTTTTACTTCACATATTTGATTATTTTCTTAGTGAATAATTCTTTAAGCATTATTAATTGAATGGAAGAGTTTTTAAAACAAGAATAATGACATAAATATTTTATTTCCCATAGCTTGTTTGCTACAAAAAATGCTGTTAAAAAGTTCTTCTGTAAGTAGTTATGTCGGTCTAACTGTGTTCTAACTTTTATGTTCAATTGAATATAATAAAAAGGTTTTTATATAGACAACCAAGAAACACATCCTACTTATGATAAAAGCAGAAGATAAAAATTAAACTATAAGTATGTTCGAAAACTTTATATTATAACTTATAATAAGTTTTTCACTACTTCTAACTACTCTTTCTCATTTGGTGGTAAGGCAGATATAATATTTGTGCAGGGAATTAGTAAAAGCAAAATAAAAATTCGCAATTGAGACCTTAAGAAATGCACGAAATTAAAAGTTCATTTGAAAGAAAATAAGAAATAGAAATTCAATTTCATTGTAGCATTCTGTTTTAAGCATAAAGATGTTGAAGTATAGAAAGAATTTTATAATTGATACAGTTCGCATTTAATTTTATTAAGGTAACATCAGATATATTGTATGAACAAGACTTTCAGAAATTTGTAAGCTTAAGTTTTTCATTTGCCATATATATAGGGTTTTTAACAAGAATTTTTTTTCAATTGTTGCCTACCATACCAACAACATGATAGTTCTGACATTTAGTTTTTTGACGTATTCGTAGTAGATGCATTGGCAATTGTTACAATGAGTTCAATTACGCACGAAAGTCACACTAAGATAATTAAAATCCAGTATGAAATTTGTGGTTCTGTTAAAGTTACAGAATTGAAAAAAGCAGGAATTGAAGCCTAATGATCATTCACTTCGCTGTAGATTCCGTCAATTCATTCAGGAACAATCGGCTTGTTTTTCTAAAAAAATAATTTTTCCAGACGCAGCCATATTTCACTTGTCGGGGTATGCAACAAGCAAAATTGCTGCATTTGGACTTCTGAAAGTGCTAGAGCGATTATTAAGAAGCCTTTGCATTCTCAAAGTGTCACTGTATGGTGTGCTATTCCGTCTGAAGGCGTGATCTGGCTGTTTTGTTTCGAAGCTGAGGCTGGAAATGGGGTAACATTCAATGGACCGCGCTATCATGAGATTTTAACAACGAAATAGGACCGCCATTTTACCATAAAAGTGATTAAAATCTTTGGAATTGTCAGCATGGTCGTGGTGAAAATTTTCCAGATATTATTTTTTATTCATAATTGCCGAACTTTTCTCTTCATAATACAATAAAAATTTTAATCCCCTAAGTCTAAATTTTTCGTTTTTTTTGTTTGTTTTGGAAAACATACTTCTTGTTGAAAAACCCTTTAGTTGTCGCTTAACAAAGCCGCCTATTTTGTTATATAGTTTTGTATAATAATAACTATATTATTATATTACATAATAATTGCTCAAGATGTGCATACGGTGCCATGAAGATATTTTGTTGGGTGACTGTTGTTGAAAGTAGTATTGAATTTGATTATTTAGTCCCCTCGCCGAATGGGTTTTTTTACACCAGCATTCACATGTAAACTTGAAGTCGAAATTGAAAACGGTGCCAGCGAGACTTGTAGTGCTTATATTACACTTATATAACGTACATTTTAAATACACTCTTTAAAAGAAAAATGGTTATTATCATTTCCACATTTTGTGTAGATTCTTTTATTCCTTTTTAACTTTTAATAGGAATATGTGAAAATTCCAACCAGAGAACAAAAATAAAAAATATAAAATAAGAGAAATATGATAAAAAGAGAAAATCTATTAAGAACTTGATGCGAGATATTTTGTTAGTAGTTAGGCTTAGTTTTTTAAAATTAGTTAAAGCAAGAAACCTTCACATAAAATTGGATAATGGCAAAGGATATAGAACGCTTATTTTATAATATTTACATAAATATTAAATTATAGCAGCAGTGAAATGGATTTTTTTTCTTTTTCGCAGTAAGCACTTATATTGAGGATACAGTTAAGGAGGTAAAAAATTTTTTCATCGCTTTTGATTACCATCACTTTTTGAGCGTGACTCTTAAGGCACTTTGTGCGATAACAAACAATTTTTTAAAAGCTCTTCAATAGCTTCCGCAAAATGAAGGATGAAAATTATTTTGAACGCTTATTTATGAAAATTATTATATAAAATTAAAGAACAGATTTATGCAATTGCTGTTAATAAAAGAAAACGTTTGGCTCATATTTTTGTTTCTCCTGTAGCTTTAAATATTAACGTTTTTTAAATTAACCATTTTTATTCTTTATTGGACTTTTCAATTTTAAATATGTCAATTTATGTTTAGAAAATAATTATTATGTCAAGTGTCTGTTGAAATGTTATTTTCGTGGGAGTTGGGAATAATTTGGCTTAAATCGAGAGGTGAATTTCAAGCCTATTATAACGAACAATAATGTAGTGAATTTGGGAAAAATCCTAAAATTGAAAAATTTGTGTTGCGGAAACTACTCTGGTAGTTTTTAATGGTCTTGTATCCAGCCCTATTGGCTATTATAAGCATATTATATTGACCGGTCTGGTCAATCTCATGTAATTTATAGCTACAGAATTAATATTATATCAGATGCCCGATCAACCATTATTGGTAGAGGTTGGGAATAATTTGGCTTAAATGGAGAAACAGTTTTCAAACCAAATATAACGATAAATTGGAAAGTTTATATTGATCTTGATTTTCATGAAATGTTTTAAGAAACTTCTCTTTTAACTCTCTTAGTTCTTAATAATTTGGCATCCAGTATTATTGTCTCTTATAAACAGCAGTAAGTCGGAATACGCCAATTCGCCAATTTTATCTTAAATATCGAGATTAAAACTTTATAATTTTTGTTGTGCGCCACAAAAAATTAATTTATATCTTTTTGTATTTAGTTTCTTCATCTTTTGGTCATTTGAGACATACACTCTTAGTGGTTTCTCTTACTTTTAGTTATTCCTTGCATAATGTTTTCATCTTTGATATAGCGTATATATACAATAACTATAAAGATAAAAAAATATAAAGAAATAATTATTTCAGAACATATGTGTCTGTTGGTGTTTTTTGTATGCATTTGAGTTACTAACTATTAAGTGTGGAGAATTTGGTTGCTGGTTTTGTCTTTTGTTGTTGATATTTGGGTAAGTTGGCAAAAAACTGTGTTTATACATTCACACACGTTCAGAAAATGTTCAAAGAGTTATCTTAAAGCTACTTTTTACAGTTGACCTAGTTGCTGCATGAAAACTACTTTATTATATAGTTGAAATGCAGGAAATTTTAACGTATCCTTCTTGACACTACTACCACTTTTTTAGACGCAGAGACTAAATAAAAAAGAACAACATGAAAAGAACAAAAGTAAAACAACAACTATCAATATTTGTTTAGAATAAAACCAGACTAACAACACAAAAAAGTATTATCTTCATGTGAGCACTATGTTATTTGTATATATGTATGAGTTGATCTAGTAGAGAGACCATATTGATAACTTACTTTGGGAAGAAGAACACAAAGTTCTGCTTTACAAGCGGGTATTTAAAAACCTAATTTGTAAATTTAACAGTTCTGCCTAATTTTTTTAACTGTTAATTTAACTGATACACTTCAGTAAAATTCATTAATATTATTATCATTGGTGGTCTGCCTATTATTGACCAAAAGCTAAGCCCTACCGGTAAAGCAAATTTTTGAAAGAAGAAAATATATGAAAAAACTCAAATATAACAAAACCGTAATATAGCATATATTTTAAGTGTTGTTTCGTATTTTCATCAACTGAGTAAAGAAAAGCAAAAATGGTAAAAATATTTATAAACAGTTGTTTAATGTTAACTAACACAAATGAATTACATACATTTATTTGTACATTCGAACAAATGTGGTAAATCTTCTGAAAAATATTTCAAGTTTTTAAGTGTTTTTGAACTTAATAGTTTTGGTTCATATTGTTACGCTTATTCCTTTTAATAAACGTTTTGCTATATTGAGTTCTTTTATTATTGAATAATACAGAGTTTTAAATTCAGTTAAACGATTTATTTACTTTCAATACACACACACACACACAAATAAACACGATTCTGTTTATTACAACGTTATATAACTTAATATATATTAATATTTGTAACAGAAATAAAAAATGTATGTTTTCCATTAATCATAAATCTCGACCCTCTTTCCAGGCACAGTTTATCGGCAATTGGTCTAAAATTTGGTACGTTTGTGATTTGATATGAGTTAATTAACCGATTAGAGGTCAAACGAAAACAGGCATCGTTTTTTAAATTCATGTTTTTTTTTCTTGTTTAAGAAAAGAAAAACATATAAAAGAAAAATATATTTTGAATGAAAATGTTCCAATCATTGGTTTTCAACGCAAAGTATTTGTAAGCACTTCTTACACTGCCAACACACTCATGTGGTTGATTTTGTTGTTTAGCAGGATAGTATCCAGCTATATTTGAGATAAGCCTGTGACAATTGACACAGACTGTCGCAATATCTATCGCATATCTTGTCGTAGATTGCCTCACAATAGCCACATCCAGCAAATAGTATTCACCACCGCTTTTTACCATGAATAGATATTCTATAAACTGCAAATAATCAATGCCACCCACACTTTTATTGTAGTTTTGAAATAAGCGAGGTATCTTCTTTTTGCATGTGATGGAGCACCATCACTTGACAGTTCATAATTGGTTGTCATTGTACAAATACTGCTATCTTTTCATTTCACAAATAGCTCGTTTTCCTTTTCGAATCGGTAGTCACGCTAACCACGATCTTCCTTTTTCATATTCTTCATGAGAGTTAAAGTACATTTTCTTGTTCAGTTTTCTCTGCCTGTTCCGGTACCCCAAGTTTCTAAAAGCGAGTAACAGATCGTAGCCAGTTAAAAAGTTGTCGAAAACATCGGTTATTTTCTGCAGTATAATTTAGTTGCCCCAATAAATTTTTAACAACACGTAAACCTAGTGGATACTCTGAGATTACACTTGTGAGTTTCCGGAGTACGGATTTAATGGGTAACAATAGCCGATAGAGCTAGCGTCATTTCTTTATACGAATCGGACTGGCTTTCTTCTAATGAATCGCTATCGGGATGGTGGCCATAATATTTAGCTATCTACCCGTCTGTGGAAATATTCTCACGAAATACTCCTCTCTGCAAACATTCTATTCTTAAACGAGTACAGTAAATTTTTTAATTGTTTAGTTTTATTATTTTTTATTATTTTTATTCGACCGTTTTTTGTTCTTTCATAAATAAGTATATATCTTTATATAAATTCAATATTTCGCTTTCCTGAAAAAGATTTCCTTGGGAAAGCCAAATATTGAATTTATATGTATTTAATTTAATTTAATTAAGAAGACCTATATTGATTAGTTTTATAAAGTAATTTTTTTCTGTCATATGTTTTTTATATTAATAATTTCAAACTACTAAAAAAAAGTTCTATAGTATTATAAATACTACAAGGTGCCTCTGTAGGCTAGGTAGGTAGTGTGTTAATTTCCTTAACTATCCTTCTACTTTTACCACCTGTCTCATCTCTTCTCTATCCCTTTCCTAAAGAATCTAGCACGGCATTTGACTAAAAAAAATATTAACAAAATAGTAAACTTACCAACACCTTACCATATTTTATTCAGAAGCTTTAGCATTGTTATTGTTAAACTAAAAACTAACTAACGGTAGATTAATTGCAAGTTCTTTGTTTTTGCTTAGCAAGTTATGAAAGTTCAGCTGTACTCAGTTAGGTACAGTAACTTTTAATGCGTTAATATGTCAAAATTAAGTAAAAATTTTAGTTTATATGTATATATTCCTTGTTCTTCTCTTCTCATTTCTTCTCTTCTCTTCCCACCAAGAAAAGAACAACTTTTACCGAAATTGATGAAAAAAAAAAATATTTTCGACTTAAATAGCAACATGGCAAAGCTTGAAATACTTTTTTGCTGCCCACCTGGAAGGTATACTATTTTGTTTGTTTTTAACTTTTTATTAAGTGAAAGAGAATGAATAGATCTTAAAGTAATCAATCATATCACAATATAGCTCTCCATTCACATAACTGTTGAATAATTTGAGGGTTTCCCATTTCCCAGAACCGACTATTCTGTTTATTCACATATCTATTCAATTGAAAATATGTCTTGTTAATGGCGAGCTGTAATATTCAATTGGAATATCTATGGCGGCGCAAATGGTCTTGTGTAAGAAGCTCTTCTGTAAACTGAATCTTATATAGAAACAAATGCAAATCCTTGTGAAAAATTGTGACCAAAGTTATTCTTTGAACATCAAGCTCCTGAGTACAGCGTCGAGTTGAAGTTGATAAATTGTTTTGAACACTTTCTGGAGCAGCAGTATTGTTTTCAGCCGATATTGCAGTACGTTGTGACCAATGCTTGGGCCTATCACTTACTGACCCTCTCTCTTCGAAATCATTACTTAGACAATAAGTACGTGTTGTTGGTGGACATCCGGTACTTTAAATCAACTGTATTTAAATGCAGGAGCGTACAAACTATAGCATCTATTATGTAAAATTATATTTAAAAAATTCTGCTTTTCACATTTAAACACAAGTATTTTTTTATAATAGAATTTAGTTGGGGAGTAATTAACAGTTAGTGCTTCAAAGTGTAATTTGATCAATTTGGTTTGATATATGCACATATCTAACACATACAATTTGCTTGCCACATATTGAGCAGCATCCTACTTTTCAGCTACACACTTAAACTGAACCGAAATTCAATCCTTTTAGTTTATTTTTCATTACAAATTTTATTAGTGCATAGCCATTTTAATTATTAGTTCGTTGATGTAGTGTTTATTGTGTTATATTAAATGTGAAAAGTTTTACGGAAACATAATAATACTCTCCTAATTATGTTTCCTTTTTGCTATTTCTCTCTTCATATTACATAGTAGATTGTACCTTTATGCACGAGTGAGTTAGAACATGAAAGCATGCAGCATATGCTAGTAGATATTTATGGCTACGTTCATTTTACACTTTACTTACTTACATATGAAACATCTACACTTTTATTCTCTTTATTAAATCAAACTTTGCACTGATTTTTCATTGCCGTAAAATTTACCATCATTCAAGATACCTATAAAGAAGGCAAACATAAAACTTTATAATATTATAATAATAATAATAATATTATAAAACGAATTATAATTATAAACTGTATTTAAAACTATAACAGAATTAATTATTTTAGTATTAAAATCGTTAAGAAACAAGAAAAAATCTGCATTGATATATATTTATGTGCTAAATAGGGTCCTAATATATATTTATGGGCTAAATAGCTTTATTAATACGCAATTCATTTATAAGTAAAACAATTTTATAGTAGAGTTTCTTGTTTAAAACCCCCTTCAAAAATACATAACAGCTTTCACGACACAAAATTATTATTTGATGACATTACAACAATAAAAACTTGAAAAAACCTTTAAAACTTGTCTCTTTTTATAGGTCTCAGAAGTGTATATTAAAGTAATTTTTAGGCTTAATTGCGGCTGCTTTGAACAATATTGAACAATGTTTGTTGATTTGGTTAGGGGACTCAAATGCTGATTTGTTCAGTAATCAACAGTGTACGGGTTTATTGACAGTTTTTCAAAACTATGACTGCTATAGTGCGCACAATTTGGTAACTTTTTGGAAAGATTATATTGTTACGTTTATTCCTTTTAAGAAAAGTTTTGTTAATTTGAGCTCTTTACTTTAGAGTGTTAAATGAAATTAACCGATTTTTTTAATTTTTATACACACAAAATAAAAACGATGCTAACTTTGTTGTCTTTACTCAGTGATGACATCTCTTATACACAAGAATATTCTACTTTAACATCACCGCATATTGTTGTTGTTATTATTATTCAGTTTAAGTGCTGATTAGTAGTTTTCTTTTTCGTTTGTTTAGCTTATTTCGTGGAATTTCTTAAAATAATTTCTTAGAAAACTACTAAGTTTGTAAAATGCATAGTAGGTCGTTTCATTTACTTTCTTACTGACAATTATATTTTTGTTAAAAGTGATAAATCATATTCGTAACAATATATTGTTGCTATAGAATGTGGTATATCAGATCATAATGTTTTATGCTGTAAAACTGTGAGTAAAATATTTAGATTGAGTGGATTGAAAGTTCAAAACTATATTGCGACTATATGCGGGTAAAACAATATTTGAGAGATTTAGCTGATTTGGTTTTGAACTAATTTCCTGTATGAATGCTGCGGTGAAGCATTTAACTATAATCTTTAAATATAAAAGAGAACTTCGTTTTGATATAATGCTTTGGATAAATAGAAATATACAGGAATTATTATTATTTAAAGAAAAAATATTAAAAAAGAGAGATAGAGATTAAAAAAGGGATATTTTGACAATTGATCAAAAGGTAAATTATAACTAAAAAAGTGGCGAGCAAAGAATATAGAAACAACCACTATGCACAATAGAGAAAAAAAGGCTTAACATGATCCGAAAAAGTGTTGGAAATTAATCAATAGCGCCCTTGGTCGCTTGAAAGCTAATAAGCTAAATTTGAACTACCAGGGAGAAAAAATTCTATCGGAAAGGGGAAAGGCTAATTGCTTAAATGATTATTTTATTATATCGATTAAAAATTTGAAGAAGACAACATTAAGGAAAATAAAAGTCCATGCTATGACAATATATCGCCAAAATTTGTCAGGAATTGCTCGGAAATAATTGACCCAATACTAACCGAACTTTACAACAGAAAGTTACTAACTAAAATGTACCCTGACGCGCCCAAGATCCCCAAAACTGTTTCAATACCGACAGGCATTATTGTGTATACTATATATAAATATCGCCCAATAACACTCCTTTCCACTGTAGGTAACATATTTTTAGAAAATTATTGCTCTACATGCAGGAAAATAATATAATTTTTGATTTGGAATTTGGTTTTAGACAAGGTTGTGGTGCTGAGGATGTTGGGCAATATATTTGTAAAGGTTTCGACGATAGATTCAGTGGGGTGGGTCGCAGACATTTTCTTGGACTTCACAAAGGCGTTTGATCTTGTTGGGCATCAAATAGTATTCGACAAATTATCTATATATGGGGTTAGAGACAATGAATTGCAGCAGTTTCAAAATAGGATGCAGTATATTTAAGTAAATGGAAAGAGTAGTTTTATTAGTGCTGCGGAATATAGGGTACCTAGAGAGTGTGGGCTGAGTCCACTTTTATTTTCTATATATATATCAATATATATCAATTACATGAGGGCACTTGACCTTACGGGGAAGATCTTTGTTTGTAGAAGATGTATGCTTGTTCTACCCATGTAAGCCGGACTTCACCTCAAGGATGCAGATTGAAAGAGATATGACGATGATTTTTGAGTATGCGTACATAAATCGCCTTGCACGAAGTTCAAACAAGACAAAATTTGTACATTTCAAATCGAACACTTTGCGTCCAAATATTTTTACAATACAAATGGATGGATGGCACCTTTGATGGATGGAAACCTATTCGGTTAATTATATTGGAATTGCACTACAAAGTAACCTTTCGTGGAATTTATGTATATAGTGAATATTGAAAAGAAAATTTCACCAGGTATTGGTGTGTTACATAAGTTCAAAAATAACAACAAAACTTGTTTTTGTTATTTGTTATACGTTATGTTGAAATCTCTTTAACGTATCCGAAATAAGACTCTAAAAATAGTTTTTAATTTACCAACGATATATTCAACAAGTGGTTTATATAAAAGTTTTAACCATTTATGGGAGTTACGAATATCAGGTTTTAAAATATGTCTTTAAGTCCTTGCATAACATTGGTCATCAATCAACGAGAAATTCAGATAATTTAAGAATTCCACGATTCCAAGATGTAGAATTGAAAAAACTAAGCAATGTGTAGGTTCTGTTTGAATTATGATATTTAATCATTTAACTTGAACTAATAAATACAGTAGCATTATTAAAAAGGTCTTGTAAATAATACTTGCCAAAGAAAATTTAAATACTTCTACAAGTTTACCTAAATACCTAAAATATTATAAAATTAATATTACATGTTATATATTATTATTATTGCTTTTATTTATATTGTTGTTGCTAATAAATTAAAATGCTAATAAAATAAATTTTGTGCAAAATAGCTTATGAGAGTGCCAACCCGATCCAATAATGGCTACGCGTCGGTAGAGTAGTTACTAAAGTTTTTTTTTTAACTCTCAATAATTATTTATTGTATCTTCACGAAAAGAACAAACAATAAGTATTAAAATCTTAAATTCTAAAAAAAGTTACATTAGTCCTGACCATGTCAGGCCTAACCTTTTGGATAAAAAAGAAAATTGTCATAAAAAAAAACAAAGCAAATATTTCTAAGATGTATCGTCTGTAGCATTGAGGATTAAAACTGCGGTATCCCTCTTCTTTAATCGGCTATGTCCATTATAATCCAAGATATTGCGAGCAAGGGGGTTAGGATGGTCTTCAAGCTTCATCAAGTATTTGCCTGCGTATTGTGTAAATCACAATGAATGTTTGAATTTCTGATGTACCATGGGGCGGAAGTTATCAACCGTAAAATTTTATTCTGCATACGTTGGATTCTATCCACGTTTGAAGCTGAGGCAGTGTCCCAAAGTTGGATTCCGTAAGACCATATCGGTTTTAAAATAGTCTTGTAAATTAGAAGCTTACAATCTAGGCTAAGTTTTGAGTTCCTGCCAATGAGCCAATGTAGTTGTGTTAGCTTAAGTTTCATTTGTGTTAGCTTTGAGTCAATATGATGTTTCCATGTAAGGCGACAGTCAAGATGTATACCAAGGTATCTCACATAAGTATGGTGAGGCACAATGTGATTATTGATTCGAACGGGTGAACAAATATTTCTTCGCAGAGTGAAGGTCACATGAATGCCCTATTGAACGTTCATTTTAATTCTTCATAATTTTAACCACAACTCTAACTGAGTTATATGTTGCTGAAGATTTATGGATGCTTGATGGGAGTTACTAAACTGAAACATAAATTAGTGTACATGAACTTAAACTTGTAAAAATACTTGAGACATATTTTTTTGTAAAAATGTTAAACATCATTTGCTGCTAGTGGAAAATAATAATGAAAAGTAAATAAAATAGCTATCCAAAAATAAAAAATAGTAATTATATATCGGGGTTTTCAACACGAATTTGTTTTTTAATTGTACAAAAATGGCACTAAAATAACTTAATTAAATTTGAGTCGACCGGTTTGAACAGATCGTTCAACTAAAAACTTCACAGCCGTTAGCCATAGTATTGTCAATTCCTCGACGTTCTCAACAATTATGGCGAATTGTGTAAGGATTTATCTTACAAGGTTCAACTGCTACAGAATTTGAGGCCAAAGCTCATTATCAGGTTATGCCAATAAGCTAAAGTTGCCGCATTTGGGTTTCTGCAAGTCCTAGAACGTTTACTGACAAGCCTTTGCATGCTCAATGTATCATTGTACGGTACGCTATGTGGTCTGAAGCGTGATTGTTTCGAAGATGAGTTTGATAATGCGGTAACGATCAATGAATCACGCTCTCGCATTCAATTATTGACGATAGACATGTGGTTTCAACAGGATGGATAAATGAAACGATAAATTTATTGCAAACCACATTTCCCGATCGCATAATTTTGCGACAATCAGTAGTTAAGAGGCCAGCCAGATCGTGTAATTTAACACCACTGGATTATTTTTTGTGGGACTATATTAAGGACAGAGAGTATCCGGAGCCAATCGAATTGATTTCAGCCTTAAAACTCGAAATCCGTGATGTGATTAATGAAAAAAATATTAAAAAATTTGATGAATAAAAGGACATCTGCCAGCGTGGTCGTGGTGGACACTTGTCAGATATCATTTTTCATTAATAATTGTCGAACTATTCTCATCGTAATACAATAATCTATTTTTTTGTTTGTTTTATTTTCTTTAGTAAACAAACTTCTTGTTGAAAAACCTACATAATTTTCTGAAGATTATTTATTGTTTCTTTTATATACCTATACTTTATATTATTATGTAAAACTAAATCTAATCAGGGACGAGAATATATTTTTCATGACTGCTATCATTTTATATTCTTCTGGCAATTTTTCAACTAAGAAAATATTATCGTTAGAAGCTTGTACCTCTTACAACTTCAGAAATCATGTCGTATTTCTCCATGTGTATTTCAGCTAATAAAGCCATGCTTAGATTTTTCGATATTGAAAGATCTTAAAAAGCTTTCGAGCATAAGTTATTTCTTTACTTTTTTTAAGCATCATATTTAAATTTTCATAAAAAACTAGTTTTAGTTGTACAAAGTCGTTGAGTACTTTTTTATTACATATTTTTATAAGACAAAGTAACAAAATCGAACTTTCCCTACAGTGGGTAGTATAATAACATTGTTAGCTGTCGTTACAGCTGCAACAAAAGAAAAAAAATCATCAAAAACGCATGGAAACAGGGAAGTTTATACCTTGATATACATATACATGTTCAGTTGTATGTTCTTAGGTGTTGTAAGACCTTAAGTAAGTTTGCAGCTGAGTCACTAGTTCAGAAAATTATTGATTAAAACTTTGTTGTTTTTATCCTTTTATAGAAACATACATAATAAATATTATAAAATTTTTACTTTCATGCCAAAGACGAAGTTAGTTTTTGCTTTTAAGTAAAGAAACATAGAATCTTAAGTATTTACATGTAAACGGGAAAAACGTAAAATAAGGACATGACATAGAAATAATATATGAGAAATAAAAATTTTAAGAAAATTGTTTATTAGTTTTTAATGAAAAAGTTTTATAATCAACATTTAAAATTGGAACTGGTTGCGACAAATATGGAATATTATAGTCGTGTATTTACTTTAATTAAAAATATAATTAAAATTTATATTTATTTATTTTGATATGTGTATACCAACAAAAAAGTTACTAAACTTGAGTTTATATGAAATATTTAAAGTTTTATTTAAGTTTGTGCTAAGTTGTTAAAAGTAACACTAAAAGTTACAGTAGTTGCCTCTAGGCCAGTAAGATTACTGCCAAACAATAAAAATTATTGCTGCTATTTTGTTTTTGTTATTTCAACAGTTTAGTAGAAAAATTAAGATTTAATAATATCATCTTTTCACTTGAAAACCTGTTATGCTTAGTGTAATAAATGACTAAATATATCACTTGCCAACATGTGCACACCTCTTTACCACATGCTTAATTTGCCCATAAGATACATATAATCACCGATAACCGCTTTCACTCTTGTATCCACCAGTACCTATGCACACATAATTGAAAGTTGGTGCTTGCTTAAAATCAATGTCAGTCAGCAAGTCGGTTATGTGGTATTTTGGACTTATTTGAAATGTAGCTGGCTGTTGGAATAGATTTTAGAGGTTTATTAACAGTTACATGTATTGCTTTGCTTCGCAGACTGCACGTTGTTTAGGAAATTGTGAAAATGTTTTATATGAAAAACAAAAATTTATTTGTTCTTGTTTTAAATGAATTTGTATGCGCAAGATATTTCCTTTAACATCTTGGAATATGTAAAGGGTTTTTCAACAAGAAATTTGTTTTCTAAAACAACATAAAACAAAAAATTTAGATTAAGATGAATGGCGGCCCTACTTCGATAATCACATCACGAATTTTTGAGTTTTAAGTTTGAAATCGATTCGAATGGCTCCATATAGACTCTGTCCTTAACATAGCCCCACAAAAAATAATCCAGTGATGTTAAATCACACGATCTGGCTGACCGCTTAACTGCTGATGGTAATGAAAATTTGCGATCCTGAAATTTGATTTGCAATAATGTGAGTGATTGGCAGGCTTCGATTCTTGCACCAGCTGAATCTTCTAAGGTTTCTCAAAGTCAAATCCTTACGCCAATTTTGCCATGTGATAGTTTTTGATAACCGCAATTGTTGAGAACGTCGAGGAATTGACAAATTTGGATCTGTTTTAATACTGAGCCTTTCGGCCGAGAACGACGCGGTCGAACACACGCGTTGTTCTGATGTTCGCACATTTGGTATAGAGCCTGTCGAATCAAACTTAACAAGCGGTCTCAGAAAGTCTCGGACGTTGTCCGAGAATATCACGAATTTTACATTTTCATAGTGGATTTTAATTATTTTAATGCGATTTTCGTACATCTACTACGAAGGCGTCAAAAAACTAAATGTCAAAATTAGTATGTTGTTAGTGTTGCCGCAATTGAAAACCAAACCATTTGTTAAAAAACTGGATAGTTAAGGTTTTTGTCCTTAAGAAATTTGTGGAGATTTCAATATTGTTAAATATATTATTATACAATATGTATTATATTATATTATATTGTATTATATTATATTATATTATATTATATTATATTATATTATATTATATTATATTATATTATATTATATTATATTATATTATATTATATTATATTATATTATATTATATTATATTATATTATATTATATTATATTATATTATATTATATTATATTATATTATATTATATTATATTATATTATATTGTATTATATTATATTATATTATATTATATTATATTATATTTTTCATGATTTCTATAACATACGTTGCTATCTATTCCCAATTTTTGTATCACTAAAAGCGAGTTAACATGAATGCTTGTTTTGCGGTCTTTTTGTTGTTTTATTAATTCAATAGAATCGCAGTGCCAAAAATTGCATTCTATAACACCATATTGGCTTTCAATAACATATTTGCAATGCTTGGTAAAATCAGAGTTTCTGCTATTGAGCCAGCCTCTTACTTTTAATTTTACGTCAATAAATTAATTTTTTAATTAGTATTCATGTTAAACATATATATACATCTTTACCGAGATAGCTGTCTTCGTGTAAAGAGCCCTCTAGGTCCAGTGTGAGTTTGTGTTAATATATGCATAAATGTATGTATTCTAATGCGTATATTCAAATGTTTATTAGATATTTTCCCATACTGCCATATGTAAAAACATTGACGTCGTTGTAACCTGATTTTTGTAGTGGCGTCTAAGGGCGAAGGCTAAAACAACTTTAATAAATCCAACAATCAACAGAATTTGCCAGTGTTGCCAAACTAATTATTTTGTATTTTTTTTCATAATAAAAAAACTATTCAATATCATATTTTTTTTCTTTTAACTTATTATTAGTTTTTTATTTAAACTTATAATTTAATACCTACGCTGAAAGCCAAGGTTTCCCTTTGAGTTTTTGATGGGCTGCTGTGAAAGTTGTTGAGATTCTGCTATTGTTGCTGTGCTGTAGCATAGCCACTATCTTCTTCTGAAGTGAACTACAAAACAAGTATTATTCGATAATAATAGATGAAACATGAAATAGAAATTGCTTTTATTGATATTTTTTTATATTTTTATTTTTGACTTAAAAGAATGTCAAGCATCGATTGCAAAAGTTTTTAAAAGATTCTAAGATATAATTGAGGTGGAAATTCTTTTAAAAACTTTGTTAGCTTTGGATTTGATATCCCAAACCTTATGTTTGCTGAACATAAGTAATTTAACAAAATCATTTGTAACTTAGTATATGTCATGTTTGGTGGTTGTAAAATCAGCCTTACAATGCATTTTTTTAGTCGGAAAATTGTAAATTAATTTAAACACAGATACATGTAGTCATTTAAAATACAAATACATGAGTGATATTTTACAATTTTATCATGTGGCAACAAAATGAGTATTTTTTATAGAGATAGAGAATTTAAAGTTGACCACAATTTTTAACTGGCGGTTATTTTATCACCTGTCTACTGATTAAGGTTCAGCTTTGCTTGCCATTTAAACATAAATAACTCTATTGTCATTCGGTTATGCAAATTAAACCCAAAACAAAATTGCCATTAATCCCGATTATGATAAGCGAATTTTATTTAGCGATGAAGTTCACTTTTATTAGAAAGAATACATTAATAAATAAAACTGGAGTGATGATAACCCTAAACTGTCCTTTATGTCCTTTATGAAAAGCCACGATTACTGACTTTTTCGTTCTTTGAACAACCATGATTTGTAGGAGCTGTTGTATTCTGCAAGACATACAGCTCGTACCATAACAAATTTATTGAAGAATACATTTTGTAACAGAAAAAATTCACGTTTGGGTCCCTCAGTTATTTAGTTAAGAAAAAAAAAAAAATAAATTCTTGCCCAACTTTAGTTTACTTTTCGTTACTTATAATATTACAAACAAAAATTATTTGTTAATTTTTACAGATAAAAGGAACAATAAAAAAAAGGAAAGAAAAAAAATTAATTAACTAAAACTTGATCTCTTTTGGCAGGCTAGAAGTATCTAGCAGACCCCTCCATAGCAGCGCGGTCGGTACTAAAAATTTTAGGTGAACATTCTTGAAAAAACTGTTTAAATAAAAGTATTTTATTACATTCGTATTAATAAAATAGTTTTGTTTTCTTAAACATTGGCTAAAAATTCCAGGTAATTGTTTAGTGCTATTTTTCTAATTTCGTATAAACTTAATGTCTTAGCTGCGTAAACTTTAAATTTAACTGTGGCAATACTAGAATATGCGTATAGTTAAAGTTATTTTTTTTGTGTTCAACATACCAAATAGCAGCAGACCTTTTATAGTATTCAAAAATACAATAATGTTAAATAAAACACACTTCAACAGTAGGTTATGAAATTATGTTTACTTCTATTTTTTATGTATTTTGTGTTTTTATTTGGGTTACTTCTAAAGTTTTATTACAACTCTGTGTCTATATTCCAATTTGTTAGAGTGTTTTCTTTAGATTTCCTTAATTAAACATTTGTCTTGCTAATAAACTTTTTTATTGAAAATTTGCAATGTTAAGTTTCGATATAAAATATTTCATAGAAATCTATTTATTGTATGCGATATTTGTGAATAGTATACGTATAAGGGTTCTGGCTACATTACCAGGAAATATTTTAGCAAATTCTTTGTCGTAGCAGCATTTTTGTATCACGTCAATGTATCAGCTCCTATTTAAAAAAGGATGCTTTAATTTTAATTTGGCTGACAATCCGCATCCAATGTTTACACTGAGTTCATTCTTCGCAGGCGAATTCTTGAAACCATAATGGGGAAGACAGCGGTTGAAAAATCCATCAAGCTAAAAATGCGTTTTATAGCTTAATATACCTTTTATCGAATTGTTACAGTTAAGTGCATTGTTCCTTTTTGCCACGCATAATTGCTACAAATTCTAAACCATTAACTATTAAGGGTCGCATACAACTTTTTTTTGGTGTTTATGATGGGAAAATACGTTACGTATTTAGCGAGAATCATTATTCCACCGTATGCCGGATTCCATTGCGGCTACCGGCTTAAAACCCAATTTATTTCTGGGATGTTTTGTCCTCCCCGACACCGCTCTCACATGCCGAGGAGGATTCCTATTTCGCCAATGTGGCCCTGTTCCTTTAAATACCTGCTGGATTTTCGTCACCATGTCCAGGTCACGTTATTCCTAGCTGAATAAACGCTCCACATATTTCGCCGCAGTATCTAGTTTTCTCGACTGATAACCAGTTGTCGACTATATTTGCGGCTGTCGTTCGGCCAGTTTTCGCCCCCAACACCGGGGGTATTTAGACCAACGGTGGCACTTAAAAGAGGTATGGCCAGCGTCGTCAACTACATCATCTTCCTCGTAAATGCAAAAGCAAGTGCTGCATTTCCTCATGTAGCATCAAGTAAAAATTTAATTCTTCGTTCTCCCTGTCTATCCATTTATCCAAAAATGCGATCCTCACCCCTCCATCGCGTATTCCTCTTCTCCATGGTCTCGCGTTTAATGGCAGCTACTTCGGATGCTGCTATTTCCATCTAGAGTAGTAGATTATCATACGCTCTATCGCGACTAAAAGTATTGGCCGGACTCAGGCTATTACAATAACAGCAGGTGCTGACACAGTGCGATAAGAAGTCGCGACCCGTAATGCCGCTGTATTGTCTGCCCTCATATCTCACTCCCGTATAGTGGAATGCTGTTGTAGGCCTCTATCAATAGCCTTCACCTACTTGGGCTGGATCTCCCGATATTCGCCTTCAGCCGGCCGAGTTGTGCAGTTATCTTAGCCGCTGTTGATGTTGAGTGTTGAATTTAATTCCAGTACGTCAACTTTATGTCCAGTCTTACTACCAGGTAATTTACCATTCTCCGAGAGCTTAGCATCATATCTTCTATCAGGACATCCATCTCGTAAGGAATTTGTCGCCGGCTGAGCAGCAAAAGTTCCGTCTTATACGCAGCGAGTTGTAAGCCGTGTGAATCGAGTCACAATGTCTTGGTTTTTGTCATGACTGTGGTCCTTGCCTGGATAACCACCGCAATATGTCAGCATATCCGACTAAAAACACGCATATCCATTCTCGTTATTCCATCGTAGCTTGCGTTCAATCGATCGGGGCCCATTATGGATCCCTGCGCAGCTACCGAGTTAAGGAGTGCACACTACCTTGCTGCGCAATAGGAGGCAAATTCAAATCTTGCTTAAACATAACATATGTTAGCGTTATTAACATTTTAACGTTAACATGAAAGAAATTCTACTGAAATATTCCTGTTAACAAAAAAACTTGAAAAACATTAAAAACCCAAGAAGAAAAGAAAGTTAAGTTGTCTGATGTCGTTACTTTTTTAAAACATGTAGGTGAAATTCGGTTGTACGTACGCACAAGTATTTAGTACAAACACAATTCAAGTTGTATACAAATACAACAATGACTTGGTTTTGACGTCAAAAAGTAAAAGTTTTTATTTATTGTACGCTTTTGAATCGTATTTATGAATGTATGAATGTGCATTGACACTTTTGAAAATTGTTTACAAGACACTCGCTTATTTTCTCTGAAAACTTAATAAAATTTGTCACAATAAATTGCATATTGATGGTTGATTTTGCCAGCAAATAAGAAACATTTTTTACTGCCCCACATTACAATATAACAAAAACTTAATTTGTTATTTTGTTTGTTTTTTACAAACATATACATAAGTAATATGTATATGTAAACATGTATACAAAACATACACTTCATTTAAAAATATCAACTTGTTATTGACGTTTATTGCAGCGATTTTAAAATACGTAAGAAATAATTTTAATTAAGTTTTAAAGTAAACGTGCATATGGTGGATACAAGTTACCTGTGTTGATCAATTCCTTTTTTTAATTTTGGTAGATAATAAAAAAAAATAATAATAATAATGATCATTACATTTTCACTTTTAGTCGTCACTCTGCTTGCACTATTTGCCATCTATTTTACCTGTCAATACAGTACAGTTACCATGTAGAATAAAATAATATAATATTCACACAAAAATAAAGATAGAAAACATGAATGGACCAAAAATATTTATACTGATAATCTTATTTTTAGCTATGTGTCTCTATTATTGTTTCAGTACAGTTGTCAATTTTTTTTCTAATGTTTGTACTTTCTGTTGCCAAGAATTTAAATACACATACTCACATACCATGCCACTTTTTTCAAGAACAGGACGATGCATATTTTAACACACTCATATGTACCTGGTTGATGCTCGAAGATGGAATTTATTTTAATATAAAGTTTAAAAAAATGTTTACGTTTATTTAAAGTTTGCTTTCTCTGAATACATTTATTCAGGGATGTGCTAGCAAACAATCGATTTTAAACAAATGCTTTTATAGGGTGTGGAGATTTTTTGTGGACTCTTTGCTGGAAGAAAATTTAAGATTAATTTTCAAAAACGAAAACAACTAAAAATTTATAATTTATAGGAAGTTTTACATTGCACATCTGATAATCTGCTTTAGTGATTAAATGAAATGATTTGAATGGATAGTTGTTAAAAAATATAACTGTTACCAATATTTTCCTTTTTATTTGAAGAGAAATATTATATTAAATAAGTACTTATTTCCATTGCATGTGCTTTTTTAGAATTTTGTAAAATTATTTACAAATATTTTTTATTTTCTGAACTTTCAAATTACATACATATGAATGGTTTCCAATGGCAACCCTTATGTAGAAATTGAAAATAAACAATGTTTTTGTTGTTTTGAAATGTTTGTAATGTTTGTATAGAAGTGTTTTTGAGTCTTGATGTCTAGGCTATGTTGATTTTATGGAAAAAATTCTTATAAAATCAATTTGGCTTTGGATATAAGACACTTAGGTTTTTCTATACAATATTGGGGTAAAATTCACTGATGAGCTTTGTGAGCTAAAGTGAAATTGCAATATGAATGTGCTCTCCCCCATTGCAAAACATTTCAAATATTTTTATTTGAAAGAATGTTTTATGAGAATATCATAAAATGTTCTTTTTTAATGAAAATTGTTTTGTAATAAATATTTTGTGAGAATATCACTTAATATTTATTTGAAAAGAAATCAAGCACGAATAAAATTGCTGCTTATTATATTAAATAAAATCTGGGAATACTTATTTATTCGAATTAATTTGTACTAAATTCCTTTAATAAAGTATTTGTGTAATTAATAAATATTTTATGATATGTATTACTGCGGGGGAAGGCATAAACATATGGCCATTTCACTACTACTCATATAACTCAACCCAAATTTTGTATAGAAAATTCAACAGTCTGAATAATAACTACTTTATCTTAAAATATTTATAAAAGGGCAAAAGCACAAATTAACGTATATTAAAATAATTATTTTATGTTAGCTTATTTTCAATCCACTTATAACCCAAATTTTATCTTAAAATTAAATCATTAAAAACTAAATGTAGTTCTTCTGCCAATTTCCTTAACTGAACTAGTTACAAAATCTCTTTTTTTTGACCAACTGAGAGGTGGACAAAAGAAATCAATAAACTCGCATCACATCTTAAGCAAAATACTAATAATCAATAGTGACTTTATTTGTTTTATTTATTATTTGCCGTCATTTGAGAATGACAGCATTTTTGACTTTGTACATAAATGTAAGGGAAAAGGAAAGCCAATTAAGTTTTAGCAGAATGTGTGATAGACTAAAGCAATAGTAATTTTTATATATTATTTTTATATATTATATATATCATATCTTCTTGAAGTAATATTCAGCTACGTTCGTCTTTAATACTAAATTATCCAAAATTTTACTTTACTGGATGTGCAAACAAGTGTCACACAAACTTTACAAATATTACTATTTTAAAAAATTAAATCTGCGTTTTAGTACATTTCTAAGGATCAAAGTTGATATAGAAGACAGAGATATTATTAGTACCAGCTGGAGTAGTATTTTATATAATTTATTGAATTATTTTAATCTCTGTTTATAATATTTTTTGTCATTTTTCAATACGAGTAACCTTAAATTTATTACCATTATATTTTATATTAATTTTAGAATATATTTTGCCCAACTCTTGCAAGGTTGGACATATCAAAGAGCCTTTTATCTTTAAACGTATTAAGTGGGCAGTTTTATTTGGCTATAATATGTGACATTGTATGTGCATTTATTGTTACCAAGATCATTTATTAAGCTTTAAAAGAAAATAACTATCAGTAAAAAAGTAAACGCAACGACACACTCGCCAGTTTACAAGTTGCGTAGTTTTCTAAGAAATTGTATACACACAAGACAACAACAACATGCTTATAAGATATTTTGCCAAATAAGATAAAAACAGAAAAAAAATCAACTAACTTATATACAGCCAAGCTAGCGCCTAAACTGAATGATAATAACAACATGAGGTGTTGTTAAAGTAGAATATTCTTCTCTGCATATATGAGAACCGTTTAAAACAACCGTATAAGCGCCACTTGCTGGGCAAATTAATTAAATAAAGTTGAGTCATCAGTGAGTAAAGACAACAAAGTTACCATCGTATTTATTTTGTGTATACTGAATGTAAATATATCGTTTAACTTAATTTAAAACTCTAAAATACTGTGTTATTATTTTGCAATAAAAGAACTCAAAGTAACAAAACGTTTATAAAAAGTAATAAAAGTAACAATATTTTAATGTCTGACATCAGACAACAGAATTTAAAAAATATGCATTAAAGAACATCTAAAGAGTATAAATATCTGTTCTTAAAAAAAAAACAAACGCAACATGTTAAAGGACAGAGTCTTTTAATGTCAACTAACCATTATCGCATCAGTTCTAGTTATAAAAATTTGCATTTTTGTAAAATTTTTATTTTAAATAAACTTTATATTTTGGTACTATTCTTTACGTTTTTTTTATTACTCTTCAGATCACAATGAAATTGGTTTATTTACTGTGTGTACTTAGCGTGTTATTATTGCAACAGGCTCAAGCTTCACCCGTCAAACTGATTGAACGTCAAGAACGAGGATTGGCTCGCCAGCAAACAACTGCAAACAATGATATCGCTCCCGCTGCCTCACAAGCCACCGACGATGATGATGATGACGATGAAGATGATGATGACGATGAGCCCGACTTAGGAGATCTTATTGATGATGATGATGGTAAGATTTAGTTTCATTTTGTTAGTATAATTTTTAATTTCCTTTCAAGAATTTTTTTCACTTAAAATGGAACATGGTACAAATAATAATAATAACGATCTATCTCTTACTCTATTTTAAAGCACGGTTTTAAAAAAATCATTATCCTGTGTAGCAAATGGCAACAGACATCAAATGTAAATATGTAGTTACAAAATTTGATAAAGATGCACTTCTATAATTTTGTGATATTTAGAAAAATGACATTCAATATTAAATTTATAAAAGTGATTGAAATGGGTTAAAACTTACTAAGATTTAATTGTAAAATTATTCAAAAATATGAATTTAAAGGCACCGAAATAGACAAAGCTTAATTACGAAAAATTGTAATTAATTTAAAACTGTGTAAAATTTCGAAGAACTAGGAAATACAATGCAGAATTATATATTTTCCCTATGAATTGGCTTTTTCAGCAAAAACTGTCTTTTTTAATTGTGGCAACACGAACAACATGATAGTTTTGACATCTAGTTTTTTGACGCATTTGTAGTAGATGCATTGGCAATAGTTGCAATTAATTCACTTTTGCATAAAAATCGCATTAAAATAATTAAGATCCACTATGAAAATGGTAGTTATGATAACGATAATTTCGTAAAATTTTTGTTATTTTCGGACAAAATAATCATCATTCTGAGACAGCAACTAAGAATTGGGTCGTTAAATTTGAGTCGACAGGCCATATAAAATATGCAAGCACCAACGCGTGTTCGACCGGTTCGTTCAATTGAAAACATCGCAGCCATAAACCACAGTGTTGAAGCAGATCCAAATCTGTCAATAAAAGATACCAATTAACAATGATATAAAAGCAATAACAACTGAATAGAGCTTTAATATAATATTATATGAACGAAGCTTTCTGTAAGAAAACAGAAGGTATGCATCATTACAGAGAAAGAAAGAAATAACAGGCTCTCCGGTAAAATATATCTCATTTGCCTGGATATCTGTAGTGTACATATCTATGTAGATTGATCTGCGTGATGCCTTGGGAAATACCCCTTTGTCATAAATAGGACCTAAGGCCAAGGTAAGGAACCAAACTCATTATTTCCCATATCCTCAGTCCTTCTATTTAATGGGAAGAAATTCCAAATGAAGCTGGAAACCTATAGATGGCAAGGTATATAAATATTAAGAATACCGTAACATAATTATAGGTGAGGTAGGCGAGCGTTTTTAAAACGTTAAATTGAACCCTGTGCATAAAACCACTTTCGAAGATTATTAAGATGGTGATTGAGGGTATCATCATTCGCATAGCCCAAATTTTCAAAAAGCTTAGCCTATTGCAATATTATAAGCTGCTGTCATCTGAAAAAGAATAGAAACTTCAATAGAATACAGCATCAAGATAAAAGAAGCAAAACTACTACTATCTTCGGATTGTTACAAATTTTATTGCTTCTTCTTTTTCGAAAATTGGAGACTATAGAATGTTTTTAAATTCATTGCTAGGAGGACTAATTTTATTTTATATATTAATTATTACATCAGAAAAGTCATTGTTATATTGCTGGTATTTTCCTGTGGATTAGCATAGTGATTTTACGATTAACATAATTTGCTGATCTCGTATGTGCAAAATACGTGATAAATAGCAATCTAATGCTAGAAATGTACGTTTACAAGAATATTGTGATCAATGTAAAGAACAATTCCTGAAAAATTTAAGTAAAATGACGAAACATATTTATTGAGAACAATTGTATTGACAAAAAAATTTCTTAACGCTGAAATCGAATCGATTGATTCCATATAGACTCTGTCCATAACATAGCCCCACAAAAAATTATCCAGTGTTGTGCAAAAACACGATCTGGCTGCCCACTTAAATGCTGATTGTGGTAAAATCGGGAAGTTTGGTTTGCAATAGATTGATCATTGCATGGGCTATGCGACATGTGGAAACGTCCTGCTGAAACCAGATGTGAGTGCTATCCTTGACGTCAATAATAGCCCAAAATTGAGTTGGTATCATATCGCGATAGCGTGATCCGTTGACCGTTACCTCATTTCCAGCCTCATCTTCGAAAAAAAATGGTTCCATCATGTCTCCACAGCGCACCATACAGTGATACGTTGAGCATGCAAAGGCTTATCAATAATTGCTCTAGCATTTTCAGAAGCCCAAATGCGACAATTTTGCTTGTTGACATATCCTGACAAGTGAAAAAGGCCTTCGTCTGAAAATATGATAACTTTAGAAAAACCAGTCGGTAGTTCCTGAATGAATTGAGCGAAACTCGGCGATGTGAATGGTCGGTCTGCTTCAATCCCAGCACCACACAATGGGCTCCCAGCCCGGTTTTTGAGGCAAAAAATCATAGGAAGCTCCTAGACGCTTGAAATTTTGTGGGATTAAGTATAAGGCCCATTAAAGGTCTTAGTAAAAATTTCATGCTAATTGGGTAATGAAATAGTATTTGGCAAAAAATGTGCTAAGCATATAGAATTTGACCCGCTTTATTGTAGAAAATATATACATAAATATATATAAGGGGATTTTAGTTAACGAGATATCGCATTTTCAATATTTCGATTTTTACGAGTTTTTCAAGAAATTTGAATTCATAAATTCAAAATATAACACGTATGTATTTTTATAACTCATAAGTTGAGTCCAGCCCGAAGTTGAGTTGAACCCGGTTCACTTCGGGTGGCCTAAACAATTTTTGTCTAATATAAAATACTAATATATTTTAAATAAAATAGATTAAAACTAAAAATGATTCACGATTATTATGTAAAAATTTATTCTCTGTAGGTATTTGTTTACGATACTTCAATCAATAAATAGCAAAAAAAATTAAATTATGTAGAGTACAGCAAAATTAAGATTCATCAAAGTCTTGTAATGTTTCATCAATTTATAATTCAAAATTAATTTGGAATGATGTCTCATCTTCTTCAGAATTGGAATCGCTATCATTTTCAATTGCATTTGATGTAGATGGAAACACACATTCAGGAGTCTCTGGAACCTTTAAAAGAGAAATAACTTCTCGTGGAAAAGTCAACTTTCTTTTTGCTGAGTAACGTTTCTTCAAATACACACTAGATAAAAATGGGTCAGACGAATCCATAGCTCGGTTAAATACATCAGTTATATTGTGTTACCTAGAATCCAGTCGTGCGTGTTCAATTCTATCCTTTTTATAAAATTTGTTTCTAGCTTCAGAAGCATTTTCCCCAGCACACCCAAGAGGCACGATTGAAGTTTGTAATATTTGTGAAGAATGTGCTAGAATTTTATGCAAGGTTGGCGACATTGGGAACCATTCGTAATTTTTAAAATATATGTCAGCAGTTTCATAACAAAAACTCTTAAAAATCTCAACATTTATTTCAAATTCACTGGAAATGGCAATAAGTATTATATGCAGGTGCTTTATAAATTCAACATTAACATCTGTTATAGATGCAAACAATTCTGGATTTGAAAATGCTCTTCGAGCTGTATTACCATCATTTGTCGATCTGCTACCATTACTTTTCGGCTTGTAAACATGAAGACCCATTTCCTTCCAAACAATTTTTTGGATTTAACGTTTTCTTTCTTGCACTAATTTCTTGTCCTCCGTATTTCGAATTTGCCATTTTTTTACCTGAAGTCTATATGAGAGATTAAGAACAAATTCAAGGTATCTTATCCATGCGTGTAAGGGGCTTATACCATATTTTAATGAGCTTGGTTTTGGCTGAAAGTCTAACGAACTTAAATCTTTTATTGATAAGAACTGCTTCGGATTTGCTCCACATATTGGACATGATTGTGCGGACTTTGTATCCGTTAGCACGTTTAGCACCTTACCATCAATTAAAGTCATTATTAGTTCGTATTTCACTTAAATTTCCTTACCATTTGATAATAAATATTTCAAAGGAACTAGATTAGATATTTGAAGGTCCAAGTTTCTTTTTTCTTTCAAAATATGCTCCTTGGTTTCCCTTATATATTCAATTTTTAGCGGTCGACAAAACCGGATAGACTGAAGAGTACGGTTCTTCCAAACGATTGCGTCATCCGATGTGACTAGTTTTAGTGGTATAACGGAGGTAACAAAGAGGGAGCTATCTAAATTTTCTGGGGCATTGCTCTTATATATTTGTTTAAACAAACTTTGTCCTGTAGAACCATCGAAACCATAACTAAGAACTAATATCACTTCACTTATCTCAGGCATTATCGTTAAAATTTCTTCTTGGTATGATAATATTCTCTCAGCTGTGTGATTAACTAGGTTTTGTAAAGGGACTTCCGCAATTGATTCTGTTATCATTAACCCTTCAGGTCGGCATTGCTTCTTATATTCTAGAAGTTTTTTATAGCTGGGATAAATATCGCAATTGTGTAATTTGTTCAGCTCCCTCATCCTAATATACTGTTGTTTTGTTAGAATATTTTCTAACAAAAAACCTAATGCTTCTCCAGGGGAAAGCATAATTGGCTTTTTGTTATCAGAGGTGAGCTCTTTTCTAATTTTAAGGGGCCCTCCTGGGGAAGAAGTTGTTTTTTTTAAAACAAAATTCAAATCTTTTTCTTTATTTGAATGAGCTGCAATTGAAGCGTCATGAAGCAGCAACTTGGTGTCGTTTCCCTGTTCTGCCGAAACTTCAAATGCGAGTTTTCGTTTTTGCCTCACACTTCCTCCACTATAACCAATTTTAGGCCAACCTCTTTTGATTGGAACATCATTATTTATTAATTTAAGCTCAGTCTCACAGGATAACCATTGGCTTTCCTTTTTTTCGAATTTAGCCCAGATTCTGAAGTTTGCAGACCACTTTTGGTTGGCATATGCACAGAAATTATTAATTTTCTTCTTAATTGGTATCATACAGTTCTCATCAGCATCTCTTTGAAATTTACCGCAAATCCAGTTGATAACAGCAGGCACACTTCTATTATTTTCTAACCAAAATTTTACAATATCAGCATTTTTTATTTTTACGCAATCTAAAAATTTTAATATTTTAGAAGGTTGCAGATGGTTGCAGTAAATTTTTTACACACATTAACTAGACATTAGTAGCTCCCTTTGCACATCAGTTTTTCACACAATACGTTCCAATAAACAAACCTCTACTCCATTACATATGAAAACTATCACCAAAAATACACAAAAAAGACGGCACACTTAAACAGCCTACATTAAGTAATACAACAATATTTTTGCACAATTTTTTTTTAATCTAAATTTTCATACCTTTATTAATATTTTCCATTTTAAAATAATTTATTAAGTTTGATAATTATTGCTTACTTATTGCTTTACTTTGTTTACTTATCAAGTGAAAAATGTATGAAAGCAAAATAAAAAAACAAAGTCTGACTTTGAAAGCTTCCCGTTAAATGCAGGGTTGCCACATGGTTATAATTTTTTGTACTTGAGTTCCCCAGGATATTATCTATAAACTACCATAGTTACTTTTTGGAAAATGTTAAGTTCAGAAATGAACTTTTTGCCTCAAAAACCGGGCTGGGAGCCCATTGTGCACCAGTTGAATCTTGCAAGGCTTCAAAGTCAAATCCTGAAGCAAATTTTGCAATGTGGTGGTTTTGGATATCCCAGTTGTTGAGGACGTCGAGGAATAAACAAATTTGGACCTGCTGCAACACTATGGGTCATGGCTGCGATGTTTTGAGTTGAGTCTTAGAAGGGTGATTATGTTGTCCGAAAATATCGTGACTTTTACGAAATGTTATTTTAACATAACCACCATTTTCGTAGTGGATTTTAATTATTTTGTTTTTCGTGCGAAATTGAACTCATTATAACAACTGCCATTGCATCTACTACGAATATTATTTTCAAATAATTATAAATATACAAACAAAAAATGTTGCTTAGAACATAACAGTGACAAATTAACTGGCTGAAGTTAAAGAAGAGCCATCTTCTTAAAGAGAGACTGCGATGCAGAGGGAAAAATGAGATAGAATACATCTTAGCGGTAAATTAAAGTTTGATCAGATGTGAATTATAACCAGTAGATCTTAGTTAATTTCTCCTGCACTATTGAGTAGTCTCTAGGTAACTGAGTCTTTAAATACAGGATATGCGGTAGCGATATAAACACACGGCATACATATGTAGAAATGAATTTCTTAATAAGACTTTAAATAATCACTTTAAACATCATCCCGGCAATTTAAGTATAGTACGCACTATTTGCCCATGTTCATCCTCTTAATTTTTCTTTTTTTTTTCTTACACATCTCAAGTAGTACAATAACACATGGTAAAGACATTAGCGTGAAAAACCCAGTACCACAACAAATATTTGCAATTGTAAAAATCTACGTTTCTCAGATCTATGTTTGATGTTAAGAGAACCTTCTGGCACATATACGTAAATGGTCTGTTGAACTACTTTGTTGATTGTATATGCATGTACATTTATCTGCCTGGCTGACTGTCCGTCAATAAAGATGTAAAATAGAAAGTCTGTCAGTCAGCAGTGGGATAGATAAAGCAAATGGTGTCTGTATAATTAAAAGTACTTGTCTTTGTGTAACCGTATAAAAATATTTAAAAATTTTTTCTTTTTCATGTGTTACTTCTATGCATGAATAACACAGTTCTCTTTGTTTCGGGGCTTTCAGATGACGAGGACGATGATGATGACGAAGATGATGATGATGAGGAGGATGAAGATAGACCACAAGGTCAAGCTGCCCCAATTTCAGCAGCCGCCAATGATGACGATGAAGAGGATGATGACGATGATGACTACTTGGACAGATTGTTCGATGATATCTTAGGTGGTGAGTTAGTTTAATAGTGAAAATTTTAATCTTATTTACATACATATATTCACCAAAACTAAATGCTTGAATATCAAAGAAAGAAGCAATGATGGAGAGAATTTAATTAATGCTACCTTACAGTTATTAGAAAGATTAACACTGCAATATCTTTAATAAAAAATAAATAAAAAATTATGCTAATGAAATATTAGTAAATATTATTAAATATTAGCGCACTTGAAACTATTTAACCAGTCTTTAATACAATACATTTAATACAAATTTAAAATAATCTTTCGAATATATGCCAAAAAATCATTTCAATTTTATTTCATTTCAAACGTACAGTTTTACATATATTGGACTTACAGTGGCGAAACATAAACCACAAGTATCATATATTCTTTTGAAAATAAGCTTTGACAATCTCTTACATATTTGTAATGCTTGTTATCCGTCTTTGTACGTGTAGTTAGTTATCATATTAATGGATTAATGATGTGTAGTATAAGTGATTCCTAGCGAGTTTAAGTTGAAGTCCTTTCCGGTTCGCCTTTACGAAGTACACTTAATCTATTATATGCTTTAAATGCGCATATCCCTTGAAATTAACACGCCAAATTAAAGTATTTTTATTTTAAATTAATATTAGGAGCAACAATAGTTTGAAATAGTGACAGAAATATGTGTTTACTCTAAAGTTTAGTATTATGTATACAACGCAGTGCGGCGCACACTGGGGATTTTTGTATGGAGGTGAGGAAAACAATATATTTGTCAAAAAATGTAGTGATTTCATCACAAATTTAGTTTTATTTATATAGTAATACACAAAGTAATCAAAATAAAGAAAGTTAGAGAAATGTCGATAGTTACCTGCAATGTAAAAAGCCATAACTGACAAAAAAATTTAAATGATTTTTTTTAATTTTTAATTTATTATTTATTTTAAATCTATTTTTTATTTATTATTCCAAAAGAGCCATAACTTCGTCGCTTACAACACTATGCTTTTTCTGCCTAAATGAAGGCGTCAAATGTGAAATCATGGGATCCGATGTTACCATCATTCGGTGCATTTTATGGAGTGCCTAAGGCGATATTTTTTATAGTCTTTGTTACGACTTTCCTGAGCCTATTCGGATAGTAGGCCTACAGGAAAAATACACTTCTTAATTATATCTTTTCCATGAATCAAAATTTTGTGAAGTGTAGGTGGCATATTGTACCACTCGTACAGTGCATCAAACTATTTTGCCGTCTCCAAACAAAAATCACCAAAAATTTTTGGATCTACTACCCTGATTCTTATAGCTTCGAGAATTATTGAAAACCTCTTGATTATGTTTTCATCTAGACCCGTTATTTCGGAAATCAAAACAGGATTAACAAAGAAACTTCGTGACGTATTTCCTGACTTTGTCGTACCAGAGCCTTGCTTAACAGTATCAACCTGTATTCATATTTTCTCTTTAAGTTCACGCTTTATGAAACATTTTCGGGCTTCTTTTATCGGATGAGTATTTGAGTTGATTCTCCCACGTTTAAATTCAATATTATAAGCTACATGCAAAAGACACTCCATCAGCTTAATACGCGCATGAAGTGGTGACATACCAAATTGCAGTACTTGTTCATTTACGGACATAGCTAGAACTTCTTCGATTTTATTCATCTTGGATTTTGTGGCTCCACAAATAAAACAAGAAGATGGTGATGGTGTTTCAGTTACTGATTTTGCTCTCTTGCCGTTAATCATTGTAAAACATAATTCTTGTTTTACTTTAAAGTTATGATTATTCACTGTTAACTCAAATTCTTATAGTTGAGATATCTCCTCATCGACTCTTCTCTTTTCTGCTCGTATAATTTAAGATGTCTCTTTAACGTATGCAAAATGTAGTGTTCTACAATACTGTGTGGAAGAAGGTTTATTGTTGTTCCATACTAATTTATTTATGTTATCACTTAATGATAATTTATGTGGTACAATCTCTGTTGGTGTTCGCTCTGACATATCATCCCCATTTATAGTACATTGTTAGATTTCCGCTTTCAATTTTATTTTTTTCCTTTGCTGACTTGGTCTCTAGGATTCTTTTAGCAGTATGAGCCAACAACTTTTGCAGAGGTACACTGCCTTTAATTCTGAGAATCATAAAAAAAATAATCAATGTTTTTTTCCGCATATCTCGGGCAAATTTTTTAAACGCATACCTTTACTTAATTGTTCATAAAATCAAAACGCGATCATAGATTTTCATGAGATATGTGAATGTGAAAGTAATAGCACTTGAAACTTTTGTACCATTTTGGATTTTTTATGAATTAAAAAAAAAAAACTTAACTCTTTACGCAAAAAATATTTTTTTTTCTTCATACATTTATTTATAACTTCGAAACTGTTGCTTATGTAGCGAAACGTTATATAACCAGATGAAAGTACTTATAGTTCTTGATGTTCTAAATTTGTTTAAGTAAAATCCGACTAGTGGTTGTTGAGTTATGTTAAACAAAATGGCCTTATCAGAATTGAGTTGCGAATCAATCAGCTGAAAAATGTTGTACTGTGTAGTGCAACAAATTAATAGGTGGCGCCTGGTGGTGCTTGAAATTGATTAAAAATGTAAAAAGAGATATGAGGCAATATATTAGCGGTGATTTCCAACTGCAGGAAAGTAATGCTAAAATTGCAGGTTTAAATGTTTGGAGAAAAAAGGGATTTTTTCATATGTTCATAAAAATAAGCAAACAAAAATAAATTTAAGTCTCTGCAGAGTTTTTTTTTTTCAATTTTAGTATACTGAAATATCCTACTTTAAAAAGAAAACGAAAAGAAAAACGGTAGCTCACATAATAAAATAATATTCGTTTTGAAATTCTTAGGTTTAAGATAAGGTGATTCAGTAAAACATACAAGTACTGAGTTGGGACGGCTATAAAAAAAAATAGTAGTCAGATCGGAGTAATTCTTTTTGATTTGATTGTGCCATTTAGTTTAAAATTTCAAAATATCATTGAATATTGCATGAAAATATGTTGGAAATTTGACTTTTTTCCGCAAAATCCCCAATGTGCGGCGTATGAATAAAAAATAATAAAAGAAATTATTGATGTTTGTGATTTCCATAAAATAGAATAGAAATAGAACTCCACCAGATCGATTCATATAAACAAAAATAATTATTATTGCAAAAATTACAAAAATTTTTAAAGTTAGCGTAAAGAAATAGCAATAAAATAGCCGTCTATGACACTCATTAAATTATTAGTTTAGAATCTCTCCCAGAAGAATAGGCAACTGGCTTAGATTGTTACGCAAGTTAAAAGCGTCGAGTATGTCATGTCTCGCTGGAGTAACCCAGTGGAGTTGTCTGAAAGGAATTACTCATGCAGTAAGTAAAAGACCGTAATATAGATTACGTGTAGTGCCAAAGACTAAGGCATAAAGACATTACTAGGTAGAGTAAAATTAAAAATGTCGCGTATTTTTGTTTACAATTGAAAGAACTCCTGGAACTTCTGAAATACACCTATTGTTGCATTAGCAATTTTTAAAGCATTACCTGATCATTTCCTTATTATACGTTCTTTATCTCCAAAAAAACTTCAAATAGAGTGCTCTTCCTTTTACGCTTTATACACACAGAATAGTGGCAACTAAAAAAATACAGCGCGTTGTCGTTCGAATGCGTCCTGTAGTAACACCAAAGAAATCTTTCGAAATCACTTTACATAATTTACAATTTTTATTGATCATGACTGTATTTTAGTTTTAATTAGAAGTATGTCGTTCGAATTTAAAATATAATTAATCTTAGTATTAAGAGTTAATGAAGGTTATTAGGTTATATATTTATATTTTGTGAAAAGTTCTCCGACACATTAATTACGAGAGGCTTATACTTGTTTAGTTTGGACTTTTCATAAATAAGTATAAAATTTAATCATGAAAAATCGGCTTTTGATATTGCTTTAAGGGGGTAAGGATACTCCGCTATCATACATGAAAGTCTTGTGCTCAACAAGCTACCAATTTTAAATAGTCATTGTAATTGTAAGGCTAGGAATCTTATTTTTATTTGGTTAATTCATGATATACCTGTTTGATAAAATTAACTTTTGTCCTCCAACTAGGCTGACTGCTTACTTCCAACAGATTGGTTTTAATAACTAAAGATTTATTCTGTTTATGCCTTTTTTTCATTTTGACAATTTTTGAATGAACGTGATCATATTAAAAAATTTCATCATTTCATAAAAGTGTTTGATTCTTATTAAACATCAAAATATCTACAACCCAAAAATTGTTATAAAATGAAAACTAAACTTTTCAATGCTAAACTTGTGCATTTTTGCAAATTTACTGCGATTTATAATTATAATGATGTGAATAATTATAATTGATTCACAGCTAAAATTTTAGAAAACAATATTAAATAAATTAACTAGAATTTGATTACAAAATATAGTAGCCCTTTTCTACATATGCATGTGATAAACCTAAGACTCACAACAACGTGAGTTACAGACTACATTTTAAAGATTTTTCATGAATTATTGCAGAGTACCAAAAGTAGTATTTATACAAAATTTTAACTTCGCAAAATGAATAGTGTATGTGAATCGTTAAGCTCTCTTTTGTTTACTTATTTAGAATATTAACATTCTACAGTTAATTATAAACTTTCTGTTCCAAAGTAACCCTTGGGCCTTGTACTAATAGTTACTAAGTAGTACACAACGTTTAGAGTTTGCTTTGGTGTTGCAAATGCTGCTCATTGAACCGAGAATATATAACAATTTTTAATTTGAAATAATGAGTGTACTCGTATTTCAAATTACTAAACAAAATTACTATTACAAAATTACTAAATATATTATCTATGTAGAAAGGTATTAAGATTAAGATTATTTTTGAACATGGTTTCAAGTACTCTTCGACTGAATATATGATATCTTGGTTTAATTTTTTACATTATTTCATTACACATAATTTTGTTAGATGCAGTGTCCCATAAAAATGTAAATTTTAGTTTGCCATGAATTTAAGAAGAAAAACTAACTAAGTGAGATGTAGTCCTATAAATTTTAATTAGAAGTTTTTCACTGTTTCTATGCATAGCAAATATTTCCTATTTCCTTGTTATATTTAATGTTATGTATAAATAAAATAAATTTTAAAAAAATCAAGTATGAGAAGATTAGTATTGTAATATATTTTTTGGCACTTTAAAGAAAACTTACAAAAAAATGTGTCGTTTGCTTTTTTATTACAGATGAAGACGATGATGAGGATGATGACGACGATGAACCTGTTGCTAGTATACAAAATGCTGTAGTTGCCGCTCCTGCTGCACCGATTGAGGAAATTAGTCCCGTGGGACAAGCTGCTGCTGGCATTTCTGATGGTGTTGATTTGCCAGCCGAAAGCAATGCCGCCAATGAGCCCTCAAGCTTAGTTAATGCTATCGACAATGATATAGCTCCCTCTAGTAGCAGTAACAACAACGAAGGTGAACAAAATGTTTTTTATGATGAAGATGCTAATAATAGCATTTTAGATGGTATCAGTGGTAGTGGTAGCATTAATATTGATAGTGATAATAGTGACAATATTGATGTTGTTAGTAGTAATAATGCTGGTAGTTCTAGTAGTAAAGGTAACATTCATACACAACAAAATCATGAACAAAAACAACAAATAGTACAACAACAAATAATAACAAATAAACAAATAGACAAGTTAAAACTTACACCAAATATCATTCTTACATCCCGTAATAATACTAATACAAAGAATAATTTAGATCATACTACCAGTTTGAATCCTAATCCTGCTACAATATTAGCGGCTACTAGCGAGAATGCTGGTGTTGCAAATGGTGCTCATGCTACATCTGCAGTCACTAATATTGTTAAGGATAATGATAATGATAACGAAGAGGATGATTATGATGAGGAAGATGATGATGATGATGATATTGATGATGGAGTCGATGATATTACAGGTGCTCTTACAGGCGAAGATGACGATGATGCTGACGACGATGAAGATGATGATGATGACGATGATGATGATATTATTGGCGACGATGTCATTGAAGCTAGACATGAAGCACGTGAGTCTAAAACATCTAAGAAACATACAACTGCTTTAAAAACCAGCAAAAAAAAATCAACAAGTGCTTTGAAGAGTAAAAAATCCTTGAAACATTAAAGCCTCTCGCAATTCCATAAGTTAGCAAAATACGAAACACAAATGACCTCAAAAGGACAATTCAAAAATAATATTTTTTCTTTTGCTGTCTCAAACTTTTCATCACTAAATGTTAACTTAGATAATTAATACTATTTATGTGCGTTTACAAGTGTATAATGATGATACCCTTAAATATTTATCATAGTGGCACTAAAAGACTTTTAATTTTTGACTAGTATAACTTTGTTTTTGTGCATTTTTCGTTTTTATAAAGTTGAAATAATCAGCTAATTTAAGTCAAACTTAACTAAATTTTACTTAATCCTTTTCTCTTTTTTTTCTTGCAAATAGTTTAGGGATTATGATAACGAGTTTGGTGCTAATCAAACTATGTAAAAATGTTAATTCAAATAATATCTGCACCATTGCAAATAAAGTTTAATGTTTCTTCCTCAGTTTAATTTTCTGTTTGTAAAAACACGGACAATTTTTACTTTTGCACAAACCTGTTGATAATTTGAACTAAGAAAAACTTTGTATCGTATTGTAAACAATAAGCCGACAGGCTATTTATTTATCAGTTTTTTACTTTTAAAAGCACAATTTGTTGAATTTATGTAATTAATAGTTATTTTTATAATTAAAATTATATATTTATTTATGAAAGCAAACCGGGAAAAAAAATTAGTAAAGTGGTGGGTTAAACTTTGTTTAACTATAAATTAATCTTACGATTCTACAGTGTTAGTTTATTCTATTTCTTCTTGTGAACCTCTTTTCAGTAACGGTTTGTAAAGAACTTAATGTCTTAAGAAAACAAAAGCACATTTTAAAAATTGTAAAAACAAAATTTATAATTTAAGGCTTTAATTTATTTTATTTATTTATTTATTTATTTATTGCTACTTACTATTGTTAATTTTTCCAAAAAAATAATACACAATTGTTTCAGTCACAACCTATGTAAATTGAATGTTGTACTAAATGCAACTAAATTATAGCTTTTTAAAACGTATAACTTTTAAAGATTAAATTATTAAAATTTTAAACGCAAACGTTTAGAAAAATTTTATAAACTTAGCACACGCACAATAGATTGTGAATTAAACAAATGTTAGAAATACAAACCTTTGAGCAAATATTACTATCACATTTATTGCTGGCAACTATTAAAATATTTATTATTATACTTTCTTAATTTTTTATTGTTTTACAAAGTTTAGTTTTTTAAATATACATATTTATGTTTCTAAATCTTAACTATCCGTTTTTTCAATATTTGTTTCTATCAGTCTATTTCTTTCTTAGTGTCTTTCTCTCTATCTAGCTGTCTTTCAGTCTTGTTAGCTAACTATTAAATAGGACATAGTATCAACATTTTACGTAATTGGTTGGGTATGTAAGACGCTAAAGCAACGCTTGAAAAATTTATAAAAAAAAAGCTTATAAAACATATTTTAAAATAAATCATTTTTTGAAATTTAAAATTGCATTTTGGTCGTTAAAACAACTGCTTGCAAAATAAAAATAAAAATCTCTAAAAAGTTGATACCGAACTATAGCTTCCACTTTTAATTGATTTACTAAGGGCTAAAAATCGAAAAAGAAGAATTGAGCTTAATCAAATGAATAAAATGAAGCAGCAATTCCTGCTTGACTTTGGCATTTGCCTAAGACTAAGGAAAATAATGTATTAAAGATTTACATTCATTCTCCTTAAAACATGTTGCCATAAGAATACCTGCAAATAACTTAATCTAATACATTTAATTACTACTTATGTCTCTGTATAAGTTGCGCTTCAAGTTTAAACACTCTGCAAGCATTTAACTTAGACGCCTTTACAATATGTTTGTTGCAAAATAAGTATCAGATTTGTACGAGGTTCAAGCTACTCGTTCATTCTCAGACTGCATTTTTAGGTAAAAATCTATAAAATTTTATTTCAGCTGGCACTGGAATACTTTGTCGGTAAATTTTTGTTTCTTGCAAGGTGGACTTGCATAACAGGGTTTTACAGGGCCTAAGGTGCTAACGTTTTTGTATTAAAAAACTAATCATTTGGGACTACAAAAAAATCTTGATTATGTTAGTACCGTAAATAAGTTTTCTTAAAGTTATAATTTAACTAAAGGGATTTTAGCTAGTCAATTCAGAAAGCTCAGTTTCTAAGTAATCTTTTTTTTACAATTAAATTGGCATAATGTTTTTTCTACAATTCTTGGCTATAATTTAACATGTTGTATAAGCTTTTTTCTTTTGTGAATTCTATTAAAATACCCGCCCAAATTCGGTTATTGTATGTTGTGTTTTTATTATTTTGCATTCATAAGTAATTGTTTTTTAGCTGCAAAATTAAAAATTATCAGCAAAAAGTGCAATTAACAAACAAGCAAACACTAACTAAAAACAAAATGTAATTGTCGTTTTAAGTTTATTTATTGATATTAAATAAAAACGTCTGTCACAAAACTTTTTCGGAAAATACAAAACAAACATTTGAAAAGTTAAAATATGGTTGTTTTATTTAAAAAAAATCAAATTCGACAACAGAAGGCGTGGTTAAGTCAAGAATTAAATTAAAAAAATCCCTAATTGGCTTCGCATATTTTTCAAGCGTTTGTTTTTAGAGCAATATATGTATATCTTTTCCATCTGCCTATCTTTCATTTTTCATTCTCCTAAAATTTCCAATTTCTTACTTCTCTTTCTTCTTAACTACGCCTTTTTAATAAATCTTTTATTTAACGTAAGTATTTTTTTTCCTCAAGGTTACGGTTAATAATCCATTTTTGTTTGAAATTAGCAATTCATTGTTAAAGTGTTTATTTTTCCAGGTCTATAAGATACAATTAAAAAATCATGTAACACAAAAGATTCACAAAAGTCTGTGTCCATATTAATGAAAAGATAAAATTAGTAAAAGCTTGCATAAAAAATTATTTTAATCATGACGCCGGTAATACTAAGATACAAATGTTTCAAAATGTTTCAAATGATTCAAAATGTGTGGTAGAAAGGGATAACAATGCTATGTTGTTCCCAATTATATGACTTTTGCAACTTTTATGTATGGTTTGAAATTAAACTACCGACTGAAATTTTGCTATATCTATAAATATACAGGTGATCAAGCCGATTTTTGTTTTACTATTTACACCTCTAAGTTCGATACGTTTTATTGCAGATGTGCATAAGCTTTATTTCATTTAAATCGGTTTAGTGAAAGTTATAATGGTTTTAATATTTTCACTAATAAATTGGCAAATTATATACAAAACAATAGCATACCTACCCAGCAAACATTTTATTTAAAATGTTTTTAAGGTTTCGAAAAATTATGTTCTTATAATTTAATTTCTTTGATTTAAAAATGTTGGCGGCTTAAAATATAACCCCAACATTTACGAGGTCTGTAAATTATGTAATAAGACTAGCAACGTCACGTACGATCTGGCAACACTGAAGATGCTGGGCTTAGAGTGTCGGCAGATGAACTTGTAATTTGATATCGCTTGAGTCATTTGGTCATCAGTAATTTTGGGGAAACATTTTGTTTTTGTTTAGTCTGAAAATTAGTGAGTTCAGTTTCGTTCAATGGTGTGATATCAGGTTTTGCTTCAGTCTTCGCCACACTACAACGGAAACTCCTGCTATACTTCAGATAGTGTTTTGTTAAGAGCCCAGGATTTTTGGTGGTTTAAGGATTTTAAGAAGATAAGTGATTGAAGCTGAACCACGAATCAGAAGGCCTTTTTCTTAAAAAACCCATGAAAATGTCGACAGAATCCCGGATCTTCTGCGTTCAGATCGGCGGTTGACGCTTAAAATGATCGGTGCTTTGCATCACCGTTTCCTCAGATTTTGACCAATGAATTGGCAGTTCGATAATTTACACAAAAATGGTTTCAAAAAAACATCAAGAACAACAAGAGCATCATGATAATGCTCATTGTGACACAGCAATTTTAATAAACGAGTTTTTGGCCTATAAAAACGACGGGATTTGATTTAAGTGGGTATGATTTCAGTGTTGTTTTTTCTCTATACTAGAGCATAGAGAAAAGGCGCGGGATGACGTAAAATCATATCCAATGTAAAAAGATTTCTGTGATTCCTCGGCCTTCATATTCGTCTGATTTACGTCCATGTGAGTTTTTCCTATTTCTGAAGTTAAAAGTTATCTTAAGGGAACTTGTTTTGGGACAGAACCAGCTGAAGCCTATTACAGTATCAGAGTTCCAGCACTGTGTTGCTGCAGAAGGAATTTATTTTGAGGGTAACAATATGCAATTGGAATCTTATTTGAATAAAGAGAATTTAAATAACCAGCCTCATTACAGACTTTACAAACCTCGTAAATGAAAACTTTTCAAAGCTTTTTTGCCGAAGATAATACGTAAAAAATGAAGATATTTTCAATTTTTACATCAAGGGAATTTGCGTACAAAAGTAATATATATGAATATAATCAAAAAGGTCCAATGCAGGTCCAATCATCTCAACACTCAACAAGCAATAATTTATTAAATTTACAAATGAAAAAAAAGAGTGTTATTTTAATTGATCGCGATTAGCATACCTAATGATATAATTATTCTATATTTTTTTGTTACCATTTATTATTATTATTATCCTAATAGCACGCCACGTTAAGCTGGATCAAAAATAAGCACATGTATGACACAAATATGGATTCTAAAAAAAGATAAAGCAGCCTTTTTTTATTGCTTTTACTTCTTTTACTTCTGTTCACAGGGGCTCGTGTTTTTAAATTCTAAGTTAAAAAACTACGTCGTTTGTTCCTTATTCCATGTTTTATATAAACGTTTATGGAGAATTACCTGCAGTCACATTTGGATACACAGAAATATAAACTTTTTTTTTATGTTGTTAAATCGTATCAATTCAGTACATCGCTCTTTTCTACTAGAAGTCAATTGCCTTTAACAAAGGTATTTTTACATTTCAGAATTATAAATAATGTGTGGCCGAATCAATGTGGATGTATAACAATTTTTACTTTGCGTGTGTGTTAGATTACCAATAGATTTGGCTGTCCTAAATAGTAATTGTAGTAAATATCTAGCCAGAAATAAAGACATACAAATTTTTAAAACTTAAATTGTTAAAAGAAATGGCTAAACCTTTATACATGTAATAATAAATTTTGCCGATTTTGACATTCAGCTGATAAAATCCTATGATTACATTTTATAATGTCTAAGGAAAATATCACTTCTACAAACTTGAACTTTGATGAAGCAACAAATTTTCTTTTGTAATAACTATAATCGGAACTCTCTGCTACGTTTCTTTAACTAAAGTGAAAACTTTTCATTTTACGTTATCATACACAGCCGAAAAAGGATAAATAGTGAGTTATAAAGAATTTTTCAAGAAGAAGTTTGTTTTCTAAAACAAAATAAAGCCAAAAATTTGGATTAAGATGATTTAAATTTTTATTGTATTACGAAAGGAACAGCTCGGCAATTGTGAATGACAAATGATATCTGTCATACGTCTACTACGAAAAGAAATGACGGTTGTATTTGGTTAATCACATTACGGATTTTGGGTTTAAAGGCTAAAATAAATTCGATTGGCTTCGTCTTTAAGATAGCCCAACAAAAAATAATCCAGCGATACTAAATCATACTGTCTGCATGGCCACTTAACTCCTGGTTGTTGCGAAATTAACAGCATGGTGGACATTTGCCAGGTGTCATTTTTCTTTCATAATTGACGAATTTTTCTCTTCGTAATACAATAAAAATTTAAATCATCTTAATCCTAATTTTTTTGCTTTATTTTGTTTTAGAAAACAAAATTCTTGTTGAAAAACCGTTTATAGTCGATGTATGCGGCATTAATATACCACTAATAGATACATAATAATAAAAAAATTATTGTTGGCATTTGAAATCCAGTAGTAATATTTTTTATAAAGAATGTGGTTGAGTGTAATGTAAATATATATGGTGTAAATATGATTTTTTTAAAAATCAACTTTGATAAAAACCATTTAAAATTTAGTTTAAACTGAGCATAGTGGAAAATATTAAAACCATTCTGCAAATAATGCCGTCTGGGCAGATGATATTAAATATGTTTGTTTTTGTTTGTTGTTTAAGTATAGACATTGGCAAGTATTTAGATTTTTATATGTCAATGATTGTTCGAATTCGAGGACGTCTTCTATGTGGTCCTGATAATTTCTTGCCAGTTCAACTGGAAGATAGTTTATAGTCTATGGCAAATTTTTTCGTCGGGAAAAACTATATTAATTTTATTCCTAAATATTGCATGAAAGTTATACTAATCTTCTCCATATTTTTTTGTCCATGATATTGTGCACGTTGGCACACAAGTTTATAAATAATAAACAAAAGATAAAAATGTATCATAAATAAACGAAAGTTTATGAAAACCACACATACCTACATAATTTTGTAGTTATAAATAATGAAAAGCATTGGCTGTTTGTTGAGTTTTGTTTTTATTTAAAACCCTTTTTGTAAGTTGGTTATTTTTACCTACAATAATTATAGTAATTGCTTGTGTTTCTTTTCACCTATTCATTTAGTTTTCATATATTTAAGTATACTTGCACTGATTTGATATATTTCTATTTACAAATGGCTGCCTTTGTAATTATACTCTAAAGGTTATAAATTAAAAATCCCTTTTCAATAACAAAAAAATATGGAAAAATAGAAAAAATAGTAAATAGTTCAATAGAGGTGAATAAATTAAGCGAAACTTTGTTATAAAATATTGTATGTTAGAAAAAGTTATTTAATGTAATGAATCAAATAAAGTTATTTGAGAATTATCTACACAGTTTAATATCCTCTGATGATAAGAAATGTAATTAAATTATTTGATTAATATAAAATAGTCTTGACTGATTATGATATTTCGTTTTTATAATAAAAAACTCAGTCCATTACGCACATCGTGCTATATAACTAAAATAGTTTAATTGGTATATAAATTAAAGTAAAATGTTTCAAACTTTTGTTATATTTTTCTAGATTAGCTAGAGGTTGTTTATCATTTATTTTGACTATTGACCAGCAATGAAACTTTTGTCGTTTTTAGTTGAAATGACATATGTCCAGTTTGAAAGCATAATAAATTATATCTAAAACAAGTTAAATTTTGCATTTAATCCTTATTGAAAATTTATATTTTTTTTTTGCCTAATTAGTTTTTTATGTTTTAATAACATATCTAATGCAATTTTTTTTGCTTAATTAGAGCAAATGACTGATTATTAAAATTATAAAACTGTAGATTTTTCCAATATTTTCGAAACAATTAGCTTTTTAAAGGGCACCAATAGGTTAACGTCTTTAAATATTTCCTGAAAATATAACTTAGATCCACCACAACACAGAAATTTTTTATCCCTCAGTGCATGTGCAATTTTACAGCCTTGAAAAGGGGGCATATTTCTTCTTAATTGAACAAACCTTTGATATTTGATGATGCTTTAAAGTTTGTTTTCTAAAAAAAAAAAAAAAAAAATTAAAATTAAGATGATTCCAAATTTTATTTTATTACGACGAGAAAAGTTCGGCAATTATGATTGAAAAATGTCCACCACGAGCATACTGACAGATATTGATTTTTTTTAATCAAAGATTTTAATCACCGTTCGGCAAAATGACGGTCCTATTTCGTTAATCACGTCACGGACTTAAAGTTTTATGGCTGAAATCGTTTCGAATGGCTCCATATAACCCCACAAAAAATAATCCAGTGGTGTTAAATACCACGACATAGCTGGGCACTTAATTGGTGATTGTTGTGAAATTTACGATTGGGAAATTTGATTTGCAACAAATTGATCGTTTCACTGGCTGTGTGACATGTCACATCGTCCTGTTGAAACCACATGTCAGTGACATTCACGTCGTAAATTATAGGTTAAAATTGAATTACTAGCCTCTCACTAAAGCGTGATCAATTGACCGTTAAATAATTTCCAGCCTTATCTTCGAAAAACAATGACCGTATCATGCCTCCAGACAACATAACGTACCATACAAACCAGCCGGTTGTTCCTAAATGAGTTGAGCAAATCTATGGCGATATGAAAGATTAGTCGGCTTCAATTCCTGCACCAGTTGAACCTTGTAGGGCTAAAAGCCAAATCCTTACGCAATATTCATGTGGTGATTTTAGATAACCCTAATTGTTAAGAACAATCTGAATCTCATTAAACTCTATGGCTCCAAACTGCGATATTTTCAGTTAAACGACGCGGAAAAACATGCGTTGGTGTTCACACATTTTGTATCAAGCCTATCGACTTAAATTGAATGACCAAATTCTTAATAGCAGTCCCAGAAAGACGATTATGTTGACCGAATTTTCCACGAATTTTACGAAATGGAACTTGAACAGAACCAACATTTTCATAATGGATTTTAATTGTTTTAATGCGATTTTCGTACAAAGCTGAATTCATTGTAACAATTGCCAATGTATTTACCATGAATACGCCAGAAAACTATCGTGTTGTTAAAACTATCATGTTGCCACACTTAAAAAACACCATTTTTGCTGAAAAACCCGATATGTAGAACCTTTAAATACTTTCGCTCTAAAGCGAAAAAATATAAATTTTTTTTAAGAAAATATACCAACATATACCAACATTCTTCATAAACTTTTCAGATTATAGTTTATGGATACGAGCAGAATAGAGTGTATTTTCCGGTATTATTCTATACTGTTCTCTTTATATTTTATCACACATAGTAATAAACTGAAGCTAAAAGCTGAAGGTTATAATTCATTCTTCAAAAAATTCAAATCTGAAGAATTAATTAACTAAGGTTAACATATTTATTATAGTCATAACGATCAAGACCATGTTAGCTATTGGAGACATAACTTTGTTTTCTACGTTTGAAGTATTTCCCTTTTACAGCTAAATTTTATTTCATTGACTTAAGTTATCTTGCATATCGATGTCACTGTCATGTAGACATAAATAGAGTGCTGCTGTGGGCATTAAACTCTAGAACCTTGCTTAAGCAAATATAAAAAATGATACCGCCAAATTGTCATATAATATCGTACTAAAATCAAAAACTTCATTGCCTCCCCCAATAATTCATCCGCTTTCTGCAAATAACTTGTAACCGAAAAATACTTCTGTTGCAAATTCATATACATAAGATTTTCTCTAAAATTATTCAAAATTGGATTCCATGGCAAAATTGGTTCTCAAAAGTACATGCATCACATAAAACTTAACATTAATTTTATCATACGTATTTAGTGCTTGATGGCTTTAAAGTTATTTACTTTAAGTGCGATTCCTGATTTTTAATTAAACAAATTAAACTAAATAAAGAATTCAACAACACAAGCTTCGCTTAAATACTGCCATACATCGAAATAACAAACAACAAACTCTATTTTTAATTTTAGATATAGCAGATATTTTACAAACTCATAGAATTGTTTTTCTAATTGAAATAGAAAATAAAATGCATTCTATTTTACTAATTACAATTTTTAACTTTTTTTTGCTTTTACTTTCATGTGTTTTTTGATTTTATTTAGGCTCATTGAAAAACAATATAATTGATATGTCGAGTGATGCCTTCCAGGAACGAAATAATCAGTTTGTCGATGCGATATTTTCGCGTATCAATCGCATTGTATCCGATAACTATGATCCATTTGTGGTGCACCTAAATGGACGTTCAACAGCTAAACATGAACTAAAATCAGTCGCTGCTACAACCACAACAAAAAGCCATCAAAAACACAAAGTAAAAACCGCAAAACCACACACCACCAACACATCAATTAAGAAATTGTAAGATATTTGTAAATCTAAATTGAGTATGTATCGTTACATAAAATAACTAAAGCATATCGCACCCTAAATACAAAAGGGTCACATCTCAAAATTTTCCAAAACTGACTTTTTTGCATAAATTAATTCAGCGTACACATCTATAACTACTGGAAAAATTTCTTTCATATCACTATATTCTTTAACTTAACTTTAACTTTATTTCTATTTTTGTGTTAAGTATGTTGCTTCTGCACGATGAACTAAACAGCTTTTTGTCTTTACCTAAAAATTTTAGTATTTTAAGTTGTGACCCTTTTGTATTTAGGGTGCGATATAATGTATAACTTTTATATATACAACAAAATTAAAAAAGCAATAGGGCATCCCAAAATTCGTATTTTAATGTAATTTGCCGTAAATTGCACAAATGTGTTGACCGGCATACAGTGGCGGTGAGTAAGTTTGCAGTAAAAATTCCGTAACTTTTAACTGGATTGGAATTTTGTAATGACATTTTTTGCTGGATAGAATGTATTTCAAGCTTTAATTTAATGTATTTAAATTTAAAAGAAAAGTTAAAGTAAAGCTATAGTTTGAAAAATTCCATTTTAAAATATATGTATTATCGATGTTAAAAAAAAATAAATTTGGAAATATAGTGATTCTACATTAAATTTTATAAATAGTAACGTTAACTGTACTAACAAATTAAACCGTCTGCCCGAGTCTATTTCGACCGTTAGCACATTTTTTTAATGAAACTCTTAGAATAAGGATTTTTAGCTCATACATTTTATAGATATATCAATAAAAATATTTTATTTTGCAAAATTAATTTTAATTTAATCGCTAACGTCCCTGTAAAAGTTTAGGGTAATCGGTTTACGTTTAGGTCTTTTGAAGTTCAAATTCGTAAAATAGCTTTTGTAAGAGATCCATACCGCAAAGAAGCTTTATGAATTTTTTTATAGAAAACTTTTTTATTCCAAATAAAATTTTAAATTTTTTACAAATTTTTTATATTTATTTATTATTCATATATATTTGTTTTATGTTATATTGTATAGAAAAGTTTTTTATTTAATTATCTAAGTAAAAATTTCATCTAAATATGTTTCCTGTTTATATTTAAACAGCTGCTAGCCGTCTTTATCTATCCATGGTAGTAGAAATTTAATGCTGTGTGTCTGCCGGGAAGGTATTCCACTTTGTTTATAGTTTTTGATTTAATGATAACTATTTCCATAACTGTTTTATTTAATGTCGGCAATTATGTATGGAATACCGTATCAATTAAATATCCGCCTCTGTTAGCCTCACAAATGTGAGCCCTTTTAGGCACATTTTTCATTACATTCTTACACATATCATGCAGCATTTCATTAATTTTATCACGATCATTGTGTTTGAGTTGCTTAAGTGTTTCTGGTTTGTTTGCATATACCTTGCTTTTCAGATATCCCCACAAAAAGAATTCCGGAGCAGTCTAATCAGGCGACCTTGGAGGCCAATCAACTTCATCATTTCTTGAAATAACTTGTTTTGAAAAGAGGTCTCACACTAATTCCTCCTAAACAAATTCCACTGCAGACTGTCACTTTTAATTAATGCAAAGGTGACTGTTGAATAATATAAGAGTTTCCCATTCCGCAGAACTGACTATTCTGTTTATTCACATATCCATTTAAATAAAAATGTGTCTCATGATTTTTTCATGAAAATCTATGATTGATTTTGATAAAATGTTTTAACGATTAAAACACGATTAAAACACGTTGGTTTATCGAATCTTTTTTCATAAAGAAAAATGCCACATGTCTACTTCACGACTGCAAATATGAACTGTCAAGACTAATGTTTACCAAAATGGCGGCAGAGCAAAGTAGTATACCATTAAGGCAGACACCCTGTATATGAATTATAAGTGCAGAGTAAATTAGTAAAGAGTTCTTTATTGGTACTATAGCTAGATATATTTCTTGTGTTAGGCTCGTGGAAAAATCTATACCTTTATTGCTTCTGGTGTTTCCAATCGATAACATATTACGTTGAATAATGATTTCTTTATGATATAGTTTTTTTATTTTTATTTCTCCAATTATATTTTTCCATGTTATTTTTTTTTTCTTTTTCTTTAGCATACTGACAAAATTTTATAATATAGGAAGTAGTTAGAGGAAGTAGTTTCCGGATAAGATGAAATATTCTGCCTGTGATGCCATCGTTCGATTATCCTTCTATTAGCTTTAGCTAATCGAACAGTGAACCCAATTCTTAATATTGTTCTTGTACGTGTTGCTTTTCTGTCTCTCTTTTGGGTTACTTTTTCATACTTCGTTTCAAATCCAAATCACAGCTTAAATATATGTTCCATAAATCGAATTTTAGCATGGAATTGTGACAAGCTAACCTTATAGCCCATATAAGCGGTAGCTACCCGAGTATGCAACAACGTTGTAATGAAATGTCCACTATAATGGTCGAAATGCAACAGCTCATGTACCTAACCGTGTTTATATGTAACTATACCTTTTTTTAATTATATGAGTTACAAATATGAATTTTCAGCTAATTATTTTACAATTTTTTGGTTATAACATACATACGCATATATCCCACTCCCATACCTAAAATGCAAACAGCAAAATCGATTTAATTCCTAGAGGCGCAAACAGAAATGTAAAAAATTTTGTATATTATAAAATCATTAAGTACGTTCTATTACATATTATAATTCATATTTTGAGGCTTTTCGTGAAATAAAAATTGCGTACTATTTAACGTTGAGATTGTGATATATTTTAGACCTTTAAAGCAAGACCCAGATCTGAAATTTAGAAAAATATTTTATGTAACAGTAACAAATATATAAAACCAAATAAATTATTTCCACTTCATGTTAAAAAATTTTCTAAAATATATTGAATTTCAGCTTCTCTTAAAATAGCGCGTTTTATCGCCCTATTCAAAGATAGATAATTGATATTAAAATTTATATTTCGGGATTTCGACACTGTTGTTTGTTAAATTGGTGATACAAAAAATTTTGTTTAAGAGTCTCGGCCGCCTTCTCGTGAAATATGCCACTGTGCGGCCTTAGTAAAGCGCTGTAACTGTCGAACATTTTAAGTTTGTAAAGAAAAAAGTCGTTGAATGATTACTGAAAATTCGATTCTGAGTTTTATAATAGTATTAATCGTAAATTAAATCGAGAATTATTCAGCTAACAGCTGAACATCTATTCGACTAACGGCAGCATTGTGTCATACTTTTGTTAGAGTAAGTGCGAACCAGTATTACCTATTTATGATAAGACAGCTATTTCCGTTTTGATTGCGAAAAACATCTTTTTCGTTTATATAAACCAAATGGATAATCAGTTGCTCTTAGTAGAATGCAAGGAAAAATAGATAATAGAAAAATTATAAGAAGAAGACAAGTTATAAACTTTTTTAAATGCGATATTCATTCCTGCTTCTGTTCCTTTTTCTTTTAAAAACCTCTTTCCTGTTATAAAAGAACCAGAATTTCATTTTTAATTCACAGACCCTTTTTTTCTTTAAATGAATTCTGCAATATGTTCTAGTTTTGTGCTGCGTGGCCTAAGACTATATTGATAACTTTGCTTAACCTATGCTTACTCCGCCGTTTTAATATAGACTAACCAAAAGAGCGGAAGTATATTAAATTTAAATTGTCATGGAATATTTCCACATGTAAGCTTCGGTATGATAGCGAAGCCATGGCAACCACTCGATTAGTATTTTATTTTATTGCGTTATCCTTCTGTGCCTAAATATGCCATCCATAAAAATTAAAAACAAAATTTCTACTAAATTGAAATATTCCGTAAATTATTGGATGCCCTAATCGACGATATTTGCACTTAAATAATCGCTGAGTAAAAAAAATTTAACATACATATACACTCAATATGGATCAATTGAATTTATGTCTAATTTCTTTTCTTTTTTCGTCACTTTTGTTTTGTTATTTTTGTTTTATAGAAAAAATACAAAATCGGAACCACGTAGCAACACAAACGACGACAACAACGATGATAAAAACAACATAAACATCAACAGCAACAGTAACACACTCACTAGCATTCAAGAGGAATCTATGCCAAAGGACAATGAAAATGAGCAAAAACAAATAGATAAGTTGCAACAGCAATTGGAGCAATTCGAGGGACAACAGAAAAAACTGAAAACCATTGAACAAATTGGAAATGATGATGGTCTAACAAATGAACAACAACAGACTGAGCAGCAGCAGCAAAAAACTGAAATGTATACTAACAAAATTAAACAGGAAACTCGCACTGCATTTGTCAACGAAGTTGTTAAATCAGGAAATCAAAAAAAGAGTTCTACCAAGTCACAAAAACAGCAGGCCACAACAAAAAAAGTAAACAATGGTAGCGGTGCAACCAACAACAGTAGCAACAACACAAACAAACAAAAACTTAAATCTAACAATAAGAGTAGCAACAGCAAGGATGCCATTGGTTTTATAAAGGCTGAAGGAAGCCTATCGGGTTTGGCATCACTGAAGCGTGTCGGTAATGTAAAATTAGCCACCGATCCGGAAGGACGGAATTCAACAATTAAAGCTAAATTTACACTGGGTCCCTTAATATTACGCGTAGAAAAATCATTTAAACGCGCCGGTGTGGAAAATGTTAAAAGTGCTACAGCACGCACAAATGAAATGATCGGACGTATTAAATTTAGTGTAGTAAATGATCGTGCTTCATTGATGTCAATTAAGGTGCAACAACCGAAACAGGTAATTATAAACACAACTATGTTAAAATTTTTAATTTAAAGGGTGTTTTATGGAGGTATAGAACTTTTAAATGGAATAACAGAAGGATGAATTTTTTAAGTTCACATGAAATTTTCTTTATTCCAAAAATATTCTTGTCATATTATAATTTATACATAACTTCTTCCCGTTAAAACTGGTTTTTGTAACATTTGCAGCCGTATATCGGTAACAACGCGCCGAATTTTGTCCTCCAAGTGATCAACTCCATCAATCCTACTGTCGCAGACTAGTGATTCCACATATCCCCATTAAAAATAATTAGTTTAGCAGCGTAAAATCACACGATCTTGAAGGACAATTAACGGTTGCGAAACGTATAATTGATATCTTGGAAAAGTTCTTGCAGTAATGTTCCTCAGATATAAAATTAGCAATGTATTCTCTAATTTTAATTGTTGTTCCATTTTAATATATAGAAAATACTATTTTGCAAATGTTTTTTAGATTACAAACCTGCTATTTCTATGCTTACTTTTAAGTTATGCTTATTCCCCTAAAGTTACGTTTCCCTGTGTGTTCGCCTGTTTCAAGTACTTATTTTGTAATAATTATATAATGTTGCCCATAACGTATAGTTTAATTATTTAAAAGAACTAGCTGTTGAATAACAAAATGCATATGCATACTAAAAAATTATTGTACGAATGTATGTCTTAAATCAACGCTACTTGAGTACGTTTCACTTCTTTAATTTCATCTAATCAGTAACATTATAATATTAAACTTAGCTGCAGAAATGCTGACACACATTACAAATTCTCTTTAGATGTGTGTGAAATAGCATTTAATAATAGTTTAACTTGTTAATTGTCTTCATAGATTTAAAAATTGTAGTTCTCAGAAATAGAGCCTAGTGTAGATTTTATATTTTACTTTTTTGCACAAACCGTACTGTTTAAACATGTAAAATTTAATACGTTAATTTAATTAAAATTTAGCTTATAAATTCTATCACATTTAACTATTAACATTTAAATTCGATTACTACTTAAACGTGGCTAGTTTATTTGAATAACTTTTAACGAACGACCAACAAAAAACCCTTTTCCTATTCGAAAGCAAGTGTTTGAGTACAAGTGTTTGACTATCAATACTCAGGGGCTTGGTTTGGAAATATATTTTAAACTTGCACGAACATGGAAAATTGAACGCGGAACACGAAATAAGAATTAAAAATATCGTCTGCATTTTTTAAATAATTGAACATTTAATTAAAATTGCTTATTGTAAGTGAAAGGAAATTTTAATTATAAAACTGATGTTTTTCTTTTCTTTTCCTTTTCTTTTTCCTTTTTTTTTTGTTTCTTTTCAATTTTAAACAACTGTAGGTCGAAGTTGAAAGCAAAGACAACCATGACCGCACCAGAGAATTTGTCTGGCGTCGAACACCAAAAATTGCTAAGCTGGTCAATGAAAAACTTAAATTGGCAGCAGAAACTCTATTTGCTCCACAGGGCGTTGAAGTGGTGAGACTCTAAGTCATACAGCAAAAATTTATTCATTTTCAAATTAAACATTAGCTTATTTCATTTATAATATAAACACTGCTGCGGACTGGAGGAGTTTTTGCAAGCTGTTGAACAAAAAATGTTTATATAACGTTAATGCAATATTTATTTTATGTTAAGGTTTTACTAATTCTTTTTAGATAATTTTTATTATTTATGTGGTTTAATTTTAGTTATACTTAATTTATTTATTTATTTATTCTAATAGACTTTATTTATTTTACCATTTTACCAACTAACTACGCCGTGTAAACATTTTATTTTACTAAAACCTACGAAGACGACTCTTTAATAATCTGACTTAATGAACACAATAATTTTGGCAATTACAGATTGGCTATTTCTTAGCAATAAACTTATACTTTACACAAAATAAAATTTTGTAGTCATGCTGATATTTCGTTACGGCACATACGCTATACTCTTTAGTTTTAAAATTTTAATTCACTAATCACTTATTTAAAAGATGCTATAGCAGCCATTTTTTATTACGATATATTTTCAATTCTGTTTTCATGCGTTTGTATTTATTTAATTTAACAAAAAATAAAGACCCATAATAATTGCTATTTAAAATGTGTAACAAATTTAAAAATAAAGAATTCTTATTTATATAATTGTATAAAAATTAATATCTATTTGCTTGTCTACTACTAAGTCTGTAGATAGTAAAACGGAAGCATTGATGTTTTTGGGTTCTATCTGTAGATTTGAAAGGAACTATACGACAGAAAAATGTTAAAAATTACAACTGGGTATTGCTAAGCTCACATAAGGTAAATATTTATTTTTTAAATCTCAAACATGCTAAAGGAGTGAGAGTCTTTGAATTAGATCAAAATAATCAATACAAATCATCAGTAAAAAGTGATTGATATCCGATAAGTGGTAACAGTACGTCCTATACAAAGTTATTGATACTTGTCTGTCTTCAGAACGGTTAAATCTTAAGTTTCAGAATATACTCTAAATACCTGGATAGTCTATACAAATCATCAGTTGGAGAAGTGGTTATAGTGCATACAGAGTAAATTTTGTATAAATAACTACGTAGCCAATATAAATCATTAGTAAAGAAATTGTTCGAAGTAAACCAGTAAATGCGATACCTCTCATATAATGCTAAAGTTTGTTATCATGTGTCTCGAGAAATATAAAGGGTTTTTCAACAAGAATTTTGTTTTATAAAACAAATTAAAATAAAATAAAAAATGATTCAAATGTTTATTATATAACGAAAAGAAAAGTTCGGCAATTATGAATGATAAATTATATATGGCAAACGTCCACCACAACCATGCTGACAGATTTCGATTTTTTCATTAAAGTTTTTAATTACTTTTTGGCGGTAATATTTCATCAATCATATTACAGACTTTGAATTTTAAGGCTGAAATCGATCCGATTGGCTGCGCATAAACTCTTTTCTTAACAGCGCCACAAAAATACTGCTGATTGTCGTGAAATTATGCGACCGGTAAATTAAGTTCGCAATAAATTGATCCTTTCCTTGGCTATGTTACATATGACACCGTGCTTTTAAAATAACATGTTAGTAACATCTACGTCGTCAATAATTGGCCAAAACTGAGTTGTTTGATTTTCGCGATTGACCGTTACCGCATTTCCACTCTCAACGGCCCGATAACGCCTCCAGACCCTATAGCCACTCAAACGACCAAATTTTTAATTGCGGTCTCAGAAGGACGATTATGTTGTCCGATAATATTACGAATTTTACGAAATCTAACTTTAACGGAACCACCATTTTTATAGTGGATTATAATTATTTTAATACGATTTTCGTGCGAAATTAAATGCATTGTAACAATTGCCAATGCAACTACCACCAATATATCAAAAAACTATATGTCAAAACTATCACGTTGTTGGTGTTGCCACAATTTAAAAACCCGATTTTTGTTACAAAAGTATAAAGTTAGCATCTAATTAAATCTATTTGAAGTTAGCATATAATCGGCATGAAAAAGTTTAAATATTGATCGACGGTATTGCAGAACTTTATCACAACTTTATAACCCCATATTTTTTATTTTTACATTAATGGTTTGCGATTAGAAACATTTTATAACACGTGTAAATATTTTAGAAAGCATAAAACTATTATGCTACAAGATTTTATAGAGTTTTGAGGAATACTGTATTTAGTAAATCTTATGCAGTCTTTGTATATATTATATAATATATAATATTTTTTCAATTTAAACAAATATAATTATACTTCTATAAACGACTGTCAATTACTGCAACTAACACTGTATAATTACAATATATTTTGATTCTTTTTTTAATTTTTGTTAGCATTTTCAACATTATTTATGATGATAGTGAAAGAAAAATTGCATCCATATTGTCCATTCAATAAAACATTTATTGTATTTAAAAATACTTTTGTTACTTTTTAATTTTTATTGTAGATAAAAGCACACTTGCGATGCCAGCATAATTTAATTTTTATAACAAAAACACTTTTTTATTTATTGCTTATTTTTCACTCACGGCATAAATTAAATGAAACAAAAAGTGCATTTGAAAGGAAGACACATTTGGCTGAACGGATATAAATCACAAAATAATATTAAAAATAAAAATAATAAAAATTAAAGCCATTTTGTTTCATTATTATTTTATTTTTCGGTTTCACTTTTATAAAAGCCTTGACTGGATATTTGAAAATTATTGTGACGGCAAAGGGGAAGAACTGTATTTATTCATTTAGTTGAAGGTTATGATTTGACGAAAAGTTTTTTAAAATCATTTTTATTTCAATGCAATTTTGATTGTCATGCATTTTGGAATAAAACGTTTATAATAAAGCGAGGTAATTTAGAATATTTGCGCGACTCTCATTGCTGAAATGAAAGAGAAAAAATTCAAGCAAAAACAAATCATTGATGGCAATTAAATGGTTTATTAAAAGCATTTGATTTTTCTTTCAAATAAGTAATATAATGTGATTTTCAAGAAAAAGCTGGTTTTTCAGTTGTGGCAATACCAACAATACAATAGCTTTGAAATTTAGTTTTTTGTCGTATTCGATTTCGCACGAAAATCCCAATAAAATAATTAATATCCACTATGGCAGTTCTGTTAAAGTTACGTTTCGTAAAAGTGGTTGTTAAATTTGAGTCATAGACACGATACCAAATATGAGAACACCAACACTAGTTCGACAAGGTCGTTCAACTGAATACATAGCAGTCGTAAGCCACTGTGTTGAAGCAGGTAGTGTGCAAGAGTACCAAGCGAACGGAGTTTCGGCATTGGTGTTAGATATTTGTTTATGTCTATAATCTCGAATTTTCTAATAAGATAAATTTTTTCGTTTGACAATTATATATTTATATATGCAATTTAAAAAGGCATCACCTGTTATATTTTCAAACATCGATGGCATTATAAAATTTGCTAGATAAACATTCTCATTATGACGTTTGGTTTTAGTACGACATAATATGACATTTTGGTGGTATCATTTTTTATATTTGCTTAAGCAAGTTTCTTGAGTTTAAAACCCACGGCAGCAGTCTTTTTATGTCTACATCATAATGGCATCGATGTGCAAGATAACATAAGTCAATGAAATAAAATTTAGCTCTAAAACGCAGAAAATAAGGTTATGCCCCCAGCAGCCAATATAGTTTCGATGTTTACGGCTATCATTAATATATATTACATATATATTAGTTAAATTAATTCTTCAGATCTGAAATGTGTAAAAAATGAATTATAACCCTCATCTTTTGGCTTGGGCGATAAATTGTAAAGAAAACAGTACAGAATAGTGCACTCTATACTGCGCGTATCTAAATTAGTTCGCATAAAATATTATAGGAAAAGTTTATAAAGAATATTAACAACGATATATGTAGGTATATTTTATTGAGAAAAATATATCTATGTTTAAGCTTAAGCGTTACAAACTATTTGGTATGCTTTACAACGGAAGTATTTAAAGATTATATACATTGTGGCAACATCAACAACATGATAGTTTTTTAACGTATTCGTGCATTAGGACTTATTACAATGAATTCAATTTCTAAAGAAAATCTCATTAAAATAATTAAAATCCACTATAAAAAAGCGGTGCTATTAAAGTTACATTTAGTAAAATTCATGATAGTTTCGGACAACATATTCGTCATTCTGAGACCGCTATTAAGAATTTGGTCGTTAAATTTGAATCGCCAGTGTTGAAACAAATCCAAATTTGTGAATTACTGGACGTTCTCAACAATTGAGATTATCCAAAATAACCACTTGGCGTGAGGATTTGAGTTTGAAGTAGACCGACCATTCACTTCGCCGTAGATTCGGTTAATTCATTCAGGAACAACCGGCTGGTTTTTCTGAAAAAAATCACTTTTCGAAAAGCAAAATTTCCGCATTTGAGCATGTTCAGCATCTTACTGTATGCCGTCGTCTTCAAAGATGAAGCTGAAAATGCGGTAACGGTCAATGGATTACGCTGTTCCATGATGCTAACAACTCACTTTTGTCCCATTATTGACGACATGTGGTTTCAACAAGACAGTGCCACTTGCAAATCAAAATCGCATAATTTTACGACAATGAACAGTTAAGTGGCCAGCCAGATCGTGTGATTTAATACTACAGATTTATTTTTGTGGTATTGTGTTAAGGAGATTCAGACTTAAAACTCTAAATCCGTAATGTCATTATCGAAATAGGACGGCCATTTTGACAAAACGATGATTGATATTTTTTATGAAAAAATCGACATCTGTCAGCGAGGTCGTGGTGGACATTTGTCAGATAATATTTTTCATTCATAATTGTTGAAATTTTTTCTTCGTAAGGTAATAAAAATTTTAATCATCTTAATCTAATTTTTTTATTTCGTTATAGAAAAGAAATTCTTGTTTAAAAACCCTTTACATTAGGGGATTCCAAAAAAGGTATTGTGGCTCAATTTGAAACCTTATAGAGTCAAGCATTTTTGAAATTTATTTTTTCAGAATTTTCTACGTTTTTTCTATATTTTTAGAAAAGCCAATTGTTGAGAAGATCATGGAATTGACAAATTTGGATCTACTTCAACACTGTGGCCCACGGCTGTGATGTTAGCCATTAAACGACTCCGTCGAACACCCGTTGATATCCGCACATTTTGTATCGAGCCTATCGACTCAAATTTAACGTCAAATTCCTAATAGCGGTCTCGGAAAGACGACTATATTGTGATGATATCACGATTTTTACGAAATGTAACCACTATTTTTATAGTGGATTTGAATTATTTTAATGTACTTTTCTTGCGAAATTGAATTCATTATAACAACTGCCAATGCATCTACTACGAAGATGTCAAAAAACTAAATGTCAAAACTATCATGTTGTTGGATCGCCACAATAAATGTTTTCTTGAAAACCTCATTACATAGTTAAATATGTAGACAACATTATGGTAATAATTAAACTTGACAATAAATTAAAATTCCGAAATTCCTTAACAGTTATCACTCAAAAATACAATACTACTCAGATAGAGAAAAAAAATGCGAAACTCGCATACTTGGACACAATACTGCAACGGAAAATGACAATTATGCAATTGTTTTTTTTTTTGGTAACTTCAATAAACCAGTCTAAAAATCCGATTCAATATTTAATGGTGTATAGTTGCCAACTAGCTATTTTATTGCTTGCAAAAAAAAACTAATTCAGAATTTTTTAGAATCTTTGCAAATTGTACCGCCTCTTTATAGTATCTAAATTTTATTAATGGAACTAAACATACCATTGTATGACCCAAAAAAAATAATCAAGCTTCCAGAATTTAAAAATTTTTAATCTAAACATCTAAAAATTCGGTAAAAAAGGAAGTCCAGAAGATTTTATCAGCATCTAAGAAAACAAAGTATTCTTAACACAAGGTTATGACATTTCCCATAGATAATATAAAATAAGAGGCTATAAAAATTATAAAAAATTTCTGTTATCATAAAAAAGGAAGAATTATTGAAGCAGGGTGTTAAATAAAGAAAATTTTCAGTAACCATGAAGAACTGGGTTTTATAGAAGCTCTCATTAAAAAAATTAATATTTTGTAGTTAAAAAAGAAGCCAGCTAAACATAATAAAGACTATGTTTTTACTGGTATACGTTTAGCATTTCAAAAATGATTTTTGCAGTTTAAAATTATTGCGCCATTTTTAATAACTAACGAAAATGTATTACATTCATTCAATTAATTTTATTTATAATCTAAAAGTTATGTTAATAATCGTAGTGAATTTTCTTTTATAATTTCACTACACTTTTTTTCTGACAGCTTTAGAAATAGGAAAATGTTTAAACAATTTTTTAAATAGCAAATACGTTAAAAATTGCTGACAAATAACTTCAAAATAATCCAAAATAAATGTTTTTTCTACAAAAAAACAAAAACAATAAAAACTTGAAATTGACAAAAATATTTTAACGTCATTCAATGTTCTGATACTGAAAACTTTTCAAATAAATTCTAATTTGGAAAATATATAAAACAATACATAAAACATTGATATTTTACATATCCATTCAAACATAAATTTTAATAATTATTCGGAATCATTTTTAATATAAGCAATTCTATTTTGTGCTTGATTCCTTTAAATAAATATTTCATGATATTCTCACAAAATATTTATTACAAAAATTTTTATTAAAAAATAAACATCTTATGATATTCTCATAAAACATTTATTCAAATAAAAATTAAAATATTTGAAATGTATTGTAATGGGGGAGAGCACATCCATATTGCAATTTCACTATTGCTCAAGTAGCTCATCAGTGAATTTTACCCCAATACTGTATAGACAAACCTAAGAGTCTTATATCTAAAGCCAAACTGATTCTATGAGAATTTTTTCATAAAATCAACATAGCATAGACAGCAAGACTCAAAGACATTTCCATACAAACACTACAAAACATTTCAAAAACAACAAAAAACATTGTTTATTTTCAATTATTTCTTCATAAGGGTTTCCATTGGAAACCATTCATATGTAATGTGAAAATACCAGAAAATAAAAAATATTTGTAAATAATTTTACAAAATTATAAAAAAAGCAACGTGCTCGTGCCATGGAAATAAGTAATTTATAATTATTCGGAATCATTTTTAATATAAGCAATTCTATTTCGTGCTTGATTCCTTTAAATAAATATTTCATGATATTCTCACAAAATATTTATTACAAAAATTTTTATTAAAAAATAAACATCTTATGATATTCTCATAAAACATTTATTCAAATAAAAATAAAAATATTTGAAATGTATTGTAATGGGGGAGAGCACATCCATATTGCAATTTCACTATTGCTCAAGTAGCTCATCAGTAATAAATATTTTGTGAGAACATCATGAAATATTTATTTAAAGGAATCAAGCACGAAATAGAATTGCTTATAATATTGAAAATAATAAAATTTATTTATATTTTATATAAAGACCTTGTGCTTAAAAAAATTATATACAAAAACTCTATTTATTTAACCAAATAAGGAATTAATCTGAGGTCTAAGGTTATATGTCATTAATTTGTAATTTTATAAAGGATGAAATAACATCTCTTTGGTTTAAACAAAAACAAAAAAAAAGTAAAATTTAACAAATGGTGTAATATAATGCATCCTCTAGATCACACATGAGTCATTATTGTCCTTGTATTTTTTTAGTCTACGTTGATGAAGACAACACCAAAAAATCAACCTATCTTTTACGATAAGTTAGAACAAAGTTTTCACGCTTAAATATAAATTTAAAAACGGAATTCAAGTTGCGGTCCTTCTGACAAGAGAAAAAGAAAAATTGAAATTAAATAAAAACCACAAAATAGAAAGGGAAAAAACAAAATATAGAAAATAAACAGCAAGCCGGATGAAGTGCTTAAAATCAGCAAAGTTTTAACACCATTAATGGGTCGGCACGAGACAGGCAGGATATTTAAAAACGAGAAAAACATAAAAAATAATAATTAGCGTTACAAAGTACTCTTCACTTTAATACCATCCATTCGGCGAACACTATTTAAGTTTGTATGTTGCAATAGTTTACCCACTAACCAATACATAAACAAATTTAAGCGAATAAAATAAAATATATATGTTTAACAAAGAAGTGAAATGATAAGAAGAAGAGACTGAAGCACAATTTTATTTTAAATACAAAAGCTGTTTTATTTCGTCATCAACTAGTTTTTTGTGGTCAATAATACTTTTTATTCACTCTGCCTTCGTAATGCTCTACCGCATAAACTAAAAGGAGAAGTAAAGAAATCAAAATAATTAAATTGCCTCTACTAGGACACTAGGACCACAACGAATCAAAAGAAAACCTCGAAAATATAAAATAACAAACACCAAACGCATAATAGTAGAAAAAATAAAGGACTTCATTTTTTGGAATATGTAGGCCATTAGTATGCTCATTTGGAAAAGCAAATCTAATCCACATTACCTCCCGGACTCATTTTTAAAATAAAGAGTTAATTTTTTATAAATACTGCGCATGCTTTCTCTTTGAAGCCTTAATACCATTAAATAATTTCTCTTAAGGAAAATAATGACCTATGGCCTTAATATTTTGGTTAATTTTCATGTTTTTTCACACAGAGCTATGTGTTGCAACAAACTTTGTTGAGTTTTATTTATTTTTCTTATTTGTATTTTGTTTGGTTTTGTTGTTTGGTTGTTTTTAAACAAAAACCCAGAAGAATATTAACAAACAATTGGAGCAAAGATCCTTTTATGGTTTTCACTTTAAAGTTCAATTTCTTTTAATAATTTAGTATTTATTGTCTATCGTGGGAATGAACGCTTAACGCATATATTTATTGAACAATATAAACGGAAAATATTTAGAACTGGAATAACATTTTACAATTCTCGAAAAACTTATATAAAGTATTTTAACACTCACTTCTAAACTTTAATCCAAAGTTAATACCTTATGCTTTGCTAATATTTCTTTTATATAAATAAACTATATATATTTATGATGATATTTTGAATTTTGAATTATTCATCTTGTGCATAAAATGTTGAACAATATGACAACATTTCTTAGGTCAATTCTGATACATAGTAGCTGTGAATTTATTAATAATTAAAGCTCTAGTTCCCCGGATTTTAGAAACCAATTACCTTTTACATCACCGGAAACCAACTAACCCAATGTAAACTGGCAACATTTAGACATATGTTACACACACTTAAGATAGTCCCACTAACTCCAGGTAAGTACAACAAAGAACTCGACACAATATACACCATAGCTAAAAACACCGGCTACAAAGCCACTACTATCGACAAACTCCTCAGTCAATACAACACTAACACTAAAAACTGGAATAAAGAAAATAGATAACCGATACAACTCGGCGGTGCACTGTTACTTTTTTTTCGGACCAGCACTCAGGGGATGACCCCTACATATGCAAAGCATTGTGCCAGAACTATGAAATTAGGTTACGGGAAAGAGGAAAGACGGAGTAGTGTCTGTGAACATTCAGTTTGAATTTTCCCAGATTGAAAGTGACAGGAAAGATCTCCGTAGGGATTTTATTCCACATACGGACTGTTATGCTAAAAAACGAATTTTCCCTGTAATGCGTAGTGCGATTCACTGGCCAATCAACCACAAATGGATGTGCTCTCAACGAAAATCGTGTTAAACGCGAAAACGTGTGAGTATCGGGAACAAGTTCCCTAATTTCATTAGTGCACTTTCCACTATAGTAACGATAGAACAGTGAAATACACCCCACATTGCGTCGTTGCTCTAGAGATTCAATAGAGTTGGCTACCCTACCATCCCCAATGAGCCTCTTGGCCTTCTCCTGTTCGCGGTCGAGTAACTCCAAAATAGACTTTGAAGCGCCGGCCCATACATGAGAGTTGTATTCCATTTTCGGACGAATATAGGTGGTATAGATAGAACGGAGATCGGATGGAGTGAAGTATCTTTTACACCGTTTTAGAAAACCAAGGCACTTGAAAGCTTGTTTAGAAACCTGTCCATCGAGCATCACACTGAATTTTCATGCCAAGAACATCAAGAGCTTCCGACTCCGTAATATCTATATCACCCATAGTAAAAGATGCAGCACCACTACCGAACGAAGATCTATGCGTTAGCATGTAACATTGCATCTAACGAGCCTTAAAATCTACTCTATTCACACGACCCCATTCCAAGATTGTCGCGAGATCGTGATTAAAAGTATGATTCATGTTCTGCCATTTGGAAATAACCTCCAAATGGCCTGGTCTCTTACGAAATTAATATGAGTGACAATTGGCGCTGTCATCGGCAAAAGAATATATAGGGTTGAAAGTTCGACAAAGAAGGTCGTTTAGAAAAATAAGAAATAGAGGAGGAGAAAGAACGGAGCCTTGCGTTACCCCTGAATTAATTATGAACTCGTCTGATGAAATCCCATCTATAACAACTCGTACAGAGCGATTTCTGAGAAAACTAGATATAAATCTAGCGAAATTATCACCGACATCAAAAGCGGCAAGTTTTGATAGAAGTGCGTTATGCCACACTCAATCGAATGCTTTGGAAATATCTAGAGCGATCACCTTACTTTCTCCGAAGTGATGAATGGAATTATACCATTGCTCAGACAGAAAGACCAGCAAGTCGCCCGTAGAGCGCCCCTTACGGAAACCATACTGTCGATCGCTAAGTAAGTTGTTGGACTCTAAGTACCTCAGGACACAGGACCAGAAATAATTAGATTAAAACCTTTTCCCCGAAGAAGTTTTACTCATGCCATTTAAAACCAGCAACACTCTAAGATATAATCCATGGCATCGGCAGAAACAACTAACAAATTTAGTTCCAGCGGAGTATACAGACTTACTTGAACCTATAAACATACATAGGACACATGTAGGACAAACTGGACGAACACAAAAAACAAGATTAACATACGCTCATAGAAATGAAAAAGGGAAAACTCCAACTTTGCATTACACCTTGACACTCACGGAGACATACTAAGGGAAATGGATGAATGTATGTATGACATTACTACATGCTGGCAAAAAAGGGATGAAGACTAGATATTCTAGACACATAGAAATGTAGACAACAAAAAATTTTAACACCGATATTATAAACGAAACACAATTTTAACATCATTAAAACTACTCATGCACTCCAACAAACGTAAAACACCCTCAGATTTATTATTAGTGTTAGTGTAGCACCGCATAAAATGCCAAGTGCCGAACAATCACTGACCACTAGTCCACTTTAGAATAGTTTAGAAAGATCACATCGAACAAACAGTGGTTCTTGCAACAGCAAGAATTAAATGTTGTGAGGAAAAACAATGGCACATAATCACAGACGGAACAAGTGAAATCGAAAAATTTAGATTAAGATGATTAAAATCTTTATTGTATTATGTAGAAAAAAGCTCGACAATTATGAGTGAAAAATTGTATCTAGCAAATGTCCACTACGACCACGCTGCCAAAGGCGATTCTTTGATCGAAGTATTTAATAATTTTTTTTGTGAAATGGCGGTCGTATTTCGTTAATCACATCACGGATTTTGAGTTTTAAGGCTGCAATCGATTCGATTGGCTTCGTGTAGTCTTTGTCCACAACATATCTCCATAAAAAATAATCTAGTTGTGTTAAATCACACGATCTGGCTGGCTGTTGAAATAACCCAGCAGCGATATCGAAGTCGTTAATTAGCATATTCCGATAGCACGATCATTTAACCTTTATCGCATTTCCAGCCTCATCATCGGAAAAAAATGACCCAATCATGCCCCCAGATCACATAGCGCACCATACAGTTGCACGTTGAGTATGCAAAAGCTTCTCAATAATCGTTCTAGGATTTTCAGAAGCTCGAATTTTGCTTGCTGACATATCCTAACCAAACTTCTCCCCGGAGGCACATAAATATGGTCTTTATAGAATTCCACTATCTAGACACAGTGCAACTGGGGAAAAAGGGACCATAGTCCCCTGAAGACAGGCAGGGAGTCAACTGGAAACTCCACTTTATTTCCACGGGGATCAGTGTGCCCCAGAGTTCATTATTTGTCTCTTTAGACATTTAATAGTTTTCTGGTTGATCATTGAGGTTGGCCCCTATATGGGAGTAACGTAGTGGTTGTGGTTTCGCGGCCCCATGAGAGATAGGTCAGTTTTAATGGTGGCCGGGTTTATTTCACCTTTAATAACACCTACCTGGTGAAATGTTCCCATATCCAGTGAGCATGCTAGACATGTGTTTTGGAGAGGAGTTAGAAAGTCTCCAACTCTTAAGCAAGGAGTGATGATTTGCAGCCCTGCTCTGGAATCTACGAAGTTGCAACTAGAAAGTTCTGTTGCATAGGATTATAGCTACGGCTTCCTAGGACGAGCATGACGTTCCAAATTAAGCAGTGGTTTGGTCCACCATCTGATTAAGGCTTCATGTCCAGGCGCGGATGTAAATCAAATCACATCAATATCCTAACCAGACGGTTGTTTCTGATTAAATTGAGCGAATCTTTGGCGATATAAATGGTCCGTCGGCTGCGATTGCTGCACCAACCTTATAAGGCTTCAAAATCAAAATCTTACGCAAAATTCGTCTTGTAGTGGTTTTTGATAATACCAATTGTTGGGAACGTCGAGGAATTGACAAACTGTGGTTCATGGGAACGATGTTTTCAGTTGAACGACTCAAAGGTGATTCAAATCTATCGACAAAATTCTGGTTGACGGTATCAGAAGGACGATTACTAAATGTAACTTTGACAGAACCACAATTTTCATAGTTGATTTTAATTATTTTAATACGATTTTCGTGTGAAATGGATTTCATTGCAACAATTGCCAATGAATCTACTACGAATACATCGAAAAACTAAATGTCAAAACTATCATGTTGTTGGTGTTGCCACAATTGAAAAACAAACGTCTTGTTGAAAAACCCAATGTATATATCTTATTGACAATTCTTGTATGGAGTATTTATGTATTTACTTTTAAGAAATGTGCGAAAAAAAAGTTGTTCCATAAAAGAAGACAAGTATCCTTTTAAATTCATTACTAATTTTTACAAAATGGTCCTTATTTTATCCCCACAAAACAATACTATCAAAAAAGTATTACAATCTCTTTTATTTTTGAAATTTAAAAAAAAATTTATATTATTAGTTCATTGTTTAACTGAAGATATTCTAATAAATTTTTACTAAATTTTAGAAATCAAAGCTTTAATAACTCAAGGCCTATTACCTCCACAGTTTTGTTTCTGGAATATCTTTAAATTTTAGGCAATATAATAGAAAGCCAAATAACACAAGAAAGTTTTCGTTGTATTTAGCTGTACTGTTTGACCCATCCTTATTTAAATGAAATGTCCTTTTTAAATGTTTACAGCACTTTCCTAATAAAAATAAAAACACAAAAGTTTTTGTCACGCTTGTTGTAATTCTATTTTCTTTTAATTTCAGGCCACAAACACACATAATTTTCAATGATAAGAAAACTTTAAGATCAGATATTTGCCCTGCTGTAAAACTTAAATATTGTTATGAACACCGATAAGAAAGCAACAAAACTAATTATATGAAAACAAAATTAGTAAAAGAAAATTTAAGTAACACTTTTACTTCATTTGTTGCAATTTTCTGAACATTTAGCATAATCAAAGTTGTACTCTTAAAAAGAGATTTTAAATTTTGTATAACAGTATAACAGAAAGGAAAATTTAGAAAATTTACAGCTGGTTTGGAAAAACAACAGTTTGTGTTTGGATGTGTTATGTGAAGGAGAGGAATATATTTTTATGCTCAGTGTTGTCAAGTTGGGGGATTTATCCCCAAAATGTACATTGTTACTTAAAAATGGGAATGCAAAATCTTGCTTAACTATTGGAAATTTATTTTAGTGAAATCTTACATGTTTTAATGGTTTATGAAAGAATTGTATTTTACATTTTTTTTTAATACAATAGTAATTTGAGTATAATAATTTTTTATCTAGACACCTATTTGGTATGCCATTACATAAATAATTACTTTTGCACTAATATTTTATTCAACGCATAGGTGTTTAGATTTAAAGTACTTAGGTTATGACTTCGACGAAAAAATTAAAATGTTCGAAAAAAAAAATAAAACAAATGAAAGCATGTGTTGGACAAAAGCTGACACATATTTCGAAACCTTAGAGAATTGTTGTCGAGTATGCTTTGTGTAGCTAAGAGCAATGCTTGTTAAGAGTGATTATAGGACAATAAACTGAATTAAGAGTAAAATAAGAAACTACGAGCATGTTTTGAGTGTGAACTAAATATGAATAAAATTATAGAATATTTTTGCTAACGAAGTAAAGTATAAAACAAACAAAATTATACTTACGTTTAAATGTAATAGGTTAATAAAGTAATTTATTTTCACAGGGAATTTTAGAGATAAAATAAACTGCTTACTGTGAATTTTATGGGATATAATTTGTTAGTTTAGGAATATGACATGCAAAAATATGGAAGCCCTGACTATTGTGAGAAAATTACTCTTTAGGAGAACTTCATTTCGTATAAATGGCACATCCGAGAGAAATGCTATCACTCCTCTTTAATTTTGTCTTATTGCTGTAGAAGAGCTCAACGTTCACACAGTGGAATCGTTTTTAGACCAGCAAAAACCAACATTAAGCATAAGAACAAGTGCAAGGCCCGAGCATAAAATCAGTAGAAGAGTGACAATGATTATGAAAACAACTTTCATGTAATGAAATATGCACATAACGCGGTAAATAATAGAACGTGCAACATATGTGCATCGTGTTCCGCATAAATACCAATCGTTTTTGTTGACTGTGGTAATAAAGTTAAAGAAGATGAAAATAAAAGGCAGTCAAATAAAAATATATTTTTTTTTAAATAAATAAATTAATTAAGAGGAAATATTAATAGCATTTTGAGCTGTTCAGCTTAAATAACACATTTAAGTTTTTAGTAATAACATGAGTGAACGTAAAGAAAAAATTACAGTTAAGCAAATCAAGATTAATGTCGTAGTTAAAATTATCATGGTGACAATATCACCAGCTGCTAATACATCTTAGTTAATCAGAATATTAAAAATTAATAAATAATAATACTCGTATATGTGTCTATAATATAATTTGTTAATAGAAATAAAACGTAAATTGAACTAAAAAAAGTTTTTAAATTTAATGTCATCCACTAGTGCGATAAAATTTTAAAGTTGAAATGTAAATCGTTAAATAAATTAAATATCCATAATAGATAACAACATATAATTGCTGCTAATGAATTTTTTTAAACAAAATCTTAACAATGTAATTAGTATAATCACTATTGATATTTATATTTCATTAAAAATAACAAAAAATCCTAAATTATACTAGGAACTCAAAAATCGAAAAATAATTTTTAAAAATTAAACAAATTAAAAAAATATATATTTTTTCCAACACTTATCAATTATATATACCTTGCAAGTTTACAAACACACATGTGCACAAAAGTGGAAGTGCTGTTTAGTTATGCGGCGTTTTTTTCTTATTTATATGGCTTCCTTCTTTAAGGATTTAAGAGTTAAGTACGACAATATAATTCTGCCGTTTTTCTTGTTGTTCTGAAACAATTCATTTGCTAATGCTTTCTTCAGATGTATACGTCCCTAATAAAAATCATTTAAGATTATATTAATTAGTATCTTGAGTTAAGAAAATTTAATCTGAGTTCTAATTTTTTCACCAAGCCTTTACCAACAAAAATCACCTTGTGCGCGAATATATTGTTTATTTTATTATTTAAAAAATATCATATTTTTAAGTAAAAGACTTTATCAAATCAGTTTGTGGATTACGGGACTCTATTTGTTTTAGCATAAGCCACCCAGTTACATTGGAATATAAAACTGCTGAACATACTTTGAAAATATCTAGAAAGCACATCTTAAAACATTATTTATAGAGTGTTTCAAGAGTATGAATTTGCTATTAAAAAGTGCACTTGATAAAAATGTTAAAAGGGTAAAGGCTTAGTAGTGTCCACATTAAATTAACAAAAAAGTTTGCAATAAAACTAAAACAACTTAAGCAAAATGAAATAATAATTTATTTTTTGCCCAGAAGTGCAAAATAGTATGAAACTTTATAACCAACTAAAATGTGTGTTGTAATAAATAAGATGTGTGTACTAGTCACTTAACAAAGGAATAAAAATTATAAAAAAATTGCTAGAAAAAGTCATTAAATTTAAATATCAAATGACTTGAATTCTTCGCAGAACTGTGTCGTTTTTAAGGACTTGTAAAATAGAAATAAAACAAAAATGTTTATCATAACCTTCTGAAATTAACTTAAACGATGTGGAATTTTAAAAATATGTATATGGAATACTGCCGTCTACAATGCTTGGTAATAAAAAATGCAATTTTCATTAGAGTAAGTAGTTATACGCAAATTAATTATTATGAATAAATAATATTAATAAAATGTTAGAAATTATATGTAGCTATATGGTTACTTACCACTACTCTAATAGATATGTTCTTTGGTTAGTTTAATTAAATTTTTTTCATAAATATGAAATATTATTACTGTCTTTTTAAAAGTATTAAGAATTTAATTATACAGCAGGCAAAACAAAATCTTTTTCATCAAAAGAATTTATTTATAATTTTATCTCCATCCAAGTGCTATTTTAATGTTTCTTTGTTGTACAAATATTAACAGGGTTCGGCACTGTATTCATTTAGCTTTATCTTCTGTGTAATTATTCTCATTCTCTCAACAAATTGCCAATTAGAGAGAATATATTTGATTCTATTGTATTAAGTTAATTATAAACAGAAAAAGGTATATTTTTCTTAATCGTGTTTTATATATTGGACATTTCTCATGTGTCTTTACCATCTAATTAAATGATGTTGTTTTTAAAATTTTCTCTAATATCTTTCTTTGTGGTGGTTAATTTCATACATTTTTTAAATGATGCAAAAAAAGAAGTGCAGGTTGTAAATAGATTTTCATTTGTGATATGTGATTGAAAATTGAATTAAACATACTATTTATTAGATTTCAGTTTGCAAAACAATTTGGGTCGTGCAACTGGTAGTTTATAAATTATTTTAAATGGAGTTTTTAGTTTCAACCATTATTCTGCAGTGGAATTCACGGCTAGTTACATCATTATTTAGTATCATTATGACCACGGATTTCATTTAGCTTTGTAGAAGGTAAAACTATTTTGCACTCTTAAATACAAAAGCTTAAAGTGCAGTAATATCGGGTGTGTCAACACGAAATTGATAGTTTTGACATTTAGTTTCTACGCATATTCGTAGTAGATGTATTGGCAATTGTTCCAAAAAAAACAATTTTGCACGAAAATCGCATTGAAATAATTAAAATCCACTATGAAAATCTTGGTTCTATTAAAATTACATTTCGTAAAATTCGTAATATTTTCGGGCGACATAGTCATTTCTGCGACCGCTATTAAGAATTTGGTGGTTAAATTTGAGTCGACAAGCTCGATACAAAATGTGTTTTCAACTAAAAATACCGCAGCCATAAGTCACAGTGTTAAAGCACACCCAAATTTGCCACTTCCTGGACGTTTTCAACAATTGGTGTTATCTAAAACCAAATCCTTACGCAAAATTTGTCAATGGATCACTCTATCGTGAGACTCTATCAATTCAAATTAGGCCTATTATTGACGACATGGAATCACTGACAAGTAGTTATAACAGGACGGTGTCACATGTCACAGCACGATCAATTTGGTAGATCGTATAATTTCAGGACAATCAGGACCGACATTTTGCCAAAAGTAATTAAAAATTTTGATAAAAGAATTGATAAAAATTTGAATCATCTTAATCTAAAATTTTTGGTTTCATTTTGTTTTAGAAAACAAACTTGTTGTGAAAAAAACCCTTTATTTTATTTACAGCAAAATAATCGTTTCAAGACTTAAAGCTGTGTAATTAAATTTAGCTTCGAAAAGGTAAGGATTTAAGCTCCTTCTTCTTCTTTAATTTCTTTTTGGGAAACCATGGCAAATGCCCATATAAATTAAATATGAAATTAGTAGTAAAAACTTTGTTATTTTGTGAAAAGGCAGGAAATACTTCCGGCTGCAACAATTGTTCCATCTGCTAAAGACCACAAGCTACGTTTCTTTATTTTTTATAAAATGTCAAGCAAAACCTGCAGATTTACATTTAATAATGCAATTAATATTGAATTCTTTTCGTTATGTTTTATTTTGCTGCACTCATGTTCTTGATTTTGCCAACGAGTGATACAATTCCATGCGATGCAATAACTAAACCTAATAACACTTATAACATGCCTCATTAGATGTATCAATCATGGAAACATAAAATATTAAATGAAGAAGAGATAATTAAAATATCCCATAGCGAATTTATGACCTATTTCCAATACAAAATTGTTTTTCTTATACAAACGTACAGAAATACTACAACCATAACTGGTGTCTTTTTGATTATAGTTGTGGAGCCTCGTCGATATGAAGTTATTATTATATAGCCACGTTCTGAATACTATAGTTGTTGTTGTACTATAGTTGTTGTATAACACCGACTTATATGTAAGTCTGTGGCACATTGTCACAGAAAATATATAATCATAATTGTTTAAAAAATATTATTATATAGGAACAGACTTGTCAAAAATAGTTAACATGTGCACTTTTAGTCTATTACTGTAATATATTTTCAACATTCTAGGTCTGTGCTCCAGACAAGATGAACAAATATTTATTTATTTATCAATTTCAATTTTGTTCCCTTCAAAGTATTCACTTGTATCAGTGTTTTTTCAATCGTTTATATATCCTTGAGCTCCATCCGCGACTTATTTTTTCAATTTTGAAAACAGACAAAAATTCGCAGAGGGTCAAATGTTATTCCTGGAGGCATGATTATTCTTTTCGGGTAAAATATTAAAAAAAAAAGGAAAAAATCAGCAATTCAGAAATGCAAACCATAGTGACGCAAGTTTTGAAATGCTTTAGGGCACTTATTTTTCCACAGCAGAAAATTAACGAACAATCATAATAAGTGTAGCTATTATGTCTCTTAGATACAAACTAAACTAAAAACATAGGAACAATAATAAAAACAATAATAATAAATATCGCTAGTTAAATGCACATAAACCCAGAAATTTAAAAAATTCACCTTTCCTATTGTGCAGACCTGGATTAAACGACTAAATGAATATTACTAATACAAGAATTTTAAGCCGATTTTAGAATGGCTTAATCAATTTAGAATGGATTAATCAAATCTACATCAATCTAAAAACAAAAGGATTTTATTTGCACAATAAAACTCATGCACATACACCAACATTTTTTTTACAATTTATTTTTTTTATTACTATGTATGTGTAATTGTATATTTAACTAAATATATGAAATCTTAAAAAACTTATATAAAATTTGTTAAACAGTAATATTATACTCGAAAAACTGAAGGGGTTTAAATTAATATTTAAAGGAATTGAAAAAAATTCATTATACTACGTCATCTCTACTAAGAATTATTCAAGTATCGATTTTATATGTTCGAATTGAAAAATTAATCACTTTGAAAGCTGAAATTTATTAATTCACTTAGACATGCATATTTATTGTTTAATTTTTTCAATTACTTTAAAGCGCAGCCAAAATTAACACGTTGCTTTGCTATTGATTCCATCACATAGGCGTTTATCGATTCTCATATTACGAAAATTTAAGAGCAGTGCTAAAGTCAATAAGCGGTATTAAGCTATTGCCATCGTTTTTTTTTTCGAACCAGTACTCAGGAGATGACCACTACTCACGCAATGCATTATGCCAGAAATAAGAAATTAGGTTATGGAGGGTTGTGGAGTAGTGTTTGTGGACATTCGATTTAATCTTTAATACATTAAATGTAACAGAAGAGACCTTTGGAGGGAGTTTTCTCACACATGGGCTTCTCTAATAAAAAAATGAGTTTTTCCTGCAATACGTAGTGCCAATTCTCCGGCCAATCAACCACTGGATAGACCCTTAACGAAAAACGTGTTAAATGCAAAAACGCACAAGTAAGAAGAACTAATTAGAATACGTACCATTGTAGTAACGGTAAAATAGTAAATTCAGAGAATCAATAGAGTGGGATAGCGTATGATCCCCAATGAGTCGCATGGCCCTCTCTTCTACGTGGTCGAGCAACTCTAAAATAGACTTTGAAGCACCGGACTATAAGTAAAAGTTGCATTCCATTTTTGGACGATTGTAGATGATGTAAATAGTACGAAGATCTTATAAACTGAAGTGTCTTTTACACCGTTTTAGAACACCGTTTTAGAAAACTGAGTCACTTGAAAGCTTGTTTAGAAACCTGAAAAATCTGCTTAATACATATATTGCCCATAGTAGCAGATGCAGCATCATTTCCGGACACATATCTATTCATAAGTATGTACCATTGAGTCTTACAGGAATTCAAATCCACTCTATTCCCACGGCCCAATTGGAGATTGCCTTTTGGAGTCCACCTCCAACTGGTTCGGTCTATCACTGAATCAATACAAACGACAAATGGAGCCGTAATCTTTATAAAGTTAAAGACTGATAAGAAGGTCATTTAGAAAACTAAAAAATAGCGAAGGAAGAAACGGCGGAGCTTTACGGTACTCTCGAATTAATCTTGAGCTCGTTTGATAAAATCCCATCTATAAGAACTCGTATAGTGCGAATCCTGAGAAAACTCGATGTAAATCTAGAAAAATTAACGCAGCCACCAAAAGAAAAAAGTTTTGACATAAGTACATCACTTCACACTCTATCAAACGCCTTGAAAACATCTAACGCCACCATTTTACTTATTCCAAAATGATGTATGGAGTTAGGCCAGCATTCCGACAGGCAAGCTAGCAAGTCATCCGTAGAGTGCCCCCTACGGAAATCATACTTTCCATCGTTCGGAAAGTACAGAACAAATTGCAATTGGGCGGTAATCTTCAGGGTTGTTAATTTCACCCTTTTTGGGGATCGGCGGTATATTAGCAACCTTTCAACACTTTGGAAATTCACTGGCAGAATACAACGTTCTGAAAATGGATGCTAACGGACGCGCTAGCGTCGAAAAGCACTGTTTTAAGACAAGTGCTGTGATCTAATCCGGCCCAGTAAACTTGTTGATTTTGCGATCCGCTCGAGCTCCAAAGAATATCTTCGGCATAGTAACAGATACTCAGCCAAAATGTTAACCTTAGAAACCGTGACAATGAATGTTTTTTTTTCTTTCCTTAAAAGAGCCGGAATTGAAGAACTAACATTATCCTTTACTCTTTTACTCTCTGCTTTTATGTACAATCAAGTGCTATAATGATTCTCTGTATATTTTACACTGTAAGATATCCTCTTTGTTGGGGGCTTTTACGAATATATCAAGTTGGATATTGGAAAAAAAAATTATGTTTCATAAGATAAACTTGAAGTAAGAAACGTCATCTTTCCCATAATTCTCAAATGAGCACATAATTTTCATGGAAAAATTTATTGTAAAGTAAACCACAAAATAAGTTTTTTTTTATTCTAGAGCGCCAAAAATCCAAATTCAATTCAATTTAGCTTACGGCATTTTATTTCAGCGAAACGTTTAAAAAGGTTAAAAAAAGTGGTGCCAAATATTGGAGTGCGCATATTTTGATTTTGGAAGTGAACAAATCAAATAAACCATTTTCAATTTAAAATAGCGCATGTAGTGTAAGATTTTAAATAATCTTGGGTTTTCTGATTTGCGTGAAATTTTCCATTATTTGCTCAAATTTTTTTAATAATAAATAAAATTCCTGTGATCCTTTCACATAGTAGATTTCAGATTTTTGTATATTGTATTTTTAACAGTAATTCCCAACAAATATTAAATTTTTTTATTTTTATTTCTGTCATTCATTTATTAGTCACCTAGAACAACAAGATAGATATCTTATAAATTGCAGTGCTAGTGATTTTGTAAAACTAATTATAATATAGAGAAAACATATACTAAACCAATGAAATAAAATGTGTGCAAAACCACCTATTTACGACCACTAAAAAAAATAATATATTTTCGTAGTCAATGCAGTCTCCAAGATAAAATTTAAATAAGGATTAAATAAAAAATAGTGTCCAGTAAAATAATTAAGTAAAATAATTTTAGTAGTCTCTCTTTAAACAAATAAGCGTCGCCAAGTTGCTGAATATTGTGTAGTAAAAAGTTCCAAAGATTGGTATAAACGCGTTTGAGATTTCTTTTTAAGCATGTTTTTCTTCTGGATTAAATTTCTGCCAAGTTGTGATCTGCCAAAAATTATTTTATCATATAAATAAGTCGGTTTTTGGGAGATCTTCAAATGCTACTTCCAAAAAAGAAAAAGGTTTAAAGAAGGTGAGATATATAATCGCGGAGATCTTTCTGAAACAAATAGCGATCAATACAGTTGTAAACAACTATCAATTTGCGCCCGTATGTACTGTCACAATTTGCATAAATTTTTGCAGCCATAAGGAGTACAGGCATCAGGTAAGCCTTTGCCAATTGCATGCGTCTAGCAAACGGAATGGAATCCTTTTATTCAGCAATTGATCATGTTTAAATCGTCGTTTATTCTTCCTATATAGATGGAAACATCATTTATGGTACTCCACTTATAAGCCTGTATATCATCACCATACATTTTGCTGCTGATAAAATCAGGTAAGTCGTTTATGTAAAAACAGAAAAGAAGTGCTCCCAAAATAGAGGTTTCCGGTATTACTATATATTTACCCTAAGGGAATCAGAATTACTATCGTTAACACATGCTACCTGAGATCGGTCAGCAAAGTAGGAGGATATAAGATTGTAGTTTTCGTACCAAGAGCGAGTGACATACCGCATCTAATGCCTTACTGTGATCTGGAAGATTTAAGAAAGGCACTATTTTACCAACCATTTCGGAACTGAGGTTCTCAGTTACATCCACAAAAGCTGTTGTACAGCTTCTGCACTAATAAAGTCTGCGTGAGCGTGAGATAAAAATTCATTTCGTAATAGGTACTTTTTTAATTACCCAGTGAGGATAATCTCAAATACCTTTAATTAAAACGTTAGGATAGCTATTGGTCTGAATACGCCATTACTTTTGGTGATCCTTGAGGACTTCCATTTCTTAGGAAAAATAGATTTGGTGAGGATAGAGTTAAACAAGTAAGTTACGATCGGTAAGAACTTTGGGATCAATACCCTTAACAACCTGAGGTGCATATCGATTTCGTTAGATCTGACCGCAGAAAAACTTTCAAGAACCTCAAGTTGATTCACACGGCGGAAACTAAAAGGAGTACCTACCGCAACATAATATAAACTATCGATGGAATATTAACATTAACAAAATCACTATTAAGATGGTTTAAATCAACATCACAATCGCAGTGAGACATGATAATTCGACCCAAACCAATACTCTGAGTTTCCCTCCATTTAGCCCTCCTGTCTATGGCTGATATGAATTTTTCCTGATAAAACGCACGTTTTGCAGCCTGAATTCGCTTTGTTACCTCCCTACGCTTAGTCGTAGATAACGCTTTTAGATCATCTGTTTTGAATCTCTTTCAGCGTGAATTTGCCCGATCCCGTGCGCTTATTAGTCACTTAAAAATAATAGGGAATTTTATTTTTATTTCTGATTTATTTAAACTGAATTTGAAGTATTTTTATTTTATTTATTAGTTTATTAGTATTTTTATGTGATAAGTTGCTGACTATGAGAAAAATAACACAAAAGTTAAAAAACAATTTCACCTTATTACGTGATAAGATTAAATTACAATTCTCCGAAAAAAAGATACAAAGTTGCCAGAGGTGAAAACGCTTAAGATAAAGTAAGTTACTGTCTGCATACTCATAATCAGTATAAATGTATTTTTTCCACAGATTTTCGCATTTAATATTTTTAATTTGTATTTTTTTTAAATCAGTCTAAAAGACATTTTTTTTGGCTGTTTAATGCAGTGACACTTGTTTTTGTATTCACACACCATTTGGAATATTATTTATTTATTCATTTTTTTTGTGATTCTCCCCTTTATTTATGCCGCCATTATAATCAAGTTTACAACTTTTTGCTTGACTTTTGTAAAAGTTTATTTTTTAATTTGCCCTTTTTGTATTTACGGCTTAACATTTGTACTGTTGAGAAATGTATGATTCTCTCTATCAAACTGACAGATTTAGATTATAGAAAGATGTGGGTGGGATCAACCAAAGTATATGTGCTCTTCTTGGGCATGATTATATTTAGTTACCAGTGCTTAATGGTTGTTCACGTGTGTGTTGTGTATTTTTTTGTAAAGTGGTATTTTGTTAAAAGAAACAAAAAATTCGACAATTTACATTTTTTTGTATTTGGAATAAGAACAAAAATAAAATCACTTAGGGAGAATTAAAATTTTTGTATTTTAAACAATTTAAAATATCAGCATTAAATTGTCATTTAGATAAATATTTAGTAAAACATTTTAACATTGTTTTATTTTAAGTCTCAATTATGAAAATTTAGAGTCGTTTTTTGAAAAAGGAAGAAACATTTTTCAATCAGAAAATTTTTTTAATAATAAAAGGAAAAGTTATAAAAACGAAATCAAAAAAATATCTAAAATATTTTAATTAAAAAATGCAAAGCTTAAAGAAAGTGGCAAAAAATTATCCAATATTGTTAAAAGATAAGTAAAAAATTATTGAAAGTTATTTCACGACATTAAGATGCGGTGCGGAGACAAAGAATATTTCCAAATGTAATGTAAAATAGATAAAATTAGGTAAGAGGCAGGCAATCTGGAGAATTTAGGAAGGCATGGTCCTGATGTTGACTTATATGGTGCAAAACATATTATTCATCATATTATTATTCCTATAATTTATTTTATTAATAAAATTAAATATTTTTTAGTAATTAATTTAAAGCACTAGGTCAATTTTAATAAAAAATGTTAAAAAACTTTTATTTTTTATTAATTTTTCGATATTTCGCCACACCGTTGGTTGGTTGATGATGTCAACCAACGGTGTGGCGAAATATCGAAAAATTAATAAAAAATAAAAGTTTTTTAACATTTTTTATTAAAATTGACCTAGTGCTTTAAATTAATTACTAAATAATATTAAAAAAGGTCAAAAAAATTATAACTGTTATATAAAATTAAATATACAAATTTCAAAATCAATAAAACGAAATAATATTTTGAATCTTGTAATTAATCAGTTTTCAAGATAATTGTGAGTATCGTTTTGAATTAGCCACAACAATTGAGTTATAAATAATACTTATATTCGAAAAAATCGATTGACTATAAATTATCTGCGTTTCTTACTTGCAACGGAATTCTGCAGATATTTTCAATTATTTGCATTAAAAGCATTTTTCGATTACCCTTTCTAATAAAAATTAATTAACAACGAATATCTTTAGGCAATAATAATATTAATATTAGAAATTTCGCTTAAATATACTTAGAATCATGTGTGTGAAACCCACATATTTAGCTACTAAATATGTGGTAAAGAAAACAATGTTTTTAACTACTCATAGTTTTCTGTCGACTAAAACTAGTTTTATCAGTTTTCTAATGAAAAACTTGACTTAAAGTTACTTGCAAGAAAGGTCCTTGGAAAGGTCTTGCCCAAGTTTTTATTAGTTTTCAATAATACAATATTTATTGATAACAAGTTATACATACATATGCAGCAGACACAAGATGACAGTGATTGATAAGCACCTTTGAATGTAAATGTAACGAATAACGTTTTGGTTACATTCAAATATAAAATTAGTTGTCCGTCCTAAAAAATGCGAAGAAAAGTTGAAAGAAAATAAACACGAACCAAGGACTGGTTTTTCTTGTTGAATTTTAAGTTATGTCTATCTTAATTAGATGGGCTTGAGTTAACAACGTTTTCTTAAATAAGGTAACATTTAAAATTATTTACAGAGAAAATATATTTTATTTATACAAAAAAAGGCTTTTTTTGTTGTTTTTTCTTTGTATAGTAGTAGTATAGTAGTAGTGTGTCAAAGTGATCACATTATCGGCACATAAAATAAACTTACATAAAAGAGTTTTAAATATCAATGCTGTTGATCGCCTTCTGGCCAACAAGCCTACCAATTATTCTTCTTATATTTGTTCTGATACACTTATGCTGACTCAATTACGAAAATTAAGCTATTAATTATAGAAGGATATATAGAAGGATATATAATATGCAAAATAAACTAAATATAAATGCAATCTTACCCAAGTTAATATGTGCTCGATTTCTTTATTATTTAAAAAAATATACTTAAAATATATTACTGCGAGGGAAATCATATCCCATATATATATAGCACATAATTACTGTAAATGTCAATGTAATCAATTAATGTAATCAATGTAGAATTAAATGGGTGATTTAGAATTGTCAAATCATCCAAAAATTAATATATAAGTTTAATGATTTTTGTAAGAAAAGAAGAATGGTTTTGGATCTCATACGTAGCATTATTGCTCAGATTTACAAATCGTTCTGGTAAAATTAAGATAATTAAACATTAAATAACTTTTTATTATAATAGAATAACTGTCTAATTTTTGATAGAATCTCCAACAAAATACGTTAAAAAATAAATTCTTTTTAATCATTCAGGTAGGAAATATATATTATTTATATATAGTTTTTCAAATATCAGCATCGACAATTTTTTTCTTAAAATTTTCTTAAATTCTAAACTTAATTAGATAAATTAATGAATCCTAATACAGGAATAGGTTTAAATAGAAGTCTCTTTTTTGTTTGAACTCATAATGAAGTGATGGCCCAAAATTGTGAAATTAAGAGCTGATGCTTGCTTATTACCCAATATTGCAAAAACATTAAATTAAAATTTATTTAAATAATGAAAATAAGTTTATTTAAAATCAGTTACAACCCGACCGGCAAGAAGACATGAGAGTAAGCTGCCGACGTAGTCAAAAATACGATAAAAGAACACAATAAAACAAAGATGAATCCCACCGAACAAAAAGTTGCTTCTATTGCTGACCTACTAATTACCAAAGCGGATAAAGGAAACATGACTGTAGTAATGTGCAAAAAAGATTATTTAGCCAAAAAAACAAAAAAACGAAAGGAACTAAGTTTAAAAATGACCCAACAGAATCATTCTAAAAAGACATATGCAGTCTATTAAAACGCTGCAAAGCGTTTACTAATGGAAAATATACAAATTCATGAATACACTACCGAAAATAAACAAAGAAAATATACCAATGAAACCCATTGCAAACTAAAGAATTTCACCAGCCTGTTACCTGGCTAAACACCTCACCGGCTTGCTTCAAGAAGAGATAAACTTACAAAATACCTATACGGTAGCAAATACAAATATCTTTTCGAAACACTCAAGGACATCAAGATAACCGAAAAAACGCGATTCGTTTCCTTTGATATCAGGGATCTATATACCTTGGTATTTCTACGCGACATACTAGACAATTTATACCACTAGTAATACATTACCGACGTTATGGATATACAATAAAACAAAGCTACTTTAGATTTAATAACAGCTATTACAAATTACCTGACTGACTCGAGAAATCCAACATCAGCTATATTCATGGAAATTTTCATACAACATCACGAATTACTACATACAAAGACACTAATGATAAAGCGGAGATTATCTCAATACTATAGATACGTAGATGACATCATATGCATCTTCCAACCAGACAATACAGAACAACTTGTAACAGACTTAAACACAAGTGAAAATAACATTACATACACAAGCGAAAAAGAATAAGACAGAAATATACATTATCTTAATATCACAATAACACGAGGAGCTGGCTGTTTAATATTCGACATCTATAGAAAGCCAAGTAAGATGGACACTACCTTCAACATTACCCTACCCAACATTAAAAAAAGCAGCGTTTAGACATAAGATAATCCCACTTACTCCAAATAAGCATAACAAAGAACTCGACATAATTTACACAATAGCTAAAAACAACGGCTACAAACCCACTACTATCGACAAACTTCTCAGACAATACAACAGTAAAAACATGAATGAGGAGAGCAAATATATACAGAGGACCAGAAATATATAGATTAACTAACCTTTTTCACTAAGAAGGTTTACTCACAGCATTAACATTTAGCAACACTCTGACACATAATCTCAGGACATCGACAGAAACCACTGACAAATTTAGTTCCAGCGGAGTATATAGATTTACTTGTACCTGTAAACGTCCTTATATAGGACAGGCTGGACGAACACTAAAAACATAATTTATAGAATACATACGTTTGTATAAACGAAAAAGGGATGATCCGAATTTTGCATTACATCTTAACACTCACCGACACATACTTAGGGAAGTAGAGGAATGTATGTCATTACTATATCCTAGCAACAAAAAAAGGAAGACATTCTTGAAAACATGTAAATCTACAAAATAAAAACTGTTAACAACGACATTATAAACGAACAGGTAAACATAACCTCAGACACAATATTCACAGCACTAAAACTACTCAAACTAAAACAAAAACTGACAAACAGATAGATACACTTAGACCCCCATAAAATGCCAAGTGGCGAACAATCATCTTACATAAATAAATACGGCTTTAATGGAGGAATTTTCTAAACACGAACACTGACTCGGTTTAGAACACAGCGTGAGAATGATAACTCGCAGTTCATACCAAAGAAACAGCCAGCAAAGACGAAAAGGAGTGACAATAGTTATGTAATTCCTTTAACTCGATCGTTGTAGATTGTAAATACGATATAACTCTATTAAATGTAGCAATGTTACAGCATACTTCTCTGACAAAATTAATAAGAAAATAAGTATAAATATTTATAGCAGCAATTGTTTTTAATAAAACAAAAATAACGTAAAAAAGTGGCTTTCATTATGGCATGCACACCGAAAAACTCGTTATGAGAACCAAACTTGTTGCCATTCGAATTTTGTCTATTGTATCTTTGTTTTAAATAGCAGTTGTAAAACTGACATAACCTTCTTAAAAAATTATTTCAGATTGGCTATCATATGACAAAATAAAAGGAACTTTGATTTCATTTTAAAAATACATTGTAGGAATAAGATGGTAGGTATAAGATCGTATGATTCGAACCATTTCATTTAGCCTACATTGCTATTTTCCATACCATAAGTTTTGCCACTGACAAATCTATTCAAACTTCCGTCAAAATTGGATAACTTCTCCCCACTCTCAATTATTCTTACAATATTTAAACCACAATCTTTTTGAATTTTGTTTCTGTTGGTATATTGTATACATCAATTTAATTTTTAACATGTCAAACATATTTCGTTTTCAACAGATGTAATCGACTTTTACGATTCTATCCTCCAGCATCCGGGTTTCAGTAGTAATCACCTGAATGTTGGTTATATATTTCAAGTACACTAAATTAGTTGATTGTAAATGCACAAATCAATCAGGAAAACTTTTTTAACAATTATTACAACTATTCTATAATAACAAATATCATTTGTGAAATTTTAATACGAAAACTACAAGATTTATATTTAATAAACATCAAAAATTTAATTATTATTAAAAACAGCTAAATTTAGTTAAAATTTAAATTAATTTTCAAGATAATTTCATTTTATTTTAATAGAACAATCATACAATTTTTAATAGAATTTCTTGATATTACTTATATTATATTATATTATATCCATGGAAAGGTCTCGAGCTCCGTGAGGTTTATAGCAAAGAAAATTCAGGAAAAATTTCAAGAGAAAAGCAGGAAAAGTGGGAAAATCATTTTTCACATACAGCGCCATCTCTGATACATAGCATGCACTACAACGGCATCAGTTCGTGGTGTGTGAGTATTTTTTTTTTCCACTCTCAAAATTATTTATTGTATCTTCTATGAAAGAACTAACAATAAGTATTAAAAACTTAAATTCTAAAAAAAGTTACATTAGTCCCAACCATGTCAGGCCTAACCTTTGGGTAAAAAAAAAAATTGTCATAAAAGAAACAAAGCAAATATTCCTAGGATGTATTGTCTATAGCATTGAGGATTAAAGCTGCGGTATCCCTCTTTTTTAATCGGCTATGTCCACTATAATCCAAGATATTGCGAGCAAGGGGATTAGGATGGTCTTCGAGCTTCATCAAGTATTTGCCTGCATATTTGATGATTTCTGTAGTCACCAGCGGTATGTCTAAATCACAATGCATGTTTGAATTTCTGATGTACCATGGTGCGGAAGTTATCAACCGTAAAATTTTATTTTGCATACGTTGGATTCTATCTACGTTTGAAGCTGAGGCAGTGCCCCAAAGCTGGATTCTATAAGACCATATTGGTTTCAGAATACTGTTGTAAATTAGAAGTTTGCAATCTAGGCCAAGTCTCGAGTTCCTGCCAATGAGCCAGTGTAATTGTGTTAGCTTAAGTTTCATTTGTGTTAGCTTTGAGTCAATATGATGTTTCCATGTAAGGCGACGATCAAGATATATACCAAGATATCTCACATAATTATGGTGAGGAACAATGTGATTATTGATTTGAACGGGTGAACAATTATCGCTTCGCAGGGTGAAAGTCACATGAATGCACTTTTGAACGTTCACTTTAATTCTCCATAATTTTAACCACAACTCCAACTGAGTTATATGTTGCTGAAGATTTATTGAGGCTTGATAGGAGTTTTCGTGCGAACTTAGACACGCTGTATCATCAGCAAACGTAGAAGTGTGGACAGTTTCACTTACAGGCATATCGCAGGTATATATCAAATATAAAACTGGTCCAAGAATGCTACCTTGTGGTACACCTGAGGAAATTGGTTTGGGTACACTTACGAAGTCTCCTTCACCAACAGCAAATTTTCGTCCAATTATGTAGCTTTTCAGTAGGTTGCTCATATTACAAGGCAAGTGAGCGGTCAGTTTTATAAATAGACCTTCATGCCAAACTTTGTCAAAAGCCTGGGAAACATCAATAAAAATAGCTGAACAATACTTCTTCTCTTCGAAAGTCCTTCTTATCACCTGAACCAATCTATGGGTTTGCTCAATTGTGCTATGTCTACTTCTAAAACCAAATTGATGGTTTGGGATACACCCACTCTCCCTTAGCATTGGAGACAATTTATCCATAAGCAACTTTTCGAAAACCTTTGAAACAGTTGGTAATAGACTTATGGGCCTATATGACTTGGTTTTGGTTGGGTCTTTAACCGGTTTTGGAATCATTTTAACTTTAAAAATCTTGCAGTGGTCAGGATAGTATTCAAGCCGTAAAATGGCATTAAAAATGAATAGCATGATTCTGACTGCAATATTGGGGAGCTCCTTCAACATTTTGTTACTTATGCCGTCCATACCAGGTGCTTTTTTTGGATTTACTTCAGAAATTAACTTTTGTACCTCACGCAACTTAAACTTTAAGGGTCGAGGGGGTAATCCAACTACGCTCGGCAAACTAACATCATCAGTACATATGTGTGGGGTGAATACATCTTTCAAGTAATCGGCAAATAAGTCACCTTTTTCAGCGTCCCTTCTTGCCCAATCTCCACTAATATTACGTAGGGGTGGCTTGTACTCAACGGGCCTTTTAAGGTTTTTTGTAGCACGCCATAAAGAATAATTGGAGTTTAGTGTAGCATCGAGGCCTTCCAGATATTTCCCAAAAGATGCAGTTTTTTCATATGCTAGTAAGTCCCTAAGCCGCTTTGTGCATTCTCTAAGTCTCTGCCTCTGCAGGGGCGATCTGTGTTGTTGCCAATCTCTCCAAGCTCTTCGTTTTTCCGCTACGAGACGTTCAATGTCTGAAGAATAGATGTGACCTAAAGCAGTATGCGGATGTTTAGTTGTTGCAAGCTGTGCTGCTTGTTTAATATTTTCACTAAAAGTTGCAAGGCTACACTCCACATCCTCCTTTGTTTCTAGCATAATATTCTCCGAACAATGGCTGCTGAAATATTTTTTAAAACTCAACCAGTTGATGCGACTGATCATATTTGTATCAGGAAAAAACAAATGTCTTCTAAGCGGGCTGCAAATAGTTACAATGGTTGGAGAATGATCTGAAGATAAATCCATGGAAGATTCTACTGTGACTAAATTTCTTGAAATATTTTTTGGGACAGCAAAATCTATTACATCCGGAATTTTTTGTCTGTCGGTAAGCCAGTATGTAGGCTGACCACTCGAAGCAACATCTAAATCATTACTGCTAATAGCGTTGTACAATGCTCGGCCCCTAGGTGTAATTAAGCGCGAACCCCAGTAATTGTGTTTCGCATTATAATCGCCAGCTGCCAGAAAACATGGTCCAAGACCTTTAAAAAATTTTTCATACTGCTCCTCGGTTATTGAAAACCTGGGAGGAGAGTAGACCGATGATATTGCTATATCATTAAAAAGATTTTCAACACAAATAGTTGTGGCTTGCAAATAGTCCTCACGCTTGCTGTCTAGAAAATGGTGTTTCAGTCTAGACTTTATTAAAATTGCTGAGCCGCCGCATGCTCTTCCTCTCGGATCCTTTGTATCATAAAATGTGAATCCACTAATTTTAAAAATACCTCTTGTAATCAAATGCGTTTCAGCTACCAGCATGATATCAATGTTATTTTCCGTGAGGAAGTATTCGAGTTCGTTTTTATGTTGGCGAATGCCATTTGCATTCCAGAAACTTATTTTCAACGAATTCATTTTCTATTTACGATTGCCTGAAGCAAAGTAGTCTGCATTTGCAGCATTTGTTGCATCATGCTAGTCATACTAGTTGTGAAATTGTTTATTGTCTGCACAAGGTTGTCAATAGTAGCTGCAAGACGAGTAAAATTGAAGCTTGAGTTAGCGTCTGCATTGGTATTTGCTGATGGAACATTTTTTGGTGGAACAGTGTTGATTTTTACGGCGTCGGCATACGATACATGAGTATTGATTGGTCGGACCATTTGGGGATACGAAGTAGATAAAATATGCTGTTTTTGGGCCAATGTAACTTTAGGTGCTGGGGTTGCACCCTGTCTTATGAAAGAATAAACGGGGCAACCTCTGTAGTTTGCAGTGTGATTACCACCACAATTACTGCATTTTTTAAGGTTTGTTTCCCCTTTAGGTATATTGCAACTAGCAGTTGCATGCAATTCTCCGCATATAACGCAAACAGATGGAAGTTTGCAGTATGTTTTTGTGTGCCCAAACTCTTGACAGTTGTGACACTGTACGGGCCCTGAACGTTTGCGTGGTTCTTCTACCGTGATTTTTCTATGCAGAAGATATTGCAAATTGTAAATTGGGTGCGTTTCATTTTCCTTCAGTTTTACGTCGTTGGGCTCCAATTCTACTCGGAACAGAGGTTGTGGTATTTTCTCACTATTAATTATGTTTACGACATTTTTAATTTTGAAACCTTGATCAATGAGGGCACCTTTGATTTCGTTTGGTTCAACACTTGGATCTACGCCCTTTACTACAACTTGCAAACTTTTTGCACTTTTAAGCTGATATGTATAATAGCTTAATTTACTCTTTTCAAGTTCATTAACCACTTTACGGAAATTCGCCTCTTCGTGAACCTGTATTTTGGTTTCATCAATTTTGCCACGTTTTATTGGCATGACATAAAACGTTTTATCACCAATAGTCGAAATTAATTTCTTAACAAGGGCGTTTGAATTTTTTTCCCTCAAACAGATCGGTGGAAGTTTAGAGGATTTGGTGGTGCAGACAGATTTCTCGTTGTCGTCTTGTAATAAAGAAAATCGATTTTGAGAAATTACTGAGGCGGCGTCACTATTTCTCGATAACTTTCAAACTGATGCGACCTGGGACGATTTGGGACTTCGCCCACGTTTGGTAACCGTTAGGTATCTGTCCATTCCCACTTGGATCTTAGGTTTTTCGATGTCGATAGCAGTTGTAGCAGCTTCGTTAACTGAAGAGCAGGAACCCGACGCGGATGAAGTTGCCGATTTGAGTGGCACTGGAACCGATAATAATTCACTGGCTTGCGGTAGTGAACTTGTACGAACGCGAAAGTGTTGCTTTGCTGTTAGATACAGACTATCATCAATTTTTTTCGTTGTGTTGTTTTCGCTTACGTCTTCAGCGCTAAAGGTTAAACAAGCATTTCTGCCGTTAGTGCTTACTTGACAGTTTTTTGCTTTTGAGGTACTCATAAGAGTATCTCCCAGCTTTTCTTGCTTATTTTAATGTTTTTGTTTAATAATTTTTTAGTACAAAAAAAAAATTTTTTTTCCCTTTTTTTTTTTGACTGTTTTTATTTTAAATTTTACATCTGCTTTGGCCTTTATGGCCGGAAATACCGAAATTTTATGTTAACACAATGTGTTCGCAAATTCTATATCAGCCGCACTCGTCTCAACACAATTGGTCCACTTTCACGAGTAAACACCAGCTTTGGTCGCCCAGAACACACCGCCGTCAACAAAAAGCACGGCGCTGTTTTTTAAGTTCTGCTTTATGTTTATAGTTCTTTATTAAGTTATGTTCTTTAAAGAAAATGACTTCAAATTAAATATTTTCTGTTCAACATCACACCACTGGTTTTTTTTTATGATCGATTTCTTTTATTGAAACTTTGAATAAATAACTGTTTTCTTTTTTATTTTTCAATTCTTTCGACAAAAAATATTTTCCCTACTCGCGCACACAGAAGTTATACTCATAAACGACGGTACAAGAATTGTGTGTGAGTATCTCTCACGAAAATAAGTACGTTCGACATGCAAATAACCGCTGAAATATATAATGAAGGATTGATTCTGATTGAGGATCAATGCTTGACTATTGCAAACAAGCTACTGATTGAAGTAGGAATGCTTGCGTCAAATCGATCGATGCACAATGCATTCAACCAAGAATTAAATCGAGAGCTGCAATACAATGTTGATACATTGCAGAATTCGTTCGAAATAATGTGCCGTTGCTGAATAAACAGCAAAAACAAATATACGAAACATTTATGCGAGCGGTGGACAATAATACTGGAGGTCTATTCTTCCTGGAGGCACCTGGAGAAACGGGGAAAATATTTGTCATTTCATTGATTTTGGCCTCTTTTCGATCAATATGTGACATAGCTTTGGCATTCTAGATGGCGGTCGTACTGCACATTCTCCGCTTAAGTTATCACTCACTTTAAACACAATTAATACTTCAACATGCTACATTTCGCGATCCAGTGCAATGGGAAAATTGTTGATGCAATGCAAACTCATTGTTTGCGAGAGTGCACAATGGCACATAAGAAATCCCTTGAAGCATTTAACTTCACACAGAAGGATCTCCGGCGAAATAACAACTACTTTGGCGGCTTGATGATATTGTTGGCAGGCGATTTTAGGCGAACGTTGCCAGTAATTCCCCGTGCAACACCTGGAGATAAATTGAATACTTGCCTGAAGGCATCACCTTTGTGGAATAACGTAAAAATCTTATCGCTAGCCGCGATTAAACTTCAAAATGATTAAAGTGCTGCACAATTTTCCAAACAATTGTTAGCTGTTGGAAATGGAAAAGTCCCAGTTGATGCGACAGCTTGATTAATTACTCTTACCAATGACTTTTGCCGATTTGTAGACTCTCAATTAGCTCTTATTGAAATTGTTTTCCCAAACATAGTAAGAATTATCAAAATTATGCTTGACTAAGTCAACGAGCAATTCTCGGCCCAAAGAATAATGATATACAAGCACTGAATTTTACCATTCAACCAAAAATCGATGGCAATTTGGTGACATAAAAATCCATTGATTCCATAAAACATCCCGATGATGCAGTAAATTATCTAACGGAGTTTTTGAACTCTCTGGAGTTACCAAGATTTCCATCACATAACTTGCAACTCAATGTTGATTCAGTTATTATGATATTGCGTAATTTGAATCCACCGTGACTTTGCAACGGTACTCGACTTGCGGTGAAAAGACTTATGACGAATTTGATTGGAGCAACCATTATTAACGGAAAATACGCAGGTGAAAATGTATACACAGAGAAAAAACCGGTAGAAAAACACCGTAATTGGTACCATCCGTTGACAAAAGTGACACGACCACGTTTTTTCTCACTTTGATAACGGATGTTGTCAAGTGATTAAGAACAAGTCGTTCTGTATTTGGTGCCAAATGTTGTCATTCTGACAATCAATTGTTCTCATTTCGATAACGTTTCTTTCTCTCTTCGACAACAAACAGTTCTTCATTTAACAACGTCTGTTTTCATTTTGGCAACAATCGTTCTCAGTTTGACAACGAAACGTTCTCGTTTTGACACCATGTCACTCTCACTCTGACAACAATCCGTTCTCAGCTTGACAACGTCTTGTTCTTTATCAGATAACCCACTGAGAACCAATACTTTAAAAATGAAAACACACTGCGATTAATTTTTTTGTAAATTAAAAATATAGTATTTCCATTTTTTACAAAAATTATACATATTTAATTCTAAAATAAGTTTTAACATTATTCATTGAATATAAATGAAAAGGCAGACTTACAAAATCGGTTATTAGTTTTAAATAAATACTTTCATTTAAAGAACCAACTTCATATGACTGAAGTTGAGAATCAAAACGCTTCATATTAATCGAATAACTAATAAAATTAACTGATTTTCAATCAAGAAACCTTTAATCTTAAATAATTTGGTGGAAATAATCCTTACATTTTGCTGCTTACCTATGTTAATTGATAATGTGATTTTAGAAAGCAATTGCTTGCAAAACTCATTGTGTATATTGCTGTCATAAAATATACGAATTTTTGTTTTAAACATTTCCCACTTCGAAAGTAACAACTGTCCTTTATTTGGGTGCATAATAGTAAAGTCAATGTTTATCTAAAATAAATGATAATATACAAATCTCATAGGCATCAATAATATACTAATTATTACCACTTCGTGTGCTCGACAATCAGTCAGACAATTTTGGCCAGGCTTGAAGAAACTCAATACTTGATAAGTTCTTAACATCTTTTTGACGTAAAAGATAAGTCTTCTTCCATTTGTCATATACTTCATTCCAATCTGCACTATCTCTGCTAAATGATGTTTTTAAGGCATTAGAAATTCCCTCATCAAACTCTATAGTTTCATTGTCAGATACTTTACTTGTTGACTGAAGCAAATAACTTAAGTTTTCAATGGAATCAATTAATTTTTTCCTTTTTAAGCATTTATTTTTGTATTCAGAGTACAACTTTCCACTAGCATTATTTTTGGCTTTTCTTGGAATATAGGAGTAGTCCTAGAATAAATATGTGTACAAATCAACTAATGAAATTCGCTTCTTGAACTTACATGTACATAAAAAATTAATTTTATAACATACCTTCATATTGTTTTCACAAGGAAACACAGAACAAATATCTTCTGTCAATCGTACAAAGTCATGTGCGTACAGCACCGTTTTATTATTGATGACATCTTCAATTATAATGCTGATAATCTCATCTCTTTGCTCACACCTCTATTGGTGGTTCTCGTTTGCTTATTTGAGAATAGCGCTTCCTTTTGCAGACTCAAACATTTTAAATCCTAAAATAATTATTGTCTGTTAATTACTCAAAAAGACGCAATTCACTTTCTTCATAGTTTGAACAATAATAAAATCATAAACAATGATTTTATGCACTTTACCTTATTTATAACTTTTCCACTAGTAGAACAACTTGGAAACATAGCATTGCTGCTGCACTTTTGACGGAATTGACATTGTTTCATCTTCGATTTCCAACTAAGTAAAAAATTTTAAAATGACTAAAGATTAATAGGAAAAAGAAGAATTATTACCTCCGCTTTCTTTCATGCGAAGAATTTTTCTCTAAATTCAACTCGGAGCCCTAAGTGTGGCACTGCTTCTATTAGGTCCTCTTTTTTTAAAAACTGCAAACATCTATAGGTGATATTGGCAGCTTCAAAAGAATTAACAATATGTAAACTTATTTATTATAAGAATCATTGCTTGTCAATAAGTTACCTTTTAATACATCAAAAAGACATTCCATGTCAATAGATTTCAAGAAACTTTTAAGTTTCTCACCATCACTATTGAGGTCAGTGGTTGCATTTAAAACTTGCGAATTTATATTAAAGTTTTCTAATACAAAAGCTTCATCGCCCAAATAAATCAAGTTACTTATCTCAGTACAAATAATTTGTTCATTTGATTCCATTTTTTATTTTTATTTTTAAATATATATTTTTACTTTTATATTTAATTATACTTTTATATATTTCTTCAAATGACACTTGAAACGTAACGACAAAATTATGAGCAAAACAAAAAATGTGACAACGGGATTCCCGTTATTTGATTATTAATGCATTTCGTTCTCAGTTTGTTAAAAAATGTTATTAAATTGTAAACGCTGGGTGTCACTACCACTGCCCACAACTCGTTGTCAAATTGACAACAGTCGGGGACAATAAAAGAACATCTTTTTTCTCTGTGTGTATGTATTCCTCGAATACCAATGATTCCAACTGATCTTTTTTCCTTTTCAAATATAAAACAAAAAAAAAATAATTTTTCCTTATCTTTTAATCCCCAAACGAAATGTTACAAAAAACGAAGCCATCTGGTGGCGAAACGGAGTTCGTCGGGTTTGCTAGTTATATTAAATTATATTATATTATTATTTTACTAAAATTCATTATTTATGAAATTGGTGTTAATATTTTTTTAACATAAAATATGACAACAATACGTAGGAAACAAAATCGTTTTTTAAAGAATTCAGTAATTCATTTTATATAAAACTTTTAAAGTTACAAATAAGCGCATGCTATAAATTCTATGTAAAAAATATACATATTTAATTTTAGATATACGTAAATAAATATGACAATTATTTGCTAAATAGACCATAAAGACTCCAGTTGTTTTTCCAACTACTGGATCAATGCTCAATGTAGATACTTGATAAGTGTTGTCAAAAACAATAAAATGTATAAATTGTATGAAAGTGTGGGCTATTGTTGTAATATATTTTTGATTCGTACAGATTTAAATTGAAAAACAATCAATCATGTAGTGAATACTTATTTTAGACACATTTTATTTAAAAAAAAAAGAACTTGAACAAAAAATATTTAGATTTAAAGTCGTTAAAGAACATCAATCATAAAGTTCCATACTGACAACGTACAATGTTTTTTTGCATACTTATTTTTGCTACATACATATTTAACTTTTGATAAGTTTTGTTTGTCAAAAATGCCCTAACTAAGTAATCAATTACTGTTGACGATGCGTGCAGATTAGTTTATTATTAAAACATATTATGTACAGTAGCTTTACAAAGTATAATATTTAAAACTCTTGAGAATTTCATGTGCAAAAATTTGTTTTGATAAAACTTAATTACATTTGTTAGAAATGAGAATAAAAGTAAACATGTTTTAAAAAATTTGATTATTAGTACTTTGCTTAAGCTTGTGGTGTATTTATTGATTTTTAAATATACAATAATAAGTAGCTTGGTTTATTTAAACTGGTCTCTGTTGTGTTGAGCAATCAACGAAACAGTTTTATCGCTAACAATCAATTTAGTAATTTTATTTAAAAATAAAATTTGGGTAATTAGCACATCAAAAAAGTTAAAAGTATAAAATATTAAAAAAACCCTTTTAAAATAAAAATGATTTTAAATAACAGACACTTCAGGGAAAAGAAGATCAGGAAATAGCAAGAAAAAAATTAATTATCAGATGATTATTCAACAAGAAGTTTGCTTTTCAATTGTGGCAACAATAACAACATGATAGTTTTGACATTTAGTTTTTGACGTATTCGTAGTAAATGCATTGGCAATTGTTACAATAAATTATATTTCGTACGAAAAATGCATTAAAATAATTAAAATCTGCAATAAAAATTTTGATTCAGTAAAAGTTATATTTCGTGAAATTCGTATCAATTCCTCGACGTTCTTAACAATTAGAGTTATACAAAACCGCTACAGGGCAAAGGATTTAACTTTAAAACCTTGCAAGGTTCAACTCGTGCAGGAATTGAAGCTGATCGACGATTTACATCACTCAATTCCTTTACAAACAACCGGCTGGTTTTCCTGAAAAAATAATTTTTTCAGACGAACTCCATTTTTCTTGTCAGGGTATGTCAACAAGCAAAATTACGCATTCGGGCTTATAAAAATCTTAGAGCAATTATTAAGAAGCTTTTACATGCTTAACGTATCACTGTTTGGTGGGCTATGTATTCTGAAGGCGTAATTGGGCCGTTTTTTGTGAAGATGAGGTTAGAAATAAGGTAACTGTCAATAGATGACGCTGTTGCTAGATGCCAACAACCATATTTTGGCCTACTACTGACATGTGGTTTCAATAGGACTGCGCCACATGTCACACAGCTAATGAAACGATAAATTTACTGCAAAGAAAATTTCTCGATCGCATAATATCACTACAATCATCACTTAAGTGGCTAGATGAGTGATTTGACACCACTAGATTATTTTTTGTAGGGTTATGTTAAGGACAGTACCTATATGGTAATAATCGAATCGATTTTGATCTTAAAACTCAAAGTCCATGACGTGATTAACAAAATAGGGCCGCCATGTTGCCAAAAAGTGATTAAAAACTTTGATGAAAAAATCAAGATGTGTCAGCGTGGTCGTGACGGACATTGCCAGATATCATTAATGATTCATATTTGCCGAACTTTTCTCTTCTCAATACAATAAAACATATTAATCATCTTAATCTAAATTAGTTGTTTCATTTTGTTTTATAAAAACAAACTTCCTTTTGAAAAACCCTTTACAAAGGATATAAAAGAAAAATTAAAAAGCGGCATGTGCAAGATTAAAAAAAATTAATTTCGCTAATTAATTTATATAAATGTTTTAAACAATTGTACAAAGATAGAGTGTTTATTTTTACGTATTTTCAAGTTTTTTTGTAGAAGATAACAGTTATTTTCAGTATAAACTTGTAAAAAGGATTTTTGATAGGCTCTCCAGCTTCTGCAACTGTGGCTAATATTTTTATGGAGAAAAAAATTAAATGTTTAACAAAAATTATAATAAATTACATTGATTATTTTTTTGTGTTATATCTGAATCTTCACTTAACAAAATATTAGAATTATTTATAGACGGGTACCAAAAACTAATTGGTTCAGATAGAATTATTAGGTATTATTTTAAACAAAATAGCAGAATTATTAATAACACAGCCAATAATTTGATAAAGAGGATTTCAACAATAAGCGACAAAGAATTCCATAGAACCAATAAAGAAAGTTTTAGGAATTTATTAACTATTATTTTCCCATACGATTAACTAATACGTTGATCAGCCAATTTAATAATAAGAAGAAAACTGTTATAAGGAATGTAACATAATCTTAATTATATAAATCTATAACTTATATACCGGCTTTAACCAAAAAATAGCGAAATAAAAAATTTTTGATACCAATAAACACCAGATGGCATATAAGAATACTAGCACATCAAATAGGCTGTTTAATAAAGCTAAAAATATAATTCAAAAATTAAATATGTGTAATATAGCACACATGATTCTTTTTAACGGTAATTATAAAAAGAATTGCAATATAATTTATGTAGATACAACAAAAAGCTAATTAAAATCTAGAATAGCAGGATTTAAAATTACAGAGATAATCGCAGTTCACAAAAACAGCATTACCTTCACATTGTTCTAAAGTTAATCACTATACTAATTTTAGAAAATAATTATAAACGTCGTTATTTGTTACAAATAATTAAAGTACAATCGACAAAAGAAATAACTTTAAAGCAGATACGGAGAATGTTGCACAAAACTAGAAACCAAACTTTGTACCTATCTAACAATAATAATTTATACTTTATATTAATTATTTAATAATCTTTTGTAATATTAAGTCATTAAAATTATGTGTTTGAATATATATGTAAATAAATTTGTCTTGTAAATTTGTTATTTTCAAAATTTGTTTTTATTTGAAAAATCTTTAGCATAAGAAAATTGAATTTATGTATATATAAGTTAAGGATCTTACGTCTGAGCGTTCTAAAAAAATAACGCTTTTGGCATAACTATGGTGCCTATATTTTATTTTAAATAATCACTTTATTATTTTCACAAATAAATTTATTTCACACGATTATTATAATAAGCTAAGATTATTTCCCAAAAATATTTCATCAAACTAATTTAATCAAAATAACTAATTTTTGGTCACATTAATGACCAGCTAATCTTGTTTTAAGTTTATTTTTTGTTGTCCCAATACAAACTTTGTCACAGTTCAACTGGTCAAAAATAAAAAACAAGATTAGCTGGTCATACATGTCACCAAAAATATAGGAATATTTCAACACAGAAGACACATCCTTATCTTCACATTGTCAGAAATATAATCATTATTCAAAGCCAGAGGAAGCATCAATATTAGATATAGAAAACAACTATAAGAGACGTTATATGTTAGAAATGTTAGAAATTGTTAATGTTAATTTAACGCAGAATTATAGGTACATAGTTAAAAAGACACATAATTTGTTATAATTATTTCATAAGAGAAAATTTGTTATTTAATTTCCGTTTCCTTGTTTTTGTATGTTTAAGTATTTGAAATTTTAATTTTGTATGTATGTATGTATGTGTGAAGAAAATTATTTTATATTTTTTTGTAAATTGTTTTCAAAAATTTTTTTGGAATTGTTATTAATTTTTGTTTTATAAAAATTAATTTTCTGAAGATAAGGGAAATCCTATATATATATATATATATATATATATATATACAATATATATACTTATTTATTAAAGAAGAAAAAAAAGGTCAAATTAAAATAATAACCAAAAATAATTAAAAACCAAAAATTAATATTTTTAAAATTTAGTCTACTAAGTTAAATAAATTGTACACTCTTTTTAAAAATTTATTGATAAATTTTATGAACAATCTTTATTTATAAAATTAAACTTAATCGGCAAATGCGACGACAAAAACCAAAAAAAAAAAACAACAACAAAAAAAGCAATAATCAGGGTACATAAATACCACAATCATGTGCAACTACTTTTGTCTTTAAACCGCTGAAGAAAAAGGGTTTTGTTTTGTCCACAAAACAGTTATAAAGATTTTACAAAGTTGTTCAATTATTGCAACAATAAATTTTCAATGACCTTCAAAAAAAGGTGTTTATTTTAGTTGTAATTGAAATTTTAAGGTAAAATTTAATTCATGGTTTGGAAGAGTTTATTTTCTTTCTATCAGTTTGTTCATTAAATTTGCGTAATGACCTAAATTTCATAGTTTAAAAAATTATTTTTTTTTATTCTGTTGATGATTTTATGTGCTTTGGTTGAATTTTAATTTAAAATGTGTATATTGTTATGTTTATTCCTCCAGCAAGCTTTTAGTTTGTTAAGTTCTTTTGTTGGAAAATAATTACAAACAACTTTTTAGGACTTTAAATTAAATTACCCAATTTACTTAGAAAAGCTCTTCGATTATACGCGTTTATACACACGAAAATATACGATGGTAACTTTACGTCCTTAATGCCTAAAGGTTACTGTGTTAATTTGATCTCTTTACAACGTTCACACTTCCACTGCATTATGACTGTTGTGTCTCCACCTGATAACGTTCACACTTCAACTGCATTGTGATATTCCAGACGAAGCTTATGGGTTCTGTTTCAAGTGGTTCTAAAATTTAATCGAAAGCTCAATAATAACTTCATCCCTTATAGTTGTTGCTATTATTATTATGTGTAGGTGTTTGTTTGATTGTGTGTCTTCTTGTTCTGGACTAGTTGTTATTTTCTAATTGTTTAACTCAGTTCGTGGAATTTAGAAGGCTATGCTGTTGTTGCTTTGTGTTAATAAAATTTCTTAAGAATGTCTTAATTAATAAACAAACATAATAGGTTATTTCATTTACTTTTTTTCAGTGATAATCTTTTTTTAATTTAAACTAAGCATCTGCGTAACAAAATGTTAATATAATTTTTAATAGTTTAGTTAAGCATTTAAATGACGAATTTGAATATTTCATTGCATGTATACCCATGATTTTTAAAAGTAAGCCATAAAAAGCCTTTTGATGTCAATGGTATGCACTTGTAAAGCTAGTTTAATCTACACTTTCCCAATATCATTCACCAGCAAGGCTACTTCTATCTTTGTTAATAATAATTTATGAATTTGTGAGATAAATTATTTAATTTGCACAATATGTATAGGATTTTCTTACGTATGGTCGACTGTTTGTTTCTAAATTTGAATAAAATAAACATCGATATGTAAGTAATTTAGAATTAGTAATAAAGCCTAAACTTTTCAGGTAAATAGAACTGAGTTTTTATTGCATATAATTCTGAACGTTTTATTTAGAGCAAACTATGGTTAAAATTAAAAATAATAAACAAAATTTAAATAAAAAATAATTCAGTTTTCCATATGATATCAGCTTACATTAATAATAATTGAGAACTGTTTTTAATAATAATAATAATAATATAGCTTTGTTTAAGTACTGTGAGTTAATAATTGGCGCTGTGATATTTATTATTTTGTTTATTTTTAGCTGTATTCTTAAATTTATTCTTGTGTAGCACTAGTTTCATTGTTTATATTGTCCAGTATTCTTGCATTGTCGATGTTTTGTTTTCTCTGATTTTGCTAAAATCAGTTACATACACACTTTACGTTGTCTCAAAACTTCCCTTTGTACTTCCCATGTAAACGAGATTGCAGTTATTATTATCACCTCCTTTACAGTTGATTTCGTTAGCAATATTGTCTAATATCGTTATTGGTGTTTTGTTTTTGTAAAGATAGAAAGTTTTTGGTTTCCTGACAAAACATGTCAGTTTTGTTTATTGTTGTTTTTATAGTTTTGTTTTCGGTTAGAAAAACAATGTATTTTAGAGAGTGGAATAGGGTTTGTTTATTGTTGTTATCATCGGCGCTTTACTGTGCGCTATTGTAGAAATTTTAGTTTTTGGAATTTTAGCAATATTTTTTGTTGCAAATTTTTTTCCCTGATATGTCATTTATATGGAACTTTGGTTGAGTTGAATTGAAGCTGATGATCCACCTGCTGATATTTGTTTTGGATACTGGATTTTTAATTTGGTTTGCAGTTCTAGATAATATCAAGTTATGTTATTTTACTATTTGCATTAATTTTCATGGTAGAAAAAATTTTTGTTGTGTATTTATTTAATGTGTTGAGTATTAGCTACGTGAATAAAAGAAGGTTAGAACATAATTATAAAAATTCTGTAATAATTTTCTAAGTTAAATTTATATATATGCATAGTCTTATTGAAACTTTTCATTGTTTTGGTTTGTTAAATGTTAACATAAATTTATAAATAAAAATAACTACGCGTATACGTCATATATACAAATAAATTATACGTACTGGTGCGTAGGAAACGTTTCATTTTCATTTGTAGGACGTAAATATTGAATTGAAAATACATCAAAAGCTTTCAGAAAACATTATTATTTATGAGCATTTTGGGCTAACAGTAACAGCATTTTGGGCTAACAGTAAACAGTATACCAGAAATTACATTCAATACTTTTAAAATTATCAAGTTCATATACATAGTTGACCCTTAAACTTAAGAAATTGTCTAAAGTATTTTTTTAATATAATTTTATGTTTTGCGCAATAATAATAATATTAAATTTTCTATTGAGCCAAAAGAAATTTAAAAAATTGTACCAGCTATTTTATTTAAAAATGAATAAGATATATAATATGATTCAAAATTTAATTTTATAAAGCAAGACCCTTACGGTCGTTCACAATTCAACGGTCGCAATATAAGAGTAATAAATTAAAATTTAAAAGTAAAAATACGTTTCGGTTATTTTTACAAAAATATCGGCTACATATTGTACATAGGATACGGTTTATATAATAAAAAAATTCTTGGTTTAGAAGAAAAAAATATTTTGTCTATTTCATACTTTTTGGCGTAACCCAAATACTGGCAACATAATTTTATTTTATTTTCTATACACTCCTTCATCGAGTTTTCACTAAATGCTGGGCTACAGATCTCCAATGAAATGCATTTTAGGCGTTGTCGTTAGAGGTTAAAAAATACATTAAAAATTATCTGAAATTCACTTATACTAAACTGATAAGGATTCAGTTATATGCCCTTTAATAAAAATGTATTTTGGGCTGCGCTCTTAGCTAACCGACGCCTAGCTGTCCATTTTTATTTGTGAGGTGTTGATCCAACCGAATAGCCCTCTTGACTATTTTAAGGATTAGCTTAAATGAGCTTAAAGATTATCTCAGCTGTATAAAGTTGTGATTGAATACTAGTGTCTCAGAATTTGAATTAACACACGGGGCTAAGTCTGTCTAGTTAAGCTATATCGAATATAGAGGAGAAAAATCAAGCTCAGAACTTTTTCCAAATAATACAGTTATTTCTAATTAATTTTAGAGCAGATAAGATTCTCCTTTGAGTTGAAAAAAATTCCAACCTACTTAAAAGCAATCTAACGAAGTTGTTTGCCCTCTACTAAAGGTTAAGCTTTGTGAAATAAACCAAAAGAAATAAGAAATTACGACTAAAAATCTTTTTTTTTTAATTTATACTGCACAAACATTTATTTCAAAATACTCTTCAGATATTGTTTGTTAAGGAGCAATTAATTTCAAAAATGAATTTATCTTTTTATTTAAATTTGCTTATTTTGGTTTAACCCTAACCTTCTGAATAATGCGCTAACGTTTATCTAAAAGACAGGCGATATAGTAAACAAAAAATTTAAACTTTTTTATTAGGCTTAGAAAACTGCGTGGCGACCTTTGTCGGTCGGCTATATACGAATTATGGTATACCATTTATCACTCACTTGGTTTAAAGTTTTTCATAAGTTAATACAGATTTAATCATATAAATCCACATACTGAATATATTTTAAATTAATATTTGTATATTTCTAAGGATTTTTTAGTAAAGACAAGGTAATATTTCTTGGTGGAGATTTTATTTTATTATAACACATGATCTTGTTCTTGTTGAAAATATTATTTTGTTATAATACATTAACTTGTTTGCTGCTTTGTAAAATAAAAAAAAAATATTTTTGTATTATTTTTCATACAAAAAATATTTCTTTATTGCAAAGGTTTAATCAAAACAAATTTAAAAATAATTACAGTTTTATGGCCGCCTAATATTGGTAGAAATTATATTGACGCGTTCAATTTCTCTTTCATTTTTCTTTAAGAAATAACAAAAAATTATTCTTTCAAAGAAATAAATTTTTAAAAAAGTTACCCAAAGTCTAAGTGTGAAAATAAAGTATTTCGGACAGAATAAGCTGTAATTTTAAAACGATTTTATCCGATTTAGATAAATAATACGATCTCATAGAATATGATATTGGTCTGTTATAGTTAATTAATACAAAGCTCTAGTTTTTTAATTAATTTATACGAAAAAAATTCTAAGAAAATGTTTTTGGGTAAAAGAGTAGGATAAAGAAAACAAAGCGGTTGTTATATATTGATCCAAAGACCATAAGTATAAAAAATTTATGGGAAACTAATTGATGTTAATACTGAAAAACCTATACGTGCACTAAGAATGTGGAATGTGTGGAACTTTGTATCATGCCGTTTAACTTCCAATTGCTAATGTAACGCCGATCCCCAGTTGCAATTTGCTTTGTTCATTTTGTGAGGTATCTGGAGTCCAACAGCTTACTTAGCGACCGACGATTTGGTTTCCGTAGGTGGCACTCTACTGGTGGCTTTCTTTCGGAACAATGGTTCAACTTCATACATCATTTCGGAGAAAGTAGGGTGTTGGCTCCAGATATCTGCAAGGCGTTTGATAGAGAGTTGCTTGATAAAACTTGTTTTTTTTGGTGTTGGTGAAAATTTCTCCAGATTTATATAGCTATTTCAGAAATCGCTCTATACGAGTCGTTATAGATGGAATTTCACTAGACGAGTTCAAGATTAATTCAGGGATACCGAAGGGCTCCGTTCTTTCTCCCACCCTACTTTTTATTTTCTTAAATGACACACTTTTTCAAACTTTATATACTCTTTCGCAGATTACCAGCACAATTTGTTATTCGTGTTCTTTCTGTAGTTGACCGAAACAGTTGTAAGTGGCTTTGAAAAGGCAGAACATATATAATACGCAAAATCGCAATCCCGCAATAGTCTCCGAATGCGATTGTGTGAATATGTCGATTTAAGTACCCTTAAGACTCAATGTTGCATGCTTTCGAATAGATCTGTGTTGGGAAATGGTTCTGCATTTGTTAATATAGATAATATAAGTATAAAGGAATCTGAAGCTCTTGATGTTCTTGGCATAAAAATTCAGTGTGATATCCGATGGACTAAGCACCTTTTTCACGTTTTTAAATAAGTTTTCAAGTACCTCGGTTTTCTAAAAAAGGTGTAAGAAATACTTCACATCATCCGATTTTCGTACTATTTATACCACTTTCAATGTTACAGAATTCAAATTGAGTGTCCAAACACTACTCCCTCTTTCCTCTTCCCCATAACCTAATTTCATAGTTCTCTTACAATGCTTTGCATAAGTGGGGGTTATACTCTAAATCCACTAAAAATGTATGATTCCAGCAGCAGGGGTAGCTATCCTATCTCAGACGGCCCAACTTTTTTCCAACTTCGTTTATCTGAGGAAACGAATAGAAAATAAATTTCTACAACTTTAAATTTATTTAGAGCACAAATGTGCTCTAAATGTGGGTGTGCTGCCGTGGCTAGCAAGTTTGTAAAGTTAGTTCCATCAGTTGGCTCCTTTTCTGACAGCTCTGTTATAGTTTAAAGAATTCTCACTCAAGAAATGTTAATAAAATAAAATTTAGTGAAAAACAGTATATAAAACATAACTTGATTTATTTATGGCAAAACATAAAACTTTTAAATAAAACAGATTGAAAAACATATAAAAAATTTTGTTATTTTTTTCTATAGTCATTATTCTATATTCAATTTAAAAAAGTGTAATTGTGCTGGGGATAACCCTGTAAATCTGCAAAAGTATTGTAGATTATAAAACTATGGAGGTCATATTCACAATTTCTATAGAACTAGAATTTTAAAAAAAAAATTAAAAAATTGCATGTTTCGATATGGACGTTTTTAAAATATTTAAAAAGTGGTGAACATTTGGAAGATGTTTGCTTAGCAGGCTGAAGAAGTTAAGAGCCATAGCATTCAATTCTTTAAAAAGAGACAATATAAAAGGAACAATTAAAATTTGAAGGTCTTTTATGGAATTAGTTTATCTGGTTTAAAAATATCCATTTCTAAGGTATTTTACTTTAAATGTGTTGTGTAGGACAAATAATATCATTTATGAAAAATTACCATGTTTCTAAAATAAATTTCGTGCCACTCTAATGATAAATGTATATCACTGGGTTTTATATGAACTGTCAATCTTTAAATTTGTTGTAATTTGCTAATTTTATAACATTTCTTGCTTCAGGCAAACAATTTTTGTTCACTTTTCGTTATTATTTTTTTAATAGTTATTATAATGATGCATTTAAATTATTAAAATATAAATATTTTTAATTATTTGCAGGCGGTGCAACATCTAGATTGGATACACTCAGAACTTAAAAAAGCACAACAAATGCCAACAACAGCTAATTAATGGCATAAAATATCAACAACTTGTTAAAATTAAACAGAACGAAAGAATTGCAGAATTAATAATATAAATTATAAAAAATAAAAATAATAATTAAATGCTATGGGGAAAATAATATTAAAGTATATCAATATATAAGCACGTATAACTTATTACGAATCGTTAAAATGGTAAAAAAGAAACAAATTACATTTGTAAAGGACATATACATGTGTTGTGGTCAAATAAGTAATTCTGCAAAAGTAGCAGTTATTATTTCGTTTTTAATATAAAAACAACGCTAAACTAATTAATAAACCAAAGAGTTCAGTTGACCGATACAAAAAGTATTTATTTTAACAATAATTATATTATTGTTTTAAACAATTATAAAAAGCAAAAAACCTTCATTCATTTATTAATCAGTCGCATACGTTTAATATATAAAACAGAACTGTCGAACTAATTACGCCAACAAACATTTAATCCGTAAAGACCTTAAACAGCAGTTTTATAACATTAAAATATATATTTTTGTACGCGATATAGTGTATAGAATGTATCACTATAATTAATGTATTTGAAAACAAGGTTAATAGTCGTTTTCAATTTTCTCTATTAATGTAATCATGTTAAATATAACTTTGGAAATTAAAAACGTTAAAATAAACATTTTATGCTAGCTCTAAATTTTATTAGCTATAACAAATCTAACAGTGACATAACACGCCATCCCCTTAAACAAAAAATATGCGCTGTGTCTACAAAAGAAAAAAAACTTAATGGTGTCTTTCATTTCCACCCCTACACGCTTATCAACGTATACAAAAGCAAAAGCATCCAAATTAAACGAAATAATCTTCTAAAAGTGTATAAAAATTACAAAAAAATGTTTAAATAAATCATCGACGGTAGAAGTACAGAGTGAACACACTCATTTACATATATGCAAATTTACGATTATGTACAGGAGCGAATATTAATGATACACTATATTTACAACAAGTGTAAAGGAAATAAACACTAACAAGCTCAACGCAATATAAAAATAAAACTGAATAATATTTCTAAATTTAAAAGAATATAAAGCAGCTGTCAACATGATTGCATTTCTGACAATATTTCTCTATATGGCAAGTAAGTGGTGATAACTCTATTTCATTGATGTAACTATTAGCAGTCACATAACTATAATATATTTTATTTTTAATATTTTATGATTTTTGCGGACCTGTAAAAAACGTTAGAGGAGGAGAGAGTGGGTAGAAGAAGTCTTTTAAACTTTCTGAGCAGTCCAACAACTTTGGCTCTTCAAAGAAAGTGATGATAGTGTTGGTGAAAACTGAAAATTTGGAAGCAATGATTTTCTGTCATAGACAAGAATTGCTGCTTGGCTTTGTGTCTCTATTTTCAACAAGATTTTCTAATTGATTCGATTAAGGAATATCAGCAAGAGAATGAAGTTTTTTTTTTAGCAAATTTAAATTTAATTTTCATATCCACCGCACCCTCTCCACCATCCATGACGTTTTTGGTAACCATTTTCCACAGCATGATTTGGTGTCCTCTAGATGTAAAATGCGGTACCAGTCGCCTGGGAAACTATGATGTAAAGACCTTCGAACCCTGTCCACTAACTAGCCATCTGATACCACGTGAACCGGCGTCTACGGACTCTGCTGCGATTATTGGTGAGGCTTTCCTGAGAATAACGTAGCTTTGGTTTTTCCTATCCGTTGCGCCATATTTTATTCGCAATAAATGCCGCCAATCGTCCGGCAAGAGTTTAAAAAGCCTTTGGCTTTCCAACAAGGAGTGGCAGCGCGGCTCCGCTGCCATCAAATATAACTCGCCCAACTTTCCAATCCAGCCAATGTTTGTTGAATTACACATAATGTAGCAAATATCGTATCTATATTTTCTCTCTGGAGGAGAAAAAGAGCAGTACTGGTTATTTTAAAATATGTAATCAAAACTCGTTAAATTATTAAGGACTTAAAAGTTTTTCTATAGAAACTCATTGGGCATTAATTTATTATTTTATGTAAAAGTTATGTAAAAGTTGTTTTTTTGTGTTTAGTATTTACACATTCAAACTATAAACAGCAGAGATTTAAAAGCTACTATTTATTAAAAAGGTATTTACTTATTAAAATAATATCCCTGTTTATAATTTAATATAAAATGGAACTATCACTAAAGAAAGGCTTACGATACATAGTATTTTGGACGAAAACTAATAAATATGAAACTAGACTAGAGCAATTCAAGAGAGCACTACTCAAGCTAAGGTATTAATTCTAATAGATTGCGCGACCATATCTCAGTAATTAAATCCTCTGAGATTTTTTTGCAATTAAAAAAATGTTTCTATTACTTAGGAAATATCTGTGTGTCCTAAACGACCAAGTGGCTATTGCCTGCCAGGTTACGTCTAGGGGTGGCAGATTCAATGATCGCATAGTGGGGACTTTTGATTGCAAAAATCATAAGTGACACTATAATTTACAAGATATTTCTAATGATTAAAAATCATTAAAATTTTAAATTCTTTAGTTTTAAAATAAGTCCTCCTGCATTTTGATAGGTACTGTGAACGATGACACCTTTTGACCTTTTTGTCACAAATATTATATTTTTCGAAGTAATGATATTGCCACCAAATAATATTCCCACAAGGAAGTGTAGAAAAAAAAAACACTTTCATATAACATGCTAAGCTAATATTATATTTTTTTTATTTATGTTACAAATACACATTTTTAAAATATTTATAATATTAATGCTAAATAAAATATAATGATATTAAGTTAAATATTTTGTTTTCAAATTGGTATAATTTTTTTAAAATAGAAAACATGTCTGAGCTATAACTCTGTTATTCCATCTCCTTTCGAGAGTTAACATGTTTTCCTAATGAAATTAGTGGATCAGAAGATGCCGCCAAAATATTAAAGGTATCCTCATTCTATATAATCTATTAAATCTTGCAAAGTTTCTTGTATCTAAATTGTTTGTAGTCTTTGTTTTTGAATTCCTGGGCTTTTTTGATAACTCTCCAATTACCAAGCATTGATATTAATTAAATGTTTATCATGAGACAAAATCTTATGTACCGTAGCAGTTAGTTTCTTCTCGGAGTTTTTGTTGCATAGTCATCAAAGTTTAACCCACTTAGCATTTTTCTAGATCTTATAGCATTTAGTATAACTAAACATCGCGTTACTTTCATTAAATGACGAAGAGAATGAATGCCCTTATTGGTTTTTGAAAGTAACTTTGATAAAATGCCATCCCCCCTCAGATTTGTTAGAATTAAAAGAGCCCACTGCTAAGTTTGCCTTAGCTTCGCCTATAATAAAATCTTCCCAGTCCCTTCTTCAAATTGCTTGTTATTTTACTCTTTCGCACTATTTATTTACATAACATTAGATGCTGTTTTAGTATCCCACCGATTATAGTGATGGTTGGCACAAGTAAAAAAACAGGAGAATGCTGACAAGTGTCGATTCTTTAATCAAAGCTTTTAATCACTTTTTGGAATAAGGCGGTCGTATTTCGTTAATCACATCACGGATTTTCAGTTTTAAGGCTGAAATCGATTCGATCTGCTCCATATAGACTCTGTCCTTAATATAGCCACACAAAAAATAATACAGTGGTATTAAATCACACCATCAGGCTGGCCACTTGACTGCTGATTGTCATGTATTATGCGATTAGTTTGCAATAAATTGATCGCTGCATTGGCTGTGTGACATGTGGTACCGTCCTGTTGAAATCACATGTCAGTAATTGATGTGGTTTGATTTACATCCGCACCTGGCCATGAAGCCTTAATCAGATGGTGGACCAAACCACTGCATAATTTGGAACGTCATGCTCGTCCTAGGAAGCCGAAGCTATAATTCTATGCAACAGAACTTTCTAGTTGCAACTTCGATGATTCCAGAGCAGAGCTGCAAATCATCACTCCTTGCTTAAGAGTTGGAGACTTTCCAACTCCTATCCAGAACACATGTCTAGCATGCTCACTGGACTGGATCATTCACTTAACGTGTCATTAACAGTAAGATGATCCTGACCACAATATTAAACAAAAGACCTGATATGGGGCCGCGAAACCACAACCACCACGTTACTCCCATATAAGGGCCAACCTCAATGCTCAGCCAAAGAAATTTTAAATGTCTAAAGAGACAAATAATGAACTCTGGGGCACACTGATCCTTGTGGAAATAAAGTGGAGTTTCCAGTGAAACCCCTGCTGCCTTCAGGGGACTGGCCTCCCTTTTTCCCCAGTTGCACTCTGTCTAGATAGTGGAATTCTATAAAGACCATATTTATGTGCCCCCTGGGGGACCACATACCAGTGATATCCACGTCGTGAGTAATAGGCCGAAATTGAGATTATTGAGCATTATTTCCAATCTCATCTTAAAAAAAGCATTAGGCAATCACGCCTCCAGACCACACAGCTCACCATATAGTGACACGTTGAGCATGCAAAGGCTTCTCAATATTCACTCTAGGATTTTCAGAAGTCCAAATGACAAGTGAAAATGGCCTTCGTCTGTAAAAATGATTTTTTCAGAAAAACCATCCGGTTGTTTGTGAATGAATTGAGCGAATCTACGGCAATGTGAATGGTCGGTCGGCTTAAATTTTTTCACCAGTTGAAGCTTGTAAGGCTTCAAAGATTAATCCTCACGCGAAATCCGCCGTGGTTGTTGAGAACGTTGAGGAATTGACAAATTTGGATGTGCTTCAACACTGTCATTCACGGTTGCGAATGTTTTCATTTAAACAACCCGGCCGAAAATGTATCGAGCTTGTCTACTCAGATTTAACGATCAAATTCTTAATAGCGGTCTCAGAAGGACGATTATATTGTCCGATAGTATTACGAATTCTATGAAATGTAACTTCAACAGAACCGAAACTGAATTCGTTGTTACAATTGCCAATGCATCTGTGATGAGTCAACAAAAACTATCATATTGTTGCTGTTGCTACAATTGAAAAACAAACTTCTAGTGGAAAAAGCCATAACAGCACATCTTTTTAAGTGAACAGATTCCTCAAAAAACAAAACAGCCGAGTGTTGAGAGTCCCTAAGTATGTATTGAGACACCATCACATCTAGAAAAACAGTTAGTTGGTGAGCTTTATAGACTGGTGAAATCATTAGTCCGTATTTCTTTAAAAACGGACTAAGGGTGACTGCTATAGAGTAATAATTACTGATTTATTATCCTGGATGTTATGGTTGTTTAAGCTGTGGTTTCATTAATATAGCACAACATATCGCACACCTTGTGCCCCATTTTTTTACTGAAGGAAACATTTTGTAACTGTTTAGTTTTACGTTTCGCAACGGTTAACGACCTCCGAGATCAAGGGATTTAACGCAGCCAAACCATTACCTGTTAAGATATGTGAAGTCCCTTGCCCACACCAATAACCCCGAAACCTTTGAATTCTTGAAAGACAATATGTTCCACATATTGATATAACATAACGGCTGTGCTAGCCGTGTCATATTTGAATTATAATGACAGACGATTATCTTTCGAATAAAGTAAATTTTCTGTTAATTTCAAAAATTCATTGTTTTATGCCATTTCCAAGTTCTATACCTCTATGAAAATATGCGATATATGTTTTTACCGGCATATGCTTTATTCTGTTCTGTATTATTTTCTGGGTTAATAACATTTTACTATTCTTCATTTAAATAAACTTTTCAAACATGCTTTTAGCAGTTGTTAAATAACTTTTACTACTTTTCATTATTCGTTAACGTTTATCTTTACCCCTACAGCCATTAAACAGTAGTTTTTTGAAATTTGTTTCTTGAAATTATAAAAAAAATATATTCAGAAAAATGTTAATTAATATGAAACAATATATTTTTATATTTTTCAATAACCTATGCAGAGTTAATGTTGCGTGAAGCTGACTTTCGCTGTTTTTATCAGAATAAAAATTTTTTTGTCTGTTAAGACACTCTTTAAAATCCATTATTACCCGCAAAATTATCAACTCCAGTTACAGATGTTATATTGAAGCTTATTTATTTAGAGTTACGTAGAAGTTTTTAATGAAATTTTCAAACATTTTTTTAGCAGATTTATTAAATAGGAAATGTGGTAATAAAATAAAGTAAATACGTTACGTGTTGTAACGACACGCTTTCTCTTGTGGCTGGGGTATACTCAACGACGTGCACGGTCGTGTTGTTCCAAATCTTCTGCCTTTATTTAAAATTAAGTGCTTAACAGCAAGTGGCTCTACTTGGTTCTGCAATCGTATGCGAAGCTACCACTTGGCCAGGTGGCCAAAGAAATATCTCGATCAGCAGAAATGGTGCCGAGTAAAAAGCACTAGCACCTAATTTCACTCTGCTCCGGTCTCTCCCAGTGCCGACTGAAGGCATTAGCCGTGCTGAATAAAAACCACTATACCAGTTTTTGACCTCACAGTATTAGCTGAAGATAATTAGTAATATTTCCGAGCGATACGCTCCAGTCAACATATTACCTTTTATCTGCAGCCCGCTTTCCTACTAACTATTTAACTAAGTGCGGAGATTCCTCTTTATATACCCATTTTCCTTTCAAGGAGGTACATTTATATGTCTTGATGGAGTCTCACCGTCATTACATGTGTCACCGGGGGTAAAAGGGACGCAGCCCCCTAATAGGCTAGCTGGAGCGATCTGGACAGCTCCACTTATATTCCACGGGAATCAGTAAGCCCGGGAGTTCAGCTTTTAGCTGTTCTCTGACTGATTATTGAAGTTAGCCCTTCAGGAGCATCGTGGTGGTTGTGGTTTCGCGGCCCTCGTTTGAGTTGTGCGAGTCGGAGCATTTACAATGAACACAATGAATGGTCCGGGTTAAGTAAGCATGCTTGTGGTTGTGTTCTGAAATTTTTTTAAGCTTGCATGTGTTCTGCACCGGGAGTTGAATAGTCTTCAGTAACGAGTGATGGCTTTGCCCTTTCCGAGCTCTCGGTGTTGCGACCAGAAGTGACTGGAGGATAGAGATATCTAAAGGCTTCCTGGGGCGTGGGTAACGCTAAAATCATTCACAGTGGTGTGATCCACCGTCAGGTTATGGCTTACACAGCTAGGTACTGACGTAAATCTTATCAGGCATACCCACACACAAATACACACACGTGTACACCATCTCTATTGCCGATGTATGTATGTATATACTATACCACGAATATAACGAATTTTTATAGATATAAAAACGAATTTTTATATGTATAAAAATTCGTTAATGTGTCGCGGTTGTATGACAGGCATCTCATATTCCAAAATTACTTACATTAGAACAGCCATAAATTACCCTGTTATGTGGTTAAAAGTGACATTTTATGCAACCATAAGTAATAAACCATATAAGTCGACATTTATAACACCCTACAATTTGTTTTTAAAACCGTGTAAGTTGCAGGAATATAAATAAAACGTTCTTGTATTTTACAACATACACCTTGTTAAATATTTAACAAGGAAACTTTATTGCAAAGTATTCACTAAAAAACATTTACAACCAAAATAACCAACAAACTCTTTTTAATCCCGAACCCAGTAGCATGTCTCATAAATCAGACTTTGTTATTGTGCTATTGTTGAAAACGTAATTTAAAGTTTTTTTTTTGTTTGAATTACATTAACACAAGTATGTATTTGTGCATGCATGTTGAAACATATAAATTTTCACTAAAAATACTTTATACATACATGATTGCACAGAAGCAACCACACACAAGCACCTTTAGATATATGCAGAAACAACTAGTGCAACAAAACACAAACTACTTTTAAGTACAGCAAAAGTTAAAGAAAAATGGAAATAAAAAGCTGACAACATAAACAAGAATTTCATAGTCTTTTATGCTGGCTTAGTTGCCCTTTTGTTAACCAGAAAAGTGCACCACTACTCTCACGCACAAATACTTAAAGCATTTTTTTAAGTGTATTTCTTTGTGTCTATATGTTCAAACCACCTCTCACACATGGCTTAAGTGTCAAGTATTATTGAATCTATTGTTTGCTGTTTTTTCTTCTTTCATTTTGGTTAGTTTAGTTTAAGTGTTTTCTTGGATAACTGCATTTTAGTATCCGCTATTTATTTAGAAATATACCCTTAGTTTTATTAAGATGAACAATAGTGTACAATAAGATTGGTATAGAGTTTGATAATGCTCATAAAAGCTGACACTGCAATCAATGATAATCAACATATATTTGATGATTATAAAACATGATGTGTTGAATGAAGACTTCTAAGTATGTTTACCAGATAACAAATTTTCCAGTGTTACTTTAATATTTACTAGTTTTACTCATGTAAACCTTATCGACGAAATGGTTAAAAGGGCAACTATGATCTTCGGAAAGATTGGGGTTTTTAAATTTTTGAACTCACCGTGGCATATATTTTCTGTAAGACATTTTTGAAATGTATTAATATTTTTGCATCGATAGTTTAATCCTTTGTGGTCTACCAGCTTTTAACATTCAGCATACTGCAAGGATAATTGGTACAACTTTCTTCCACTAATGCGGAATAATATGCGGAATAATACTGCTCGACACAGTGTTTAATTAATAAGAGCGTATTTAACCATTGCAGTGTTCGGATTATATTTTATTTTAACGAAAAAGGCGTAAAGTGAAAAAATTAGTGCCCCTCATTTCACAAACATTTTTTCTACTTGATCTACATACAGCTGCTAATGTTTATATTTTTGCCTAACAATAACGTTTGATGGCAAACAACCTGGGTTCAATTTATGTACATACAAATATAAAAATTGACGACGTTACTCTCAGCTAGGTGTGGATTAAAATCTTTGAGTAAACTTTCCTTTTTATTGCAAAGTATATTATAAAACTTAAGACAGTTAACACAAGGAAATTATTTAGTTTAAAGTTTCTTGAAGTTATTGTTACAGATGAGTGATTTTTCAGTACCTTTGATTTACTTGGACCAACTTTCTTCACTGACAGATGTTTCTAATGCCATATAAGTACATAATTGTTTACAATGCAAGTGAAATGTATTTTAAGTAGCTAAAGTTTTATTTCTGTTGTCTCATTAATATTTTCATAAGTCAAACACTCTTCGATGGTGTTATGTATTCTCTTGTTTTAAGAAAAGGAAATTTTATTTTCAATATTCACCTCGTTCACTTATTTCAAAAATTTTATCAAAACTTTAATTTAGTATTAAGTTGCTTGGATTTGTTCCGCCAGTGAATGAAATACTGTTGTCAGGTTCTAAACTGTACTGGTGAGTCAGTGCTCAGGTTCTTTCATTACGGTTGTATCTACTCATGTAGGAAGAATGTCCGTCCGTGGCATTTTGTGCGGAGCCAATCTAATATTTCCGTTTTTTATTGTTATCCAGGTAGGTGTGTCCGTCTGAGGGTGGGGTATGAGTAGTTTTAGTATTGTGAAAATTGTGTCTGAGGTCTTGTTAACCTGGTTATAATATCACTGTCAAAAGTTTTTGTTTTGTAGTTTTCCATGTTTTCCAGAATGCCTAGTTTTCGTCCTTTTATTCCTAGGATGTAGTAATGGCATGCATTCATCTATTTCCCTTGGTGTGTGTCCATGAGTGTCAAGATGTAATGCAAATTTAAAGTCTTCTCTTTTCCATGAGCGTATATATTCTCTAAACCTAGTTTTTAATATTCGTTTAATTTGCAGGTACAAGTAAGTCTTCTAGGTGCCTCTGTAGGCTAGTAGCTAGTGTACTAGCTGGTCAGTATAGGGGTTGTGGGTTCGATTCCCAACGAAGACCTTGGTATTTTTCACTACAAAATTAAAAATTGACTGTCGATGGGGCTGCTCAGCGATGAAAGCATAGTCACTGGTCGCTGTGCTGTCTTTATACGGCAGTTAATTTCCGACTATCCATCTACTTTCACCACCTGTTTCATCTCTTCTCTATCTCTTTCCTAAAAGAATGTAGCACGGTACTTGACTAAATAGGCATTGTTGCCTGAAGTGCTACTTCTCTTTAAAAAAAAAAAAGTCTGTATGCTCTGCTCGAATTAAATTTGTTTCTGTTGATGTCCTGAGATTATATCTCAGAGTGTTGTTAGTTGTCCGTGCTGCGAGTAAACCTTCTTTGTGAAAAAGTTAGTGTTAATCTATTTGGGTATGACGTCAGTCAATCCGCGTCAAATCTTCAGTGTTCTCTCTATACTGTAGTGTTAATCTATATATTTCTGGTCCTGTGCCGTCGAATTGTAACGGCTGTCTCTTTGTCTTCTTTATTCCTGCGTTTTATTTTGTAAATTGTGGCGAGTTCTTTGTTGTACTTATCTTAAGTCTGTGTATCATATGTCTAAATGCTGTGAGTTTATGTTGGGTTGGGAGGTTCCAGGTGATGTGGATGATAGTCTCTGTCGTACTTGCTTTTCTATTGATGTCAAATGTGTAACAGTCAGTTCCTCATGTTATTGCAATGATATCTAAGTTAATTAAAACTGAATTTCCCTTAGAGATTTTAAGAAATTTTGCAAATAAATGAGAAATAATTAAAATAGAATTTTCATTGGAAACAAAACCAAATTTATAACTTGACTTTTTATATTTTATGGCTTTATGAATTTTATGACTGTTGTTAGTCATAGTAACACTGCTTTCTTGCTTTTCGAATGACAAATGGTAATCACAGTCATTATTTAAACGAACAGCTATTTCAAAGTGCCGTACATTGAAAACGACGTTTCTACAGGATAGCTGCTATCTGTAGTATAATCGGCTTTTACAAGGCAAAATCCAAGTTAAATTAATTTTTTATTTTACCTTTTATTACTTCGGCTTAATGTTTTTCAGCAATACAGCCGTAAACGCTATTTATGCGTGTGATTTCCTTATGCCTAAAGCAAATTTTAGTGAAATGCTAATTTTACTTCAAAGTATTTATATTGCTTAACGCTTATGTTCGACTGACCTAATAAAGTTAATGGATATTTGTGGCTTTATAGAAATTTGGGTGAATTACAATGAATGTATTTTAATATAAAGGAAATATTCAACCAAAATGCTATTCATGAATAATGTTATTGTTTTGTAACTTGCACTTTCAAGAAAATAACTATTTCTTAAACGGGCAACAGTCACTCATAAGTTCATAATATTTCAATTAAAAAGTATATTAATAGAAGTTTTATGAACATTAAAGCTAGAAATGGCCAAATTTATTGAATGTTTATTTTTTATAAACTTAATACTAGTGACAGCCACTACTAGGGCTGTTTTTTCATGCGTGGTACATCTAACTGAACTTTACTGAACCTATTCTTATTTTACAGAGAGCTTGTGGAAGAAGTATATATTCTATGATGCATATACTCCCATAGCAATGGCATTGTTGGACTTATAACTTCGACAAACTGTCATTTTTCATTTTCTAAATACGATCTATTTTCTAAATACGATTGTATTTTCTTAATATTTTCTAAATATGATCGTGGCTGAAATATTTTTGTGTTTTATTAAAGGGGTCATATTTTTTAGTTGTTGTTCAATATATGTACATGTCTCAGGGTATCTTTAAAATATGTTTATAATTTTTTTCTATCTTTTTTTATATATAACAATATAAAAAGAAAGAAAGATATGTATTTTAGAAGATTAAAGTCTTCACTATTAACCCATTTTAATTATTTTTTTTCAGTTATTCTACACTGTAATTACAGTTAGTAATTGTAATGAATATTTTCTCAAATTTAGTTTTTTATTTGAAACAACAATCCTTCCGGTTAATAATGGAAAATAATTTCATTCAAATGGCTGCCTCGGCTGGCCATGCAGTAGCCTACACGATCGGTCCCACTTTTAAGCATATTATCGATTGTGTGCAGCTGTATTCACCAATGGCTTCACGAATATTGTCCTTTAAAGCATCAATTGTCTCTGGCTTGTCGGCGTAATACTTATCTTTGACGGTACATCACAAATAATAGTCCAATGGTGTCAAATCATAGCTCTGAGGTAGCCAAACGACATCCGATCTGCATCTGATAATGCGATCTTCAAAAATGCGGCGCAAAACACCGAGTGTAGCTTCGGCTGTAGATCATTTTGCCGTTGTTTTTGTTTTTGATTTTGCAGATTTGGATTATGTTTTTCTTGTTGGAACTGCTGTTGTAGATCAATCACACTACGATTGAGTCTGTAGCAAATTTTGTTATCATACACTTTCTTGGTTTTTTTTATTTTCCTTTTCATAAGCATTAAAAATTCTAATTTGGTCCAAATGACGTTTGACTGCTACGATTTAGTATACATGATTAAGAAAGCGATTCAAGTCGTCTTTTAATGACCTGTGACCAATTGGGTTTATTTGGGTTTCTATAATGACACACTAAAACATCTTGGCCTTTTAAAAATAATTTATTTCTATTGCCTTTATGATTTATGCCATTTTTCAATTGTAATTATAAAATCTTTTCTGTTGTAAAGTAAATTATATACAACTTCAGTTAATTATATATAATTAACCTGAAAGCTTTGTACTGTTTTCGTATTCCAAGAAAAGTATGAACATAATTGTGTCTCTATTAACAGATACTTATTAGCAATAGTGAATCGTTTATGCCCTAAAGCTTATTTCTTTGTTTTTATCAAATCAATCATATACCTGGCATGTTCTACAACTAAGAAAATTTTAATTTTAAATGGTTGTGTGTTTTAACTCTTTGTAAATACTCTATAATTATAAGCATGTGCTTCGGTTAGTTTAATATCAAAATATTGTATTAATAGCGTGTGAATTTAAACTATGTTTCCTTTGTTAAAGGCATATAATTAGCGCTACAAACTTGCAAGCATACTAAGAAGGTATGCTACCAAATTAAGTTCAATTTATGTCGTAAAACAAAAATATTGAAAAATTCAGCTAATTAATTATTTCTGAGACAGTGGAGGAAACGTAGCTTATGATATAAAAAAAAACGATATTAGTTTATAATAAAAAGGTATCAAACAAACGTCACAGCAGCTGTCTCGCTTTGTACTGACTCATTCAGCTACATTTTGCTTTGCTTTTGCAAAGATCAAGTAAAGGGTTTTTCAATAAGAAGTTTGTTTTGGAAAACATTATAAAACACAAAATATAGATTAAGATGATTCAAATTTTGATTGTATTACGAAGAACAAAGTTTAGCAATTATTAATGAAAAATAATATCTGGCAAATTTTCACGACACTTTTGGCAAAATGGCTGTCATGTTTCGATTATCACATTATGTGTTTTGAATTTTAAGGCTGAAATCAATTCGATTGGTTACGTATAGACTCTGTCCTTAACATAGTGTTCAATCACACGATATGACTGTGCGATATATGCTAACTTCCTGCTGAAGACATATGTCAGTGATACCCATGTCAAAATTGAATTGTTAGTATTTCGTGATATCGTGATTCATTGACAATTACCGCATTTCCAGCCTCATCTTCTAAAAATGGCATAACTAAGCCTCAAGAGCACATAGCTCACCATACAGTGACACATTGAGTAGGCAAATGCTTCTCAATAATCTGTCTAAGATTTTCAGAACCCCAAATGCCGCAATTTTACTTGTTGCCATACTCTGACAAGTGGTCTGAAAAAATGACTTTTTCAGAAAATCGAGCCGGTTGTTCCTGAATGAATTCAGCAAATCTATAGCAATGTCAATGGGTCCGTTCCTGCATCAATTGAGTCTTGTTAGTCTTCAAATTCAAACCCTTACGCAAAATTTGCTATGTGGTGGTTTTGGATAACCCCAATTGTTGAGCAATTGACTAATTTGGATATTTTCAGTTGAACGGCCAGTCGAACAGGTGTCGGTGCTTGCACACTTTCTATCGAGCCTGCCGACTCATATTTAACGACCAAAATGTTAATAGCGGTGTCAGAAGGACGATTTTATTGTACGGTAATATCGCAAATTTTACGAATTGTAACTTTGAGAAAACCACCATTTTCTAATGGATTTTAATTATCTTAATGCGATTTTAAAATAAACTTCTTGTTGAAAAACCAGATAATACAGCGAAATGCTAAACGTAAAAAAATAAAGCAACAGGAATTGCTTTTCATATGTGTTCGTACTGTTTTCCACTGATTTCTAGCATATCGCTTAGCAATAGTAATGAAGCTTAATGGCACTTGCAGTGTGTGTAAATTTTATACCTATATAATACTATATCATACAATTTTTGTAGTTCTAGATACAAAATTAAAATGAAAATTAACAAGCAAAACGCAATTATTACCAACTTACATGCAACACTTACCGTGAAGATAATTTAAACAATGACAACAATTTTCAGTCAAGTTATTATCCAATTTCTTTTTTTGGCAAGAAAATGTAAAAGTAAGCAAACTCTGAAACGCATACCTGGCACTGAATACTTAATACTCAATTTTCTATTGGTAAAAGATTTTTGTTTTTAGTTTTATAAAATCGATTTTGAATTATCTTTGGCCATAAAATGTTGTAAGAAGTAAAAACAAGAAATGGAATATTTCTATTAATTTTTCCAAACTGAGAAAAAGATACGTACACTCACATATAACCTAGTTAGAAAATGTTGGTAAGGAAAGAAAGTTCTGTCAACATGAAACATGTATTGTAAATTTAGTTAGATACACAATATTAGATACACATACTTCTAACATACTATGACTATAAATATTTAATCAAGTATATAGTATACCTATAACTGGAAACTTTCAAACAAAACATTTATGTGTGAAAATGTGCTAAGTTTTAAACAATGGACTAAATGAAAACTCTAAAATGCTGATGGGGTTAGTCTTATTCTTTGTAGATTTAAGGTGACAGGTTTTGCCTCAATATTTGAAATAAATTAAGTTTGAATATTGATATTTGCTGCAGAAAACAAATCAATACGAATTAATAAATTAAAATTCATTTATACAAATTATTGCTTTTTAAATTTATATATTCATAGTAGAAGTTTAAAAATAAATAAATTTAAAATACTAAAGAAAAGTATTTTTGGACTGCAACAAAATGGTCGTGATGCTAAATCAAGGTTTTTCCCAAATTCAAGCCGCTTTCTTGCTTTGCATATAACACAAGGTTAACTTAATTCAACACCAGGTTACAATTGATTCACCGGTAATAATAGAGAACTTTTTACTTATTTTCTATAGCACTAATTAGTAAACAAAATTAAGTTAGAAAACAACAAAAAGACTGTATTAAGGAGGAACTGAAAACTTATTGAACATCAATAAAGAAAGTAATTCAAACAAAAGTTTTTTACATTTTTGTCATAATTTTTGTGAAGTTGAGTACAATCAAAGTTTACTGAGTGTATTTAATACTATTCCACATAAGGAGATCTTGAACTTGCTAAATGCAAAATACATTTAGTTTGTTGCTTGTTCCTTTAACTCCATTCGCATTGCTTATACATAAAAACCATTATTTATTTTTAGGTTTTAAGGTGGGCTTAAGTTGACTATTATACCCAATGTACATTAGATATGTTGACGTTATTTTCAGCAGTTTTTTATATCTTTTTTCCAATATTCATCACTTTAATTATGAAAATTAATTCATTAATTTGTAACTGAAATGGTAGAATAAAATATATCCTAAATATTCATATTATCACCTTTGTGCAAATAATAGAAAATAACATCAAAAATAATAAATAAAGTGATTAACACAGGATCCATCATTTAATTTTTTTTAGAATTCTTCTATTGAATATACAATATAGTATACAACATACTTGCAACAACAATAAGTTTTTACAGCATGTATATTCAATCAAATTTATCATAGTGTTCTGATACTTATCAATAAATCTATAATATTTATTAAATTCAGAACAAATCTCTATTAATGGATCCCGGTTAGTTAGCACTGTATACTTGTAGGGGAAGCGGGATAAAATTAGGTGTAGGACGTGATGGACCATTAAAACAGATGTAAACTATTGAAAATTGGCAGGGCGCATTTCCTTTAGTAAGATTGAAAACGAAACTAACATTCAACGTTATTCTACGACTTTTAAGCGTCGGAAGTTGAATTTAGTCTATTATTATAAGATGGTAAACTTGTCATATTACAATGCAGTGTAAATGTGGGAATTGTAGGTTGGGTTCCAAACTATAGAGCTTTATTCCTGAATAGGTCTAACTAAATATGTATGTAATCGCTTCGTTACAGAACGATTAGTAAATTCTTTAGCCCAGCATTTTATAATAAATGTGTTAATAAAACTAAGTTTATGATCAGGTGAGATACCTAGAGCAGAAACTGCTTCAACTTTGTTCGGTATTCCATCGTTCAAGACATATTCAACCCTAAAATATGTTCTCCGAAAGGAACTTTGTATAATTGAATTGAAAAGTACGTCTGCACCAGGAACTGTTCTCATCTAAATGATGCTGCAAAAAGATATGATCCGGATAATAATTTTAAGTTAAAACAAGTTTATTCTTGTTGGTAAACCACTGATGAACAAAAAGAGACAACAACGATCCGATATGAATACCTTGTGCTACACCAGATTTAACATATATCGGCTTAGATATCAGATTATTTCAGGAAACTTTCTGTATTCTGTTAGAAAAATAAGACGAAATCCTTCTTAAAGAAACAAGTGTGAAACCAATGCAATTAAGCTGGTGTAATGGAAACTCATGACTAACCTTGTCAAAAGTCGGTGTATATAACATCAGTCTGTTTTTCTGAACAATTTTCAATTAAAAATAGTTGTAAAATGTAAGAGTTTTGTAGTTGTTAAACAACATTTTCGAAAACCATGCTGAGCAAGCGATACAATTGAGGACACTTGATGAAAAATTTGGTCCGTAATATAAAAGTTTAGCAATGCTCCTAACAATATTGAATTTAAAATTTTAAGCGGTACTGCTGTTTTAAAATTTACTGCTGATAACGTAGCCACATCAATTGTTATACTCGAAGTAAATGTTCAAAAAACCTTTAAAGGATTTTTTATTATACTCGACTTTTGCAGCAAAGCTAAAATAATAAAAGAAAATTTGCCTTATGACCATAAAGTTACGATAGTAAGTAATTGGTCTAACAAGTCTTCAGTTAAACGAGTCTTCAATTTTTTCATATCTTTGCGAATACCCTTAAAAGCGGCAACATACGAGTTCTTATTAAATGGGATTTCCTCCAACGATTTCAGGAATAATTTAGGAGTACCGCAAGGCTCCGTTCTTTCTCCTACTGTATTTCGTATTTTTCAAAATGACCTTCTTTGTCAAACTTTCAACCCTATTTACTCTTTCACAGATGATAGTATCATTTTTCATTTTTATTCATTTAGTAATAGACCAAACCAGTTGGAGGTTAGTTCCAAAAGGCGGAACATTAATGCTTAGGCTCCATCACGATCTCTCAATAATCTGCAAGTGGAGTCACACGAATTGAATCGATTTTAATGCCCGTAAGACACAATGTTGCATGCTTACATATAGATTTGGGTTCGGAAATGGTGCTGCAGCTGTTACTATGGGTGATATAGATATTACGGAATAGGAACCTTTGATGTTCTTGGCATGAAAATTCAGTGCCTCGATTTTCTAAACAGTGTATTATTTCTAAAACAGTGTTTTATTATATTTATACAACCTATATCCACCTATATATTATATTATTATATTTATACCACCTTTCGTCTATGGCCGGTCGATTTTGGAGTCAAGAAACTCACTGGGGACAGTAGGGTATCCAACTCTATTGATTCTCTAGAGCATCGACGCAATGTAGGTTGTATTTCACTGTTTTATCGTGACTAAATGGTAAGTGCTCTAACGAAATTAGGAAACTTGTTCCCGAAACTCGCTCGTTTTTGCGATTGACTCGATTTTCATTGTGACCGCGTCCATTTGTGGTCGATTAGCCAGTGAGTCGCACTACTCATTGCAGGGAAAATATGTTTCTTAGGAAAACAGTTCATATATAGAATAAACCCCCTCCAGAGGTCTTTCCTGTCACTTTTAATGTAGCAAAATTCAAATCGAATGTCCACAAATACTGCTCCCGCTTTGCTCCTCTCCGTAACCTAATTTTTTACTTCAGGTACAATTTATTGTATTAGTAGGAGTCATCCCCAGAGAGCTAGTCCGAACGAAAAATAACCATCCACTTATATTGATTTGAAATACTGTTAACAATTTTTTTTTAGTTAGTCATTATATATTCAATATATCGATTCTTTAATTATACACTTGCTCCCTTTACTCAATATTTTGTTTTTTCATGTGTAGCAATTTATTTAATAGATTTTAGTAACTAATAGAATAACTTTTAACCGTTCTGTAAAAATTGGATATAAATACAGTTTTTTAAATAGAACATCGTATCCTATTATTTCCAACTGTCACTAATGATTCTGTTTTGAATAAAGTACAGAACCATAAAATCTACGAATGGAGAGCGTTTTTCATTTAAAGTCTTTTATAATAAAAAGCAAAGAGCTAAAATGGAAATATTTCCCTCAATTTTATTTAACACAAACATATTTTACATTCCAAGAAGAGGTTTCTGAAAGGGGTGAAACAAAAATTTCTTTAAAACAACATAGGTTTTTTCTATCTTTTTGCCTTATATTGTTTAATATTACTTAGTTGTTATTTTCTTTTTTTAATCTTCCTTGTTTTTATTTGTTGTAATACGTTATGTAAAATCTCAAATTTATATGTATTAAAATTAAGAATAATTTTACACTGATTTGTTGATAGTCAATAAAAATAAAAAAAAAATAAAACATTCCAATATAAAGGAATAGGGGTTTCAAAATAAATTGAACTATGTTTTATATGAAGTATATACGAAAAGATTAGCATTAGTGAAAAACGTGATTGGCTATTTTGTATTAAAATGTTGTTTTAATTTTTGTTGTAATATTTTTCGATATAAATTATCAAAGTTTGTTCAAAATTTCAAAATTGTTAACAAGTCGAAATTTGTTTGTTTTATATTTTTTACTAATTAAGCTTTTTGTAATATGAACTAAAAGTATAGAGAGAAATCTTATGTATTAAGCTTAAATAAAATAGACATATGAATAAAAGATGTGATCAAAGAAAATTACAAAAATAACGTTTACTAAAAAAACCCAACAAAATATTATACATTATGGGTCAGTGATTCATTAATAATTAGCTAAGCAAGATAAAAACATAGATTTTAAAACTAAATTTTATTTTATGATATTTAGAGTAAATTAACATAAACATGTTTTTGTTTATGTTTATTTATTATATTATCTTTTGTTTATGATGCTAACAACTCATTACAATTTATAATAAAAATGCTATATATTTTTTATATGGAAAAGTTGATATCTAACCATGTTACTGGTTGCTAAAACCTAATTAGCATAAAATGTTTAAAACATTTTTAGGAAAGGAAAGCTCCAAAATTAGCTCCAGAAAATAAAAATTGTTTTTAAGAGAATTTCCTTTAAGTCCCTTTTTTTGTTAGATTGATTATGTAATACAATGTTAAACATATTTAAAATAACAGAAACACAACAGAAAATTAACACAAATTATTACGAAGAAACAGTTGCATGTTTTTATAATTTATCAATGAAGTATCTTTACTTTAAAGCAAACACATGCAAAAAAAACCTTTGCTTGGTTAATAAACATAGCTGTTACTCCTTCGAAAAACAATAACTGCTAAATCAGAACGCCATTAAATATAAAGTGACACGAAATTGCCTGCAATCAAAAACTCTTCTAGAATTGGTTTGCTCTTTAGAAATTTCACATTTATTATTTGCTTTATATTTTTTTGGGTAATAAAATGGTTAGTTTACGTGATACATGTGCAAATAACATTAACAAACGATTTTTCATCTACAGTCGCTATATAATAAACTTACTGAATGATGTTAAACTAACATTTTTTATGAATGGTTTCATAAATCATCATAGAAAATCACATGCATAAATTTTCATAACAAACTAATGCTAACAGAATTAAATTAAACTTAATGAGTTCGTTTGGGAACTACAGCAAAATAACAATGGATCTTATTCAAGAAATTTTCAATGGAGTACAGATACGGAAAGGATTTCAGTCATTGACAGCTTAAAATTACACATTTTTCTGATACGTACTAGGTTTTATCACACCGAACTAAATTAGAAATCAAATTTAAATAGCAGAACGTAAGCGCCATGTGAAATCTGGACATAAGGGGCAATTACACGATTGCGAAAAATAAAACTTACTATTCTGTACTCTACCCTACGACCAAGGGAGCCCAGTTAAGTTGAACTATTACTTCTTTTGTTTTAACATAATTTTTCTATAAATTCCCGTGCTAACAGTTTTATTAGAATTAGGAATCGTAGAGCTGAAAAATATCTGCACTTGTAAATGGTTTTTCGACAAGAAGTATATTTTCTAAAACAAAATAAAATAAAAAAATTAGATTAAGATGATTCAAATTTTTATTGTAGTTCAGCAATTATGAATGAAAAATGATATCTGGCGCATGTCCACACATCCACGTCGTCCATAATAGGCCAAAATTGAGTTGTTAACACCTCGCGGTAAAATGATCCATTGACTGTTACCGGATTTATAGCCTCATCTTTAAAAAAACGTCCTTAGCACGGCTCCAGCCCACATAGTGCACCATACAGTGACACTTTGAGCACTTACAGGCTTCTCAATAATCGCTATAAGGTTTTCAAAAGCCCAAATGTTCTAATTTTTGCTTGTTGACATACCCTGTCAAATAAAAATAGACTTTGTCTTAAAAAAAATGAAACACAAGCCGGTTGCTCCTGAATGAATTGGTCGGTCGGCTTCAATTTTTGCACCAGTTAAACCTTGTAAGGCTTTAAAGTCATATTCAGTTGAATGACCCGGTCGAACACGCGTTGGTGTTTGCACATTTTATATCGAGCCTGTTGACTCAAATTTAACGACCAAATTCTTAATAGCGGCCGTTGAAGGGCGATTATTTTGTCTGAAAATATCACGAAATGTAACTTTAACAGAGCCAGCATTTTTATAATTAAATTGCATTCATTGAACAAGTGCCAATGTATCTACTAGATGCCATCATGTTGTTGGTGTTGCCATAATTGAAAAACAAATTTCTTGTTGAAAAAGCGGATATATGTTTTTAGACTTAATGCAGTTTTAACTATTCTCTCTCTTTTTTGATAATGAAGTTTAGAATAAATTCCAGAAATCAATAATATGAAATTTCCGAAATAAGATATCCCCTTAGACCAAAAAACTTATATAGTTAGTACTCATGTACTTGGATCAAAGTGCTAAATTGTTTTAGTTTTCTTTTGTTTTGTCCTACTATGCACATTGAAACTGTTTAAAAAGCTTAAATCCCTCATGCATGTTTTTATTGTTTCTGCATTTTATGTCATTTGACAGTTATGTACAAATACTAGAACATGCATAACTACTAGTTAATTTAAATTCTTATACGTATGTAGTAGTATTTATTCATCCTTCTCGTGTGTCATTTAAATCCATATAAACATACTCTTAGATATATATATACACTTATATATATATATATATATATATATATATATATAACGGCTTAATTTATTTGGTGATGTGACTGTGTTATTTAAATATTTTATTGTTGTTATTTTTGTCTTATAAACCATCGTACATAAATTATGCATTAGTTAACATGCTCAACGAACTGAAATTAAAAGGTTAAAATTACTACTCATTAAAAGCACATCACAAACATACATATACACACGTATTATAAAAATAGTTACACTATTCATTCACACGTACATTTGTAAGTATAAAAATATTAACATGCATTTTAATTTTTTTGTATATACCAGCTCCGTTAATGCATTTTTGTTCAGTTTGTTGGCATGTTTCTTAAATGCGGGTAAAAATATTAAATCTGCTTTTGCATTGTGGCCTAAATTAATTCCAGCTTATGCTCACACAAACCCACACTCACAGATACATATTCTATTCCACAAATTTACAACCACATGAAAGTTAAAAGAAATTAAAACTTTAATTAGTTTTTTTCCCCTATTTTGAGTATGATAATTATATAAAAATGCAATTTTAATGTCATGAAATTCTAGAAAATTATCAATTAAATAAACTTAAATGATGCTTAACAAGAATGGCTGTTACCATAATTAATATAATTGATTTAGCGATGTAAAAAATTTTTTTAACCATAAATAAATTGTGTTAAGTTTTTAAGATTTAATCTGGATGGAATTAAAAGTGCTGACTCAAAGCGCATACTGAAGAATTATGCATAACATTTTTATTTAGCAGTCAACAATAATATTTTAAATAACTTTAACGTTAAAAAAAATATTTTTGCAGTTTTTTAAGTTAAAAATATTGTTATGAGCTAAAGTCAAAATTTATAAATGCATAAAACAGATTTTAACAACCAAAAATTAAAAGATTTTTCAATTGCACAAAAAAATTTTAAAAATCTTTACATAAGCCTTAACTCTAAGTATTTTTGTTACAAACATCGATTTAATAGTATTTAAAGCATAAAACTTAATTTACATAAATTTTTACCCATTGTTACCACAATTTGCATGCATTACCACATATAACAGCCCGTCAAACACTTAAATCACTTAGGAATACTTCCATACTTGCCAATTTATTATGTTTTATGAAAGCTGGCACCAGTTAAGACCATTTGACCAGAAATATTGCACTGAATTCAAATTTAATTGATTGGAATAAAGGAGTGAAAAGATTGAAAAATAACATTGCAAAGCAACCGTATTAATTTGACAACTTTTCCCGTCATACACATGGTAAAACATAACTTTCTATATAAATATTTTTTATTTAAAAGTCCCAGCATATTTAAAGTGGATGTTCGCTCAGTACATTCAATGATTTTGCTGGTATTTACATTTACCTTTGTTACTTATAGTTTTTGTAAAAAATTAATATTTCTGCCTTATTTCTTTAGGTAACGAGGCTTGATTAAAGAATTTGGAAAAATGTAATCAACGGCCAGCAAAAATAAAACGGCGAAATTATTTCAAAAGTAAAAAATTATTACTGTACAATTTATTTTTCCGTAATTTTATGACAAAATTTTTAAAAATAATTTTATTTTTACAATTTAACGCAAAGAAAGGAACAAATTTTTCAAACAAAAAATTCGACATCTAGTTGAATTCCAAATTTTCAATAAAAATTATTATTATTAACAACCAATAAGCTCACTCATTTTGTTTATCGTTACTTTGCCTTACTTTCCGAGAAATGGTGTAATAAGTAGAACATTGCCATAGCTCTTCGCATGGATTTCATTTATTTCTATTGAGTTGTACTTGCTTCATTTTTCACTACGAAAAAAATTTGGTTTTGTGTATTTAAATTGTTGCCAAAACTCTTAGTTAAATTGTTTAGTAGAAGGAAATTAAGAAAGGTGAAAGTAATTAAAGATAAATACAAAAATCTCTTCAAAATGAGAACTGATAACAGTTATTATAATTTTTTTTTTCTCCAACCAGCTCCAACCAGGGGATGACCCCTACTTATGCAGTAAAGTGTGCTAGAACTTCAAAATTTTGTTATGGGGAGAAAAAAAAGAGAGAGTGGAAAGTGACAAAAAAGACCTCTGAAGGGACTTCATTCCACGTGCAAACCGTACTGCTAAAAAAAAAATTTTCTCTATAATGCGTATTGCGATTTTCTAGCCAAACCATAAATAGATGTACTCTTAACGAAAATATCGTTAAACAGCAAAACATGCGAGTGTCGGGAACATGTTCCCTAATTTCTCTAGAGTACTTACCATTGCAGTAATGGTAAAACAGGTAACCACAACCCACATTAGCTGGATGCTCTAGAGAAACGATAGCGTTGGAAATAGAGATCGTGATTGAGAGTATTATTCACGTTCTCCTTTTCGAAACCTGTCTCCAACTGGTTCGATCCATTAATGAATATATACATATATTATTTACACTTTTACATTTTCTTGCAATGTTGGGTAATATTTTCCTACGTTAAAAACGCCAGGTCGAAAAAATTAATATAAAATTCCTTTATCGAAGCACAAAACTAACGCATTAGCAACATCATATTTTAAATTTGAAATGTTATTTTGGAACTACATTTCTATACATTTGTTTTTAAAAGTTGACACTTTAGCGACAGATGACAGGTATTGGAATATTGCCGTTTGTATTTCTTTTGTTCATCAAGCTGAACTTTAAGCTGTAAAAACCATTGATTAGTGATCCCAGCATTTTTGTCTAAATTTGAAAGTATCCATTATTGTTTAGGTCATAATTAAAGAAGTTTTATTCTGTAGAGTCAAATCACATTCTTCAGTAAGTGAATTAACGAAATTGTTTCCCGCAGCACAAAAAACTCTTAATTGTGTCAGGTTCGAAATACTAAATTAGTCTTAAAGATACACTCTTAAAGATGTAAGATATACAGAATACTTTTTTTATTTCTATTTTTCCCGTAAGGATTTTTCAATCTTTCTATTTTCATTGTTGTCGTCACCCACCTAAAATAAGTTAGACTCCCATAAAAGTTATACTGTCTAAAAACTATGCTTTTCTATTTTCACCATGGAACTGCTTTCGAATTACTCATTTTTCCAAATGGCCCCACTTTAAGCATTTTCTTCACTAAGCCAGTGCATCTTTTTACGTCTTAGGACGTATTCAATATATCCAGGCGCAGTCTCTTACTGACTCCCTTATTACTACTTTGTCAGTCTCTGACCCACCTCCACTTAGTTTCAACTTTCTCGTACAAGCAATATGGGATAAAGCATTTGCACATTTGGATTAGTTAAAAACTGGTCTTACCATACCGTCATTCCAGTCATTCCATAATATTTAGTATAAATTTTACTATGTACACGCTTATGCTTCGTTACTCTACCAAAAGCGTTTGCTTTTACACTGATTTTACCTGTTGATTTCGGCTGGTAGCTTCTCCATCGTTCTTCAGCAAGTAAGCCAAGCAGATTCTGCCTGCTGTTATCAAAACAGTAGGTGCTTATTCTATATGACACGAAGATCGAAGAAGGTGTGCGCCGTGACTCACCACATATATTAAAGCCTCAGCCCTTTTCAAATCAACCTGGAGTCTAGCCTAAGACCGAAGTATTTTACGGCATTCTGAGCTGTAATTCTTGTATCCCACCTCTATCTCTATCCAAAGGATTTTCTCTGCTGCCAGCTGTAGGTCACGAGCTTTAAGCCATTTTTTGGTCCTTATAAAATACTAAGCGGTAAGTTAACCCATAAAAAAGTGTCTTACATTGATAAGTTCTGGTAAGAGTAACATTAAACTCTTCGTATAATTGTCATAGATTTTCCAATAGACGAAACATATGAAGCGATAGCTATATTAAAATATAGGAAAAAATGATTTTTTCACTATGAAATTATTAGGCAATTGAATTTTATACGAATTTCTACATATCATCTTCAAAGGAAATTAAATTGTTCTTCTAAAAATGACAGAACTTTTTCCAACTTTAACAGAATTTCATAGTTATTAATAGTAAGTTATGTCTGAGATAAGTTTGTTAAAGAATTTCGATTTGAAGATATTTGTGTTTTACTCAAAACATGCGTTCTCACATTTGTTAGTTAAAGTCCGAGTTTTGTAGAGTATTTAATATTTTGGTTTACTAGAAATTCTATTTTACTACACTGGTAATTTGGTTTCTTTGATATAATTTTTTAAGCGGTTATTTTATATATGAACTTCTACTCCAAAACGCAAAGTTAATATCTAGTACGTATTTTGATACTTATACTAACTTAAAGAGTATACTTTTGATCTATACTCGTAAAACTACATTTAGCTGCTTAAATGTGCATTATCCTGGAAAATTATGGCAAAAGCAAAATTTACAAATATCGAAGTTAAAAATATAAGATGAAAAGAATTGAAAACGTAAAAATAACATAATGAAAATAAAATATTGAAAGCCTTTTCTACTCTTTTAGTAATCTCTTTAATGCGCTGTAAAAAGAGAAAAATTATAAAGAAAAGCATTAACGGAAATAACTGTTGAAAAAAGAAAACTCTTTATGATAAATGGTTTTACAAATTGCCTTTTTAATGCACACAAATATAAAAGCATAAAATAGAGCAATTGAAGTTAGTTCTGCAACTTTTAAATTATACAAGTCTACTAATAATATACACATTTCTTAAGTTTTCTTCTTGATGTGTAAGTTTAGAGAATTGGTTTTATGTATTTAATATTTTTTTACTTTTTATACCTGCACATAAGTAAGTGAAAAGGTAGAAAACTCAAGACATTGAGTTAACATAACATTGCAATGCATAACTTTTTGGTGGTTTTATATGTTTGAATTCATAAAAAATATATATGTCTGTCTTATAACGAAAATATATATATATATAGATATGTACATATATTCCTATTCTAAAACCTTTCGTAAATATAATTTTTTTTATCGACAACACTTCCGAACCCTCACGTTTACTAACGAGGTAATTGGAAAAAACAAATTTAAACACAACAAAGTTTGTTTTATTTATTTTTAGAATATTCTTATAATTTGCTATGAAAATTCAAACAGATAAGTTTTACATAATTCTTAGTACAAAAAATATATTTTTTTTTCTTTTGAACCAGCACTAAGGGGATGACTCCTATACATTCAGCGCCTTGTGCCAGAGCTAGGAAATTAAGTTATGGGGGGCAGAAAGAGGAAGTATGGCATTTATGGGCATTAGGTTTGAATTTCCCTACATTGAAAGTGACAGAAAAGATCTCCGGAGGAAATTTATGCCACAAATCGTTCTAATGCAAAACGAATTTTGCATGTAATGCGTAGTGTGTTTCATTCAATTAACCACAAATAGATACGCTCTCAACGAAGATCGAGGATCTCAACGAAAATCGAGTAAAACGCAAAAACCTGCGAGTAACGGGGACAAAGTCCCTAATTTCAATTGAGCACTTATCATTGTAGTAACGATAAAACAGTGAAATACATTCCATATTGCATCGATGCTTTAAAGAATCAATAAATCTGGATAGCCTGCTGTCCTCAATGACCCTCTTGGTCCTCCCCAAATCGGTCTTGGAGGCGGCGGACCATACATGAGAGTTGTATTCCATTTTTGGAGGGATATAGGTGGCATAAATAGAACCAAGATCGGATGGAATGAGTATCTCTTACAGCGTTTTGGAAAACCGAGGCACTTCAAGACTTCTTTAGAAACTTGAAAAATGTGTTTGTCCACCGAACATCACACTTAATTTTCATGCTAAGAATATCAAGAGCTCCGATTCCGTAATATTTGTATTACCCACAATACTAGTTGCAGCATCATCACCGAACACAGATCTATGAATATGCATACAACATTGCATCCAATGGGGAATAAAATCAACTTTATTCACACGATCCCATTCTGAGATTGTCGCGAGATCGTGATTGAGAATATTATTCACATTCCGCCTTCTATAACTCACCTCAGCAGGTTTATTACTAAATGAATATGAATGACAAATGATGCTATCATCAGAAATAGGGTAGGAGAAATTATGGAGTCTTGGGGTATCCCTGAATTAAGCTTGAACTCGTCTGTTGAAATCCCATCAATAACTGCAGGATAAAACCTACGCTTTAAATATATGTATTTAATTTTTTTTTAATTTAATCTAAGTCAATATGTGCTAGATTTCTTTAATAAATTTTTTATGATATTCTCATAAAATACTTATCATTCAAAGCAAAAAAATATATATATTTGAAATGCATAACTACGGGAGAAAGCATATCCACTTGGCCATTTCACTACTGTTCATATAGCTCATCAGTGGATTTTACCCCCAATTTCGTATAGAAAATACAAGTGTCCTGAAAAACCTAGAGCGAAATGCTAACAACTCAATTTTGGCATTGATATCAGTGACATGTAGTTTCAACAGAAAGGTCCTAATGAAACCATCCATTTATTGTAAACCAACTTACCTGATCGAATAATTTCACGACAATCAACAGTGAGTAGAGAGCCAGATCGTGGGGTTTGTTAAGAACAGAGTCTATACGGAGCAAATCGAATCGTTTCCAGCCTTAAAACTCAAAATTTGTGATGTGATTAACGAAATAGGTGCGTCGCTTTGCCAAAAATTGATTAAAAACTTTGATGAAACAATCGACATCTATCAGCGTGGTGGATATTTGCCAGGTACCATTTTTCATTCATAATCATCGAACTTTTTTCATCATAATACAATAGAAGTTTTTATATAAAAACTATTAAGATAAATGAAAACACTTCTATTATCTAGTCTACAAAGTGCTATAGTTTTTTTTTGAATAGACGTTATATTGACACTGCAGAATATGCTATCCTAAAAGTCTATAATATGACACATCCTGACAGAAGAAAATTTTGTGATTAGGACCTTAAGTGACAAGTTATTTTCATTGCCACTGAATATCACACGATATTTTATTTGCAGAATTTAAAACTTGTAGACGTAATTAAAAATATATTTGGTTTATGTTTATCTTGATTAATTTATTAACGATGCTTGTAAATATTGTTACGTAAATAAGATCTGGCAATATCTATCATATATGTAACACTAATTGTGTCTTATCAAAACAAGTGATAAGGGTTACTTTCACTAACCGTCAACGTTGCGTGTGCGACTAGACTAAGAAAACAACATAAGATATGCTGAGCAACCATGGTAGTTACATTGCTGGTGCTATGATTGTTGTAAAATTGAAAATCGCAAACTTTATAAATTCAATATTATTTCCTACATAAGAGTTAATCCTTTGGTGAAGGAATGAATAGCAAGAGAAACTAATTTATTGTTCAACTGAACTGTCTGCACTTTATTATAAATAAATTCTTAAGGCTGTACCACAATATGTAACTTGGATTCTATTTGCAGTAAGCATTGGCAGTAATAAATAAACTTTTTCTTATGTGTGTCTTAGCACTAAAAGTGCTAAAATGTATGTGGAAATATATTAATTTGTCTGCATATGTGCATGTACTTACAAATTGTAATGTGCTTCTTGTCATCTCTATGCGGTTGTGAATCTAATTAGTAATGCATCTGTATGAAGGTACTAATGCAGATTCTTGTTTACTAACGTTTTTACATGTATTTGTCTGAACTGCTACCCTTGCTTTATAAAGGGTTTTCAGACAAGAAGTTTGTTTTCTAAAACAAAATAAAACAAATAATTTAGATTAAGGTATATTCGGCAATTAAGATGCCTACAGATGTCGATTTTTCCTATATCGTTTTCTTGAGTTTTAAGGCTGAAATCGATTCGATTTCCTCGAAGAGACTCTGCCCTTAACATAGCCCCCTCAAAAAAAAAATAATCCAGTGGCGTTTAATCACACGATCTGGCCGGCCACTTAACAGCCGACTGTCATAAAATGACAGGTTTACAATAAATTGATAATTTTATTGACTGTGTGAAACAAGATAGTGACACAGTAATAGGCCAAAACTGAGTTATTAACAACTCGTGATAGCGTAATCCATTGACCGTTATAGCATTTCCAGCCTTATCTTCCAAAAATAAGCTGCCCAATCAAGTCGAAAGGCCACATAGCGCACCATACAGTGACATGTTGAACATACAAAGGTCTCTCAATAATTGCTCTAGGATTTCCAGAAGCCCATATGAAGCCCATTGTGCCTCGTCTGAAAAAATTATCCTTTCAGAAAAAATGGGTTCAAAGTCTAATCCCTAAGCAAAATTCGTCATGTGGTGGTTTTGGAGAACGTCAACGAATTGACAAATTTTTATCTGCTTCAACACTGTGGCTCATGGCTGTGATGTTTTCATCTGAACGCGTTCATCCAACACGCGTTGGTTTTCACATATTTTCTATCGAGCTTATCGACTCGAATTTATCGACCAAATTTTTAATAGCGGTCTCAGAAGAACGATTATGTTGTTGGAAAATACCACGAATTTTACGAAATGTAGCTTTAACAAAACCACCATTTCCATAGTGGATTTTAATTATTTTAATGCAATGTTCGTGTGAAATTGAATTCGTTGTAATAATTGCGAATGCATCTAATGCGAATACGTGAAAAAACGAAATGTCAAATTTAATTGACATTAAAATAATAACAAGTTTATCGTGTCTAAGCATCTTTCTTGAAAGAAATTCTTCGAAATAAATATGCCTTGCCATGCTAATGCAGCCTATGATATGAATACCAGCATATTTTTTACCAGCAGCTGTAGTAACACATTGTATTACTTTTAATGATCACTTTTGTGTTCTTCAAATATGAATATTTAAAGTTGTTTTATCCATAAACAAAATAGGTTTGTCTTAGGACTGAAATTCTAAAAGGCGTTCAACCAACTCCTTTTGATTTTGCTTGTTTTCTAGGAAAATTCTATTTACCGGTTCATAGCTTAAATATTTCAAAGTGTCACTGAAAGAATTAAAAAATTTAGATAATGATCTTTTTCAGATAAAAAATTAATTTTACATGATATAAAGCATAAAGTTCCCATAATGAAATGTGGCAGTTTTTTCAATCATTTCAAGAAAACAGTCGATGATTTTGCAAATTTTTTAAAATCTCTTCCCTTATCGATTGTCTATGTTATCGCTCTTTCTTATATCTAACGATATTCTGTTGATTGTGGAACCTTAAACTTACGTGCAAATTATCATCAGTCTCCAATTAATGTAAAACGAAAAATAATTGCGTATTTTATAGTCCATTTCTTGGTTTTTCTTAGTTTTTCTTTGTAAAGGGTGTGTGTAAAACTGTTATAATAGACAATCTTATAATTTTCTCTTACTATACATAAATAAAAATAGTAACTATTCTATTAAATTTATATGCAACTTTTTAGAAATATATAAAATATCAAATTGCAGATATAAAATAAATTATATAAAATATTAAACAATTCCGCAGTGTATATGAAAGTAATGTAAAATAAAATTAAAATATATAATAAAAACACACATTTGAAGTAAGTTGATGCTCATTTTCTAAAATATTTTTTATGGACCATCAACAGATTTTTTGCACATATAAAATTGTGCTGTCTTTCTTCATCAGTTTTAAATTATGATTTATTCTCTTCTGTAGATTTTAGTAAAAACACAAACTTCTACCACAGACTTGCAAATAGAAGTTCTCTTATTATTCAGTACATCTACCAATAAGTTATGAATTGCGCCTTTGTTTTTAAAGCAGTTTTTGAATTTCCCAATGATACAATTTTGATTAAGTTTTTTTTTAGCATTGCAATAATTTTTCGATTGTGAAGTCTCTTGGTACTGCACTATGTAATGCTATGTTATACTTTATTAAGAATGTTTCCTCTCTTATTCAGGAAAGTCGCCAAAAAATTAAAATAAGGTTTCAAAATACAAGGATGTTGACATTCTTTAAATATTGTCAAAGTTTAATTAAAGATAACAAAATTAAATTTAAGCGTAAAAAAAATGACTTTAATAAAAAATTACATTAAGTAAACATATCATGTTCGTAATGTTCATTACTGCTGGACTACACTAGGTGCGAATTTACCCAACGTTCAGCAAAACTTTTAACCAAAAAACCTAATTTTGCAGCAGGATGAGGTTTCTCTAAATTTATTGATAATAAATATCTTATTTTTTAACATAAAATAACAATATAAAATAAAAATTTTAAATATTCATGTGCTTTGTATTCCATTATTCAAAATGACGAGAAACGCACTTGCAGAAAATGTACTCCACTTAAGCTGTAGTTGTGTTGAAAAAAAAACGTTATCTATGAGCTTTAAAATTCTACGGGCATTCGTAGACAAACAGTGCTCCAAATTAAAGGCCTATAGAGATGAACATTTTTATCGTCGGTCGGCTGAAAGCATTAGTTTAAATCACGGATTTGTAAACGAATAATCTAAGATCTTTGTGCAATATGATTGAAGTGGAAAGTTGTTGAAGTTGATGACAAGTCGATAAGAAGCGTACGACTGCGGGCACAAATATATTACAGTAAATTGTGTAGAGAATCTGCGATGGGTTCATTGTTTCTACCAACACTTTCTCTTTAATAGTCCCAAAACAGTTGGACTTATGAAACCCACTGCGGTATGATACCGTAGACTTAACCATCAATTTGCCTACGCATAACATAAGTAACTTTAACACTTTTCACATAGTAGCATTTTTATAAAGAAAACAACATTTTTCGTTGTAATTTATATTCATAAAAATATAAATGTGCAGGATTTTTATAAACATATAAATGCATACTATTCCACACATGGTAATAACGAAATGGGGATGATAATAATAATTTATAACGATTCTAACTATATGATAACTTCTTAAAGCCTTTTGTACGAGCTTTAATGACAAAGTATTGAACATGTTATTATTTTAAGCTATAGTGTTAATGAATAATGTCATATCAAATTGCCCTCCTTAGCAAATTCATATGTATTGATTTACCTACCACACGACTATTAAATTTAGTAAAATGTTGAATATCATTGTAATTCGTCCATTATATAACATGAAAGAGTAGCTGCTTTAGAAATCATTTGAATCATTGTGTGTTTTTGGTTTTGTGCTGCAAGCCTGTTCTTGAGTCTCTAAAACCTGCTGAGTTGACTAACTCTGTTTATTGTTTTACAATCTTTAAATTATATTTTCAATGAACTTTTTATCAAGAATTACAAATTTATTAACATTTTAAGTATTTAGGCTTTTTAGAAAAAAATGTTTATTTTTTGCAACCGATGGTATTTTAAATAAAACTAGATTACAAATAGGTCGGGACCTATCTATGTCTAAATATCTTTAAGTTTGAATTTTGTTAAAAGTAGTTTCATAACATTCTTTCTCTCCCCCACCTACACCTCCTCATGTGTATTTTTTAAATAAACCTGTGGTTTCCTACATAATAGTTAATCTTTGTTTTAAATAAAAAAAAAAAACTAGGCGAACGCGAAAAAGGGACATTTTTTCCTTTTTATCACATTTAATTTTGGATATTGGAGATCAACTTATGCTTCGAATTTCATTAAAATTGATTTAGCCATGACTTTTTCAAAGTGAGTTGGTACTTCCACCTTCCACATTTTTTCCTTCTAGACCAATGCCGAAAAATAAAAATATCCTATTTCACTTTCAAGGCAAATATTTTCCTATTTTTTGGTTTAGCCGTGATTGAGCACTCGCTATCAAGCTGATTTGAACTTTAATAGAGTAACAGTGTGAACTAGCTGAAACATTTTCCATGTAATTAATCTAAGTATTTGTATTATTTTTATAGTAAAAATCCCATTAAAACATATATGTATGTACATATTTCAGATTAATGTTTTTTATAAATACATACATGAGAAGAAAATCTTTATATTATATACCAACAAAAATTGTTAATGGCTGTAAATATACATGCTGTAAATAAGAAGGTTAAAATATTTAAATATAAAATAAAATCCAATCGATATTTAATCTTGCTTGAAAAATGTATCTTTACGCTGCAACATTATGCAAATAGTTTTAACCGCGTTAATACTTTTTCCCTTTCCTCCACATTAATTTTTATACTGCTGAATGAAATACATTTTTGCTCTTAAAAACATTCTGCCATGAAAATGTAGATTTATCCGTAAGCAACTAAAAAGAAAAAGAAAATAATTATGACATTACACTGACATAAAATGATAATAGGCTTACCGAAATTGCAAGACTATTATGTCTACTTTAATTAAATACATTTAAACGAACAAAGGAAGGAAATTATTTAATGCAATAAACTTTTTGTTAAAAAATTAAATCTAGTAAGCAAGCAAAGACTCACTCTATCTACAATGTACTCTACCATAAAGGAACATCACAAACGCTAACGTTATAAGGCGCCACCAAACGTCAGCTTCTAAGAATTTGATCATATATTATCAATTATATGGATCTGTCCACATTTCTTAAGAAAACTAAAAAGTAGCAATTCTAGTGTAGAAAGTATTTCTACCGGAAATCTGGTAGTATAACTACTGGTACCAGCACAAAACGTAACACTAAGAGTAAATTCTAAGCCGGGTTTCGATTTGGAATCAAGGACAAATTAAACAAGGACACAGTTTCTCTCCCTTACTTATCCTACTGGTGACAAAACAAACATACGTCATTTGCACATAAACATTATTGCTCTTTTTTCATGCTCGTTTTTTTCTCTTATTATAATTTTATCTCCTTTCTATATGTAACGATTTAAAAAGATAGTGAAAGAAGCGTTAGGTTGTCTGTCTTATGTTGCCTTCATGTAACCATATTAACATTAATTGCCTTCTCATATTTTTTGTAATTTCTGTAATTAGTTGATTAGATAGCTGATAATTATAGCATACAAATATAAGATTTCGAAATGCCTGCATTAGATTATGCAAAAATCTACATCCCTGTTTTCTTTAAAAATTAACACAAACATCTGTACATAAAATTTCATTCCTTATACATTTAGAGAATAAACTATACGTGACCTTGAGCAGAAATTAAATAAGTAATTTGTTTATAATACTAAAATTTTTCGACTATCAATTACTTTAAAAAACAAAAAATAATAAATCGTTAATATCATATTAACTATCGACAAAATTACGAAAATTAAATGACGTTTTTAGAGTAGATTTTAGCAAAAAAAATTCCATGTTTTGTGCAAGATTTTTGTATAGAAGACTTTTATCATTCTGCCTTTTGATAAAAATTTCATGCCAAATTTTTAATTAAAACACTAACCATAAGCAGTTATTTCATTAAAACAAAAAAGTCTAAGTTACTATAATATGGTGTGTCAATCATTGTACGCTTCTTAATTGAAACTTCTGAAAAAGGAGTATAAAAATTAAACTCTTCATCTGGGTTAATACTAGAATAATCATTTACATAACCATTGTTACTTGGTATCTATCGTAGTATGACAACATAAGCATAACATTGTGGTGGAAATGATTTATTAAGTTTAAAAGTGTCTTTTACAAACTGAAAATTCTTATACGTACAAGACAACACCAATATATTTATAAGAAATTCTATCAAATAAGTAAACAATATAAAACAAAATCAACAAATACAGAACAAAACAAAACACAACAATATAGGGTGATGTTAAAGTAGAATATTTCTGTACATGAGAGAACCGCTTAAAATAATTATATAAAACTCCCCTTACTGGGAAATTATTTAATTCAAGTTGAGTCATCATTTTATATGCATTGAAAGTAAATAAATCATTTAACATAATTTATAACTTTAAAGTACTGTGTTATTATTTTGCATTACTATAACTCAAAATAACAAATAATAATAAAAATAATAAAAAATAACAAAACGTTTATTAGAAGGAATAAATGTAACAATATTTTAGCCATTCCCTGTTTCAGTTTTACTAATCGAAACGCTTGGGACTGTTTACAGTTTCCTGTAGTCCTCTTGCTCTCTAATAATATCTTCTGAATACTTAAATTAATAGTTGGCAAATTGCCTGCTGGATCAATCTTTCACACAAATTAAAACTATGAATGCAAAATGAGGAACTGGGTTAAAAAGAAGGAAACAGTTATTTTTTACCCATAGTGTAATCCGGAAAATGTACACTTCCGATGCGTTAATAGGCATAAACAGTTCATTGGCCACCTAGGCTTGCGGAAGCCCCATACAAACAAAGAAGACGAATTATAAAAATAGAGGATTTACAGGTTAAAATTTTTGTTGATCTTTTTTACTGAATAAATAGTTTTCAAAAAAAAATATTTTAACAACTTCACCTTAAATAAACATGTTATTCAAAAAAGGAACAGACTACTACTTGTGCAAGCTACTCTTTCCATTGACATTCATTTACCTTGTTCCTATTTCAGTAGCAGTAGGAAAAACTTTAAATTTTTAAAACAGACAATTATCGGGTTTTTCAATTGCGTCAACACCAACAAGATGATAGTTTTTACATTCAGTTTTTTTACGTATTCGTAGTAGATGCATTGGCAATTGTTACAATGAATTTAATTTCGCATGAGAATCGCAATAAAACAATCAAAATCCACTACGAAAGTGCTGGTTCTGTTAAGTTACATAATCGTCCTTCTGAGACCGGTTGTTAAATTTGAGTCGACAGTCTCAATATAAATGGAGAATTTTTCGTAAACATTTGACTTTGACCGACCATTCCCATCGTCACATATTTACTCAATACCTTCAAGAACAACATGGCTGGTTTTTCTCAAAAAATCATTTTTTCGGTCCAAGCCCATTCTCCCTCATCAGAATATATCAAAACTGCTGCATTTGGGCTTCTGATTGGGCCGTTTTTTCGAAGATGAGGCTGGAAATGTGGTAACGGTCAATGGATCACGCTTTTGCTAAATTTAGCCTGTTATTTTATTGTTATTGTTATTTGCTAACGTGCAAATCACTGCCATGCGTTTTCAATAAGACAGTAGTGCACGGCATACAACCAGTGAACCGATCAATTTATTGGAAACCAAATTTCCATTCATTACAATCGGCAGTTAAATGGCCAGTCAGATCGTATGATTTAACATCACTGAGTGGCTATGTTAAGCATAGTACCATAGTACCAATCGAATTGATTTTAGCCTTCAAACATAAAACCCGTGATATGATTAACGAGATAAGCCATTTTGCCAAAAAGTAAATAAAAACTTTGATGAAAGATTCGACATCTGTTAGTGTGGTCCTGGTGGATATTTGTCAGATATCATTTTTCATTTATAATTGCTGAACTTTTCTCTTCGTAATACAATAAAAATGTGAATCATCTTAATCTAAATTTTTTGTTTTATTTATTTTAGAAAACAAAATTCTTCTTGTAGAATTCTTTATAAATCTTTATATGCTTCGAATTTACTAACAGAGTAGAAACCAATACAAAGCCATTTAAAACACATTAACTCTGTCTATATATTATTAATTTTGTTTTATCATAAACATACATGCATATGTGAACAATTAAAAAATAAAAACTAAAATGATTGATTTTATGCTCCACCGTTGCAAAGTTTTTTTATATCGATTAATAAACATAAAACAATCCATCAATAAAAACAATTACTTATGCAAGACTTATTCTGAATTAATATCCATTTATAAAAAAGGAACAGAAGTGGGGGCGAAAAAAGAATCAATATATATGAGTTTTCAACATCTTGAGGTGTGTGCTCAATCAGACTTGTTGATTAAGATTTTTCCAATAAATATTGCTAATTAAAAAGTATTGAAAGTAAAACATGGCCAACAGTGTGGTAACCCGAGTTCTATTTTCTTTTATTTGCACACAGCAGCTGCTACACCTGTTTCGAATGAATGAGTCTTCTTTCATTACTGCAATTTTCTAACAAAATTACAAAATCCTTTCAGCTTGACTTTAACCTCCTACTATTTTAACATTTACTAGAGAACATGCACACTATATTTCGCTTTACCATTTATTTATTTCGTTTTGTGATGGTTGTGCCAATTTTATGAAGTTTAAGTGAATGGCATCCTACTTCACAGCATTGATTACTCTTTATATCCTTTGTTACATAGTATTTGTTGCTGGAGCTCTATTAGTTATGTTCATTAATGTCTGGTTCTCTTTTTGCCGTGACATTGCTATAAGGAAATAAATTGCATAAATTATGCAATCGGGTTCGCTTTGCCATTAATCTTAATTTAATTTAATTTTATTAAATATTAACAAACTCATGCAAAATTTGTTTAGCATAAATTTTGCACACAAAACTAGAAACTCACACATAATTTTCTGTTTGGAAACTAAACACCCAAGAGGAATAAGTCAATTTTTAATGAGATGTTATAACATTTGCGCGATGCTATGTACACAATTATTATAGTTGAAGACACAAAGGATAAAAAGTAAAATGGGGTTTAATTTATTGTGTTTTATATCCTTTGTTAGTAAACTATAAGAAAGCAAGAAAATTAAAGTCAGGTTAATTTAGATTAACCAACAGCAATGTTTATTAGGCTCACTTGGAGATTTCTGAAATTAGTTCAATCAAAAATGTTTCCTCCCAGAGTCACAATGACGATGTTGAAATTTTTCTTTTCTCCTCATCCAGATAGCTTCCAGACAACTGAGATTGCACGATTTCACATTACCACTTTCGCATCAAGTAACTAAATAGTAGGTGGCCTATTCATAAAATTATCACCAGTTGTTGCCTTTGTTATAAGTTTCCGAATTTTCCTTTTCGCTACTAACACACTATATATCTTAGTCTGCAGTAAAGTGAGTTCAGTGAGTTCAGACCAGACTCGTAGTGGCTTTTCCGTTTGACTGTTTAAGGCAAATACCACAGTTTCTCTATTATCTAAATTTCTTTGCTTTAACAGTTAGCTTAAGCTTAAGCGCATTGATTGTCTGCCACTTAAGAGTTGTAAGTGTGAAAATCTGCTTTATTTTAGTAACTCTGTTAATTCGGTTATATTCATAAAAAACTGTCGTTTTGCTTAATGATTATAAATAAAAGAAAATAAATTTAAATGAATATAATAAACTGGTTTAATTTCTGGATTAAATCTAGCGTCAATTTCATTAAATGGATATTATAGCCGTATTATGTAATTATTGCCTCTTTGTGAAAGTTCGGCACAAAACCGATAAGAACCATATCTCCTATAACAGGTTAGCAAACCATTAGATTTCACACTGCCACACGTTATATAGACGATCCCCTTTACATCTCTGTAATATTCTGGACCGCCGCGGCGCGCAGCGATATCCTATTTGCCTGCATAGTCTTCCCTAGTGTGCTTGTGCTTGTCTGGTCAATTTTTTCAATAAAAGCGATGTGATAACAATTGATAATGAGAGTTATAGAATAATTTTTATTTAAACCAGCTAGGTGTAGATAAAGCAACCTATTTTTTAACTAATTGTTCGCTTCCCCCAAGGGCAGAGCATTGCCCAATGTAAAGGGATTCCTTTTATAACCATATTTTAAGTCTAAAATGTCTTTTTTAAGCTACGAAAGTAACCAGGTTTTCAATAAGAAGTTTGTTTTCTAAAACACAAAAAAAGAAAAAACCAAAAATTTAGATCAAAATGATTCAAATTTTTATTATATTACCAAGAGAAAAGTTCGGCAATTATGAATGAAAAATGATATTTGGCAAAGTCCACCACAACCACGGTGACAGGTGTTGATTCTTTTATCAAAGTTTGTAATCACTTCCTGCCAAAATGGCTGCACTATTTTGTTAATCACATCACGGATTTTGAGTTTTAAGGCTGAAATGGATCCGATCGGCTCCGTGTAGGCTCTGCTCTTAATGTAGCCTCACAAAAAATTCCTGTGGTGTTAAATGACACTATCTGGCTGCTGATTATAGTGAAATTATGCGATCCGGAAATTTGGTTTGCAATAAATTGATCGTTTTTTTTAAATGATGAATCTTATCTTGTTTCAACAATTCGATACAACAGGCCGGCGTAGAACAATCCAATGTACAACATTTCGCAATATAACGCCATTATAAGAAGAATAAAAAGATATTCCTACAAGCTGATTATCACTGTGCATTGTAGTATCGTATTCATTTAATAAAAATTTCGATACAGTGAAATGCATATGTCAGTAAATATTTTTTGGAGTAACTTACGATATAATCATAATATTTTTTTTAATTTTATAATACCCTATTATACTTTTAAAAGTTTTTCTAAGAAAAACAATATCTTCAAAAATTTAAATTGTTTCAGAACAAATTTCGGAATGACACACCCAGCCATATACCAGGACACTCACAATTGTTAACAAAAGCTTCAAATATGTGCAAACATATTTTCATATTTTATGTATTTCAAATTTTTTCTGAATCCACCAAACATTTTTTTCAACTTCTAGAATAATCTTTCCAAAAATGTAAGAGGACATACAAATATATTCTCTTATTTTACGAGTGTACGTGGATTGTTATTGTTAAAAGAAGTTCAAACATGAATGTAGTTTTGGCAAGCTTATTTGACTTCGGATTAGTCAAACGCTTTAAATCGAAAAGGTTTTATATTTTTCCTACTATGATCTTGTGATTTTGTGATACTACAGGAGCTTAGTTTATTTTTAAAAAATTTTGTCTTAAAAAAATTTTACAACATTTTTAGATGTGTTTTTATTATTCTTAACTTTGCAATTAGCCCCAGAGTATGTGCGTACATATTCTTAATTACATTTGTATTTTTCTTACATTCCACATAGGAATTAGTTTTACATTATTTATTATTGAATTATAGTAAATAGACTGACCGCAATAAAGGGATTTACAACAAGAAATTTACTTTCAAAAACAAAATAAAACAAAAAAAAATTAGAATAAGATGATTAAAATTTTTATTTTATTACGAAGGGAAAAGTTCGACAATCATGAATGAAAAATGATGTCTGTCACGACCCCGCTGACAGATGTCTCGATCCTTTCATCAAAAATTGTAATCACTTTTTTGGCATTTTGGCGGTTCTACATATTTCGTTAATCATATCGTTAATCACGAATTTTTAGTTTTATAGCTGAAATCGATTCAAATGGCTCCGTATAGACTCTGTCCTTAATATAGCCCCACCAAAATAATCATCTTACGATAGCTTGATCCATTGACCGTTACAGCATTTTCAGTCTCACTTTCAGCGCACCATACAGTGACACGTGAGCATGCATAGGTTTCTTAATAACCAATCTAGGATTTTTTGAAAGCCAAAATGCGGCAATTTTGTTTGTTGACGTACCCTGACAAATGAAAACTAGCTTCGTCGGGAAAAATGATTTTTTCAGAAAAGCTATTCCTGCAATAGTTTAACCTTCTAAGGCTACAAACTTAAATTCTTATGCACAATTCGCCTTGCGATGGCTTTGGATAACCCCAATTGTCGACAACGTCTGTGAACTGACAAATTCAGTTGTGCTTCAATACTACGGATCACGATTGCGATGTTTTCAGTTAACGACCTGGTTGAAAATGCGTTGTGTTTTGTATCGAGCCTGTAACCTCAAATTTAACGACTAAATTCTTAATAGCAGTCTCAGAAGGACGATTATGTTGTCTGAAAATATTATGTAACTTTAACAGAATCACAATTTTCATAGTCAATTTTAATTATTTTAATGCGATACTTCAAAAAACTAAATATCAAAACCAGCAACATGTTGTTGGTGCTGCAACAATTAAAAAACAAACTTATTGTTGAAATACCCGGTATAATTAAAGTTCGTGATATATATAAAACAAAACTATTTCTGCCCTAATGGATATGTATTTGTGGCATTAACTATAATAAATTTAACATTTCGTCAATCAATTAACCTTGAAGCAATAAGGACATAATTTATTGTTTACAACTTAATTGCAGAAACAGAATGCATACAATAAAATAAATCGGGTGGTTGTAACTTCTGAATAAAAGTAAGTTTATATTCAAAAAAATTTATGTTTACCAAAAAGAAAGTCGCTTTTCTAATATTTGTATGTACAGCAGCATAAGCTACACTCATTCGTTGTTATTTTTCAAGACTTAATTATTTTTACGGTAAAGCAATAATAAAGTTATTTCAAACGACATTGTAGTAATGAATTAATTACATGAAAATTACGATAATTATAACTTCAATTACCTTGACATGCTATATTTTTGGAAGTTTAATAAAATTAGGTCATTTAAGGGGATATTGATTAATGCATGAGACTTATTTTGCTATTTTTGCTTGGATCCCAATATTAATGATTTACATTTCAATTATGATTGTACATAAGTGATAAAAAAATCTTTAAAGCGAAGCCAGTTACCTTGAAACGATTCAGTTTAAATAAAATGTTGCATCATTAAAAAATTTTGTTTTCACCAATTTTCAGCACAAGCAAAGAAAAATTGAATATTTTGAATGCAAGTAATCAAAAACTTATAATTAATAAAATTACAATAAAAGTTTAATAACATAAAGTATGTAACAGTTCTTTTCATTGTAAGTTTTGATGCAGAGCTGAAATATATTGCTTGTTAGGTGTCGTATAAATCGCATGCTTCGTATTCATGATTCAAAGAAAGAAGCTGTTCCGAAAGAACTTCAACTATCTTTCAATAGTCAAAAGATACAAATCGCAATGGTTCCTCGAAAGTTAACTTTTGTAAAATTCATTATATTTTCGGGCAACATAATCGTCCTTCTGAGACCGCTATTAAGAATATCGTTGTTAAATGTGCGAACACCAATACCTGTTTGACCAGGTCCTTCATCTAAAAACATCGCAGCCGTGAGCCAAATTTGTCAATCCTCGATGTTCTCAACGATTGGGGTTATCAAAAACCAACATATGAAAAATTTTGCGTAAGGAAATGACTTTTGAAGCCTTATAAATTTTAATATTGCCGTTGATTTACTCAATTCATTTAGGAACAACCGGCTGGTTTTTCTGATAAATCCTTTTTTTCAGACGAAACCCGTTTTCACATATCAGGATATGTCAATAAGCCAAATTGCCGAAACGATCAATTTATTGCAAGCCAAATTATCCGATCGCATGATTTCAAGACGATCAGCAGTTAAGTGACCAGCCAACTTCTAATTTGAAATCTCTATATTTACCGACTCATTGCAAGTGCTTTTAACGAATTAACTGCCTTGCAAGACTTGTATCGAGAGATGATATTCATAATTATATGATACTTTACTTGGAAAGGATCCCAAGTAAATGTCCTCAATATCTTGAGGGGATTAGTATTCCAGTATTATTATTTAAAAGGCTGCAATTCTCCTAGCTTTAAGAGAGCTTTATAATCCGTTTGTTTACAAATCATTGCAATCGCCACTATCTTTGAACTCTTCTTATTTTAACAAAGAGTTCTACATTTGTAGAGCAAATTATGCTATACCTGGTATATTTCCAAGCTTATGGGGTTAGACAGACACTACAGAACTTTTTTATTGTACCCTTATTGTTCTGTTTTTTAATCCTTCGCATGGCCTTTATTTAACGTATTAAATTAGACATCTCTTATGACCATCCTCGTATCAGTTAGAATACTGACTGGCTTATGATAACTTAGTGATATATTAAATGTTTCCGGTTATAAATATATCATATGCCTTTATTTTCTGTTTTTATTTCATATCACCAGGTTAATACAAAATTGAATTTTCATGGTAAATGTAATGTATTAAAAATTAGCTATTGTTACATTTAATTTTTTGATCAGATTAATAAATTTTGATTTAAAAATATGATTTTTAAGAGTTTTGTTACGTGGCGCATGTGTTGAAAAAAAGAACAGTAGTATTAAATATTTGCATTCGTTTATTCAAAGCCTAAGTGCCACAAAAGACATAAATATATACAGAATTTAATATAAAACTATTTGATTAGTAGTTGTTCTTTATTAAAGAGAAAAAGAGAAGTAGCACTTCAGGCAACAATGCCTATTTAGTCACAACCGTGCTACATTCTTTAGGAAAGGGATAGAGAAGAGATAAGACATGTGCTGGAAGTAGAAGGATAGTTACATAGAATTCAAGCTCTTATTTTTGTAGTGAAAAAAGCCACCCCTAGATTGGTAGGCTAAGTACACTACCTACTAGCACACCGGGGTAGCTTTCATTTCTAGAAGGCCCATGTTATCGGAAATGAACTATCGTGTAAGACAGCAAAGTGACCAGTGACTATGCCTTCATCACTGAGCAGCCCCATCGACAGTCAATTTTTATTTTTTGTAGTAAAAACAAGGTGTTTTTTGGGAATCGAAGCCACAACCCCCCGACTAATAAGCTGGTACACTGTCTACTAGCCTACAGGGGCTAGGTCTTTTTTTATAAAAATTTTTAAACTTTATTTTTTATTATTTTTCAATATTTCTTCAAACCACTGGTTGGCTTCTTCAAGACAAACAAAAAAAAAAACCTAGTGCTTAATAATAAACTACTAAAAAAATATTAAAAAGGTCAAATAACTAATATTATTATATAGAACTATTTGTTCATTTTACTTTTCACTTATTTTATAACTAACATAAATAAGTATATAAATAAATTTTAAGTCATAACATAAATAAATGCTGGGGATAATCGGTTTGCTATACTGACTGACGGGAGTCCTCAAAGCGAAACATAGATGAATTGACTTTCCATTTCCACTTCTAGTCCATAAACCTACTAACTCGAGATATATAATTGTTGCTGCTGAAAATGTAGAGAAACCACTCTCGCATTATTCATGTTTTTCATTTCATAGATCTCTTAACCTTATTAGTAAAGATATATTGTCTATCTCTCAACTAAAACATGGTTTTATATAATTTTATTTGTCAAAGAAAAAATTTTTTGAACTCAAAGAAATAACCTGCAAGCTACATGAAAAGCTTAATTTTGTAAAAGGAACTATTTTCGCCCATGTCTTATTAATGTGTCTGAGAAGGAAATTGTGGAAGACCCAGCCCACAAGGCGTTGTTGAAATGTACAAGTATCTTAAAACTATTGCTAGTAAAAGCTCGCCTTCAGGTGTTATTTTATTAACTTTTGATTTATACAATCTGCCTGAGTCGTACTATCCTAACTCACTGAGATGCAAAATTGTCAGTTGCGTGGACATGCAAAAAAACGCTGCCAGAATGATGAATTATGTGCTAATTGAAATCTTCCCACACACTTTGACTCAGAATGGACTAGGACATACTGTGGAAATTGTGCAAGGGACCACTCTTCATTTTCTAATAAATGCAACAAATTTTTAGAACAGAAAGAAGTTATAAAAATCAAAACAAACAGAAATGTACAATTCGCGAAGCAGTAAAAATTTTTAAAGGACAAAGTTTAAGAGTTTCTTCTAGAAACACCTTGTCTGCTGTAGCTTCTAACAGCCTAAACAATCATATTGCCAAGAATGACTCTATCTCACCACCAATACCAGCAAATAAAACAAACACAATTCGTTTTAATGAATGAACGAAATTAAAAAGATTTCTTCCCAAAATAAAAAAAATCGTTTTAAATAGTAATAATAAAGAGGAAAATTCTAAGAATTTTATCATTTTAACTCTACAAAAACAATCGAACACTAAAACAAAATTTATCAAAACAGTTATTCAAAAACAATCAGCAAGTGAAGCAGTTAATTCTGAACGTGATATGCAAAATAATCAATATTCTGCAACAACAAATCCACAAACGCTCTCTGTGTCTTAGACTGTTAATTCCCTGATTGATTATGTTGATACACAAAGCATTGAATTTATGGCAACAGATGATGAATTAAAAATAGCACGTAATTTATTAATAGTGTTGTTCAGATAGTGGTACGTGGCTGCTGTTTTGAATATTACTATATATTATTATTATTATGCTATTTCCTTAGACTTTTATATATAAATAATTTTTCTAATTTGAAATTGCGCATATCTAAAAGAAATCCCGACATAATTTGTATAAACAAAAGTTACTTTTTTAATCCTAACTCAATTTCTGAAGAAGGTTCAGCAATATTAATTTAAAAAAAATATATCTCATAAAATATTCCACACAAATCAAAATCTCAACGTAATTGGCCTGCAAATAAATACAATCAGAAATTTGCAGTTACATCAATTTATTTTTTTTATTTTTATTATATAAATGATCTTGTTGCCAATATTAATATTCCTATACTAATAGCTGGAGATTTACACAACGCATGGAGCCCTATTTGGGGCTAGTTAGCTACGAATACTAAAGGGACAATAGAAGAAACTTTTTTAATGAATAACAATCTTTCGAAATTAAATGTTGAATCCCCAATACACCTTAGCCCGCATAATACTTTTTCCCATATTGATTTAACAATTGCATCCATATCAATCATACCACAATGCAAATGGTAGATCACTAATGATGTTCAAAATAGTGATAATTTTCTCATCATTATTGAATTCCAAATACAGGGCCAAATTGGCAAAAGTAACACCATTTACCCTACGAATTGTAGATTTAATACTCAAGGAGCCAATTGGATAGTTTATCAGAACAAAATATCGCAGTTCAATGAAAAGTTAAGTGTTTCTAATAAAGTTAATAAGGATAAATAAATGGAGCTTTATTAGAAAGATAATAAGATCAGCCATTAATAAAAGTTTTCTTATTTTAACTTAAATCTTTGTAGACAATCTAGACTTTACTTGTCCTGAGGAAGCCTTTTACTGTACAAGAAAAGAAATGCAATGTTTAATAGGGAAAAGAAACTAACAAAAGGCAATTCAGTTAGATACTTTGATGAAAAACTACATCCGTCTACTTCCTCCTCTGTTTTATTGCAAAACAGAAAATTATCACGGCACTTTTGACTAAATATAATAAGTTTTGTTAATGATAACCGTACCACAATTACAATCCCCACAAAATATCAGAATCGTTCACAAAACACTGGTCAGAGTGTTCAAAGGATTATAATTTTTCACAATTTATTAAAGACGCAACATTTTTTGAATGTTATGAAATTTCCTTCTGGAGCTAAACCCTTGAGCAACCTTTTAACATGCAGGAATTATCTTATGCCGTAAGCACCTCTAAAGACAAAACACCAGGACATGACATATACGAGTACAATGTTATAAAATCCTGCATATATTTTCAAAACGAGCATCCTAAAATTGTTCAACAATATACATGTTCTAGTGTCATTCCGCAATTTTTCAAAATTGCCTCAGTGTTGGCCATATATAAGGTAGGCAAACCTAGAAAAACATCAAGTCTTACTACCCAATATCCCTTCTTTTCTGTATTTCGAAACTGTTAGATACGATTAAAAAAACATAATCTAATCATATCTAACAATCAAGTTGGATTTCTGGCTGGTCTGGTACAATAGTGTAACTATAATAGTTGCACCATTGTACCTAGACAACATAGTTTGTCAATCGACTTTATAAAGGCATATGACTTTCGAGTTGTTCAATTGGATCTAAAATGTTCCATTTAATAAAATCTTTTCTGTTAAAAACAAAACTTGCAGTATGATAAATGACACTTTTTCAAATATTTTCTTATTGGAAAAGGGGGTCCCGCAAGGATCACTTTTATCGGTAACCCTATTTATTGCTTTTGATAATTTATCTTATATTATTTTTGGTAATAAAAGGGTTGATTATTGTTTATACGCTGATTATCTTTATATTATAGCAAAAGAACAAGAAAATAGAAAAATTGAGCAATCTTTTGTAGAAACACTCTCAGCAAGTAGTTCTTGGAGCAAGTATAACAAAAAAAAAAAAACAGTCATTTACACGTCTGTAAAAAGCGTTATTGCACAAGCATTATAATAACGTCATCATTAAGAAAGTAGAGTATTGTAGAATTAGGATTAAGCATTTATTGTAAATATAGTTTTAAGACACATTGTAATTGCCTTAAGAGAGACCTTAACGACAGATCAAATATGATAAGGTATATTTCATCAATAAAAAAAGGCATAAAATATTTTCAAAGCACTTTTCAATGAGCTAGTCAGCAAATATTAAAATTAAAGTTGGAATTTTATTTATACGGATGGTTTGAAAACATTAACCAATGTAGCTTTTTCTATTGTTGATGAATATGGACACATAAAATTAGTTGGACTACTTCCTCAAAGCACAACAATATTTGAAGCAGAGCGGAAGCCACTCTTAAAGCAATAAATATATGTAAATTCTCATCCGTGAAATATATAATTTGTACTGACAGTCGAACCATATTGGATGCTGCGCTAAGTCACATTGGTATTACGGGAAATGAAACTGCTGACAAGATTGCAAAAACAGCATATTTGTATCCTATTTATATCTTAATGCCTAACAACTAAAATTGCATACCCAAAAACATCATTTCTAATCTAATCGTTGCTTTTTTTCAAAATTGATTTAGATACAATCATCTCTATAAATAAATAAATCCTGATAAAAAGCCATAAACATCTTCCAACTTCTATAAACTGGCTTTAAAATAATCACACAGACGCTCAACCAGTATACATATTCCAATAGATGGCTATTCTTCCCTGCAACACATTCCTTTAAATATAAATAATTCAAATAGTATTATTAATTTGTTCACATATCCTACCATAGACAATATAAATAAAATATATAATTTCTTAAATCTCATCTCTTTTCAAATAAATTTTAAAATTTTTAGTTGTTTATTTTTAACAAAAATGTTCATTATATTTAAAATCATTTAACATTAAATTACAGCCGATAATCCTAGTTACTACTGCTTTAGTTCTAAGATTTAACATAATTTTAATTATAATAGATGAAAAACTAAATAAATAATAATTGGTTAATGAAAAATATTAATAATTGTTCCTGAAAACCGAACAAGTTGTGTTAAAAAAGAAAATGGAAATCAAATTTATATTAAAATGTTATATAATATACACAAATTTTGTGACAATTTGCTGCTACGAGAGTAGTTATCTACAAGAATGTACGTCTGTCCGCTTTTATTCACATCAAACAAAGTTGTAATAATAGCACACTTAAATAAGTATATTTATCTTTAAGACAAGCACTCATACATATAATATATTTTGCAAATTTGCGAGCATATTCAAACAAATAAAATTCTATAAATATCATATTACTTTCTTTTCCATTAAGTTAATAGAAGCTTGAAAGTAAATGTAGATATATATGGGTATAAGCGCATAGCTTAATCTGTTAAAAGTCTTAGTACAAATTATAATTTCTGTTTGCTAAAATGATACTTTTCTAATTAACATAAAATAAATTGACTTTTATTTGTTTTTGTTTTAGTTTTTGTACAATTTTTCTTAAAGTAAAAAATACAACGTGAAAGTAAGATATTTCTTAAGTAATAATAACTTAATAATAGTTCTTTACTGAGAATACATGCTTTTTTTCCAGAATTTCATAACAGAATCTTACTAAGTTGCAAAATTTTGAGAAACATTTGAAGGTACGAATTTTGGTAGTAAACAAAATTTTTATATATTAAAAATAAAATTAAACAAAATATGAAATTTAAAGTTTAAATTAACATAATTGATCGAAGATCACTTCAACTAACTCTTTAAATAATTTTTCTTTCAAGAATTACGCCGAAAGAGAATCCCTTTCAACTCTTTTTGGTTTCAATAAGGTGGAGCAACTTGTCATATAACCACGCCCAATAAACTGATTTTAAGAAACAACACATTCCGTTGGCCTTCCAAGTCTTCTGACCTAACTGCACCTGATTTTTTTTTTGTGGGGTTATTGCAAAGAAGAACTTTTCAAAAGAAACTTAACAAATTTGGATGATTGAAAGCAATCCATTGGAACGGTAATTGAGGCAATTCCCGCTGAAACACTCCAGGCAGTAATCAATAACTTTTTGATAAGATGTCGCACATCTTAAGATGTCACCAAGTGGAAGGCTATTTGAAATCAATTATTTTCAAAACTTCACAAATTGCTTTAAAAAAGTGTATTATTTTTCAAATGAATTACATAAATTTTACAAAAATTATTTGAGTTTCTTAATGTAGCAAAATTGATCAGCCACCCGATATATATGGTTTTATATATATGTGTGTGTATATTTTGTGCAAAAAAGAAACGATTTTAATCTTTAGATATATATTTATTCTATATCTATTCTATTCTATTCTATTTTATTCTATTCTATATTATGTAAATAGTCTATACATATTATTAATAAAGCAAGTTGAATTAAAAACACTCTTATTGTCGATTTTTTAATAAGGGTTATGATAAAACTTAAGCGGTAAACAGATATTGCAGTTCGAATTCAGTAGTAATATTGTTTATTATACAAATACGATACTGACGTTACTCTAATAGTAAATAACAAAGAGTACATATATAAAAGGGCAAGTCAACTCAGGTGAAAGGGCCTTCATTAAGTACTTTTTTAGTTTAGCAATGCTAACTAAAAAATACTTTTAAATTTTTGCAGGCTTAGGGCCTGCCTTAGGGCATAACACGACATTATTTACGATATGAGCACTCTACTTATTTAGTTTATATATAAAATGTAGTTATTTGTCAATATTACTTATATGCACTAAACAGCACAATTGTTTATAGAAAACCTTCATTTAGCACGTTCGAGTTTCCGAAATATGTCATGCTTTCAAATCGAAAATATCCTGGCTTGTTAGAGACAATTTTCAATTATAAGTCGCCTTATGTGAAAATTCTTTAGTACCTTTAAGAGGTATAAATGTGGCCCTACTACACGGTGCATTAGATTATGTTACTCTACTGAAATATATAAGAAAATTTCATTTTCGGCTTACTATTTGATGACTTTAATCTGGGCCGGACTTCATTATTTATAGTCGTTAATTTCAGTTTTACGTAAAATACTTTAAAACCTGCTGATATATTACTCTTAGAGAGGCACTGTGTTGTAAGAGTTACACACATTTGTCATACCGTTAACTTACACATATAAATACATACCTACCAATACACCGCTACAAAGTCTCTTAATATTTAAAGCTAAAACATTTATTCATGTTTTGTTCCTTCATTTATTCTAAACCAAAAGAAATATGAGAAGTTTTTTTAGGGGTATAAAACTTTAACTTGGCAATACTTTTTTAACTGGCAGCCATTTTATCAGCTGTCAAGTGATTTATATTTAATTTGATTTCGCATTTCAACATGCATAGACTGGCGCCTGTTTCCAAGTCGTGCGAATTTTATTTAGCGATGAAGTTTAATCTAGTTTGAATTGATACGTAAATTCTCAAGGGTATTTTGAAACACCGTTATGTCCAGAAAAACTGACTGTTTGGTGTGCTTTATGGGCTGGTGGAATCATTGGTCCATACTTCTTTAAAACTGATGCTGGTCAGAATTTTATGTTGAACAACCATAACGTGCAGGAGCAGTAGTTTCAAAAAGAAGGTGCGTCATGCCACACAGCTTTTGACATTATTGATTTATTGAAGGAAAGGTTTGGTGACCGCATAGTTTCACGTTTAGGATATATTAATTGGGTTCCAATATTATGTGATGTAACACCTCTAGACTATCTTCTGTGGGGATATGTGGTCTATTCTACGCCCATAAGCTCGACATGTTTGACCATTTAGCGGACAACATTCGACGCGTCGTTGCTGACATACGGTCACAGAAATTCATCGAAAATTTGATCTCCACCCCCGGGGGTCCGCAGTCTTGATAGATATGTTCCCCATCTTCACATGTGCTTTCTGGCCAAAAAGGCAGCACAAGTTGCCTGAGCTAGCAGGAGCTTAAACTGGAAGGGACTAGGACTCTCGAAGTCCAACCACTGATTTATTTCACACTACTGGTACCATGCGAATTCGTTGCCCATAGGGCTACAGCCCTGTTCTAGTTATTGGTGAGGTGAGCATAACTCGGGCTTTGAAGAAAGTCCCGAAGAGATGTTAGCAGTAAAAAATTTAACATCCAATATCCCAGCTTGCGCATGCAGAGGACTAAGAGTTGGAGACTAGCCAATTGGAGTCGGGACATGACCCTGCTACCGTGCACTCTAAAACTGCGACCAAAGCGTATGTGCTCCTAGTATGTATACGTCTTTTATATACACAGTGGTAAGACTACCGTCAAATTAAGGCCTCGCAGCCAGATGCTGAGGCTTATCTTATTACGTATCTGTCCGAGCTAGCCACAGCTGTCATATCCCAAAAGTCATATTTATAGTATAATGCCGGAGATTATCTTTCGAATTTTTTTTTTTCAATAATTATTTATTGTATCTTCAAAAAACTGAACTAACAATAAGTTTTAAAATCTTAAATTCTAAAAAAAAAGTTACATTAGTCCCGACCATGTCAGAACTAACGTTTTGGGTAAAAAAAATTGACACAAAAAAAAAAACAAAACAAATATTTTTAAGATGTGTAATCAATAGCATTGAGGATTAAAGCTGCGGTATCCCTCTTTTTTAATCGGCTATTTCCACTATAATTCAAGATATTGCGAGCAAGGGGGTTAGGATGGTCTTCAAGCTTCATTAAGTATTTGCCTGCGTATTTGATGATTTCTGTATTCACCAGCGGTATGTCTAAATCACGATGTATGTTTGAATTTCTGATGTACCAAGGAGCGGAAGTTATCAACCGTAAAATTTTATTTTGCATACGTTGGATTCTATCCACATTTGAAGCTGAGGCAGTGCCCCAAAGTTGGATTCCGTAAGACCATATTGGTTTTAAAATAGTCTTGTAAATTAGAAGCTTACAATCTAGGCTAAGTTTTGAGTTCCTGCCAATAAGCCAATCTAGTTGTGTTAGCTTAAGTTTCATTTGTGTTAGCTTTAAGTCAATATGATGTTTCCATGTAAGGCGACGGTCAAGATGTATGCAAAGATATCTCACATAAGTATGGTGTGGAACAATCTGATTATTGATTCGAACGGGTGAACAATTATCTCTTCGCAGGGTGAAGGTCACATGAATGCACTTTTGAACGTTCAATTTAATTCTCCATAATTTTAACCACAACTCTAACTGAGTTATATATTGCTGAAGATTTATGGATGCTTGATGGGAGTTTTCATGCAAACTTAGACACGCTGTATCATCAGCAAACGTAGAAGTGTGGACAGTTTCACTTATAGGCATATCGGAGATTATATCAAGTACGAATGAAATAAATTTTATGTCGGTGTAAACATTTAGATTTATTACATTCAAACATGTTATACCTCTATAAGAAACATCCTTTATTCTGCTGAACATCTTTTTTTTTGGCGATTTGATAATAATTAGCAATTTCTGAATCAAAATTTTGTAAACTGTTAGCAGAAAAATGGTCTTAAAATCATCTGCAGGTATGTCGGAAGTAAAGTGTTACATTGGTTTTGTACACAAATGAAATACTTGGTAAAAAAAAACATTTAACTTTATTAGACATATTTTAATATGTCATTAATAAAAGGGTAAAACGTTTTTTTTTATGATTTATATATATATATATATATATATATATATATATATATATATATATATATATATATATATATATATATATATATATATATTTGTATAAATTTTACCACCAAAAATATGCTTTAAAAGAAATATTGCTCAAGACTAAAATGTCATTTTTATTTTTGATACATAATTCTTCCAAGATTTTTATCCTTGACACAGATAAATAAGATGATAATATAATATTATTATAACCTGCTGCTGACAATGTATAATTACACTACTGTATTTCAGCTTACTTTTTGACATCTGAGTAATTAAATGTCATTTCAAGGAACAAAAGAAAGCAAGTACTGCAGAAAAGAACAAGAATAAAAAATTTGTATTGTCTTTCTTTTTTTCTTTATTTGAAGGTACAGGCTGTTTCAGCTAGAAATACAACTTTGTTAAAACAATAGAAAAATATTTCTATTACTTACAATTACTAAAGAATTTGTTTTAAATAAAGTAAAAATTAAGATAATGTTGTTATATTGTGTATGGCTGTAAGTATATGTGCGATGCATTTTTGGCTAAAGGGCCATTTGTTTGAAATATTATATTATTACTTTCAGTGTTTATTCTTGGGGCTAAGCCAATAGCATACTTTAAAAAAAGAAGTTGTTTGAAAAATATAACTAAATGTCTGATAGAAATTTTTTTAAAGTCTATCGGCTGTATGCATAAAAAACGCTTACTTGAGCTTTAAAGTACACGTTAGTTAACAAACACTTTAAGGCTAACAGACGTTTGTTAAAAAATGGTATTCATAAACAGTACTTTAGCTAATGTATGCTTTAGTAAAATTAGTATTTTGATTCTGGCAATGCCACTATTTTCAGTTGTCACGTTGTAGTTAAGGATGTATAAAAATGAATATTATTTATCCGGGTAGTCAGATCCATAAAAAATGTTTTTATTGTTTTTCATTTTTTTCAGCAAAATCAACATATTTTTGTTTTTTTTATATTAATCTTTTTAATAAAAAGCAAAGCACACAAAAAAAGTTAAATTCCAAGGCTTACGAAGAACTTACAAAGAATTTGTTCATATAAAAAAAATAATTATTCGGATAATGAGCTTTGTTTTGATTATATGTACATCAATAAAACTTTTGTTTAAAATAATTAATTATAATTATATTTTTATAAAATAGAAAATAAAGATGTAAAAATGTTTTATAATTAATGGCATGTTATGTTTTAGTTTTTATTATTATTTGTATTCTACAATTTGTTTAAATAAATATTTTTTAACATTTTTGGAATAACAAAGTATAATTGTCAATTGAGCCGTTTACATTAAAAGTGACATAAGTCACAACTGAACAGTTTTTTTTTTAATTTTTAATAAATTTGTAATTAAGAAGTATTGAGATTTGTTAAGAGTTAAGAAGTATTGACATTTGCTTGAGAAGAGTTTTGATAATTAACGGTGCAACAAAAATGCTTATTTTGAAAGTGGCGTTAGTCGCTGTACTTAGGAAATTAATTACGGAGCTAGTGTGAAAGAAATTGAAACATGTAATAAGTGTGTGTGAAGTATTGTTGTGATTATTGGACTTATTTTTATTAGTTCGAAAGAATAGTGCAGTTTATGGAACAATATTATAGTGATATCTAATATACTACACATAATTACCATTATTTTATTTTTTTATTCTCAGGAGGTTGTTTCGAATGTCACAACTCAAAAGCATATTACTGCACATAGTGACTTATGTAAAGGACAAAATAGTAATAGTAGTAATAGCCCCCTGTCGAAAATATCCTTCACAGTACACAACATGGAGAAAAAAGATTTTACTTCAACACAATCATTAGAAAAATCCGTTTCAGAAAGAAAACTAAATACAGACTAGTTGAAATGGCTAAAAATTAAAATGTTATATAAACTAATTTAAAATAAAAAGATGACCTTAACAAAGTAACTTATGCCACTTTAAAAAAAAACGACTCAGTTTATTGTAAACACAATTTGTTTGGTTTTTGAACTTTCAATAATAAAATTGAACTGTCAATTTATTGTAGGTTTAACGTAGGTTTTTCCTACTTTAAAGTTAACAAGGGTATTTTAAGGTAAAAGTGTTTTATGAATACAACTTTAGGAAATTGTGCTTAACAACGGCAGTTAAACCTACTTTAAGTTTTTATGCATACAGCCGTACTTCTTTTAAAATGATTTCAAATATTCACAGTAGAGAAAACTTAAAGTGTACTATTTTAAGGGTTTTTAAACAAGAAATTTGTTTTCTACAATCAAAAATATTTTTTGATTAGAATAAGAGGGCTCAACTTTTTATTATATTACGAAGAGTTCCGTAATTATGAATGGAAAATGTTATTTGGTAAATATTCACCACGACCAAGCTAACAGATGTCCATTATTTAATCAAAGTTTTTAATTACTTTTTGGCAAAATGCCGGTCCTACTTCGTTAATCACACCACAGATTTTGAGTTTTAAGGCTGAAGTTGATTGGCTGCGTCTAGAGTCTGTCTTCAACATTATCACATTTCCAGTCTCATCTTCGAAAGAAAGGGCCCAATCACATCTCCAGGCCCCATAGTGTACCATACAGTGACACGTTGAGCATGCGAAGGCTTCTCAAAAATCACTTTAGGATTTTCAGAAGCACAAACGCGGCAATTTTGCTTGTTGACATACCCTGACAAGCGAAATTGGCATTCGTCTGCAAAAATACAGCTTTATAAGTTATTACTATCACAAATACTGAACTGTGGTATGCGTTAATAGTTTGAAAAATAGAATTAGCTAACACATACTGACTACGTTTTCCTAAGTCACTGCTTGCTTGTAAAAAAAAGTTCGAATCCCAGCAAAGCCTCGAATATATAACTTAATACTTGTTGTGATGCAGGAGTTCATTATTTCCGGATTCTCCATCGGAAACAGTAAACATCTATTCTAGAGCTGGAAAATAAAACATAACTTTGGGTAAATTAAGGTCCGTGATACACAATTACATAAATGAATTAATTAAATTTTAATATCAAAAGAGTACAATATGTTTTCTGCCTGACTATGGGTATTTATATTATTACACTTCTGCATTTAAATAAACGTGTTGTTATATTGAGTTCTTTGATTGCAAAATAATGACAACGCAGAGTTTCAAAATTAATTAAACGATTTATTCATTCTCAATAACCACAATATTTACGTGATCGTAACTCTGTTATTTTTACTCACTGATTGCTCAACTTGAATTCATCCATTTGCCCAGCAAGTGGTGCTTCTACAGCTGTTTATTCTATTTTAACACCAACCCATATTGTTAATGTTATTATAATAAGTGAAGGCGCCTACATGGCTGTGTGTTTTGTTTCATTGTGTTAGTTGTTTTCGTTTTTCGTTGTTTCCTAGAATTTAAATAATAAATAATAGAATAAACATGTTGTTGTTATCGTGTATGTATAGGATTCCTTAGAAAGTTACGCAGTTTGTAAAATAAACAATGGATAATTTCGTTTACATTTTTACTGATATTATTTTGTTTTAAAACTTCTGAAATTCCTAGGGCTATTATTGAGAAGCCCTTGCAGGGTCAACGTGTCACTGTATGGTGCACTATATGTTCTGGAGGCGTGACTAGGCCATTTTTTTTTTCGAAGATTATATAGTTATAATGTTTTTTCAATTTGTAGATTTTATTGTTTTTATTTGTGTGTTTCAGTTTTTTAAAAAATGTTTGATTATTTTGAATTTGTTCGTTAACAAGTTTTTATTATTGAGTGATTTAATAATTTGTTTACACACACTTTTCTTTTGCCGAAGAAGCCATTGGTTCGTTTGGTGAAATATCGAGAACTGAAATAAAAAATAATGGCAAAATTTATTATTTATTAAGACCTAATGCTTAATTAATAAATTATGTATAACATAATATAATAATTACTTTGAAAAAAGTAATAAGACAAATTTTTTTCAATCATATTATTTAAATTAGTGTTTAACTGATTCAATTATTTATTTAGCTATTTAATTCGATTCGTCTTTTCTAATCAAATGTATAGTTAATTTTTTTTAATTTATTGTTATTCCTTTCGGTGCAAACTGTCGTTACTGTCTGTTCATTTGGTATGAACGCCGAGCGTTTTCGATGCGATGACAACACTATCAAGCAGCGTTTTATATAGCACTGGAGAGGTAGTATTAGGTCTGTTAGTATAAATAGGGTTGGGTCTAAGTCACTCTTTCTTTACGGTCTTATCCACCTATGTAGGTAAATCATTCCGACACCTGGCATTTTATGAGGCTAATTTAATATTTCCGTCTTTTATTATTATTTTCATTTGTTAGTTTGTATAAATAGTTTTAGTTCCTATTCGTTTATCATGTCATTTTTGAAACTTCATGTTTTGTAGTTTTCCACATTTTCAAGAATATCTAGTCTTCGTTCTTTTTTGCTAGGCTATAGTAATGTCATACAATCATCTATTTTCCTTGGTGCGTTTCCGTAAGTCTGAAGGTGTAATGCAAAGTTGAAGTCATGTCTTTTTCGTTTATGTAAGCGTAGGTGTTTTTTAATCAAGTTTGTCCTATATAAGTATTTTTGTCAGCTGTTTCTGTCGATGTCTTGAGATTGTTTTGGAGTGTTGATGGTTTTTAATGCTGGAAGTAAACCTTCTTTGCGAAGAAGGTTATTTAATACACATATTTCTGGTCCTGCGTAAGTAAATGTGTGTCGTGAAGTTGTATTCATTGTCTCTTTGTCTTTTTTATTCTGCGCTGTATTGTCTAAGCATTTTGTCGATATCAGTGGCTTTATAGCCGCTATTTTTATCTATGGTGTAAATTGTGTCTAGTTCTTTGTGGAATTATCTTCTCCGATATACAGACATATATTTCTAAATGGATTGGTTTTAATCCACAAAACAGTTACATACACCATTACAGAAGGGCCAGGCGGAAATTTGCATTATGATGGCATAACAATAACACCAGGAACTGACTGTCTCTCGCTTGACATTTATAGAAAACTCAGTAAACGGACACTATCATCCAGATTAAAAACTGTGTACTTTTAATTCTTATCACTGAGGAGAAATGATTAAAACAATTTATATAAATTTTTTTACATCTGAAAACTTTTTTAAATTCTCTAGAGTCTTCACCGCTGAAACAAACAGTATAGAAAACAGATTTTATAAAATTTATATTATGACCTTAGCACACGCAGTCGCAGTATACTTGTGCAGTTAAAACTTATATGACAACGGGGAATTATAATAGTGTAAACGTATGTCTGTTGTGTATTCATAGATTTAATTTTTTTTACTCTAAATAATTTTTAAAGTTTTCTATAAAAATTAATATTCCTCTAATGAAAAAATTTAAGGAAGGTAAAATGTAATACCAATAACAAAAAAGTTTCCTAATGGTGTTTCTTGAGTTTTGCTGTCTTTTTACTTTTTTGGTTGAATATAATTCTTATTTAAACAATTTGGTTTGAGACGTAAGACTCTTGAGTTTTTTGTTTTTCTGTTTTTTGAATAAATATTTTCGGAGAACATCATAAAATATTTATGTTAAAAAGGATCTAGCACAACTAATGTAGATTAACTTAAAATAAAATATATAATTACTTGTTATACAATAACAATTTAATTTATACACTACTGAGGAAATGGAAATTAACCAATAAATGAATTGAGTGATAAATCAATGATATAACTCGTGCAAAATCGATTTTTTATATACACAAAAGTTTTGGGAGTTGTGAAACTCTGAACTGTGACATTATGAGATAAGTCTACAGCTTTTACAAACTTTAATTATTTATTTATGATTTTTTAGTATTGATATACTACTCAAGATAAAGGCTTTAAATAATATATAATGACTTTATGGAATATTCTTTTCTATTTAGCCATAAATTAAATTAAATAAATAAAACTTTTTATTACAATGCATAAAAAATCACATAAATTAACATTCACTTCAAAGCACATAAATTAAATTCAAATTAAGTAAAAAAAAAGAATAATAAAATTAAAGACAAAGCAAAAGCCTCGAACAATAAAAGAATGTGACTAACAGAGAAAAAATTGAAACATGAATGAATCAAATAGAATAAAAAAGAAAATGTAAATCATTACAATAACAATAAAATTAAATTTACAACACAAAAAATTGAGTTAAAAATTAAAATTAAAAATTGCTATCTAAATAGCGTTAAAAAGGATAAAAAACATGTTTATCATGTAAAGCAGTGAACAAATAAATGGCTTCGAATCATGCAAATAGCACAAATTATATGTTTCTGTAAATTTAGTGAAATTGATTATTGATTAATTTCATTATGAAGTAGCTTCTTTCAGCTGAGATTGTTTTATGTTTGACCACATGAAAACTTTAATGAATAATTAATTTGGCAACACCTCTCTACTTGCGGCTATTTTTTGTGCTGTCAAGTGTTTAGTTTGGTTTGACATTTTAACATGATTAAATTGACTCTTGAACAACAGTTCAATGTTATCCATATTACACCCGAAACAAAAGATTGCTGTTGCTCCGATTTTCATAACCGAATTTTGAAGCTCATTTTTATTTGAAAGGATACTTTAATAAACAAAACTGCCGTATTTAAAGTGGTGATGATACTCAAGTATATGTTCAGGTACTGTTACGTTCAGAAAAAGTGACAATTTTGTGTGCTTTATGAGATGGAGAAATCGTTGGTCCATACTTCTTAAGAAACGATGCTAGTTAGAACGTTACAAACAACTGTGATCACCATATATTCATCATTAATGAACTTATGATTTATTCAACAATTGAAGAGCCAGGATATGCAAGAGCTAACAAAAAGAGGGTGCAACATGCTACAGAGCTCGTGCCACAATTGATCAATTGTTCCTTGAATTGACCCCTAGGATCGTACGATTTTCTGTGGAAGTATGTGAACTCACTAGTTTAGGTCAATAAGCTCAAAAGGATTGCCCACTTAGAGGACAACATTCGATATTCGAAAATGTCATCGAAAATTGTATCTAAAAATTAAAGCACGCCCGAGCCAGCCGTGATGGTCATATTTCAATTATAATGCCAGGAGATTACCTTTTTAATAAAATAAATTTCATTTCATTATATAAAAGATATCTTTGTTTTAGTCCATTTTAAAATTTTATACTCAATTTTAGCAAAAAGAAACAATTTTTATAATTTATAATACAATTAAGGCAAGCCTTAGTCTACCCTTATTTCCGATTTATGCTGATACATACGAAATCTACTTACAAAAATTTATTGAATGCACATAATTTGTAATAAAGAAATTTAATATTATTTTTTATTAAGTAATTTATAATTATTCGGAATCTTTTTCAATATAAGTTCAATTTTATTTCGTGCTAGATTCCTTTAAACAAAAATATTTCATGATATTCTCATAAAATATTTATTACAAAAGTTTTTATTAAAAATAAACATTTTATGATAAAAAAAAATTGCGCTTATATTGAAAAAGATTCCGAATAATTATAAATTACTTATTTCCATTGCATGTGCTCGTTGCTTTTTTGGAATTTTGTAAAATTATTTACAAATGTTTTTTATTTTTCTAGAATTTTCAAATTGCATATGAATGGTTTCCAATGGCAACCCTTATGTAGAACTGATTGAAAATAAACAATGTTTTTTGTTGTTTTTGAAATGTTTTGTAGTGTTTGTATGGAAGTGTTTGAGTCTTGCTGTCTATGCTATGTTGATTTTATGAAAAAATTCTCATAAAATCAGTTTGGCTTTGGATATAAGACTCTTAGGTTTTTTCAATACAATATTGGGGTAAAATTCACTGATGAGCTATGTGAGCAGTAGTGCAATATGGATATGCTCTCCCCCATTACAATACATTTCAAATTTATTTTTTATTTTTATTTGGATAAATGTTTTATGAGAATATCATGAAATATTTATTTAAAGGAATCAAGCACGAAATAAAATTGCGCTTATATTATTTTTTATTAATAATACGAATATCATTAAAGCAACATCTATGACATTTATGCTAAGAACATCAAAAAATGCAACAGTCGTAATAACAATAAAGTTATGTAACTCAAAACTGTAAGAGAAATAACTTAACATATATAAATGACCTTGCTTTTAATATTTCTTTTGAATGCCAAATGTTCATGAATTATTGTATCCTTCTTCATTTTAAATATAAATATGCATATAAGCAGCATTTTTGTGCTATTTTCGATGCAACATTATATCGAGTTAATGCTTACTGGTTTTGTTTTTGATTTGAAAAATAAATTCTTATGAAAATAATAACCTCTTTTGAGTTACCAAATTTACCTTTCAAATAAAAACGAGCAATCTCACAATACCTTACTTTTCCTGTTCCTGTAGTTGAAGTAAGTAGTACGCCTCATTGCGCACAGAAAACAATTTAAAGCTGAAAAATGTCTACTATGAAATATACCAGTAATCGGATAAAATAACCTTAATAAATAATAAATAAATTTAACAAGATATCACAAATGAAAATCAAATTCAAAACTACCAAAAGCATAAAAAATAATGTACAAGCACGAATATTTTTAAATTTACGCCTGAAAAAGTAGTTTTACTTTCAATCCTTTGACAAATTTATTTATTTATTTATTATTAATTTATTTATTTATTATTTAGTTCTTTTATTGCAAAATAATTACACACAACGTTTTAGATTTATAATAACAAGATTTACTTAGACAAGCTAATTATACATAGAAGATGATAACTATATCATCCTTTGTGTCTTCACTCAAGCACGTTCACAATTAAACTGACTTGTGCCCAGCAGAAGGAGTGCACAGTGGTTTAAAAACGTTTTATTTTTGGAAATAATTTGGTATTTCATGAACTATTTTTTAACGAAATTTCTCAGAGGCCAATCTGAGTGAAGTTAAGGACAATCGGCTCGCAAATTTGGATACCTCAGGATTAAAATTTTTTGAAAATGTAATGAAAATTACTACTACTGTTAAGGGCTTTTGAACTTAAGACATTAATAATATCTACAAAAAATGTGTTCACACATCTAAGTTATCTCTTTTAGTTTGAGAGAAAATCAGGCTAGAAACATTTTGTTTTATTTTTGCCTTATCTTAACTTAGTACTTTTGACGTGGTATATTTACTTTTGTTCGGTTTATTATATTGGCTGTATTCTTGATAAAATTTATAATAGAGCAGTAGTAAGTTTAGTTCTGAATTGAAAAAAAGTATAAACACTATTGTTTCTTAGGATTCTCCCCAAAGAGGTGCTTTGTTTTTTTGCTGTTATAAATAAAATTTACTTCGGTGCTCGTATTTTTTTTAACTATTTCAAAAACACCCTATAGCAATGGGAACAGCTTTAAATGGGGAATATTTTGTAAGCGTCTTTTCGCTTTCAGAATTAATTTTTTTTTTGGTTTCAGAATCAATTTTTTCTTATTTCTTTTTTCAAAATTTTCAGTTACCAATTATGTATATTACAAAACATACTGTGTAGTGTATGAAAAACAATAATAAACACAAATAAAATATTTTAGAATTTAAAACAATATTTTAAAACAGGTATCGAACAGTTAGTTTTTGACATACGAGATTAGTAGTAATACCTTTATACAATAAACATATAACAGAAAAGAATAGGGTGGTCACTCCGAATAACAAAAAATAAATAAATACACACTTCATATAAATAATCTGTGCTTTTTACACAAAGCGAACCATACAACTTTGCTTCCTATCTCGATCCATTTAGATTTTGTGGCAATTCAAATTCTATATTTTATTTTTCAAACAACCACTCTGACGTGAAATTTACAGTTTTAAAGATAAATGACATCTAATGCTCCACGTAAAAAATGTTAATAAATTATTAATATAGAAATCGTAATATAGAGCATACACTTACGTAGTAGGAGCTTCGACAGCCTTTCCTTCTAATAAGGTTTTTCTCTTTTTTCTATGCAAAAAGCAAAAATACCTATGCTCGTCCCCTATGAAATTTCATTAGGATATCTTAAATGGTTCATGAGCTACCGAATTATTTCCAAAAAAAGCAAAGAAAAAACGATTCCTAACCCCAGTGTACTAGATTTGGGCGGTTGAAGCATTTGCTAGAAAACTTTGGCTATTTGGAAAATATTAATGTAAATCATTAAGATAATAAAATTAAATTTATAATACAAAAAAACTGACTGGGTAAACTGACAGCATATTTATACAGTATTTACAAGTCCAATTAAGAAAAAATTTTTAGCAGTCAAATTTCTAGTAAAGGACATCATTTAATTTAAAATGTTAACAAATAAAAGAAGGCACTCTGTGCTATTATGCATAAAATTATTAAAAAAACAAGAGCTAAAAGAAAACTAAAAATAAAACATTTCAAAATAAGTTTTTTAGCCTTCAGGAAGGACTTTCCTTAATCATTGCATTTCATTTTTAAAGCTGTGAACGTGTTAAATATTATAATAACTAATTAAAGCTAATTGACAATAAATAATAAATTAAACCCGAAAATTGTAAAGCTTTTTTAACACTTATTTTTTTCGTCTCTATTTAATAACAAATAAGACAAATAAAAATTGTTTTTTATAGACTTAAATACTTTTATTGCTTTTTTTTAATAGTCTTATTTTATTCTGCCCAAAAAGGCCAAGTTAAAAAATTTCATTATAAAATGACTATATTCAAGTGCAAATTTAACAAACTAGTAGCACTCTAATACTTCAACCATGAAACGATATTTTCAAGATTAAAATTGTATACATTTGAATACTTTTGCACGTTTAATTGATAACAATAAAAAGATTTTGACTTTTGAATAATTTTTAATAAAAGAGAGCAATCTGGTTAAAATTTAAAATAATGATAAAAAACTTTGAAAATACGAAAAAAGTGAATGACATAACTAACAGCTTAACAAACGGTCTACACTTGGTAGATGTGGAGATGTGGGATATTTATCACAACATATGTCAAATTCAGTTAAGCCTCGTTGCTAGTCACTGAGCGAGTCATATTGCAACGTCATGATGTTAATGATGTAATGCATCAAAACAATTTCATGAAAAAAGCTGTCGATGTCAAAATGACGACATTACAAACAGACATATTTTGAAATAATTACACTATTTTACTACCCGATTGCCAGATAATTCTGTTTAAGATTGATTTTTCCAATGAATTCGCTCTGTTAAAATAACAGCATTCTCTATCATAAAGCAAGGTTGTGCAGCAAAATAAAATTAATAAATGGAAAAGCTTACACAATAGGAAAACTTCTTTTTATATAAAAATGTATCGAGACTGGATTTCACTGAAGAAAAGAAAAATTTGCCTTAATATTAACTAGAGCAGATGGAGTAGGAATATAATCTGGTAACTAGTTTTTAACTTAGTTTTAAGTACAATTATAAGAAATTATTATGAATAAAAACAAAATCGAAATAAGGCAATATATTGTTTTTGGCCCGAAAGCAATTTTTTTATTTGAAGGCATTTTGGATCAATATGAATGTTATTTTACTTTCCTCAAATTCATAATTGTTTCCTACCCATGTATACCTTATCTGTCCATATTTTAGCTTCTCCCTTTTAATCAATTAGCGATACTTTAAGGAGAAACCCACGTAAGAAAAAGAAATTGGAATGACATTTCTTATATAGTGGCTGAGATATCTGGATATTTCTGAAAATTATATGAACCACTACAAAATTTTAGGGCACATTTCGAGAGCATGGAAAAGAATGCTAGTAACCTAATTATTGAAATTGTTATTAAAATTCTGTAAATTTTTTGAGATAATGGGCAGCCTATGTCTTGAGAGATATAAACAGGAGATATTCTGCAACTACCGTTAGTTTGGACTTTGGTAAACTTTTTATTACCACCCAACAGGATGGAACTTTTTGGAATACGGTTTGAAATAAGTAGCTTTAACTTCTTTTTGGTTTTTGTAATAGTACCTTGGTCGTTAGATTTAGCAACACTAGTTTTTCCGTACTCCACCTGTTCTTAGCTAATATACCCAAACCTCATTAAGACATTTTCTATCATTCTAGGCTGACAGAATACCCATTGCATCTTTTGGGCCACTTATTCGGATAATACAACTATGAGACACTGCTCGATACACATTTTAAAAAAGCGTCTTCAATATAATATAAATATGACAAAGGAAATTATATCCAAACAGTAGTTTATAGTCGTAGTTTCAGGAATGATAAAATATATTACTTCTTTCCAAACTGGTCCAGAATTTATTTTGTTTAGATGAAAATAGGGCTTGTTCCCGTAAGAAAATTCCTATCGCTTAATGTATTGAGAGGGCGAGCCATGTTCGGGCCATTTGAATGCTAAACTACTTTTAACGCTAGACTAATTATTGTTAAAAGAACCGAGTCGCCTTTTAGAAAGTGCAAACTCCTTGATTGGAGTATAAATATTTTATATATAGATAGATATAATATATATGAATTGCGTTTGCTATTGAATGCAAAGTAAATGCAACTTTATCATCTACAACTCGTACAAGAAATATAGAAATCTGTGTAATGGATTTGTAACATAAAAGAAATAAAAAAATTTTGTAATTTGAGTAACATAATAAAAATTAAAAATTTAAAGAATCAAAAGCAAATCATGTCAGAAGTGGGAATAGTATATAGAATATGTGAAAATTTATAACTATGCGTATACGATATAGTTTCTTTAAATCGTTGTACAGATATTTAATTGGATATCAAATGTTTCATTTTATTTCTAATGTAATGTCGAAAGCTATTGTGAGAATAAATTCCCAGAAATCTTATATACACCACATCAAAATTAAGTAACCAAATATGTAAGATTCTTTAAGAAAGCGTAAACAATAAATATATTCGCCATTCTTCTTATTTTATTAAAACGAGTGAAAAAGACGATTTTTTGTTTGAATTGTCATGTTTTTTAAACGCTATGTTCCTATAATTTAATAATATTGTTAAAAAATTCACTCGAATGAGCCAAACAGCGGTAATACTATTAGAATAAATAAACCAAAATTTAATTATAAATTGTTTCCAAAGCAAGTTTCGACTTTAATGAAAAATTAATTGACGATTTAATTTATGTAATTTATTTGCAAAAGACTACGGAATTTGGAAAATAATATGAGATAAAATAAAAGAAACAAACAAATTAAAATTTTTTTAATAACTATGCTATCCTAGTGGGTGTGAAAAATTGTGGACATTACTGTGTGAATAATTTTTTTTCACAACAATTTATTTTTGATAAACTATTATAAACTATTTTAATAAAATACAAATAAAAAAAGATAAACTTACAGTTTTCTATGTTAGCAAACGGAGAAAGGAAGATTTTCGTAAAAGCCATGCAATCCATTCATCTATCAAGTGCATACCTCTTTTTTATAAAGACAAGCTGTATTACCTAACCTCCCTGTCTCAATTTATTGGAAAAAACGAAAAGAAAAGAAGTCATGAAGTATTTTTATTTGTATTTTATTTTTATTTTTATTTATACACAAAAAAAAATCTTCACAAGAAAAGTTACTTATTTATAAATTAAAAAAATTGTGATGTGTAACCTTCGTTCAGCGACATATTGTATAATTCTGTCCTCACATTGACTGATTTTACGGTTTAAAACATTAAGGTGGCAGAACATGTGGCCTTAAACTGACGGTAGTCTTCCCACTGGGCGCAAGAAAAAGTAGCCAACTACGCCCTAAAACGTCGTAACAGCAACTTTTGCATGCGCAAGCTTTGAATGACATTTGAATGTTGAATTTTTTTATTCGAAACTTTCCGAGTGGCGTGTATCTCTTGTAGACCCGAAAGTACATGTCCAGATGGGGAAGAGATCCATCAAGACTGCATGCACCCGGGGAGACATTAAGTTGACACAAAATAAATGTCATTTTTAATTGCGGCTTAAAACCCAATAAAATGTTTGCAATTATTATAAATCTAAGATTATATTAATCATCAGCCCGAAATATTTTTGAATAACGAATTTTTTAATTTTTATTTAATTTTCTAATCGTTCAAAGGCTAAAGCCGTTTTAAAGAGAAACCTCTGTCTGCCCTTTCAGTCTAAAATATTTAATGTCATTAAAAAGCACAAAAACTGTGCGACAAATAGCTATCTCTACTGAAAGTTCTTTTTTATTTGATGCGCATTTATATTCAACACACATATACTTATATTCAATATTTCGTATTCCCTTAGAAAGCTTCTTCAGAAAATTAATTTTTATAAAACAAAAATTATTAACAATTTCCAAACAATTTTTGAAAACACTTGACAAAAACATATAAAATAATTTTCTTCATACATACGTACAAAATTTAAATTTGTATGTTTTTTGTCATTTATTTTCAAAAATTTTTTTAAATTGTTAATATTTTTGGTTTTATAAAAATTTATTTCTCAATGAAGCTTTCCAAGGGAAAGCGAAATATTGAATTTTTATGTGTTACATTTAATTAAAAAGACTCTTATATAAATAAATAAAATAAATACTTATTTATTAAGGAAGAAAAAAAAGGTCAAATAAAAATAATAATCAAAAATAATTAAAAAACAAAATTAAAAATAAAACAATCAAGAAGAAGAAAAATAAAAAAAGGTGGATATTTGTGAGCAAAAGAATATTCAGAAGACGAAGAATAATCAAAATTCAAAATCGATAGACTCTGTTCTAAATACAGACCCACAAAAAATAATACAGTAGTGTTAAATCACACTGGTCACATAACTGCTGATTGTTGTTAAATTATGCGAACGGGAAAGTTGGTTTAATATAAATTAATCGCTTCATTGGCTGTATGACATGTGACAGCATTTCATCACATTTCAGTGATATCCACGTCGTCATACTTGAGTTGTTAGAATCTGGCGATAGCGTTATCTATTAGCCGTTACCGCATTTCCAGCATTTTGCCTGAAAATATCATGTATCACAGTGGTTTTTAGTTATTTTAGCGCGATTTTCGTGCGAAATTCAATTCATTGTAGCAATTGACAATACATCTATTATGAGTGCGTCAAAACTATCATGTTGTTGGTATTGACACAATTGAAAAACATAGTTCTTGTTTAAAAATCCGATGTTATAGGCTGACGCATTTAAATCTGTATTCAAGCGTTTTTAAATGAATTTTTACATGTCTCACGATTTGGTTTAACCGATACCATATTCTTATGTTTATGAATATTTGAATTTTTTTTATATATTGCCGCCTTTGAGGTAGTGCTCTGTGATTGAATTATAAAACATTATTGCTACTTTTGAATGGCATTACATAGAAGAAGTAATCGTTTCTGTATAAAATTCCTTGTCATATATTTGGTGTATATTATTATTATTATTTATTATACAAGAAGTTGAAAAGGTGTCCAAATTAACCGCCACAAGTAAGTTTCGCTTTAATTACCCCAGTAATTCAAAAAATCATATTTTAGTATGATCGTTTTATTAAATAATTTGCCCAGAGTTTAAAGAAGTTTTTGTGAAATCCTTAAAAAACATTTTCAAAAATGGCTAAACAATAGTTTCTTTTTGTGTTTGTTAGAGCGCACTATTTTTTAAAATCCGAATTAATAGTTCGCAATACATAATTTCTCACTTAGAGTTATCAAGTAAATATTTCATTTAGAAAATGTATCCAAGCCGTAAAAAGGCATTAAAAACAACAAAAATTATATTTATGGATACACAGGGCAACTCAACTAGTATAACGGTAAGCTTAATTCAGAGTTGGGCTTCTGAATTATATGATATTTAAAATGGAACTGGCTGCAATTGAACTGTATTAATTGATATACTTGAAATACTTTTAGATGATCACAATCTAGATTGGTATTTTCGGAATCATTTCTTTCCATGAAGTTTGCAACGGATATTTACTTGTACCATTTAAGCCTTCTGAGTATAGCCAGATTATATTATTTGGTCAAGGTTTTCTATAAAAAGCAGAGTAGCGAAGTATTCACTCACTGTTCATATATGTATGAATATGTACATGTCATTTGTTAGCCGCTTCTTCTCATACATGTGTGAGAGGCTACAAATTATTTTGTGTTTTCTCATTTGTGAATGCGACGATTTATTTTTTTTCTTTCTATCCATAAGTGAAAAAATGAGAAACACACAAGTGTTCATTTTTGAATATTTACAATTTTGATAATTTTTCATAAATGAAAAGGTCGTAAAAATATGTGCGTTAAGCATTCGCGTACATAAACGCACATATTTGATAATGCGCAATTGTCGGCGTATGTAGGAAAAAAAATGTTGTTTTTTTATTTCTTTTAGAATATATTGCAATATTGTATTTTGAGTTAATATGTACCCATGTGTTTTTACTACATTTTACGGTAAACTGCGATCGTAGGTAGAAAATTTTTTCACGTTCATTTATGAGAAATTTTATAAAATTTCAACGTTCATAAATGAACATGTACATTTATGAAAAATAACATTAATGAGAAGTAGCTAATTTATCATTTATCACATATGAATAAGACTAATAATTCTTGTTGTTCGCATTCATGTATGAAAATAACCAGAACATTTTTTGTTGTTCGTTTATGAGTGTGAAAAATAAATATAAAATTTTAGATTTCTCATTTATGAAAAATATCATGAATGTTGATTTTTGAATGTTCATAAATAAAAAATTCTGAACCCTGATAAAAATTTTCGGAAACGCCCTTTTTCGATACTCTTACATCTTCCTTGGCTGTTTCGTGCACTTCTATTATATTTTCTTCATTTGACTTTATTTCTGCGATTGCGAACTCTGCGATTTCGAACTCTCATTTATGAAGAAAATAAATAAATAGGTTTGCTGTGACTGGTTCTACTTCTTCGTACAGAAATTGCCGTATTTTATTTATAACAAAGTATTAAGGAATCATCTGCTCATTTATAAGACAGTTATTACTATTATCTTCTGCGTAAAAATTAAGCAGAATTGTCCTAGGCAAGAGAAATGAGCCATCAGTCAAACTTGTATTAAAAATATTCATTGTATCTCTTAGCGATGTTTGACTTTGATATAACAATCCTTAACAAAGCCTAGGTTACATGCTATGAATCGTAAAGAAAAGTTTTGCTAAAAAGTAAATTTTAAAATTTACAGACAACTACATGTATAGTTTTTTCGATACATGTTTGTAAATAAAGTCACAAAATGTGGCTGTGGTGTTTATTTATATAACAATTAATGTTTCGATATTAACAAAGGAACAAAGAAGTTGTAGTAAGCACTTGCCACAGGTTTTTTTATTTTTTTTGTTAAAAAGTTTTCCATCAAAGGATTGCAATAAAAGGAGGTATAAAAATATCGAATATATAGAGAAGATTGCAACTTCCTTTATTAAATTGAAGTGCTTTTAAAAAATTTTGTTTTATTTGTGCAAACCTTTTTTTTTCTTATTCACAAGATGTATCTTGTGAATATGTTTTAAAGAATAAACGAATATATGAACTGTACTGTTTTTATACAAGTATAATAACATCGTAAAAAGGGTTACCTTAAGGACTGAAAGAGGTCAATATGATATCACTTAGCTTTTGCACAGAAAATCTGTTTGGTTTGTTGTAAAAAATGCATACTCATCATCACAAAATCATTAGTTAACATTATTTGAGATATTTGTGTCTGTTTCCTTCAAGAATGACTTTTGACTTTTCGAAAATGCTCGTTTCTAAGAAAGATTAATAACAAATAATTTAAAGTTTATTAGAAATGGTTCGATTCGGTTAGATCGATTGACAGAATTATCTTTTACTTAAGCTTAGTAGGATACGTTTTCTTGGAAATATATTTTAGTATGAGTATCTTCAAACCATCTTTCCGTTTATACAAAATTTTATGCTTTGAAGTTTCCGTTTCTCAAAAAATAGTTATATTTAGATCGAGTTTCATTTCCCTACACCTCTTTTACGATCCTGAAATATTATTAGCCTTTTATTCTATATAAATTTCAGTTGCAGTTCAATGCGTGTTGAACTTAATAATTTGGCTATTGAGAAGAAAGAGCACGTCTGACATAGATTACAGCTAAGAACCGATCTCTATCCAACCACAACCCTAATTGTCTTACAAAAAAACATGGCTAGAGGACAGCTTTGTAGTCGCATTATTTTGAGAGATGTCATCAAAACACCGTACGATTTTATTCCTCACGCAGATGATTTACAATGAAATAGGCAAAGGCTTTATTTCGTCTCTAACTATACTGCAAAATTTTTTACCTCCGGATTATTCACACATAAATTTTCAGATTTTAGAATTTATATCTTACCTGCGTTACTTTTACTCGATAACACTTCCTAATAGAGTTAAAAAGAAAGTAACTACAAATATAGAATGTTATTTTTCCTATGTATATCCGATAAACAACATTGCTCTTTTTGCATAACTTTAAAAGTCCAAACGGAAATCAAATACTTGCTGGCACATAAAGGAATTTGGAGTACTTAAGATGACGTAAAATTTACTCAATTCCTTTGAGAAAATCTCACAATTAGCTAATGGTGCCAATACCACGATTAAAAAAGAAGTTTTGGTTTTTATTACTTTTAGGCGCTATTGGTCAAATGTACAGATTTCCGTACATTTTTATGTACAGATCGTGTGAATGACAGAAAATATTTGGCAATTTTTTTGGCCGATAGACAAATAAAAAACAATTTTGTGAACGCTTCACAGACAAAAAAAAATCTTAAACGTACCAATGACTTGTTCTGCCACTTACTACCCCATCTTAGTGCCCAATCAAGACCGATATGAGTTTTTGATGGTATACGAAAAAAAAAAATATTTTTTCAGTTGTACTCGATGAGACTTACAACCTACACCATGGCGCATCAAAAGATTTTTTTGACTGTAACAGAGTGTAATTAATTATAATTATAATTAAATATCAGTATAATTTTGATATATACTATACATACTCGATAAATAATGTTTGATAATTTTTTAAGATCATGGATATGGATGAAGAAAATACTTTCTTGAACAACATTTGTGCTGCAGAGTGTGGAATTTTCGGCAGTTTGACAGATGGCGCAACATAAACGCTAGAAACAAGTAAGAGAACGCGACCGCACGTAACAACGGCATGGTCTACGGAAGAGGTTATGAGTATGATAGCCATCATAGCCATCATCAATTTGATAGCCATCATAGAGAAAAACCACATGGCGGGATGTTGCAACATACAGTCTTGGACATGACGTAGATGAGTGCGAGGCCAAATAGGCCAATGTCAAAACATCCTACAACAGCACCAAAAAAAAGTAATGACAAAATCGGGTCAAGCCGAATCGCTCTTGGCCTTTTTGGACTGCCGGCAAAAACAGCATCTTCGGTGTCATCTCTTGATTTTGTCTGCGAGAGCGAAGATACGTAGAACAATTCATCGAATTGTTAAACTTCAACAAATTTATAAAAAAAAAACTCCATAGAATGCATTGGAGAATGCGTTGTCGCTATTGGAGAGTGAAAAGCAAGACAAGTGGCATAACTGTGGAATATACTTGGCATCGCAGATGCGTGAAATTGCAAATTGCACATTAATATTATGAGAACTACCATTGATGCACTTGTACAGTTAGAAGAATAATAAGTTTTTTTTAACTACATATATAATTTTTAACTTGTCACTTTTTCTTATATTTGGAAAAACTAATCCAAGCAACTCATTAAAAGTGGCTTTATTCTTGCGCACATCGTTTTTAAAAAAAATGTTTTGATTGTCCACTTCCCTAAACTAAATTTCTTTTTTCTTCGTAGACACATCATTTTTTTGCACGCAAATTACAAAATGTTTATTTAATTTATGCACAGCTGATCAACTGTTTCTTTATTAAGTGAAATAAGGACAAATGGATAAATCGTATGACAGGGGTGTACCGGTATTTGTCACTTGCTTGCTGTTGCCATATAAGCGCAAACATTTTTGGCTAATATGCCACAATCGTGTGAACACTGCCCAAAAGTGTGCAGATAAAATTTTCCTGAAATCTGTACATTTGACCAATCGTGTGATTTCAGCTTAAGATCCAGTTTCTTTTAACACCCTAAGAACCATTATATCTCATTATACCTGTGAATGTCAAAACATATGTTTTATTTCACCAAATTTTTTGTTATTTATATTGTTTATTTACTGTGCAAAGAAAAGGGGTAACATTTATTAGTGGTAATCTTCGAAAACCATTAGCTAAGGATAGTGTTTTTTGTAGCTTAATATTAAAAAAGCTTTGAAATAAAATAACTTTTATTAACATTATTTACCATTCAATGGTAATAAAGCTGACAATTACTCCATTAGTTTATTTTGATCTAATTATCTCTAAGTAGTTTATCTAATTAGATATTCCATTAGTTATCTGAATATCAAAGTTTTTTAAAGAAAAAATGGAAATTATTGCGAGAAAAAATTACATTTATTAAACAACTATAAAAATGAAAAGTTCTTAAAAATCTTCAAACAGACCGTAACAACACGTTTTCTGTGGTGGCTGGGGTATTCTCAGCGGCTTCCAGGGTCGTGTTGTTGTAAATCAAATAAAGGACGGTGATATAAATCTTTCGCTTTTATTTACATTTAATTGCTTAACAGCAGGTTGCTCTACTTGCTCCATCTGCTGCGTAATCGAGTGCAGGGTTATCGCTTGGCCAGCTTCCACAGAGGTCAGTGGAAACGGTGCCGAGTATTTACCACTAGCACTCAATTTCACGCTGCCCCGGTCTTTCCCAGTGGTGACTGTAGGCAGAAATCGTGCTGAGTAAAAACCACGACACCAGTTTGCGACATCACAGTATTAGCTGGAGAGAATTAGAAATATTTCCGAGCGATAACCTCCACTCAAAATATTACCTCTCATCTGCAGGCCGCCTGCCCACTAACTAACTAACTAAATGTGGAGGTTTATCTTTATATACTCATTCGCCATAACACACACTTACCACTATCATCTCTACGGCTGAACTATCTGATGATCGCGTTCATTAGACAGCGCCATCTGGCGCTGCCTCACAAACTGTCGTTAAATTAAAATCTTAATTCTAAATAAGGAAGACACAACGTAAAATACCGAAAACAATATTAGGAATCCATTACTCGCAAACTATATAAACACAACTATAATTTAAAAATACCGAAAACTTTGAAGTTCATTCATCTTAACTATGTTAACTATATATATAAGTATAGAACAAAAGTATATAATTATAATTATAAAATTCAAAGAAATTTTATATGTATGTTGTGTTGCTAAAAACGAGAGCCAGGACTTTTAGCGTTACAATACACAATCATAATTAAAATTGTTTTCTCAAATAGTTCGAAGGTATAAGGAGCAATCAATACCATTCACTATGTTCCGTCCCGTAAAACAAGTGTTTTTAATAAAATTATGCAAGTCGGATACAAACATGAGCAGGAAAATAGCCGTGTGTTACCATTTTCACTCATTGGCTTTAAATACACATGCCTTGCCATAGTCTATATTTTTCCTTTTCCCTTTTAGGTCTTTCTTTTTTAAATATTTATTTACTGCAAATGGAAGAGAATGAGTTTTAATTCTAGTAAATGGAAATAAAATAAAAAAAGTGTAAATTTTTCAAAAACAGGCAATAACGATTGCAAAAGCGATGGTGCGATAATGGCTAAGTAACAAATTTCTCTTGTTCAACATTAAATAAGTACCTATCTAACTCGTAAATTAACTTAATTGATTATGTATACTTTAAAATTTGAAAGAGAGTAAGCACACACCTCGCCCTGTACATCCATACACTCTATTTAAAAAATATAAGTTAAGAAGCACATACATGTCAGGAGTTCACATTTGTTACAATACAGAGAAGCTTAATCAAAAACTTTTTATGTGCGAAATATATGTGCTCGTATAAATAAAGCCTTCGTTCGCACTACATATAGTAAAAGTATACGAGTAAATATTTACTCTATTAAAATAAGTGAGGGAAAAACGAAGAAAATCTTTAAAATGTGGTCTATTTAGAAGTCTTCCATGGTATAGTAGAGTGCTTTTATGCAAAAATTAAATTAATTTTTAGTTAAAGGAAATTATATTATGCTCACGTAATTGTTATAAAACTTAAAATTTTTGCTACACATTCAGACTAATTATAAGGTAATAATAACATTTTAAATTAGTTAAAAAGTTTTAAAAAATGACACAATTCATTTATAATTACAAAATTCATTTTAAAAAATATAATATAACTAGAAATTTTAAATTTTGCTCTTGAGTTTTTTTGCGCTTAATATGTAGTATATCAGTATATGTATGAAAGTAATTTTTATATTATTAGAATGGGCCAAAAAGGGTTTGTTAACAGTTGGTGTTAATATTGCAAAACAACATATAATAGATATTTTTTTTATTTTCTAATCAACTTTTAATTAATTATTTATTTCGCGTCAAGCATGACAAGAGCTGATAAATGTCATTTGTTATTAATTTTGTTTGGGTTAATACTTAACAAGCACAACTACGTTATAATTATTTGGTTTATTGGCATCTAAGCAAATAACAGAAGCTTGGTGTTATAAAACTGCAATTTAAATAAAAATAAAAATTATTGTTAAAAAACAGTAAAATAGTGCCATTACAGAACCAACTTTTCGAAATATTTGTAATTTTGGTTAGATTTTAATAAAACGTCTTAAGTCAATATTATTCAACCTTTGTTTTCGATAAACGATAAGAAATTATATAAATTAAAAAATTATATAAAGCAAAAAATGGCCTTATGAATAATTTTCGGAGGCTTTATTGAAAAATTTGCGTAATCTTTTCAACCGTATTTGTTTAATGTCGACTTTTTGTAAAATTTACCAAATGTATATACAGTGCCGGGCAAAGCCTATTGAAAATTTAACTTCTTAGCCCCATGAGAAAATGCTAATTACTTAAAATATTTCTTTTACACCCCACTCTTAGTACTAGTATTTTTTAAGGTAAAGTATTATCTCTAGTCGAAATGTAAGAGAACAAAATAAATTAAAGCTAAAACAGAGAAAAAACTAACGTTTACTTATAAACATTCAGTTGATAGTTTCTTTGTTGTGCAGCATTGTAAAACATTGTTTTCAAAAATGATATATATAAAAGTAATTGCTGCTCTGTAGAATTTGTAGTACCTTAGATAGAGATGGTTAAGACGAATAGGTAATAGAAGTAATAAACAAACCTTCAACATAATTAAGAAATGGAATGCTATATCAAGACATTCGTAATAAATTTAGTATAGCAAAATCTACAGTAGATTACGATATAAAATACTTTACAATATCAGACATAGTGCCAGCAATTCATTATGGAAACATCTGGGGATAGCACTCGAATAGTAAGGCAATACTCTAACTATTCTTAAATCAATAAACTAAAACATAATCACTCGGTCCAATCCGAGAAAAGCAATTATTTTGTAAAAAATAAGAAAAACGCAAGAAAAACCTGACTAAAATACATTCGGGAACATATTTACTGAAATCGCGATCCATGCCCTAGATTTTTTTTTATTATCAGTTGTGGATTTTGCAAATTCTAAAAGTACAAGAAGAGTGTATCGACCTTTTAATGGAGTGCCGTTACTTTTATGGACAAAGCTTAGGAGCTCCGTAATAATTCCACATAATAACGGATAAGAGTACGTGTCAAAATATATTACAGAAGCTTTTGTTGCCATGTGCATAAGCAAAAATGGTGGCTTCTTGGGTATACCAACATGACAACGATACAAAGCGTACATTCCATGTTTATAAAATCGGGTGCAGCAGCAAGAATTCAATAATTTATACATAAATTTTTATTATTATTCCTTTTAATAAACGTTTTTTATATTGAGTTCTTTTATTACAAAATATTAAAACGGCAGTTAAAAGTTTTCAATTAAACGATTATTTTACATACAAATTTGCACACTGATGACTTGATTAATTTGCCCAGCTAGTGGTGCTTATATCGATGTTTTAAGCGGTTCAAGCGCACACAAGAATATTCTACTTAAACATCACCCCCATTTTGTTGTTATTGTCAATTATTAGTTGATCCGCCTTGACTTGGCTGTGTGTTTTGTTTTTATTCTCTGTTGGTTGTTTTTCTTTTCTGTTGTTTATCTTATTTCGTAGAATTTCATGTTATTGTTGTCTTGCCTGTATGAGACTTACTCGATATACTCGACTATCTGGACCTTTGCAACTGGGGGAAAAAGGAAGCCCAGTCCCCTGAAGGCAGACAGGGAGTCAACTGGAAACTCCACTTTATTTCCACGGGGATCAGTGACCCGCAGAGTTCATTATTTGTCTCTTTAGACATTTAATAGTTCTCTGGCTGATCATTAAGGTTGGCCCCTATATGGGAGCATCGTGGTGGTTGTGGTTTCGAGGCCCCATAACAGTCTATGGTTCTATGGTGGCCAGGATCATCTCACTGATAATGACCCGCAAAGTGAATGATCCAGTCCAGTGAGCATGCTTGACATGTGTTCTGGACAGGAGTTGGAAAGTCTCTAACTCTTTAGCAAGGTGTGATGATTTGCAGACCTGTATTGAAATCATTAAAGTTGCAACTAGGTGGTTCTGTTGCATAGAATTATGGCTTCGGCTATCTAGGACGCATGTATGACGTTCCAAATTATACAAAGTGGTTTGTCCACCATCTGATTAAGACTTACGGTCAGGCGCGGATGTAAAACAAATCACACTCTGTCTTGCCTGTATAAGATTTCTTACAAAACTACACAGTTTGCAAAATGCACAGTGGGTCGTTACGTTTAGATTTTTCTGATAACTATTTTCTTTTTAGACTTAAAAATCATATTTGTAACAATTAATGGGAAATTATAAATTAGAAGATGAATCGGAAAATGTGGGGGAAACCCAGTGAGGCTTCTTAACGCAATCCAAAAGGCAATTGCTTCAATGCAAATATTATATAACATGATCAATTTAATGTCAATCATTAGTCTAGAATTTTTGGATGTAAATAGTTTTTTCGCGCGATAATGATATAGTTTAATTTAACTAATAGAAATATTTGTATTAAATAAATATTAGTTAAATTTATTATACATTTTCGCAAAAACTGAAATAAAAGGACTTTAATATCTTCATCTTAAATTTATTAAAACAATTTTCTTTTATTTCGGGTGTCTAGTGTTTTGTTCTTATCGCTGTTGATGCTTCAATTATGAAAAGCATTTTTTTTCCAAATTGTGAGTTATAACTTTTCTTTCTTGTTAATTTTCCTCTGCATAATCTAGTTTTCTTACTGCCTGCGTTGGTTTGTTGCCTACGTACATGTATTTATCATTTGCGTGTTAGTATTTATATTTGTTGTCAAAAAAATAATGAAGGAATTTTAATGTGTTCATTACCCAGCAAGCAAACTGTTTTAAATAATGAGCTAAATGCCACGTACAATGATCGTATATCCATTTGTTTAATTTTGGATTATTTTTAAATGTATTATAATAATTTCAATGGTATGGTACGAGAAAGTTTATTTTTAATAAATTAAAAATCTATACAAGCACAAGTGTACTAAGTATTTAACTCAGTTGAGAAAACATGATGTCTACAATTTACTCATAATAAATACCCATTGGGTATATTCTACTTATTTTCTTCACACATGGGTGAATGATTCAATGAGTAGGCATTATATGCAGATTCATTGGATAATGAGCTGCTTTATTTATGCGTGCGTTGTTGTTGCTTTTACTTACAGATACTCGTATGTTGTTAACGCCTTGTAATTATTGTTAACGTATAACGGAAATGGTAATTATTTACTCAAATATTAAACAAAGTACAGAGCGAATTTTTATAAATAGCAATATAATTTCAAATTAGGGGAAATTTAGAAATTGTTGCAACATATTGCTTTTTAATGATGTTTCAATTTATCAATATAATTAGGAAGTAGCGAATGCTTAACCATAATTGAACTGTTAAGTAACTAAGTAAAAAACATGCTCAATTACATAACGTAAAAAAGGACTTCAGTTACGAAATTCCAGAATATTGTAAAGGCCCAAAAAAATTTTTAAATGTTTATATGTATCAACGTAGGTTTTTAAGTTAATTGCACCCAATCACGTGGAAAATTACTTTGAAAACTAATTTAAGCTATTGGAGGCTTCTCAATAAATAATAAAATAATGAGTAGTTTTTGTTTTGCTGATTGTCGTGAAATTATGCGATCGGGAAACTTGGTTTACAATAAATTGATCGTTTCATTGGCTATGTGACATGTGGCACTGTCCTGTTAAAACCACATGTCAGTTATATCCACCTCGTCAATAATACGCTAAAATGTAGTTGCTAGCATCTCGCGTTAGCGTTTTCCCTCCGGGGGCACATGATAGACTTTTTGGAACCTACTATTCCATCTAGACTGGTGTCTTGCGGGGTAAAAGGGAGCCCAAGCCCCTTAAAGACTAGTAGGAGCCATCTGGACAATCCACATAATTCCACGGGAATCAGTGAGCTCGCAGAGTTCGCTATTTGTCTCTTTAGACATTTAGCTGTTCTCTGGCTGGTTATTGAGGTTGGCCCCTAAATGGGAGTATCGTGATGGTTGTGGTTTCGAGGCCCTCGTGAGAATTTGTGGGTCGGATCATTTATAATGAACACAATGAATGGTTCAGGTCCAGTGAGTATAAATGCCGTTGTGTTCTTAATTATATTAAGCTTATTGCGTTCTAGACCAGGAGTTGGATAGTCTCCAACTCTTTAGCAAGGAGTAAAGGCTACGATCTCCTTCGAACTTTTGAAACTGCTACTAGGAGTGACCGGAGGATCCATGGATTCGAAGGCCTTCTAGGGCGTGAATGGTGTTGCTTTTCATTCACAGTGGTAATGGCCACCATCTGATTATGGCTCACTGCCGGTGCAGATGTAAACCTTATCACATCATCTCGCGTTAGCGTGATCCATATAGCGTTGCTGCATTTCCAGCATTCATTTCATCTTTAAAAAAAACGGCTCAATCACACTTTTAGACCACGTAGCGCGCCATACAGGCAAAGGTTTCTCAATAATCGCTCTAAAATTTTCAGAAGCCGAAATGCTACAATTTTGCATGTTGACGTATGCTGGACTTTTTCTCAAAAAAAAAGTTTTTTTTAGAAAAACTAGCCGGTTGTCCCTGAATGAATTGATTGAATCTACGGCGATGTGACTCATCGCTCGGCTTCAATTCCTGCATCAGTTGAACCTTGTAAGGCTTCAAAGTCAAATCCTTATGTAAAATCCCCCATGTGGTGGTTTTGGATACTTCCAATTTTTAAGATCGTCGAAGAGTTGATAAATTTCGATCTGCTTCAATACTGTGGCTCACGGTTGGGATGTTTTCAGTTAAAAAACCCGTTGGTATTCGCATATTTTGTATCAAGCCTGTTGACGCAAATTTATCGTCCAAATTCTTAATAGTGGTATCAAAAGGACGATTATGTTGTCGAAAATATCATGAAGCGTGCGAAATGTAAATTCGACAGAACCACCATTTTCATAGTGGATTTTAATTATTTTAATGCTTTATTCGTGCGAAATTTCATTCATTGTAAGAATTGTCATTGCATCTACTACGAATACATCAAAAAACTAAATGTCAAAACTATGATTTTGTTGTTGTTGCCACAATTGCAAAACGAACTTCTTGTTGAAAAACCTGATATTTTTAATATAGTATTTTAATTCCACACAAAAATTTGCAACACTTGGTTTTTTTTATAAATTAGAAATTACCATTAATTGATTGGGAATCTAAATTGCAAAATTAGATCCAATGAATAGCAATTTTACTTGTAATTTTCCAACATTTTTTTTATTACGTTTGATTTGGTAGTTCTCTATTCTTTTTTTTAATTTTCAAATATCATATTTTATAACATGAAGAAAGCAAATTTTATTATAAATACTTCCTGATATAAATTTGTTCATTTTTCAAAGAAACGGAAATGCTGTTCAGCTACCACGTCAGTCGTAAATCACAAAACTCATATTTTCTCTTAAAAAAAAAAATTGTGTGAAAGTGAAAAACTTGAGGATTAAAATTGAATAGTGTTTTCTTAAGTGTGTTTATTATAAAATAGAAATTACTCTTATGGAATATAGCGGATGTTCCATATGTCTTAACATATAAACATTATTCTTCGATCTTCTTAAATGGATGATATTTATGGTTTAAAATATTTAAATATAGTAAGAAGAAATAGGATGTATCGTTAGGAAATATTTTACTCTCTACTATTCAATATAAAAGTGTCTTCGTTGCTTTTGCAAATATAATGTGAAAGGTAATGTGACGGATATTTTTTTCTCAAAATTATGTACGGAATGCACAATACACATGTTCACCGGCAACACTCCTGTTCGTAGTATGAAAATTTCAAAATACTGTGAGCTATGCAGGCAAGTCCTTTGTAACAGAACAAACAATCCTTACACCATAGCGCTAAAACACTGAAAAGTATATATACCTTTCAGTAATAACAATATAACTCAACAACTTTAAGACTGAAAGTTATTTAAGTAACGATAATATAAATACGCATTAATTTTGCACGTGACAAATATTCTTCTACCTTCATGACAGTGATCCTAAATACTGCTTTCCGTTACTATACGGCAGTACATTTTCGGGATTTACCTTTATGGGTTTCAATGCAATCAGTTTTATTTCGCCCGCAAAAAAAAATGTCTTTACCAAGAATGGAATCCAAGACTTAAAATACACATCTTTGATTTTTTAAATAACTAAAATGTTTGGCAATTTTTAAGCAAAAATATTGTTAAAGATGTTATACGTAAACTTAAATGATTAGCGAATTTTTAATTATGAATAGTTTTTAAATTTTTGTTCATTTAAAGCTTTTTTATTTCGGACTAGCAGGTATACCTAGAACTTCAATGTTATCTGCAAAAGCAAAATTTAAAGTTTATGCGATCGAAATTAAGTAGGTGTTTCAAACACAAATATGAACGCTAATAAATGTTTTTTACTTAAAATGGAACCTTGTTATATGCGTGAGAGACGCCATATAATAGTGCCAAACAATATTTCATTTTTCCACAATTTATTTTACATTTTTTGTGTGTTCTATCTTAATATTTTTGAAGGCGTAAATCATAATGATTTTAACGTTTTTAACACTGCTGTTAGTTTCGGACCACTTTGGTCAATTTTTTAATTTTGCTTTAACTTTATAACGATTAAACATATTAATCTAAATGCCAGCTCAGGTGATATTTTGTTATTGTTATGTTTTTACGAAATTCTAAATAATATATGAAAATATAAAAAAATTAAAAGTTACTAATCTTAGGTTGGGGACCAATTTGGTGCCCCTGTAGGCTAGTAGGTAGTGGACTAGCTTATAAGACTGGGGCTGTCTTATACGACAGTTAATTTCCGGAACTATCCTTCTACTTTTACCACCTGTCTCATCTCTTTCCTAAAGAATGTAGCACGGTACTTGGCATTGTTACCTGAAGTGCTACTTCTCTTTTAAAAAAATCATAATTTTTACTTTTATTCCATTAAAAAATTGTATAAAAATATAGGTTATTCAATAAATATTATAATTACAAGATAAGCTAATTATTTTCCATTGCATATACATTTGTTGCATATGATGCACTTATTATCACATTTAGATTTGCAGCAGCTACATGGCGTACGTTTTCTAGTAGAAGAAATTTTTTCAACACCGCACACTGGGGATTTCGCGGAAAAGTGTTTTTCTCCAAACTTTTGGACCTGCAATTTTAGCCATACTTTCCCACAGTTGCAAATCACTACTAATACATTGTCTGATATCTGTTTTTACATTTTAAATCAATTTCAAGTGCCACCTCTCAATTTGTATTACACAGTATAACATTTTTCAGCTGATTGATTCGTGACCCAATTCTGTTAAGACCATTTTGTTTAACATAATTCAAGAACCACTAGTCGGATTTTACTTAAATAAATTTAGAAAAATCAAGAATTACAAGTACTTTTTTAATATATATAATAATATAATTTATTTTTATTATATTTGTTTATATAATGTTTCGCTACATAATCAACAGTTTCGAAGTTATAAATAAATGTATGAAGAAAAAAAAATATTTTTTGCCTAAAAAGTTAATTTTTTTTTAATTCATAAAAAATCCAAAACGGTAAAAAAGGTGTCAAGTCCTATTACTTTCGCGTAAAGTCGTATAACCTAGGAACAAAATGAGACATAACTCATGAAAATCGATGAACGCGTTTCGCTTTTATGCACAATTAAGTAAAGGTATGAATTTAAAAAATTTGCTCGAGATATGCACAAAAAAAAAACATTTATTATTATTAAACGGATGGAGTTTCTTTTGCTTATAATATTGTATTTAAACGTGGGAGAGTCGACTCAAATACTCGCCCGATAAAGGAAGCCCGAAAATGTTTGATAACACGTTAACTTAAAGAGAAAATTGGAATACAGGTTGATACTGGTAAGAAAGGCTCTGGTACGACAAATTCAGGAAATACGTCACGAAGACTGTTTGCCAATCCTGTGTTGATTTCCAAAATAACAGGTCTAGATGAAAACATAATCAAGAGTTTTTAATAAGTCTTGAATCAATCACCAATCAATCAGCAAAAAAATTTGGTGATTTTTGTTTGTAGACGGCAAAAGAATTTGTTGCATTGTACGAGTGGTACAACATGCCACCTGCACTTTACAAAATTTTGATTCATGGAAAAAATATAATTGAAAAGTGTATATTTCCTGTAGGCTTACTATCCCAAGAGACTCAGAAAAGTCGTAACAAAGACTATAAAAAATATCGCCTTAGACCCTTCAGAAAATACAGTCGAGTAGCCACGAACGAAGATATTATGCACCGAATGATAGTAACATCAGATCCCATGATTTTAAATTTGACGCCTTCATTTAGTCAGAAATAGCATAGTGTTATCAGCGACGAAGTTAAGGCTCTTTTAGAATAATAAATTAAAAATAGATTGAAAATAAATAATAAATTAAAAATTAAAAAAAATCTTTCGAATTTTTTTGTTAGTTATGGAATTTTACATTGCAGGTAACGAACGACACCTCTCTAACTTTCTTTATTTTGGTTACTTTTGTGCATTACTATGTAAATAAAACCAAATTTGTGATGAAATCACTACATATTTTGACAAATATATATATTTTTCCTCACCTCCATACAAAAATTCACAGTGTGCGCCGCTGGCAGATGCTACACAACTAGTAGCAGTTTCAGTCAGAAGCTCCTCAGATATTTTGTTCCATCATGTACTCTTCGACCAAATATAGACTCAGCTGCCGTAATAATTGTGGTCTCCTACGGTTCACATCAATTTGAGTCCATGAAATATCGATTTCAGAAAATAATGTATACGCATTGATTGTGGATATGTCAATCATATTTGAAAAGACAATATTTGGTGATCGATTTGTTTTTCGTTTAGTACTGTAGTACCCAATCATTTGGCCGCCAGTATCTACGCCTCCTAGGATAAAAAAATTATAGTCAGAGATTACACTAATGAACAATTTTTACAAATCTATGAAACAATTTCAGGTTTTTTCTTTTGACCATTGTAATCAAAATCCGGTGGTCTGTGCATAGTACTTATCAAGGTACTCTTCGTTTGCCTGCCCGATGTATGATACCAAAGTTGCAATTTCATTGAAGTATATAAAGGGACTTTTTTGGAAATAAGTAATTTCGGACGGATAAACGTTTTATTTTTTCGAACGGTTCCCACATATGTCAGCCTTCGCATCGCGCTCTCTCTGATTTTTTTTTTTGGCAGTTCATTTTTTGATTTTCTGAGGTATGGTTGTATTTTTATATATATCTGTTTTCGAGTCCACTGCCAGCCAAAATATTAGATCACATTTAGCATGCTTTGAGGGCATGCCACCAACCGTACGTCAATAGTAGCATTTTCATAAAAGTTGTATAGCATTGGAAGAATAACTTCCCAGCGATTCTATAAATCGCGTATAGGAGCGAATTTTTTACCGCTTTGTCTCTGCCCGCGGCCTATTGTGTCATCGAAACGAAGCGATCTTCAAATCATATGAAAATAATCCTCAGTCATGATTGCCCGGATGATAGGCGACCAAAACGTGCATCAAATAAACCATTTAAGTCTTCGTTTTTTTCACGATAAACGTCTGCAAGGAAAATTATGGCACTATATACGTGCAAAGTGGATTTCTCCAAGTCTTTGCACTTTTTATCAAATTTTTCTCTTCCATACTTGATGGTATTTTCAATTATAATTTTTTCCAAAAAATAACAAAAAAGAGGCCAATATATTATTGCATCTAGATGTTGCAAATCGTGTTGGCCTTGGTTGTACCGATATGATGTTCTCTGCTAAGGCTCTAATCTGACAGTGTAAAGGAGACGCACTCCATTGCAATTTTTTTTTGTAATATACAATGAGTCAATATCAATGACTTCTGCAACATCGTCTTCACTTTCTGAGATCATCAATTTTCAATCTTTTTCAACAAAGCAAACACTTTAAAGATTCAACACCAACTAAAGTAAAACTAATATTAGCACCCTGGTGAGGTAGATTGGGGGAATTTGAGAAATAATGCAAACTCAATACGATGCAATAAAACGACATTTTTTTAAATTAAAAATAATTGGGGGAATCACAGAATTTTAAAACAGGCTTACCAATAAAATTAGTTTTACAATACGTCATTATTATTTGTGTTTTTAATATAAATTTTTGTATTTGCAAAAACCAAGCATAATTGAAAAAGATTCCAAATAAAAAATTTCATGTTGATGTTTTTATATTAAAAATAAAGGGTAAAAACTCTTTTTATTCATAATTTATGTACATAAATAGTCGAAAACAGGTTTAAGTGCATTTTTTGTATCTAGAAAATGGTATCGACTGAAATGGTCATACACCTCAGATTTGTAATTTTTTTTACCTAACAGCAGGCTTAAAAATAAAAACTTTATACTTTTGTATGAATTTTTAATTTTGCCTTTACACGACCGGTTCTTTTGATTGTATACATATTAGAGCCAAATTTTTATATTCAAAATGAATTCTTAAAACTAACTTAAGTAAAACCGATTATTAAGTAAACAGACATATAGATTTAACCCAGACATGGGAATTTAATAAAGAAACAAAAAAGTGACTTATTTTAATTAGTTGAAAAACGCAACAGCAAATTAATTAAGAAATAAAATTTTAGGAAAAAATAATAAAATAACAAAATGGTTGAATAGTGAGTATTTCTTTTATATTGCTATCTCTCAATCTTAATTAGAATTTGCTACTCAGAATGTTGCTCTTACTCAGAGCCAGTTCCTGCTTATTCGATGAATTTTGTCTCAGGGTTATGGATCCTTATAATGCATATTTATATGAGAGTAAATTACTTAAATATAAGGAAAAATTAAAATGTTTATGACTAAAGTGCAATGTGCTGTATAGACACCCCCACTATTGAAAAATGAAATAGCCCTAAAAATTTTCATAGCAATTCAATACAATTTTTCGTCTTATTTCTACATAAACATTTACAAGTAAATTATTTTAGATTGATTGAAGTTCGTTATTTATAGTAAAGAGAACAGATACCAGCAGAGTGAAATGCACTTTCTCTATTGTGAAACATTTATTTCTCTACATAAGCCACAAATATCGCTTGCTGCTCTACCTGCAACTTTGAAAAGAAGAATACTATGATCAACTATTGCTTAAAACTTTTTTCTGTTTTCTGAAACTAAGCCTTCGAGCTTACTTTTATCTATATTTCTAAAGACAATAACGGGCAAATTATAATAATTTAAAATTTATATCAAACCAGGCTTATCAGGTTTAAATTTCACAGCAACACTAAATTTAATAATTAAATTTCAAATCACTTTAAATGGCAAAAAATTATATCAATTATGCAAGTGTTTCTTATGCAAGAATTTCTTCAAAAAATAATCTTAAAATGTTTTTATTATTTTTCAATAAAATTGTGTTTTTAAATAATAAATTACCTTAAATAATAAATTTATTTGTGGTTGTTAAAAACCTCGTTATGCTTTGATGAAAATATTTAAAGTACAAAAGAAAAAGCTCCTTTAAAATGCATGGTTAAGATTTAATATAAAAAATGCTATTCTAACAAACTTTTAACGCGTTTTACCTGTGACCTAATTTTGTGTCATTTTTTAGCTGGTTAAGAAGAAATAAAATATGTATATAAACAACTACTGCATGAAAAAAACTACAATTTTCACGACACATAAAAGCAACAACAACTACTACAGCAAATATAGAATGAAAACAATGGATTTCATAAGTTTTTAACAATTTTCTTCATGCTGTTCCTTTGATTATTTCAGTATTTTTTGCAACGTTTCTTTCTTTTTCTTTGCTGTATAGTTGTTGTTATTTGAACTTCCTGTTTCATAATGTGCCGCTTTTGTTGCTGCAATGAACGTGTTCATCGCAGACATACCCTTACATAACCTTTTTTATATTTTATTTTATACTCCTGTTTTAATAATAAACATGCGCTAACAAGTTAAACAATAAACTGCTGTAACTACCGAAAAAATAAAAACAACAAAATAAATAAATAAACAGAAAATAAAGTGAAACGTTCAAGAAAACTGCCATAACGGAAATGAAACTTTTTTCTTTAGTTAAAAATTATGGCACTTTTTTAAGTAGCGATAGTGTGTGGTAACATATGTATATCCTTATGTTAGCGAGGCTACCTGCAAATAGTATTTGATTGCTTACAAGAGAAGAGGTCATGAAGTTGCATACCCCACCAAAGATATTGTTTTTTATGTATATATTTGTGGCAACATATTAGGACTGCTTCAATTTTGTTATAACTAGTTTAATGTATCTCATAAGTTAGTATAAAAAGAATTAACCTGTGCTAAGAAGTCATCAAGAGTTATTGTGACTAGCTTACCTAATTTCAGAAGAAAGCTAGTTCCTGCCATCATTAATTGATTGACTCTGACAAAATGAATTAAATATTATGTATATTAAATATTACAGCTTAGTATTAAAGGCCGTGAATGCGTTATAGTTCTATGTAGTTAATTTTTAGCCGTTAATTGAGTTTATTGAGATTTACTCACTTAAATATAGCCATCAGTAAAACTTTTATCATAATACACAGTATTATAATGATAACAAAAAGATAAGAACTGAAAATCAATGTATCGGGTTTTTTAACAAGAAATTTGTTTTTCAATTGTGGCAATACCAACAGTATGATGGCCTTGACATTTAGTTTTTTGACGTATTATGAATACGAATAGAAGCACTGGCAATTGTTACAGTGAGTTCAATTTGGCACGAAAATCGCTTTAAAATAATTAATATCCACTTTGAAAATGGTGCTTCTGTTAAAGTTACATTTCCTAAAATTCCTGATATCGTCCGCTATTGAAAATTTGGTGGTTAAATTTGAGTCGACGGGCTACATGGCGAATGTTTACTTTGAAGATATACAAGGTTCAGGAACAAACGATTGATTTTTCTGCAAAATATTTTTTTTGAAAACGAAACCCATTTTCACTTGTGAGGGTATGTTAACAAGCAAAATTGCCGTATTTGGACTTCTGAAAATCCTAGAGCGATTATTGAGAAGCCTTTGTATGCTCAAAGTGTCACTGTATAGTGCGGTATGTAATCTGGAGGCGTGATTGTTCCGTCATTTTCGAAGATGAGGTTGGATACGGTCAACAGTATCTGTCGTAAGATGTCAACTCAATTTTGGCCTATTATTGACGATATTAAAATCACTGACATGTGATTTCAACAGCCAATGATAACTGATAATTGCCCATGTTATTAACGCCATGTTTCCAAAAATTGGTTAAAAACTTTGATGAAAGAATCGACATCTATCATCGTGGTCGTGGTGGATATTTGTCAGATAGAATTTTTTATTCATAATTGCCGAACTTCTCTTTGTAATACAATAAAAACTTTAATCATCTTAATCTAAATTGTTTGTTTAATTTTGTTTTGTAAATGTGTTTTCTTGTTGAAAAACCCTTTAGATTGCAGAGTATGTAAAATAATCTTTAGCTTATCTTTTATTACAAAAAATGACTCCTAGAGGATATCATATTTGCCTACATCCAACTTCAGCAATTAAAGTATTTAGATATATCTTTACTTAAGCAAATATCACAATTAACTGAACCAAACTGAATTAGAAACAGGCGAGATGACCTTTCATTTATTTATTTATTTATTGTCAAAAATTCAATATTTACATGTTCACTTAAAACTAATTTTGATTACTTTACATACTATTGTATTCTTCAAGGGCGTCATATATTATTTTATTTAAATGTCTACAGAATGACAACTTACAGGATATTTAAGCTAATTTTATACTCAACAACTTTAGTTAATTATTTCCCCTAAAAAATTTAAAAAGGGGGCATTTGTACTTAATACTAAGTCATAGAATAATCTTAAAATAATGGAAGGGAATATTGACAAAAGAAAAGGAAGAGGAAGAAAGTATATACAGTGGAAATTTAATAAGCTATTAGGCCTATGGCCTATTGAGTGGTGTTATACACCGTGTTACCTATATTCATTGAGCTAATTCTCCTATGATAATATAAGAGGTTTGCATTCTCGTAAAGGGACCCAGCTCTGTGTAAGGTGAGTAGGTCTACTGGAGATACATACTTTGACACCCGAATGCTATCTAATCTATTAGCCAATTGAAAGCACTATCCGACGAGTCTATTTTCCAGGAAACGAGTTCTCCCGATAAATTTCAGACACGATGCCATCATATAAGCATCGATTCTATCAAAGCCTATTGCCCTATATATCGACCTACAAGAGGGCCTGTGATAGATTCCGTCAGGTCCCTATCTATGTCTTAGGCCAAGACAAGCGACCAGGATCCTCCTATACCATATCCTTAAACTCTCTCCATCTGTGCAGAGAAGATCCCCGACCAGACCGGGAAGGCGTAGGATATAATTGGCCGAATTATTTGGCGATAGACACGAAATATAATTTTCCTCTCAAGTCGCTCATATAACCCAGAAAACTGCTATAAGAGGAATATACGCGTTTAGCGCGTTCCAGGATATAGTCAATATGTCTATAGAATTCAAAGTTTTCACGGAAAATTACCCCAAGATATTTCATCCTATCGAAAACCTTGAACATTTCATGACCTATACTCAGGGATGGTATAAAGCTCCTGCTGTTGGGGTACAAGTTCTTTCGTCTGCCCTTAATCATAATGGCCTCAGTTTTGTTCATGCTTAAGCGAAGTCGCCATTTAGAGAAATATTGCTCCAGTTGAGCTAAATAATCATTGACCCTTCGGTTTACGTTTTGCGAGAGACCCAGAGGGTGCAATGAGAATATCATCTGCATATGTCAATAGAAGGTCACAGTTAGAAGGTTTAGGTATATCAGTCATGAAAAGTTTATAGAGTACTAGACCAAGTAATAATCCCTGGTGCACAGCAGCACCCACACGTCTCCAGCCAGATCGGGAGTTATCCACTCCAACTTGAAATGTTCTATCGGATAGAAAATTGGAGATGATTTTGCACAGACTACTTTCGAAGCCCATGTCCATCATCTTAAAAATAATGCCATCCTGCCGCCCAAGCTCACCCCAATTGTAGGATATCTCTAATTCAGTCCCCTTGAGACATAGTCCGAAAAGACCATTAATGCGTGTGAGGTTGAGTGTCCCCTTTTAAAGCCAAATTGGCAGTCCGTAAGAATATTACGGTCAGTTATTCTGTCCCTGATCCTTGCATAAAGAATTCTAGTAGTTTGACAAAGGGTGATAGGAGAGAGATCGGTCTGTAGTTGTCGGCCCACCTTGGATTTGATCTGGGCTTCAATATTGGGATTATAAGTGCTCCCTTCCATGCTTTCGGAAAGTATCCAAAGCAGTCGATTTTTTGTTTGGCCATCGCTTCAATGTAGTGCCAATAGTTTCCACTGTAATTAGCCCATGGGCATGCATCCCATTGCCGTCAGCAGTAGTAGTCTCGCCAAAATCATAGGCGTTCTGTCATGTAAAGTGGAAATCCTGCTCGCCACAGTTGTCGTAAAAGGGTCAATATCTAATACCTGTCCACATTGGTGTATGCCACAGAAATGATCCGCCAGCAGACTCGCCTTTCCTATGTCCTCAGACACCAATGAGCTATTCTTATTGACCAAGTGCTGATCCCAACATTTGAACCAAACTGACTAATACATAGTTTTTTATGACAAACTCGTAAATAAAACATCAAAATGAAAGCTCGCCTAATGTATTTTCATATTTCTTTATTATATGTTTTAAGGAAAAATGCCGTTAGTGTGTTGTGTGGCAAAATTTGCTTTCATAAATAAAATAAAACTTTAAAGTTTTTGTTTGTAGAAATTGCCATTTCAAAAAGAACAATATATTTCTTAAAAGAAGCTTTTGTGTAAAAATAAGAAAAGAATGCATTAGTTCTAAACGTTTAATATTAATATACAATTTATTAAGAGTTTGTGGGCCCCACTCAACATATTGCTGTGTCAATTAGTTAGATAATATAAAGTGACTAACAAGAGAGCGTTTCCAAAATTAAAATTTAAATAGAACTTTAAAACACAATTAACTTTATATTAAGCTTATCACCTCAATAAAGAGAGCGAGGGATTTATTTAGTTAAAGATATCTTATTTGAAGATATCACGCAAAGGCTTCTCAACAATAGCTATAGTATTTTCAGAAGCTCAAATGCGGTAATATACCCTGACAAATTAAAATGGGCTTCGCTGAAAAAATGTTTTTTTCAAAAGAAACCAGCCGGCTGCTCCTGAATGAATTGAGGAAATCTACGGCGATGTGAGTTATCGGAATTGCATTCATTATAACATTATCATTGCATCTACTACAAATACGTCAATACTATCATGTTGTTGGTGTTGTTATAATTGAAAAACAAACTTCTTGCTGAAAAAACCCGGTATATTTTTAAATTTAATCAAATTATTAAAATGTACAAGATTATTTGGGTTTATATTGTTAGATTTTTATTTTAACGACAAACTGTGTCTATTTCTTCTTTATAAAATGTCTGCGTTTCTTTTGCTGAACTATTTAAAGTTCTTTTTGCTATAATTTGTTAACAAGCATGTTGTTTAACACACTTGTCATTCATACAAAATATTCTGTAACATCACCGAGACTGGAACGCCTCGACGCTTATTTTAATAAAAAAAAAATTAATCTACTAGCATAGTAAACACGACAACACACTTTATTTCCGGTAAGAGGTATAATAGGCCTTTAAGCTATATCAGCAATTAATGTCATATACTATTGTGTTGCTATTTTTTCTCTCGAACATCATATTATGATATCCTTGCAATTACTGTACCTGGCTGTAATTTAAACAAATTTTGCATGAATATTGTTCAACAGTATTTTCAATTTTTTTGCTAGAATTATGGTTTTAAGCGATATTTTGTTCATTTTTTTAGGTATATGTTATATCTTCGATATATATGTATAATATTCATGTGTTAAAAACAAGATTGTTGTGGTTTATGTCAATGTTTATGAGGCAATATAATTATTAATTTCCTGAGTTAGGCGAACGTGTTCTAGCTCCTTATAATAAAGTATAATACTACTTGGCTCTAGGAATACAATTTGAAATAGTTGAAGTCAATTATTTATTAACTTCTTGATAATGACTCAATTGTTGCTTCAATACAGCAGTAACGTAGATGCCAAAAGAATGAACCTTCAATACATTACGTCGTTGGGTATTATTACAGCTGCAGCTACAATTTATTATGTTAGAAGATTAAAAAATACAGCGTTTTTAGCAAATAGTGAACATGGAATTCAAATTTAACGATATAATGACTATTCTGCAGAGATGTTTTTATTTAACAAAAAATTTGTTGATTATTTAACGTGATATTATTTTTCTAAAATACGATTTATTTTGTTTCTACTGTTATGACCTTGTTATGACCTTTTTTATATCGTAAGATTTGAAATTAAAGCAAATATAGAAGAGAAAGCTTTGCATTATAGAGGTCCCTAAAACGTCAAAGTCAAAGTTCACAGAGGTACGATTTTGTTTGCAAGTTAATAATGTGATCGACATTTGTGCCTGAAAAAATAAAAAACGAGTTAATAGATTATTCAAAACATTGCCACTACTTTCTTCCATTTTTCTGGTAGCATATGGAATCCGCGCCAAAAGAACTGCTACGGGTTTGATGTAAAGAATTATTCAAGTTAACTTCTGAAGTCTGTGTTCTAAAGTCCAGCGTATTCCAGTAAGGGCATCAATCGAACAAATAGTAGTCAGAAAGGGCAAAGTTTGGGCTGTAATGCTTGATTGAGCCAAAACATTGAGCCATTGGACAGTTAGGGCCTCGTGTATGGTTGAATATTCCGATCATTTGATTGCTTTTTTCAAATAATTCAATTATTTCGTTAATCATCTGACCCCATTTCAAAAGCTCATAACACAAAAAATTCTTTCAATCTAACCATACGCGGAGCATTGTCTACGTTTCGACGTAGATTTGGCTAGTTGCTCGAACTTTGCATATGACTTTTTACACTTGGCGTTATCGTAATGTGTTCATTTTTCATTACCAGGAACAATACGGTGCAAAAATTATTCTATTTTTAGTGACATGCAAAGTCACCAATTTATCTATTTTTTAATGAATCCTAATTCTTTTATATGTAGAGAAATTGCTATAAGGCAGGTTCTTCAAGCGTTTGACAACAATCTTCGCCGAGAAATGCTTTTGAAGCCTCATCTTAAAACTGTTTCGACTGACCATGCCTGTCCTTGTTTTCTGTGTCAAAGTCACCACTTATTAATCGCGGAAACCATCGCTAACAAGTCTCTTCAAATGAAAAAAAAAACTTTCATGTTAAAATTTATTGGCCATAAATTCTTTAAGTCGACATTATTAACTTGTGTAGGCAATAATAGAATAAATATAACTTTAATTCTGTAGTTTTTTTAAATAAATTATGTTACAAACGTATCTAAATCGCATGCCAGGTGCAACGTTGGCTTATACCTGCTGAAAAGTCAGTACTAAGGAAAATAACGCTGGATAGACAATTAAATTAGTGTCTAGTCAATACTCTGTTAAAATAATAATAAAAGCGATTTTGAAATAAACAAACCATAAAGCAAACAGCTTCATGCGCCGTTAAAATTAAGGTTTATTTTATGCCTTTTATACGACGCTATGTACATTTAACTGACAGCGTACGCGCTTGCTTAATTTCGGCTATTATGAACAATATCATAACTTATTCTATTCCTTACCAATTGGAACCAAATTTGTTGTCTTTGCTTAAGCGCAGTCGCCGTAGGGTAGCGTTTACAATTTAGTTGCTCTTATCAGGATAAGGTGAATATAGGAGATTTTTCGGCTACTCCATTCTCCTTTTTTCCTATTATCACAAAATTAGCCAAAACACATCTTTGAAATAGTTATTAAAAGGGTCATCAAGCTTGAAATATAATTAATAGGAGAGAGAATCCTGACATCTATTCAAGATTTGATCTTGCCTCCATTGGTATAAGTTAACGATAGTGCGGATATATCATTTATACGATTTTTAATAAAAGAAAGAGCACGTATTGAAGTCGAAAATATAATTCAATTTAACATTAATTTATGCTACTAAGATAATAAAAAACAATATGAATATCATTATCCATTTAGATATTAAATCATTACATCAGTTTTGCTCTTGAACAAAAGTTAAAAAGATATTATTGACTGTTAAATTTCTGGACTATTTGCTGAATTTCAGAAATGGTGATGAAAACGAGATAATAATTTAAAAATAAATGAACTATGACATGTTTAATCGCCGAAATAAAATGAAAATTCGCCATCACCGACCGCTTATTAATCTAGAACAATTATTGCTCTAAGGCAATATTATATTTTTTACGTATCTCAACATTGTATTTTATTATAAAATTTTCTGTATTTAATTTTCTTTTCTACATATTGAACGCAAACTTGTACATATTAATATATTTCTTAATCACACATATAAATATAAATTAAGTAAAAACGTATTTACACAAAAATTGCAAGAACTGTTTATAATTAAGCAAAACCACCCAAACCGCAGCATATTGCAGAGCTGATATGAACATGTGTGTTTATAAATGGATTTATGTACGTGTTTATTAAACTGCAAATGTGTTTGCAAAAAGCAATATAAAACTTCTTGGTGAACTCAACTATAACATTTTTATTATTATAATTTTAAACACCACTACCAAAAACCATTACAATCACTGTTACGCCATTTGACCGTCCATCCATCATTGCGTCATTAAAATGTATTGAAGTTTATAACGTAATTTCCGCTTAGAATATTTATAATGATCACACATTTGATACTATGCGCATTTTTCTTTAACTCAATAGAATTTTAAGAACTAAAATTTAAAAATATATTATAACGTTATGTGTGTTCCTTTTATGAAAGATTAGTTTATTTAGTTCTTTTAGTGCAAAATAATTTTACTCAACACTTTAGAGTTTTTAAATAAAAAGTCACGATTTATTAAGGCGAGTTATACAAACAATAATAACTGTTGGAAACTTTAAATAATTCTTTATCATATTTATGCTTTTATTCAACAACGTTTGCAATTCGACTACTCTATTGCAGCTGGAGCTTATACATTCTGTTTTGAGAGGTTTTCACATAAGAAAATTCTATATCAACATTTTCACATATAGTTGTAATTTGTAAGCAGACACAATAGGTTATTTCAATTATTTTTTTAGTGATAATAATAACTTAAACTAAGCATTTTCTTAATATTATATATAAAATAACAATAATTGTATTGTAATAACAAAACATATCTTGTAAAAAGTTATTCTTAAAAATTTGCTGTATCGCTCAAAAAGATTAATCACAACAATTAATTGAATATTTAATTTACCGAATTGCAATGCAAACTTACGACTTTTTGTTGGTAACGTCAATACGGTGTATACAACACTCATCACATTTTTTACTCAAATTTAAAATTTAATTTATAATTATAAAAGTAAAACAGAAAATAAAATCATGTCATATCCAGAGCAAGTAAATATATTATATCAGGTATTTTAGTTACATAGAGGTAATTTAATGAGCCCCTAAAGAAGTCTTCAGAGATAATAATATCATAATAAGCTTAGAAAAACCGAAATATACTTCATGTGGGACGTGCCAAATAACAAAATGTTTACATGAATGTGTTTCACCATAAATTGTGATTAGTTGTTGAACTTGGTTCTCATATTATAGTAAGATTATATGGATGACTATACATACAGATATGACTAACACCTCTTAAAAACTCGATATGTTAAGCAGAAAAATTTACAGCAGTTTTCTTATAAATATGGTAAACTTTTTACAATTATCCTATTTTTAAAAAGTTTTATAAATATAAAAATTATTTTTGGCAGGATAGCCCTCTTATCTTATCCTTTAAGGAATTACTTGTTTAACTTGTTTGTGAACGCAAGAAATGTGAATTTCCAATATTACAAGAAAGTGCCCGATACAAATGATTATATATTAAAAGCATACAAAATGGCTACTTTTCTTTTAATATTTAAAATAAAAGTAATGTTAAGTATAATAAATATAACATAAATTACAAGGCGGTGTCAACCATAATTTAATCATAACTTGATTAACATATATAATTGTTTAATTCCAAATTCTTCTTACTAAGTAAATAATATCTCTATATTATAAAATTTGTTATTTATTAAAATACTAAAATAGAAATTAATTTTGTTTAAATATATTTATTGATCAATAAACTAACCTATTAATGAGACTATTCAATAGTTAGGCTAATCGGTCTGATGCTACGGCAATGTTTTTTTACTATTCAAATAGCACACGGAATTATTATTAGAAATATTTCGATATATCTAGAAACACATCATTCTATGATTGTTTTAAATATCAAAGATAAATGTTTTGCTCGAGTTAAATATGCCAGACATTTATTTTTACGACACTTGTCTCAAGAAAACCACCGCATTGTTAATCTTTCAATAATCATTTTCACGTTTATAAATATTTTAAGCAAAAGGAGGAAAGCAAAAAATAAAACAAAAAATTAATAAATATAAAACACAAAAAAGAACTATGGGAATTTATATCATGTGTATTGTGTTCATTTAACTAAACACAATTACGAGTCTTTGTAGAAAATCATTATTTACAAAATACGTAGAAAATGTATTAAATTGTCCATTAAAAAGACAAGCATAATACCTAGACAGTGTAGCCGACAGTTAATTACTTTGCTGTTTACTTATCGTAAAGGAAATATATAACAATATATTTATGTTTTTATTGTACATCAAATACGGCTACTGTTACATACTTAAGAGTAGCCAGACAGTATTTAGGTTTACCTGCTGTAAAATTTATTCTATCTATTTACCTATCGATCTTCTTCTATACATAATTAATATTCTAGTCGATTTTCTGACGTCTTTTCTTAAAAATTATATGGTTTTGGAGTTCTCACAATGTATATATTATTAAAATCGGTTCAGAAAGTTGAGAGCTATAGGCATAAAATACAGCCGCAGAAATCAGTTTTACGTCAATATTGAATTAAGATGTTTGAATTAATTAGAAAATTATGGTTTTATAATCGCCGCAAAGAAGTAAGCTAAACTCAATCATTCATCTGAAATATAGAATTTCAGACAATCGATTCTATGATTTTCATCGAAGTTTCTCAAGCGCTTTACAAAGTATGACATCAAGGTTTATTTAACTGATTGTTACTTTAAAAGAATTCTAATTTTTAGTATCAAAATCAATGCTTTCTGAAAAACTAGTCCACTTATCACAATGCTTGGAATACATAAAGGAGAAAATATTGCTGTCGGTTATCGGTTTTTGGAATAAAATTTAATTCTAGCAAGTGAACTATTTTTGCATTGATGTTATAAACATAAAACTTAAAAAAACTGACTTTTACTTAAATTTATGTTTGGGAATTAGAAACCTTTTAAAATCATCATACCACTTTCACTAAGTGCGGAAAGCTTGAAATATTTTTTCAACCACATTAAGCATCTTTCCTTTCATCACCAAAAAAAAATTGATTTTATTTTGGGATAATGCATTACGGTGGAATAACTAAATATTTGTAACCATTCAAAAAGTTTTGGCATTTTAAAATAATGTCATTTTCGTTGATGTAAGCCTTCATTGTTGGCTATTTTCTCGGTGTGTTCGTTCAGGTTTAGGTAGTTCTTTTGGTAGGGTCGTGCCTACTCATTTAGGTAGATACAATATTTACACTACTAAAACTACTCATAAACTCTATCAAACGAAAAGAATCCTCAGATGGACACCTTTATCTGAATAATAAAAAAACTGGATATATTAGATTAACCCGGCATAGCATGCCAGGTAGCGGGCAATCTATCTACAGCAAACAAAATGACTACAGTATTTCATTTTCTGGCGGAATGAATCCAAGCAACTAAATACCATATTATTACATATCTTTATTCTGCAAAACTCGGAAATGTTTACCATAAAACACCAAGCCTAGTTGAGCTTGTTCTAGAAATGTTATGGTTAAGGTAAAGTTTAACCAAAATGTATTAATTACCATCGCTTTACACTTGCAGTTTAAACTCGATAGAGTTCTTGTAATGGCCATTACAAAAAAGATCGCTTAGTTTTGTTCAGAACATCGTCGATATACTTCTATTATAGCAATTGCAACTAATATATTACTACACATCAAGCCTTTCATCTATGCGATCTTCATTGGAGTTTAGTCTTCAGTTGATTTGTTGATTTTTTTTGTCAGTTTGAATTCGATTTTTAAATACTGCAGACACAGTTCTTTCATATCGTTTCTTCTTGGTTTATTTCTTTAAAGTTTATAAAAAAATATATGTTTTAATACGATATTCATATTTATTATTAAAGTTAACTCACATTAAAAAAATTAAGAAAAATTTTATATACTGGACTATTAGAAACAGTTAATAAAGCACAGCGTTGTATCAAAATTGAGCATTTCGACTACAAATATTTTTCTTGTTTTGTGCACGTAAGCTAACTTATTGGTGAACCGATATTCGGAAGAACGTTTGATATTTAATAATTAGAAAGTTAAAAACTGAGAAAAATTATTTAACTTTATTTTCTAAAATAATCTCCGATCGAGTTTTAAATAATAATGTTTATTTATTTATTTAATTTATAAGGTTTAGTTTATAAATTTATTTACAAGCTTCTATAATTTACTAGAATTTTAATTTAAAATAAATATCCCTTTAAGTTTGTTTATTTATTTTTAACGGAAATTTTAGTTTCCCTTAATGCGTAATAGGCTGTTTATATCTTCAAATAGTGTACCTTTAGGAAAGAAAAGTATGAAACAAAAATGTTTTTACGTCCGACCCGATTTATATAAATATCACATCTAATGAAATTCGAAACAAGGATTATATAAGGTTTAATATTCTGTGTCTGTTTCCACGGATATGATCAATGGTAATTTTAAAAATAATGAAACACTTTACCCTGGGGTCTTTCAAACTTGATATATAAATTAAAGTCCTGTATTTTGTAATTTCAAATATAAAAGCTGACAGTAAGTTGTGCGATTTATTAAATCAACTCATGTTGATGTACCGAATTGCAGTACAAAAGGCTAAATTAAAGAAAAGAACGTAGCAATACAAATATTGCGGTAAAGAATTTTTGAGAAAAAATATTTAAACAAAAATTTAATAGCCGAATTAAAATATGAATTTAAATATATTTTCCTCGTATTAAATTAAACAGGGTGATACTCTTATTGAGGATGCAAATCTCATCTTAATCAAACTATGTAGTTGTACTTTGCGTGTCTTTAGTCATAGGGTTGATAGATTGGATATAGATGTGCTTGGAGCTAAGTCCTATAAATAGCAAGGACGTAATAGGTCATAGGTTAGAAATATCCAAAAAACGCCGGGTATAAGTAGTAAATACATAAATAAAATTATAATTTTCTCAGTTTTCCAATTTAGTTTTTTAATGAGCTTGTTTGAAACCAATTCGATTAATATGTTTTTATTATTATCCTTTATCGCATTATTTAAGGATGTATAAAGAAATTAAGCCATTTAGAAATGTTTAGTAAAAAGTATATATTATATTAGCACCTTCATAACTTTTTATAAAATAATTAATAATTTTTCAATAATTTAAATCAACGGCTTTAAAACAATTTGCTTTATCGAAATTCGTAAATAAAAATTCCATTAAAAATGAGCGTAGTCAGTCTTGAGATCCTAGATTTTGTACTGTTTTTTAATTCTAAATAAAAATTTTAATAAAAATGAGCATAGTCGGTCTTGAGATGGTAGACCTTGTACTGCTATTGTTTTTAGATTTGATATATAGTTAGATATACAGAAGCTATTTATTTTTTTAACTTTGGTTCAGTAGAAGTGATAGACGCAATAATTTTATGTAGATTTAAAAATCCTAGTGATACTCGAAACAGATACATTTTTAGATCTTCACCTAGCATTTGTAATAAGCCTATAAGACAATAAGACTTGCTGTCTTTTTTGAAAATTCAGATGTTCTTGTGAGTACATGTAAATACAAACCGATCAACTGATTTTATGCCCAGACAGAGCAACGGCTTGTTTTGGGACTATAGGGAAAATAATAATTAGTTTCTTACAAAGTAAGCCCATGAAATAATAATAAGTATGATTTTTAAAAATCTTAGACCTAGAGAAACAGGCATTTAATATAGCTGAACTGATTTGTTTAAATGCTACAGCGTATATGTAAATTTTAATATACTTTGTCAGATTTCCAAACTTGTATCTGTTCGGACAAAAAAGATGAAAATAAGTAAATTATTTAAAATATACACATGCTACAGCATCCTCAGATGCATTTTTACATCTTTAAATAATAATGTAATTGAATTGCAATAAAACGTTTAAAAAAATTTATTTTAAGGTTTTTTAATTTAGTTTCATTTTATGATTCTGGTTATGAACCAAAACACAAGCTTAATAACACCCACAGGTTTTTAAATTTGTTCACCCTTGCCTATTGAAATTTTATTAAAACCAAAGGAAATAATACCAATAAAACATTTATAATAAATCTGGCAACGTTTACCGCCACACACCAAGTTTTTTAATACATTGTTTACACGTTTGTACATGCAAACAGTGCAAAAGCATGCTATAATGTATGTGTATGCACTTAGATAATTATTTCTGCCATGAACAAATGTACAAAGCCTTATATATTTAGATTTAATATTTACTGTTTGTTGTCTTCATGGTACATGTATTTCAAAATATATTTATTACAACTAAAATTACGGTACCCTTGTAAAACACATTGATACGTATGTACATCACAATTACATTTTCATATATTACATTACATATATACTTACATAGCCACGTCTTTAAATTGCTTGTTATTTATAATTTCAGTAGGAAGTGTGCATTTAAAAGGCACTATATTTAGCTGCGCAAGTACAAATGCCGGCTTGTGTGACTGCTAAGCCACTGAACTGCCTTCTTCCCATCTGTCAATGACTAATTTTGATGTTGCTTCTTTATACAGGGTATCCGCCGGGATGTTATACAACTTTGTTTGTTTATAATGCTTGGTTAAATAAAAGAGAATGGATGTTATACTGGCAAATGTTTTATGTAATGTCGGCAATTATGTATGGAATAGAATATCACATTTCACTCGATGTTTCATTAATTTCTTCACGAATATTTTGTTAGCGTTGCTCAAGCATTTCTGGTTTATTTGCATAAACTTTCCTTTTGAGATATCCTCACATAAAGAAATACGGAGCAGTCAAATCAGGCGACCGTGAAGGCCAATCAACATCACCATTTCTTAAAATAACTTGTTGTGGGAATAGATCTCGCAATAATTCCATTGTAATCTTGGATATATCTGATGTGGCACCGTCTTGTTAATACCACATGTTAATCAAGCCCAAACCATGCAGTTGTGCCATAAAAAAGTTTTCAATCACATCACGATATCGCTCTCCATTCACAGTTACCGTTACGCCGTTTTCATTTTCAAAGAAGTAACGTCCAATAATTTCTCCTTACAAAATTCCACACCAGAGTGTTACTTTTAATGGATGCGAAGGAGACTGTTGAATAATTTAAGGGTTTCCCATTCCCCAGAACCGACTGTTCTGTTTATTCATATATCCACTCAAATGAAAATGTGTCTCGTCACTCATTATGATTTTTTCATAAAAATCGGGATTATGATGGACGTACTGTAATATCGTATTTGCATATGTACGGCGGCGTAAATGGCAACATTTTACGTAACTTTCGATCGTCACAGTAATCGATGTTTGATTTTGATAAAATGTTTTAACGATTAAAATACCTTGGTTTATAGAACATCTTCCACAATAAATTTACCACGTGTCTACTTCACGACTGCCAAATTTGAACTGTCAAGACTAATGTTTACCAAAATAGTGACAAAACAAAGTAGTATACCTTCTTGGTGGACACCCTGTGTTTATTTTATAAAAGTTTATTATTTTCATTAAAGTAAGCACACTTTTAATTTTTTGTTGTTGTTGTTACTTGGCAGGGTGTTGGCTTTATTTATTTCTCCCAACATATACTCTCTCCAGCTGCTAATTTTTTTCTTTTTAATTTCCCTGAATGTGTTTTTTGTTTCGAATTACATGCGTGTTTTGTACCGTTATCGTGTTATTTAATTTTGCAAGTGTCTTTTGTGCTTTATCCCACTGAACATTTCGTGCGTAATTTGGTTAGAATTCGTTAAAAAAACTGTATCTCAAATCTGACATCAGACATGTCGAGAACTAGTGTTCATTGGGATGTGCCTTAATTTTGATGTGTGTGTTCTTTCCTTGTGACAAAGCAAACCGGCCCTCACAATTACTAAGGATTGAACAAGCGTGACAACATTTTTGTAAAGACTTGGGAGTTTAATGATTTGATGAAAATGCAAATGCAAACATGAAAACAAATGCAAAAAAATGAATATTTAGTGTAAATAAAATTAAATTAATTTGATGGTTTTAAGTTTTTATGTAGTTGTCATTAAATAACACAGCCACTAATTATTATTAAGTGCTACACCCGTTAAATTACGTTAGTAAAGGTGCTATTTTGACTTTAATTAAATGTTAAAAACTTTGTCAATTTTATTTATAATTTTAGGCGATACTAGAAACCTAAATTTATATTTAATAATAGATAAGTGTGTTTATTTAGCTTATTTTTAAAATATATTTATATAATAATATATAATAATATAATATAATGTTTGAAATATTCTTCAGATAATTATTTTTTTTTACAATATTTCAATTTTTTTGGTAGTACAACCATTACAAAACGTATTTCAAGTATTTTAAATTTAAATCTGGTTATATTTTTCTTCTTTGTTCAAAGAAAGTAACTTTTTTAATTTAAATTTGGAAAGGATAAAATAAAGGGTTTTTTAAGAAGAAGTTTTTTTCCAAAACAAAATAAAGCAAAAAATTTGGATTAAGATGATTCAAGGTTTTATTGTGAAGAGAAAAGTTCGGCAATTATGAACGAATAATGATATCTGGCAAATGTCTACGACGACCTCGCTGACAGATATCGATTCTTTAATCAAACTTTTTAATCACGTCACGCAATATAATAAATAATCCGCTGGTGTTAAATCACACGATCTGGTTGACCACTAATCTGCTGATTGTCGTGAAATTAAGCGATCGGAAAATTACTGTGATCGTTACTGCATTTCAATCCTCATCTTTACAAAAAACGACCCAAATTTGCCTCCACATCACATAGCGCACCATACAGAGACACTTTAGGCGTGCAAAGACTTCTAAATAATAGCTATATGATTTTCAAAAGCCCGGTCGAACCCGCTTTGGTGTTCGCACATTTTATATCGACCCTGTCGAATAAAATTTAACGACAAAATTCTTAATAGGGGTCTTAGAAGGATGATTATGTTGTCCGAAAATATCACGGAGTTTGCACGAAATGTAACTTTAATAGAACCACAATTTTCATAGTGGTTTTTAATAACTTTAATGCGATTTTCGTGCGAAGTAGAATTTATTGTAACAATTGCCAATGCATCTATAACGAATACTAACGAAAAAGCTAAATGTCAGGACTATCATGAAGTTGGTGTTGCCACGGTTGCAATCCAAACTTCTTGTTGAAAAGCCCGATATTAATATCGCTAATAAAAAACAACTCACTGCCAACTCCTAATATAATGGCGATGCAGGGTGCTTAACAATAAAAAAATTCAGTTCTACTTCGCTCATATTAAAATAGCAAGAAAATGATGATGATCAGAGAGAAGGGATGAAGAGCACACAATGCTCTTGGGTGAGGGTAACTTATTAAATTTTAATATAAATTTAAGAGCACCGAGTACAGAGTATTGGGGTGTACACTTTACTACGTTGGCTGCAACGTTAAGAAAATAAAAAACCAGAAAAATACCACCCAACTTTTACCTTAATTAGTGTGGCGGAATTTAACATTGCATTATTCATTTATACAATGCAAAGACAGTGTTTGACGATCTGATAGTCTTGCAAATTTTTATAGTTCCCACCATAATTACTTTTTGTTCCCAACATTTTTTGAGTGCATTAGTAGTTGAAATAAAATAAATGTGCTGTCAAAATATTTTATGCATGTTGACACAAATTCTACGCGATATACCTAATGTTTAGTTCTTTAAAAAAAGATTTGCATCTGCAAAAGTGAGTTTTTTTGTTGCTTTTTTGATAAATACAAGTACTTTACAGGATATTTAATTGTAATACAATGTCTATAGCTGATATAAAACTTGGGTTAGTATTTGAAAGAACGCCGGTAGAATAAGAGAACCGAGTTGTTGAAATGGTTTTAAGCCTTAAATGATATAAGCGCCTTTTAATAATAATCACCTATTTTTGAGTTTTGTTATCTTTTTGCTCTGTTGGTTCAATAAAATCCATATTTCATTAATATGACATGAGTTTTATATTTACACAATAATTCACTGCTGAGCCCATATGAGCAGTAGTGAAATGGCCATGTGAGTATGCTTTCGCTCACAGTTTTACATTAAAAAAAATTAATAATATATATTTTATATATAAGTAATTTATAATCATCCGGAATCATTTCCAATACAAGCAATTTTTTTCGTGCATGTGCCCGTTGCTTTTTTAGAATTTTGTAAAATTTTTTACAAATATTTTTTATTTTCTGGAATTTTCACATTACATATGAATGGTTTCCAATGAAAACCCTTATGTAGAAATGATTAAAAACAATGTTTTATGTTGTTTTGAAATGTTTCCAATGGAAACCCTTATGTAGAAATTATTGAAAATAAACAATGTTTTTTGTTGTTTTGAAATGTTTTGCAGTGTTTGTATGGAAGTGTCTTTGAGTGTTGCTGTCTATGCTATGTTGATTTTATGAAAAATTCTCATAGAATCAGTTTGGCTTTGGATATAAGACTCTTAGGTTTTTCTGTACAATATTGGGGTAAAATTCACTGATGAGCTACTTGAGCAATAGTGGAATTGCAATATGGATGTGCTCTCCCTCATTACAGTACATTTCGGATATTTTTGTTTTTATTGGAATAAATGTTTTATGAGAATATCATAAGATGTTTAATTTTTGATGGAAATTTTTGTAATAAATATTTTTTGAGAATATCATGAAATATTTATTTAAAGGAATCAAGCACGAAATAAAATTGCTTATTTTATATATATATATATATATATATATATATATATATATATATATATATATATATAAATATCAAAAAATATCCGTTTAAAGAAATATAGCACAAGTTACGGTAGATAAACTTAAATATGATTCTAAATAATATTTATTTATTTATTACAAATTATATTTATAACTAAAAAAAGAGAGAAACTATGACAACATTAGCCTTAAGCTAGATACAATTCAAAGCTTTTATATATATATATTTGAACGGATTAATTTTAATTAAAAAATCTTCTAATTTTCTAAAATCATGTAGCCTAATCGTATTGTTAATAATGTGATAAAAGTCTTTGTTCTTTAGTATATATGATATACGAACAGTTATACGGTCAATGTTAGTTGTATTTCTATCGCAGAAACGGCAGGCCTTGGGAGAAATGTTTTCTATTAAGTTGTAGTGTATTAATCTTGTGTGTCCCAATCTGAGCTTTATTATATTAACTAAGAATTTTCTGGGAAAATTATGCTTTTAAAGATTTTTGAACCACAAACTCTAGTGGGATTGATTTTTCTGAAGCCAAATAATAAAATTATTAATTTTTATTCACAATGAATTTTAAATATATATATATATATGCATATATATATTGTACGTACTTAAATAAAATGTACTTCAAATAAATATAAAATAATTAAAATATATAATGTATTCTTTTTTTTTATTGTAAAGTTAATTTGCAGAATAAATTGCATCATTTTGTTCATATAAATAATCTAGTTAAACTAAAACGGTTTCAAAGATATTAAGATTAAATGTCGCTAATTTTTTTTATAAATTCGATTTTTGTGTCGATTTTTGTAGGCCCTTTTTAAAACAGCCAAAAATAAATAGTTTCAAAACTATTGCAATGTCGCTAAATTTATTTTTTTCGTTTTGAAAATATAAATATCTCACACTTAAGACTTTTTAAAAATAAATTTTATATAAATTTTATTATATAATGTCCTTTCTCCTCTAGGTTTAAATCTATTTTAAAATATAAAAAAATGCCAGGTAGTGTAAATATTGTAAACAAGAACTCACTTTATGTAAGGCTCACAGATAAGCATAAAAAGAATGGAAATTCTGCTTTTTATAAAATTTCATGCGGTGGCATTCAGTTGAAGCAGTGTCATATATCTTTCGTAACTTACCACAATGCAAACATAAAATCATCCAAAAAATTAAATTTTTATGTCCATGACACTCATAAACTCAAATAACTTTTTATTAAAATGGAGCATATTACTATACTCCATAAAATTATATAACAATTTGTAAAAATTCGAAAATACTTAAATGGAAAACATAATTTTTATAGTAAATACAAATTGATATTAAAGAAATTAACATTTAACATTAACGTTTATTAATCTATTCATAATTTTTCCTGTGCAAGATTTATGCGAACTACCAAAGAATTTACTTTAGCTGTTGTTGCGAACTTTATGGAATCAGAAATTGTACAGGCTTATACAAATCCATTCGTGTTTTTTATATCATCTCCATTTGATCTTTTGAACATTTATGCATGTGTCTTCTTGTTTTATATAGAGAGCTGGTGCAATTCATGGTGACATGTCATCAAAGGTAATTGTACAATGCATCGAGCTCTGATGATATTAGAAAATTTATATCAGAAAACATAGAGATGTCTTCAACTTCAACTAATAGTAGATAGATAAAAGGTGTTTTTTTAAGCTAGATAGAACTTCAAATTGTAAAAAGTAACACAAAAAATGAAATTTTGATGAAACATTTTTTTTTATTTGTTTCAGTATACTCTGACAAATCATCATGAATAGACTCTCGCTTGAACAACGCTACGAAATTATCCAAATTTACTTTGAAAATCAGTCGTCGATTCGCGCAACTTATAGACGACTTCGTGATTTTTATGGCGTACATAATCGTGCATCTGAACAAGCCATTTGTCGAACTGTCGATAGATTCCGTACCACATACTTTCTAGAGGATGCAATAACACCAACACGTCGAAGGAATGTGCTTACTGAAGAGAATATCGCCGCTGTAAACGAAAGTGTGTAAGAAGATCCAAATTTATCAATTCGTCGTCGGTCGCAGGAATTGGGGCTCTGTCCGTCCACTACGTGGAAAATTTTGCACAAAGATCTCGGCCTACACCCGTATAAGATCTAGCTGGTGCAGGAATTGAAGCCACGAGACCATTATATGCGTCGTTCTTTCGCCGATTGGGCTCTAGAGCAGTTGGCAACTGACCCGTTGGTTTATCGCAAAATTGTGTTCAGCGATGAGGCGCATTTTTGGCTTAACGGGTTTGTTAATAAGCAAAATTGCCGCATATGCAGTGAGACCAATCCACAACAGACCCTACAGACTCCATTACATCCAGAAAAATGCACCGTTTGGTGCGGTTTTCACGCTGGTGGCATCATCGGACCTTATTTCTTCAAAAATGAGGCCGTAGCTCGCGTTACGGTCAATGGAGATCGTTACCGCACCATGATCAATTATTTTTTGTTTGAAAATATGGATGACATTGATCCGGACGAGATGTTGTTTCAACAGGATGGCGCTACGTGCCATACAGCGAACGCAACCATCGACTTATTGAAATAAAATTTTGACGATAAGTTGATTTCGAGAAATGGACCTGTCAATTGGCCTCCAAGGTCGTGCGATTAGACACCACTCGACTATTTCCTGTGCGGCTACGTGAAGTCACTGCTTTATGCGGATAAACCAGCAACAATTGACGCCTTGGAGGACAGCATTGTTCGTGTTATTCGTGACATACGCCCAGCAGTGCTCGAAAAAGTGGCCCAAAATTGGACGTCCAGAATGCGCTTCGTCAAGAACAGCCGCGGTGCCCATATGCCCGAAATCATTTTCAAATGTTAATGTCACGTATTGATCCTTCGAATAAAAAAGAAATTTTGATTACAATTTAATTTTTTGTGTTATTTTTTACAATTTCAAATTCTATCGGGCTTAAAAAAACACCCTTTATAAGTCTAGCGATCTCCTTCCTATCCCCTCAAATACAAATTCAATTAAAATTTCCTTAACCAATAGTTAATAGCTAATAGTCAATGCTATAATAGGTATAAATAATACAAAAATAATATCCATTGGCATCTCTAAGAACTTGACCTCTTGAATCAGTAAAGTTCCCACCATATCCCATTATGTGTGCATTCAGCCATTCTTTAACGGAAAACCCTTTATTTCATGCTGGTGCTAAGAAATTAGTTTCAATAAAACAAACATATGTAAGAGAATACGGAACAATTATTTATTTTGCCATTAATCAAAAAAAGATATCTTAAATGCAGTGATGTACGAGTTAATTCATGAGCAAGTATTTCTTTTAATTCAAAAGTTTATATAAACACGAATACAATTTTTTATTGCATCTGAATTGCATCAATAAAACATATTTTGTCGTTAGCAATCATGTCCATTCAGCGCTATTGAGACATCATGATTTTCCTCCTTTTAATTACTGTGATCTCTATTATATTTGAGCTCTAAGTCAACCGTTGTAATGTCTATCTGTGTACAATCTAGTTTATCTATAGGTACTTTTGTCTGCATTTGTATCTATTCACATACTCTCGCACATTTGCCAGTGTCACTAATTGTTTACTTTAGCGTGAGATATTTATGAACTCCATTTCAGCCAAACAACGCATCAATCGATGTCAGCAAAATTCATGAATAAGTTTATACTAAAATGTCACGAATTTTTTCTTTTGATATTTCTTTTCCTAAACAAATTAGGTTTACTTACGTTAGTCTACTATTTGCACTGAAAATCGCGATTTTGTTTTTAGAGAATTCAAACTAAGAATTCTAAATTAATAACCAGAAAAAAGAAATAAATATGAACAATAATAATAATATTGAAATATAATTCTAATAAATTGTTCACAACCGAAAATTGTAGTATTTTAAAGCATCTTGCTGTCTATCTTCTCATTATACTCTACGAATGCCACATAACGTTATCCATAGCTGTTGACGCTTTGTTGCTTCAAAATGAAACTGAAGCAGAGAGAACAAATGACTGTTAAATAAAAACATCAATTTCTTAAAATAAAAGAGCAAAGCAGCAAAAAACAAACACCAATAAATTCAAAAAAAGAGCCTAACTAATATACTGCGTATTAGCGTGAAATGTCTGTTCAAATCAACGGGAAGTATTTCAATTGTACCTTAATATTGATGTGCCACACAGTGGGGCATTTTGACTTTTTTCGTTGCAAAAATCACAAGTTTTAAAGTAGTAAAGATATTTTAAAAAGCATATTATGGCACAAATTAAGTGCCACCGCAGTTTAATAGGCATAGTGAACATGACACCTTTTGATTTTTTGTCACAAAAATCATATCTTTTAAAGTATTCAAATTTTAAAAATTTAAAAAGCATTTAAAACACAACCACTTGCGCTACAAATGATATTCAGTTAAGGAAGTTTAGAAAAGGAACACTTTAATATAACTTGTTAAACTAATATATTTTTTATTTATATACATGTCAAAGGCGAACTGAAATCAGTCGTTGTTGAGCAGAAACAGAGAAAAGTTATTATTCGGGTGTTCCTATTTTTCTTAACATTTTTTTTTATTTAACAAAGATAAGTTCTTTCTAACGTTGGCATATATATTTTTTAAATATTTATAATATTAATGCTATATAATGGTGTTAAGTTAATTAGTGTATTTTTTTTCAAACTAGAATAATTTGTTTTACTAGCTAGTTCTCTTTAAAATAGTCATTAACATTGGAAACGATATCTAAGCTATAAGATATTGAAGCTATAATTATGTGTTTCGAAATCCTTTCGAAATCTTACATGTCTTCGTGATGAAAATGGTGGGTCTGAAGGGGCCGCCAACATATTAAAAAGGTCCTGATTCCGTCTAGTGCATGAAAACTGGCAAGTATTCATCTCTATAAGGTGTTTGTAGTCTTTGTTTTTTTCATTCCTGGAATTCTTCTGATAACTCCCTAATTGTTAAGCATTAAATTTTTACAATAAGCCAGTATCTTATGTACCGTAGAAGTAAGTTTCTTCTCAGGAGACATTTGAACTAGTTTGAGGAGTTGAGGAGTTTTTGATGCATAATCATTAAACTTTGAGCCTTTTATCATTTCTCTAGGATTTATAACATTTACGATTATTGCCAACCTTTATATAATATTGTTACGAATGTATCTTGCTTAAGTTTTAAAATAAAATAATTAAGCAATAAAGCAAACTACTGGTTACAAACTGCGTAGAAGTTTATACACACACAACTACAATTGGATATGCTGTTTACTAACTGCCTGACATGCAAGAAAAAAAATACATGTATGCTGTTTATCATCTAAACGCGCAAGACAAATACTAATTTTACAACAATAAACATATATGTTGTTTACCATCTGCGTAGTTTTCTAAAGCCCGTGTCAGATAAAACTTTTGCTTTGCGTTGCGTCAGAGTTTCGCTTTGACATTTCAGTTAAAATGTACGTAAATGTATGAAAGTTGCCACATAAAGCACTTATGACGCAGCGCAAAGCGAAAAGTTAACCAACATTCAACTTTTTGCGCGCTTTGACAAACAGCTGGCTTTTATTATTTGTGTTTGTGTGTGGGCGTAAACAAAATTCATTAGTGTTGTCAAAGTTTATTGTGACATACACCACTTGATTGCGCTTTTGCTTTAAAGTTTCAAATGTCACGCAAAGCAATAAAGTTTTATCTGACACGGCCTTAAGAATCCCTTTTCTACATATAACAACAACAAATGTATTGAAATAAATCCCAAGCAGAAACCTTATCAGCATAAAAACGAATTAACAACATACAACAACAAAATGCGATACAAAGGGCGTAGAAGATTCTTAAATCTTCTCAATCAGTGTAAAATTAAACCTCATCGAGTAAAGACGTGCATTTTATTGTTCTGAAGTGTCAACTTTGTGTAGTTCAAGCAAATAAAATTGTTATAAATTTAAAAATTTTAAAAACTGGTGCTATTTATTTTGCAATAAAGAACTCACAACAAAACGTTTATCAGAGGTATAAACGTAACAATATGATTATCGACCCCAGTAATTCGGGTTGTTACCTCATCATTTTCATGTTTTCTTCGATGTTTGTAAAAGTTGTTACCCCACTTAGCCATAAAGGTTTTTGTTGTACGGTTTGATGCAAGCCATTTTTTTTTAAATTATTTTTCAAGTAAATGAACTGAATTTTATTTTAACATCCTTCGCGTGGTAACCTGGCAAACCGTGCAATTTTTCTACTATAGCCAATTTAAATTCTGCCTATGAATAGGATTAAGTGGACTATATTAAAGATTCTATTAAAAGTCAACTGGTTGCTGTTATTGATAATGTTCTTTATTTGTTGATGTGTCTGAAAAACGGCATCTACCGAAAAAGTAAGGAAAATCTAATGAACCTTTTGTTACTTTTTTTGATAAAAAATAAACAAATCTTTAAAACAAAAAAGTGATGATCAAACGGCAATGTTTCTGACACTTCAATATCACCTTTTTTTGCTTTCTAAATTTTTTATCTAATTAAGAAAAACGCTCTTGTATTGGGAGTAACAAGCTCTTTATATATTTTTTCATTGATTTTGCATTCAAATTTAATATTTTTGCCACGGGTTTTGGGAAAAGACGCCACAGTGTGCCGGTGCCAAACTTGCTTGAACCGTTCTTTTGTTTAAGTTTAACATTGACGACACCACCCAAAATCACATTTCTCTCTGTTCAATTTGAGGGTATTCAGATACAATGAAAAGATTTTTTTTTACTTTATCATTAAAAAGGAAATAAAAAAATTACAAAAGAAAAATGAAAATTAAAGAAGACTTAAATACAAGCTAGCATTCATTTAAAGCGTTCATTTAAAACTTATTATTGGTGTTCACTGCTGGAAAATAAAATTGAAGAGACAATTACGTGGCTTTCTATTATGTATATACCACAACCTTTATGACAGCTTAGATCATTAGTTTCATTGTTAACATAATGATTCATTTAACAATACGCTGAGCAATTTATGGGAATCATTCACTTTATATATGACAATACATAAAAACTGTAACCGCAAAAGTAAGTATTATATTGCCGAAAATGTGGCAGTATATGAAGGTATTTTCAAGGAATTATTTGTTTTATGAATAACTAATTTAGCTTTAGGTATAATCAAAGAAATTTAAGCTGTTACCATAATCCAATTTCATGTTTCATGGGCATATTGCATATAATGATAGACAAGAAAGTTTTCCCTGCTGCAGCAAATACAGTTTTAAATTATTTTTTTTAGTTTTCTAATAAACTAAAATTAAATTTATGATAAAATATAAAATTCATTACAAAGAATTTCCTATATTTTTGGTGAAAAAAAAAATTGTTTTTATATAAAATACATTTTGGATAGATACAGCATCAATATTATCTGAAGTTGATTTAAATTAACACTGATATTAAGTTTAAATATTAAGTTTAAAATAAAGTTACGAACCAATGAGTCTTGGCTGAGAGATGAAAAAGCTACATTTCACCCTGAATTTAAAAATAAAGGAATATACTAAAATCACATTATTTAACCAAAGATTAAGGCATCTTCAAAATCAGACTGATTATTATTATACACAACTATATATCTTAACAAAGAATTATATTCAATTATCTGTTATTTCAATTTATTCGGAATTGGAGCTGAGTTACCAGCTGCTGTTACTAGAGTAACCATTTTAATAAGCTTTGAGATACAAATATTATTTATTAAAACCCCCAGGAGAAATTAGTAGTAAGACAACTATCGGTAATCAATTTTTAGAGCTTAATTATAACGATCGTATGGCTATAGTTTGATATGTCTAGTTTATTTGGGAAATAATGAAAGAACATGCTGTTATATGGTTACATCTTGCGTATTATTTCCTCATGTTATGTACATGTTATTGTACATCATTTATTTTTACTCTGATGAAAACTGCTAAATAGTTATTGATTATGAGTTACTAATGTGTTTGTTAATTTATAAATTAGATTGAATTAATAATACATATTCGTAGTAGATGCATTGGCAATTTTACAATAAATTCAATTTTGCACGAAAATCGCATTATAATAGTTAAAATCCTCAATGAAAATCGTTTCTTTGTCAATTTTAGATGTACTTAACAACTCGGGTTATCAAAAACTACCACATGATGAATTTTGCGTAAGGCTTTGATTTCGAATTCTTAAAAGGTTTAACTGATGCAGGAATAAAGCCGACCGACCACTCATACTGCTATCGATACGTTGAATTCATTCAGGAGTAACCAGCCGGTTTTTCTGAAAAAATCATTTTTTCAGACGACGCGCAGTGGACCATTTTACGAGAAAGCGGTCAAAAATATGTAACTTTTGAATGGATTGTAATTTTAATACGCGGTTTTTTTGCTTATAAAAATTTTAAATCGACCGGTTAGAAAAATAGTTGTGATATGTTTAAAATTACATTCTACGTTTCAGCTGATTTTTGGTACGAAAGTAAAGCATTACAACTTGTTCAAGGAGTTTGTTTTACATAAAGTCTTATATTTTGATTCATGTTCAGAACTTATACTTATTAAAAAACTTAAATTATCTTAGAATGTGCCAAGCTTTGTCCCCCTTGATGTTTTTATTCTGAAGGCCAAAGGTTGTTTTTTTTTAAACAATTTGAGTTAAAAATTAGCTCATCAAGTAGCAAACATTAAAAATATATACATTGGTTTAAATTTACTTTAGAAAAGGAGGTATTAAGGTTCAAAATAAACATAAATACTACTCGTTTATGTAAATTTTTAGTGTAAATTGAACAATACTTTATTAATGTACAAATAATTTTAAAAGGATGAAATACATACAGATAGCTCTTGTGTTTGGAAAAATTACTATTAATTAAACAATTTTAGTAAATATTTCTTCTAAAAAGCCTTGACTTTCATCTTTAAGATGCAGTTTAGCTTCCACGTCAAGTTCAATAGAAGTAGTTTTCCATTTTTTCCAGGTATTGGACATATAGGGATCTGATGTGCATAACAACAATCAAGTCTTCATTAGTACAATATCTAAAATTTTTTTTGTGTTATGCTCGCGAAATAATCTATAGTCTTTGTTTCGTTTTTTTGCGCTTCTTCAGATAAATCTCCTATTGGTAGTATGTATTTGTTCCCTATGGTACAAAATTTTATGAACTGGGGGTGGCATATATCTCGAAGTATATTTTTCGTTGTAAAGTATAGCTGTTTTTTTTTTTGGCATACTCTCCAAATTTTTTTGCATTGATCTTTCTGCTGCATGCTAGAACTTGTAAAATAATACTGAATTTCCTTTTTAGTTTCAAATCTACTCCTGTGATAGATGCTAGAGTTTCTGCATCTGAAAAAAATCTTTTTGCAGTGTTTCTATTATTTGTGTTCCCTTCCCCTTGCTTTGGCTGGTCGATGATTAGGCCTTGTTCTAAATATTTTTCTTGAATTTTTTTTTTGTATCTTTTTTTTTCCTTTTCCTTTTTTTCGCACTGTTTCGCCTAACAGTCCCCCCCCGGGGGCACATTATAGTCTTTTTGGAACCTACTATTCCATTTAGATTTGTGTCTTGCGGGGTAAAAGGGAGCCCAGGCCCCTCAAACGCTAGTAGGAGTCACCTGGACAATCCACATATTTCCACGGGAAATCAGTTGCCCCAGAGTACAATATTTGCTCTCTTTAGACAAAAAATGTGCTCTGACTGGTTATTGAGGTTGGCCCCTATATGGGAGTATCGTGGTGGTTGTGGTTTCGGACCCTCGTGAGAGTTTGTGGGTCGGACCATTCAAATTAACACAATGAATGGTTCAGGTCCAGTGAGTATGAATGCTGGCGTGTTCTTGATAAATAAGAGCTTCATGCGTTCTGGACCAGGAGTTAGAAAGTCTCCAACTCCTAAGCAAGGAGTGAGGGCACGGCCTACTCCGGACTTTCTAAATTGCTACTAGAAGTGACTGGAGGATATACGTATCTGAAGGCCTTCTAGGGCGTAGTTGGTGTCCAATCAACTAAGTGGTTTAACTACCATCTGATTATGACCTCGCGGTCGGTGCAGATGTAAAACAAATCACACATTGTTTCGCCTAACGGACCAAAATCCAAATAACGTATTTTCGTATAAAGAGCGGATAATCCAAATTCGTATGCTGACTTAAAAGTGTCATCTACTGGAACTGCATGATTTAATTGACTTGATGTCTTTTTGTATATAATGCAGCTTGATGATACTTTTGTGCAACTTTAACATCAATCATTGTAAGATACATTTTAAAATTTACTTCGATTTCCTGTTCATCAACAGTAAATATAACAGGTTGAAGGTTTTTAATTTCATATTTTATTTTTCGGATCGTTTTTGATTTTGTATTTTCACCTGTAACAGCGTTGGATAAATATCAGTGGTTTATTTTTATGCCCAACGCCAAGCAATTTAAGAATTAAAAAAAAACTATTTTACAATCAGTGCAAATCAATTTAAAAAGCAAAGCACTTTTGTGACCTAAATTATATAAATTTACGTTATTTTAAGTAGGCAAAATATTTTTTGACCAAATGTGCATGTCTTTGAAATTGAATAAAAATTTTTGTTTTCTTTCTTAAAATATGCATATTCATCTAAACAATGTCTCTCGTGAAGGTGATTACAAAAAATAATTAAAATGCTTGCAAAATAGCAAAACAGAAAAATTTTTTTAGTTCCATTTTGCAAAAAATTTTTGCCTCAGAATAATTGTTCTGGTGCTCATGGTCGGATAGTGCCGGGTATACAATGGTTATAGGCATTTAGGGGATATTAAGGGCTATGACATAGTGCTAATGTTTATACATTCCCTAACGACCTTTAGAAGTAATGCTATATTAAATAAGAGAATTTAAGAAAAATTTGGACCTCTAAAAAATTAATTTCTAAAAATCAAAAATCAATCAAAAACATTTTAGTTTTCTCATTCTAATAGCTAACAAAATTACGCTGTTATACAAAGTTTGTTTCTCAAAATGCTCATTTTGAATCACCCTGTTCATTGAGATATATTTAACATAAAGTTTTATATTTTGGCTTCCGAGGTACACTAGTATCTACTTTCGAATGAACTTTAAAATTTTACAATTGGGGACCATGAAAAAAACGACGTTTGGCCGCCTTCTCGTAAAATGGTCCACTGTGCGACGCCCATTTACATTTTTTATGGTATGTGATCAAGAAAAATTTCCGGAACTAGGCTTCTGAAATTCCTAGAGCGATTATTAAGAAGCTTTTGCATGCTCAACGCGCCATTGTATGGCTCGCTATGTGGTGTGGAGGCGTGATTGAGTTGTTTTTTCGTAGATGAGGCTTGAAATGCGGAAACGATCAATGGATCACGCTATTGCGAGAAGTTAACAACTCAATTTTGGCCTATTATTGAGGACGTGAATGTCACTGATATGTGGTTTCAATAGGACGGTGCCATATATGACACAGCCACTGAAACGATCAATTTATTGCAAACAAAATTTTCGATCGCATAATTTCACGACAATCAGCAGTAAAGTGGCCAGCCAGATCGTGTAATTTACATCACTGGATTATTTTTTGTGAGGCTGTGGTTAAGACAAAGTCTATACGGAGCCAATCGAATCGAGTTCAGCGTTAAAACTCAAAATCCGTGATGTGATTTGTTCAAGACGTGATTAAAAGCTTTGATGAAAGAATAAACATCTGTCAGCGTGATAGTGATGGACATTTTGTTTTATTTTGCGTTAAAAACAAACTTCTTGTTGAAAAACTTTTTACATATATACCTTCAATTATTAATTCATTAATAATTCACTTTGAATTCATTAAAAACATGTTAATATTTAAAGATTTTATAATGAAGATTTGCTATTAAAAGTTGCGTGTTGTGGATCCTATGGTTGTTAAAGGTTTCTAGAAAATATTAAATATAATTAAGGGAAAAAAAATAAGAACAATAAATATAAAAATGATGGTTGTTTTATTTTTTTCAAATCCAGTTTATTTTACAATTCATATCCATAGAGACAATTGTACAACGGTACGCTTATGGTGCTTTTAATGGCATTTCTTAAAAGATTGTCTCCATGTTAAAAGCACTAAATAGTAAAAGCATCAAATATTTTAAAAAGCAATTGATTAAGATACATTCAGCTTTTTCAGTTTTATTGGGCTTTGAAATCCTTGATTTAACAAAGCTAAATAGGAGTTAAACTAAATTTGCCACAAATTCGGTAGAGAGTTATAAGGATATTCTTTTATATATACAATTTATGCGGTTTGCTGCTTAAGACTTTTATATGCATATGAATGACAGGGATTATTAACATGCATAAGAACACATATAGATATGATGGGATTTTTGAGATTTAAAATACTAGAATAAGAACTCTTTACGTATTATGGCTCTGAATAAAAATAATTTTTTAATATATAATTTAGATAATTGTATTATCTTTTGAACAATTAAATGTTAAGAATATTATTGAAACAAAAAGCTATTTAGAATATAATTTCAAAGCGAAAAATAAAATGAATAAATTTGTTTGACTCATCCCAATTAACAAAAAGCAGATTACCAAGTTTCATTAGAAAAATAAATTAACTTTATTTAGTAATCACTGAATGTTTGGTTTTCGAGCAAGCAGTGACTTTTCTTAGATCCCAATGAAATAATTAAATTCCTTTCATTTCGTATAAGTATTGCTTGCATTTCTACTATTTCGTCTCCATGCATTTTTTTCTTAATATCTTGCTTAGTAAAAAAACATATCCTTTTCAATAGAGACATTCAAACAAAAAACAATTATTCCATTTGCATACACTATTCGTATGAATGTTTATTTATTGTGTTTGTCAGAATTTAAAAAAAAAATATGTATCCTTTTACACATTCAAATGAATTCATTTCAAGTTTGTTTTTCTACTGTATTTTTATTTATTTAAATTCAGATGTTAGGACTCATCTATTCATACATTCGATTATTGTGATGGCGTATGTGCTGCATGCATGTGAGATATATGTATGTCCTTGCAACTTAAGAGCATGCAAAACAAATAAAATGACTTTTTTAGTGTTTATATCTTATACTCTCTTGTTGCTTTTATTTCCACATCCTATGCCACAAATCAATTGGAGTGTCTTGTGGTGGTGTATACGTCAGTGATTTTTGTTTAAAAGCCCATTATTTAGGTTTTAATGAATTTATGTAGCAAATATAGTATTTCATTTACATATGCAGCTTTGTTTTGTGATTACTGTATAAAAATATGTTTGTATATATGTATAGTTAAATTTCAAAATTCTAATTAATTAAGTATATATATTTTTTTAATAAAAAAGAAAATGTTAATTTTTTTGGAAAGTAAAAATAGCTTATTCGAACAGCCTTGAGGTATTTTATTGCAATAAATTGCCTTAAATTGCTTAAATTGAAACTTTTCTTGTATTTTTATGACAAGTTGATGCGTGTGTGTGTGTGTGGTTCAGACTTACTTTGGGCCTACATATTTTTTTCGTTTTATTTTGTATGGAGAGTTGACAAGACCCAACCTAACCGGAGTAACAGCCAGCATGCCAAAAGTTTGATTACTATAGCCTCGTATTTATTTTTATCATCTATATATATAAACTATATATATAAACTGTTGTATTTAATGCAAAGTTTTTACTTAAATATATTTTTACTTCAGAGATTTAATAACAAGTTCACACTAAAAATGTACGGGAATACATATTGCCATATTGGCAATTTTTATTAAGTATATGGCAGTTAACTTCTTTAATTTTTAATTTTGTCACGAGGCTCAAGTTACAAACTTTTGGTCTCGCAGGTTAACACAGTCTCTGGAAATTATTTTGAGTGTACAACGCTGAGACATTCTCACTAGAAAAATTATTTAGTCAGAAATGTTCACGAATTTTAATACCATCCAATTTTAATATAATGATCATAGTTAAGGAGAATTTATGAAATTAATGATTGTATATCTACAAGAAATTAATCTATTAAAGGGGTTATTCTTGGTTGGTATTTAATAACTTCGCCTTATGTATACTTATCGATATCTGTATTTGTGACGTTATATTATATGTACCCACTATAAAAAACAAGCTTTATTTTAAACATTTTATTGTAAAAAGTTAATTTTAGAGTTGGATCATGTTATTTCTCTATTATGTTCAATATGTCGGGCCAGCTCTTGACCTAACTGTCAGAGACATTTTTTTTTAAGATTCTAGGATTGAAATTAAGGATTTTTGAAGATTTCGGACTTCTGAAGTTATCCGATTTCTAGATAGAAGTTTCTTACTTTGGGCCGTTGAGGAAGTATTTCTTGGAATTGAAAAATGAAAACGAAACTTTTAAATTTCTGTTTTATTATTATTCAAGGAACTTTTTTTTTGATAAAAAACAATTCTTGCTTGTATTGCAACATAAGTGCACAACATATTTTGATAGCGGGGTTGCCGTCTTGCAAAGGCAGCATCAAGCTTTTTCTTTGCAACCAATGGCCGCTTTCGTCAAATCGTTTTGAATTCAGTGGCTACTAATTAATTTTTTGGCGTTTGGAACACAAAGTGGATGGTAAAGAGGACGGAGACGATGGGGCTTTCTTCCTTTTATTCCAAAATATTGCACCTGGTTTTCCCCTCTTCTGTTATTTTAAAACGGTGGTGCAACATTCAACAACTCATTTGCTGTATCCATTTGAAATTTAATCAACGGCATATGCTTTGCATTTTGAGCCAGATGTGATACAAAAGCCAAGAATTGTTTAAATATCGTCGAGTTTTTTTGTGCATCTGAACAGCATATAAATCAGCTCATTGTAAAAAAACCAATTATAATAATCTTCTGACTTTTGGCCATTTGAATATTATCCAAAGGCTTTTTCCATGTTAGGGCTTTTGCATGAAATGATTTTATTCTCTAACGCAATGTCTACAAATCTCTATTAACCGACAAATCGCTCAGGTATCACTGAACCCTCTTCCACTGTATGTTCTTTAACTACGATACCTTTTAATAAATTTATATCGATTTCTCTACCTTTTTGCAAAATTTTTTTCAAACGGGTATCCAAAAACGCTGCTTCACCATCTTCGCACTCCTCCTCAGAAGAATCCTCTTAACCACAATCCAAAAAAGCTTGAATGTTCGCTTCTGATTTACTCATTACAGTTTAACGTTTTGTACCACCGTTGCCCATGTTGCTTATAAGCAACTTCAATAAACAAGAGGTTTTGATTCTTCTAAAATACAACTATTTAAATTTATTTCTTTTTTACTTTTTTTATTGCTTAAACTGGGTTTTTCTCCATTTTAAATATATTTTCTTAGTATTTTATTTTTCTTTTACTTTTCGCACCAAGATTTCGCTACCTGTGGTCTTTCGGCTTTACACTCAATGCTCATAATAGAAATTCGTCGTATTTAAGCTGTTTAGAGCGGACTATTAAATTTTAATAGCTTTAAATAAATATAAATAAATAAATAAATATATTTAAATTATTTGATTTTTCCATTTCTTTTCCTAGCTTTGATATCATATTGGGGTTTTCAATTGTCAACACCGATAACATGATAGCTTTGAAATTTAGTTTTTTGACGAATTCATAGTAGACGGATGCATTGGCAATTATTACAAAAAATTCAGTTTTGTACAAAAATCGCATTAAAATAATTAAAATCCACTATGAAAATAATGGTTCTGTTAAAGTTACATTTCGTAAAATTCGCAATATTTTCGAACAACATAATCGACTTTCTGAGACCCCATGGTTAATTTTCAAAATCTTCTAAATATAAAGAATTATAAAATCATTACAAGTAAAATTGGTATCGGGTTTTTCAAAAAGAAGTATAGTGATAGTTTGACATTTATTTTTTATCGTATTCGTAGTAGATGCATTAGCAATTGTAACGATGAATTCAATTTCGCACGAAAATCGCATTAAAATAATTAAAATAAGTATGAAATTATGTGTCTGTTAAAGTTACATTTCGTAAAATTCGTAGTATTTTCGGACAACATGATCGTCCTTCCAAGATCGCTACGAAGAATTTGGTCGTTAAATCTGAGTCGACGCGTGTTTGATCGGGACGTTCATAATTCACATCCGACCGATAATTCACATCACCATAGATTCGCTCAATTCATTCAGGAAGAACCGCCTGGTTTTTTAGAAAAATTATTTTCCAATTTTCACTTGTCAGGGTATGACGACAGGCAAAATTGCCGCATTTGGGCTTCTGAAATTCCTAGAGCGATTATGGAGAGGCGTGATTGGGCTGTTTTTCTTCGAAGATTATACTGGAAATTCGGTAACGGTCAATGGCTCGCTCCATCCTATTGGCCTATTATTGACGACGTGGATATTACTGGCACGAGGTTTCACGGTGCCACATGTCACACAGTCAATGAATGAATCAATTTATTGCAAACCAAATTTTCCGATCACATAATTTTACGACAATCAACAGTTAAGTAGCCAGCCAGGACATGTGATGTAACACAGAGTCTATAAGCAGCCAATCAAATCGATTTCAGCATTAAAGCTCAAAATCCGTAATGTGAATAACGAAATTGGTCAATCATTTTGCCAAAAAGTGATTAGAAACTTTAAAGAATCGGCATCAATCATTGTGGTCGTGGTGAACATTTCCGGATATATTTTTGCATTCATAATTGCCGAAGCTTTTTCTTTGTAATACAATAAAAATTAGGATCATCGCAATCTAATATTTTAGTTTTATTTTGTTTTAGAAAACTTCTTAAAAAATCTTTACAATAACTTTGCATTCTTATAATGCATTTGTTATTGTTTGAAATTCTTATAATATATATTGAGCGGTATATTAACAATCACGTTTTAATTCCAAATTAAATTTTTAAGCTTCCGTACGCAAAAAGTAACAATTAATCGTAATTGTTTTCGCTACAAATTCTCTCCGTCCGTCTGGGGCCAGTATGTCTGGAATCTATTAGATAGAAGCTTGAAGACGTGTACCATTAAAGTTACTACTACGTCGTTACTGACTGTTTGTACTATCTAGAACGCGGCTTTATAATGATGTCATACCACCAAACAAATAGCCAGTATCGACGGTTATCAATTGAAGATATGACAACAGTATTTCATTAACAGGCGAAACAAATCCAAATAACTTAATACCACAATTTTTTAAATTAAAGCGAAAGTGACGTGATATTTTTAAAAATTTTGTAATTTTTTACCTGTGATAGGCATGTGTCTTAAAGCAACAGGTATAAAACCCAATAATTTGAATTTAATCATGTCTCAAAAGTAATTTTACTTTTACGTACATAATCTTGCTTTTGAACCGCAATTGAAAGGCACTTTAAACTTAAATATTTTTACAGCCGCTATAAGAACAAGGAATAAAATAAAAATAATAAAACTAAAAACAAAGCCTAGTTCGTACACGATAGTAGGCAGTAATTTAAAATGTATACATAGTATTTAAATACTCTGTGTAGATATTTGTAATCTTTAAGTAATTGTGAACAAATAATTTAAATAGCGTTTGTGGGAAGCAGTGATTTTGGAAAATATAATTCTATGTTTTAAAACGTTACAGCATTTTAAGTCTACACTAAGTTTGTATTAATTACTGCGTTAATGAGAAGCATCAAAAATTAATTAAAATTAAGTGCAGAGTGTTCCGATAGTAATGTTGTATCTACATTCTTGAGCTTATTTTTTAACCTGAATCTAAACATGTAATCACAATAAAGTTTGCGATAAAAGCAAGTGCAGAAATTAAATTTGAAAGGTATTTCAATAGAAAAGTTATTTTTGTATAGCCTTATTTTTAATTTACTTAAAGTATGTTGTACAATATCAGTTGTAATATGTTTAAACAATGGAATTAAAAATTAAAGTAAATTTTGACTATATAGCTATTTTGTTTAGCTATTTGTTTTTTTTTTCTAGTCGTTTTGCGCTGATTGATATCTCCAAAGGTATCACTTATCTTTGGTAAAGGTCCACTGTAATCGTCGAACTCGATTTCAACAGCTCATAAGGCACAAAAATATTATTTTGCCTCGTCATCACTGCCTTGTATCCGAATCATAATTTTATATTATGACTCCAAGTCAGCAAATGAATAGCAATGCTAACAATTTTAGGAAATTTTTTTATAAGTGTTTCACATAAACTATTTTATAATTTTTTTTTCTGTTTTTTTTTTGTTATTTTGTTTTTTTTTTTTTGGCAATATTTTGATTAGTTTATTTTGTAATGTCGTATCTTAAGAATACTATTATAATGTTGTACGTTCCCGTACTATAAATATAAGACACAATCTTGTTGTACACGAAGTGGATAAATTGAAATTAAATAAATAAATACGACAAAACTGCCTTCTGATCAGACCAAATCCTTAGCAATGCCCTGTCGTCGTGGATATTCGGCACTGATTTTGTGCTGGGGATTATCGTAATGTATCTATTTATCATCACCAGTAACAATACGACGAAAAAATTATTTATTTTCGTAGCGTTCATGCATAATTTCTTACATGCAAAATCACCTTTCAAAGTCTTTCGGCTTCAATTCATATGGGACCCGAATTCCTCGCTTTTGAATGAATCTCAAAGCTTTTAAATGTAGGGAAAAGGCTTGTTATGTTACTCCTAAAGCAACTTCTTCTTGCATTTGACAACAATCTTTTTTGTTTAATAATTCAGTTCCTCATCTTCAAACCTTTTCGAGTAACTAGGCCAAACCTTGTCTTCTGTGTCGAAATGACCGTAAGCTTCTATTAGCAATCAATAACTTTCACCAGGCGTTTTTTTCAAATGAAAGAAGGTTATTAGACTTCCCTACAAAACACCATTTTAAGGCATTAAATTTGACATTATATATAGTGACTGTAAAAACTGTTTTTTCACACTATGAGGTCTATCGAGGAATGCATTTGTCCATGTTTATGGACTATATGTGCCACGATGGCAACAATGGCGTCGAACTGAAAAACTGACGGGTTTTTTCCAAAAGAAGAAAACCGCAAGTTTTTGGGAATGGGAGAGGCAGAGCGGCGATGAGAAATAAAGTCAGTCTCCTTTTGGCAGTCAACCTTGAAAGTTTAAATGTTTCTTTTTTTTAATTTTTAACCTTGTTTTAATAGCATTGTAGGTTTCAAGTGTCTGTCTGTATAGATAGATAGATAGATAGGTCACCGGACATTTTAGAGCAAAAAATAGAGATATATTTATGTTTTTTATTCATTGGGTGGGAAACCCTAAAAACACAAGCATGTAAGTTTTAATATAATTTTAGCATTTTTATGATTTTTCTAATTCATATTGCATGCTTTGACGACCGATTGCTTTTATTATAGCAACTTTCTGAAATAATAATTAAAATCTCTTAATCTCAGCGCTATCGAAAAGGACTTCTTAGAATCCGAAGTCACCACCGAATTCACCAAAGAGCTTTCTTTAAACGCAATTTTAAATTTTCGTATCTACCAACCCCTGCTCTCTAATGCAGATGATAATTGTTGGAATTCTTATGCCCCTATTCTGAGTTATCTAATCGCAAAAATAAGACTTTGCTTCCTTTGGAACGGTGAAGCAACTAAATATTATATGAACCAAAATAAATTGATTTCACAGAATTAATGCTTATAAAATTAAGTCATTTTATAGCTATTTAATAAAAGTTACAAAATCAAAAGATAAATTTCAAAAGTTAATTAATGCTTTGTTAAGAGTCGGCGAACAGTTTTTAGTTTCTCTAGTATTTATTGCTTTAATAACATAATTTGTACAACATTTCCTGCATAATAATGGCCATTTAGATGTGAAATTGATTACCACATGCATTAATTTTTTCACAATGGCCTACACTAAATAAGATTTATTGTTACCTAACAGACTTTATAAAAGTTGCAAGTTGTTTTCTAGAGAACTAAATAGCTTGAAGAATAACTGATTGACAAATGTTGGTCTTTATACATATGGTACGATGTAAACGGTGTAACTATGCTTAAAGTACGTTAGAATAGCTGTTGACAATTAACAGTACCGAAAAACTAAAAACCTAAGTATATTGTGTTATTATACACATTCTTATACATACTTTATTTATTTTCAATAAATTCTTATGAACTTGTTTGAAGGAGAAAAAATTAACAATATTTTTTACATAAAGTTTAAAAACAAAACTTTAACTTATTGCATAAATAAAAAGTCTGCACAAGCTTAGTGAGGATTTTAAGAATGCTAAATTTCGTTTTTATATTTTAAAGTTAACTTTCCTATTTTATTTGTCTGTTGTTTGCCTTAACAAGATTGAAATACCTTGCTATCGCACATGTACACGTGCCAATCAGTCAATATCCTTTTGGCTGAAATAAAACAAAACCTAATTATTATCGTTGTCCCTATTTTTTAAGTTATTGTGTTTTATTGCTTTTAGTTTAAATTAAAGAGAAATTATAAAAAGTGTTAGTTTATTTTTGAATTTAAAATAACCCTTACGTGGAAGTGAACCAAATAAAAAGCAACTTCGTAGTAGTACAAATTAATAACTCATTTATTTTGGTAATAAGAAAAGAATTTGGAGGTCGACAATGGAATTCAAGTTGTTAACCTATTACTTGTCGATGAAAGAAAGAAAAGAAATTTTTATTCTTTGAACTGGAATACCATGACATACACTCAAAAAGTATAGAACTGTCAAAGTATAACAATTACAAATGCAACAAAAAATGCACTTGGCTTGATACCAGAGTTGTAAACTTCAACAAACTCCCCCTCAAGACAAATGCATATAAATACAAATTTTACAATTTTAGGCTTAACTTTAAAAGTTTACAGCCCAGCAGATGTTTGTTTTTACAAAGAACTTTAGTTAATATATCGGCTGTATTTTCATCAGTTGGAACATACTCTACATTTATATTTTTAGTTTCGTACTGCTCACGTATAAAATGATATCGAATGTCTATATGCTTACTCCTCTTGTGTACTGCAGGATTTTTCACCATGAAACCTGCGCTTTGGTTGTCGCAAAAAATAGTAGTAGGGTTTTCAATGAGGTCATCAAAACATAGCTCTTTCAACATATTTCTGTGGAAAAGCACATCTTTCGTTCCTTGACATAACGCAACGTACTCTGCCTCCATTGTACTTAGCGCAACTATTGACTGTTTCTGTGATTCCCACGACACAGGTCCACCACTAACGAATATAACATGACCAGAGTATGATTTACGATCACTTGAGTCACATCCCCAGTCAGCATCTGTGAAGCAATTAAATTCATTATATATTGAAGAATATGTTATTTTACCAATGTTGCTTTTGAGATATCTCAAAACATGTTTAGCAGCACGAAAATGCTCAACATGTGGGTGACAATTAAATTGCGATAATCTGGATACTACATGTATTAGATCCGGCCTTGATACGACCGCAAAGTACATCAGCGCTCCTATTAAAGTTTGGTAATTTTTAACATCCAAGTCTTCACAATTTTTAGTGCACTTCTCTAACACTACTCCGCTTGGCCATGGAGTAAATGCAGGCTTGCAGTTCGACATACCCCATCGTTCCAAAGTTTCTCGTTGATATTTCGATTGGTGAATGGTAATATCACCTCGCAAACCATCTCTGTCCACCTCCATTCCTAAATAGAAGGATATTGGTCCGCGATCAACAGCCTCAACATGTTTATTAAGATCCAAGATAATATTCTTCATATCAAGCTCATTAGAACATGCAAGCATCATATCATCAACATAAATTGCAATGATGTTTAGACTATCACCGCACTTTCGAATATATACACAGGTGTCCGTGCGACATCTAGTGAATCCCATTTCCAGAAGTATATTATTCACTTTTCTATTCCACTCACGTCCCGCCTGCTTCAGACCATATAAAGCTTTTGTAAGCTTGCAAACCTTGTTTGGACTATTTTTATCATGAAATAATGGCGGCTGTAGCATATACACGTCGTCTTCAATATGTCCGTTCAAGTAAGCTGCTACTATATCGACGTGGTTTACCAATAGCTTAAACTTTGCAGATAGGGCTAATAATAGCCTTATAGTTGAATGACGAACAACTGGCGCAAATGTGTCTTTGTAGTCGACGTTTGGTTTCTGCGAACAACCTTGAGCAACAAGCCTAGCCTTGTATTTCTCCACAACACCATCAGGATTACGTTTTACAGCGAATACCCACTTGCATCCTATAATGTTCTTATCAATTGGTTTCTCAACCAATTTCCACGTTTTGTTTCTTATCAAAGACTCATATTCCAACCGCATAGCTTCTCTCCACTTTGAGGAATCTTCAGAACTTAAGGCTTCAGCTACTGTTTCTGGATTTTCAATAACAAAATTAAGCATTTCTATACCATCCTCGGTACAGTACACCTTTCTAGGTCTTCCTTTTCCACCTGTTTTAATTAATTTAGGTCTACCACGTTTCCTCTTTTGCTCTACAACTATCGAATCCTCTCTATCGGTTTCTTCGTTCCCAGAATCTGATACTTCTTCACTTTCTTTCTGCGTTTTGAAGTTGTCTTCTTCTAGACGAGAGTTAGCGGCTTCATTTGTTTCGAAAATATCTAAAACTAACACTTCTTTTTCTTCATCTACAAAAGAAAATTTTTCAAAGGATTCTTCGAAAAAGATTATATCACGGGCGATAATTATTTGTTTTGTAGTTGGATTATACAAACGATAGGCCTTTGTCGTTGCATGGTATCCGACAAACTTAATTTTATTTCCCTTAGGCAAAAACTTACCTCCTTTTGGCTTAGGACTTTTATTCAACACTACAGCATCACATCCAAACGGTTTGAGATGAAACACAGAAGGCTTTTTGCCAACCCATTTTTCATAAGGTGTAATGTTGCCTAAAACCTTTGTTGGAGCCCGATTTCTTAAATAAGTTGCAGTGTTGATTGCTTCTCCCCATAAACTTTGTGGAAGTCCAGACGATTCTAACATACATCGTGCCATTTCGACCAACGTCCGATTCGCCCTTTCTGAAACACCATTTTGTTGGGGCGTATAACTCACCGTGGTCTGATGTATGATACCTGTCCGATTAAATAACTCCTTAAATTTCGAGTTAACAAACTCCTTTCCGTTATCACTACGAACGATTTTTATTTTTCGGCCTGTCTGCTTCTCCGCGGTCCCAGAAAAAGAACAGAATGCATCAAAGGCATCTGATTTATTTTTTAAAAAGTATGTTGTTGTATATCGCGAGTAGTCATCAATAAATGTGATGAAATACGACGCGCCACCTATTGATTTTGTACCAATTGGCCCGCATAAATCTGTATGCACCAGCTCCAATAAGTCACTTGTTTGAACGCTTGCATAGCTTTTGTAGGGCTTTTGAGTAATTTTACAAACAGCACAAGTAACACACGCAATGCATTTTGGCATCTTTACATTAAAACCTTTCAGCATATTTTCATCATTCAGCTTATTCAAATCGTTTATATTTAAGTGTCCAAAACGTTTATGCCACTTAATACCAGCTTCTTCATTTATTAAACTATAAACACCTTCAATTTTTCCTAATGGGTTTACGTTTGCAACAAACATTTCACTTTTTAAATCAGCTGTCAATATCATTTG